>JAUMJL010000143.1:0-1200000 GCA_033558185.1 Dromococcyx pavoninus
AGTGCGGCCGTCAAGCGCTTTCCGATTGGCTGAACTCCGTCACGTGAGCGCGGCCGGTTGGTCGAGGCCTGCGCCTCAGGGGGCGAGAGGGCTGCGGGTGCTCTCTCCATTCCGATTGGTTTTCCTGCGTCACGTGAGAATGGCCTCTCGCTTCTGATTGGCTGTTCTACCTCACGTGATGAGGGTGGTGCGCGGATGTGGGCCGTGGCACGGGCGCTGCTCGGCCCGGCGCGGCGGCGGGCGGCGGGCAGGGCCATGGCGGAGCCCGCGGCTTCCTCGGCGGCGCCGGCGCGGCGGCCCAAGGACGTGCCAAGGCACGTGTGGGCCCGCGAGCGGCGGCGCAGTGCGGGCACGGGCCTGTCGGGACCCAACACCGTCTACGTGCAGGTGGTGGCGGCCGGGAGCCGCGACGCAGGCTCCGCCGTTTACGTCTTCTCCGAGTTCAACCGGTAAGTGCGGGGTCTCAGGGACGGCTCTGGGGCCGGGGCGACCCTGCCGAGCCCGCCCTGACGCCCCTTCCCCACAGGTATCTCTTCAACTGCGGCGAGGGCACGCAGCGGGCCATGCAGGAGCACAAGTAAGTGGGGGAGCAACCATGGGGTGCTCCGGGGCGGCCTCGGCCACTGTTCACCTCCGTCTTGCCCCTCAGGCTGAAGATTTCCCACCTGGACAGCATCTTCCTCAGCAGGGTGGCCTGGGCCAACGTGGGGGGGCTGCCAGGTGAGTTCGTGTAAGGGAAGCTGCCAGGTGAGTGGGGGGGGAGCGGTTGGAGGGCTGCCAGGTGAGCGTGCGTGAGGAGGGGTGGAGGGCTGCCAGATGAGCGTGCGTGGGGAGAGGGGGCAGGTGGTAGGTGAGAGTGGGGGGCCTGGGAGGGGATTTGACAGGTAGGGGGGAGCAGTGACTGCTGGCTTAGTTTAGGGGGATGGCAGCTGGGCTCTGGTTCCTCTCACAGGGCCCAATTTCCTAGGGCAGAGGTGGCTGCTGTTGTCCAGAATATGTATCCATTGCACAGTGTGTCGTATGCCGATCTCTGCATCATTGAGAGAGACATTGTTCATGAAGTGGTAGAATCGGTTGGTTGGCAAAAACCAACAGCAGAGAGCTGTTTGTCAGTCAAACTCATGCAAGCTCACATGGAGCTACAAAGGCTTCAGACTCGCTCCTGTGCTCAAAGCAGGATGAGATTAGAACAGATCGCTTAGAACTTTTTCCCTTAAAGTTCTGGAAGTCTCCAAAAAAGGAGGAGATTAGCGGTCTTTTCAGATAAATACATCCACAAATATTGATAGTCAAGGTCAGCTTTAATAGTTATCTGCAGAGATAAATGATTTGTTGAAACTGTTCCATAAGTGAGGTAAAGTAGAATTTGGATCCGAGTTCAGTTCTGGCCTTCATGGAGATGCTTAGCACTCCTGGGCACTGAGAAGGATCTTTACTGCCTGACCCACCAACAGTTGTTTGGGCTGTGGTAAAGCTATTTCTCTGCTTTCTTTTAGGTATGATTCTCACGTTAAAGGCTATTGGGCTTCAAAGATGTGTTTTCCTAGGGCCACCGAAGCTGGTAAGTGAGGGAGAGTGAACCCTTCCAATATTAACTCTTACCGTGGAATTGGGAGGGCTGCCATCAACGGAGGGTTGTGTGTGTGTGTGTTAAATGCTGATCTGGGTTGGGGCCAACCCAAAGGTTCTGCCAAAAGGGCTGGCGTTAAAAAGCAAATCTCTTCAGTTAGGCACAGGGCACCATCATGCTTCTGCTTCTTAAAATTGTCTTGTCAGCTAGTGTTCCGGTAAATCCTGTTCTGGAAAAAGGGTGCCCTTCGTTTTCCTGTCTGCTCCCTCCCCATTTGCTTTAAACAGAAACTTGGTCTCTGATCTCCCATGTAATGTAAGCCTTGCCAGCCTAATGCCGTGCCTAAGCTGGAAATTTCCAGTCCTCAGCATTGTTTTATTTCCTTGCAGTCTCTGCTGACTGATTATATTGATGGAAGGGATGGAGAAAGTAGTTCTTTATGTTCCTTTCACTCTGTGGGTAAACGATGCCCACTGGAGCCAGGACACCTGTCTGATGCTTTATGGCCAGCTGTGTGCTGCCTGCATTTTGTCCTAGTGGGTGTTGAGCCTTGGACTTCACTGAAAGTCACTGCAACTGCTGAAAGTGGTGCTTGGAATTGCACTGCTTGGGCTTGACCCCCTGATCCACTGTCTCTTTTCCAGCAAAACTACTTGAAAGCCATCCGACTCTTTCCTGGGCCTCTGAAAAGGATGGATTTAGGTACGTGGGTCAGTGATGTGGTTTTGTTTCAGCTGCAGGCAAGGTTGCATTGAACAGTGACAACTGCAGAATAAGAGACTCTGGTTTAGATCCACGCAAATAAAGTTTTGACCATTTGTTTTGATTTGATACAAGGAAGAAAAATGGTGTTTCCAGCTCTGTTTCTGATAGGCAACTCCCGCTGTGTCTGACCAGTAGAGAGGATTTGATTTTAAAGCACTGTGAAGGCAATTTGCTTCCAGAGTCTGCCAGTGAACTTGTCTACTGGGCATCATGGGCTGCTTTTTGTGGATGGTGGACTTTTAAGGACTTTAATTATTCATTGAACTTTGCAGTTGGGCAGAGGAAGGGAGACATTGAGCAGAAAGTGAAAAAAACTGATGTTCCAATTTTTAGTTCTTGCAGAGTATAACTCTTTCTCTGAACATGTTAATGCCGATTTCTGATGTCTTTTTCAGCTGTACAATTGCACACAGAGCCTGAATATAAGGACGAGACGATGACAGTCCACCAAATACCTCTTATAGGTGAGCATGTGATGCTGTTGTCAGACAGGAAAGGTGCTTGTTCAGTAGCCACACTTAAGGTGATTAAAAGACCAGCTTCTGTTTGCAGGTGTGAGCAAGGAGAGGGTTATTAGTTTGCATGTTTTTCTTGGAAGAAGGATCTCGCTCAGAGAAACAAAACCTGCTGAATCATGGCTTTGCTTTGTTCTTTAAGGTGTGTGTGTTTGGAATGATGTGAAACGTCTCTTGATTCAGTTTTCTTAGCTAATGGAGTTTTCTTACTGCTGGAAACTGTGGTACTTATGAGTACAGGCTCAGACTTGATAGAGTTTAGTAGTTTTGAGAGAACCTGAAGGGCTCAGATGATGTTTGGCTGCTGAAATCACTTACCAGAGTGCAAGCACAAGTCACGCTGCAGGGGGAAGAGCTCTGTATTCTGGCACAGTTTAAACATCACTGCCATGGAAGAGGGAATGCTTTTCTTATCTGTCCCTTTTGACTGAGTGATCTTTGTCTGGTTTCATTGGATTTGGGACAGGAAAACTAGCTGCTGAAAGTACACCACCTCAGAGCCCTGGAGCATCAACCCACGGTGGAAATAGCCCTAAAAGGAGCACAAGGCCCGGATCCCCAAAAGTTGCACAGCAAAGCTTGGAGGAGGTCAAGGAAAAAGAAACCCCCCTGAAGAAAAAAGGTGAAAAAAATGGAATTACCTTTTTCACTTTAATGAAATAACACCAAATCAGGGATATACATTTGTCCTCCAAGGTGTTTGCTCTATGGAAGTAAGGTCTGTAGAGAAGCTCAGCTGAAGGATTACACGGAGCAGAATGAATTCTGGTACTGCGAAGGCTGACACAGAACTAATAAGTCCTAGAAATTGGATATGATTCCTCTTCTGGAATGAAATTAGTCCCTGTAGTAGATTGCCCCTGTCCAAAGTGGGTGCTCCAGCCTTTGTAATAGAATTACAAATAGGTGATGGGGTTGATTGTTTTTCGGTCTTGGGATTTACTTTGGTTCTTTTTGACTGAAAGGTGGGCTCTGGCCTTGAGTGCTTGTAACATTTGACTGAATGATGGTGCTATTAATGCTTTAGCAAACACTGAAGCATTTTGGCCTTAAGGAAAATGATTGTGAGGGATGACCCTGAGTAGTTTTGGTTTCTTTTACAGGTGCTGAACAGAAGCGTGCAAGCAGGCAACCTGAACTGGTGATGGCTTTCCTTTGTAAAGTAAGCTTGAACACAAGGATCTCTGAATCAATGCAGACTAAACTGGACTATTTCAGCTGCAGGGGACCGTCATCCCGTCCAACTGCCTGAGCATTTCAGGGCTGAGCAAAACTTAAGTGTGTCACTGAGGGCATTGTCCAAACACCTCTGAAACACAGACACGCGGGGGGCATCGCCCACCTCTGCAGGAAGCCTGTTCCAGGGCTTGACCACGCTCCTCGTAAGGAAATACCTCCTAATGTCATTAGGACACTTCATCTTGCTAAGTATGTTTCATTTCAGGCAGGGCTGTGAAGCTATTTTGTGATTCTGCATTTCAAAGGTCAGAGTAACTATAGTGTGAGTAGGAATGTGTGAAAACTAGAGCCATTTTTTTAGAGGTGTATCTTATAGAGCAGCTGATTAAGAGTGTGCAGGTTCTGTTCTTGCTTAATGCTTACAGGAGGGAAGTCTACCTTGCTCCCTTGTCTAAAGAACAAAGCAAGAAGCAGCAATGTGATCTTGGAAACCAGAAAGTCTACTAAAAGGGTTTGGGGGTAAATTGGATTAGTGGCTGTGGAACTGAGAAGAAAAATTCCCTTGGCTTGTGGGCAAACACTCAAACTTGGAAGGATGGGGGTCTTGTTTCCTGGCCCTCTTTATCTGTCTGATAATTGTGTTTTATTTAACTCTTCAGATTCACCCAAAGAAGGGGAAATTCCTAGCAGCTAAAGCACACGAGATGGGCCTCCCAGTGTGAGTATAAGACCCCAACCTGAGGGATGGGCCAACACCACCCATACTGATGTTAGCAAGCTAAATATTTCCATGGCCTTGTTTTCAGGGGAACTCCAGCCATTCTTCCCATCATTACAGCTCTCAAAAATGGGGAGAGCGTCACTTTCGAAGGCAGAGAGGTAAGATGTATCTGTGCTTTCTGCTGTGGCTTGGCCTTCCTCTTTCACTGGGCTCTTGAGGTGACAATCTATTTGTGCTGAATGTTTTCCTTACCAATAGGTACTGGATCAGGGTTTTGGTTGGTTTGGTTGGTTTTTTACACCCGTTCTTGAGGCAAGGGTAGATGATGGCTGTCTGCCTGTTCCTCCTCATCTCTGTTAAGAAGCTGGCATGGCTTTTGAAGGTTTTGACTCACTACTTTTGCTTTGTGACTGGTCCCCGTTTCAGCCCCAAGTTGATGCTGAAAGTGGCTCTCACAGGGGACATGCCTTGGGCTGATCCAGAGGTGTAATTAAGGAAGCTCTGAAACAAGTCAGTGTTTGAGTGTAATTATATGTCTGCTGTTTGTCAGAGTTGCTCCATTTTCCTTTCCCAAAGCTGATACAGGTTGAAGAGTGAACCGGTTGAGTTAATCCCTGCATGCTTTAAACCTGGGGTTTGAATGCCTATTGCTATCACTCCCTCCTTACTCTATTTGCACCTCTTGGAACAAAAGAATTTCAGTGGTCCCTGTGTGCAGGGTTGTAATCTCCTCTGCTCTGAAGGAAGGGGCAGAGCCTGCTCTAGGTGTGTCCTGGGGGATCTGTAAGTGAAGATCCTAACCTGGGAGATAGGAGTGATGTATCTTTTTTCCTTAAGCACACTTCTGCTACCATCTGAATCTGCTGTGGAAACCTAGAAGTTGCTGAAATACCCTTCCTTCTAATAGGTTGTGGTTTGCTCTGGGACCAGGGTTGGGATTTTTTGTTACACAGCAAAGTGCAGACTTGTGAGAGCAGAAAGGGAATGAGAACTGGACTGGCTGAGTTTGCTGAGCCTTGGGAGGGCCTGCTGGACTCTGACAGAACAGCAACCAAAAGAGTGGACATAAGGGTGAAAGGGAGCTGCGTGTGTATCTTGGTTGTGGTGTGACCTTTGTGTTATCTGCCTGCAGCTCTTCCCTGAAGAACTGTGCACCCCTGCAGATCCTGGCCCAGTGTTCATTGTGCTGGAGTGTCCTCATGAGGGCTTTGTGGATGCAGTCTGTGAAAACGAGACCTTCCAAAGGTAGCGGAGCTGAGTGACCTGGAGTCTTTGGGGGAAGACATCTGTGCTCAGCTTTGCCAAAGAGAAGTTCTTATGCTATTTTAAATGTGTTGGTTCTTGTGGCTGATATTTTCAGCTGAAAGCGGGGAGATTGAGATGAGATCTTAGAAAGAAATGTTTTCCTGTGAGGGTGGGGAGGCCCTGTCCCAGGTTGCTCAGAGAAGTGTTGGCTGCCCCATCCCTGGAGCTGTTCAAGGCCAGGTTGGATGGGGCTTTGAGCCCCCTGATCCGGTGGGAGGTGTCCCTGCCCATGGCAGGGGGGTTGGAACTGTTCTATGATTCCATGAGCTGTTTGGCATTGTGCACTGGTGTCTTGCTGGGGAGCAGTATAGGAGACTGCACTTCCCTGCACAGTGGAAGTCTGGACTGGATATGAGGTCTCTGTAGGGCTTGTGCAGAAACATGTTGAGCTTCTGAAAGGCTCTGCAGATGTTGCCCTTGGAGGAGAGGAACTGCTCCCAGTGCTGAGCCTTTTGCCCCGTCTCCGCTCGCCCCCACCCTGTAGAATACAGAGCCGTGATCTCCTGGGCTGTGCTCTCCAGATCTGTGCCCTGCCTGCTTCAGTGGGGGCATCTCTGGTAGCACCAGGATGGGAGAAGGGAAGGAATGCCATGGTGAGCTGGGGTCTTACTGTATTTGGATGTGTCCCAGGTACCAGGAAGGAATTCCTGAGAACAAGGTGGCCTTGGTTATTCACATGACTCCAGAGTCGGTGCTTCGAGACAGCCGCTACCAGCAATGGCTGGAAAGGTACGTGCTCTTCTGATTACTTGTGTTTCATGTCACTCTTGGGAAGCAGCTTGTGCTACTGGTTTTCCCAGAGTAGAAATACCTGTTAGCTGGCAGCAAGGCTCCAGTACCTTAAATAAGAGTTTAGCTAATGACTCACATGTCCAACTCTTAACACGGGGCTGAAGCTGTTGTGCATTTTATTGTCCTCTTACAGATTTGGGCCTGAAACTCAGCACCTGGTGCTCAATGAGAACTCCTCTGCGGTGCACAACCCACGCAGCTACAAGATCCAAACTCAGCTGAACCTTATTCACCCAGAGATCTTTCCTCTGCTCACCACCTACCAGAGCAAGGTAGACCATGTCCTTGCCCGTGTACCTCATGCCCCTGGGCAAAGATTGTGTTTAATGTCACTTCTCTCCCTGTAGGAGGAAGAGGCCGTGTGTAATGTGCCCATTGTGCGAGGAGAGTGCCTCTTGAAGTACCACTTCAGACCCCGACAGGAGTGGCAGAGGTCAGTGGGAATCTTTGATGTGATTTTGGGTGTTGGTCTGAAGTGCTTTTTCAGTGTTAAGAGAGTGCAGAGGGAGCATGGTTTGAGGCATCTTTTGTAGATTCTTACTAGCAGGTGTGTTGTGGTAATTACTAAAGGGTGTGTCTGTGTCCTTGTCCCTGCAAGTGTCGGACAAGATGCAGGACCTGGGTGAGCAAAGCACTGAAAACAGCACCTGGCCAGTGGTTTGGAGTGATGGATGATAGGGTGGTTTGGGTTGGAAGGGACCTTAAAGTCTAGTTGCAAACTGCCCTGCCATGGGCAGGGACACCTGCCACTGGATCAGGGTGCTCAAAGCTTCATGCAACCTGGCCTTGAACAGGAATGGGGCAGCCATGACTTCCCTGGGCAACCTGGGCCAGGGCCTCACCACCTTCACAGGAAAACCTTTCTTCCTAAGATCTCATCTCAGTCTCCCCTCTTTCAGTTTAAAACTGTCCCCCCTTTTCCTGTCCCTGCACTCCCTGATCAAGAACCCCTCCCCAGCTTTCCTGGAGCCGCTTTCAGTACTGGAAGGCTACTCTAAGGTCTCCCCAGAGCCTTTTCTTCTCCAGGATGAACAAGCCCAGCTCTTTCCTCCTGTCTTCTTATTGGAGGTTTCTGTCCTTCACTCTTGTAGCCTCATGTGCTCCTCTGTCATTTGCTTTTTCCTTATTTGCTTTACATCCAGTCATGGCTGAGACAAGCCTGATGAAAGTCTTCTCAGGTTCTCTAGGTGTTCAGATGATCTTAGAGCAGAAAGCCCCAGATGGTTAAGCAGTTGCAGACTTCTCCACTGGTGTTTGCTTTGTGGGCATGTAGGTGAAGCTGCTCAGTGTTGACCTTAAGGGCAGGGGACCGTATGGTGCAAGGGGATACCAGCTGCCGTGGCTCAAATTTCAGTCTCTCTTGGGCAGAGTAGGAGAATCCAAATGCCAAGAAGAGTTTAATTTTCTATGCTTAAGGTGTCTGAAGGCCTGTTGTGCTGCACACGCTCTCATGCAGGACCAGGGCATAGGTCCTTTGTGCTTCCGAGTGGTTCCTGGAGACCTTTGGAGTGGTTGTTGCTCTTCCAGGAGTCTTTGTGCTGCCTTGCAGTGCCCTCTAGTGTCTGGCAGCTCTCTGGATCTGGTCAGCACAGGGAAGCATAGTGCTTTTCCAGGAGCTTCTTCAATTTGATGGAATGATTATTTCAGTGAGTGTGGCTCAGACCAACCAGGCCTTTTTGGCACACACCACACTCGTGGATGTATCTTCTTTAACCCCTCAAAATAGAACCTGGAAGGAGCATTTGACTCCTTGTTGCAAGACTATATTGGCACAGTAATCTGGCACTTTGTTCTGAAATGTGCTGTCTTCTAAGTTCCTACCCTGCCCCATCCTGTTGTTTCAGAGATGCTGTGACCGCCTGCGATCACAAGGCATTTGTAAGTGAAGCCTTGGATCTCCCTGACTTCCAGACTCGTGTGAAAGAGTGCAAAGAGAGCCTGCCAGCTGTACCAGGTAAGGATCAGCAACTTTGTCTTGGGTTAGGGTCATGGGAAGTAGAAGATCTTGGTGATCCACTGCTTAGGAGCCCAGCTGTGAACATGCAGTTTTCCTGCTGCTCTTAAGCCCTCCTGGAGCTGTGCAGAGGGCAGGCTTAGCACAGGCTGAGTGCACTCATTTCAGTTGGATTTACAGTCTTGAGCTGCTATGTTTGGGGATTGGGGGCTGCTGAGGGCAGTTAGACACAAAGCACCCACGTGTTACTTCTCCCAGTTGACCAGAGCTTTGCTCCTGTGGAGTGCTGCCAAGCAGCCACAGCGTGAGCCCCGATACCTGGGAGCAGGCTTGCTCTAGAACCACTCTCCTTTGAATTTCAGTTCTTCTGTTGGCAACAGAGCTTTCGTGGTATGACACAGCATTACTCACTCGCTGTATCCTGATTCCAGGGAGAGTCAGGGCACTGTAGAACAGGAGTTGGGTCCCTTTTGAACTGCCAGCTCTGTCATGGACAGTGAGCAGAGTCCTTGTTTTTCCAGACCTTTGGATATGTAGTTATGCACTATGATGTATCTTCTTGGTTGTGCTCGTTCTGTCTTCCCTTGTAAACCTGGCTGTTCCAGGAAATGCAGGGTTTCAAGGAGGCAGATATGAATGTGCTGGACACGTAGACTCTGGAGTTTGTAGGCTGTTGATCTAAATGTTGTCTGACCAGGCAGTATGTGGATAACGCTTACTTACGATTCCCTGTTGTTTGTTTCCTTCAGGAAATGTGGATGCTTATCCTGAAATTGTGTTCTTGGGAACAGGATCTGCAGTTCCAATGAAAATTCGAAATGTCAGTTCCACTCTGGTAAATACCAGGTAAATCCCAGTGCTGTGCTTTCTGCTTGGAGAAGCTCGTTGTCCCAGGAAGGTGTTGCTTAAGGGCTGTTCTGACCAGGGTGGTTGACACAGAGTCTGCAGGACTTCAGCTTCAGGTAGCTGTCTCTGTAGGTGGGGAAGACTTGAGAGCCACCTGTAAATCCAAACATTTGTTATGTTCATTCATTTTACCAACTGGGTGTATTCAGCACCAACACCAGACTAGAATGAGCTGTATGGGCAGAACAGCCTTCTGGAGCCTTGGCTAGTAGGCCTGGAGTAGCATTTAAAGTTGGAGAGCACAAAGAGCTCTCTGTCATCCCCCTCCCTGAATGGGCCCTGGTCAGAGCTCATACAGTGGCTGATAAGTGTCTTTGTCACTTGTCTTTCCAGCTCTACCCGGTCCCTGCTCTTGGACTGTGGAGAAGGAACGTTTGGCCAGCTCTGTCGCCACTATGGAGAGCAAGTTGACCAAGTGCTGTGTAACATAGCAGCTGTGTTTGTGTCTCACATGCATACTGACCATCATTCGGTAGGTTGGATGTGTCAGAAGAAGGGGTTCTGTGCAGGTGTGCTCTGCTTTTTGGGGTTCAGGTGTAGCTGCAGGTGGTGAATGCTGCACTTCCCCCCTGTGTTCCCCATGTGCTACTGAATCTATGTTTCTAGTCACTTCTCCCTTCCTGTTAGGGGTCCCTGCAGACTTGCTGGGATCATGCGGAGTTGTAATTTTTTAGCAGTGTCCAACCCAGCTTCCTCCAGTGCTTTGCAATAAGCAGTCCCAGAAGGAGCAGTCAGTTGGTTCTGGGTGGAGCCTGATCAGGGCAGGCTCTTTGCTGCTCTGCAGTCTTGTGTCTGCAAACCACACTGTGTTTGAAATGTTGCATGGAGACTTTCTGCTCTCTGCCCTTCCTTTGGCAGCAGACACGGTAGCCCTGGGAAGGGCCAAGGGGCTTGTGCTGTGGCTGATGGCCACCAGCCTGGGGGCATAAGCAGTGACAGTTTTAGAGCAGCTCAGGTTGCAGTTATTGGAAAAGCAGCAATCTTATGTTTCTGACTGTAGGTTTTCCAAAAACTGCAGCTTGCCCAGCTGCGGTAGCACAGTTGCCATTTATGCCCCAGATGTTTTTAACTGCAGCTTGCTGTCTCTTTCATTCCATTTGCAGGGATTGGTGAACATCCTGATGGAGAGGCGGAGAGCTTTTGTAAGTAGTTTTAACTGCTCCTGCCTTGGAGTGAGGGGAGCTCTTGAGAAGCACTATTATTTCTCTAGTTATTTCTTCTCTCTGCTTTGGAACATACCTGATACTGATTCCACCCCCCCCCACACACCTTCTGTCGTTGTTTTCCCAGGCAGCTCTTGATCAGGCTTTCAGCCCTCTGTTTCTGGTAGCACCTGAACAGATCTTGCCTTGGCTACAGGAGTACCACAACCACTGTGAAGAGATTCTTAGAGATATCAAGTGAGTGTTCTGTGTGATATGTGCAGAAATGTCCTTACTGGCCCCTTACTCAAGGCAAACTACTCATTACTGTCATCTGTTCCTCTCAGCCCTTCTCTGAAGGCATCTCTGACTCCTTCCACTGTGTGTGGAATTGGGAAGTGCAGCTGCAAAGGGGAGGATAGGGTTTGTTACTCAGTTATGCTATTTAATAGGGACTTGCATGCAGACTTTCCCTTTCCTTAGGAAAGGAGAGTTGGGCAAGTGAAAGAACATGATTGGATAAGTTAATGGGGCACTGGATAGTTAAAGCAAAGGGAAAAACAGACAGATGCACAGAAATGTCTGGTTTAAAAGGCTCTGAACTGAGAAGGAGAGGTAAGAGAAATAGGCTGCTTAATGGTAAGATGGACTTTTACTTTGTACCTGTCCTTAGTTTTCTCTTCTCCCCTCTCTCGTAGAATGATTACTTCCCAGTCTCTTGTGAAAGGCTGTGAGAACACCAAACCTAAAGCCACATGGTTTGTCAGCTCTCTGTTAGAGAGCTATGACTTGACTGAGGTAAGCTCATGAGCTGGCAGAGTCAGGTGCTGTGAGGGGCAGGAGGAGACCTAAGATCTAACACTCATCTTTGTTCAGTTTCAGACTTGTGAAGTCAAGCACTGTAAAAACGCATTTGCATGTTCAATGGTCCACAAATCTGGCTGGAAAGTAGTCTATTCTGGTGACACAATGCCCTGCATGGCCTTAGTACAGATGGGTAGGTGACAAAACCCTCTGCTTGAAGACCCTCTTGGAGAAAGGTCCTGAAAGTATCTAAAGCAGGCACCCCCAAACCCGTGGTGCTATGCCTGCGAGATGGTGAGGGGCTAAGGGGAGGAGGTGGGTGTTCATGTAGGCAGTTGAACTGGTCTGTATTCCACTGAAGGTTGACTGTAATTATTCCCCCAGGGAAGAATGCTACCTTACTGATCCATGAAGCAACACTGGAAGATGGCATGGAGAAAGAAGCAATAGAGAAAACACACAGGTGGGATGTGTTCTGTCTGTCACTGTTAGGAAGGTGAAGATGTGGAGCTGGGCTTTGTGCTTGGAGTTGATGGTGACGTCTCAAGTCCTGTAGATGGTTCTGGTATGTGTAGAGCTCTCCAGCACTCAAAATGGTGTGTTGTGCGTTGCACCAGCTCTGTAACTCTCACAGCTCCTCTGAAAGTCCCCAAAAAGAGATGGGCATAGTTTAAGTGGGCAATAGTAGCTCTACAAATAGACTAGCCCAAAGGAAAGTTCCTCTGCTTGGTTACATTTCAGAGCTAAGCTCAGGAGGTAGAGTTGTCCTACCCCCAGCTAACTGCACAGTTCAAACCGAGTGCTACAGCCAGGGGTATTTACTGCTGTTCCCAGCAAAACTGGGGAGGCCTAAGAGCAGCTTCTTGAAATTACACGTGAGCTCCAGCGCTTTGTTGGCACCCTGGGGCCAAGTATTTGAATAAAGCCCTGTCCCCAGTGTGTGGAGCTCTTTAACTGCAGAGCTCCAAGTAATTACAGCTGTTTTCCTGCACATTTGGAAGTCAAGAAATGTGCCACCAGTGCAGGTTACCAGCAGAAGAGGTGCCTGGCTGTGCCTGTGAAGAGCTGGTACGCCTTGTGCCCGGCATTGCGTGGTGCCTTCTGTTGGCTGTCGGGGTGATGTGGCCTTAGGTGCGAAGCAGCCTGCAGTGCCCAGCCTCTGTGTGACCAGGCTACCTCCTCCCTTTGCAGCACAACCTCCCAGGCCATTCAGACTGGGATGCAGATGAATGCAGAGTTCATCATGCTCAATCATTTCAGTCAGAGATACGCCAAGATCCCACTGTTCAGTGAAGACTTCAGTGGGAAGGTTGGAATTGCGTTCGATCATATGAGGGTAAGTTGGGACTTTTGACCTAGACTGGGGGAAAGGTGTCCCTGTTACTTTGTGGTGGCTGCTACTGTATAAAATTATCTGCTTGTAACATAGCAATACACCGTCTCCTGAGGAGTAATCTCGGAAGCAGCTCTTTTACTGCTGGCAGCAGACATCACTGATACGGGAGAGAACAGGTGGCAGAGGGGGAGATGGGTGCTGATGGCTTTTGAGAGCAGAAGTCCATTCTTAACACAGCAGATACTTGCCTGGTGTCACCTGTATTCTGTCCACCCTGCTCCCAGCTGAAAACTGAAGTTTGCTTCCATTCTCACTCTTTAACTGCTGTGTTACAAAAGACATCCAGGAGCCAAAAGCTGCTGCTATTGGATTGAACACAGTGGTGGCAGGGAGAATATCTCACAAATCAATCGAAACGAGTGCAACTTCCACATCATTTCTTGTAAATGTAAAGAAATTGTAAAGAGCTTGGCATATGGGATCTGTAGGGTTGAAAGTGATGGCCAGCCTGCTGGTGTAAATGCAACTGAAAATCATCAGTGAGCTTAAGGCTCTGCTGTGCTGGGGGCTACACAGAGGGCGAGGCAGTGTGCTACCATCAGACAGGTGAAAGACAGGGATAGGAAGGAAGGAAAAAAGCAGTTCTCATGAAGGTTTTCCTGTGTCACGTGTGTTTTAGGTACGTTTTGGTGACTTTCCAACCATCCCAAAGCTGATCCAGCCTCTGAAGGCTTTGTTTGCGGATGATATAGTGGAAATGGAGGAGCGGAAGGAAAAACGGGAGATGCGCCTTCTGAAGGAGGCTGCTATAGTCTTGGAAAAACTGACTGGTGGGGAGAACAAGGAAGCACCGTGCCAGAAACGGAAACCAGCCAAGAACCATCAGGAACTATCAAACAAGAAGCTTAAAACGGTCAACTGAAAGAAACAAGGTTGAGAATGCTCTGCTCTGTAAGAGATGCCTTGCTCTCCGCAGGCCTTGGGAGTGGGCAGTGCTGAGGGCTGCTCACAGACACGGTGGCAGAACGGGGCTGGCCTCAGCATCAGGGTTTGCTGTTCCTCAGTGGATCTCCATGGGCTGAAGCTCCCAAGCTGCTGTTAGCAGCGTGAGTCCTTGTGCTGACAGTATCTGCCCATGCGGTTCCTGTTCCTGGGTCTCGCCAAGTCCATGTGTCAGTTTTTGTTTAGCCAAAACCTCTTCACTCTGAACTGTTTTAATGCTTGTTTTTATGCTGAAAGCTACTGGTAATGTAACAGCAGCAGCTGTGCCATTCGAAGAGATCAAGTTTGAGAAGCCCTTGAAGGGCTGTGGATGCACAAGGTGGGCAGGTTTCAGGTTCTGAAGAATGTATTTAGGTATCAGAACCCAGTTCCTAGGAGGAAATTCCACAGTAAAATGGGACCCAGTTTATTTCTAGGTTAATTTAGGGATGCGAATGCTGCTGTTTTCCCATTTTATTTCAGTTGTCTTGGCTGATTTTTTTTCATAAGACCACTTTTCCAAACCCTTTATTTAGAATCTGAATAAACCACTCAAGGTCTTACAGAAGTATGCGTTTTGTCTAGGTTGCTAATGAGGACTTAGTGAAGGAAAACAAGGACCTGAATTGCTCCAGAGAATGACCTCAGTTGGCTGTTTCTTCATTATAAAGGCAAAGGTCTCACCCTGGAGCTGGAGCCTCGCACCTCTTCTGGTTGTTTCATGCCAGCAAAATCATCTCTGCCTCTGTTGCCCTGCAGCCAGGAGCTTCCCTTCTGTTGGTTCAAGCTGGTAATGACTGGGGGTGGCTTTTGAGTGACTCCAGAACAGACAGCTGGGTGTTTCCTCAGTCCTGGGTGCAGAGGATGGGGAAGCTGGCAAAGCAGGCTGATGTGAGAAAGGGCTGCAGTCAAGAGGAGTGTTTGAGGCTTTCTGTGGGTCAGCTTTGCTGCTCCCTTCTCCATGCAGTGTGTGTATGTAAAGAGGAGGGGGGAATTTTACCTGTTTCAATAGAAGTCTGAATTGAAGGTGATGGAAAATGAAGACACCACCTGGCAGCGAAGAATCTTTTGTTGAGGAAACTGGGTAACTGACACAGCTGAGTCATACAAAACTGGTCAGCTGGGCTTTTAGGAATAGCAGGGGGCTGTGGAAAGATGAGAAAAGAGAAGGCTTTAAGGAGATGTTGTAGGAGCCTTGCAGTACTGAAAGGGGCTCCAGGAAAGCTGGGGGGGGGCTCTTGGTCAGGGAGTGCAGGGGTAGGATGAGGGGGAACGGTTTTAAACTGAAAGAAGGGAGAATGAGATGAGGTATGGAAGAAATGTTTTCCTGTGAGGGTGTGAGGCCCTGGCCCAGGTTGCCCAGAGAAGCTGTGGCTGCCCCATCCCTGGAGGTGTTCAAGGCCAGGTTGGATGGGGCTTTGAGCCCCCTGATCCAGTGGGAGGTGTCCCTGCCCATGGCAGGAGGGGTTGGAACTGGATGGGCTTTAAGGTCCCTTCCAACGCAGACCATTCCGTGCTTCTGTGAAGCGACTGCCTGTTGCTGTGCAGGTGTGAACAGGGGGTGGGGTGTCTGGGGAGGGCATGGCTACAGCCGTGGTGAGGAGCAGCCCCTGACTGGCACAGAGGTAATGAGAAGGTAATGAGAGAAGGTAATGAAACACTTCTCCATGGAGGTCTCAATGAAAGGCAAGTACAGCACACACTCGCTGCAGGTGGTTGATGATGATCGGCAAGGTGAAAGGGACCTGCAGTGGAAAACTGACCCGGGGCTGTGCTCCAGAGCTCCCGAGCTGTGGGAGCCAGGGGGAACGGCTTCTGGGCAGCACGAGCTGTTGTGAGGTGGGGGAGAACCGGGCTGCGAGGCCCCTGCGTGTTCATTCCCAGTCTGGGCAGCTGCGTTTCCCGGGCGCTGCGGGGCGGCTCCCGAATTCCCCGGGCAACGGCAGCTCCTCCCACAAACACTGGCGATGGAGGAGGAGGAGGCGGCAGCAGGGCCGGATCCAGCTCTGGCTGAGGACCCCAATGCAGCCCCTGGTGTGGTGCGGGCGCGGCAGCGCACGGTGGGCAGAGCCACCAAGGCCCTCCATGGGGACCTGCCCGCCGATGTCCTGTCACACTTTGCAGCCCTCGTGGAGGAGGTAAGGGGCACTGGAACAACCAACATGGACCTGCTGGAGTGAGCCCAGAGGAGGCTACGAGGATGATCCGAGGGCTGGAGCACCTCCTGTATCCAGACAGGCTGAGAAAGTTGGGGTTGTTCAGCCTGGAGAAGAGAAGGCTCTGGGGAGACCTTAGAGCAGCCTTTCAGTACTGAAAGGGGCTCCAGGAAAGCTGGGGAGGGGCTCTTGGTCAGGGAGTGCAGGGACAGGATGAGGGGGAAGGGTTTTCAGCTGAAAGAGGGGAGACTGTGGTGACATCTTAGGAAGAAATGTTTTCCTGTGAGAGTGGGAAGGCCCTGGCACAGGTTGCCCAGAGGAAGCAGTGGAGGTGTTCAAGGCCAAATTGGATGCGGCTTTAAACAACCTGATCCAGTGGGAGGTGTCCCTGCCCATGATAGGGGGAGTTGGAACTGGATGGACTTTAAGGTCCCTTCCAACTCAAACCATTCTGATTGTATGAAATCCTGATCCACATCAGCTCTGGGCTTGTCTAATGGTGGTGTCCTTGTGGAACTGGTCGATGTTACGGAATCACAGAGTGGTAAGTGCTGGAAGTGACATCTTGAGGTCATCTGCTCACGCAGGGTCACCCAGAGCTAGTGTGCAGGACCACATTCAGGTGGCTTTTTAGTGTCTCCAAGGGTGGAGCAACCTGCACTAAAGCTCAGTCATCCTCCCAGTGGATAAGTGCTTTCTGATGTTCAGAAGGAGCCTCCTGTGGCTCAGCACCCAGTTACCTCAGGTGGGCCGATGTTTTTCTAGAGGGATCTTTGAGAGGTTCAAGTACTCTCTTTCAATATTGTCTCAACTTGTTCTTGATAGTCCCCGATCTGGAGAAGTTTCAGCAAGCTGTAATAGGAAAGTAGAGAAGCTGCTTGTTTTGAGAAGCTCTGGTAATGCTGTTGGTGTTAAGATGGTGTCCAATAGATTGGATTCCCAAGAGCAGGCTGCCAGGCTGGGTTATCTTTGGTGGGCTAATGCATTATGGGCATGGGCAGCTTTAGTTTTGTGGTGTTTGATGAGCCCCATAGTCTGCACAAACAGCAGTTTTGGCCTTGTTTGTAAATGGTGGCAGGTAGCATATGATAAACATCAGAAACACCATCTGCTCCAGACAGATTTTTGGGGTAGGAACACTTCAGCAGATCCCATTTGATCCTGTTTTCTGGCTGCTTCCAGGCTTTACTCTCCCCCAGCCTTGCAGACAGATGTGGTGTTTGGGTAGAAAGCAGACCGTGTCTGCCTTTGGCCCCATTTCCCTCTCAAATTTGACCTCAAGATAAATAGAGCGGACAGGAAGACAGGGTGGGCCTGTGTGGAGGTGAAAAGGGTCTCGAATCTCCTGAGGTTGAGGACGTGTGTTGCTCTGCATTCAGCACAAGCACTTCTTGCAGAGTCTTTTCTCAGGGGTTTCCAGGACAGGCTTAGAACAATTTGTCCTGTGAAAGGAACAGCTTGTGTCAAACTCTCCGTGAGTTATTTGGGATGTCAGCAAGAAGGACACCAAAACTGTGTCTTTATCCATTGAGGAGGTGTAGCTGAGCTGTGACCACGGTGGGGGTGACCTTGTGTGCTCCTCACACTCAAACTCTTGTGCTGGCTGAAGGGAGCACACCTCCCCTCTCTGGAGCTGGAGCTTCTTTGTCAGCCCAATTAGTGTTTTAACAATCAAAAAGAAAACAGACAGCTCCCATTAGACTGAATACCACGTTACAAGCACAAAGCAGTTCCTGTGGTTTAAGTAATAGAGAAAGATCTTGCTAATAACAGTAGAACCACTGAATGATTTGGGTTGGAAGGGACCTCAAAGCCCATCCAGTTCCAACCCCTTGCCATGGGCAGGGACACCTCCCACTGGATCAGGGGGCTCCAAGCCCCATCCACCCTGGCCTTGAACACCTCCAGGGATGGGGCAGCCACCATTGCTCTGGGCAACTTGTACCAGGGCCTCCCCACCCTCATCATGAAGAATTTCTTCCTAATGTCTAATCTAAATCTTCCCCTTTCCAATTTAAAGCTGTTCCACCTCATCCTGTCAATCCAGGCCCTTGGAAAAAGTCTCTCCCCAGCCTTTTGTTAAAACTGTTAAAGGTGAACTCAGCAGTTCCCTGGGGTTGTCCCCCCCCCTTCCCATGACTCCTCGAGCACAAAGGTTGCCAAAGCTGGTCTTCCTCAATTGTGGTTGCAGACAACTGCTGAGCTGCTTTATTCCTTTTCAATTTCATGTCCATTTGTTGCTGTTATCCCGTTCACCTCCCCTGAGCTTGGTCACACGAGGGGCTGTGGTTTGTCACCAGGGACAAGCTGGCTTTGCCAGGCAGTTGCCACATGGTAGTCCCAGAGCAGAGCCAGCTCGGGGTAGGTGACAGACACTGTGGTGCTGTCACAGCTCAAAAGCAGCTCAGGTCCAGGCAAGCCCAGCCTGGCTGTCAGACCTCGTGCTGTCAGGTCAGTACGAGCCCTGGGAACTTTCACAGAGAAAGACAAAAATCATTTTCAGTGGGCTGCAGTTTCAGAAAATAACCTAAAATTGGCTGTGCTCAAGACTTGCAGTGGAGGTGGGCTGGGCACCTCGGTGACCCTCAGCCACAGTAGATCCCAGGAGGTACCAGAACACCTTCCCTTTTGGCACACTGGGGTTGCCATCAGGGGACCGCCCATGAGTTTAACCCTTGCCCTGCTAGTCTTGAAAGGCTGCCTGAAGGCCATGTCCCTGCCTGCCTCCCTTACCCACTGCCAGTGAAAAGGGGAGCAAGCACCAGGAGATGTTGTGAGGGCAAGGGGGCAAGAGCCCATGCAGCTGTCTCTAGTTGCAGGTTTGAGAGGCTGGGAGAGCTGGAGGATGGGGCTGTTCACTTTGTCTTTTGGCTTCCACCCTTCTCAGCTGCTTGGAGTGCACCAGTATACAGAGTGGGCCTGAAGAGAGGCCCATTCCTTGTCACCTGCCCTTGTTTCACATAGCAGCAATGTATATGGGTCTCCAGGCTTGACCAAGCAAGGACCTTGGAGCCTGGTGGCCTGTCCATCTCCTGCAGCACATCTTTTTCTCCTTTGCTCTCTCGTGACTCCCGCTATAGGTTCTTGTGCCCATCCTGACAAACAAGAGGAACCATCAGGGCTGGCCACAGGTGGTGTCACAAGATATTATACGGCATGTCCACAGCCTAAAAAGTACTGTTTTCAAGGTTGTTGGGCAAGTAAAGGGCAAGACCTTGCTGCCTCTTCCAGCTGGCTTGGAGGAAATGGAGGACATTGATCTGGAAAACAAGAAATTGTGAGTACAACCCCTTGCTCTCCTCTCTCCTCTCCAGTCATAGGGACTCTTCTTGCTCGTTGTCATCTGCTGCTCATCAAGACTGCCAAGATTGGGTGTGTTTTTCTCTACCTGCCCTCTTGTTTATGGGCTCTGTTTCTGGGGACTTTGCAATAATACAGGCAGAAAAAGCTTAGAAAGCACAAAGTTGTGTGGGAAACAATGAACTGCTTGGATCAGTGAGGAAAAACCCAAACCCTGTGGGCAAAACCTTTCTTGTTTTCTTGATGCCATTGAACAGGAAGACAGGATGCTTTCTTTCTGGCTTCTGCCTACAAAAGCATACCCCCAAAATACACTGTTTTGAAGTTAAATTACACATTTGTTAGTAATTCATGCTGCCTGCTTGGTTAGAACTCTTCTGCCTCTCTTTAAAACCAGATTTATTATGCAAGGATACAGGGGGGAAAAAAACCCAAAGCACCTACACCTGCCTGCAAGTCCTAAACTGTTCATGGTGCTGTAGAAAGATTTGGAATGTTGCATCTGTCCTCCTGGAGGAAGCAGAGTGACTTCCCAGGCACCCACTGCATTTCCTTGTGATTCGCTTCAAGAAGTAAATTAGTGAGTTTGATAATTTTGTTTCTCTCCCTGGTAGCTCCCCTGATTTTGAAGTTCATTTGGAGTCCTCGAGGGACAATCTCCAGGAAACCACTCCAGTTTTTCTGATTAGTTAGAATCATAGAGTTATAGAGAACCACGGGATCATTTAGGTAGTGGGGTGCCTTATCTTCAGCTCACTTTGTGTAACTTCTCTCTGGATTAAATGAGTTGATGTTTGTGGGAGATAGAATAGGTTCAGGGACATCACTTTGGAGAGAGAGATTCTTGCTGGAGCCATGGCTTTCCAGGCCAGACCCTGAACCAGAATGGATGCATTGAGTGACTGGCTGGGCACAGAGGTGGCAACTGGCTCTTCATTTCCACCATTGGTTCTGTGAACAGTGTGGTGTTGCCCACACTGCTGCAAACCTTCATCTGTTTTCTCCAGGGTGAATTCCTTTATTAAAATAACAGCCAAGTGTTATGGGGTTTGATTGTTTTGTGGTTTTGAAGGTTTACTCTGAGGTGTAAAATCCAGCTGCTTGTGGGTTTGTTTCAAGTAGATCTGACAGAGCAATGCACATCAAGTGGAAAGCAGCGTTAAATGTGTGGTCTGTTTTTTGCAGCCTGGAGCTGAGAGATAAGTCTCTTATATATGCCACTGAGTCAGCCATCATAGACTGGAGCCACCAGATTGAGGCAGCCCTGAAGAAAGTGTCTTCAGAGCCCCTCCTGCGAGGCAGCAACCCTAACCCAAAGGTGGAACTGGACTTCTGGAAGAACAGGTACCCTGGGCAACTTGGCCAGGGCAGACGGTCATCAGCGCTGGTTTAGGGTGGGTGGGTGGGGCTGGTGGCAGAGCTGCTGCTTCTGTGAACTGAGGAGAGCAGGCTGCCTGGGTTCCTGAAAAGATCCAGCTGAGGAAGATTGCTGCCACATATAAAATAATTATGATCTGCAAACTGTTTGGGAGGTCACGGGGCAGCTGACTCTGTTTTGATTTGGTCCCAGCACAGGGGCTACACCTTAAGGAAATTGATTTGGAAATGCTCTTTCCATCACTGTTCCCTAGGAACCAGCCACAGGATGGGAGCTGATGGATATCCTCTGTAGGGCCTTCTGAAAATGGGGCACCTCAGCTGGCTGTTGTTCATCTGTTGATGCCAGAGGGGGTTTAGATGCCCAGAAGACAGAGAGTGGAATTTCCTTCTGTCCTTTGGAAACCTATGTGCCCCATTGGTTTGGGCTGACTCGGGGCAAAGCCCTGTCTGCTGGAGAGCTGTCCCTTATGCCTGCAAAAACACCCAATGGCTTCATAGAATGACCTGAGCTGGAAAGGGCCCACAGGGAGCATTGAATCCAGCTCCTGTCCCTGCACAGGCCACTCCAAGCATTCACACCGTGTATCTGAGAGCATTGGCCAAATGCTTCTGGAATATTGTCAATCTTGGTGTCGTGACTGCTTCCCTGGGAGTTGTTCCAGTGCTCCACCACCCTCTGGGCGAAGAAACTTTTTGTAATATTCAACCTAACCCTCCCCTGACACATCTTCCTGCCATTCCCTGGGGTCCTGTCTTTGGTTGCCAGAGAGAAGAGATCAGCCTCCTCCTCCCCATGTGAGGAAGCAATGAACCTCCATGAGGTCTCCCCTCAGTCTCCTCTTCTCCAGGCTGAGCAGACTGAGTGACTTCAGCTGCTCCTCATATGAATTCCCCCCTAGACCCCTCACCAGACTTTCAGCATTGTCCTGCCAGTAGCAAAGCTGCTGTCGTGCTGAACACCAGCACCGTCTGTCTGTCCTGTAGGGTTTGTCCACGCATCTTGCTTTCTCCCATTTCCTTTCACTGCTGGGACTTAAGTTCATGTGCAGTTGGAAGAAATCCTGAGTTAGACCCAGAGGAAATGGGTGGTGGAGGGGCACAGCTGATGCTGCCCCAGCGTGGTCTTGTAACATGTCTTGGTTGCTGTAGGTGTGATGACCTGGAGTGCATTTACAATCAGCTGCATACGAGGAAGGTCAGGAGCATGATGGAGGTGCTGGAGAGAGTTGGGAGCTGCTACATCCCAGCCTTTGAAGCTATGCTCATGGATGTTGAGGCAGGTGAGATGCTGGGGCTTCTTCTCTGTGGTGACTCCTGGCCTTTGTTCATAGCCTGGCCTTACTGGTTTCAAGCCCGATGTGGCTGTAATGGCACTGGTCAATTGGAGGCTCTGGTAGGGACTGCAGCCGGTTTCTGACCCTCTCTGCTTCGTGCAGAGAAACCAGGCTCTTTGGGCTTCATATGATGCCTTTGTTTCCAGGCTGGGACGATCTTGGTTGCTGGTCTGTTGAGCCAGACTCTTCCCAAAGGTCAGCTTGAGTGGATTTGGGAGTTCACTCTGTAATAAAACATTTGCATTAAAGCAGCAGGACTCATCCCAGCTTTCGGCAGCTCCTCTGCTGTCAGTGTGCAGGGTGAGCCTTCAGGATAACAGGACAGATCTTGCCTCTAACAAAGCCACACCTAGACAGCTATTTCCCAGGCTTTGGCCACTGCAATCCTAACCTCCTTGCCCAAGGAACAGCACTTTGCACTTTAGAATGGGGGCTTTTGATCATTTGCCTTGCAGGGCCTCTGGAAAGCATGCAGGTGTTGTCACACGAGAGGAAAGCAGGGTCCCTGCATACCAACCAGGCAGAGCTCTGCATCACAGCAGCGTGGGGAGGGGTCTGTTACCTGTGAAGGGGCTGCAGCGTCGGGGTGAGCTCAGCCTCCTGTCCCATACCCTTGTCCAGTAATGCTTTCCCAGAGCTGCAAGGTCTGGCCAGCCCACAGCTCTCCTGGCCACCTCATCAGGGAGAGTTTATTATAAGGGTGCAGGTGGGGAGGCTGGCCTGCTCGTGGGGGTGTGCACCAGCAGCTCTGCCCTCCCCTCTCTGCTTTCACCAGTCTGACACAATGCAGAGAGCTTTGAGCAGAAAGTGTCAAGATTGCATTTCCCAGTTTAGGGAATTGGATACTTTTATTTTTCCTATTCCATTCATAAGAGTACTTATAAGAATGAATTGGAATTTGCCTGTAGGTAGAGTAAATTCTTCCTTAAAAGTGAAGCTCTCTTGAATCAAGCACCTGCTCTCTTTTTTGTGGTGAACTTTGCTTATAAGAGTTCAGTCCAGCAAAAAGAAAAGCTGCAAACTCCCCTCCATACTGGGGAACAATGTAGTCTGACTGCTCCTTGCCCTGTAGACCAACGTGACTAACCCTCTGTTTGGCAGGGGGGTTGAATTAAGTGATCTTTAAGGTCTCAAATTAAGTGATCTTTAAGGTCTCTTGCAACCAAAACCATTCTATGATTCCATTTCCATCTTCAAGTCAAATGCACAGCAAAACCATCCAGGCTTTGCTAGCTCCATACCTGCTGGTAAATAACACTGCTCTGCACCCCCTCTCATAGAAACATTTAATGTATTGAGGATGTGTCACACTCCATGCTGTGCAATTTCTTTGAGAAGAGAAACACCCCCTCCATAAGGAGGCAAGAGTTCACTGTCAGCCTAATTAATGCTTTAAGGGTCTAATCAAAATACAACACATATTTGGTTTTAATCCACTTAAATTCTAACTTTAATTGGATAATTTGGATTGTAGTTGTTGATTTCCTTTACAACACAATTCACATTTGTGTGCATCTGCTTTCAGGTCTCTGCCCCTTTTCTCAGGTGCTGTGCCCTCCCTGCAGGTGTGATGGTGTGGCTGTTGTCTGAACTGGGAGGGCGATGTTAATAGTGGGAATTTCTTCTTCCTTGGGGGCTATCTTTATATGCATTCATAGAATCATGGAATGGTTTGGGTTGGAAGGGACCTTAAAGCTCATCCAGTTCCAACCCCCTTGCCACGGGCAGGGACACCTCCCACTGGATCAAGGTGCTCAAAGCCCCATCCAACCTGACCTTGAGCACATCCAGGGATGGGGCAGCCACAGCATCCTTGGGCAACCTGTGCCAGGGCCTCCCCACCCTGATCGTGAAGAATTTCTTCCTGATATCTAATCTAAATCTTCCCCCTTCCAATTTAAAGGCATTCAAGCAACTCCATCATTTCTCTTATTGTTGACCCACAGGTTTAATTGCACAATGATCACCTGGTTTATTGCATACTGGGGTAATTCTTTGGGGTAAAAGTGTGGGGCTGTACAATGCTAGGCTAAAGCTTTCAGCTTGTCAGACGTGGGGTAACTTGCTGTTACAGCCAGCACAAGGGGGGCTGTGGTCATCTCCCACCAGGCAAGGGGCTGCTGTAGCTGAACTTGAGCTTAAGTAAGCCCAGACCAAGACCACTGATGCTGACTGGCACGTTCCCCTCACCTTATGTAGCAGTTCAGGACTCAGTCTCTTCACAAAGCCCTGTCCCAGCTCCCTGTCCCTTGCCATCGTGTCAGTTAATTTCCTGCTCAGGTTACTGCTGTAGGTGAGCAATCTTCAGCCCACATGTTTTCCCAGGCACCAAGGTGAGGGCAGCATCCAGCCTGTAACCCAGCACACCACAGCTTGGTGGATCTTACCACTTCTCCCATCTCTTACCATAGCTTTGGCTGAAGCCCAGGACATTCACCTGCACCTGATGCCCCTCAGGCGCCACTTGGAGATCATAGAGACGGTTGAGTTCAGCGAGGTGAAGCCTTTCCTGCTCCCTCTGCTTCACGTGGTGTGTTTGATCTGGGTCACCTCCAAGCACTACAACGTGCCCATGCGGATAGTGGTGCTGCTCCAGGAAATCTGCAACCTTCTCATTCAGCAGGTATGTGGCCATAATGCCTGTGTTTGCCACTGGAGGTTGTTTTATGCAGATCCCTTCTCTCCTCCTTTCTCCCACCCTTCTCTGGAAGAGTGATTCTTGCCATGAGAGGGAGGTTCAAACATATTCAGTGCAAGACGTGACTGTTTTCTGTGATGGCAGAAGTGACCTCTCAAGTGTGATTTTGCTCTTCCAGGCCCAGGTGTACCTGTCTCCAGAAGACCTTCTGAAATGGGAGATGAAAGAGAGCCTGGGCAAGGTGCAAATGGTGCTCAGGGTCCTGAATGAGTTCAAAGAGGCTTTTGAGGAGAGAAGGAAAAAACTGCACACGTATTACAAACCATGTCAAGAAGTGAGGGAGTGGAACTTCCACACTGGGATTGTGTTTGCAAGGCTTGACAGCTTCCTGAAGAGACTGGAGATGGTGGAGGTGAGACTCTGGTCTTGAAAAGTATTGCAAGTTCCCTGGGCTCAGTTTGAGCAGAATGGCTGCCAGTACATTCCTGTGCTTGGGATCAACACGTTTCTCCTGGTCCTCTGAGACAAGAGACGTTCAACCAGCTCTTGCTTAGTCCTACCAAAAGAGATGGGTGTGGTGGGATGGTGGCAGGGCTGCCCAGCACTGCTGCCATAGCTGGGTGAGTGGGAAGTTTTCCTGAGAGGTGGCTCCATGGGGTCAGGCACTTCCAGGCTGCAGGAAATATGAAAGGAAGGACCCACACACCCATCTCAGCAGAGAAAACCAACTGGGCAGGGTCTGTAACACATGGACACGTGGCAATTTGCCCAAGGAGTAGCTTTGGACAGCTCAAGTATGTGTGAACATCAGAGGTAACTTTGTCATTGATACCTCTAAAATTGGGATTCTTGGCTATGCTGGATGACATATCAGGGCCTCATTCATTGCCTTGGATCTGTCCTCTAAATACCCATAAAAGCAGTTTTCTGGTTGGTGTAGTATTTCTAGCAGAGGCACATCCCACTGGGGAGAGGTGTGCTATGAGCAGCTGTTGGTGCCTGGGACAGGTAGGATCTGGCTCATCCCTTTCTGTTTGTGCTCCTCCACTTGAGCACTAGTGATGTGCTTGGGGAGATCCTTCAGCACAGCAGGAAGTGCAGCTCCGTGTTGCGACAACTGTTGTCCTCTTGTCAACATTTTGAATTGTGTGTGTCTCCATTGAATCTGAAGGATCTCCTGGTAACTGCCTTGGACCTGATGAAGCTGGAAAAGATCGAGTTCAGTGGGATTAGAGGGAAGGCCCTGGGACAGCAGGTGCTGGACATGTATGAGGAGTTCCAGGAGACCTACAGGGTGTTTACAGAGCGAACCTATGACTGTCTTGACCTGACCAACACGGTAGGTGGGGAGAACCTGTGGGAATGTCAGCAACATGTGTGTGTTTCCAAAGCAGCAGCTTCCTCTGCAGTGGAACCCTGGCTCATGTGCAGTCCTGCTGACTTCTTCCCAGCTCCTTCCTTTTGTTGTGATCTGTTGTGTCACTGCTAGGGAACGGGGAGCTGCTGTAGAATGGTTTGGGTTGGAAGGAACCTTAAAACCCATCCAGTTCCACCCTTCCTGCCATGGGCAGGGACACCTCCCACTGGATCAAGTCACTCAAAGGCCCATAACCTGGCCTTGACCACCTCCAGGGAGGGGACAGCCACAGTTTCCCTGGACAACCTGTGTCAGGGCCTCACCACCCTCATTGTGTGATATTTCTTCCTAGTGCCTAATCTAAATCTTCCCCCTTCCAGTTCAAAGCCTTTCCCCCTCATCCTATCACTACTTGCCCTTGTAACAAGTCCCTCCCCAGCTTTTCTGGAGCCCCTTTCAGTACTGGGAGGCTGCTCTGAGGTCTCCCCAGAGCCTTCTCTTCTCGAGGCCGAACAACCCCATGGTGCTTACTGGTGTGTATGATCTGTTCCAGCATTCATGGCTCTGTGCTTTCCTGCTCTTGCTTGCCCAATGAGGGCCAGCCCAGATGATCTCTGGGGATGTTTGTTCTTGTATAGATGAACGTGTAGCATCTGGGACTCTGGTAATTCAAGTATTCCATATTTTATTATCAGTAGTGCTTTAATTAGAGGAATATTCCCAGCCCTCTGGGTCACGGCTCAATAACCATCTGGATCAGAGATGCTCACACCAGCAAGTGTTGTACAAGCAGAAGTGCCATGTGCCTCCTTACTGTCTCTTCCAAAACTCCTGCTCTTCGCTTTGCTCCAGCAGCAGAGCCTGGGTTAGCTATGAAGAAAGGATGGGAATGGTTTTTCTGAAGGGAGTTATGATCCGTGATTGTGTCTGTTCTTGGAGGATCTTTGGTTTCTTCTGCTGCTTGTCCCATTTTCCCTGAGGTCAGTTTGCTGTGTCTGGTGAGCAGGACATGGTTAGGCCTGTCCACACCTCTAGAGGAGGGAGTGCCAAAACTGGAGTGGCCATAGGGAAGCTCTGTGGTGAGGAGCTCCAGTCTCACGCTGCTCATGGGGCAGACATCTGGGTGGAAGGTAGTCCAGGGGCAAAATCCTCCCTCTGGCAGGGAGGATTGCCTTGCTGCCTTTGGAAAGGGCTGTGGTGAAGGGTGACTGGGTTTGCGGTGGGACACAGGGCTGATGTGCTTTTTCTTTGGCTGTTGCAGTGATGGGTGTTTTGTGTTTTGTGCTTTGCTTCCTATAGTTCCAGGTGCATCTCTGTAGTGGGTGGCACATCCCAAGTGCTGCCTGGGAGGATCTTGCTGGAAAGCTGCTTCTTCCATCTCACCCCTCCTTCAGGAGAGAGTGCACAGAAAGAGCAGTGACAATGGCTCTGCAGGAGCTGGCTTGGTTTCAGTGACCCCATGGCCTTTTGTGGGACTCTGAGTCATGCTTGTTCTTTCAATTCTTGAGTTTTGCACCCTCTGTTACTTTCTAGAGACTTTTTTTAGTTAAAAGATGGTGTCTGGTTCTGCTGAGGCTCAGCAGTAACACCCAAGGCTGTTGCCTTGTGCCTTTTCCTTTCAGAAAAGAGACACAGAGCCTAATTTCTGGTGGCTTTGCCCGAGCTGGGGCAGAAGGACTGAAGTCTCCCAGTTTGTCAAGTTTGAGCTTTGATTTGGGCTCTTTTACCTGTAGGAAAACAAACCTAGATTTTATTCTTGAACTTCAGATGACTTATTACAATTGGAAAAAGAAAAGCAGTGCCAGAAGGCAGTGGAAATTACAGAAACACAGAACTGTTGAAGTTGGAAAGAACCTCTGGGGATTGCGCAGTCCACCTGCCCTGCTCAAAGCAGGCTCAGCTAGAGCATGACTGTGACAAGTCAGGTTAAATATCTTCAAGGCTGAATATGTTTAAGGGTTGAGACAACCTCTCTAGGCAACCTATGCCATTGTTTTGAAACTGCCTTTATTGTTGCCCCACTTACAGCCAACTCGTGATCAAAACCACAAGTTTGTTTTGGCCTGAAAGTAGATTGGGTTTGGAACTCTGAGGTTTTCTGGGTGCTGGTGTAATCTTCAGGCCAAGTAGGTGGTAGAAGGTGCAGAAATAGTCCATCTTAGCTCTAGAAAAGCCCTTGGGACCAAAGGGTCCAACCCAGAGGGCCATGATCTCAGCTGGGAGACAGTACAGAAGTGTCCTCAGGCTCTGTGGGGCTTTGCCGTGCTGCAGTGGCTGAAGGTTGGCCACAGGAGTGTTTGGTTTAATGGTCAATGAGAAAAGGTTGCAAGTACCATCTTGGTGCCTTCTTACAACTCCCTGATTTTTGTCCTCACAGGATTTTGAGCAAGATGCCTTCAATTTCCAGCAGAAGGTAGAAGACATCGACCGCAGGCTGGGCACTGTTTTTGTGCAGGCTTTCAATGACACCTCGGACTTGGAGCACGCCTTCAAGGTTTGTCTGTGACACCTCTTCTCTTCTGTAGAAGGGAAATGAGGGTGCTTAGAGCTTTCCTTGGTGTGGGCCACGTAGAGGAGGCTGGGCTGTAGAGGCACCCAGAGCTGGTGTTGTGGGACAGCAAGACTTGTAGCGTTTGGGCTGGTCTCGATTAGCGATGCCCAGGCACGAGGGTCCCTCACAGACTGTCAGCCCGTGGAGCTGGCAACAGTGGCTTTGCTGAAAGCTTTGGGAGTAGTTTGGCTTTTCCCATTAAGACACAAACAGAACAGATCTTTGATGGCTTCTAGAAGGAGGAGTCAGAAGAATCATTCAAATTGGGCTTTGGATGTCAGAAGTTTTACTTGAGTGTCTGAGTTGGAGGAAATGATGCTTTCCCTAACATTTCTTTGCAATTAAAAAACAGTGCTGGGTTAAAGGTTGGACTCAGTGATCTTAAAGGTCTTTTCTAACCTAAACGTTTCTATGATCCTATGAATATCAATTTGTTTAATACACAGATGTGCTTCAGGTTTGGAAAATGAGGTTTTCTAGAAACAGAGCTGTTTTGTTTACTAATTAATGTATCCTGCAGAAATAGTGAATGATATTTGCTGAAAAAGTTCTGGATAAGTGTTCATAGGAAAGCCTTTGAAAGTGATAGAGCCTGTCTTTCCAAGAGTTTTTGAAAACCAGCAAATTTTGAAGCATTTGAAGAAAGACAGTTGGGATATGGCTCACCCACAGAGAAAAACTGAGCATCTCTTACAAAGGGAGTGCCTATTTGGAAAAGCAGGGGAAAGAAAAGAAATTTCCATTTGTAGAGCTGGGCTGGGGAGGTGGGGGGAGCAGCTGGGCTGGGGAGGCAGGTCCCAGTGGAGGTCTGTGCAGAAGTCAGGGTTGTGAATGCTTTCCTCTTTCTCTTCCTGCTTCTTCACCTCCACAGTTGCTGGACATGTTTGGGAGCCTTTTGGAACGACCAATAATTGCTGCAGATGCTGCTGGCAAATACTCTGTACTCATCAGAATGTTCAACAGTGCCTTGGACCACGCTAGGCTCATCTACTCCAGGCACATCCAGGCAGAGCTGGAGCTCGGTGGGTGGAAACTGCAGAGGGAAATTGATTGTACAGGAAATTCAACTTAAATTAATTTGGAGGGGGAAATAATTTGCTATTTTATAAGTAATCCAAGACTTTCCAAACTGCAAATGTTTTCAGCCTCTGTAGTTCCTGGTGGAAATGGAGATACCTGGGAGAGCTCTGTTCTTAATATTAAAGCAAATATTCTGTTGGGAGGGTGGAATATCCTTTTTTGAATATGTAAGTAGGATATGTGCTTTGGAATGAAGGTGTGTGCTGAGCTTTCCCCAGCCAGGCTGTGATGAGCAGTTTTTCTCCACTCTTATGTGCTGCCTCAAACACCCCATGGCCTTTCCAAAGGCACTCGTGTGCTCCCAAATATGAATTTATTGCATTCTGGAATGCTCTAAATGCAACGTATGCGAGTAGAACTTTGTAACCAAGGGTTTAATGAGCCTTGCCAGGTTTATTAGTTCCTGTGAACGTTGGCACAGGAGGGAATGGGTAGACTTCTATGAGATTATGAGGATTTGAGTGTGTCTTTCTGAACAGCAATCTGTATCCTTGCCTCAGAAAGACTGTACGGGAGCCAGGCGAGCCCAGAAGAGGCTGTGCTGTCAGGGACAGTGCAGGTTAACAAAGGGGATGGAGAGATTCATGAATGATGATTCCATCATTTAGAATCATAAAATGGTTTGGATTGGACAGGACCTTAAAGATGATCCAGTTGCAGCCCCTCCTGCCATGGGCAGGGCCACCTCCTGCTAGACCAGAATGATCAAGGCCCCATCCGACCTGGCTTTGAACACCACCTTGAGCACCACTGGGAATCTGGGGGTGGTTGTTCTGTGGGTGTTGAATAAGATGGGCAGAACTAGCTTGTTGTCAGAAATCCCTGAATCAGGGTTTGTGGGGAGCAGGGAATGTATCCCAGGCCAAGGCTTCCTCTTTATCAGCCCTAATATGTGCCAGGCTTCTCCTTTGATCTCGGGTCCTTACTGTAGGTCTAGAGACAGTGGGAGATTTGCCCTGGCCATGGACCTGCCTCAGTGTAGTAGACCCTTGGATTTAAGGAAGGAAGCTGGGAACTCAGAGCAGTTTTGTGCAGGTGCATTTCTGTTGGTGTATCTTTGGGATGACAGGTTCAGCGTTCAGTCTAACGATGGTTTGATGTGTCCTCCTCAGGATCAGCCCCTGTGCACAAGAACATGCCACCAGTAGCTGGAGCACTGAACTGGGCTCAGGAGCTGCGAGCACGAATCCAGGTGCCATTTGATCACCTCAGGCACATCAGACACCTGTGCGTGGCTGTTCCAGCTAAGTTGATTTATGACCTTCTTGATATCTTTTCTCTAATCAATCTGATTTTCTTCCTGTGTTGAACATTATCCAATGGTTATAGCTGAAATAATTCTTGGCCAAAGAAGTGTGAAGCGATTGCACTGGGGCTTTTCAGCTTCCCTGTGATCTTTTCTATAAGAAACTCATTAATTGGATTTGTTTTCAAGTGGTTAAGAGGCACAGTGGGGTAGTACATGGGCTATTCAGCTTTCACACATAGTCTTTGGTTTCAATTGAAAGAGGTATCAGAACCTTTCCCACTGCAATCCCACTCAGCACGTGCTCCAGGACCTCCCTGGGAGCAGCCCAGGCCTCAGCTGCAAGCCCTGGTTCTGGCATCTTCCAAGCTGTGAAGGGCAGAGAGAACCACAACAAGCCACCTCCATCACTGTTCAATACTTGGAGCCTTCTCTCACAGGGCATTGCCATTAGTGAGTGGCTTTAAATGCACAGTTATTCTGCAGCAGTAAAGGCATCAGTGCAATGAAACAGGCTCTGGGACCATTCCCAGCACAGAGCCCAAGTTATCATAGAATCATCAAATGGTTTGGGTTGGAAGGGACCTTAAAGATCATCCAGTTCCAACTTTGAGTCCGAATGGCAATTTTTTTAAATGATGTAGAAGGACCCAGGTCTGTGTTTGGCATTGATTTTCTTTCCTCTGTTCAGAGCAATTAATAACGTGCCCTGTAGCAGGGATGATGTGATGCTGTTTCCTATGTGCTACTTGAAAGGGAAAAAGGATTAAAAAGGAAAAATGAAAATGGTTTGCTGGGATTTGCTCAGGGGACTTGTTTATTTCTAGAGGGTTGGATCAGCACTTGCCCAGTGCTGACTGCTCAGTCACTTCCTTTGCTAGGTTTTGCTTAAGTTAATTCAGTTTTTCCCAGAATGTCCTCCAAAATCAACAACTATTTTCAGGAAAGCTTAAATATTGGAATGGAAGGGAATGGAATGGGACTATTTCAGTTGGAAGGTCCTACACCAATCATCCAGTCCAACTGCCTGAGTGCTTCAGGGCTCACCAAAAGTTAAAGCACGTTTATTAAGGGCATTGTCCAAATGCATCTCAAACACGCGTGGGGCATCGTCCACTTGAAGCCTGTTCCAGGGCTCGACCATCCTCTCCGTAAAGAAACACTTCCACGTGTCCAGTCTAAAGCTCCCCTGGTGCAGCTTTGAACCATTCCCAGCCACCCCATTGCTGGAAGCTGCAGAGCAAAGAGGTCACCCCTCAGCCTCCTTTTCTCCAAACCAGACAAGTCCAGAGTCCACAGTCACTCCTTATGGGACATTTTCTCCAGCCCTGTCACCAGCTTTGTTGCCCTCCTCTGGGCACATTCTAGGACCTTGACATCCTTCTGCAATGGGGTGGCAGCATTCAGGGTGAGGCTGCACTGGCACCAACTACAGCAGGAAATGTTGTAGATGAAACAGTGGGAGAAGGTGGCCTTATGAGAATCGTGGCTGGCTGCCTCCCTGGCTTCAGAGGCAGTTGTGCAGTCTAAGCAGCATGGCCAGGGCTTGCTCTCCTGTGTTCTGAGATGCCTTTTCCCTTCCCTACCACTGTGGTTTTGAGGGTCCAAATTTGGCACCACGAAGAGCTGCATCTAGCAGGAGCCATGTGGTGCTTCTGTCTGAGCCTCTGATCTAGGGAGTGCTGACTGGGAAGGGGAGGTTATGTGCTTTGTGCACTTACAAAGTGTGAAGCTTCCTCCAACACCACTGAGCCCTTCTTCCCCACCTCTTGGGTGTTGGAACTGGATGATCTTTAAGGTCCTTTCCAGCCCAAACCATTCTATGATTCCCTTAGGATGTGGTTCCCATTTTGAAGGTTGCCATGCACTGGGGCTTTGGGCAGCAACGTGTTTTTCAGTGATGTGGTGGGGGTGAAATCCAAGGTCTCAAATTGGTTAGAAGGTGCCTGCAGTCTGGTGGGCTCTCTTGGGAAGGGGTAAATTCAGACCACAGCCTCGCAGAGCTAAAATAATGCTGAGCTTGTCTGTTGTTCTCCCAGCTGCCTGGACTCTGCAGAAGGAAGAAGAACGATAAAGAAGTATGAAGAGATGATCCAGCTGCTTGACAAGTAAGTGGTGGCACAGGCAAGACTGTGTGAAAAATGTTCTCCTTTTCTAAGACACCTTCCAGCACATTTACCAGCCCAGAGCCTGGGAATGTCCCTTTCTAAGCCAGAGGGGGGTTTTCTGATGAGAGGCTGTGATGTCTTGAAGTGAGAAGTTTCCATGGAACGAATGGGAGCCAGGCAGAAATGTTGAAACAAGTTTCTACTGGATGTAGAGGCTGTTGTGATGGAAAAACTGGCCTGGCTAGAAGTCTCAGTCCATCTGTGCCTGTTCACAGGGTGTATTTACAGTGGTTGTAAGGTGTGTATTCCATAACTTGGAGTGGAGTTCACTGCCCTGGATGGATTTCTTAACATGTGATGTTAAATCTAAACTGTTCATTCTGAGCTTTCCCTCGGGAAGAGCCACCACCCCAGGAAGGAGTTGTCTGCAAGGCCTGCTCTCTGTCAGCAATGAAGGGAGGAGGGACATGGGGCTGTGGGCACTGCAAGGCAGCTGGAGAGAGCCCTGTTCCTGATGGCTGAATCCAAGGCTGAACTATTAAGGTACAGCCTTTCAGAAGGGAACAGACCAACAGAGGGGTCCATCCCTGCTGACTTCAACAGAGGTGATGTTTTCTGGGTGACACTTCCCAAAACGCTTAGGTGACGTTGATTCAGAAGAGACTTTGACCTGGGTGGTCCAGACTGTCATAGAATCATAGAATGAATTGAGTTGGAAGGAACCTTAAAGATCACCCAGTTCCACCCCTCTGCCGTGGGCAGGGACACCTCCCCCTGGATCAGGGGGCTCAAAGCCTCATCCAACCTGGCCTTGAACACCTCCAGGGATGGGGCAGCCACGATTTCTCTGGACAACCTGTGCCAGGGCCTCCCCACCCTTACAGGAAAACATTTCTTCCCAAGATCTAGTCTGAATCTTCTCTCTTTCGGCTTAAAACCATTCCCCATTGTCTTATCCCAGCAATCCCTGATCAAGAGCCTCTCCCCAGCTTTCCTGTAGGCTCCATGGCATGTGACATACCAGGAGGTCTCACTGAATTTCCCTGAGGCTTGTAGTCTCTCTGCAGTGACTTTGAGAGAAGGGAGGGCAACTGCACCCATCCCCAGTGTTTGTTTATGTTTAGGCACCCATCCTGCTTAGATGTTTTGTAAATACATCATAACTGCTTATCTGTTTCTTTAGTCTCCCTCCAAATCTGAATCTTTTGCTAAAATGGTTCTTGAGAGATCATTGCCCTCCTGACTTGATGCTGTCACTGGATTTTGGGTGTTATTCTTTCATAGAATTGCTTGATTGGAAAAGACCTTTGATATCATTGAATCCAACTGTATTTGTCCACTACTAAACCAGATCCCTGAGCACCTCATCTGCCCGTCTTTTAAATCCCTTCAGGGATGAGGTCTCAACCACTTCCCTGGACATCCTCTTCCAGTACTTGAAAAGCCACGTTGTTTATGGAGATATTATGGATTTTACTATTCCTTCCTTTTTCAGTCCTCAGGAGTTATATGCCTTGGTCTGCTGGGTTGGTACCTACACGATGGTTTGGGGTTGGTACCTACACGATGGTTTGGGGTTGGTACCTACACGATGGTTTGGGGTTGGTACCTACACGATGGTTTGGGGTTGGTACCTACACGATGGTTTGGGGTTGGTACCTACACGATGGTTTGGGGTTGGTACCTACACGATGGTTTGGTTTTTTGCTGACAGGTATCAGGAAAAGCTCTATGAAGACTGGTCCCAGACAGTCTCTGAAAAAGCACAGTACAACCTTACTCAACCACTCATACGGCGAGATCCAGAAACCAAACTGATCGCAGTCAATTTTGATCCCCAGGTAAAAGCTGCTGCTGGGTACCTGTCCTGGCTGTGTGTGGACACATCTCCATGGTGTGCCCCGTGCTGCACAGGAGATTGGAGGGATTTGGTGCTAGATCTGTTCTGATGAGGTCCATGGAACTCCTTCTGTGATGGGTAACGTGGATTTACCATCCTCTTTGTGAGCTCCATCTCCTGGTAAAGCAGGATTTTAAGCAGAGCAAATTCTAGTTACAGCCAGTAACAGAAATTCTGAGTTGGCAGATGTTTGACTGGTATCAGCCTCTCCAGTCCAGGTTTGATACCAGTGTGGGAAGTATTGGGGTGTCATCTACAGAGGTGGGTTTGTTATGGTTCCCTGAAACCTGAGCTTCCTGAAAGGGTATAAAAACCCCAGGAAAGGTTTATTTTAATGCCCCAGTGTTGTAGCTGTTGGATTTCCTTTACTGCTGTCCATGAAGCTTACGGTAGATGCTGTCACCCAGGGCAGTGACAAAGGCTCCTGGCCATGCAGTCCCTGTGCTTGTGGCTTCACCTCCTTATGTTTTTGCTGGCAGCTTTCCATTTTTCCTATTGAAAACAGGGATAGGGAAGAGGGGCCAGAGGGCATGAGTTTGGTAGGATCAGAGAGCGATTTCTTCTCCAGGTCTGTGCAGAAAGGGGTGATACAAATAGTGATTTTGGTTTTAAAAGAGTTGTCTAGTACTGGAAGCCCTCACTGCTGGCTTTGTTGCAGGGACTTGTTTATACTTGGGTTTATACTTTAATCCCCCTTAATTCGGTCCCATTGCAGCTCAGACACGTGCTGGCACTGAGTGCCTTTGATTGGGCTGGGAGAAGTCTCCAGAAGCCTTTGGTGGATTTGAGGCACTGGGTTTGCTGCCACGGTAATTTTAAAATTTGTTTTAATGTCTTCTATGCCAGCCAGTCCAGGAACCCAACAGAACTGGAGCAGTCTTATCTTGCCTTAGCATAACTGCTAAGCTTCACTTGCAGGCATGGTCTTGCTGAAAGGCTATTGATGAGGATAGCTGAGAGGACCAGAGATCACCATGGCTTTTAGATGCTGTGTAGAGTTTTCTGGCTGGTTAGTTAACAGAGCTGTCTGTCTTTGGTTGGGAACAAAACTAGAGGCAAAGGTTGAAGGGATCCAGATGGTGTTGACTAGAGGGTGTCCAGGCCCTTTTCAGAGCATGAGTAACACTTCAGGAATCCCCCAAGACTCTCAGAATTGACTGGGGAGTGCCTGCCAGGTAAGTGGGGAGGATTGTCCCATGTTCAACTCCCTGCCTTGTTTCTCCAGCTTGTTTCAACACTGAGGGAGGTGAGCTACCTGTCTGGCAGCCACGTGGGAGCCATCCCATCAACAGCAGCAGAAATCTATTCCTCCAAGGAATCGTATCGGCAGATGGTGACCAACTTGGAGTTGATGGCAAACAGATACAACAAGGTCCTGCAGACAGTCTCGGAGGTCGAATACCCTTTAATACAGGGACACGTGCAGGATATTGACTTGAGGCTGAAGGAGGCAGGAGAAACACTGAACTGGAAGATGGATGGTGAGCTGATTCTGGGTTAGAGGGGAAAAGTGACTACACTCAGCTCTTCACAGAGCCTCTGTATACTCAGCCTCCATGACCTGGCTCCCAACTGCAGCTCCCAGCAGGGCAGGTGACTTCCAGCAGAGCCAGTGTTAGGGGACATGAAGACCAGCCCCCAGCTTGCCTGCTCATTTCAACATTCTCTTGTTCTACTGGGGTTGTGGACAGGATCCTTCTCCCTTCAGATTCAGCCTGGGCTTTTAGGGAGGAGAGCTTGTCCTGTAAGCAGTGCTGCCAAGGAGGTAGCGAGATTGGGGCTTGCAAGAGCTGGCAAGGCTGGGGCTGTAGCATCTGCTGGCCTGCCCTGTGCCCCTCAGAGTGACCTGCTGGGTGGCTGCGTGCCTGTGCCCTGAGCTTTCTCACCCCGTGTGGCAGGGAGTGGGAACCCCTGGCCCAGCCATGTGGCACTGGGGTGTATTTGTCCCAGTGAGAGGCAGGGCTGCCTCATTATCTTTTCCAGCAGGATGGAATACAGTAGCTAGGGATGAGTTCTGTGCACTGTGACTTTGAGGTGATTTAACCAGTGTTCTTGCTTCATCAGTTTTAACTGCAAAGCAGAACGGAGAACAACATTTTTTTTCTCTTGGTGAAAGCAAACTGCTCTCAGGTTGAATGTATATTTCTGTCATCAGGCTCGTGGTATGAACGAGAGCATATGTGCTCTCTTGGGAACCTGCAAAGGAGTCCTCACTGAAAAGCTGCTTCTCTGTTGCACAATAAAGGTGTTTTTAATAACAGTCCCTAATAAAGGGATTGTCCTGTGCATGAAAACCAGGTTCCTCGCATACGAAGTTCCAAAGCTGTATGTGGGGCTGAGGCAGCCCTTGTGTTGGAGCTATAGGTGCAACATCCCTGCTTCAGTGATGGTGACAAGGACGTTCAGCCTGTCATACTCATCTTCCCTGTGCTGCTCTCTCAAGCAGCAGAAAGTGGGAGACCAAATGTGTGCAGAGGGAAATATGAACTGTCAGACAACCCCACGGTGCTGGTACTCCTGGCAGAAAGCAGAAGCTGCTGCTGTCTGTGACAGGGTTTGTTGGGGTAGGAGGGAGCTAGAAGTGGCTCTGTTCATTGCAGTGGTAAGTCTCTTGCCTTAATGATGGGTTAAAAATATGAGACTATGGGGAATAGTTGGTCTTAAGGGCACACAAGAGCTTGGCTCAGGGCCTCTGAAAACAAGCAGTCATCTTATTTTTTTATCAGGTGTCTGCGATCGCATGTCCATCGTGATGGATGATGTCCATGACCTTGAGCAGAGGATGCAGAAAGCCAAAAACAATGTTGAGGAGATCCAGACCATTTTGCAGTCGTGGGTGTCACCCATATTTGAGAGGAAAGATGGTAAAAAGGAATCATTGCTAAGCCTAGAGGACTGTCAGAACCGCCTGGAAAGGCGTTACAGCCTCGTCAGAGAGTCTGGGCAGAGGATCCATGCACTGCTGAAGGTGAGGGGGCACCTTCCCTAGGGGTTGTTGGCTCTATGGCCCTGGTGAAAAATGTCCAGAGCTGTTCCACCTTAAAATTAATTCCCTTAACTCACTTGAAAATATTACACAGGGTTAATTAATGATAACTTTGATTAGTGAGCTGGTATGGCTGTGTGGTGCTGGGCTACTGACTGGGCATCCCTGGGCACCCAGTTCAGCTGCAGCTTAGGGAAGGAGTCTGGCTCCCAGTCTTGGCTGTTGTGGAACCACTAGAGGGGAGTCATGCACCAGACTTTGGGATCCTGCTCAGAGGAAAAATTCCCCTCCAGAATCTTTACCTGAGAAGCAGCCCTTGGCAAAAGGAGTAAATCTTGACCATGCCACCAGCAGCAACATCCATCTGCCTGGTTTCCCATCCCTCCACAAGGCTGGTACCCATGTTCTCACTGGCATCAGTCCTTAGCTGTGGGAAGCTCTCTTGGTAGGACAGACTCAGTCCTACTATTTTTGAAGGTATCTTCTTTTCCTTCTAGGAAAACCAGAGCCTCTTACTTGCAGACCCAGCATCTGACATCTGGAGAGCCTATGTGGATTATGTGGATGAGATAGTCCTGGATGGATTCTTCACTGCCATTGAGTGCTCGCTCAAGTACCTCCTGGAAAACACAGGTGACTGCTGGTTTTGTGCTCTCCCTCATGCTGAAGAAATTGTCTCTTTTTGCTGGCTTTCTGTTGTACCTCTTGCACTGTCTACAGCAAGTGCTGCCTCCAAGCAGGGCGCGTGACTCCATCCTCCAGTCGATGGAGCAAAGCATTGCTCAGGGGGAAGGGATACAGATGGCTATGCTCCACTTGCAGGGATTCATGGACAAACAAAATTAAGGTGCCATCCCAAGTCTGTGCTTGGCCATTGGCCATCTTACACCCTCCCATGCCCAAAGCATCAAGGTGATACAATCTTCCATTTGTGGAGAGTCTCGAGAACCGATTCTGAAATGAAGGTAAAAACCTCAGTCGCTGAGCATTAGTCCAGTGAAGAGATGAGGTGGGTTCAGGAGTCACTAAGTCAGACCTCCTGCCTAAGGCTACCGAGGAAGTTCCCTCACTCTGCTGAGAGCAGCTTGTGTCCAACTAAAGCACAACCCCAGGAACGCTTCCCTTCTGCGTGTGAAAGCTCACTGAGTTGAAGAATTGTAACCAGTTCTTCATAGTCTTGTTAAAAACATGCAAATAACTTCACATTTGCCTGGCTTCAGTTTCTGGTTGCTGGGTTTTTTTTCAAGCCTTTCTCCACTAAATTAAAGAGCCTCTTGGTTCCTGTTGTTTTTCTCCTCTGCAAGTACTTATGTGCTGTAATTGTTCAGCTCTCAGACTCCTTGTTGATTAGCTGAAGAGCCTGGTCTCTTTAAGGCTTTCCACCACACCATTTTTCCTGGTCCTTGAAACACTTGTGGCTCATCTGTTCTCCAGTATCTCCTGCAGACTGCAGAACATCAGCTGGTTTGCCAGCATCTCCTCTGTGTTGTGTGCAGACACGATGTCACTGGACCCAGTGAGTGGGTGTCTGTGACCACACCTGCCTGGTGTCCCTGTGGGACATGCGTGCATCTTACGGTGGGATAGTAGTAGTGCCTCAAGATTGCTTTTCTTCCCTTAGAAAGGTTCTGGCATCTCTGTTCTTCCCTACCAGATCCCAAGGCAGGGCTTGCTCCCTTGCTTGAGGTGCAACTGGATTTGGTGATCCCAGATTTGATATTTCATCCTTCCTTGGACCCTGGCACGAACGGTGGCTTCTGTGACATGATAGAAGGTCTTCTGGATGACATCTACCGGATCTCATCGCTTGTGCCCAGGCTGGCTGAGCACAGCGGCTTCCTCCACTACCAGGTGTGTGGCTGTGCAGCCCCTTCGTGCTGTTTGGCAGTGAGGAGGTGCGACGCTGCTCCCACGTCCCTGCTATCCCTTCCTCTCCTCTCCCAGGCTGACATGGAGGACATGGCTGACCTGGCCGACATGCGCCGTGAGCTGACGAGGCGTGCGCAGGCCGTGATGGCCGCCTGCGGCGAATACCGCGGCGCCCTCGACCGCTACTCCTACCTCTACGGGGACGACAGAAAGGAGTTCTGCCGCCACTTCCTCCTCTACGGGCGCGTCCTCACCGCTGCAGAGATGGAGGCCCACGCGGAGGACGGCGTCCCCGAGACGCCTCCCACACTGCAGCAGTTCAGAGAGCAAATTGACTCCTACGAGAGGATCTATGAGGAGGTGAACTGCATCGAGCCCATCAGCATCTTCCAGAGCTGGGTGAGAGTCGATGCTCGACCTTTCAAGGTGTCCTTGCTGAACGTGATTAAAAGGTGGAGCTTGGTGTTCAAGCAGCATCTCATAGACCATGTCACGCACAGGTAAGAGCTGCTCCTGCCTCTTCTCCCTGGCACCTGTGCTGACCAAATGGGGTTTCTTTTTGTCTTGGATGGGTTTTATAGTTTCACATTGGGCTAACACAGGAGCAAGAGAAGGGGGTCCATACTTCATGCCAACTCCATCACATTCCCTGTATCTTCCATCCCCTGCTCTCTGCTGGGAACAGGCACAGCTGAGTGTGTGAAGTGGCAACACTCATATGGACTCAGTACCATTGACATCCCGTGAGCCGATGCTCCGGGGACTTGCTGTGTGGTGTTAGGTAGATGTCTGTTTGTCTGTTCATCCTAATCCAACTAATCTCTGCTAGGGCTCTGTGCTTACTTAGTTGAGTTTGATATTAACCATCAGTAAAGCTGCATTAATGCCCTGAGATACTTGTTCTGGTTCTAAAAGCATTGCTCTTGAGTACACTCTGTAAAACCAAAAGTAATCAGGGTTGACTGGCATGAGCAGGCACGGGGAGGTAGTTTCAATGTTACAAAAAGGAGGAGTTTTGGATATAAGTTTTGAATGAACCTATATTTCCTGCTCTGAATAGTTGCTCAGTCACAATGCATTACGTGGGTTGCTTGAACTGAACGATGTTATGGGTCTTGAACACCTACAGAGCAGTATTTGCAGATACAGGTACTTGAAAAGGCTGCTGCATGTGATGGATGATGTGATCTCTTGTGTTCTTTTCAGCACCATAATTCTGTTAGATAATTTCTATGCAAAGAGGTTTTAGTGTAGCTTAGAAATAAGCATTTAGGAATTCTTCTTGAGTCCTTGACCCAGCAGTTTAGTCTTTCTTTGGTGAAGTAGTTAAGGATACGTTTTTGGCCCAGCAGTATACACAGAATTTAAGTGGGCACTTACAAAGTGTTTTGAGAACAGCAGAATGGCTGTGCTGGAAAGGACCAGAGATGCAGGAGCCCATCATACCTCTGCCAACGGTGCCCAGCAGCTGGCAAGATTAACAACAGGATAAGCAGGCAGGAAAACTTCCCCCAGATGCCATCCCTGGAGGTGTTCAAGGCCAAGCTGGATGGGGCTTTGAGGAACCTGATCCAGTGGGAGGTGTCCCTGCCCATGGCAGAGGAGTGGAACTGGATGATATTTAGGAGCCCATCTAACCTAGAATCATAGAATTACCCCAGTTGGAAGAGACCCAAAAGGATCATCAAGTCCAGCTCCTGTCCCTGCACAGGACAACCCCAACACTCACACCCTGTGACTGAGGGCATTGGCCAAATGCTTCCTGAATGCTGCAGACTGGGTGCTGGGACTGCTGCCCTGGGGAGCTGTTCCAGTGCTCCACCACCCGCTGGGGGAAGAACCTCTCCCTAATATCCAGTCTAAACCTTCCCTGGCACATCTTCCTGCCATTCCCTCCAGTCCTATCATAGGTCACAAGAGAGAAGATCTCAGCCCCTGTTTCCCCTCCCTCCTTTGTGAGAAGGCAGTGAACAGCTCTGAGATCCCCTCTCAGTCTCCTCCAGGCTGAACAGACCCAGTGACCTCAGCTGCTCCTCACACGACTTCCCCTCTAAACCCTTCCCCAGCCTTGTGGCCTCCTCTGGACACTCTCCAGTAGTTTGATGTCCTTTTTATACTGTGGTGCCCAAAACCTCCCCCAGTGCTGGAGGTGGGGCCTCCCCAGTGCAGAGCAGAGCGGGACAATCCCCTCCCTCTCCTGGTTGGCCATGCCCTGCTGGATGCCCCCCAGGACATGGTTGTCCTCTTGGCTGCCAGGGCTCACTGTTGGCTCATGGTCAACTTGCCATCAACCAGAACCCCCAGGTCCCTCTCTGCCGAGCTGCTCTCCAGCTTAAACCATTCTATTATACTCTCCTTGTCTCTAATGATTTATAGCTCAAGGACTTCAAGAGACAGGGGTCAGACCTTTGTATTTGAAGACCTGGATGGATTTTTTTTTCTCCCACAAATGTTCCATTGCTTTTCAGAACTGCCATGAATTTTTGTCACCTGCATCCTCCCACAGCAGGGAAATGAGACTGAAAGAAGAATCCCTTTTTTTTGTAATCTTGCAACCTGTCAAGTTCATTTGGGAATCCTGAATACTTGGAAGAGACGAGATGAAAGCTGTCCTTTCAAACTGCCTCTCTCCAGACCACTCCAGAGCTCGCCAGTCTCTGTTACACTCCCCTGATACCATTTTTCCAGCTTGAGAAGTTCCCACCTATTTAGCTGTTCCTTGCAGGAAGCTGTACCACATCTATGGGGGTGTGAGTTGTGGTTCTGGTGCCTTCAACATGTTGCCATGCAATTGACAGGGATAGCCAGGCCTTTCCCCTGTCCTGGTGCAAGGCTGATAATTATTTCAGTAGGAACTGCTCTCATTTTGTGTTTTCCTGCTTTGTGCTTTTACAGCTTGACTGACCTTGACGAGTTCATAAAAACTGCCAATAAAGGGCTGAACAAAAAGGTTGAAAAAGGCTGTTATAGTGACTTGGTGGAGATAATGGGCCATCTCCAGGCTGTTAAAGAAAGGCAGAGCGTCACCGATGCCATGTTTGAGCCCCTGAAGCAAACCATCGAACTGCTGAAGGCGTACGAGCAACAGCTGCCGGACCAGGTCTATCAACAACTGGAGGTGGGTGAAAACTCCTGGTGGACAGCCCAGATTGTGCTTAGGAGCATTGCAACAGTATCTAGGACTCTACTCCCTGTCATTAGAGGGCCTCAGTGGATAGCATTTTGCTGTTGTGGGTTGGGCCTTAAAAGCTCTAAATTTTGGAGTTATATTGAGATTTTTCTCTTAAAGCAGAGATTAAGGCTTTTGTTATGCATGAAAAACATAGAATTGCCTGCTTCAACTCCCAGCAACTGCTCTTGAACAAAATTAATGCATTTTCAAATACATCTGTTAACTAGGTTGAATTATAATTATTTTTAAATAAGCCAGTTCTTGGCAACTGTGGAGATGAGAAGGATAATGTTGGTAGAGGAATTGGCTTCTCATAGGACTTTGGTCCTCCACTGGGTCTGTAACACCAAATCTGCATGACCCAAAAGGTATCACTTGGTGCATGTTACTAAAGCATTTTGGCACCTTTCTACATCTTGCTCTGATGAATCAGTTTTCTTTTGGGAATTCCTTTTGTTTCTGGAAAAGAGACTGTGCGAATGAGGTTGGAAAAGTCTGTGAGGTGCCCAGCCAGCCTTGGGGAACTGGAGACAAGCAGAGGCAACAGCCAAGATCATAGAATCATAGAATGGTTTGGGATGGAAGGGAGCTTTAAAGCTTATCCAGTCCACCCCTGCTGCAATGGACAGGGACACCTTGCACAGGATCAGGTTGCTCAGAGCCCCATCCAACCTGACCTTGATTGTTCCCAGGGATGGAGCAGCCACCACCTCTCTGCACAATTTGTGCCAATGTCCCTCAGCGTGAAAAATTTCTTCCCAATATCCAGTCTAAACTTCTCCTTTTAGTTTAAAACCATTGCCCTTTGTTCTGTTGCTACAGGCCCTGCTAAAATGTTTTCCCTATCTTTCTTACAAGCCCCCTTTAAGTACTGGGAGGCTGCAAGAAGGTGTCTTGGAAGTCTTCTCTTCTCCAAGCTGAACAACCCCACATCTCTCAGCCTCTCTTCGTAGGGAAGGTGTTCCAGGCCTTTGATCATTTTTGTGGCCTCCTCTGGACCTGCTCTAACAGCTCCATGTCCTTCCTGCACTTGAGGGCTCCTGAGCTGAACGCAGGGCTTCAGGTGGGGTCTCACCAGAGCAAAGCAGAGGGGCAGAATCCCCTCCCTCTCCTTGCTGGCCACGCTGCTTTGGATGCAGCCCAGGGCACGGCTGGAAACCAAGATGTTACAGTGGAGAAGTTTGTGGCTACGTGCTGCTGGATACCCTTTAGTAATAGGATGCTGTGGGCAGAGGGGTTTGTGTAGAACAGAAGGTTTCAAGCAGGACCTGTGTGGGAGGTGTTCCTGCCTTATGCACCTGTGCAGCAAAGGCCCCGTTTCTCTGCTGCAGCCTTGGGTGGGAGCTGAGCAAGGTTTAGCAATCCACTGTTTTTCTACTTGTGCAACTGTGATCTGTGGGTAGTTCTGGTCACCTGGAATAGTTAAGGGTCTGAAAAATACCTCGGGTCCTCCATGCAAACCAAGAGAGTGGCATTGTGGGGGTGGTCTTGCTGCTGCAGCAGCTTCAGTCCAGCGTAAAACGTGCTGCGGGGAACTCGGCTCTGCTAATTCCTCTGCCTGGGAGCTGCTTGCTTGGTTTGTGCAAGTACATTTGAACAACTGATTTATTTTTCTGATAGAAGAAATAAGGGTTGTGGGGCAGCTGTTCAGATGCAGGAGATAATAAAAGTTTTGTTCTTTCTGGCAAATGGCAGCAGCACGTAGTTGAATGATTCATTCACTCCTGTATGTGGTGGGCAAACCAGAAACAAGTTCCTGTAGGTACTGCTCCCTTCATGGCCAAGGAGATGGATGGGCTGGAGCTGATAGCTTGTATGAGAAGAACAAAGGGGCAGCTCTGTGTGCCCTGCTGTGCTCATTTATGCTCACTTCTGTTGAGACTGGAATATAAAGTGCCAGAAAGAAACCTTTCAGGAGGGACTGGTCCCGCTCTGGCCATCTCTGCTGCTGCAGAGCTACCTCCAGGTTATTTCCCTTGTTTCCATAGTGTCAGTGGGTTTCCACTGATCTCCTTGACTGTGTGAGCTGGACTGAAAAGCAACCCAATGTCTTTCCTGTAGGCTTGTACAGTACATGGGGAAGTGGGCTCTCTGACAGCAAAGCACTGGGACTTGAGGACAGCAGAGCCCTTTGCTGGTGTCAATGTCTGGGCTGAGGGTATGCCCTGAGAAGCTTGGTGAGAAAAATAGAATCCCTTTTTGATGAAAATTCCAGGTACAGAGTGTGGATTGTCAACAGTGCTGCACATTTGCAGAGTGGACACAGCCTGAGAAAGAAAACAGCCTTATTTAGTACTGATTTTATATATACACTGGAGAGATGTATATAAAGGCTGGAGAGCTTTCTAGAAGTCTTTCTGGTCTTCTGTTGGGAAAGCTGGCAGGAAATTTCCCAGGCTCTGTTTCTTAATTAGATCTGGGAAGCTGGACAATGTGATGAGCTTGCATCCACAGCCCATCCTCCTGCCCTCAGCTGCTCCCAGGAGGCTCCCGCTGGGCTTGGTGTAAGGAACGAGCATCAAACCATCCTGGGATCCCAGGATCTAATGTGGGACCCTACTTCTGGAGTTATTGATGCTGTTTTTACAATCAGAACTGTCAGTTATAAGGACTTGATTTTCATTAGTCTTCAAAATCATAGATAACTGGTAAGTCCCATCCCAAATTACGTGTTTAGCCCTTGCAACACACCAAAACTTCCTTACGCTTTTAGACACAGAATCTGTTGCTTTCCCTGTTCTGTGGTTATCCACAAACAGATCAGATGTGTCTTATATGGAACACCAAATATTGCCTACCAGCATTGAAATTTTTCTTGCAGGAGCTGCCAGAAAAATGGAGCAATGTAAAGAAGCTGGCGGTAGCTGTGAGACAGCATGTGGCTCCTCTGCAGGCAAACGAGATAACAGCTCTGCGCAAGAGCTGCGCGGCGTTTGATGTTGAGCAGCACAGATTCAGAGAGCGATTTCAGGAAGAAGCACCATTCAGGTACTGGTAAATAATAGCATCAGAGAAGCCCTGAGGAAAAAAGCTTTATGGAATCATCTCTGAGCGTCCGTATTTGAGCCCATGTGTACATTTTCTACCTTCTCACAGTGTTGAATCTGTTACATCTAAAATATTTTGTCCCTGGGAGCACTGGCCAGTGTCAGCAAGAGATGAGTTTGGATGCTGAGTGCATAATATGGTTCAACAAGGCCGAGTGCAGGGTCTGGCACTTGGGACACAACAGCCCTAGGCAGTGTTCCAGGCTTGGGGAAGAGTGGCTGGAAAGCTGCCTGGCAGAAAGAGGCTTGGGGGTGTTGGTTGACAACTGGCTAAATATGAGCCAGTAATTTGCCTCAGTGGCCAAGAAGACCAATGGCATCCTGGCTTGTATCAGAAACAGCGTGACCAGCAGGACCAGAGCAGTGATTGCACCCTTGTACTTGGCACTGGTGAGGCCACACCTTGAATTTTTTTGGGTTCAGTTTTGGTCCCCTCACTACAAGAAGGACATTGAGGGGCTGGAGTGTGTCCAGAGAAGGGCAATGGGGGTGGTGAAGGGGCTGGAGAACAAGCCCTGTGGGGACTGACTGAGGGAACTGGGGCTGTTTAGCCTGGAGAAAAGGAGGCTGAGGGGAGACCTCATCACTGTCCACAACTCCCTGAAAGGAGGTTGTAGTGAGGTAGATGTTGGTCTCCCAGGTGATGGGGTGAAAAGAAATGGCCTCAAGTTGCACCAGGGGAGGATTAGATTGGCTATGAGGAAAAATTTCTTCACTGAAAGGGTTCTCTGGCACTGGAAGAGCTGCTCAGGGCAGTGGCTGAGGCACCGTTCCCGGGAGGTGTTTAAAAGGCAGGCAGATGAGGTGCTGAGAGATGGTTTAGTACACAGGTATAGTTGGACTTGATGGTCTCAGAGGTCTTTTCCAACCAAGTGATTCCATGGTTCTCTATCGCTTTAAGGCAGCAGTAGTAGTGCTGTGTGGCTGCACCATCAATGCCTACTATAGATGTTTCATCTCTGCTGTGTCTCTTAGAGGCACTGTTTGTTTTATGTTTTCTTTAGAAGTTGTTACGTTATCGTTTATGAATAAACCTCTGTTTCTAGGTTTGACACCGAAAAGCCTTATCAACTGCTGGATGAAAAGCACATTGAGATTAAACAAATGGAGTCAGCCATGACCTCGATTTATGAATCAGCTGGTCTGTTTGAAGTCATGGTGCCAGATTATAAACAACTGAAGCAATGCAGAAAGGAATTGTGTCTTCTCAAAGAGCTCTGGGATATGATCTCCCGTGTGAACACTAGCCTTGATGACTGGCAGACCACCAAATGGGTGGATATTAATGTGGAAAACATGGATCTGGAGTGTAAAAAGTTTGTAAGAGAGATTCGGAATTTGGATAAGGAAATGAGGGCGTGGGATGCTTTCACTGGGTTGGAAAGCAAAGTGAAGAACACGCTGATGGCCCTGAAAGCTGTGGCAGAACTGCAAAATCCTGCCATTAGAGAAAGACACTGGAATCAACTGATGCAGACGACGGGTGTGAGGTTTGTGATGGACTCGGGCACCACGCTGGCAGACCTCCTGAAGCTCAACCTGCATAACTTTGAAGATGAGGTTCGTGGTATTGTGGACAAAGCAGTGAGAGAAATGAGTATGGAGAAAGTCCTGAGGGAGCTAAAAACAACTTGGAGCACCATGGAATTTCAGTATGAGCCTCACCCTCGGACGAACATCCCATTACTGAGGTCAGATGAGGAACTCATTGAAACTTTAGAAGACAACCAGGTGCAGCTGCAGAATTTAATGACCTCCAAATACATTGCTTTTTTCTTGGAGGAAGTGTCTGCCTGGCAGAGGAAGCTGTCCACTGCTGACTCAGTCATTTCTCTCTGGTACGAAGTGCAGCGTAGGTGGTCTCACTTGGAGAGCATATTCATAGGCTCAGAAGATATACGGGCACAGCTTCCCAAGGTATGAAACCCCAAATCCTGTTTTTCCTGTTTGGAAAGTGTTGAAGAAGAACCTCTGTTATGTAAAATAGGGTTATCCAGAATGCCAAGATCATCAAAGCAGGGCTTTTCTCCTGTTGCCTTACTCTTCTTAGTGGCTTCTTTAGTGCTGTGGTAGTTTCCCCAGTGCTGCCCCAGGATGATTTTGTGCTGTAGGTTGTGCTGAGAAGCTGGTTTTCTCCTGCCCTGCATAGTTCCTGGAGACTGAGTGCGAGGCTGCTGGCTTCTGTCAGTGCTGCAGGCGTGTTCCCTCTTTCCCCAGAGGGGAAAGGACTGGGATAATTACTCTGACACTGCAAATCATCAAACCAGAGCTGGACCAGGCAGCTTTGGCAGCGTCCCCTTCCCTGCCTTCAGTGCTGATGCAGGGGGAGAGCAGCCGTTCTCCCACTCCTGCTTCTGAAAATTGAGCAGTTGTTGTCGGTGACCTCCTCAGAGATGTTTTCAAGTCCAGCTTCCAGCCTTGTTTCAGGTGCTGTTGATAATTAAGAAAACTATTCTGGGCTCGTGCCTTTCACTTGTGAGTGAACTTCAGTGGACTGTCCCTGCCATCCCCATCCAGGTCTGAGGTGCAGCAGGGGCTGCTGTCAGAGGACTGATGCCCACGGAGGGGCCGTGCACAGCCCAGGGACACCTGGATCATACCCCATCCTGTTTCTGTTCCTTTGCTCTGGTCTGTTTGGACTGTTCCTCCCTCTGCTTTGGAGAGAGCTGGGCACAGCTCGCTTGCTGGGCAATACCTACAGGTGCCCTGAAGGCTGTTCCATGTGCCATCGAGCTGTTAATGTCCAGCAGTTACCTAATGGCATGTTTGAGATCTCATCGTGGTTTAAGTCTGCATCCTACTGGGCAGTTGTTTGCACCTCAGTGTCCATCTGGCAGGTGGGATGAATCAGCAGCACGTTCTTTTCCCTAGAAGAAAGGATGAAGCTCAAAGCCTCTGGAGGCTGAACCTCCTCAGGATGCATTGAGGGCTGGTGGAGGATGTGCTGGCAGGGTGTGGGATGCCCATCAGGAGCTGGCTCAGCCAGAACCTTGCTACTGGGGCTGAGCACAGGTTAACATGGAAATGGTACCAGGAAGGCCTGGAGCACTTTATTTTAGTATCCTGACTCATTCGGAAGGCCTGACTTGGGAAGAATAGAGAAGCAGGGATATTTTGAACATCACTTTATTCTTCACTGTTCAGCTCCAGAAATTCAGGGTCCCTGTTAGATGCAGAGCATAATTGCCAGTGCATTCATCTGCTGCTGGCGTGGGATTTCCATGGCTTTACTCAAGGCATGGAAGAGTTCCTCTCTGCAAGTCACGTTATACCCGTTTCAGGGATGGGCACTGGGACTCCCACTCTGTAGCAGGAGGGGCAGAGTGAACTCCCATGAAGTTGGTAGCTTTTTCCCTATATGGGAACTCCTTCTGCTGTGGCCAGAGGAACGTTATCTGGACACAGTAGGGGAAGAGTTATCAGGAGATATTTAAAGGGAAATGCAGTCCCATGAAAGCGTTTGGTCCTAGGCATTGGCTTCTTCATGGGTCACTCTGTCCACACCCCTCTGGAATACAGCGATAAGGCAAGAGCCCGATTAGAGACTTGCTTCAGGCATGTGGGTGGAAGAGCCCTTCTGGAACCCTCTCTGCCCTTCTGAGGTCCCTCTCTGCACAGGACAGAAGGCTGTCTGCAGAAAGTCTTTCTCCTCAACGCAAACACAGCAGCCGGATGATGGAATCTTCTAGCACAGTATTAATGTTTTACCCTGAACGTGTTCTTTGTATTGCTTTTTAGGACACCAAAAGCTTTGAAGGGATTGATGTGGATTTTAAAGAACTGGCCTATGAAGCTCATAAAACCCCAAATGTACTTGAGGCCACCAATAAAGCAGGTCTGTCCCAACAACTGGAGGACATTCAGAGTAGGTAGGTAGACCTTCAGTCCCAGGGTGTTGTCAGAGACTGGGATCAGCTCTGATATGTTTGCCTAACCCCTGCTCCAAGACTTTCTTCCTGGAATTTGTATTCTTTCCATTCACAAGTTGCAGCATTTCTGATCTTTCTCGAGTCTTTTTCTTTGTCATCCATCACCCTGAAGCCCCCAAAGTGGTGTCTGCCTCGATGTACGTGCAAACTCTCAGCCTGAATATCGATTTGCATACGTACAAAGCCAGGTTTAATAACACATGGCCTCACTGCCACCCCAAATACTGTGTCTTGAGTATCTGTTTAGCAGTCCAAGCAGGGATATCTGCAGCAGAGCTGAGACCATGCTCTTTAATTTACAAAATTACCTCTGTGTGTATACCCTTCACACATGGTGTAACTACACTCCCTGAGAAGGGCCTTAGTGTGCTCAGGTGGATATGCTTCTCACTTAACATATGAGCTACCTGGAACCCACTTAAAAATTAATGATAACTGCTCTGTCAGTAATAACTCTCCATTTAAAATAAAAGGTTTATTTTATTTTTTAATTAAATAAGGCCAGTGTTGCTCACAGAGGAGTAGCTGCATGTGATTTATGAACTTTGTAAGCTCAGCAGTAGTTTATCATGTAAACACTGAAAGATTCATTTTTAGATCGAGGCAAACAAGTTTCCTTTCAGGCTTTGCAAACACAAAAAGCTGAGTAGGGTTGAATCAGACTTTAAAATGTGGCTCATTAGAATAAAAGCAGTTATGGAAACTTTCATCCCAGTGTGAAATCACCTGTGGCAGTTCAGAGCCTGTCTCAAACAGTAAATCAGAGTGCAAACCCTTTCTAGGCTCTTCCATCTGTGTTTCTGCTTTCTTACGCAGCTTCTCTGACTCTTAGGCTGTTTGAGCCTTGGGGATAGAGAGAGATCTGTGTGCTTTGTTGATCTATTTGGAAAATGCTGTAGAGGACCAGCCTACAGGCTTAGCTTATGTCTGACATTTCAAAGAATCATAGAATCATTAAGGTTGAAAAAGAGCTCTAAGCTCATCCAGTCCAACCGTCAGCCCAACCCCACTGTGCCCACTGAACCATGTCCTGAAGTGCCACATCTACATATTTTTTGAACCCCTCCAGGAAAGGAGACTCCACCAGTTCCCTGGGCAACCTGTTCCAGTGCTTCACAACTCTTTAAGTAACAAAGTATTTCCTAATATCCAATGTAAATACCCTCTGGCGCAACCTGAGACCATTTCCTCTCATCGTATTGCTTGTTACTTGGGAGAAGAGACCAACACTTGCCTCGCTACCACCTCCTTTTAGGGAGCTGTAAAGAGCCATGAGGTCTGCCCTCAGCCTCCTCCTCTCCAGGCTAAGCAGCCCCAGTTCCTCTCCTCACAGGATGTCCTCTCTGGTCCCTTCACCAGCTCCGTTGCCCTTCTCTGAACACACTCCAGCAGCTCAATGTCTTTCCCTGTGGTAGGGGAGAATCTGCTTGATAACCCAGTGTGTGTCAGGAAATGTGAAAGGTTTAACCACCTGCCCTGGGCTCTGTTTATCTACTTTGTCTCCCTAGGTTGTCTCTGTGTGAGAAGGCTTTGGCTGAATATTTGGACACGAAGAGGTTGGCCTTTCCCAGATTTTACTTCATTTCCTCTGCAGATTTATTGGATATTCTTTCCAATGGCACCAACCCACAGCTGGTAAGCTTTGTGCTGTATCATCTTTGCACCTTCCAGCTGTCAGTAATGTCACAGTGGAAGATGCTGTCTTGGAACTCTCCTGTAGCTTATCCTTTCTCGAGTGCTCTTTCTCTCACCCTCACCTAGGTTAATAATAATTCTTTCACAGCTGACCTTCGTGTATCATCTTTGAAAGCCAACGTGCACAGTTATATCATCTGACCCTGGCGATGCTTGCAAATGGTTCTGAAAGCACTGCACAGAGTAGAACTATGGGGTTTGATGCCATAAAAACAGTAGGTTTGTTTCTGGTGGGATACAGTGAGGTTGAAGGAAAACATCTTTCTTGAGGATCTCAGCCAAAATTTGCTGACCTTGGAGCCTGAACTTGGGATGCCACCAAAGAGCATCTGCTGTTGAAAAAGCCACAGACAGGGCATTCCCATGTGGAAGTGTTGTCAACCCATGGCTTGAAAAAGGTCCCTGTTTTTAGGCTGAAGAGTCATTTGCTGGTCAACCACTTCTTCCTTTCCTTTTGCAAAGCCTTTTGGAATGTTCTCATTACAAGGGCGGAGAAAGACACAACCTGAAAGAGGCAAGAGAGCTGGTGGTCAGACAGTGGTTATGGCCAAGGCAAACAAGTAGATCTCTTGGGTTACCATCCAGCCCTGTGCAGCTCAGCAACCAGACTGGGTATCTGACCTCCTGCCCTGGGCTTCTGTGCTGTTGGGCTGGGGAAGCTTCTCCCAGGCTGGATTTCTGGGGATAGTGCCAGGTGAGGGAAATCACCCCAAATATACAATTCCTCCTGTTGACTTTGGTGGATTTCTTGGTCATCCTGCGGAGGAACTTGTAGTAACCTTTCTGTTTTAGGAAATGGTCTTGCTCTGCTCTTCCTCCCAGAGAAGCAAAGACACCTCCTGCCCCCCAGTGAGCAGTTTAGTGGATTTAGTCCCAAGTAGTTCTGCAGATGTTTTTCCATACAGAACATAGCACCAATAACCAACCCCAATGCTGCTACAGGGGTTGCTGTCAGGAAGCCTTGGCCTCTTTGCCTGGCAACACTGTGCTCTGGATGACCTTGTTTGGATGCATCGTTTATCCTCAGGTTTGTATGAAAACATTCACAGCAAATGGAAAGCATTGGATAAGAGTGAATTCCTTATTCCATCTTTCAGTAGTGAGCAGGGTCACTTCTTTAAGCTGTTCCTCATTTTCAGCGTTCGTGTGAGGACATGAATGGAGGAGGTTTGCACGAGCATTTGGAAAAGCTGTTGTTCACCACTCACCTTTAACACCTCTTGTATCTGTGTCTGCTGCTGGATGATTTCAGCCTGCAGAGTACCATAAATACCTAGTGGATTGATGCTTGAAATGGAGAGGAAAAAAAACACAGGGAGGAAAGAAAAGATCCTGTGTTGAAATGCTTCGTGGAGTAAGAAGAAATTCCTGGTGTTTTCTGTTATTCAGAACTATTTGCAGTAAAATCAAAGCAAATGCCAAGTAGGATCATACCTGGATATGTTCGCAGCCTTTCCACTTATAGTTTCAAAGCCTGATAATTCCTAAAGGAGGATGAAATGCACAATGATATTATCCTCTTGAACTGGGTACTGAACTTCAGGTGTGTTCAGGGCTCTGGTGGCAGGATTGCCCTGAGCACTGGGGTACATCGAAAGCCCTGCAGACTGGCCAGCGTCTGGGAATGGACAGTGGGGATTTGTGAGCAGAAACTTCTAGACACTATTAAAGGTTTCTGTGGTTTACTTAAGATCTGAAAGGAGCTATGCCTGTCTGGGGGAAGCTGAGCGCCCTTTGCTTCTTGGAGGTACTTGGCATGAACCAGGATTTGGCCTTCTTGAACGTGCATAGAAAGACTACCAAGTTATGTCCACCTGCAGGACAGCTTGTGAGGAGTGTTGTAATCCTTTGCTAGGCTGTGAGTCAGAATTAAACAGCCAAGTCCATCCATCTTCCTCCAAAAGCATTAGAGCACCAGGCACCACGGACTGTTCTCATTTCTCATCCCACCCATGGGATTCGGTCCACCTCCCTGTGTCTGGTTGAGAGAGCTCCTGTCTGGGACTGCTTTGAGCTGACCCTTGCTGTGAGAACATCAGTTCTAGGAGCAGTCTGCCTTTGTCAGCAGTGGCGTGTGACAGGCACACAGTGATGTAGTTGTGTAATGATCTGGAAGAAGCATTGGTGTCCTCAGCTCCCAGCAGGCAGGTTCTTATGTTGAGAGCCCACAGCAGTGATGATAACATCTCCCCGTGGGCTTTTGAAACTCAGCTGTGAACAGGAAAGGAATGAGTTATTATTTTTCTTCTGAAAGAAGCCTTTTGGTCAAGATGTGTGTTTCGTGGGGGGTCTGGTCTGTTGAGCTATTTATCATAGGTCTTGGGGAGAAATAAAGGTTGGTCTTCTCCATGGAGGAGAATTCCGGGCTTTTCATTGGCGTAAAACTGATTTCTAGTAGAGAAGGAAGGTTCATAGTGAAGAAAACTCCCTGGTGTGCTGAGAGTAGAATGAGGTGTAGCAATGGCTAGAGACCTCTCATCACTACATGTTGGGCTATTTGGACTAGGAAGTGGTGCAATGTTTGAGTGGTTTTGTGCTTTTGCCACGTAGGGGAGATTTTCCAATGGGGAAATATGATTTATTAAGGCATGTCAGTTTTCTAAATTATTTAGAAATAGGTGGAGTTCTTTGGAGAGACAGCAAGAGACTTGTGTTGGCAGTAACCTGGCAATGTGCAACAAGATGTGGTGCTACCAAGGTGTTCAAGATTTATGAGTGTGATTGTGCCTGTGGTGTGTGTGATGATCTCCATTCTGCTTGACCTGTCTCAGTTGCTTTATTTATACAATTCTTTCTGCAGGTACAACGACATCTTTCCAAACTCTTTGACAACTTGGCCAAGATGAAATTCCAGCTGGACACTGATCAAAAACCAACCAAGGTTGCCCTGGGAATGTACAGTAAAGAGGAGGAATATGTCAGCTTCAGTGAACCCTGTGACTGCAGCGGGCAGGTGAGAGGGAAGGCCTTGGCTATCAAAACTATCCAGTGGAGTCTGCTCTCCTGCCCCTTACGTGTGGGTTTGTTGCCAAGACATCGTAGAGCTTCACTAATCTCCTACACTTTATTACTCAGCTTGCCTGTAGTTGCACCTTTTTCCCTCAACTATTACAGGAAGCTGAAGTACATAATACCAGCTACTGAGCTCCACAGCGAGGAACCTGCTGCATTTAAACCATCCTCTCAGTGAGGGCTTTGCCTTTAAAATACTAAATTCAGCAGGAATTGTGTTCCCAAGTTTGACAGCAGCTTTCTCCTGCTGCTGGCACACTGTGCCCGAGTCCTGTGAGGGATTCTGTCATGGCCAGGAGGTGGCACATACTGAACCAAATTACTCAGTGGTGTTCATTTTTGTTTCTCCCATAGCTGGAGTTCAAGAAGAATCTCCCTTGTATTTGTGGTGTCTGGAAACAGATGCTAACACTGCAGCACTAGAATTGACTAAATCCACCCAGGGTGAAGGAGGCCGTGAGGCTCGTTCAGCTCGAGAGTTGAGATGCTTGTCCCGTCCCTATCTTCACTAATTACTGAAAGCACTTAAAAAGGGCAAAGGTGTTACTGTGATTTAATCTCTTGTCCAGGTTGAGGTCTGGCTGAATCATGTGTTAGACAGCATGAGGGCTACTGTGAGAGACGAGATGACGGAAGCTGTCGTGACTTACGAGGAGAAGCCGAGGGAACAGTGGCTGTTTGACTACCCTGCTCAGGTACCTTCCATTGCTCCTCATCTCCCCTCAGGCTGGCACGTTGGAAAGGTGGCTTGTAGCTTCCCCTTTGGTCCTGCCCTTCTCTTCTTTCAGTAATGGCCTCTGGCTGTGGTGGGGTCGTTTCTGGCCTCCACTGTGGTGTCCAGGAAAGAGAAAGGATGAGTTGCCCTTTTGTGTTGGCAATCTCGTGATGGAGTTTCCAGGCTAAGCTATGTGCTGTGAGTTGGGGTCCAGGGAGGATACATTTCTGCTTGGGTTACAGAGCTCAGGGGCTTGAGCAGTGCCCTGTGGATCAGGGAAGTTATACACCCTGAGGAGCAAGAGGTGCAGAAGGAAAACAAAGTGGTGAGGCCTAAGGAGAAAAGAGCCCCTCAGATGTGCCTCTGACAGCAAAGATATTTCACCCTCTCCCTCCTCCGCTGTCAGGCATGTGAAAGGTGCTGATTTACTAATAAGTAGCTGCTAAGCGTGTCTGCCACTGATATGATTTTAAATGAATGTCATGGGCAGATCCCTGTTGTCCTGTCTGCTGTGACTACTGTGTGCAAAAATACTTGATTTCATGTCATGGGTTCTTCATTCCTGAATGTCTGAAGCTCTGGTGTTTTCCCAGATACCCTTCCTGGAAGTGTTCAAGGCCAGGGGTGGATGGGGCCTTCAGCAGCCTGGTCTAGTGGAAGGTGTCCCTGTCCACGGCAGGGGAATTTGAATTAGATGAGCATTAAGGTCCCTTCTAACCCAAACCGTTCCATGAGTCTGTGATTCACCGTTTCCCTAGGTGGCTCTGTCCTGCACCCAGATCTGGTGGACAACTGAGGTTGGGATTGCCTTTGCCAGGATGAAGGAAGGCTACGAGAACGCGATGAAGGAATATCACAAGAAGCAAGTGACCCAACTGAACACCCTTGTTACCATGCTGCTTGGGCAGCTCTCCAGGGGTGACAGGCAGAAAATCATGACCATTTGCACCATTGATGTGCACGCTCGGGATGTGGTGGCGAAGATGATAGCGCAGAAGGTTTGTGCTCGTGGCCCAGCGTGGCCCGTGTTGGGCATTGGAGTTTTGGATTCAGGAGTGGTAGGACAACCACAAGCACCACTGGGCTTGTGGTACTTGCCAGGCTCACACCAGGAGTGAGAGGGTGGCCCTGTGTCCTGAGACAATGTGTTGCTGGGTGGTGGTGGGGCTGCGAGGCTGCTGTATGGAAGAAATTCTTCACAATGAGGGTGGTGAGACACTGGAAGAGGTTGCCCAGGGAAGTTGTGGATGTCCCCTTCCTGGAGGTGTTCAAGGCCAGGTTGGATAGGGTGTTGAGCAACCTGATCCAGTTGAAGGTGTCCCTCCCTGTGGCTGGGCGGTTCCAAGTCGGTGATCTTTGTGGTCCCTTCCAATCCAAACCGTTTTATGATTCTATTATTTCAGAAAGTTAAAAAAAAATATTCAGGCCTTTATTTTTGTAACCTCCTGGATCTGGTGTGTGGCCACAGAGGCTCCTTTGAGACTCCTTTGTCCTGTACACCTCTCCCAGCCAGGTTCCCTGTCCTTGGCATCCAGCCTTGCAAGTGGGTAGGAAGGTGCTCTGAGCTGGATCGTGGTTCTACCCTCCTCTGTGTTCTCTCTGAGGCAGACAAACTGCTCACAGTGTTTCTGCCTTCAGGGCTCAGCTGGGCTGGATGGTGCCCTGGTCCATTTTGTGGTGAGGTGGTCTCTGCCTTCTGGTTGCACAGAGAGCACCGGCCGTGGCTGTCCTTGTGCCCCTGTTCCCAGCCTGTTTCCCTGATGCTGTTTGTGGCCCTTTCCCTGTCTAGACAGCCTCTGCTTCTTCTCTCACTCTGCATTATAAGAGCCTATTCACACCTTGCTGCTTCTTAAATCTCTTCTTCAGAAGTCTTCTTGTGCTGCTCTTTCTCTTGGCCGTTCACTTCTTCCTTTCCCACCAACGTGGTTACTGATTTGGCTCCTACCCTCTGCTGATGGGAGATGGGGAGGTGACATTCCTAACTACATTGCAGGGAGCTGACCTTCCTCACCACACACTGAGGACCACTCTGTCCCAAATGAAAACTACAATGCAGTAACCGTTTTTGCCCCTGGGCTGTGTGTACCTGGCACCCCTGGCCTTCCCTTGATGGTACTTGTGGGTGTGTTGCAGGTGGACAATGCCCAGGCATTCATTTGGCTGTCACAGCTCCGGCACAGATGGTCGGATGAGGAGCGGCACTGCTTTGCCAACATCTGTGATGCCCAGTTCCTGTATTCCTACGAATACCTTGGCAACACCCCACGGCTTGTGATCACCCCACTGACCGACAGGTAAGTCCCCACGGAACACCATGGGCTTTGCCATGCAGTTAGAGAAAGAGCTGCCAACTGAAGATGGCTGTAGTTGGATATCTGCGTCCCGTCTGTTCTTTCTTCGTTTCCCAGCAATCAAGTGGCAGAGGTCTAACTCTCAGGTCTGTGGGATGGTGGTACCATCTGGAATATCTATGCCTAAGATCCTAGTGGATAGGGTTCTGCTCAGAGAATAAGATACTCACTAGTGGGTATCTGCCTGTGCATGAGATGTCCATAGCCCGTAGAGCTGGTGAGTCTAGCCAGCTTTCATCCCATCTTGAGGTGAACACTTGCCACTTGGTTCATTTGTCTCAATGGGGTCACCTCGGGTGACTTGAGATACTCTGTCTCACCTGGCTTCCAACTTGCCAATCTAAATGTGTACAAGCCTGCTTTGGACCCTTTGTCGTATCTTTCCACCCTATGTGACATTTCAGTGGCCAGGAGCATCTCAAGTGGCTTTAGTCACCTGTGTTAGTCAGCAGAGCCAAGCCCCCATACATTACCAACTTTTATTGGCTGTATTGACTGCAGCTCTGTGGCTTATAGAGACAATACAGTCACCCACATGTGGGCACCTCCCTGGTGTCCATCAGCAGCATGATGGAGAAACTCTGGGGCTCCCTGCAGCGTTGTGTTGAATCATTCATAGGCCACCTGGGCAGGTTTCTGTTCGTGGTGGGGAATGGGATCCTTTGGGCTGAAGAGCACTGGGCAACAAGAGGAAGCTTTTTCAGAAAAGCTGACCCTTTCTTGTAGTCTCTTGGACGTGCTCAATATCAATGTGTGGTACGAAGATCCAAAGAGAGCACAGCCTGGATGTGAAGAGGTTGGGCAGACCCTGGTGGAAGATGAATATGTATTGGAGAAAACAGAGCTGGGCAGAGGTGGTAATTAATGCCCAAGAGGACTTTAAGCATAGATGTGCACCCTGCTTGTGTACAGCTTTTCAGAGGAAAGGCTCTTCTGGGTGCATTGCTGTAGTGCCATGTGTCTACAGCCCAACAGTGACCTCTTGAACCAAGTCTCACTCTTTCCTTCCTCCTTTCATTTGCTGTGAAAGGTGTTACATCACCTTGACTCAGTCGCTGCACCTGACCATGAGTGGAGCACCCGCGGGCCCTGCGGGCACCGGCAAGACGGAGACGACGAAAGATTTGGGGCGAGCCCTGGGCATTATGGTGTACGTGTTCAACTGCTCCGAGCAGATGGACTACAAGGTACTGCTCCCACCACAGTGCTGTCACAAGGGTCTTGGGATGCTTGGGGCCTGCTGAAACCTGATCACCTCACCTCAAATCCCTGCCGTGATCCTTTCTGCTGAACACTTTTTCTTCTCCTCCGTTGTCTTCTCTAAGACTTGCACAAGGTTCTTAAGGAAGCAGAGACCCAAACTGTTCTCTCTGCCTTGTTGTGCCTTTCCCTCACCTTCTGGAGTCAGGTTCCATGTGAAATCCTTCAGCAATTTTAACCTGGTCAGTTCAGACCAAGGCTGTGCAGGTATTTCGACACAGGTCTTTTCTTGGCACACTCCCAGGCTGGCAGGTCCTGACATGGGAAAGGACCTTTCCTGGTTTTCTCAGGATTCTCTCCCAGAATAAGGTCAAAAGATGTTGAACCTTCAGCTGCTGCAAGCACTGAATTGTTAGGTTGAGTCCTGCTTTCTGCCATCTGGCACGGTACAGTGGTTTCGGTAGCCTAGGATCATATTTTATTCAGCTTATGGGCTCTCCCAGGAAGCAGGGCCGTCAGTAATTCAGCACAGGTGACCTTTAAATGAAACCAGAGCACAGACACATTGAGAAAGGGCAATTAGCAAATCAAGTGGCAAACTGTGGAAAGCAATAAATATTATAATTGAGTTGTGCCTGCTGTTTCCATGCACTCTTCTAAATACCCACAATAGACTTCAAATTGCTATAAATAAACAGTCTGGGAAATGAAATCCATTTTTATCTTTATGATGGAGTTGATTCCATTTGTGATTTCACTCTTGTGATTTCTGGTTTTGTTTCAGTCTTGTGGGAATATCTACAAAGGCCTTTCCCAGACGGGAGCCTGGGGCTGTTTTGATGAATTTAACAGGATCTCTGTTGAGGTTCTTTCTGTGGTTGCTGTACAGGTAAGTGCAGAAAGGCTGGTAAATAAACACAAACAAGGAAGAGCCATGCTGCAGCCTTTGGAGTGAGGATAAATAGGGAAAGTGCTTGTTGCTGGTTTCAATTCCATGTGTAGGCAGGTGAGGGATTATATCCCAATATTAATGACACGGATATAACAGCACTGATGGAATGTAGTGGTTATGTGCTGCAAATGTTTTTGTCACTTTCTTTTTTCATCCCCTGGCTACAGTGTTTGTCTCGAGGTAGCTCTTTGTGTTATGTCTTTCCACGTGCATATAAGCCTGTTCCCCCTCAGGATGAACCTCGTATCGTTAGTGTACTGTGAGGTAATTACAGCCTATCACTATAGGGAGGAGAACTGCCTTGACTTACAGCAACTCAGTCTGCCATCTAGGGAATGATTTTTTTGAGTCATAGAATCATTGGTTGGAAAAGACCTTTGAGACCCAGTCCAACTGTACGTGTCCACTAAACTGGATCCCTGAGCACCTCACCTACCCGCCTTTTAAGCACCTCCAGGGCTGGTGACTCCACCACCTCCCTGGGCAGCCTCTGCCAGTGCCTGAGAACCCTTTAGGTGAAGAAATTTTTCCTGATGTCTAACCTGAACCTCCCCTGGTGCAACTTGAGGCCATTTCCTTTTGTCCTATCACCTGCCACCTGGGAGAAGAGACCAACACTCACCTCGCTACAGCCTCCTTTCAGGCAGCTGTAGAGAGTGATGTGGCTTCCCCTCAACCTCTTTTCCTCCAGGTTAAGCAGCCCCGGTTCCCTCTGTTGCCTCTCGTAAGCCTTGTTGTCCAGCCCCCTCACCAACTTTGTTGCCCTTCTCTGAACGTGCTCCAGCCACTTCAGGCCCTTGCTTTGAAAGAGAGCTGTGTCTGGTTGTTGTCTAGATCCTAAATCACATTGATATCCTCTGAAAATGTCAGGTAAATCCAGCTACCAGTGGAGTCTGGGCAGAGAGTGGCTGCTCAACTGCACTGTCCAGATGGACACAGCTCTGGCATGGGCAGAACTGACAGTTTTGAGCCTTGGGAGACTTCAGTACTGAAAACTAAGGTGCCAAAGTATCCAAGTTCTTCTGGAGCCAAGTGTCAGCTGAGTGCAGTTTTTAGAATCCTGGTGTCTGTCTGAGGAGCTGAATTCTTCCTAGACTCCCTTTTGGACTCGGTACTGCAGAACGAAAGATTAGAGCCCAGAAGTTTCTACACTTCTGTAAATGCTTCGGTGAAAGACATTGTCCTGAAACCCTCCATGAACTCCTCACTCTTCTCATCTCTCTTTCACTTGTAATTGGTGCCTTACATGATGTCCCAAAGAAGCCCCAGGCGGGTACAGGAGTTTGTATCGTTCCCTCTCAATTTCTCTTCTGTCAAGTTCTGGTTTAAAGTTGTCATTGAAAAAAATTCTTTGAGGATCTTAAAATAAAAAGGGAAGCTTAACAAAAGAAGCCCAGATATGACTCAACTGCTAATGATTCCCTCGCTCCTGGCTGGAGCACAGCATCTGAAGCGAGCGGCACGGCTGTCATTCCATCATCGTGTCTCCTGGCTGCTATTAGGAGTGTAACCATGGTGATGGTTAATTGGCTGTCTTAGTCATGCAGCTAATGTCGATATGGTTCCTTACAAAGGAAACTTCGATTAATTGCTTACCTTTGAGATGGCAAACAGCAGTAAGGTTAGAGCAGGGAATACTGAGAGGTTTCTCCCTCGCTGGAGTGCTATTTGCAGAAAGTTGGCTTTAATAAACTCACTCTTTGGAAGGGGAGGGATGAGAAGAACAAAGCTGCTGTCAGGCAAATATAAAAGACAACAGTGAAGGTGATATGGGAGGTCTTACAGCTTCTACCTTATGGATTTGGTTTGAAATTAAGCATCTGATGTCCCAAAATGTTTAAAAGTGGTATTAAGTGGTCAATTTGCAATTGAGCCGTGGCTGAGTTTACTGGGAGATGCTGCTCTTTTGCTGGGTCTGATGAAAGAGTAGAGCAGGAACAGGACAGTTTGAGGCTGTTGGGAAGAGCGGTGGTGTGCAGGGAGAGGTGAAAATGGGTGGAGGGGATCAGGGATCCGTATTGTGTCCAACTTTTGGGGCTATATTTGAGTGTTGGCTGTGAAGGTGGGTGGAGGGAATCAGGGGCCCACACTGTGTCCAGCTTCTGGGGCCACGTTTGAGTGTTGGCTGTGTCGCACCTCATCTCATGCATCTGACCTCCTACTGGGCTGGGAAGAGATAATTTAGCTGTTGTTGTTGTTCTCTGTCAGGTGTGCTGAGCTATGTCCCACAGGTGATGGCAAAAACCAAGGTGAAATGTGGGTGGCTTTGGGGACGTTTCCTGCTCTGAGCTGAGCTGAGCTGCTCTTCCTGACCTATGTTTGTCATTGCCTTACGGAGCAAAGGTGCAGTTTTCTGCAACTCCTTTGCACTTTGTCCAGTCTCTTCAGCTCTCTGTTCTGCTTTGTCAGACTTTGATTGTGATGAGAGATCAATATTGCCACACAGATTTACTCCAAAGAGTGCATGAAGCTTTAGATGGTCAGTAAAAATCAGAACCACTGGTAAGCCCCATTTGTGGTGGGGCCAAATGTAAGGAAGGGAGGACTATTGCCTCGTGTTTTTCGTGTCTGAACACCAATGCTATGATGCTGCCTTGGTTCCTAGGTGAAGAGTGTGCAGGATGCAATACGGGAGAAGAAGAAATCCTTCAGTTTTCTTGGAGAAGACATTAACTTAGTACCCTCAGTAGGCATTTTCATCACCATGAACCCTGGTTATGCAGGGCGAACCGAGCTCCCTGAGAATTTAAAAGCTCTCTTCAGGTGAGTCCAGATCAAAGTTTATGACCTGTATTGTAAGACTGATGGAGGATGCCTTTTGGAACATCCAGACTTGATTTAATTTCTAGGGGGAATCCAAATGCACTGGGGTTTCAGCCTTGCACGACAAGTCTGGGTCTGAGACCACCCAGCCAGGACAAAGGAACCTTGCAATGGGAAAAACAGAGTGTGACCTGGCTCAGGGGGAGACAGGTGCAAGTTCACTGTCGCTAAGACTTGTAGTCAAGAAATACTTGTTTCTACACTCTTGTCTTGCCTGTCTTTTTAGGCCGTGTGCGATGGTTGTGCCGGACTTTGAGCTTATCTGTGAAATTATGTTGGTGGCTGAGGGATTCATTGAGGCCCGGGCGTTAGCCAGGAAGTTCATTACCCTGTACCGACTCTGCAAAGAGCTCCTGTCCAAGCAGGTGAGCCCATTCTGTGGCTGGATGCTGCAAGTGAGCCTCTTGATCTCCAAAATCAGCAGGAACGTGGTGCTCTCCTGCTCAGCTCCGTGGCTGAAACTTCACTGCTTTTCTTTAATGATACATTTGCGCTGCTGCTGGAAGAAGAGAAGGTTTGTGATCATCCGAGCAATGAGGTTTTCAAACTGCTTTACTGGAGGATTTGCAGAGCAAAAGCACTTGACCAGCTCCATTAATAGAGAATTTTCAGTGAGCTCAACAGCCACCATGTTTGGGTATTCAGAGACCCTTGTGCTTTCCAGTCTTTTAGTTCCTCTTGATTCTCCTGCCTGCAAGGGTTTTATGCTGTCTGTCCCTCTCCGAGTTCAGTCTGACAGTTCCCTGTCTCATCAGGTATTGACCAAGTAGGGTCAGTGCAAAGCTCTGTGTAATCAGTTTTCTTCCTTCACATAATTTGTATAAATCAAAGCTGTGTCCAGAAAAGAGTTGAATCAGGACTCCAGATGGAAAAGCTGATCTTGGCTTTGCTGGTGTGAGGGTGGGTTGGAGACTCCTTGTGACAGAAGCTCTGTGCTGTGTCTTGGAGGTCTTGGTGTAAGCCGTGGCCTCCTACACGAAGCTGTCAAACTGTGCTCCAGGAGGTCTTAACAGAGCAAAAATATAAAGAGTTTCTTGTTGGCTTGAGAATTCCTCTTATGCTTTTTTGTGGTACGTTTTCAGCAATGTCCTTAATGGCCCCTACTTGGTGAATGGGACAAAACATGCCTGATGGGCAGGATGGAGAAACTTGAGTATTTGGGGCCTCATAATGGGCTAAACTCCTGCAGATCCGGGGTCTGGCTGGCCTTGCTTTTGACTGCTTTATGATTTAGGGAAAACAAATCACTTCAGTCCCCAGAGTGCAAGTCCCACTTGTCTCACTGCCAGCTCTGAGGCCATGTGTTGGTATGAACAACTAAATTATTGGACTCTCTGATGCTGTCCCTGATGGGAATCTCACCTACTGAAATGGACATCAGGCTGACAGAGGTCTCTGGCTACAATGCAAATAACAGTTTTGGATGTATTTGCATTGCTGACTTGTCTGGCACTGTGGAGCTGCCCCTGCATGGTGTCTGCCTAAGAATAAACTCATTGCTCCTTTTCTCTTTCCCTATGTAGGATCACTATGACTGGGGCTTGCGTGCTATCAAGTCAGTGCTAGTTGTTGCTGGTTCCCTCAAGCGAGGTGACCCAGAACGACCTGAAGACCAGGTTCTGATGCGCTCACTTCGTGACTTTAACATCCCTAAGATTGTGACTGATGATGTACCAGTGTTTATGGGGCTGATTGGGGATCTTTTCCCTGCGCTGGATGTGCCTCGGAAGCGTGACCTGAACTTTGAGTCCTTTGTGAGGCAGGCTGTGTTGGACCTCCGGCTGCAGGCTGAGGACAACTTTGTGCTCAAAGTAAGACCAAATGATCTTCTGTTGTACTTAAGTTGCTGCTGCCATCAAATCATTTGAGTTTTCTCAACCATCTTTGCTTCTACAAAGAGGCTTCTGCACAATATTCTCCCTGCTTGCATTTTGATGGAGGAGTCTGCTGTGCTAGGTCTAACCTTTCCCTAAATCCAGCCCTGGCTCATTCTCTGAGTTTACAAAGGGGCAAACTCTTGTAGGTTCATGACATTGTGGCCCCTGGAGAGCAGAGCATCGTCAGCTGATGGCTGCCGGATGTAAATATTGCTAGAGGGTTGTCTGCAGACTAAGGATCTTACCCATCATTGATTAGAGCGGTTAGACCAATGTCAAATCAGTTTGTGTTTGAGTCACAAATTGGAGGCCAAATTGGAGATATTTTGTAGATCTGAACTTCAGTTTGGTATCTTTGCCTAAAATTTAGGAGTGTTTTTCTCAGGTGGTGCAGCTGGAGGAGCTGCTGACTGTTCGACACTCTGTCTTCGTGGTCGGTAACGCAGGCACGGGCAAGTCTCAGGTGTTGAGATCCCTGAACAAGACTTACCAGATAATGAAGCGACGTCCTGTCTGGACAGACCTCAACCCCAAGGCCGTCACAAATGATGAGCTTTTTGGCATCATTAACCCAGCAACAAGAGAATGGAAAGATGGTAAATGTCTTTTTCATGCCTGTAGACAAAGACGTTAATGGGCTTCCTGAGCAGCAGCACGTGACTGGTTCTTTTATGCAAGTTTGAAAGTCCAGGCGCTTGTCTGCTGCTCACAGCCACGTGAGAGTTGGTTGTTGAAAGGACACATGGGATGTTTTAACTTTTTGATCTTTGGGTGGGAAGTATAGCATAAATCTGCTTTATCCTATTGCCATAATATTGTCATGTCCATTAACACCGACATTTAGTGATTCCTGAGTGGGGCAGGCAGTTTTTTGGAGTTGGTGTGACTGGTGATGGAAGAGTTCCCTCCAGCCCTGTGGTGTGTTCTGGCCCCCCTAAAGTGTGCCATCCCCAGGTTTCCATAGCTGGTAGCACACACCCAGCAGCCTTAAAGTGGTCTGTTTCTACTTAATTTTGCTGCCTGATCTCTGTAGTACACCAGCATTTGCCACTCTGTTGTTCCTGATTGCTCCGGAGGAACATAGATGAGTATTTAAATCTTGCTGAAAGATTACAGAAATGTGGAGTGAAAATGTTTGGTTGTGACTAATACATAAAGACAGCTTTGATTTACGTGTGGAGCTGGTTTGGGAGATGTTGGGGAGGTAAGGGAAGGTGGTGCTGTAAATCATCCTCGGCCAGAAGTTTGCAAGGAGATGAACCCACCTCCCCTGGACCCTGCTGTGCACCTCTCCTGACCCCCTGCTTTGCTCCAGTGTCAGGGTTAACTTCTTTTTAATTGTAATTAGGGACCCTAAATCAAAGTGACAGAGGGAGGTGCAGGGTAGAGCCTGAACTTTGCAGGGGGACTTTTTATGGGTGGCTGTCCAGTGGTTTCCAGCCTGTGACATTTCAAGGGAGCTTATGGGACTCCTCTCTGAGGTTTCAAGGCAGATATTTTCTGCTTTAACAGTTCCTGAAAATTTGGTGTCTTGCTGTCAAAGACCACCAGTACAATCCTCACCACAGCCTAACACGAGATGATGTGTTCCCTTGATCAGCCCCTTCTGTTCCCCTTCCCATTTTCATCCTGTCACTCCTTTCATTATCAGGAGTTGAAAAGTTTGTTCATATTAGGTGGTAAAACGTCCCACAAGGGAATCCTAAAAGTGTTCATTGCAGAACCGGGTGGTTCTTTTAAATCCCAAGACTGCTCTGTGGTGTGGATGCACAAGGTTAGGGAAGAGGCACTGCTGTCGTGTCTGAGGGAAGCACTGATGCTCTGAGCCTGTAGCTCTTTGCAACACTAATGATGTTGGAGCAGTTTCCAAGGCATGTGTCCAACATCTGTGGAGCTGAGTCAGGGCAGAGCCAGTGAAGCATTATTTTTTGGGAGCCAGTCTCAGAACTGGGTACCTGTTTCAAGTGAGCTGTTCTGCGTTTATTGCATGTGAGCTGTGTATCTTGGGTCATATAGTGCCACCCTCTATTCCTGAGCTGCATCACTAAGAAATAGCTTGTCCTGGAGATGAAAACAAGGGTGCTTGTCACAATTCACCAGAAGAGAGGCACTTTTTTAATGTTTGCCTGATGTTCTTTCATGAAGACCAGCATCTCCCTGGGTATTTTCACGTGTAGAGGAGAACAATATTTTTGTGGCATTTCCATTTGCTCTGCAATACTGCTGCTCTATTCCCAGCCCTCTTGCTCTTCTTAACATTCATTATTTACTCCCCTTGAGACACTGTATCCTCTCTGTCTCCTTGATTTTACTGACATCTTGTTCTGTCATTCAGTGTCATTCTGTGCTTGTTCTCTCCTCAATCTCACTAAAGCCACGACCCAGTGTTTAATGCATCTTGATTTCCCTGATATACTTTGAGCCACAAAGAAAAATATTTCTATGAATTTCCAAGGTGTATTCAGAAGGGTTTTTTCTGCATTGTGTAATTCGTCTCACGTTTTGCTTCTGAGTATCTGTTCTTCATTTTCCTTTTCCCTTATTCTTGGTGGAGGTGAAGCTGTGTGTAGGTCTGCAGTCATTTCCAGTGGTGGTAGCTGATAAAAGGTTTTGTATTCAAAGCAAGCTAGAGCCATGTCATGACAGAGTCATGTTTATGTACAGATGCAGAGAGTTTTGAATGCTTAAGAGGAATGCACCTACAGAAAAGCTGGGGAGACCATCTGGGAGTTCAGGGATAGGATGAGGGGGAGTGGTTTTAAGCTGAAAGAGGGGAGATTTAGATGAGATATTATGATGTTTTCCTGTGAGGGTGGTGAGACCTGGTCCCAGGTTGCCCAGAAAATTCAGGGATGCCCCATCCCTGGAGGCGTTGAAGGCCAGGTTGGATGGGGCTTTGAGCCCCCTGATCCAGTGGGAGGTGTCCCTGCCCGTGGCAGGGGGGTTGGAACTGGATGGGTTTTGAAGTCCCTTCCAACCCAAAACATTCCATAATTCTATGAAAGCATTAATTAGGATAACCTTTAGGAAATTGCTAGACAAAGCTGCTAGAGAAGGTGGCAGCTTTGGTGTTCATCCAGATATTCCTGTCCCCCTCCTAGGACTGTTTTCATCAATCATGCGAGAGCTGGCCAACATCACCCATGATGGTCCCAAGTGGATGGTGCTGGATGGAGATATTGATCCAATGTGGATTGAGTCTCTTAATACTGTGATGGATGATAATAAGGTAATGAATATAAGTTAAAGCAACTGGTATCATTTGATTTCATGGCAGGATTCAGCCTAGGAGAAATGCAGATGCTGAAAAGTAGTTGTGTTTCTTCAGATTTACCAAACCATATCGCATAAAGAAAATGGTGCAGGAGGGAAACAGCAAAAACCTCCTTTGAGCTACAGTTTTGCTTTCCTAGAGAGCTGGTCTCATGAGTAATTGCAGAGATCCTCAAGATACTTTTGGGGCCCTTAAAATTCGAGTGGGGTCTTAATCTCACACCTTTGTCCCCACCCTAAGGGAAGTCTTAAGTTTTACGTTGTGGAGTAGAGAGGGATCCCACTGCCTGCTAGAAATCAGCTGCTTTGCCTTGAGGAACTGAGCTGACAGCAACCAAACTTTTTAGTGCAAAATGCTGAGTGCTTTTTATTCCTGTACCCAGGGAAGGCTTTTGTCTGTCTGTCTGTCTGCAGGTGCTGACTCTGGCAAGCAATGAGAGAATCCCTCTGAACCCAACGATGCGGCTGCTCTTTGAGATCAGCCACCTGCGCACAGCCACCCCAGCGACCGTGTCCAGAGCGGGTGAGTCCTGCTGAGCTTCACGTTGGGATTTTGCATGGACCAAGCAGAATTTAGTGCCATAACCAGTCACTGAGGATCCTGACCTCAAACTCGTATGTGGACCTGTCATCGTCTTGAAGATTCACCCAGAGCTCTCTGACTCTTGCTGGATGATCGTGGCTTCGGCATTGCTGAGAGAGCGCTCCTGGTGTGCAAAGCTCTGTGTGGACTTGACGTTGAGAGGGGGAGTCCCTATCCCAAAGTGCTCCTGATCTTCTGGAGAAGTGCATGAAGTATATAATGATAGAGTGGTTTGGGTTGGAAGGGACCTTAAAGGCCATCCAGTTCCAAACCCCTGCCATGGGCAGGGATACGTCCCACTGGATCAGGTTGCTCAAGCCCTCATCCAGCCTGGCTCTGGAGAAAGGAAGGGAGAAAGGAATGAAGTTATCCCCTAGTTTCACACATGGCAAAATGGGGCCCAGAGCAATAACATGACTCAGGCCAGAGCATATTATGAAAGTGGGACAGCATCTTGAAAGGTGTCCTGGTTTCCTGGGTTAAGGAATGTTAATGTTTCTTTTCCACAGTGGAGCAAGAGGGTGTAGGTGAGGGGGCACCCAGGTATAGTCAAGAGGGTTTTGGTTGTGTGAAAGTAACTGAGAGATCCTGCTGGAGGAAAGAAATAGGCTCACTGTCTTCTCACTAATGTTCTCTCTTATCCTGGGCCCAAAGGGATCCTGTACATCAACTCATCTGATCTGGGCTGGAATCCCCCGGTGAGCAGCTGGATTGACAAGCGAGAAATCCAGTCTGAAAGAGCCAACCTGACCATTTTGTTCGATAAGTACCTGCCCATTTGCCTGGACACCCTCAGGACAAGGTACCATCTGAAGAGTGGCTGCACCTCCTCTGACCAGGGCCAGGGTGGGACACTTGCTGCTTTCCAGACCGGCTGTGCTGGGGCTGTGCTGCACGTGGTGTCGGTGGCTGGATTCCTTCTTGCCCCTGAGAGCCTTGAGCATTATTGGCTTAAGCAACAGGGTGAGATGGAGGAGCTGATATTTCCTGTCTGTCCTTTGTTGGTCAGATCTGGTCCTATGCTTCTTGTGCCAGTTATGTATCCTTGGCCTGCTTCCAATAGTTGCATCTTGGTTTGAAATAAATCAATCAGTGTACAATTAAGCACGGGAGTTGTCAACCACAATGGATGTGTCAGAAGGGGCTGAATTAGGGAAAGCTGTGGTCTTTGCAAGTCAGAGTTAGACACCTTACCAGGGAGCTGCTCCCTGGGGGATGAAGCTGCTTGTAGCTGTTGGCAGCAAAGTCCATTGCACATTTTCCATTCTATTTGCTGAACATTGTGTCAGACCATGAAATCCACGGGCTTAGCTGCAGGCAGCTCCGAGCTGAGGATTTTTGTGGCTTGCTTAATTCAGAAATTGTAGAACCAACCTTTCAAATAGCTATAATTACTTTATGGAGGACTTCAGTGTTGCTACAATATTCGTTTGGAATTCTGTAAGTGCAGCTTAAATGGATGTAAAATGGCAAGATGAAAGAGTTTATTTTATTACTCCTCTATTTGACCGCTTTTGAACTCATCTTGTTCACAGGAAATCATTGCCTTTAGCAAGTCTTCCATTTTACTTCTTTCAAGAGGATCAAAGTTTTAAAATGCTTGAAACTTCTGATTACTGTTATTACTTGTGTATGTGCTGGTGCCAGCAGGTCCGAGGGAGAGAATGGGTGTTCTCTTTATTGCTGTACCAGGAATAAGGCACACGCTGCTGACAAGGAAAATGCTAATATTCTGAAAAAGCATTTCTAGGCTTGTCTTCCTGGGTTGGGAGCAATTATGTTGCTGGACCCAATTATATTTCCTGTGCTTTCAATTTCAATTCCTTAGATTTAAGAAGATTATTCCCATTCCTGAGCAGAGTATGGTTCAGATGTTGTGCTATCTCCTTGAATGCCTCCTGACAAAGGAGAACACACCTCCAGACTGTCCCAAGGAGCTTTATGAACTTTACTTTGTCTTTGCTGCTGTCTGGGCCTTTGGTGGATCAATGTTTCAGGACCAGGTAAGAAGGAAGTTAATGCTTCAGCATCTTTTACACAGGGCTTGTTTTTCTTGTTTTCTTCTTTATACTTCCCCAAAATGTGTGCTAACCTCATGAAATTCAACAAGGCCAAGTGCAAGGTCCTGCACCTGGGTCGGGGCAATCCCAAGCACAAATACAGGATGGGTGGAGAATGGGCTGACAGCAGCTCTGAAGAGAAGTACTTGGGGTGCTGGTGGCTCAACAAGAGCCAGCGATGGGAGCTTGTAGCCCAGAAAGCCAACTGTGTCCTGGGCTGCATCAGAAGAAATGTGACCAGTAGGGTGAAACAGGGGATCCTGCCCCTCTAATCTGCTCTTAGGACACCTCACCTGCAGTGTTGCATTCAGTTCTGGAGTCCTCAGCAAAAGAAGGACACGTTATATGTTGGAGTGGGTCCAGAGGAGGCCATGAAGTTGACCCAAGGGCTGGAGCACCTCCCATATGAGCACAAGCTGAGGGAGTTGGGGTTGTTCAGCCTGGAGAAGAGAAGGCTGTGGGGAGACCTTTAGAGCAGCCTCCCAGTACTGAAAGGGGTCCAGGAAAGCTGGGGAGGGGCTCTTGATCCAGGATTGTGGGGATAGGATGAGGGGGAATGGTTTTAAGGTGGAAGAGAAGAGTAGGAAGGAACTCTTATCAGTGAGGGTGGGGAGGCCCTGGGCCAGGTTACCCAGAGCAGTGGTGGCTGCCCCATCCCTGGAGGTGTTCAAGGCCAGGTTGGGTAGGCTTTAATCCCCCTGATCCAGTGGGATGTGTCCCTGCCCATGGCAGAGAAGTGGAACTGGATGGGCTTTTGAAGTCCTTTCTGATCCAAACCATTCTTTGATAGTGCTATATCAGTAATGTTTTCCTAGAGCTCTTGTATAGATCATAATCTAAAAACCTGAATGCAACAAACTCCTTTTGCAAAAGGCTTTGTTATTCAGGGTGTAGCATCAGAAGAGAACGGCTGAGGGGTCGAGTGATACGGGCAGAGGTGTGTTTGCTTATGCAGACACAACTCACTGGGGAGAAACATTAGGTTAGTTTCTAAAGGCTTGTGGATGTGCATAATGTGATCAAATTAAGACTGATATATGAAATGAGTATATCAGTGGAGCTGTCCTTCAGCCATCTGACTGTGCAGGTAGAGGTTGTGCTACAGAACACAAACCAGCTGGTGCTTTGTCACCAGTGACTTTTATTAAACATAGGATGTCAAGAACTGGCTACACATTCCATTTCTGATGGAAATACAGAAGAAAGAGGGGTGGTCAGCAGGGCAGGAAGGGCTTAGGGCATTATGTACTTCCACTTAGGTGGGAGTAGGCAGAGGCTCTGCTCTTTGAAATACTCTTTGCTGGGAGAACGCTGTTGAGGTTGGTGGCTGTCAGCTTGAGCTCCCCTCGGCACTGTTGAGTGGTCTCTGACATGAGCTGCTGGGCACAGTCAAACTGTTGATGGATGGATGTCCACACCCAAGACCGTAGTGCTGGAGGGCACAATCTAGAGACCAGGAGGATTAGTCAGGTCATGGATCACTAGTGTTATCTCTGACACTCAAAGTGCACTCATGTCTGAGAGGCAGAAGAAGGCAGGGCACTACTCTCCGTGCTACTTCCCACAGTACCTCTATCCGATGGATTAATTGCAGCTTGCAGTCTCTGAATCCATTAACTTGCTTTAGACAAGGTGCTGTGATCTCTTGCATGGTGATATTATTATAACACTGAGTTTTCTCAAGGTCAGCATTTGGTACTGCACATTTTCACCCCCCCTTTCAGTTTCTGGCCCTTAAAATATGGGAGAAGCGCAGACTTTTCCAGCTGGGCTGAAACACGGCTGCTTTGGTGGGAGCTGTAGCATGTGAACAACAGGGATCTTGTGAAGGATCTTCTCCAGACTTGCCTGGGCAAGGCAGAGTTGTGCTGCTGCCTCTGACCCTCCTGTTTCTCTGTCTGCCCCCAATATCTACCCAGGAGAGGAGGAATGGGCATTTCCTTTCACCCCAGTGCCCTGTTCTGTCCTTTTTCCTGGCCACATGGATTAGCTCAGCACAGCAGGGCTGTCTCTTGCTTTCCAAGTAATTGGAAAAGCTGTTGCTGCTTTATCACTTCCAACTGTTAACAGTAATAATGGACAAGAAGACAGCAGGCTGCATGTCAGAGCCCTGCTGACACTGGGGACACCCTTGGCTCTGTTCCATGGGTTTGTGCCCGTGCTTGCAGAATGGCTTTGCACCCTCTGTTCCAGACTGAACCAGTCTGTGCAAGCCGAGTGTTTTTAATGTGACTGGTTCAGAGGCCAGCAGGAGAAACCTGAGGCATTTGTAGATGAGTCTAAGAGCATGTGTGGCACCTGAAGGCCTAGAATTTTAGGAGTGGGGTTTCAGCAAGTGGCATAAGGATGTCCATGAGTGCAAAGCCTGTGAGCGGAAGCACTTTGGGCACCCGCTGAAAGCACTTGCTCTGGTTCTGCCCAGTCCCTCTCGGGTGACTGCAACTCCTGGTCAGAGGATACCTCATCCTCTGGTCTAAAGCATGTTGTGCTGATGTGTGGGTCTGCCCAGTCTGCCCAGAGACAGGACACTGCTGTCAAGGGCTCAGAGATCCATATCTGGTCTCCAGTGCACTTGTATCAAGCTCTGTGTCTGTAGTATGCAGGAGGTCTCTCCATGGACCTGACACCAGAGACTCTTCCCCAGCTTGCTGTTTTCAGAGGCTGCTCTGGGGTCTCTTGATGTTTTTGCCATGTGTCTCAATGCTAGACCAACATTTGCTGGTCCATTCACATCTGCATTGTGCCAAGGAGCAGATGCTGCAGGAGGTGACAAACACCACAGCTCAAGCTCAGCTTAGTGCTCACTTGCTGCCATCCTGCCTTGTGGCCATTGAATGACCTGTGCAAGACCAGCTTTCTTAATCCTTGTGGAGGGCTTAACCCTCCATTTCCTGAAATACTCAGCTTTAGTGTTGTCAGTGTAGGATGACTTAAAAAAACACAACAAAGCCTGGGCAGCAAAGCTTGTCCTTGCTTCAGCTGTACAAGCTGCTGTCTAATTATAGGAGCTTATAGCTCCTCGAGCCAGTCAGCTGGAGCAGGGTCATGCAGCAGATGGACTCTGTGTTCCCTGTGCCGGAGCAGAGTCAGTCCCTGGTGTCACAGGCTTTGCTGCCTGCTGTCTGCCTGCCTTCCCAGGGAGTGGTGGCCTGGATGCATCCAGCTCTTGCCAGGCTGCTGTGTGGGCACAGCATCCCTCTGGGAGGTTTGGCCTTACTCAGTCACAGAATGTCCTGACTTGAAGGGGCCCACAAGGATCGTCGAGTCCAACTCCTGTCCCTGCATAGGACAACCCCGACATTCCCACTGTCCAAATGCTGCTGGAACATTGTCAGGCTGTGACTGCTTCCCTGGGGAGCTCTTCCAGTGCTCCACCACCCTCTGGATGAAGAACCTTTTCCTAATATCCAATCTCACCCTCCCCTGGCACATCTCCCTGCCATTCCCTTGGGTCCTGTCATTGGTCACCAGTGAGATCAGCGCCTGCTCCTTCTCCTTCCCTTGTGAGGAAACAGTGAACTGGTGTGAGGTCCTCCCTCAGTCTCTTCTTTGGTGCTGGACTGTGCATCACCGCTCGTGATGCTCTGTAAATGTCAGAGCTGGGAGTACGAGGCTAGGGCAGTCTGAGTGAGGGGAAGCCTGATGAAAAATGATCCAATATAAAATGTGTTTCTTGCTCCTCATTGAAGGTGCCCTTCGTGCTGACCTTTTGTTGTCGAAATGTCAGGAGAAACAGTCTGGAAGGCTTCCTGCTACCCTGTGCTTCTTGGTGGGGACGGGGCCCCTGTATAAACACAGCCGATAGATTTGCCATTTCCAGGCTTGGAAATTAGCAGAAATCCATAGAGGGGGTTTATTAAGGAAACAGTTTGATTTCAACACTGTTCTGGCCCCAGAGCCAAGGCTGGAGCAGCTCCACTTAATGGCTGGGTTAGGGAGGGCGAGCAGCCCATCACCATGCAGCTGTGGGCAGTTTGCCTAAGTGGGAGAAAGATTTTAGCAGTGGTGCTGCAGGGTCCTCTGCTGCCAGCGCTGAGGAGTTATAGCAAGAGGAGAATGGAGAATTATAGTTGTTCTGCCTCTCTGAATAGCACGAGACTGCAAAATCCTGGCTACTAATAATGCGTTTTTCAAATCCTCTGCTCTTTTGATGGATGGTGACTCTACAGAGGACGCTCGGTTCAATTCATCTTCAGAGCCAGGTCTCCTGAAGGAGGCTGAGCAGTCTACGGGCAATGTGGTGGTTGTCCAAGCTGGGCTTCTTGCCTGGAAAAGCCCATCAAATGGCTATGGGGAGGGGAGACCCACAGGAGTCCCAGGTAGAAACTGTGCTGTTAAAACTGGCTAAATAATGCAGCCTTGTATTTCGCAGACATCTTTTTTAATATCACTTTTCCTCTTCTTCCCCCAGCCAGAAGGCTGTAGTCCCCATTGTCTGCGTGGGAGGGTGTTCAGAAGGGGTGACTGGGCCCATGTCTTGTAGCAGACTTGGGGCAGGGGAGGGTACTAAGCACATTTTATGAGTCCTGACCCAGCATCTAAAGAAAAATTGACACCCCAGCTCTTGAAAAAAAATCCATATGCTCTAAAATCTCCATGCATATCACGAAGGTGATCCAAGGGCTGGAACATCTCCCCTATGAGGACAGGCTGAGAGAGTTGGGGTTGGTCAGCCTGGAGAAGAGAAGGCTCTGGGGAGGTCTTATGGTGTCTTCCAGTACTGAAAAGGGCTCCAGGAAAGCTGAGGAGGGGCTCTTGTTCAGGGAGTGCAGGGACAGGGTGAGGGGAAACCGTTTTCAGCTGAAAGTGGGGAGATTGTGATGAACTATTAGGAAGAAAGTTTTTCTTGTGAGGCTGAGGAAGCCCTGCCCCAGGTTGCCCAGAGAAGTGGTGGCTGCCCCATCCCTGGAGGTGTTCAAGGCCAGGTTGGATGGGGCTTTGAGCCCCCTGATCCAGTGGGAGGTGTCCCTGCCCATGGCAGGGGATTGGAACTGGATGGGCTTTGAGGTCCTTTACGACCCAACCCATTCCATAATTCTGTGGTTGAATGAAAGACAAGAGCTTTGGTGCTTCTGGGGCAGTGCAGGAGCACAGTGCAGCCGAAAGGGCAGGGTCCTTTCCTGGTGCTTTGGAACCTTGGTGTCTGCAGTCTTGCTTCTCCTAGATATTGTGGCTTAGAGGGAGGCCAGGATACAAGTGAGTATTGAGTGGTGTGATTTATGAGGAAAGGCTTTAGTATGCATGCTTTGACTAACCATGACCACAGATGTAGACGGATGTTGTGTCCTTGTCTGTTGGAAAAAGTAGGCACCAGGAATCAATCAAGCAGTCTGTTTAGTCATAGGCACGTATTTCTCTTTTCCAAATTGATCCATCTATCTAACCTCAGACATACCAAGAGTGATCAACACCCAGGATGAATTATTTACGTGAATAAATAGGAGTGATGAGAAGAAATCAAGAAAATGAAAAAAATAGACTTAACAATAGAAAAAGGATAAGATTGTTAAGCTGTGGAATATATTTTAAGGACCAGACCCACTCTGGTGGACTGGGATAGGTAACGATCTCCATTGCTAATTAATTTCTTCAGATTAGCATATTCTCTTCACTTTTTTATCTTGCAGCTTGTGGACTACAGAGTGGAGTTCAGCAAGTGGTGGGTGGCAGAATTCAAGACTATCAAGTTTCCCTCTCAGGGCACAGTATTTGACTTTTACATTGATCCAGAGACAAAGAAGTTTGAGCCTTGGTCTAAACTTATTCCTGAGTTTGAATTTGATCCAGAAATGCCATTACAGGTATGTGAAACTTGCATCCTTTTTGTCTACATTTTAGTGACCCTATGCTGGCATTTCAATTAAATTTCATTAAAGGTCAGACACTCCTTAGTAAGGATGGCATTCTTTATGAGGTACAACGAAATTACCCATCTTTATTTACTGTACTGACTGTGAAGACACATCCTCCACCCGTCTTCCAAATATGAGGGGCAGGCTCAGAGCCACCACAGTGACCAGGATGCAGGACAGGAGATGTGTCTTCAGGCTACGTTTGGCCAAGGAGTCTAGCCTGCAAGATGTGAGACAATGTATGAAATCATAGAATCATTAAGATTGGAAAAAGATCTGTAAGATCATCCAGTCCAACTGTCAGCCCAACACCTCTGTGCCTGCTAAACCGTGTCCCAAAGTGCCATGGCCGCATGTTTTTTGAACATCTCTAGGGATGGAGACTCCACCACTGCCCTGGGCAGCCTCTGCCAGTGCTTCACCACTCTTTCAGTAAAGAAATTTTTCCTAATTTCCAATCTAAACCTCCCCCAGCACAACCTGAGGCCATTTCCTCTCCACCTATCACTTGTTACTTAGAAGAAGAGCCCAGCACCCGCCTTGCTCCAACCTCCTTTCCAGGAGCTGCAGAGAGCAATGAGGTCTCCCCTCAGCATCCTCTTCTCCAGACTAAACAGCCCCAGGTCCCTCAGCTGCTCCCAGAACCCCTGAAATCCAGACCCTGTCCCAGCTCTATTCCATTCTCTGGATGCACTCCAGCCCCTCAATGTCTTGTACTGAGGGGCCCCAAACTGAACCCTGGATTTGAGGTGTGGCCTCACCAGCACTGAGAACAGGAAGAGCCCTTCCCTGCTTCTGCTGCCACAGCATGACTGATTCAAGCCAGGATGCTTTTGGCCTTCTTGCCCACCTGGGCCACTGCTGGCTCGTGTTCAGCTGCTGGCAACCAGAACTCCTGGGTCTTTTTCTGCTGGGCAGCTTTCCAGCCGCTCTTCCCCACTGTAGTGACAAATCCCCCCAGATGCCACATTGTCATCCTGATTTGGGGAAAAACAAGAGTTTTTGCAGGTAGTGAACGGCATTTGCAAGCCATGTTTTTCTTTAAGTGCCACAGTAAGCAGGTAATTTGTAAAAATTGTTATCACTTTAGCAAAATGTATTGCTGTGGGAGACCCAGGTGCTGCTCCGAGCATCCAGCTGCCAAGGTTTCATCTGTACACAGTTTGATTTTAATGGCTGGCAGCAATGTGTCATTCCCTTCCTAGTGCAATCTAGAAACTGGGGTCACCTCGCTCATTCTTGACTCTCCCAATTTTAATTCTCCCCAGAACATGGCTGTGGGGTTGTACAGAGAGGGACCTGGGGGTTCTGGTTGATGGCAAGTTGACTATGAGCCAACAGTGATCCCTGGCAGCCAAGAGGACAACCATGTCCTGGGGGGCATCCAGCAGGGCATGGCCAACCAGGAGAGGGAGGGGATTGTCCTGCTCTGCTCTGCACTGGGGAGGCCCCACCTCCAGCACTGGGGGAGGTTTTGGGTGCCACAGGGTGAAATGGATATCATGCTATTGCAGAGTGTCCAGAGGAGGCCACAAAGCTGGTGCAGAGTCCAGAGGAGAAGCTGTATGAATCATAGAATCATAGAATCTTCCAGTTAGAAAAGACCTCTGAGACCATCGAGTCCAACCTCACTCCTCATCCACTAAACCATGTCCCTCAAAAACTCACCTATCCTTTTTTTAAACACCTCCAGGGATGGTGACTCAACCCCCTCCCTGGGCAGCTGTTCCAGTCCCTGACCACCCTTTGGTAAAGAAATTCTTCCTGACATCCAGTCTGAACCTCCCCTGGTGCAACTCATGGCCATTTCCCCTTGTCCCATCACTGTCACTTGAGAGAAGAGATCAACACTCGCTCTTCCACAGCCTCCTTTCAGGCAGCTGTGGACAGTGATGAGGTCTCCCCTCAGGAGTGGCTGAAGTCACTTGTTCTGTTCAGACTGGAGAAGAGGAGGTTGAGAGCAGACCTCATCGCAGTTCACTGCTTCCTCACATCTGGAGGAGGAGGAGGAGCAGGTGCTGAGCCCTCCTCTGTGTTGACCAATGACAGAACCTGAGAGAATGGCAGGAAGATGTGCTGGGAGGGGGTTAGGTTGGACATTAGGGAAAGGTTCTTCCCCCGGAGAGTGGTGGAGCCCTGGAAGATCTCCCCAGGGAAGCAGTCACAGCCTGACAATGTTCTGGAAGAATCTGGACATGGCCCTCAGACACACGGTGTGGATGCTGGGGTTGTCCTGCGCAGGGACAGGAGCTGGATTCAGTGAATACTTGTGGGTCCCTCTCACCTGCTCCTTGTGCCCCTCTCAGGCTTGCCTGGTGCCCACCACTGAGACAGTCCGTGTGCGGTACTTCATGGACAGGCTCCTGGAGCGCCAGCGCCCGCTGATGCTGGTGGGCAATGCTGGCACGGGGAAGTCTGTGCTGGTTGGGGACAAACTCTCTTCGCTGGACATGGATGCCTATGTGGTGAAGAAGGTCCCGTTTAACTACTACACCACCTCTGCCATTCTGCAAGGTAAGGCAAAGGCAGAGTTGTAGGACTGGTGCCAGATTCCCAGGGTATCCAGCAGAGTCTGGAGCAGGGCGAGCTGCTCGTGTTGTTTATGGGCACTGCACCAACATCCACGCCCCTCAAACCCCACTGTGAAACTCTCAGCTCAGCAGACCCCTTTTTTTTTAGGAGGAGATGACATTTTCCAGCATGAGGATTTGAATTCTGAACCCCACGGCTGGGTCAGGGCCGTGCCCACGCGCGTGCTGAGGTCTGTTTTGTGCAGCACACAGCCTGTGCTTGGCTTGAGGTGTGGGGCTTGAATTTAAGCCCATGCTGAATAGGATGGATTTCTTGGCTAGGATCCAAACTGTCCTCACGTTGCAAAGACGGGAATTGCATCCCAATTGGCAGTGAGGATGGTGCTAATGGATATTTGCAGGCTATAAGGCAGGGCTGCTGGTCCCTGATGCTCTCCTCTGCATCCTGCTACAGCCTAATGTGTTCCCAAGGAGCAGGTGCCATCTCCCCATGGCACAGGGTTTGCTGAGTCTGGGGGGGCTCAGAGCCCAGGGAATTGCTGGCCCTGGGGGAAGTCCATAAGAATATCACTGAGGATTTGGGCACATCAGGGAAAAATGAACCAGGATAAGGTCAGTTTTTCTCTGTGATCTCTTCAGAAGTGAAGAGGGAAGGAGGAAATTCTTTACAAGTGGTTCATATTAGAATGTTTTTTTCACTTGAGTTGACATAAAAAGAAGTAAAATACATTTTTTACCTGTGTTTATTAACCAGGAATCAAACACCTGGTTTGTTTTGAGTTGAATAGCAGCTGTGAGCCACCATAACACAAAATGCTTGCTTTATGAAGCTTGGTTTGACCCAAATGTCCTGAAATTATTTCACTTCCCTAGCTTTTTATGGGACTATGAACTGTGAATTACTGGTGTGACCAAAGATATAACCCTCACTGCCTCAGTTGTTCCTGGCCAAGGGGTGCCAGGTGGGAACATGCTCATAGCCCATGCCAAAGGCAGTGAGCACCTGGGGCTCCGTCCATGCTCTGCCAGGTTCCCAACATTTTTAAGAAAGGTGTTGGAGTTTTAAAGTGCCCTCTGGGATGGATCTGCTTGCAGAGAGGTGACAGAAGGCTCAGCCCACGCTGTGCAACCTGGGGTCGTGTCACGAGGCCACATCAGCTTTCTGGGGTGGGTTTGAAGGGTTTCTGCTCTTGCTGGTCCCACCCTCCCAGGCTCTCCTGCCCGTGCTCATCAGCTCTGCGGGATGGTGCTTGTGCCTCTGCCCGCAGCCTGGATGCAAATCATTTGGGTTATGTGTTCTTTGAGTAAAAAAAGTGGGTGATAGCTCACCTTTTGGCCAGTCTTGCAGCCCTGAGCATTCTGATGGGTAGGGCATCCTTTTTGCCCTCTGAGGTGCCCCTTTCCCTTTTCTCCCTGTGTGGGGTCTCTGTGAAATGCCGTTGAGCTGGTAAATGGACTGAGCTGGCTGGCTGTCCACCCAGCTGCCTGGGTGGGGGAATGTGCACTCATTTATCTCCATCTGGATGGGTGAGTGTGTGCAGGTGGGGAGATTTATACTGGCAGACCTGGCAGCTCGTCCCTATTTACTCTGCCTGTGAGCTATGGGCTGAGAGGACGATTTTCTTCCTCTGCAGAGAGGAGCAAGTCATCTTGTGTGTGGATGAAGATGTGGCTGCCAGATTTGCATTGGGAAGCATGATTTATACTGCTTGGCCTCCTTCCCTACTGTTCATTTTTTAGAGTTAATTTGTCCCTTTTTGCCTTGTTTGTCAGTTGGATGCTTCTTTTTTTTTTCCCCCTGTGGGCACCTCTTTAAATTTGTAAAACATGGATAAAAAGCAGGTTTTGATTTTTATTTCTTTTTTTACTTAAAAAGGAGATTAACCTGAAAGTGAGTAGTTTTTTAGACAAGGATCTTGTTGGTGCAGAGATTTATAAGGTGCAGAGTGTGTACCTTTTAGGGGAAGCACAGGTACAAGGTTCAAACCATCCTTCCAGGCCCTGTGGCTCACAGAAGTGCCATGTGCATAGGGTTAAAAGGAGCCAGACACGCTCTGTGCCCGAGCCTGGGGCCGGTTTGGGGATTTTCTTTGGTGTCTTGTTCTTGAATACCACTGTGTGTGGCATTTGTTGCTCTCTCAGCTAATTGCCCTGGACCTCCAATCTGCTACACTCTCCCATTCCTGCTCTCCTGGACCTATAATCATAGAACCATTAAGTTTGAAAAGATCTTAAGACCATCCACTGCAACCGTCAGCCCAAGCCCACTGTGCCTACTGAACTGTGGCACGAAATGCTACATTTACATGTTTTGAACACCTCCAGGGATGGAGACTCCACCACTGCCCTGGGCAGCCTCTGCCAGTGCTTCACCCCTCTTTCAGTAAAGAAGTTTTTCCTAATATCCAATCTAAACCTCCCCCAGCACAACTTAAGGCTCTTTCATCCTGTCGTTTGTTACTTGGGAGAAGAGTCCAACACCCACCTGGCTCCAACCTTCTTTCCAGGAGCTGCAGACAGTGATGAGGTCTCCCCTCAGCATCCTCTTCTCCAGACTAAACAGCCCCAGGTCCCTCAGCTGCTCCCAGAACCTCTGTTCTCCAGACACTTCCCCAGCTCTGTTCCTTTCTTTGGATGCACTCCAGCCCCTCAGTGTTTTCTTGTACTGAGGGACCCAAAACTGAACTCAGGATTCGAGGTGCGGCCTCACCAGCACCGAGCACAGGAGGACGATCCCTTCCCTGCTGCTGCTGGCCACGCCATGGCTGATCCAAGCCAGGATGCTGTTGACCCTCTGGCCACCTGGGCCACTGCTGGCTCATGTTCCCAGGCTGCCCCAGGTCCTTCTCCTCCAGGCAGCTTTCCAGCCACTCTTCCTCAAGCCTGGAGCGTTGCATGGGATGCTTGTGACCTGCTCCTCCTTGCTCCCTGGTGAAGCGTAGCCCTGCCTTATGTCATTTGGCACCTTTCCCCTCCAGATTTGCTTTGAGAAAACTGCAATGAATGTTGGGGTTTTTGTTTGTGGGGTCCCCCTGCCTCTTGATCAACAGCCAGCAGGCAAGAGGAGTTGCACTCGTGAAGTCCTGTTTGCAGTGGCTGCATCTTTCAGGTGCTAATTTGAGCATCTCACGATCCCACAGGCAGAGACGTGGACCCTTTATTATTATTATTATTGTGAGATACGGCTGTGAATTAAAACCCAACTCTCACAAACATGTCACTTGATCCCCAGTAATTGCATTTTAGCGTGATGAATCTCCTGGATACTTGTTTAACCTCAAAAAGGGCTGATTTTATATGTTAATTAAGGACTAATTAAATTTAAATTAAATGCTTATTTGAAACACTTAATCTAACTTGCTGCCAGAAATTTCAAATATTGTGGTTTTATTGAAGGAGCAGAGAGGCTCCACTGAGGAAAGATCCATCATTTCTCTTAGCATCGTTTGTGCCTTTGTGCAACAACTGTCTGTGACAAGAAGCCAGCAGAATTTTGAGCAGTGGGGAAACAAGTTATCTGCAATGCACCCAAGCAGGAAAACAAAAAAAGGTGTTTTAAGAGATTTGTGATCTGAAGAAAGCAGAATATAAATGTTCCTTAATTACTTTTGCACATGATAATGAATGGCTTAAGTGTATGTTTTCACAGAGATTTGTATAAGAATTCCCAGACCCGTTTGCCAGTGTTCCCTAATTACAAAGAATTGCTGCTCTCCACGCTGCTCCACAGCACCTTAGAGGTCTGTTGGCAACCCAAAACTGTGTAGATAAAGCAAGTTGTGCCTCCACCTTCAGGAGAGCCCCTGAAGCTGAGGGTGCTCTCCAGGTAAGCACACAGCAGAAAGCCCATCGCAGGATCTGGGCAGAGGAGAGCTGCTTCTGTTTGCTTTTCCTCTTACTGAGTGGGTAAAGGTTGCTCAGGCTGCGCTCAAAGGAATCAAGAGGCTATAAAACATTACATGTGACAATGGGGGGGGGATTTTTATTAAATCTCAGCCCAGCATTATACATATTCCCCACATTTTATCAGCTAGAACAACACTTGGAATCATAGAATGGTTTGGGTTGGAAGGGACCCTAAAGCCCATCCAGTTCCAGCCCCACTGCCGTGGGCAGGGACACCTCCCACTGGATCAGGGGGCTCAAAGCCCCATCCAACCTGGCCTTGAACACTTTCAGGGGTGTGGTAGCACCTCACCAATAAAAATTTCTTCCTAATATCTCATCTGAAATTCCCCTTTTTCATCTTAAAACCATTCCCCCTCATCCTATCCCTGCACGTAACGTCAGCATTCTCTTAAAACAAACTGAGATCTTAGAAAGCTTTGCAATGAGAAATTTAGCTCCCTGCTTTCCCTTCCTCACACATCACCCTACTTAAAACCTGTGGTAATTTAACAACTTCTGTTGAAACTGACTCTTGTCACGTTATTGGGAGGTTTGGGTAGTGCTGGGGAGGGGACCAGGGAACTTGCAGATGTTTGGTGCATTTAAATGAAAACTACTATTTTGATTTTTCTGAAGTTGTTCTGAAATTTGGCCCTGAAACCACCTAAAAGAGGTAAAAATTGCACTTATATTCAGAAATTCAGCTTTGCTCGTGAGCTTCTGTGCATCTCCCTTTATCTTTCCCAGTGCCCAGCCACTACTGCCTGTGTTAATGGTGTGGTTGCTGTGTTGCTGGGACAGGAGGCAGATGGCATTCCCTGTGCTTTGCAGAGCAGGAGAACGTCAGCAAGCAAGGTTTTGTTTCAAAAAATCATGCAGAAGGGATTCAAAAGTCTTTAGTTTGAATGGAAAGCTTTTGTTTGCTCTGAAGTAGACCTGGAGCTGGATTCAATGATCCTTGTGAGTCCCTTCCAACTCAGGTCGTTCCCTGATTCTGTGATTTGCTATATTTTGTTTGAAGGCAGGAATTGGGACCTTTCTGCTTTGGGTTGAGTCAGACTCAAAAGCTGCCCAAGGGTCCCTTCCAGCCCCCTGTGGGTCTCCCAGCTGCTCTGTAGCTGCAGCCTGGGGACAGCCACCATCCCACTGGTGAGCAGTATCCTGTGCCAAGACCAACTTTTCCTTCTCTAAAAGTAATAAAGAGCCCAGATGTCAGCTGGATGGGGCCAGGGGTTTAGCCCTGTGCTGCAAGATGAGCCCTGCCTGTCCTGTGCATGGCTCAGCTCCCACAGGGGCTGCTGTAGCTGCACAGAATCACAGAATTGAGCTGAGTTAAGGAACCATTTTTATTTTGCAGCAATGACTTCCCTGGTAGCTCAGTTTTGCACCTCTGTCTCCATACAGGTGTGCTTGAGAAGCCTCTGGATAAAAAGGCTGGCAGGAATTATGGCCCTCCAGGTACCAAGAAGCTTGTGTACTTCATCGATGATCTGAACATGCCTGAAGTGGATGCTTACGGGACAGTGCAGCCCCATACGCTGATCAGGCAGCACCTGGACTATGGCCACTGGTAGGACACTGCCCAAGCTTGATCACCTGCAGCCTTTTGTGCAGCTTCAGTAGTGGAGAAGAGATTTGAGAGGAAGTCCAAGCGCAGTTCCCTCTTCCCATCCCATGTTGACGATCACATCCGGCTGCGCTGGAGCTTGTGGGGGGGCTCTGGGTGAACTGAGCATTGGGCACACTTGGGGTTTTGCCTGTTCCCAGCAAACAAACTCGCTTGCTCATAGTCTGGTCAAAGGAGCTTTGCTCTGCTCTTGCTGTGGCTGGTGACTGTGATCCCAGTGCAGAGCCTGCAAGGGGAGAGCAGTGCTCAGCCTTGATCGCTGCGATGCTGGGAGTGGAGGAAGGCCGTGAATTTGGCCTCAGATGGGGTGAACCATCTCTGCTGTGAGTGTCTAACGTTGTTTGCAATCAGGCAGCAGCAGACAAACCTTTTCTGAGCAAAGGTAATGTGAAGGAAAAACAGTGACACCGTTTTGGGACAAGATTGGTGCCTTTTTCACTGCAGGGCAAGAACATTTGCAGCCCTCCCTGCAGAGAGTACAGGGCAGGGACTCGCAGCAATCTCTGCTCTCCTCAGCTGCGCGTGCCTGAGCTTAGCCAAAACCTTCCCAAGTGTGGAGACAGTGGAGCAGAGGCAGAAATTTGGGCTGTGGGTGTTGGGGAAGTCAGGCAGAAAGAAGGCTCTGCTGATTGCATGGGAGCACTGGAGGCATGGGGAGGACACAATAAGCCTCTCAGGCACATCTGGGCTTTCTGCCCGCGTGCTTGGCAGTGCCCACCGATGTGTTGTCCACTCTGTGGTCACTGTTGCACCCAGTGGGGCTGCAGATGGCTCTGGGGATGGTGAGGAGTGAGGTGGGCAAAGCTCATTTCTACTTTTGGGCTGCTGGCTCTGCTCCTGGGGCCACACCCCAGCTTCTTCAGCAGGCTCCCCATCCTTCCCATGCAGGCAGCAGGGGGGCAGCAGTCTCTGGCAGCAGGCAGCCCACTTGCCCCTCTCCTAGGTTGATTCAAACCACAGGCACTCCTCAAGAATTCCATTCAAGTGATGATTGCAGCCTGTGGGGTTTGCACAGTGCTTCTGACTTACTTACAGAAATATTAGCTACGGGTTATTGAGGGAGAAAGAGTTCCACCAGTCATAGAATCACAGAATGGTTTGGGGTGGAAGGGACCTTAAAGCCCATCCAGTTCCAATCCCACTGCCATTGATAGGGACACCTCCCACTGGATCAGGGGGCTCAAAGCCCCATCCAACCTTGCCTTGAACACCTCCAGGGAGGGAGCAGCCACCACTTCCCTGGGCAACCTGGGCCAGGGCCTCAGCACCCTCATTTGTGAAGAATTTCTTCCTAATATCAATCTAAATCTTCTGTTTTCCAATTTAAAGCTGTTCCCCCTTGTCCTATCACTACTTGACCTTGTAAAATGTCCCTCCCCAGCTGTTTTGTAGCCCCTTTCAGGTACTGGGAGGCTGTTTTAAGGTCTCCCCAGAGCCTTCTCTTCTCCAGGTTGAACAAGCCCAACTCTCTCAGCCTGTCCTCATAGCAGAGGTGCTCCAGGCTTCGGATCATCTTCTCCTCTGGACCCATCCCAACAGTTCCATATCCTTCTTATGTTGGGGATTCCAGAACTGGACACGGGACTCCAGGTGGGGTCTCATGAGAGCAGAGTAGAGGCCGGAACACAAAGAGCAGGACTCATGTGCCAGGCTGTGTACCTGTGGGCCTTGCCTTGGTGGGATGCAGAGTTTGACTCCCCCCTGAAGAAAAGCCGGGGGTGGAAGCCCACGGATACCCACCAATGGAGAGGCAGCAGCTGTTTATCCCAGGCTGTGGTCACTGTGCCAATGCTTTTGTTTTGCCCAAAGGTACGACAGGACCAAGCTGTCGCTGAAGGAGATCACGAACGTGCAGTATGTGTCGTGCATGAACCCAACTGCAGGGAGTTTCACCATCAACCCTCGTCTCCAGGTAAGGCCCTGGTTTTATTTTGGGGTGGATTATTTAATCGTGAGGGTAGAGGAAAACCACTGGCAGATCCTGCTGTCATTTTATCAGTAGAAATGGCAGGAATCTCTCGAGTGATGGTAATTCCTTTTTGTGAAGCAGCAAACTTGCTCGCTTATTCCCTGGTTTGTTTTTCTTCACATTCTGCTGCTCAGCAAGAGGAAGAAGTCACAAGTTGCCAGTCAGCTTAATATGTACTTCCAGGAGAGTCTTCTGGTTCAGATTTTGCCTTTATTTAGCTAATATTTACTCTGAAATGTAGTTCATTAAAGACTTTTGTTTTCTAAAATTTCCTGATGGAGCTGGCATTATGTTCTCATTAAAAAAAGGTGTAGGGGGGGAAGCCAACCAAAAAAACCCCAGTCCTCCCCCAAAACCAGCACAAGTGCTGACAGTAACAGAAGTGTAGATTTAGGATGAGGTCTTAAACCTCAGGCCTTGATTTCTGGGAGCTGTGAGGCTCAACGTGGGATGAAGAGCAGACCAGCTCTGTGGGGGGTGTTTGCTGTGCTGTAGGGTGAAACTTGGCACCTGAGCACTAATGGAGAAGTGCCCTGAGAAATGGGTGCCCAAGAAAGACCAGCTGTAACTTGGTGGGACGGCTGCCACAGGGACAGATCCTGCTCATAGCACTGCAGGCAGGGACCAGCCAGCTGTTGGGAAGCCTGGATAGTGGAGGGTAAAATTAATTTCCTCGTGGAGAAATGTCATGGCTGGAGTCAGCCCAGGCCCTGGCTCATCTTTAGCAAGCTGTGGTGTTAAAATGAAGCGTGTCCATCTATGGGCACCTCCTCTGTCTTTGCAAGTTCCAGATCAATAAAGGGTTCTTCTGGGAGATGGCACCTTCCAGGGGCCAGAGTCAGAGACAGCTTCATTAGTGGGACCTTCAGAGCTCTTCAGCTTTTCAATGGACTGAACTTCCAGCGCAGCAGTTGTGAAACACAGTTGAAAATCTCTTGTTTAGGCGGCAGAATGATGCCAAATGTCCTCTGCTGGGAACACTGGGAGAGGGAAATAGACTTGTTCAGGTGAACTGCAAGTCATGGAATCATAGATCATCCGTCGGTGGAGGGGGCCTGGAAAGAATATCTGGTCCATCCTTTCCTGGGAAAGGATGCAGTTGCCTACTCCTTTCTCCAATCACATCAAGTTTCTGAGGACATTTTCCTTGAGAGGTGGTTGCTCCATCTCTCTGACCTTTCCGTGTCTTCCTTCCTCAGCGTCACTTCTGTGTCTTCGCTCTCTCCATCCCTGGTCAGGATGCCTTGTCCAGGATCTACAGCACCATTTTAGTACAGCACCTGACGAGTGGGGATTTCTCAGGAGCTGTGCAAAAATCAGCTCAGCAGCTGATTGCCCTTGCCCTGGCCCTGCATCAGAAAGTAGCTGCTACTTTCCTGCCGACGGCTATCAAGTTCCACTACGTTTTCAACCTGAGAGACTTCGCCAATATCTTCCAAGTAAGTGCAGTCACTGTCCTGTGACACTTGGAGCCTGTCCCAGTGCCAAGGGAGGCTGTGGACCTGTGTTCCTCTGGCCCAGCTAGAAACGTGGTCTCCCACCTAGCAGTGACACAGCATGTGTGTCCTCTGAGTAAAGGGGGTGACTAGGGGTCATTCACTGGTTTTGCAGTGGTTTGGGATGGGTTCCAGAGCCATCACCCATGACTTTGAGGAACATCAGTTAGAAGCTTATCTACTTTCCAGCCCTCCTGCGGTCAACTGGCAGGGGTGAGTAATTCCAGGAGGAGGCGAAGGATTTGGATGGTTTGAAATGTCCTCTGGCTGTAGAAGGGACAAAAGGAAGGGAGCTTTGGGCTCCTGACTTCAGCACTTAAGTAACTGTTGGTGATTGTGCCAGAGCTGGGCTTGTCTTTGTGAGCCTCATTTCCACACGGAAGAATGTGGGGATTAAAGGCACTGCTTCACCACACAGGGAAGGTATTTTATTGCACTGAAGCAGGTGGTGGATACGTAATGGGCTGTTGGTCACGGAGACAGGAGAGCAGTGAGTGGTTCAGCTGCTCTGCCTGGGCCCAGTACAGCCTGTGGGCCTGTACTGGTGTGTCCTCTTAGCTTCTGGATGGTCAGGTACTCAGCATGTGCAGGTCGAGGGATGAGATTCTCGCCTTCTACTTGACTCTTGTGAGACCCCACCTGGAGTCCTGTGTCCAGTTCTGGAATCCCAAACATAAGAAGGATATGGAGCTGTTGGAATGGGTCCAGAGGAGGAGATGGTCCAGAGGAGAGGAGGAGAGGCTGGAGCACCTCTGCTGTGAGGGCAGGCTGAGAGAGTTGGGGTTGTTCAACCTGGAGAAGAGAAGGCTCTGGGGAGACCTTAGAGCAGCCTTCCAGTACTGAAAGGGGGCTCCAGGAAAGCTGGGGAGGGACATTTTACAAGGTCAAGTAGTGACAGGACAAGGGGGAACAGCTTTAAATTGGGAAATAGAAGATTTAGATTGGCATTAGGAAGAAATTCTTCACGAATGAGGGTGCTGAGGCCCTGGCACAGGTAGCTCAGGGAGGCTGTGGCTGCCCACTCCCTGAAGGTTTTCAGGACCAGGTTGGATGGGGCTTTAAGCACCCTGGTTAAGTGGGAGGTGTCCCTGCCCAAGGTGGGGGGGTTGGAACTGGATTTCCAGCAACCCAAACTGTTCTATGATTCTATGAAGGATGGCATTTAAGGACTTGATAAAAAAATGAAAAACAGCTTTAACCTCATAGCTGAAACTGATTTAGCCCTGGAGCCCATTCTGTCCCAGAGGGAAATTGTTCAGCTTTAGAAGGGTTTTCTTCCAACAATGAGAGGGTTTTTGTTCTTTTTTTCCCAAAAATCTCATGCTTTGAAGCAGTAAAGATATGCTTAAAGAGCCTCTCAGAGCTTAAGGCTGATCAATAAAGGAAGAGAAAGTTCTGAGCAGCCATATCAAAATGTTTAAAACACCATAACCTGTTGTAAAACCCCAGTTTATGATTTCTTGCTGTCCTTATTAATATCTGTTTTATAAAGATGGTATCAAGATTTCAGTGTCTTGTGGTCTGGCCAATCAGACGAGAGTTGAAGTAATGACAGGCAATGAGAAATCCAAGAACAGGACCCTGAAGAAAATTAATAACTCAATTGTGTCAAGAAGAAATCAGACCTGTCAGTTGTGCTCAGCTAAACATCAGCAGCCTTTGACATTAGATGTGGGTCATGTTAAATCCTGGCTTCTAGTTAATCTGTGCTTTGAAAGGCAGAGAGAAAAGAACCATTTCAAGGGGAACTTTAATTTTAACTGTAGTGTTCTTGAAAGGTGCGAAGGTCGTGGGTATGAGAAGATGTTCTGCCTGATCTTAGATGCTGGGAGAGAGGGCAGGAGCAGTGGCAGCTTCTCAGATGCTTTGAGTTTCTCCCATGGCTGCAGAAGTGGGGGAGTCTGGCTTCTGGCTCCTATGGTGTTTATTTAAATTGAGATTCAATTTTTCTTGATATCCTTCCTTACCTTTTGCTATTCATTCTTAGTTATTTCCTTACCTTAAATATTCCCAGGTTTTGGGGATCTCCTGATTAGCTCTGCTAGAACACACTGTTTTTTCTGAAATTGAGTGTGAAAGAAGCTCTGGACTCTGAGAATGCATTTCCATGGGTTGCATTCGTCATGTTTCATAAATTCCTAATGTAGCTCAAGCTCTCTTGTCCAAGCAGCATCAGCTTCAGAGTTAGGGCAGGCTGATCAGCCAGGTTTTGGGTGTTTCCTGGCCCCTGTTGCACTGTTAAATCCACTCTATGGGGCAGTTTATGCGTTTTTATTTCAGTTGGAATTTCTTTGCTGCAGTTTGTGTTTGTCACCTCTTGTCCTTTTGCTATGCATCTCCAAAAAAATTCTGACTCGATGTTCTCTATAACTCCCTGTTGGGGAAGGTCCTGTCCATGGTTGAAGTCTGACACTACTTTGCCTTCCATTTATGTGTCCCCTTTTCACACCTCTGGGTCACACCACACGCTGCAGAGTTAAATTGATGGGTACACTCCAGGCAATTTACCCTTGATTAAAGAAGACAGATCTCTGCAGTGACAGAGTTGGGGATTATGCTTTTTAAAAATACACTCCCTGCTGGCTCACACTAGAGAAAGCCCTGTCGCTGTCTTTCTTTCCATCTGAAAGGGTTACCATGGTATTATGCTCTAAATTATATCTGTCATCTCTATTAAAATAATAATCATTGACTCAGCAGGGTTGTGTTTTGCTTTTTATTCCCATTTCTAACAAGCTTTTCAAGCAGGATGTCACATTCGGATGTGCAGGAATTGAGGAAGAATGGCCTCTCTCTTCCCGACAGCTCGATGATAGCGGTGGCTCTGGCGTGGCTCACTCCAGCTGTGCTTCACCTCTGGGGGGCTTCAGCAGCTGGCAGACTTCCCTCTGTTTTGCACAGGGAAGGTTTTCTGTATTTACCTGTGGTTCAACTTGCTAAAGAGCCCTGCAAACTTCAAGCTTTGAATGTTGAAATGCACCAGAGAAGGCCATGAATATGATGCGAGGACTGGAGCCCCTCTGCTATGAGGACAGGCTGAGAGAGTTGGGGTCATTCAACATGGAGAGGAGAAGGCTCCAGGGAGACCTTAGAGCAGCCTCCCAGTAATGAAAGGGGCTCCAGGAAAGTTGGGGAAGGGCTTTTTGATCAGGGAGTGCAGGGATAGGAAGAGGGAGAATGGTTTTAAGCTAAAAGAGTGGAGATTGAGATGGGATCTTAGGAAGAAATATTTTGTTGTGAGGGTGGTGAGGCCCTGGCACAGATTATCCAGAGAAGTGGTGGCTGCCCCATCCCTGGAGGTGTTCAAGGCCAGGCTGGATGGGGCTTTGAGCCCCCTGATCCAGTGGGAGGTTTTTCTTTCAGGAGAAGCATCTGCTGGACTTAACTCAGCACAGGCATCATGGATGCAGAGCACATGAGGTTCTGCTGGGAGAAGACACTCTTCTTGGCAGGCTGACAGGGTCACGGGTGCTCTTCACATCCTTTCTTTTCATGGACATCATGGCAAAAAAGCCCAAGCAACTGGCTGAGGTCAGGCCCTGCCTTGTCAGAGCCGTGACCGCCCTGCTCTGGTGGTGTGTTGGTGCGTGAGGGCAGACGAGTCTTGCTGGGATGATCAGCACATTCCTCGTTTCCGTGGCAAACCCACACCATCTCCTGGGGTGATCATTAAGCCACTGAGGAACCTGTCACTCACAATTAGCTGGTAATCAATCCAGACCTGATGAGTCTCAGCCAGAGGGTGACAGTTCCCCCACAGCCTGGCACTGCTCCCCGTGGCCTCTTCTGGTGTTTTGCTGTTCGATCACCCGTGTCGTGATATTTGATGTTTGGTATCGTCTAGAGAAACCTTGGTGTGACAGCGAGGGCTTCCTGACAAGCTTCTGCCCTTTCTGGTGAGGAGGAGAAGCTGAAAGTTTTGATTTTCTGTTGAACCTGAGGACACAGCAGGCAGATGGATAAAATTTGCGTTGTTCTGGAAAAAGGGCAAGGAATTCTTCACTTTCCTTTTTTAGTGTTGGCACCACATCCGTCACAGGTGCAGTGACCCACGGCCACGCGTCCTTCCAGCTGTAGACACTACAGCATCTCCTGGAAGCTCACCTCACACACAGAACATTCCCACTGCTCTTGGAGCAGGGAGCTCTTTGTGTTCATGGAAGAGCCTGGTAGCTCTGCTGAGAGGAGCGAGGAGGGTGGGATTTGCAAAGTGAGAAAAGGGGAGATATTCAACTTAATAATCTGATTACAGACTAGCGAACGGATTTTCTTCCACCTGAAGTAGCCTTACATGTTCTTGCATCATGAACACAACAACTTTTGCAGCTTGGGATGTCTTTAGAGTGAGTGATTTCTCTTTTAGGACCTGATGGGTTTCATCTTTCTCTCTTCGAGTTGTCAGCTCTTCCCACTATTTTTTTTCTGAAATACATGAAATAGCAGCTGTAATGAAAACTGTGAAACCCAAACTATCTGAGCCATGGGCTGGAGGGGGACTGATCTACGTGACTTTTAATACATTTTATACTTTATGTATAAATAATTAGATGTTAGGAATAAAAGCTGTCTATTTAATACATGCTGTTGAAAACCCTCTGTGCTGTTAATAGGCTTAGTTGTAGGTGATGCCTCTTTGAAATATAATTCTTTTATGCATTTTAATGGAGTTCATGATAAACATACTGTGATAAGCAGACAGTGACTAATATTTCCTGCAGGCAGAATGCACCTAATTAAAATTAATTGATTTAAAAAAAAATATATGATCACCACTAAAATTTCCAGTCTATTTTTTTCTTGACAAAACACCCGTGGTGTGGTGTTGGGATTGAAAAAACCACGTGTCTGGGCTGGTGCCTGGCTCTGCATGCTCTTTGCTGCTGAGCTCAAGACCAGCAGCCCAGTCAGGCTGCACTGGGGATGCTGTTTGGGTTATGAAAATGACTATAACAATGCATCTAAACTGCTTTAGGAGACTGGGGGTAACAATGAGTACATTCTCCAGAGAGGCTGATTTAGCTCAATCGAGTTTTCTATAATAACTCTGCATTTAGAGTGATTCAGCCCTGTTCTGGTGCAGTAACCTGGATGCTGGGGTGAGATTGGTCTCAGGGTCAAGAAGGGATTTACTGACTGTCTCTGCTCCCCACAGGGCCTCCTGTTCTCTACCCCTGAATGTCTGAAGCAACCCCAAGACCTAGTGAAACTCTACCTGCATGAGTCAAACCGGGTGTACCGAGATAAGATGGTTGAAGGAAAGGATTATGATACCTTTGACAAAATCCAGCAGGAGATGGTGAAGAAATTCTATGACGTAGGTGTCGAGGTTCATAACTTGTAATAATGTACATGCTTCCAGGAAAAGAAGTTCCTTGGGAAATCATAGTTTGCCCCAAGATCTACCCATCTCTGACTGTAAGGCCCTGCTCTTGATGGAAGCGTAGGGGCAAAATCTCTGTCACGTGTGTCCTGGGCTGCTGTGGGAAGGTGATCCTCCAGGTGATGTCATTGTCTGTGCACCATTGCTGTGGCTGCAGGGCTGTTCTTGTGGCCATATTCTATTATGGTAATGACTGAGGTTGTGGGATCAGCAAAAAGTTGTTACAACAAAAAAACTCAGTGTTGGGGCTGTTTTCTTCCCCCTCCCCTCTTTCCCCCTCCCCTCTTTCCCCCTCCCCTCTTTCCCCCTCCCCTCTTTCCCCCCTCCCCTCTTCCCCCCTACCCTCTTCCCCCCTCCCCTCTTCCCCCCTCCCCTCTTCCCCCCCTCCCCTCTTCCCCCCTCCCCTCTTCCCCCCTCCCCTCTTCCCCCCTCCCCTCTTCCCCCCCTCCCCTCTTCCCCCCCTCCCCTCTTCCCCCCCTCCCCTCTTCCCCCCCTCCCCTCTTCCCCCCCTCCCCTCTTCCCCCCCTCCCCTCTTTTCCCCCCTCCCCTCTTTTCCCCCCTCCCCTCTTTTCCCCCCTCCCCTCTTTTCCCTCCCCTCTTTCCCCCCCTTACTTGGAAAGATGCCTTAGAGCTGCAGTGGGTTTGCCTGTACTTGTAATACACACACTTTTTTTCTTTAATTTGACAGGACAATGTGGAAATTTTAGAGCAGACCAAGCGAATGAATGTTTATTGCCATTTTGCTAAAGGCATCAGTGAACCCAGCTATAGACCAGTTCCAACCTGGGAGAAGTTGAACCAGATCCTTGTGGAAGCCTTGGACAACTACAATGAGGTCAATGCTGCCATGAACCTAGTACTATTTGAGGATGCCATGTGCCATGTGTAAGAAGATTTTCTGGCTTTATGGTCTCATCATAATATTTATCTGTGTGAATTTGCTTCCATGCAGTTTCCTGAAGGATGTAGATATCCTTAATTATTGCTGATGGAGCTGGAGGTGTGTGGAAGCTTCTTCTACCCATGTGATGTGTCCAGCACAAATTCTATGCTGCTTCTCTAGCTGGTGTTTGGAAAGTATTTTTGAAACCACAGGGATCCCTGGGGCTGTCTGACAGATGGACTCCGTGCTGGTGGTTATTTTAAACTCTAGTTGCTCTTATGATCTCTCTGGCCCTTGGTGCTCTGCATACAGCACAAACACCTATGGTACATGACAATGCTCAAGTCCTTTGTTGTCTTCACTTGGCAGACAGTCACAGAGATACTTACACAAGATTTCCCTAAATGCTTTCACAACATTTTACATCTGTTCTTAGTGGGATTCTCAAACGTATATAAAGTGACATTATGCACGTTCATGCTACTGGTTTAAATGGATTTAAATGGATTGAGGCATTTACACTGCTTTGATCCTTTGAAAATCCTTCTTGCATTTAGATGCCTAGAGGACCAGGTGGATTCCCTTTGGAAACTGGACATGTGGGACTATAGGAAGATGGCAAACCTTCAGTTTATAATTATGAAGTTATTTACCTGTCTGTGGTATCGATAGTGAGATGTCTCTCCAACTTTCAAATATGATTTAAACACTTGTTGGGAATCCCAGTGGAGACAGACTCATTTCTGGGTGCTGAAACCATAGAATCATCAAATGGTTTGTGTTGGGAGGGACCTTAAAGCCCATCCAGTCCCAACCCTCTGCCATGGGCCTGGACACCTCCCACTGGATCAGGGGGCTCCAAGCCCCATCCAACCTGGCCTTGAACACCTCCAGGGACGGGGCAGCCACCACTGCTCTGGGCAACCTGGGCCAGGGCCTCCCCACCCTCACAGGAAAACATTTCTCCCCAAGATCTCATCTCAATCTCCCCTCTTGCAGCTGAAAAACGTCCCCCCTCATCCTGTCCCTGCCCTCCCCGATGAAGAGCCCCTCCCCAGCTTTTCTGGAGCCCCTTTCAGTACTGGGAGGCTGCTCTAAGATCTCCCTGGAGCCTTCTCTTCTCCAGGCTGAACAGAAATGCAGATCTATCCTTAGATCACTCCAGAAGATGGACGTGCCTGGTAAATCATATTTTTAACTGATTTTTTTATAAAAACATTCTGTCAAGAGGTGTAGATTGATGACTCTGAGCTCGGAGGAAGCCATTGTCCCGCTGCACAACAGTGTGTGTGGTTTCAGTTCTTGCAGGACCTGGCAACCTAATGCAGTTACTCTCATGCCAACTGGAAAAATAGAGAAAAAGTGCTACTGCCTGTAACCAATTGTTTAGTCATTTCTGAGAGGGGGGGGGGAAGTGATCCTTCCCCTGTACTCGGTGTTGGTGAGGCCACACCTTGAGTATTGTGTTCAGTTCTGGGCCCCTCAGTTCAAGAAAGATATTGAGGGGCTGGAGAGGGTCCAGAGAAGAGCAACAAAACTGGTGAAGGGACTGGAGCACAAGTCCTATGAAGAGAGGCTGAGGGAGCTGGGGTTGTTTAGCCTGGAGAAGAGGAGGCTCAGGGGTGACCTCATCACTCTCTACAACTGTCTGAAAGGAGGTTGTAGACAGGTGGGGGTCGGACTCTTCTCCCAGGCAACCGGCAACAGAACAAGAGGGCACGAGCTGAGACTGTGCCAGGGAAGGTTTAGGCTGGAGATCAGAAAAAAGTTCTTGACAGAGCGAGTAATGAGGCATTGGAATGGCCTGTCCAGAGAGGGGGTGGATTCACCATCCCTGGAGGTTTATAAAATAAGACTGTCTGTGGCACTTTGTGCCATGATCTAGTAATCATGACAGTGTTGGATTAAGGGTTGGACTTGATGATCTTGGAGGTCTCTTCCAACCCAGATAACTCTCTGATTCTATGTTCTGAGAGCTCAACAACCTGCTATTTCTGCAGCGTCGTGTGTTTGCTATGCTGGGACACATCTTCCCTGACAGTACGGGCATTTGCTCCTTAGTATTCATGAGTCACGTGCAACCTGATGTCCATGGACAAAAGATGACAATGATATTATTCTTGGGCTCCTTTTGTGCTTTATATAGAGAGTCAGGATTTCATAGAATCACTTGCTTGGAAAAGACCTTTGAGATCATCGAGTCTGACCGTATTTGCTACAAACCCTCCACTTAATATTGTGAACAAGGAAAGCAAGAGTTCAGCGTGATCTTCAGCAGAACCGGACGGATTTCATTCACTGCATTTGGAAATTGCATTTTGCCAAAATACACAACTTATTCCATCTCAAACAGTTATGGGCATCAGCCTGGATTTGCTGAAAATTTTCAGTTGGGGAAAAAAATGAAAAACAAAAAAGAAAGGAGAGAGATTTAGGGACTTATTTTCTGCGAGGAAGTGGGAGGTACTTGTTACCACCTCCTCATCCAGCGCTCTCCATGCAAACTGGATTGCTTTTCTGGGTATCATTTCACACTTTGTGGGAGTCTAGGGGTAGATCCTAAGATATTTGAGTTGAAATAAAGCAATGGAGTATTTCTCACTGTCCTATTTGAAAAATTAATTAGTCTAGGAAGATACAGCTAAGCGAGCTGAATAAAGGCACTGGTGTGAATGGGGGAACGGTGCTTGTGTTTAAGACACAGGACAGTGAGGTTTTACAGGTAGGATGCTATAAACCTCCAACACCTGGAGTTTTAACATGTGGGATGTCAGCAATGACTTAAGGAGAATAAATTGGAGGCAGGCAGAGTTCACCATGAAACTCTTAGACAGGACAAGTGAACGGACCTGGGAAGTAACAGCGAGTTCAGTTTTAGAAGTGAGAAAATCTCACTGAAGTAGTGGTGGTTTGGATAAATAAGAAACATGGACTGTGTTTCACAGACACGTTTTTATACCATTCTAGACATAGATGAATATTTAATGCATAGCAGAACTCCTCCTGAATATGAACCCCAAAAGCTTTGTGAAGACAAACGTTTACTGAGGAAGTGATCAGAGCCTGGAATTTGATCCTCAGTTATTGCATGTCAATGTAATGCACTTTTCCCCTTGTCTATCCTGCAAAGAAATCCAGGCCTTCACCTTAAAATAGTTCTGTCCAGCAGGACTTGGCAGATGGAAAAAAAATGGGACACAGTCTGAATTGCCACCAAGCCATTGTTTTCCTCAGCTGTGTCCTTTGTATAGTCCTCAGCAGAGATGGGGACTGATTGCTGACACGTCTCAGATTGACATTTTTCATCCTATTCAGAATACAATTTCTGAGGGAATAAAATGTGTATTGAAAAGCACTGGGCAGAGTAAAAGAAAAATGCTCTTATTAATGAGAGATTCTCTATGCTTCAATTTAGTTGCCGCATCAACCGTATCCTGGAGTCCCCCAGAGGAAATGTTCTCCTCGTTGGTGTGGGCGGAAGCGGCAAGCAGAGCCTGACCAGACTGGCAGCCTTCATGAGCTCTCTGGAGGTTTTCCAGATCACCTTGACAAAAGGATATGGAATCCCTGACCTGAAGGTAGGGGATTTTTAAGGCTGAGGTGGGAGGAAGGAAATAAAAGGCAGAACTTGCCCCGAAAACTTTCTCTTGTTGCATCCTGAGCCGATACCCTTGTGGAGATGATTAGAAGACCCAGATGTGTGTTGGAGAGGAGCAGTGCTGTTTGAGATGACTCTCTGAAGCTGTCTGCACGGGGGTGCAGGCACACCTGGTGTCCCCTGCCAGCCCTGAGAGCTGGCCCGGCCTGAGAGCGCTCCAGCCCAAGGCTTGGTGTCAGCACTAGGCTGTGCTAAGGGACCCCGTGGGGTGGATGTCCACTTACTGCTTGTTCCAGAAACTGTGAAGGACCAGAAACGTTCTTTTTGATTATTATTTCTAATTAAACCACAATAGGGTAATTAACTCATCTTTGAGGTGTCTGTTCTGGAGTGATTTGGAGGTGGAAAAGGACTGGATTTCAAAAAACATGAGGTACTCACTAGGAGGGCGTCATCTCCTTTGAAATGAAACAGCAGGCTCTCTGTCAGCATCACTGCAGAGAGTGAGAGACTGAAGGGTGAGTCCCTGCTTGGATTCTGGAAGAGAAGGAATAAATGCAAAAAAATGAAATAAATCTCTGTCTGCACGAGGTCTCTGCTGTCTCTCCCATCCCTGTGGAGCTTTAGCCCTCCCTGTGTGTGTGACCTACTGCACCCCCAGCCCAGGGCAGAGCCACACTTTATGAACTCCCTCAACAGTTTCCACACCCAAGGATTGTATTGATGTCTTCAGCCACATAGGTTGACCTCTAAGTGCTTCAGCCATGGGCATTTTCTTTTATCTAGTGGTGCTGGCCAGGGTTTTCTTCTCATTTTTCTGATATACATACATGGGCTTAATGTCAAGTCTCTCTAGATAATGCCTTAGAATGATGATAGCAAAAGACTTCCCCATATAACCTGGAAGGTTCAGCCATGGATATGGAGAGTGGCCAAAATCCAGTTTCATGCTAATTAATTGCAATTGCCTTGTTCTCAGTTAATGGGAAGATTCTGAAATATCCTCTGGTAGCCATGGCACCTCGCCCACGCTTGTGTCACCCCTGAGTCCTTTTGCTTTTCAAACTCCAGGCAGACCTGGCCAACCTGTACCTGAAAGCTGGTGTGAAGAACATAGGCACCGTGTTCCTGATGACTGACGCGCAAGTGGTGGATGAGCAGTTCTTGGTGTTGGTGAACGACTTCTTAGCATCAGGTACATCTCTCACTGCTTTGATTTCTCCTCTCCTCCTTTTATTGCTCACAGAAGCATCTGTATTTCCAGAATTAATAGAAGAGCAATATATGAAGTAAACTAGAAGATACATGGGGCAAGCTCTAGAGTACAAGCAGTGCTGAGTTTCCTGTGGGAGGATGCACTCCATCATATGGTAGATCTTGTTATTGCTCTGATGTCTTTTACCCAGTTTTTCCATGCTTCATGCTGTCCTGCATGTGGTTGTTCAGTGATGTTGGAGCTGCAGACAGAGCCAAAGGAATGGCAACAGATGAGTTTGACCTATGGATGCTGTGCATCCGCACTCTGGTTGACGAATAAAAGAAGGTTGTTCCTGGCTAAACTGTTTGAGTGGAGTAACTGCAAGTTGGTGGATGCAGAGCCAGCAGATGATCGTGTCTGTGTGTCTGCTGCTTGTCTGTTTTTAGCCCCACCCTGGCCAGGTTAGCAGCTAAACACAGGCAGTTGTGGTCCCAGTCCCTCTCCACACACACAGGGAAAGGGGAAATGAGAGAGAGAGAGAAATTGTGGGTTGGAGACTAAACCAGCTTTAACAAAACAATACTACTAATAAAAAGGAAAATAATATTAATAAGAAAATAGAAAATATATACAAACATACAAAATTGAACCCCCTCAATGACTACATCAGTGCTGAAGATGCTGAGCAGGCATAGGGAGAGGTCCTTGACTGGACACATGGCAGATCAGAGCTTGTCTCAGGAACTGGATTCAGGAACACATGGATCCGGGATCAGGGGCAAAAGGACAGACGTGGTCTGTACTTGATGCTGACCATTAAAGAAGAGGGCCTGACCCTTGTGATTCCTCAGTGTTATACCAAATTGGAAATATATGGGATGGAATGCTCTGTTGGCCATTTTGGGGTCACCTGTCCTGTCCACCCCTCCCTGCAGGTGTGACCTTTTTTCGTCCCTTTGACTTAGGGCATTTCACCAGCTCGAGGGTAACCTTGGTCTCCACAGAAATAAGAAATAAGTGTCAGCAACGGCCTTTTTGTATCCCAGTGCCCTGTTGGTTTGGTGACAATCATCAATTTTAAGTGTTACCACTTCTAGAGACAGACACTGTCTGAAAATTTGTAGTGAGCTTTCAGAAAACGAAGTTACTTAGACAAGGCTTAGATGAAAAGTTAGAAAACTGATTCTGCTTTAGCTCAAACCAGAACATTATCCCATTTCAGTCCTTTTCCTTTTTGATTTTCCAGTTGCATTGAAGATTTTGAGTTGTTGCCTGAGAAACAATTGCAGAATAGTCAGTCTATGTGCCAATGCTGTTTCCCTGTGGGATGTGGCACAAGTGGGTGTGGATGAGCACTGCCTGAGCTGGGTGCACACGGCAGTGTGGAGCTGTGTCTCTCTGACCCAGAGTGGGCAGATTCCCCAGTATCCCCAGTAAATCACTGCTGCTGACTGTGTGCCACTCGTTGCCTTATTAACGGGTCGGGAGTAGGAAGGTACCAGCTGGTTCAGGTGACCTCCACGGGTGGTGAGGGGGGTGGAGAGCTGACAGCACGATGGAGTGGTAGCTTGTGAGTAACTCCAGAGTTGACATATGGGGCTATAAATTGGCCAGATGGTTTCAGCAGTAAACATGCCCTGCCTGTGATGAATTTATAACCAGTAGTAAGGACAGGGGTGGTTGTGGAGGGTGGTGAGTAGTCCTCATCAGCTTTTATGCGCAGTGTAGATGCCACAAACATCTCGTGATTCAAGGTGAGGCTCTGCAGTGTCCTGCTTTAAAGGGCCTGGCTTTGAGGTGGTGGCTTTGCAAAGCATTATGTGGTTGCTACGTGGGGAAGTGGGGACATCTCAGAGGTCCAAGGAGACAGCAAAGAATCACAACTGGCCTGAGGAAGGGACCGTGCGGGTTCTGTGCCTTCCCGTGATGTGAGCTGGTGCTGGCTGATGGGTCTGGCTGCTCTCTGCTGTCTGTGTGCTTGGTTTTCTTACTTGGTTCAATTCTTATCATCACTGAAGAAGCTACAACAAAATACATATTTTAGTCTTTCTATCAAACAAGCAGATTTCTGATTAATGTATTTTCCTAAGTGATTGGTGCTCCTGTTGACAGTATCTTACTCAACAATGGTGATTTCAACCAAATCAGAAGCCAGAAAGGGAGTGAATTGGTGATAAATTAAGGGTACTAAAAAACCTCTTGGTTGGGTACATTTGACAAATATTAATTTTTAAAAGCTTTTAAAATATTTCTAACTTTTAAAATGTTTTGCTGATCTGGGAGATATTTGACCTCTTCTAGAAATGGCACTGAACAGCGGCAGGAATTGTACGTGGAACTAATTCATTTGCAAACACAAAAGGACTTAATTATTGTGTACAGCATATTAGGTATTTGATTTTTTTTCTAGTAATCTAATTAGAAGATGTGAAAAAATGGACTTTCTGTATTTTGATTCTATTCTATGTCTGTTTAGCTTGTGCTCTTATAAGAAAGTTTGCTTTCACAAATGTTTTCTTAGCAAAATGAACCTCTGGGCCACTTTTCTGTTCTGGGCACCTGGCACAATGATTTTTCTTCAGGAAGGGGCTTCCCTGAAGAGGGGGGTGGTCACTTCACTTTGCTCTAAGACTGACCAAGATGCAGACCAGTAAACCAAACCGTGCCCTCTTCTCTTAGGTGAAATCCCCAATCTCTTCCCCGATGATGAAGTTGAAAACATCATCAACAGTGTGAGGAACGAAGTCAAAGGCCGGGGGTTGGTGGACTCCAGGGAGAATTGCTGGAAGTTTTTTATAGAGCGTGTTCGACGGCAGCTGAAGGTGAGACAGGTTGGGAGGAGGTGGGGTCCTCACCAGTGACCTTAAAGCAGGGGCACGGGGCAGAGGTGCTTTGGGCTACATTATAGGGAGGAGAGAGTGCAGCCTGAAAGACTTTTCTGCCTGTTTAGGATATGAACTGTGATTCTATCAGCCAGGAGCACTGAAGTGTAGGAAATGCTGTCTGTTGTCATCACTTCTTGGACTTTAGAAAGCGCTATGGGAGCTGAAAAATTTTGAGTTTGAGCCACCTCAGCCCTTTTCGATCCTGGCTTTTGGGAAAAGATCCAGGCAGGTCTGTGGTTCTGCCAGGAAAATTTAGATTCATTCACTTTAAGACTTGCTTGTACCACTTGAATCTGGATGCCAGTTCCTTGATGGCTGAAGATTTGTGTCAAAACCAGGAAGAGTGGTTAAAACCTGGCTGCAGCCTTGGAAGTGTGCCAGGCCTCTATTTTGGACATAGCAGTGCTTAACACAACTGCTTATTTTTATTGCAGAGAAAAAAATTGTTTACTGCTTGATTATGCCCTTTCCAGTCCAAGCTTACAGACCTGAAGAGCAAGGACTCAAGGATAGAGTCTGCTCTCCCCTTAGCTTGTGGTGTGAGATATTCCATTGGAAGTAGGCTCCAGAGAGACCTCAGAGCAACCTTCCAGTATGGAAAGGGGCTGCAGGGAAGCTCAGGGGAAGGGGGGGGCTCTTCATCAGGGAGTGCAGGGATAGGGTGAGGAGAAGAGTTTTAACCTGGAAGAGGGGAGATTGAGGTGATGTCTTAGGACAAAATGTTTTGCTGTGAAGGTGGGGAGGCCCTGGCACAGGTCACCCAAGGAAGTGGTGGCTGCCCCATCGCTGGATGGGGTTGGATGGGGCTTTGAGCCCCCTGATCCAGTGGGAGGTGTCCCTGCCCATGGCAGGGGGGTTGGAACTGGATGGGCTTTGAGGTCCCTTCCAACCCAAACCATTCTGTGGTTCTAAGTGGCCGGGCTGCACGGCTGGAGCCCGGTACCTGCTCCCAGCTATGCCTCGTCACCTTCTCCTTCCTTGGGCTCCCCAGGTCGCGCTGTGTTTTTCACCAGTTGGTAGCAAGCTCCGTGTCCGCAGCAGGAGGTTTCCTGCCCTCACCAGCTGCACGGCCATCGACTGGTTCCAGGAATGGCCACGGGAAGCCCTCGAGTCCGTCAGCCTCCGCTTCCTGCGAGAAACAGAGACTGTGGAGGTGAGCCCCGCGCCCGCCAGCATCCCCGAGTGCCTCAGCTGCACCTGGCTTTGAATCCTTCTGCCAGGTGCAGGCTTTTCAGTGAGGGGTGTGGACCTGAGCAGAAGTGTGGCCTCACCAAGCTTGTGTGTGTGTCTCTAGGATGATAGTATTGTCAGGAAAGTGACTGCTCTGCCAGCAGGAGAGGCAGCTTACAAATTGGAGCAGAAAACCTGATGCTTCTGATCATGGCAGGGAACACAGACTTTTCTCTCCACATGCAGGTCTGAGTGTCTGTAATTCTCAAGGGCAAAAATGTCAGGTTCTCCTTGATGACAACCTGCTCCTAGACTAAAAGAGATTCAGTTCTGTTTATTTAGCTTTTCTGAGCAGGATTTTTGAAGAGTAAAGTCCACAATGTTTCTTTTCTTGAGTGTAAGCTTCCCCCATTTGTACAGAAGAAAAGCCCAGATTTTTACTTAAAAGGCTGTTATTTTGTAGAGCAGAATGCTAGAAAAATGACTTGGACTGAGATAAAGTATCAGTTAAAAAGATAAAAAAGGATATAAAGTATATGAGCAGACAAAGTTATTTTAAAGATAACAAATGAAAAGGGATCAACTTAGATGTTCCACCCTGGATTTTGCTGCAGCAGAATAAAAGTTAATAAATTCCTTTATATATGGCACAAGTCTGTGTTATAAATAGTTGTTCTGTTTAAAGTAGTTTCTCCTTGTCTTCTCATCTTACCTTCAGAATTCAGTGAAAGATTCAATAAGCAAGTTCATGGCCTATGTGCACACAAGTGTCAACGAGATGTCCCGATTGTATCTGAGCAATGAGCGCCGGTACAACTACACCACTCCAAAGTCCTTCCTCGAGCAAATCAAACTCTATCAGAACTTGCTATTGAAAAAGGACAAGGATTTAAAAGCTAAAATGGAGCGGCTGGAGAATGGCCTGGAGAAGCTCAAGAGCACCTCTGCACAGGTAAACAAACCCTTTGGGGTTAAAGCTGATGGTTTTCCTTGTTTTTCTGTTAGAGCTATCTCTGCATCCTGGTTTGAAGGAGAACTTTACAGGCTGAGATGGTACAGGGTGTAAAATTTGTGCTAAATCCACGTTCTAGTTTGGCTTGAACAGAGTTCCTGGAGGAGCTGAAGTGACTGGAAAGGAGAAGGGAAGAGATATGTGTCCAGTCCAAGTGGTAAACGTGAAAGAACATAATAAGTAAAACGAGACAGGGATCCAGTTGGCTGTGTACATCTTCTATTAATGGTTAAATTATTGTTGCTCTCTACAACTACCTGAAAGGAGGTTGTAGTGAGGTGGGTGCTGGTCTTTTCTCCCAAGAAACAAGTGGGACATTGCAATATGTTTGAGGAAAACTACTACAAATGTAGATTAGCCATCCTAAAATCTCCCTGTTAAAGAGCAACGCTGATGCTCTTCTGTGGTAATGACTAGATGTTGTTCTGAGTATTTCACAAACCTTTCTGCAGTGACACAAACTGCCTTTCAGAGCTTTTCTGTCTACCTCAGTTGCTAAACTCCCGTTTGTCTCCCATTTCACTTTCTATTAACTCTTACAAATGTTCACTGTGGCAAATGGGCCTGTCCTGAAGCTGCTCCAAAGAAATGCAAGAAGTTGATGTGAGTGAAGGACCAGCAGGTTCAACTCCTTCCATATATATATACACTCTGGATAACAGTAGGGGCATAAATCATGTCTGTCACACTCAGTAGGATACGTGCTGTGCTGGAGGATGATGTATGGGCATTATTAGTGCCTCTCGACTCATAGTCTATGTTGCACTGCAAACAGTTGGCTTTTTAGGGTACAGGACAGCTCTTTGAGGACACAGGAAGGGAGTGGGCATGTTTCATGCCCCCGTTGCAGGTTGTAGCTTCTGCTTTGTAAGGATGCAATTGAGGTTGAACAGCCAGAGAGCACCCATGACAGCCAACGAAGCCAACCAGAGCAGTAAGTGCATGCCCTCAGTGCAAAGAGAACCTTAGATCTACCTTAGCCACGGAGGCAAAGAATTCTGGTTTTGATGATGACCCAGTGGTGGACAAGATAGGTTTAGGTCTGTTTTTTATTGGGAGCAAGCAATTTGAAACTAATCTTTTCAGAGAAACAAGTCCTTGTAGTGTTGGTCAAACATGGGGACCCTTCTGTGTTCCTCGGGCATCTCTTATATGGGTGTTGTGTTGGCAAGAGTTCTCTAACAAGCCACAAACCAGGTGGTGTGCAGTGGTGGAGGACTGGAGAGGAGATGGGAACCCACAACACCTGTGGGTCTTGTGGGTTTTGCTGTTGCAGAAAGGGTAAAAACCCACAAAGTTCATATCTGGTTAGAGTAAAGCTGGAGCAAGAAGTGCCTGTTTGTGAATTGATTAAAATGCAGAGCAGTGAGGACAAACATGTCAAATTTTAATCTAAATTTAGCACTGGGGGCCTAAAATTAAACATCTAAATTATCAGATGTGCGCAATAGTCAAAACTGCTGTTGATTTGAAACCAGAGTGGGGATATTTAGCAGTATTGGAAATCATAGCAGAACATTCAATCTTGAATATGAATTTAAAAGCCTGAACTTTGCATTCACCTAAGGTTGATATCGGCGCTGAGGAAGTGACAAGTGCTCTGTCTCACTCAGTTGTGTCATTACCAGGTTGTGTTCACTCTGCTTGGAAGTGCTATGTTGTGGGGTCTTTTTATATTCAAAGCAAATGAGGAGGATTTTGATACCTGAGTATGACCTGGTTGTGCCTTAGATCTGAGGATTAGTGCTCTCATCATCAGTATCCTCCAGATTCCTTGCTGCTTGGATGCCATGACAGGTTAATTATGAGTTTTGTGTATTTCTTTAGATGGCTCAGTGTGTCCTTAGCATGAGGGGGGCTGTTGTGCAAGCAGGGTACTTCTCGGCTTGGCTGTTCCAGTTTCAAATAACCTCTTGCCCTCCTTCTATTCTTCTTCCTCCTCACCTGCTCTTTTTTTTCTTTTGAGATTTGGGCATCTTGATACTGTTGACCAACTTTTCTCCTAAAGAACTGTCTTCCATTATGTTACATGCCCAACCACCTTTCTCTGAAGTCAGCTGCTGTCCTCAGTACTCAGAAATGCAGAAGGTGCCTTCCAGTTATTAGAACATAATAGTTTTGGGAAGATGTGTGGGGTGAGTCATTTGTTTTTCAGGGATGTTCACTGTGAAGAGATCAGTGCTTGGTTTGGAGCCCATTACTGAGTAATTTTTAGGATTCCTTTGGTTAATATTGCACCACTGGATTCCAGATTCAAGCCTTGCTTGCTCTATCAATTAATTGCTGACCTCTGTGATGTGTTTTGTGTTCTTGAAACAAAGCAGGGATAATTAGATAAAATGAGTGTTCTGGGAACTTGCCCTCCTGCTTTTCTAGTCTGTAATAATTCTTCTTCTCTCCTGGTGGTAGACAAGCACTTCTTCCTTCCCTGTTGGAGTCACAATACGTTACCTTTGAATCTCTCGTTTGCTTTGCTCATTCCTTTCCTACCTCACATTACCAATCATCTGATTATCATGGACTCAGGAAGCTGCTCACAGGTTTCTCACATTTTAATACAAAGTAGTGACCCCTTTGTGGCCAGTGATGACATTCTCTGTGCTCAGGCATGTGCTGGATGTGCCTGCCCGCGCCTTGATCTGGTTATAGCCTGGTGTTGCCTATGGGAAGAAGGTTCCCAGCATTCTCTCCTCTCTTTAGGATGACAGTCTGCTGTGATTTTCCATGACAGTCTGCTGTGATTTTCCATGCCACTCGGGCTCTTTTTATACTGTTATTCTCTTGTAGTTCTTGCTTTCTTCTGCTTACCAGCTACATGTTACCCAAAAGGCATCTTCTGCTTTCACTGGTGGTGGCAGACACTGGAAGAATCAGTGATGTTTTTCTCACCTCTTCTGGATGTGCAAATGACTCTCCCATGGCATGTCTGGATGGCAATTTATAAAGCACTTCTCTGTAGCTGCTCCGCAACACAACTGGGACCAATGTGCTGGCAAGAACCAAGCAGGACAGGTCACTGTAGCACCCTGAACTCCACTGATAGCTGTGAGAGTTTGTCTTTGAAGAGGTGTGAATCCCCAGTCCTGTGCTCTTGTGTTGGACGTCAAACAGTCTCTTCCCACCCCTCCACGTGGAAATGCTTATCTTTACCTTTTTTACTCCTGGTGGCACTGATGTCCATGCCTGCATCCATGTATCAGGTGCCTCTGCTGCGTGCATGCCCCCTATGGTTAAGTGCCTTCCTGTGCTCTGTCTTGGAGTCTTGGTGGGTTTCTGGTATTCACTCTCCCCCTCACAGTGAGGGGTCCTGGTTTCCTTTACACTGAGGTGTAGTGGGTTAACCTTGGCTGGACTCCAGGTGCCCACCAAGCTGTTCTTTAACTCTCCCCTCCTCAGCTGGACAGAACAAGGAGAAAACAAGGTGAACTCGTGGGTTGAGATAAGGACAGGGCAACTCTCACCAATTACCATCAGGGCAGAACAGCCTCAACTCAGGGTAATTAATTCGATTTGTTGCAAACCAAATGAGAGTAGAGTAATAAGAAATAAAAATAAATCTTAAACCACTTCCCCCACCCTTCTTCCTAGCCTCAACTTCACTCCCAGTTTCTCTAGCTCCACGCTTTGAGCATCGCAGGGGGACAGGGAGTTGGAGTTCCAGTCAGTTTGTCACACATTGTCTCTGCCACTCCTTCCTCCTCACTCTTCCTCTGCTCACGTGTGGAGTCCCTTCCACAGAGGACAGTCTGCCTTGAACTTCTCCATGGTGAGTCCTTCCCATGGTTGCCATTCTTCATGAATTGCTCTAGCGTGGGTCCTTTCCATGTGTCCTTTTCAGGGGGTCACTCAGGAAGAGACTGCTCCAGCATGGGCTTCTCTCCATAGGGTCACAGGTTCTGCCAGGAGCCTGCTCCAGTGTAGGCTTTCCACAGGATCACAGCCTCCTTTAGGTGTATGCTCCATGGGCAACCTCCATGGGCTGCAGGTGGATATCTGCTCCACCATGGATCTCCATGAGCTGCCGGGGCCAGCCTGCCTCACCATGGTCTTCACCACGGGCTGCAGGGGAATCTGGGAGCACCTTCTCCCTCACCTTCCTCACTGACCTTGGTGTCTGCAGAATTGTTTCTCTCATCTTGTCACTCTTCTCTCCTGGCTGCTGTGGCACACAGCACTTTTTGCCCTTCTTGAATATGTCATCCCAGAGGCACCTCCACTGGTGTTGGTTAGCTCAGCCTTGGCCAGCAGCGGGTCCGTATTGGAGCCAGCTGGCATTGGCACTGCTGGACATGGGGAAAGCTTCTGGCATCTCATCACAGAAGCCACCCCTGCAACCACCCCCCTGCTAAATCCTTGCTGTACAAGCCTAAAACATGAGGCCAAATCAATCAGGCTTTCTGGCTTCAGTCTCCAGAATGTTGTCACCTGTTATTTGTCTCCGTCAGTCTTCCTCTCCAACTGAGCACCAGCTCCAAGCAACAGGCATTGTATGACATGGTAATATCATCTGTGCCCTTCTCCTTTTGAATCATGGCATTTTGCTCATGATTGTGTTGCATCATGGTGTTACCTGGGATATTGTTGGTAACCCCAACCAGGAATGCTGTGGAGCTGACCCAAGAATGACCAGAGAAGAGCAACCTGGAAATATACTCCAAGGATGGTGGATGGCCCTGCTCCTCATCTGCATAATCATAACACTCCTGGTTTTCATAGGGTGGATTGGGACTATGTCAATGGAAGGAGGAGACTGTGTGTGAGTTTTGGAGAAGTTTTGGGCTGTGAGAGGGCAGAAGATGGGAGGTCTGCTGGGAAGGTTTTCTGCATGCCCTGAGATAGTGGTCATCAGGCTTGGCCACCTCTGGGTTTTGGAAGTGTAGTTTAATGGCTGGAAATGAGACAAACATCTGGGTTTTCCAGAGACAAACATCTGGGTTTTCCAGAGAAACAGAAAATAGCTCTGTGGACAAGCTGCCATCCTTTTCGGTGTGAGAGAGGGGAAGTCTGAGGATCTTCTGTTACCGTGATGTTTGTAGAAAGAGGAGAACATTTAATGCCTTTATTCCTAGTGTTGCTCTGCCAGGGATGGCTCCAGAAGCCATTGATGGGAATGTCTTTAAGGTTTCAGCTGTGCCTCCCTGCTCATTGGTGTCTCATCAGGCATTTTGATGTCTGGGCATGAGTTTGTGTGGGAAGGGAAGAGGAATGGATGTGACAGACTGGTTTTGCTGTGACTGCAGGTATGGCATTAAGGGACACTTCTTTATTGTGCTGAAGGAGTGAAACTGGAGAATTGAAGTTCATAAAAGCACATTTCCTGCACCACCTCCAGAACATCACTGGAGACAGCGAGTCTGGTTATTTTGGAGTAGCTCCTGCACAAACTCTGTCAAATTGTCCCTGCTCAGCTGCCTCACTGGGGAAACACAATTGTTGCCTTTCATGTTCCAAGATCCTGGAGAGGCTGGGTGAGGGAGGCTGGAGATCACTGGGTGACCCTTAAATGTGGTGTGGAATATTGGCAGAGGGTCCAGCAGAGCTGGTACACATCACAGCTTCAGCTTGCATCACATCCGCTGGGAATTTAACACATAACTCAAGTCCAGCTGAGGTGCCTTCACAGTAGCATGTGGACAGTAACATATCTGGACAGGCTGGATATCTGCACAGGCTGGATCCATGGGCTGAGACCAATGGGATGAGGTTCAACAAGACCAAGTGCCAAGTCCTGCACTTGGGACACAACAACCCCACACAGTGTTACAGGGTTGGAGAAGAGTGTCTGGAGAGCTGCCTGGAGGAGAAGGACCTGGGGGTGTTGGTTGACAGTGGCTGAACATGAGCCAGCAGTGGCCCAGGTGGCCAAGAGGGCCAATGGCATCTTGGCCTGTATCAGACACAGCGTGGGCAGCAGGACAAGGACAGGGATTGTGCCCTTGCACTGGGCACTTGGTGAGGCCACACCTCGAGTACTGGGTTCAGTTCTGGGCCCCTCACTACAAGAAGGACACTGAGGGGCTGGAGAGCTTCCAGAGAAGGGAAGGGAGTGGAGAACAAGTCCTGTGAGGAGCAGCTGAGGGAACTGGGGTTGTTTAGCCTGGAGAAGAGGAGGCTGAGGGGAGACCTCATCCCTGTCTACAACTGCCTGAAAAGGGGCTGTGGCAGAGCGAGTGTTGATCTCTTCTCTCAAGTGACCGTGATAGGAGAAGAGGAAATGGCCATGAGTTGTGCCACGGGAGGTTCAGACTGGATATCAGGAAGAATTTCTTTACCAAAGGGTGGTCAGGGACTGGAACAGCTGCCCAGGGAGGGGGTTGAGTCACCATCCCTGGAAGTGTTTAAAAAATGGGGAGATGAGTTTTTAAGGGACATGGTTTAGCGGATGATGGGTGCAGTTGGACTCGATGGTCTCAGAGGTCTTTTCCACCCAGAAGATTCTATGATTCTATGATAGCATCTGGACTTCTAAGTATTTCTTCTAGGTAAAGCCTTAACTGAATTTCTTGCCTTTTTTTAAGCTGAGCCCCACTTGAGTGTGAGCTCATGCTGCCGGGCAGGGATTGGAAGAGGTTGGAAAAGTGTCCATGCTCCTGCACGTGTTTTCCTCCCTCTAGGTGGATGAGCTGAAGGCCAAGTTGGCAGCCCAAGAAGTGGAGTTGAAGCAGAAGAATGACGATGCTGACAAGCTGATACGGGTGGTCGGGGTGGAGACGGAGAAGGTGAGCAAGGAGAAGGCGATCGCCGATGAGGAGGAGCAGAAAGTGGCACTTATCACCCAGGAGGTTGAGCAGAAACAGAAGGACTGTGAGGAGGACCTGGCCAAAGCAGAACCTGCCCTGGCAGCTGCCCAGGCTGCTCTGAACACCCTCAACAAGGTAGGGTAAAGATTCTCATGGAAATCCAGTATCTCACCTCATTGGGAGGACGGGGGGGAAGTGGCATCTAAATTGGCTTTCTAACAGCTTCCTCCCAGCTGGTGCTTGCTCAGTCCCTGGTGGAAGTCAGAGCAGCCACAAAGCTGCACCGTTACCCTTTGCTCATGGAGAGCAGGAGGAACTGAAGGCAAGAGCTTCATTTGCACATCTTCTCAGCTGCTTCTCATCCTGCCCCACAAGGAAGGGGAGGTCACCTTACTGTCACCATCCTTCAGGATTCAGGGAAGAATATCTCAGAGGGCTCAGTAGCTCTGTACTTCTGTCTCTCTGTCTCGGCACTGTTTTCTGAAAGATTTACTTTCAGGAAAGATGTGGCTTTGCTGCAGAGATGTGTTGCTTTGGCTCTTGTTCCTGGAAGGGAAAGGACTGTACAAAGGGAAAACATTCACCTCTTCCTAAGTTTTGGTTTCCTGCTGGAGCTGTGGAATATCTCATTAGGCAAAGCTTAGGGAGATGCTGGGATTTTTTCTAGGGACCTGCAAGGCTGTAGCTGCAGAGTGCTGGAAGGCATGGTCTCCTTCACCTGCTGATCAGAGAGCTTGACCTGCTCACTGACATGAATAATCAGCAATGTTTATGCATGTTGTATATAGTTTCTTCCCAATTATCTAAGTCATCCTGTTTGGACAGCCCTGTTATATGAAACATTAATAGGGAAACCAGTGAGAAAAGCTGTTAGGTAGAATATAGTAATATATAAAGTCAGCTCCCAAGGAGCTCAGTAAGGATGTGAATACCTGTTTCTGTGCCAGTGTTCCCTGTTAGTTTAAAAGCCACCATCTATGTCCATTCAGCCTTTCATATTTGCAGATAGGCTGTGTGGAGAGGGAAGGAAGAGAGGCCTTTACGTTACTCCCAGGTGAAGGATGAGGGTTAGAAGGCAGTCACTTCCCTTGGTGGGATGAGTTTTGCTGAAAAGCCTGACTCCCCTGGGTGGGACAGCTGCTCTAAACACATCACAGGGCTGGAGAGAGGCTGTTGTACATGCTGCTCCCAGCTGAGCAGAGGAGGGGGCCTGAGACGGAGAAGGGCATGTTGGGGTGTTCGTCGCTGCTCACAGTTGGCTCCGTGTCATCGAGCCAGCTAATTAGAGACATTTCACACTGGAAATGCACACAGCTCCAAGGGGCCTGGCTCTATCAGGTTGAGTATTAACCTAGAAGCCAGCAAAGACACATTTAGGAGGAGATTGATAGCAAGTGCCTTTATCCCAAAAATGGGTGCTCAAAAGCACCAGACTATCCCACCTTGCTTCCACAGACAGAAAGTGACTGCAGCAGAGTATCAGAGAATCATGGAACCATAGAATGGTTTGGGTTAGAAGGGACCTTTAAAGCTCATCTAGTCCAACCCCTTCCCATGGGCAGGGACACCTTCTACTGGATCAGGTTGCTTGAAGTTCCATCCAACCTGACCTTGAATGTTTCCAGGGAAGGGACAGCCACCACCTCTCTGGGCAGCTGTGCCAGTGTCTCACCACTCCTAGCATGAAAAATATTCTTCTAATATCTAGTCTAAACCTCTCCTCTTTTAGTTTAAAACCATTACCCCTTCTCCTGTTGCTACAGGCCCTGCTAAAAAGATTTTTCCCTGTTTTTCTTTTAAGCCCCCTTTAAGTATTGAAAGGCAGCAATAAGATCTCCTCAGAGTCTTCTCTTCTCCAAGTTGAACATATATATCGGAATATAGAGAATATATTTTAAAAGCTATTCAAAACTGATAGAAACAGGAACTGACAGAAGTTCATAGATTCTTAAACTGGGGTTGAAACAGCCCTTGTCCTTGTTCCGACAACAGTGTGTCATCTAAGAACTGTAAGTTTGCCCATGCTGTTTTTCCTGTGGAAAAGCATGTGTGTGGAGAGAGAAGTTCAGGTGTCAGCAGTTCAAACCCTCAGCATCACATGGTTATTGAAGTTGCAAGTCTGAGAAACAAGTGCTTTCTCAGCAATTCAGCTTTTTTTGCTTAGGTTAAGATTCATTTATATGCACTTAATATTAGGGACTTGTTAAAACCACCTGTGTTGGCATTGGAGGAGATGAGAACTCCACGTTGGTCAAGGGTGTCCCACGAGATTAGCTCACTGTTGAGGGGAAGCTACCTGTTCATCCCAGTGATTGCTCTTCTGTTGAAGGTGCTTGGTTAAAGTGCCTAAATTTGGGCTGAATGAATCCCACGTGGAAACCAGACCTTAAGGCATGGGTATCTCTGGCACAGGAAGAAGCTCAGCATGGAGGGAAGATCTTCGAGGCGGTTTTAGAAGGGGTGAGGACTGTTTATTGAGGGTACTATTTGGAAAGGTTTTCTTTTTTCCTCATCCTGATCTTCCATGAGGACAGAAAACCTCCTGTTACCCCTGGCAGGGTGGCTGGCAGTAGGGAAAGGGTGGGAGTCTGGGGATCAGCACTGTGTGGGCCCCAGGTGGGATATAAGGAGCTGGATGCCAGGAACTGAGCACGTGTGCTGTAGACGTGCGTAGTGGTGATTTAAAGGCAGTGATGTTCAGGCCAAGAGAAACCCAATTTATTAGATTGATAGGTTGGGTACCTCGCTCTATTAGTGGCAAAGCAAAAAGAAAGCCCATTCATTTTTCCCTAACAACCTTGTTTTCTCCTTTTCAGACGAATCTGACAGAGCTGAGGTCCTTCGGGTCACCACCCTCAGCCGTCAGCAACGTCACCGCGGCTGTGATGGTGCTGATGGCCCCAGGAGGAAAGATTCCCAAGGACAGGAGCTGGAAAGCAGCAAAAGCTGCCATGGCCAGGGTGGATGGCTTCCTGGACTCCTTGATCAAGTTCAACAAGGAGAATATCCACGAGAACTGCCTCAAAGCCCTTCAACCCTATTTGCAAGATCCCAAGTTTAAACCCGAATACGTGACCACCAAGTCGTTAGCCGCGGCCGGTCTCTGCTCCTGGGTGCTGAACATCGTGCGCTACCACGAGGTCTACTGCCACGTGGAGCCGAAGCGGCAGGCTCTGAGCAAGGCCAACGCGGAGCTGGTGGCTGCCCAGGACAAGCTGACCAGCATCAAGGCCAAAATTGCTGTAAGTGCCTGCCATTTGTTGGGGTCCATCGCTCTACTGACTCCTTGGAGAGCAATTCTCCACTTTGGAACAAGCTGCTCCTCTGCACTCCTGCATTGTTAAGGACAGGGTGGGAATCCAAGTATTTAGTAGACTGCAGTCTTTTCTGTACCTTTTATTGCTGCTTTCTACATTTTAGCAATCCAGAAGAGGTCACGAAGATGAACACCTCCTGTACAAGGACAGGCTGAGGGATCTGGGCTTTTTCAGCCTAGAGAAGGGGAGGCTTCAGTGATACCTTAGAGCAGCCTTCCAGTACCTGAAGGTGGGGAGGGGCTCTTGATCAGGGAGTGCAGGGATAGGATGAAGGGGAATGGTTCTCAGCTGAAAGAGGGGAGATTGAGATGAGATCTTAGGAAGAAATGTTTTGCTGTGAGGGTGGGGAGGCCCTGGCATAGGTTGTCCAGAGACATGGTGGCTGCCCCATCCCTGGAGGTGTTCAAGGCCAGGCTGGATGGAGCTTTGAGCCCCTGATCCAGTGGGAGGTGGGTGGAACTGGATGGGCTTTAAGGTCCCTTCCAACACAAACCATTCCATGATTCTGTGACTTCATCTGTTCTCCTGCAGCCTTGCTTGCATATTAAGAGGAAGGCTAATTATTAATTATTATTCCTACCTAATTTTTAAAATGTAATTTACCTCTACTCATGTGTCCTCAGAAAACTCATTGCCTCAAGCCAGTAGGTTCCAGGTGTGCTGCACAGGGCAGGGAGGAGGAACCAGAGGCCGATTCAGAGCACTGGTAGCACAGACCTGTGCTGGGCTGTCTCAGTCCCTGCTGAAGGGTGTGCTTTCCAGGATGAACACTGCTCTAGTAGGAGTCTAATAATTCACCACTGTGCAGCTCCCTGTTGGCATGTTTTGTGCATCAGCCTTATTTAGACTTCTGCTGCTTAAAAAAAATAAATCACTGAATAGAAGAAATTACTGTGTGATTAAAATTGTTCTATAGAAAGTAGCTTCTAGTCTTTCTCCTTTTCCTTTGGGAAATTCTCCCTCTATTAAAAGCCATACTGCTTCTCTTCCCCCTGCTCAACCCAGCCAATACCCATTAAAAGCAAAGTGTGGAAACCATCCTGGAGGGATCCCCCAGCTCATCTCTTAGACAGCAGCAGAGTGTCCCATCACTTGCTGTCCTCCAGGTCCCTCCTGATGCTGACAGCTACGACTTGTGCTCCAAAGCCTGCCTTTCCTTAAGGTGCTGTGGATCTGGGATCCCTGTGTGAGGGAAGGATCCTCTGCTTTTGTACTGACACCACTGTTTGTGCAGAAATCCCATTAATAAGCACTATGTGCTGTCAGCAGATTTGAATTTAGGTGACTTTGAGATGTGCACCTGGAAAGGGGAAGAACAGCCTCTTGGGCTGAGCTCCTCTGAGTCCTCAGCTCCTCCACCAGCACAGCGTCATGGTAGAAAATACAAGCTCTTTCAGTGCCTCCTAGGGCTTATTATTCTTAAAATACTCCAACCCAAACCATTCCACGATACATTTCTCTGCTGATAACACTTTTAAACTAAAAATATCACCAAAATCTCTCCAGCAGCCCCCTCCTGCTGCAGTCGGGCAGCCACAGCACAGGAATGGATTTAGAAGGCTTCAGTCTCCAATTCTCCCATCCCTAATGTGAAATACGGTGCTGGGGAACTTTTTTTCATCCCTTTATGGTGCTGTTTCCAAAGCTTTTGATGCCTGATCTTTTTTTGTTTAAGAAGTGGGATTTTGTTAAAGGAAATGGCAGTCGTTAGGGGGATCAGTGGTACTGCACTGGCGTGCACTTGCAAAACTGACTGGTTTAAGTGAGATTTTCCCTCTACAGATGGGTAATGATGCACCACTCAGCACGGGGGTGGATGTGGAGGTATATCCTTGCTTATCAACCTGGCGTATCTTGGATACCTTGACTGATGTGAGGCTGAGTCATACCTGCTCACAGCTGGGCCCTGAGCTGTCACATTTCCATTTTTAGTAATAAATGAGACTATTCTGATTGTCAAAAATACTTAAGTACCTTCCCCTCTCCTTTATCTGCCTGGGAAATAAGGTTGCTGTGACTCTGGGTGGGGCAGGTGCAGGAGCAAGATGCGTACTGTCAGCTCACACAGACAGGTAGAGTGTGTCTGGTGTGTTCCTGCAGGTCTGGTCTGCTCTTCACAGCTCTTAGATACAGAGAGTTTTTGGCTAAAAAGCTGCCTGGGGATATTGGTTGACAGTGGCTGAGTATGAGCCAGCCATGTGCCCAGGTGGCCAAGAAGGCCAACAGCATCCTGGCTTGGATCAGTCATGGTGTGGCCAGCAGCAGCAAGGGAGGGATCATCCTCCTGTGCTCAGTGCTGGTGAAGCCACACCTTGAATGCTGGGCTCACTTTTGGGCCCCTGAGGACAAGAAAGACCTTGAGGGACTGAGGAAGGGATCTGGAAGGAAACAGAGCTGGGGAAGGCTCTGGAGCCCAGGGACCTGGGGCTGTTTAGCCTGGAGAAAAAGATGCTGAGGGGAGACCTCATTGCTCTCTGCAGCTCCTGGTAAGGAGGATGGAGCCAGGTGGGTGTTGGATTCTTCTCGTGGGTGATGGGGTGAGAGAAAATGACCTCAAATTGCACCAGGGGATGTCTAGATTGCATATTAGGAAAAATTCTTTCACTGAAAGGGTTGTCAAGCACTGGCAAAGGCTGCCCAGGGCAGTGATGCAGTCACCATCCCTGAAGGTATTCAAAAAATATATAGCCCTGGCACTTCATGACGTGGTTTATTAGGCACAGTGATGTTTGGGTGATGGTTGGACTGGATGAGCTTAGAGATCTTAGAGGTCAAACTTAACGATTCCATGATTCTATGAGATCATCCTTGTATAGAGGGATTTTATATGTATGAGCATCTGTACACAAATACATTCATATGCACGCAGAGACACAAACCTATTTACTATTTAACCTGTTACTATTTCCAAGGCAGGTCAAGGGGAGTCTCTTTTATGTTTTCCAGTATCCTGGAGAGCTGCAGATATCCCCAATATAATCCTTTTTCATTTTCAGGTTTGTTTCTAGTGTGTAGCTCCAACGGTGTTAAAGTGATTTACAAGCAGTTTAGCCTTAAGCAGTTTACATTGTGTGCAGATAAAATCAATTATTACTTCTACTTCTCTTATCAGAAGTGAAACACTCCAGGTGCTTGTGGGAACCCTTGCTTTGTTTCAGGCCAGAGTGTTCACAGCTCTGTCCAAGGAAAAGGCTCTTCTGCTTTTTCTCCAGGTGGTTTCAGCCCTTTCTGTCCCTTCCCAGCCCCAAAGCACTTTGCAACTGACCTGCAGAGGAGATGATCCCACCTCAGGCTGGTTGGGCTCCTCTGCAGGAGCATCCTTTGGCACATGCTCAGGCAGCTTTAGGAGCAGAGCAATTTTAGTGACTCTTTTATCAGGGAGTGCAGTGACAGGACAAGAGGGAATGATTTTAAGCTGAAAGAGGGGAGATTTAGATGAGATATTTGGAAGAAAGGTTTTCTTTTTAGGATGGGGAGGCACTAGAACAGGTTGCCAAGAGAAGTCGTGGCTTACCCACCCCTGGAGGTGTTCAGGACCAGGTTGGATGACGCTTTGAGCCCCTGATCCAGTGGGAGGTGTCCCTGTCCATGGTGGATGTTGGAACTGGATGGGCTTTGAGGTCCCTTCCAACCTGAGCCATTCCATGATTTTATGATTTGTCATGTTCCCTTCTAGAAACAGAGTGCAGGGGATATGGCTTGGAGATGGTCCAGGCATGCTTCCAGCTGCTTGAGGAGCCCCTTGAGGATTTGGGTACAGCTTGGTGAATCAGCAGAGCCCCAAGGACAAGACTGAGACCAAAGAGTCCACAGCATCAGGAGATATAAAATTCTGTTTTCTTAGCTGCTCTTCTCATTGCTCAACCATAGCACCGGTCACCAGTACTTGACCATTGGAACCTCCTTTCCCAGTTTAAACTCACACCATGGCAGAGCCACAAATGAATTAGTCTTTTTGCCTCAGCCCTGTGCCGAATATGGGAGCCACAAGTGTGTAAAACAGCACAGCACATCACTGCTCCACGCTGACTGCTGATGCCACAGCACCTTGGTGCCAGCTTGGGCAGCATAACTTGTGGTGGGGCTTGGCCAGCCCTGCCTGCTGGGTGAATCATCTCTTGAGAGATGTTTTCCTTAAAACTGCTCTGTTATTTTCTCTTTTTTTTTTCCCCCTCCCCTGTGCAGCGCCTCAATGAGAACCTGAGAAAGCTCACAGCCAAGTTTGAGAAGGCCACTTCAGACAAACTCAAATGTCAGCAAGAAGCTGAAGCTACAGCGTGTACCATCGCTCTTGCAAATCGACTGGTGAGTGTCAGCAGATGCAGCTCTGGTGACATGAATGGGAGGTACCAGGTGCTGCTGAGATACGAGCCACGTGCACGCAGTACATCCTCTAATTGCTTCACATACATTTCCTGCACTGCAGCAAGTTTCAGCAATGAAAATGATTTTGCCTTGGCTGATTTCATCCATCAGGGTAGGCACTGCTTGGATTTAAAGAGCCTGGCTATAATCTCTTCCCAGCTCTCATCTCCTTTTTGTTAGTTAAATGTGTGAGCAAAGGGCCAAAACTATATGAGTCAAAAATCCCATTGTAAAAACAAAGTCTGGGAGATGCCAGCAGGTTTGCAGCTTTGAAATGGGAAAACATTAATATTGAGAAATGCAGGAAAAACCAGTGCTTGTCCCTTTTATTACCAATCCAGCTGTATGCATCGTGGTCTGTTTTATCTCCAAAATATGCAGCCTCCTAATCTTCAGTGGGGGCAATGCTCTTGCTTCACAGATAAGAGACTGAGAGATAATGGCTTCTGCTGGCACTGCCCCCTTACCTGGAGCCCCAGCTCACAGCCAGTGCTGCAGCTTCCTTTAATGCTTTGTATTTTGGTTGGTGCACTGGCTGTAAGCTTGGAATGAGCCTGTCCTTCCTCCAGCTGAGGAAACGGGGCTGTGGGAGACTGTCCTGTACTTGAGCTCTGCCTGGGGAAGTGGGGGGACTGAATCCTAGAATCACTTTGTTGGAAAAGGCCTTTGAAATCATGAAGTCCAGCTGTACCTGCCCACTACTAAAGCATAGCCCTAAGTGCTTCATCTGCCTGCCTTCTGAATACCTCCAGGGATGGGGACTCCACCACCTCCCTGGGCAGCCTCTGCCAGTGCCTGAGAACCCTTAGGGTGAAGAAATTTTTCCTGATGTCTAACCTGAACCTCCCCTGGTGCAACTTGAGGCCATTTCCTGTCATCCTATCACTTGTTACTTGTTAGGGGTTCAATCACCTCCCTGGTCCTGCTGCCCACGCTGTGTCTGACACAGGCCAAGATGCCATTGGCTCTCTTGGCCACCTGGGCCACTGCTGGCTCATGTTCAGCCACTGTCAACCAACACCCTCAAGTCTTTCTCCTCCAGGCAGCTCTCCAGCCACTCTTCCCCAAGCCTGTAACCCTGCAGGGGTTGTTATGCCCCAAGTGCAGGACTCTGCACTTGGTCTTGTTGACCCTCCTCCCATTGGTCTCAACCCATGGATCCAGCCTGTCCAGATCCCTCTGCAGAGCCTTCCTTCCTTCAAGCAGATCAACACTTCCACCCAGCTTGGTGTCGTCTGCAAACTTGCTCAGGGTGCACTCGATCCCTTCATCCAGGTCATTAATAAAGATATTGAACAGGACTGGACCCAGCACTGAGCCCTGGGGAACACCACTCGTGACCAGCCTCTGAAGAGTCAGTCATGGTCTGTCTTGTTGAAGCTGCCTCTGCTGGTGGGGCTGGTGACAGCTAGGTCAGAATACAAAGGTATTTCTAGAAGCGAAGCTTGATGCGGATTTCTCTGCTTGTTTTACCACATCATGGCTGTGTTGGGCTGTAATCTATGTGTCTATCCCAGTGTAGACAGAGATGAGAAAGATAACCAAATGGTGAAGGTTTTTCCTTGGAACACAGTGAGTGTGCTTACTTCTCCATTTTTCTTCATTTCATACTCTCAAGCTTTCTTCGTTGACCTTTAGTGAATTGCTTTAGCCTGGATTTTCAGAGCTGTTTAGGTTTCAGTGAATTCTCGTGGGGACATCAAAACATTTCTTGGGGTATCGAAGTGCTCTCAAAAACTGTGGGGTTCCCCTGCTGCACGTTTAAGGAGTGAGAAACTTGGAAAAAACCCTTTTGTCTTTGGTCTCTGCGTGCCTCCTTTGGAGAACAGGAGTGCAGCGCTGCTGTAGCGCAGACAAATGCAATCAAGACCGTGATGCACTCAGGTGTAAGAGGTCAAAGATAAATCATAGGTAAATACTTACCTTAGATCTTATTATGCAACCACCAAAGGAGCAGGAAGATCATTGCTTTTTCATTTGATAGAGCTGTCGATGTTTCTGGGGAGATTTTTCAGGATGGATATTTCCCTGCATCTTTCCACAGCCTAACAAAATCCTGGTTAACCTGTGATGTGGAGGTAGGTTGTGGCTCTTTTGTAGGAGTCAGGAAACACAAAGTACAAGAAGAAAATATTTCATGAAAAAGAAACATAGAAATGATAATTTCAGTTCTCTTCATAGAAATAGATGTGTGTTTAAGTGTATGCTTTACACTGAATACAGCTTAATTTCACCTCTATTAGTACCACAGAACATGATTTCTGAAAGGTGCGTGCTTAGCATGTGAATTCTAGACTTAAAACATGACTCCTCATTCAGATCCAGCTGTGATAAGGAAAAATTGTGGGGGGTTGTGGGTATTTTGTGGCTTAGCTATGTTAACAAATTGGATAAAAATTTGTTTTCAACTGTTGAAAAACAAAATGAGCAAATATTTTAAATAGGTCATCGCTTGTGATGTCTGTTACAACAAGATTTTAAAAGTTTGATAATCTCTATAAGAAGGTGGTTTGATTCTGAAATCAAGATAAGATATTGTAATCAAGTCTTAGAAAACTTCCTTTTGCTGCAGTTGAGGTTTTTGCAATGGTGGCTGCACCATCCATTGTCCAGTAGCACAGAGTTGGTGCCGTGGGCAGTGTAGTGCCTGTGAAACAATGAGAATAGCTTTGCTTTTAAGTGTGTTCTGTACCTTACTACTTACCTGGGACTGCTCACAGACCTGCTTAACAGGTCAGCACTTGCTTAAAATCAGCACTGGTTTGAGTGATTTGCTGGTACTGGGCTGTATTAACTATCAAACACCTTTGTGTTTGTCACTGTTTAGGCACAGTCTTAATCATAGAATCATAGAATCATAGAATTATCTGGTTTGGAAGAGGCCTCATCAAGTCCAACCCTTAATCCAACACTGTCATGATTACTAGATCATGGCACTAAGTCTTATTTTAAAAACCTCCAGGATGGTGAATCCACCCCCTCTCTGGACAGGCCATTCCAATGCCTCATTACTCACCCTGTGAAGAACTTTTTCCTGATCTCCAGCCTAGATCTTCCCTGGCACAGTCTGAGCTCGTGCCCTCTTGTTCTGTTGCCGGTTGCCTGGGAGAAGAGTCCGACCCCCACCTGCCTACAACCTCCTTTCAGACAGTTGTACAGAGTGATGAGGTCACCCCTGAGCCTCCTCTTCTCCAGGCTAAACAACCCCAGCTCCCTCAGCCTCTCTTCATAGGACTTGTGCTCAAGTCCCTTCACCAGTTTTGTTGCTCTTCTCTGGACCCTCTCCAGCCCCTCAATATCTTTCTTGCACTGAGGGGCCCAGAACTGAACACAATACTCAAGGTGTGGCCTCACCAACACCGAGTACAGGGGAAGGGTCACTTCCCTCGTCCTGCTGGCCACACTATTCCTGATACAGGCCAGGATGCCATTGGCCTTCTTGGCCACCTGGGCACACTGCTGGCTCATGTTTAGCCTCCTGTCAATCAGCACCCCCAGGTCCCTTTCCACCTGACTGCTCTCCAGCCACTCTGTCCCCCAACCCCAGCGCTGCAGGGGGTTGTTGTGGCCAAAGTGCAGGACCCGGCACTTGGCCTTGTTGAACTTCATCCCATTGGACTCAGCCCATCTCTCCAGCCTATCCAGGTCCCTCTGCAGAGCCCTCCTGCCTTCCGGCAGGTCGACACTCCCTCCCAACTTGGTGTCATCTGCAAAGTTACTTATGATGGACTCAATCCTTTCATCTAATCTAATCTAATGTTTTATTTTGTACAGCTGTTCAGCTGTAAAAATGCCTCCCTCTTTCTTTCATCTTGAAATGTCTTGGATACCCTGGTGACCAGTTTTGGAAAGCAACGTTTTCCTGTCCAGGCTTCAGGAGAACCACAGCAGCAAACTTTGATATCTTGAAACCATTAAAGCACTTAGGCAGTGGTTGTGCACAAGCTGCTTTCCCCATCCCTCTCTTAATTGGTGTTGTACAAATGGGAGAAACCATAAATGACTCTGCCTGCTCAGCACACATGATGTTGATCACTCCCCCATTTATTTCAGTCTCTTAATATATATTACACTTACAAGGAGAATGTTTGGCTGGCTGGGTTTCAAGCCCCTCATTGAAGCAAACTGAAAACAATCAAAGACGGGTCAGTGAGCAACCTGATCTGTGCATCAAGAGAACTGGCTGGAGAAGGGGGTTCCATGGAGCACTGTGCACCTTGGCTGGTCTCAGGGCAGAGGGGCTGTGGTGAGGGGCTGCTAGCAGGCATCCTGGCTGAGGGAGCACTGAGCACAGGAAAGGCAGACAAGAACAAGGTAATCAGTGCTGGTTCCACTGGCTGTTTCCCCAGGCCTGGTTGGGAAGCACAGAGCGTGCTGCTGCAGGCAAAAAATTGATTGCTTTTGCAATGTATCCAAGGAACTATTTCTATCCCAACTTACCATTGTGCAATGCACATCCTCTTCTGTGCTGTCCCTGGCTTTGATCTAGGAATAGATCCTGACAGCCTGTCTGATGTGCAATTTATTTGACATCCAAGATGTGTCACCTGTGTGACTGTGGGCAGAAATGAATTCCCAGGCTTTGAAATAAATATGTTTGAGGTTGTATGAAGAGTCCATCTAACTGAACACAAGAAGTGTTGCTTTGGATTGAAAAACAAAACGGGGGATAAAGGCCAGGTGAAGTTTTACAGTGCTTTCATTGTAGTTTGGCATCTTATGAACTTTAGAGAAGTGACTTTAGTGACTTGGGGAGGATGCTCCAGGATCCAAGGGATGGGGAACATCCAGCGATCTGTGCACCAGAAAAGGGAGGATGGCTGATGGGTGCTCTCTGTGAGTGGATCTGTGCTAATGTGGCAGAGGAAATTTAGTAATGACAAATGCAAAATAATGCATGCAGGGAAAATGAACTGTAATGTGCATTTGATAGGTCCTAATTGCACTATTAACACTCACATAAGAGCTCTTGGAGTCGTTGTGGAGAGTTCTAGAAACAGCAGTGTGGCACTCAGCTGGAGGGAGAAAGGCAGATTGAATATTGGGAACTGGTAGGAAAAAATCAGGAAACTGAAATTAAATAATCATTGTATCAGAGCTACGGTGTGGCTGCGTCTTACCTGGTGAACACAGGTGGGGTTCCCTGCCTCAGAAGGCTGTAGGTGATCTAGAAAAGGTACAGAGAAGCATGTAACAGCTACCATATGTGAAGAGAGGGAATAGACTAGGACTCTTCATTTTGGGAAAGAGGCAGCGTGGGGATGGATGTGACAGAAGCCTATAAAATCACAAATGATATGCAAAAGGTGAGCATGGAATAATTGTTCACTATCCCTCATTATCAAAGAACTGAAGGTTAGCAGAGGAGATGGCTTTTGATTTAGTGCTTGCTAAACAAAAAATAATTCCAATGACTTCTAGGACCTGAGGTGGAAAACACCTGGAATTTCTTTAAGATACTAAAACTAGCAGTAGAGTCTGACCCATGCCAAAGAGAAGAAAAGACCCCTAGGAACTAAGTGGATAAAAAATAATGTCAAGAAAATAATTAGGAGCAATTAGAAAGTCCACAAGTATTTAAAATTTCCTTGGTCTTAGAGGCAGTATGAAAACTGACCTCAGGGAGGCTGGAAGAGAGAATCATCTTATAAAAATTACAAAGGGAAGATAGAGGAAGTGGATTTCTGTGCACTCTCACTGGAGCTGAGATCAGGGTACTTTGGGTAGGATCCTTAAAAGTGAACAATCATTTGAAAGTAGAGCTTTGCTTCTTCAACAAGTAAGATTATGTATGAACAGATATGCAGGGACCATGGCCTCCAGTGTCAGCTGGAGTCCAGCAAATGCCCAGAGCAGAGGAGGGACAAGGCAGGTGTATCCTGTGCTGCCCCATCCCTGGTGTTCTCCAGCCTTCATTAATGAATTGTGGGTGTACACGCTAGGACTGGGAACAGAAACATGGGAATTCCTACCAATAAAGAGGAAAGCATGTGTGGAGCTGAAATAACTGGATTGTCTGGGTTTCATCCCATAGGAATGGGATGAAATTCAGTAACACAAGCTGCAGATATGTGACTATGGCTGTAGAACAGGTGGATTGTCTCCAAAGCAGGAGCACATTGCCAGCAACCTGTGAGGACCACTTCAATCTATTTGTTCAGGCTTTGCCCTACGTGTCGTTTAGCCTGAAGAAAGGCAGATGAGGTCCTAATCTTATCATGAGGAAGTTTTGTAGAAAGACTAAAGAAAGGTCAGCAAAAGGCACTGAGGAAAGCTTCTCTGCAGCTTTGTGCAATGGATGTTCACGTGAGTGTAACTCAGCTGGAGCAGGTTTAGGGACAGCTCTGAGGTCAAATGGGGCAAAGAAAACCTGCTGCCACTCTTTGTGCTCTTGGACAGAGTCAGCCTGCCCAGAAGACAGTTTTCAGTGATTCAAAGGGGTGGGTTTGTCAAGGCAGGAAGGCCATCAGAGGTATTGCAGGTGTTTATTGATTCTTTTGTTCATTAGAATAATCATAAATGATCTGGATGGGATGGTGTGGAAGCAGGTCACACAGTTTCTTACCAATACCAACACTGTAATGATGGAGAATGTCTCTAAAGAACTGTAAAAGTGCTGCCAAGTGCTGGAGGTAGGAGATACCAGGTAGGTAAATGTAAAATAACGTATATTTTAACAATCAGTTTTTAGTTTACATGGCCTGTAAGTGATGGTGAACCAGTTATAATCATTCAGGAATGAAATGATGGAGTTAAGAGTTCTCTGAGTATGTAAGCTTTATGTTCCCAGAGGCAAAAAAACCTCTCAACAAACTGAAAAACTGTTCTGAAATTGAATGTTAGGGTTTATTAGGAAACGACGAGAGAAAAATCACAATCTCACTGTACAAATACATTCTAAATAAATCTTGAATGTGCAGCTGTACCTCCGCCCCCTCTGCCATTTCTCAAAGGATGGAGTAGAATGGGGAATGGTGCAGAGAAGGTAGTGATAAAAAGAAGCTGGATAATAAAGGTTACAGCATTTGGTAAAGATAAATACTGCAAGGACAATCAAAAGACTTCTTCGGTGTGAGGAGTTATTGAACAGGCTAAAGCTTGTCACCCTCAAAAGGAGACAACAGAGGAGGTATCAAGGGCTTGAAATCATGAGTGGAGAAGGCAAGGTGAGCGTCATTGTTTGCTGTTTTTTCACTGTGAGAGCAAGTTTTAGCGATTGAAAAGGTCAGGCAGCACTTTAAAGGATGTACTTTTATTTGTACAGAAAGCATAGCTAAACCGTGTATCTCCTGGCCACAGGATGCTGCAGATGCCAAAAGGTTCCTTGGTATCCATGGCAGCTTAGACTCAATCACGAAGGAAAATATCTTCAGTGGCTATTTAGCACAAAGATGTAAGCTCTGTTTCAGAATGTCTTAAACCTCCAGTTGTGGAAAGCTGGGAGATTATGTCAACAACTATTACCAGGTGCTCAGTTATAGTCTTCCTAAGTCATCTGCTAAGGGCTGCTGCCAGCAGATGAGATACCAAGGGAGGTGGACCTTGGATTTCTCCTCTGGCTGTGTATTTCAGGAGGGGATCTGGATCAACTTCTTTTGCTTAGTCAGGCAGAACACATATCCCACAAAATACTGGCTGTTTGTAAAAGCATGTACACATGAGGGTGAAAGGAGAGCTGTTGGAGCTGCAGGACAGCGTCCACATGAGAACTGAGGACATAAACTGGGCAGAAGTAAATTTGTGATGGAAATCAGAAAGTGGCTTCTAACCCTCAGAAGGTAGCAAGATTCTGCTAGGAACCAGGCTTGGTCAAGCTGGAATGTGTGATGCTGAAATCCAGTGAGGAGCTGAAGGTGATGCCTTCCCATCCCAGGGGCCTGTGTTCTGCGTTTGTTTAAGATGGCAAAATAACTCAATTTAGGTGAATGAGTTATTGGAGGTGTTATAGGATTTGTCATAGGGATTTGTGTTAGAGCTGGTCCTATTTGACATTGAACAGGGTCCTGGAAGGAGCTGTGTTAGTCACCTCTGGGGAGGGTTGCTAAAGGATGGCTATAGAGGAATATTTAGTAAAAAATGAGAAATACTGGAAATAGCTGTAAGGTTGGTTTGGGTTTTTCTGGCTTGTGAACCTGAAGGTTGCATTCCATTTGTATTTCCAAGCTGTGTTGCTCCGTTTCTAGAGCTAAAACTTTCTCCTTTTTTAAAAAACAGGGAGGTTTTGTGTCAGGATCTCTCTTATAATCACAGGACTTCAGGAATGAGGGGCCAATGGTACCCTGAAAAGTACCAATAGTCAAAGAAATTATCTGTGTATGGAGAGATATCTTATTTTACATGGAGATGCTGTACCCTCTTCAAAACCCCCAGTTCAACTGTTTGTGTATTGGATGATCATGGAAAATTTCCACGAGGAGGTGTTTTCTGGACAGAGGCTTAAAGGAAAGAAAAATATAGACACAAGGGGATTGTGATCAAAATCCCATCTACCTGGGATAATAATGGATATGTGAAATGGCTGAATGTTCTAGCTGTGGGAGAGGAGCTCTGGGTGTAACAAGATGTGAATGTGTGGCATTAAGGCCATTGACAGCTGATGGGTGGCCTCAGAAATCCTTATGCAGATGTCTTTATGTGCATGCCTGCTGGGACGTGATGGATCCTGCCTTGATTTTAGAGCTGTGGAGCAGACAGCTGAACTTCGACTGCAAGATCAGTCTTTTACTGAATGGGACAGGGCAGTAATAATTAAATATTTCCCATCCCCAGGTTTTCATTTTTAGCAATTGAAATGACAATTGGTGTCAGGAAGGTCCGGACATGCCTGGATCCTGAGCTATTGCAGAACTGCTGATCATTTTGACTTGGGAAATTGTAGGTTGGGGGACTCGCCTCGGAGAACGTGAGATGGGCTGAAGCTGTGAAGGACTTCAGACAGCAGCAGAGCACCTTGTGTGGAGATGTCTTGCTGATCACTGCCTTCGTCTCCTACCTGGGGTACTTCACCAAGAAATACCGTCAAGACCTCCTGGATGGACTCTGGAAGCCGTATTTGCACCAGCTAAAAGTAAGCTCTGCTTCCTCTGGAAAAACATTGTTACTGGAATTAACATGGCCATGAATTGTGATGCCCAGAGGGGATCCCCCAAAGAGGGTCATCCATTTGTCCCCACTGAGTTGGACTGAGGAGTGGATTGTAACCACATCTGATCTGCTCCTCTCTGGGGAAGGTATTGTGACCTCCTTGTTCCATACCAGTGACCTTGTTCCTCCATGGAGGAAAATCAGCAACCCAGTCGTGGAGTTCAGTGTCAATGCTGTCTGTACAGCTTTAGCCAAGAGTCAGGGATGGCCCAGAAGAGAAGAGATTGCATGGAGCTGACAGAGCTCACTGCCAGCTCTCTGGTACAGTTGGAAAAACTCCAGGTGGTTCTTCATGCTGGACACAAGCTCTGTTCGTGCTGGCCTTGCCTCTTGGCCAGTTTCACCCATGTCTTGCTGTGTGGACCAGATGGAGCCTGTCGTGCTTCAAACTTGTTTAATATCTTGCTGATTTTTACCAGGTCCTCATGCATCAGTAAATACAAGTGCCCTGTCTCCTGCAGGATTGAGATTTTCCACATCAGTATAGTAACTGGATGTTATAGATCCTGGTGAAATGCCAAAAAGCTTTTAAATAAGGTCACAACTGGGAAGTGACATCAGAATCATAGAATCATGAGGTTGGGAGAGACCTCTGAGATCATCGAGTCCAGCCGTGCCTGTCTCCCTACTAAACCATATCCCTAAGAAACTCATCTGCCCGCCTTTTAAACACCTCCAGGGATGGAAACTCCACCACCTCCCTGGACATCCTGTTCCAGTCCTTGACCACTCTATCAGTGAAGGAATTCTTCCTGATGTGCAGTCTTCCTAACGTCCAGTGATGCCCAAATCAGAATGCTGGAAAGATCAGCAAGTTCCTTACAATGAGAGAGAAAAAAAAATTATTCTCTATTTCTTAATAGTAAGCCAAAAAATTAATTAAAGTAATATTTTTCCAAAAATGGCCTGACTCTGTGTAGAAATTCCATGTATTTCTCATGGAAACTTAAAGGCCCATCTTGCTCACACAACTGGCACAGGTAACTTGGTGGCTGTCTCTCTCAGAAATGGCCTGCCATGTCAGAGAAGTGTTTCTGGAACTGCTAATGCTATTTTGCAGCACAGCAGAGACCTTACAAAGGTATTATTTATATTCTCCTGAGCTGTTGTCTCAGCAAGCTCGTAGCGGGCAGAGTGTGGTCTGAACCTGCTTGGCTGGGGCCCTTTGGGGTGCTTGGTGCTGTGCAGGCAAAAATGTTTGGGATGCTTGCATAGTGTGTGTTCATTTACAAGAGGACTGGGAAACAGTTAATACTAGACAAAACTGTCCTGTGGAGTGGGAAACCGCCAAGAAATGTGATGTATCCAGTTTTAATTAAGCTAAGTTGAAGTACCTTCCATGCTCATCTCTGGTGTAGGTCACAACTCATACTTAGAGACACAGAATCATGGAGTAGTTTGCGTTGGAAAGGAGCTTAAAGCTCAGCCAGTCCCAGCCCCCTGCCACGGGGAAGGACACCTCCCACTGGATTGGGGGCTCCAAGCCCCATCCAACCTGGCCTTGAACACCTCCAGAGATGGGGCAGCCACCACTGCTCTGGGCAGCCTGGGCCAGGGCCTCCCCACCCTCACAGGAAAACATTCCTTCCTGAGATCTCATCTCAATCTCCCCTCTTTCGGATTAAAGCCATTCCCCTCATCCTGTCACTTGCACTCAGTGATGAAGGTACTTGCTGCTTTCTGTCAACACACTGGGAAGCGTTTCTCCTTTCTTCCCAGGTGCCAATCCCTGTAACCCCATCCCTCGATCCGCTGAGAATGCTGACTGATGATGCTGATGTGGCAGCTTGGCAGAACGAGGGCCTTCCAGCTGATCGGATGTCCACTGAAAACGCCACCATCCTCACCAACTGTGAGCGCTGGCCCCTCGTGGTGGATCCCCAGCTGCAGGGTATCAAATGGATCAAAACAAAGTATGGTGAAGACCTCCGAGTGATCCGAATTGGGCAGAAGGGGTAAACACCTTTTAATAATACCTTTGAATGGCTAACTACAGGTGGTGAACAGCATATATTTAACTGCAACCATCTGAGCCAATTGCATTGAGGAAAACCCTCAAATATATCTGTGCATTGGCTGCTTATTCCTTATCAGAAATTATAGAGATTTCGCATCAAATAGAAGGGCTGTTCAGTGCTTGGCTCGGTTACCATAGAAACCCCTCTGAAACTAAGGATGGTGGGAGCTGAGTGCTGGAGGCTGAGCTGGTGTAGGCCTATGGCATCCTCCATCGGGCTTGTCTCATGTCTTGATTTGGTCAGGAGGGTGACAAGGGCTTCCTGCATCATGGAAGAAGACAGAGGGCCTGGGCACAGAGGATGAAGCTGCTGTGAGGGTGGCCAATGCCCTGAAGACCAGCTGGGCTAACTCTACTCCCACTCTGGCAAGAGATGTAGGAGGTTCTCATTGCAGCACCTTTGCATCGATCTGGCTGGGTCTTTCATGGGAAGGCTTTCCTACTCCTGGCAATTACCTCCAGTCAGTGCACAGATGGGCCTTCTGCTATCTGAGTTTGCACCTATTTCTAATGAGGGGTCCCAGCTAGGATGAAGCAGACCCAGAGACTTAATTCTTGCTTGAGTATAAGTGCTGAGATTATCATTTTATTTTTTTAAATACAGATCAAAGCACTGGCAACAGGCAAGAGGGACCCAAGCTTGGTGCATTCAGATTCCTACAGGTTTGGAGATGTCTTGGTGTTGCCCAGGTTGTTTTGCTGGTGCCTCCTCTGCTTTCCCAACAGAAAATAATAAGAATTTCTTAGGTTTGCTCTCGTGTGGGATGAAAATGCAGCTCGTTTTTAGAGTAAATTTCTGACCAACCCAGTCACCATGCCTTGTAGATATTCAAAGCAATCTGTGGAAAAGTAAGGAGCCCAGAGGAAGCAGCTAAATATAAACAAGGAGGAACAGGCCCTGGAACATTGACATGCTGCCACTAGAGCTAGCTGTGCAAGCACAGCATCTCTTATTCTCCCTTCCTCCTCGGCCACACACCAGGCTGACAGGTACTCTAAGAGAGGAGTTTAACGTGTTGCTGTGATGTCTCAGGGCCATTGGCTAAAAGCATCATTCACTGCTCCATTACAGTAAAAAAGGAAGTGTTTCATCATCTGGGAAATGGTGCTTCTTTGCTTTCAGCTGCTTTCAAAGCCCCATCCAACCTGGCCTTGAACACCTCCAGGGATGGGGCAGCCACAACTGAGCTGATATTTGACTGGAAAGTGTATTCAGAAGTGTATTCAAAAATTTAAGCTTTAAACCCACTCTGCTGTCTCCTTCAGGCAAGAGCAATCTGAGCAGCGTTGGTGTCAGCTGCTGTCATTCTCTGTCTGTTTCTTTGTATAAAATATTCCTGGTCTGAGAAAAGTGGGGGCTGCTGATCAAGGATGGTGTTTGCATCATGTTAACTGATTCCTCTAAAGGTCAGGCCTAAAGGTCACTCTGAACTTCTTGTCTTAGACCTTTCTATCACCTCTTGAGGTCCCAAACTCTCTAGCTCAGATGAGAAACCTAAATTTTAGCCAGTGAAATTAACTGGAATGATTCAGTGCAATATTGATGGTATAACAGTGCCCAGGGCATCCTCACCACCTGCCCAAGGCCCTTCTCTCCTCTTTAGAGAAGTGAGCTTTGTGAAGTGCAGAGCAGCCCTGGAGGAGAGAGCACAAGCACTTGACCTGATTCAAAGCATCCCAGTGCAGAGCATCGGCGTTACACATTTAGGCACTGAGCAGAGGGGGCCAATTTCCTTATGAGGAAAGAAGGTGTCTTGAATGTGACCCTAAACCCTGGGCAAAATGGAGCTGAACCTGCTCTTCATCCTTACTTTTATGCAAGCTTAACTGCTCCAGTGGGTTCTGGAGGAAACAAGTATTTGCTAAAAACGATTCCAAGCCATCCCCTCTTTGTTCACTGATGTCCATGTTATTTTCTCAAGGAAGAAGATGACACAGTTGTTATTTCTTGCCCTTGGGAGGCCTGAGACCTGATTCTCTTTGTTGGACAGCCAAGGCTCTGCCAGTGCCACTTTCTGCACCATGTGTTGACACCACCCTACCCCTCCTTCTCTCTTGCAACTGCTGATATGTGGATGTATTGTGCCATCACCCTTCTGTTCCCCTTGCATCCTCCTCACTTATCCAGCCTCACTGAGACAGGCACCAATGCTGTTTCCCACAGGTATCTGGACACAATGGAACGAGCCCTGGCTGCAGGAGAACTGGTTTTGATTGAAAACCTGGAGGAATCCGTGGATCCAGTTTTGGGGCCGTTACTGGGGCGAGAAACAATCAAGAAAGGAAGGTGAGTGTCCCAGAGGCTTCATGGTGTTTGTGAATGGGTGCTTTGTGCTGTTGTGCTGTCTTTTCCTGACCTCAGATTGTGGGTGTTCCTATAGGGCAGCACTAACATCCTGCCTTCAGTGAAGCATTTTAAATCAGGCAATCACAGGAAATTCAGTCATAAGATGGCTTTGAAATAAACCTAGACTTTTTATTTTGTTAGACAGCTTCGTTCAAACCTCATGTGAAAGGGAAGACCAATAATTCTCCTTTTGTGTAGTGACCTTGGGGTCTGTACTTGGCTATCTTGACACTCAATTATTATAAAAATAGCTTTTGTGTTGTGAAGATAAAGTAACCTTGGATTTTAGCAAACACTCTGCACCCCTTAGGCATCTGACTACAGGTTTAGCATTAAGGATATATAAGTGTTTCTTAATGAGGCCAAGATCATGGCAGCTGCTGGTCACCCTCCAGTGCAGAGGAGGTCAGTGAGAGGGACAGTAAGGGAGCTCACTTTTTCCTTCTATTTTTATATAAAGTAATATAAGCACATTTGGTGTGTGCTCAAATAATTAAATAATTAAAATGCAATAATTAAACCCCTGTGCTCAGCATTGAACTTGATTCAGGGACTCTTTTGATGTTTCGCTGGCCTTCGCAGAGCAGAGGCGTTGTCCTTCAGAAGTCTGTCGTTTGGGCTTTCAGAAGTCTTTGCCACCAACAGCTTTGCTGCTCCTGGGAGCCTGGCATGGGCTGGGTTCTGTGCCTCATAATGCAGTCCTGCATTTGGCTCTGTGCAGTAAACAACAAAAAGCCTGTCAAGCTCTGCCTTTCACATTCCCGAAGTTCCTTGAGGGTCATTTACTTTCTTGACTAAAATACCGTGGGATCATAGAATCACAGAATCTTCTGGCTGGAAAAGACCTCCGACCCCCACCTGTCTACAACCTCCTTTCAGATAGTTGTAGAAAGTGATGAGGTCACCCCTGAGCCTCCTCTTCTCCAGGCTAAACAACCCCAGCTCCCTCAGCCTCTCTTCATAGGACTTGTGCTCCAGTCCCTTCACCAGTTTTGTTGCTCTTCTCTGGACCCTCTCCAGCCCCTCAATATCTTTCTTGAACTGAGGGGCCCAGAACTGAACACAATACTCAAGGTGTGATGCTCATATTCCTTTTGGTCTAATTTCAGATACATTAAGATAGGTGACAAGGAATGTGACTTCAACCCTTCTTTCCGCCTCATCCTGCACACGAAGCTGGCAAACCCCCATTTCCAGCCCGAGCTGCAGGCACAGTGCACCCTCATCAACTTCACCGTCACGAGAGATGGCTTGGAGGACCAACTGCTTGCAGCAGTGGTCAACATGGAGAGGCCTGACTTGGAGGAGCTCAAGGTCAGTAGTGCTACTACAGCTATAACAAAACAAATAGCATTTCATGTATGACTGCAGAGATTGCTGAGCTCATCATAAAATCGGGAGATATCCCTTGAATTGATAAATGTTGAGGAATATTTTTCTTCAGTCTTCTATTTTCCTCATAGTTGGGGAACATTTAAACTGCAATTTCAAGTTCTTTCTCAAAAAATTTGGGTAGGAATCTCTTTCTTTTCCTACTCCTCTTGGAAATGCAAACAGATTCTATTATTTTTTTTCTGGACTTCACAGGTTTAAGTTTGAAGGTATTGATGTCACTTAATTTTCATAAAACCAAAGAATAGTGTGGGTTGGAAGGGACTTTGAAGCCCGTCCAGTTCCAACTCCCCTGCCATGGGCAGAGACACCTCCCACTGGATCAGGGGGCTCAAAGCCCCATCCAACCTGGCCTTGAACACCTCCAGGGATGGGGCAGCCACCACTTCCTCGGGCAACCTGGGCCAGGGCCTCCCCACCCTCACAGGAGAACTTTTTTTCCTATTATTTCATCTGAATCTCCCTTGTTTCAGCTTAAAACTGTTTCCCTGCACCACTTGATCACCTCCTCACCTTTCCTGGAGCCCCTTTCAGTACTAGAAAGATGCTCTAAGGTCTCCCTGGAGCCTTCTCTTCTCCAGAGTGGTCCACAACTCTCTCAGTCTGTCCTCATATGGGAGGTGCTCCAGCCCTCACATCATCTCCCTGGCCCTTAGACATGAAATCCTTATTTGTTGTGTAGGCATTTATTAGCAATTATCCTTATTTGTTATATAGGCATTTATTGTATGGAATTCCCATTGTATATATTATGAGGCTGGAAATGAAATTTCCCTGTTCTGTTTTTCCTCCCACTTGTTTGTAACAGGCCAACTGTTCTCTCTCTTTTAAAATAAATATGGCTTCAGTTTTAACATAATTTTTTGAAGAAAATCCTTTCTTCTAATGGCACACTTAGCAAAGTAACGAATATGTCTAATACTAAATATTTACTGAGAGTGGAAATAAATGTACTGCTTGTGTTCAGTCAGGCCAGGCCAGCTTTGCAATAATCTTTTCCTTTAATGAGGTTCTAAAGTACCTTCGCTGTGCAGCCTTAATGATGCATTTAGTTTTAACCAGACTCATGTGCTAACGAGCCAAAAGATGGCATCAAAAATACATAATGAACTGATTTAATGGGCAAACCATGGCCATCTCACTGGGATGGAGAGAGACCCAAAGGCCCATGATCAGGCACCCCTCGCATGCCCTCTGCAAGTGCTGCAAGCAGCTGCTTTGCTTTGTGGATTTGCACTGCAGAGCGTTGTGGGGGGGGTGGGATCAGCACAGTGGTGTCATTAACTGCTGTTATGTTAACGACCGCTCCTCTTAGCCTCGACAGCGTCCCTCTTAATGATTGCTGTCACAATAAGAAAGACAGATTTAATATCATGTGCAGTCAACAAATCCACAATTGGGCTCTGAAATTTAGTAACTCAAAATCTGCAGCACTTCCCTCCTGTGCTGTGAAAGAACCACATATCAGACAACAGTGAAAATGATGTGAATTATGGATCACGTCCTTTGAAGTCCCTGCTTCTTCAGGGCGTGGGTGTTGTGGAAGAAGGAGTTCGAGCACAGGACCAGGGAAATTCTATAAGGGCATGTAGGGATAGGATGAGGGGGAATGGCTTCAAATTGGAAAGGGGGTGATTTTGATTAGACCTTAGGAAGAAATTCTTCACGATGAGGCCCTGGCACGGGTTGCCAGAGAGGCTGTAGCTGCCCCATCCCTGGAGGTGTTCAGGGCCAGGCTGGATGGGGCTTTGAGCCCCCTGCTCCAGGGGGAGGTGTCCCTGCCCATGGCAGGGGGGGTGGAACTGGGTGGGCTTTGAGGTGCCTTCCAACCCAAGCCTTTTGATGTTTCTGTGACAATCTCATCACAGATCAGCATTGCCCATTTGACAAAGCCAGGTGAAGGAACGGGTCTGAAGGAGAACTGCCTTAAGAAGGGTACTTTGGCAGCTGCATCCCAAGCTAGAGGTGAAAAAGCCTCACTGATTTTTATCAGGCACTGGCAAAGGCTGCCCAGGGAGGCTGTTGAGTCAGAATCCCTGGGTGTATTTAGAAGACTGATAGATCAGGTGCTCAGGGATCTGGTTTAGTAGTGGACAGGTAAGATTGGACTTCATGATCTCAAAGGTCTTTTTCAACCAAGCAATTCTATGACTCAGAAGATAAAGTGTGCGTGAAAGTACCTGCACGTGTGATCTGTGATGGAGGTGCTGAGGCTTCTCTTCAGGTAAGAAGGTGCCCTGCAGGAGTGGACAGAAAATGCAAGGATTTTTTTTTTTGTCTGGTTTGTGATGTTAAATTAATACAATAAAAGCAGCAGGAAAACAGGGAGAGGAAAGTGGCAATTGTGGCTCACTGCAGTTTGGTGTCTGAGCTTGGAGGAATTGGGAGTGAATCCTACAAAACTGACCTGTAGCTGTGGTGATCTCTTATTTTTCATGGAGGGGACTTTTGAAGGCTCTCAGAGTAACCCATTCACCAGAAGGAGCACTGTTATAGATCAACTGTGAAATAACAGATAATGAGCTCCACTGCAGAAATAAAAAATGATGACCTTGCTCCTGCTGGAAACAATAGCGTGATAGAGCTGCAACAGATGCAGGCTCTTGTGGGGAATACACCATTGTAGGCACTTCTAAGGGTGCATTTCAGAAATTGCCTGGTGATTTCAAGCTATTGGAACAAAAATGACACACGTCCTCATTAATAACTCCAGGACTTCCAGTCCATGGTCTGGAATAATAGCTTGCAAAATGTCATTTTTCAAGGCATGCTATGGTTGAATGACAGGAACACACAAAATTAACTATGTTAGTTTTGTGTTTCAAGACTTGTAAAATATTTAGCACCGTGGGCAATGCTCCTGTGTGTAATGCCTACGGAACAGGCCTTTAAAACCAGCCATTTATAGCTGAAACACCAGTAAAAGACATGCTTTGGTGCACAGTCTGCTGCACTCGTGGGATGACATTAATGTGGAATGAGTGTGTGTGCAGCAAGTATATGAAATTCCAGCCCAAATATTGAAAGATGACTCAGTAATGAAAGAGTTAGTTAATCTTCTTGAAAACCTCTGACAACAGAGCAAACACTGCTGGCTCCCTTTTGTCTTGTGGGTTTGGAAAAGGCATAGGGTTACATTTCCTGTTTCTGAGGCTCTTCCAGACCTTGTAGGTGGTTGAAAGGTGTGGGTATGGTTTCCAAAAACTGTCTTTGGAGCATTAAATGTGGCAGTTGCCATGGCCCAGAACTTGTCCAATTCCACGTGAACCATGTCTACTACTTCATGGAGCTGGCTATCTTTGCCAAGGCTATAAAACACTCTTTGCAAGCGACTTGGATTCCTTGGTTGTCTCTTAAATACGTTCTGAGGGTTTAAAACCGTGTCACACTGTTTTATGTACCAGGATGATAGCAATTGACTTTCTTTAGGTAGAGAATAGTCACCAGGCTTGTATCATAGCAGCATCCAAATCAGATGCACAGCTTTCCTGCAATGTATTTTCTGTGATTATGCTAAGAATAAGCATTCACAACAGGACCATACAGTGCAATAATATAATATACCTGAAATCCAGGAAAGATGCCATTTTCCTGAGGACACACCTAGAACTATAGAATGGTTTGGGTTGGAAGAGACCTTAAAGCCCATCCAGTTCCATCTCCCTGCCATGGGCAGTGACACCTCCCACTGGATCAGGGGGCTCAAAGCCCCATCCAGACTGGCCTTGAACACCTCCAGGCAGGGGGCATTCACTGGACAACCCGTGCCAGTGCTTCATCACCCTCATCACGAACAATTTCTTCCTAATCTAATCTACATCTTCCCCTTCCCAGTTTAAAACCATTCCCCCTCATCCTATCACTGCTTGCCCTGGTAAAAAGTCCCTCCTCAGCTTTCCTGGAGCCCCTTTCAGTACTGGGAGGCTGCTCTAAGTTCTCCCTGGAGCCTTTGCTTCTCCAAGCTGAACAACCTCAACTCTTTCAGCCTGTCAATAATAATAGAATAGGACATTTCATGGGAGAAAGCATGGAGGATCAGCTCAGATCAGCCAAGCAAGAGTCTTTGTTTCCACCATGAACAGTGTTAGTGTCGGGTAATTCTGCGGAAGAGAGGGGAATGGAGCAGTGTCTGGGGAGAACAGAGAGCCAGTTCACAGAAATTGCAAGAGTTTGCCCTGTAATTCAGGAGATCCACTCTTGAGGTGGGCTGGTTGGTGCTGGTTGGTATCTGCTTGGCTCTCTCAGTGCTCAGTTGGCAAATCCTTTGGTGAGGGGCTTTGCCTTCGCGTGCTCAGCTTCCAGCACAGTGAGCCGTTGGTCCCAGGAGCATCTGGAGGCCAGAACACAAACAGAAGCAGCAATCAGTTGAGGCTGTGATTTTGCCCTCAGTCTTGAAGCTGAGACTTGTTGTGCTCATCTCTGGACCCAAGTGACCTTGCTGTTGGTTTTGCCATGAGGTTTTAACCCCTGGGTCCTCATTGCTGGTGTGACTGGTGTTGGAGTGTACTGGCAAGTGCCGAGGTCCACCAGGAGAGGTGGGAAACAGCAGGGAATATCCAGACTGAAGTAAAACAAATAAACAGATATTTCTTAGAATAAGTTGCAGGATGTCTGCTTGAGATGGGGGGAGGGAGAAGGGGGATGTTTTTCCCTCCTGATTCAGTTCTAGCATTTTAATATGTTCATAGTGAAAAGGCTCCGTTCTCTGGTGCTTTCTGTGCCGTACAAGGTTTCTCTGAGTTGATGGCTTGTTGGATACAGAGTGATCCCCAGAGCTCTGCCCATGCCCAAGGAGTTGCAGAGAGTAGGGTTAAGCAATATTTGACTACAGCACTTGCCACTCAGAAGCCTGTTCCTAGGTGGGGCTGTTTAACCCTTACTTTACTGCGTGTTTTGTGGCTGAAATTTTCTGAATTTCTTATTTGCAGTCAGAGCTCACGAAGCAGCAGAATGGATTCAAAATCACCTTGAAAACCTTAGAGGACAACTTGCTCTCTAGGCTGTCATCAGCATCTGGGAACTTCCTGGGAGACACAGCTTTGGTGGAGAACTTGGAGATCACTAAACAGACAGCTGCGGGAATTGAGGAGAAGGTACATAGCCTAGAGAAAAGCACGTGTGTGATGATATCTTTAAGGATTTCTGGGTAGAATGTGACTTCTTTATGTACCATTTCTGCTGAGTAGAGAATTGAACAGAAAGAGAATGGAATTGAAGTGCTTTTCATTCTGGACAGCTTCAAGCCATTTAATTCTTTAGAGCTTTTGTCTGTTAAATGGCCTATTTAAGACCTAGTGAAAACGTCACTGCCTGGTGTAAAGACAATAAAATTTACACACTGTATCAAGGCAGCTTTAAACTGGTCCAGTGGAATCCTGAATGCATCACACTTTGTCAATTAAGATGGGTTTTAGTACTGACTGGGGACTGGAATCTATTGAGTTTGGGTTCTCAAGTAAATCTGCAAGAACCTGGGTATTTCCTACCCTTCTATTCCTTAGAGAATAAATCAGCACTTGTGTTAGCGGTGCAGTGTCAGCGTTGCCATCTGCTCACTTCCCCTTGCTGCTGGATGTGCTTAGTTAAGCACATGGTGCTTTTACTCTGCCACTGAGGAGACTTGAGAAATGTGGTTGTCCTGCCAGGATTGTGATAGGACTCCTGTATGGCCCCTCTCAACCAGTTCCCTTCACAGTCTTCCCATCTTCACAGCCCACACTTCTCTTCCTCCAGCCCACAGGTCCAGGTGTCTGGATAAGTTACCCCCATGCAGGGGTCGGGCTGGAGCTGGAGCTCTAGCGCCCTGCTAAGTGATCCCCCACATGAAAAACTGGAACTCTTTCTGCTGGCTGCTCATGGTGCTTCAAATGCATTCAGCTCTCAAAGGAGAGCTGGCTTAAACCCTCAAAGGGGATACTGAGGGGTTTCTTTTTGGTATGACGAGCTTGGCATGTTCCTCTTAAGATAGGAGTTCTTGAAGTGATTCAATTTCTAAACAAGCTGTGGTTGGAAGGTTGATCACTGCCAGCACTCTGCTAACTGGGATGAATTTTGGAGTTTGTGTCTGGTTTTTATGAATTTGGTACACACATGGAAAGCTGTCTCAAGGCCCTCTTAGGGGCCTGCTTCTCAAGGCAGCCTTTAACTCTTTTCTTGGTCTGTCTACCCAAAGAAAAATGTTCACCCAACTTCTTCCTTCCTATGGAAGACCTCCCTGCTCTGTTTATGGAAAATAACCGTCTTTCCCACCTCTGGCTTTTATATGATTAGATTTATTAATTGTTTTAGGGGCAGGATATCTAAAAGTTAGTTGCCTAAGTCTAAGCTAGGCTCTGGGCTCTCTTTATAATCCAGTAGAGGGACATGAGTGCTGCCAGAAGAGGGACCCGTCTGACCTCGATGGGTGATTCGTGGCCCATGTAGATGCTTGTTTCTGCGGTGGACATTGAAACTCCTCTTCGGGGCACTCTAATATCACAGTCCATCGTTGCTCATGGTTATGTGCAAACAGGCTAATTCCAGAGATGCCAACATGTGTTGGTTGCACATAACAGATTATGGCTCACTCTGTGCTTCGTTGGGAAGGTTTGATGTGCCCTTAGCTAGATGTAGTCACACCAGCTCAGGTCGTCCAGAGGGAGACCCGGTGGCACGAGTTTTGATGGGGGCTTTGTCTCGCTTTGTTGGCTTGTGGAACACGTGCTGAGCTCTGTTCTGCCTCATCCTCATTGGGTGGGTTGCTGAGCTATCTGGCTCAGCAATAGCTTGGCAACATGTGCCTGTGCTGCAAGTCTCTTAGGACTGGACACAGCCCGAGCCTAAAATAATCCCTGGGAGTCTCGAGGCTGTCGCTTTATGCTGCTGAAGTGGAATCAAAGAATGAACAGGAAAGAGATAAGAAGGTGCTGGAACAGCTGCCCAGGGAGGGGGTTGAGTCACCATCCCTGAAGGTATTTAAAAGAAGGATAGATGAGTTTTTAAGGGATGTGGTTTAGCGGATGAGGGGTGCGGTTGGACTCGATCTCGGAGGTCTTTTCCAACCGGAAGGTTCTATGAATAATGGGGTGATGTATCTGCCAAAAGGATTTTCACCGTGTCCATCACAGCAGCCGTGCAGACCCCTGGCCAGCAAGCAAGGGGCACGTTACGTGAGGAAAACCAACGTAAAGCTCTTATCAAATAGCAGTTCTCAGCACCGGGGGAAGCTGCCTCGAGAGCAGGACTAGGTCTGTTCAGCCCTGTGTGTTATTAGTGGTCTGCACAGGATCGGGGCAAGTAGCAGGAGAAACTCATTGATGAGAAAAACAGTTCCAAGCAGTGAAGAGTGGGACCATAATGAGAAGACTGGAATGGTTTGGGAAAACAGAGGACTGAGCAAAAGATGCCAAATGCAGTTAGATGGAGGATAGACCAGAGGAAGGGAGATGCTGAGAGTGGGCAGCTCAAACCTGGATCCACCATGGATTGGAGGGTGGTCCTTGCAGTGGTCACATGCTGGTTACCCACTCTTTATGGAAGATTTTCCACTATTCCACACAACATCTGGTCAATAACCTGGAGAGATGTGGATTTTTTGGATGGACCACTTGGTGGGTAAGGAATTGGCTGGATGGTCCCACTCAAATTGTTGTGGTCAATGGCTCAGTGTCACAGTGGAGACTGGTACCGAGTGATGTTTCTCAGAGGCTGATATTGGGACTGGTGTTGTGTAACATGTTTGTCACAGAAATGGGCAGTGGGGTTGAGGACACCCTCAGCAAGTTTGCCAATGACACCAAACTGTGTGGCATGGGGGACTGAGGCTTGATGATCTTTGATGTCCCTTCCAACCCAAACCTTGCTATGATTCTATGGTGATCCTGTGTTAACCCTGCCCTGGGCTGCACGCTCAATGTTTTCACAGTAGTTTTGCTCTGTATTTTCCTTCCAGGTCCAAGAGTCTAAGGTGACAGAAACCAAGATAAACGAGGCCAGAGAGCACTACAGGCCTGCCGCCGCGCGGGCCTCTCTGCTGTTCTTCACCATGAGCGACCTCCACACCATCCATCCCATGTACCAGTTCTCTCTGAAGGTACTGTGCTCGTGAGCTGTGCAGAGCACCCTTCACACACAGCTGCAGGAGGCAGTGCCACTACTTCTCTCTCTTACTGAGGTTCAAGGTCATTGTCTTGGGCCTCTTCAGGGCATTCCAGCTCCCAGTCAAAAATGTGATCTAACCTAAGCCATTCTGCTGATGTGGTGTTAGGGAAAAGTTCCCTGTGATTTATTTCTTTGTAAGTCTTTCCATACACTACTCTTTCCTTGTGTTATGATGGAAAGGCTGGTCCAAAACTCACTGCAAACACTGAGCAGAGCACGTTCATCAGTGCCTCTCTTCTTTCGTAGAAGAAAGGGATTTTGAAGGGTGAAGGGTTAAATGAGACAGCATCCTAGTCCAGAACTTCTTCCAAATGATTTCTTACCTTGACAAGTGACCTGAAAAAAGTAATTGAGAAGAGAATACAATATTTTGAGCCTCATCCACAAAAAAAAACCTTTTCTTTTTGGTGTCTGTGACTCATACACTGAAATAATTTTACCAGAAAAATGTACGGAGTATCCTTTGTGCAAGGGTGCCTTTTGAAAGATTCCCTCCTTACACATACATAATAGATAGAGGAGTTTCTGAGGTTTCACCTTTAATCTACATCTTCTGTATTTTGTTTGCTTTATGTTTTCCAGTTAACATTAGCAATGTGTATAAATACATAGAAAATTATTGGGTGAGATGGTTTTATCTAATAAATTTTGATGACAGATCATAAAACATTGGGTAAAGATGCACAGAAATTATTTAAAAATACTTACCACACAGCTAGAAGCCCGTTGTAAATTAGAGCACACAAGATTTAGATGTTTCTGCAGCATGTTTTAACACAATTTAAAGAACTGTAAGCAGTAAAATCCATTCTGCAATTATTTAATAATGCAGTAGGTATAAATGTTACTTTAATTTGTTGAGGCATTGTTTTTCCTTTCTAGAGCCCTAAAAATAGTGCTGCCAACACAGACACGCTTGGTCCTGTTGGTGATCTTAATTTGTATTGCCCTGGTTATTTCGTATCAGCTGGTTCCCACTTTATGAAGCCTTTGCATCTCTAATCAGGACTTAACCTTTTTTTTCTTTTTCTTATTCCAGTTGCATTTGATAATTTGCTTATGGCTTTTCTTCAGGCAGCTCTGAAAGTTTTTTGTCTTTTCTCATTTAGATCAGAGATGTTGTTACAAGAATCCTTAGTATCTTATATAAAAGCATCATTCTCGAGGCATGCACCCATCCCCGAGGGGACTTCACTGGCTGCTTTACCCTGCCTCCACAGGATGAAGTCCTGCCTGCCCTTCTCATCTCCTCCTTTGCTGTAAAAGAAAATACTATTGGACTTTTATTTTTTTTTCATGTAGGGAAATTGCTTTTTTCTAAATTGAAACATCTGTCCAATGGGAGGTGTAATTCCTTCTGGGAACACTGCTATCTTTTGGCTCAACATTTGCAGATAAAGTGGACTGTGTAATCCCTATGAGACAACACACTTGGCCAGAGAAATGTTTCCTATATCCATTGTGTCTTAATTCACTCAGCCTGTCTCTGCACCACTTTCTTAAGCCCAAGAGAGAGCAATGTCACAGGGAATGTCGTCGTTGCCTGGCTGTGTGTTCCAGAAGGAGCAGCTACAGGTAGATACAGGTTCTGGTCTCCAGGTGTGTCCCCCTGCCTCCCGAGGCTGGTGGGCCACACTGCTGGGCAGATGGGAATTAGGTACCAGGAAAAGCTTCTTCACTGAAAGGGTTCTCAGGCACTGGCAGAGGCTGCCCGTGGAAGCAGCTGAGTTCCCATCCCTGGAGGGATTTAAAAGACAGGTAGATGAGGTGCTCAGGGCTATGGTTTAGCAGTGGACAGGTACGGTTGGACTCGATGATCTCAAAGGTCTTTTCCGACCAGGTGATTCTATGAATGCTTTGTCTGTTGCTCCAGAGTGTCTGAGTTGGTTTGCTCATTGCAGCACTTTGAGTGGTACCCAGGAGGATGGAAAGGCCACCTGGAAGCCATCAGTGTCTGTCTGTGTCTCCCCACCTAGGCGTTCACCATCGTGTTTCAGAAAGCCATCGAGAGAGCCCCTCCAGAGGAGAGCGTCGCGGGGCGCGTGCTGAACCTTATCGACAGCATTACCTTCTCCGTGTTCCAGTGCACAACCCGGGGGCTGTTCGAGTGCCACAGGCTGACCTACACAGCTCAAGTTACCTTCCAGGTAAACACCACTCCTTCATGCAATTTGTATGCAATGATTTCTTTTACAGGCAAAGATATTGGCATGCAGAGAAAGCTCCGACTGTCACAGCTGTGGCCTTCAGAATCACAGCAGCAAATGCAAGGGCTGGGGAACTGATTTTCTTCTCTGCCTCTCTTGCTGATAAGCGTTACAGGTGCTGTGTTTGATTTGCATTATGCTGACATGTGGTTATTTGAGAGAGTAATACCAGCTTGCAGGACCTGAAAAAAGGGCAAAGCAAGCTAGCCTTGAAGGCTTGATGGTTTTATCCAAAAGAAATGCTTTCTGCATGCCTGCTACCTTTTGTCTAGTGCTTTAGTGCAATTTTGAGTCTACAAACTGAGCAAGGAGACCTTTGTATAGCCCTGTGCTGAAAAGAAATTCAATCAATGTAGAGTGCTTGGCATGGTGTTGAAAAGTTGTTATTAAGTTTGTGCAGTGAATGGCTGTGAATGCTCTGACATGTAGAATGCAGGTGTCAACCACGTTTGAACTGCTGAAACACTGTGCAGGTGTGCTTAGCCTCAATCCAGTGATTGCCACGGATTTTTAAATGCTACATAACAAAATTCTGTGTTAAAAGGAAAGCACACATATATACATATGTAAAAAATAGGACTCTAACAGTATATTTAGTTAATAAATTGTTTGTGCATAAAAGTGAGCTTATACTTTGCAATGTCAGCCTTAATTTTGACACAGAGCATACCTAAATTTTCTAATATACATCTTTAAAGAAATTAAGTAGCACATATTCTGCTGGTAACTACATTAAGCATTAAAAATTGTTAATTGAAGCTTTACTTGGATTTAAAAAAATTGTTAGTTCATTGTTTAAAACATTGTTAATTCAAGCTTTACACTTCAGGCTGTCAGGAAAACCAGCATCCACAATTTCAGTGTGTGCAGGCAGTTGAGTGATGAGACACAGGATTCTCCCACATAAAAAAGCATTTGGCTCTTGGACTGGGTAGCTCATTACCATCGTTGGTGGAACAGATGCCAGGTACAGTTCAGATGCCATTGCCCAGTATGTAATAATGAGATACAGTTTAGGATCTGTGACAAGGAAATGACAAACTCGCCTCTCCATCATTGCTCTTTTTCTACCCAGAACTGGTATTCAGGGCTTTGGAATTTGTCTCTGAGATTTCAGTGGTCTGGCAGTGCGCTTTGACCATCACATCCAGCTGGGTTCATCAGTGTGTATGGTTTTCCAGAATTACCCTGAACATTGCTGTGATGGTTTTCCCATGTGTTTTCCAAAAGCCACTGTTGATGGCAAAAACACAGATTAGAATCATAGTATCGTTCAGGTTGGAAAAGACCTCTTAAGATCATCCAGTCCAACCCTCAGCCCAGCCTCAACATGTCTACTAAACCGTGTCCCAGAGTGCCATCCATGTCTACATGCTTTTTGCACACCTCCAGGGGTGGAGACTCTACTACTGCCCTGGGAAGCCTCTGTCAGTGCTTCACCACTCTTTTGGTAAAGAAATTTTTCGTAATATCCAATCTAAATCTATCCAATCCCTGGCACAACCTGAGGCTGTTGCCTCTCATCCTATCACTTGTTACTTGGGAGAAGAGACCAGCACTGACCTCGCTACCACCTCCTTTCAGGGAGCTACAGGGAGCAGCCTCCTCTTCTCCAGACTAAACAGCCCCAGATCCATCAACTGCTCCCATAACCCCTGTGCTCCAGATCCTCCTCCAGCTCCATTTGTCTTCTCTGGACATGCTTCAGCAGCTCGATGTCCTTCTTGTACTGAGGGGCCCAAAACATAGGATTCAGTATAACAGTGGTAGTAGAAGAGTGGTCCAAGTGCTTTCCAGTGTTTCAGACCTCAGGGACCTGCCTGATGTATGTACTGTGAGCTTTTAGGATTTGCTTGCTTTGGTTTTCTTTTTTTCATTTGATTTTGGGTTTGTTTGTTTTTAAACATTCTCCACTAACTTTCAAAATGGAACATGGTGGTGAGGGGTGGACTAGACCTTGGTGCCCCGTGCTGGGGCTGCACACTCTGGTTCCTTTAAAGAAAGCTGTCTGTTCTCCACCCGCAGCTATCAAACACAGCACCTGCAGCCTGGATCCCTGCTGGCAGGGACTTCTCCTCAGCATGATGTCTGTGAAGCAGGATCACAGCCCTTGATTTGGTTGTCCCAAACTTTGGTCCCTTTATGTTTCCAATCTCCTTACACTTTTGGGGAGACCCCAATCACTACATGACACGTTTCACCCCTCCAACGTGGAGCACCGGGTACTTCTTAGCCACGCATTTGGGCAGCTGCATGGCTTGAATAATTCACCTGTGAGCTTGTATTGCTGTTCTCTATCCTGGCTGCTCAGGGATCTCTTGTTTGTTTGGAATTACAGATACTTCTCATGAGGAAAGAAATCGATGCAGTAGAACTGGATTTCCTGCTGAGATATCCAGCACAGACCGGAGTCACGAGCCCTGTGGACTTCCTGTCTGATCACTCCTGGGGAGGAATCAAGGTATCTGCCTCACTTGAATGGTGTGAAATCAGCATCCCTTATCTCCTCTAAAAGCCTTTTTGTAGCTTTCAGGTTGGTCCTTGTAACATTTGGTGAACAAAGTTCTGGTCATATGTCAGAATTAGCACAAAAATGGCAAATACTGTCCTTTAAGGTAACGTGGAGTTTGAGCTGTAAGTTGGAGACTGGAGTTTGAAAGACAAATGAAGCTGCTATTTCTTACCCAGGTCACCCATAGTGTTTTCAAACAGTTGCATGGAAGAATTCATGCCAGATACGTTCAACCTGACCAAGAATTATCATCTCTGTCTCTTCACTGGCAATAAGGACAGGCCCTCTGCCTCATTCTGCACTTGCAGGTGACCTAGCTCAGGTTGAAAATTTCACAATCACATTTTCAGCCATAAAATAAGCTTGGAATGTCTAGCTAAAGCAACGCTGTTTATCCTCTAAGAGGCATATTTCCATGACAATGGAGAAATTTAAAAACATTGTATACCCTTTCCTTAATCATCTTTTGTTCATTGGTGGTGTTCTGCTGTTCAGATAGCAGCAGCCTTATTTTTGTTTCTCCTTTGAAGACAAATTAAATGGACTCCTAGAATCAACATAATCAGGGGAACTCAACCATCAAGCCCATGAAATGCGTGCTTTGCAGCAGCATAATTTGTCTTTGGGCTGTGCACTCTCTATAGATTGTAGATGTACATATATATTACTGCTTGAAGTCTCAGGCTTGCTCAGCTCTGCTCTGTCCCTGTCCACGTTCAGCAAGGGGATATATAGGGTGAATGGTGCATTTAAGTTCCTCTGGAGTCCTTCTGGGTTGGAATATTCGCTGCTTGGGACCGTTCTGCACTGCTAAGCATCTTTCCAGTTCTCAGGTTTGAGGCTCTGATTCTTATTTTGGTGATCCTTTTATGCATCTTAGAAATTTATTACTCTTGTAGTGTTCAAGGATGCCTTTGCTGGTCCTGCATCCAGGTGGTACATTCTACAAGCAGACACCGTCTATCTTACAGTGAATTTTCTTCTTTGTGTGATGATCCCTTCCATGCTGAACAGTTCCAATTCAATGCTGAACAGTTCCAATTCAACAGTTCCAATGAAATTGCCTTTTGAGTTCCCTGTGTGCTTCATCATGATTGTTGCAACTGCCTCTCTACTGGGATGAAGCTGGTTCAGTTGCCAGCTCAGTCATAAGCTCCCAGTCATTCATTCTTTAGACTTTGTTCTTGCATCACTCTTTGGCACATTGAAGAGAACAGGCATTTCTGCACATGGTGTCCAAGGACCTGGCATGCCATGTCAGAGCCTGCTTTGAGACCAGCAGTAAGGAGCTTCTACTCATCACAGCTCAGACACTCTCAGTGGCATCGCTGTAGAAGGTCTTCACTTCCCATCAGCTGCATGCCCCAGCTTCATCCCCTGCACTCTGCCAGCCCTTGGCCAGCCAAAACTGATGCAGTGCTGGGTATTTATCATGTACTCACTGTGTGTATTGAGTTGCTGGAGACTTATCCCAAGGTAGAGAGGAACTGAAAGTGGACTGTCAACTGAAGCTGCTTTGCAATAACTGATTCTCTCAGAGATGAGCCTTTCCCACTCAGCTTCCTCTCTCCCATTGAGCATCTTAGGGGTTTTTGTTGAGGTGGAAACTATGTCATGCCAAAAGGTTGCTGCTCTGCACATGCTTTTGCTGAGCTGTGAGATGGGAGGATGTAAATGTGTCCAAGTGTGCTCCATGTGTCAGGTGTCTTCAGCCTCAGCGTGTGTCCTCTGTCCCCACGAACTGCACAGCTCAAGGAGTTGCAGTAACTGGTCAATAATCCACACTACTTTGATGCATTTCAGCATTTTCAGATTGTGAATTCTGTCTTATGAGGTACTGAATACTCTTCATATTGTCTTTTGTGAGGATTGTACTATTGATTTTACTATAAATAATGTGGCTGGTGTCAATTTCATTAGTGTTTATGTTCTATTAATGTGTGTTGGTTTATTAGCCTTTGAGTTTTTGGCAACTCATGTTACTTGAGGCATGGTTTTAGTACAATCACATTTTGTCACAGACTGCTATAATTAGGTTAATTAGTCATGGCTTCTATACAGCTTATTAGCAGGCTAAAATCTCCTTTTCTTTCATCAGAAAGATTAAGTGCTGTGGTAAATTGTTTCTTCAACAAAGCTTAAGCAAAGCACATTTCAGATCCATATTTCAAATTCAAAGTGGAATTTAGCATTCTGCTAATTTTTCACAGAAACATTGAAAATGCTCCTGCACAAAGTGCTCCTCTTGCCAGGGGTTTCAAGCCAAGATAGTAGTGTCAAAAGAAATCAATAATTGATATTTGTGGCCCATTGTGTGCCTCCTGTTTTGGTCACATTCAAAGGAAGCCTCATTAAATGTTGAGGACTCTGGGCATGCAAATAACCTGTGTGACTTGGCTTATTATTTATTGGCTTTGTTTGATTAACAACATATATAGGGCAATATTCCTGTGCAGTTGTGCTGCTTTATTCAGCTCATGATCATAAAATCATGGAATGGTGGTCTTCCATTGGAGCAACCACTGGATCAAGTTGCTCAAAGCCCAATCCAACCTGGCCTTGAAATCCTCTAGGGATCGGTCAGCCACAACTTCTCTGTCCTAACCTTCTGTCCTGACTCACGTTTATGATTCAGTCTTCCAGCTTCTTTTAAGTTCAGTAAAAAGTTTTAGAGAGCTTTTTGCCATAATGTGCATTGCAGGGAAGCTCAATATTTACCACCAATGAAAAAACCCACATACCTGTCCAGAAGGGCACCGTTTGTAGGGAAGGGTAATATCTTTTATTAGATCTGCTGATAGACTTGGAAATAATAAGGAAGTTTCTGGCTTTTTAGTGCTTCTTTAAGCCTGAAACAGGAATTGAATTCAAACTAACTATAGGTTGAGAAAAACTGCTCTGAGCTTAACTCAATTCTTCTCATCAGTCAGCCTACGCGGGAGAAAAAGCGGTACCTGTGGAGGCACATTAGTTGGCTCTGGAGCAAGGGGAGATGTTAGCAGCACACACAGTCATTAGCCTCAGTGCAAATACGGCCTCTGAGTCGTTGGAGGGTTAGTTAAGAGCAGGAAGGGGAGAAAATTTTATCATTTAATGAAAGTGGTGCCTTTGCTGAGTCCCTGGCTCCGCTGTTCAATGGAGTTACTCGTTTCATTTCAGGCCTGTCTTTTGCAGGTACTTAATAATGATCTCTTGAGAAGGCAAAAGTATTATTTTACTCTTAACAAGATTTTCTGTCTTTTTTCTGTTTCTTTGATTACACCATGCTATACTTTCCTCACCATTTGTGTTCCAGTGCTTCCCTTGAAAGTTTTTATTTCCGTTGGCACTTCTGAAAAAGGTTTTTTGTGTGTGTGCAAGATTGTAAAGTTTCTCCTGCCTTGGCTGTCGGTTACCTTACCAATAAATACATGGACACATCTTAGACCAGGAAGATACAATGATGATACTGCTTGAACTGCACAGAGGAGGTTGAGGGCAGACTTCATGGTTCCCTGCAGCTCCCTGAAAGGAGGTGGTGGATGTTGGTCTCTTCTTCCAAGGAACAAGCAATTGAGGAAATGGCCCCACATCACACCAAGAGAGGTTTAGATTGTCTATTAGGAAAAAATTCTTTACTGAAAGAGGGGTGAAGCATTGGAAGAAGCTGCCCAGGGCAGTGGTGGAGTCTCCATCCTGAATGTGTTCAAAAAGCGTGTAGCTGTGGCACTTCAGGACGTGGCAAACCTGGTGGTTGGACTGGATGAGCTCAGAGATCTTTTCTAACCTTAATGATTCTTTGATTTTATAATGAGAAGTCACAGCTGTATGCAAATGACCACTTTGATATTCCTGTTGCAAGATTGGACTTAACATACAATCAGTGTATCCTGTGTAGGGTTTTTCCTCCATTTTTTTTCTTCTTTCCTTCACTGGAAGATTTACAGTGTCATAAGATGAAGGTGTTGATACCTGGATGGGAGTTGAGTATTATCTGAATTGAATGGGGTTTTATTGCTGTTGGGTGTTTCAGACTGTGTCTGGACTAACGAATGAAGGGGGCCAACAGCCCTGGCAGGTTGTGACATTGCATAGTGTGAATCCATGCAGCGAAAATCCCTTCATCTCCCAAACCAGAAGTACCTCATATATTGTATTCTGCAGGCAGTTCCTGGCGTGTCCTGCCCTCTGGGCTATGTCCAGATATTTTCTGAGAGCAGGTGAGTTGACCAAAGTCAAATGTGAGCCAGCAAGATACCAGTAAACTCTGTGGCTCGTGCCTGGATGTCTTCTGATACCACAGATTCACGAGTGGATCAACAGGCAAGGAAAAAAGCATGTGTCTTCTCATCACTGTGTAGGTATGCTGGGATCTGAGACAGGGAGGTGGAAACCTCTAGCCATAGTCTGAGACAGCCTCACTCTGAAACAGCTGATGCATAAGCATGATTATAGCTCTAAGTTAACACCATCTGCCCATCAGTGGGGCTTATTAGCTTAGGCAAAGCCTCACAAGGGGCAGTTACACATCTGTTCCTGTGCTTGTGTTTCTTAGGGGTTCAGCAGAGCAGTTTGTATTGTATGAACATACCCAGAGTTCAAGCTGGGCTCCTCTTGAGCTTCACCACTACTAACGAAGCCAGTGGTCATGCCCTTATAGTCTTCACTTTCACAGTTGTCTTTGCCAAAACGGGCCCCTTTTAGAAGAGGGGGTGGTTCTCAGGCTACTGGGACTTGCTGAAGGTTGAATGAAAGGATTTCCCTGTGATCCTGGTGATCTGTGCTGCAAAGCTCTCCCGTGCTCCAGCTCCCTCCACGCTGTGCCCTGCCTGTGGGGCTATGTCTGTGTTGCCTCGTGGCCCTGCAGAGCTCTGAGGTCCCTGGTTAACTGTGCCCTCCACCGCAGCAGCCCGGTCCCTCGGGCTGGGGGCACCTCTGGAGCTCCTTTGCACAGAAAGGCATTTCCCAAACCTCATTTCCTTTGTGATATTTTCTGCAGAGCCTCTTCATTGCTGAATGCAGATGTGTCCCACGGGATAAGGGAAACTGTTTAATATACAGCAAGAATACACCTGGCCAACTTGGATTACTTCTTCATCTCAATCATTTTCCTCATCTTTTTTCTGAAGAGGAAGAATTTTCATTATGTAGATATGAAAACGCTACTGAAAGGGCATTGTTTAATAAATGTGATGTTGATAATGAGCTCTAAATACTGAATTCAGCTTTTGAGGAGGAGAACAGCAGTAGACAAAGTAGTATATTAACTCCATATTTATAATTTTGCAGAATGCAGATAAGATTGCGTCTGTGGCTTATGAGATAAAATACCAAATCATATCTTTTACATTTAAGAAAAGCGGATTTTTTTGACAAAAGACCAGAAATCTCTCTTCCAACTTTCACTTTTTGTACTTTTTAGACACTGAAATTTTTCATTCTTGTCAAAGTCTCATTGTGACACAATCTGCTGCCTATATTGTGTTCTTTGTGCATAAGCAAGGTCCTTTGATCTGGATGGTCAGAAATGAAAGGATTGCAGCTCACAGCTCTCCATGGACGCTCACAATTATTATTATACCAGAAAATCGTGGTCTTAATTAAATCTTTTCCATTAACTCAGTTCCTCAGATATACAGCCTTTTAATACATCTTCGATAGAAAACACTGATTATGACACTTCGCCGTGCATTTATCTGCTCTCATCTAGAAGTTTTCCTAAGGACATTAATCTGTCCTCACCTGCACTCAAGAGCTGGAGAAATGTTCCCAATGTCTCACATAAATACAAGCTGAGAAGATTTTAATTTTTTGGTTTCCTTCTCTTTTTTAACCTGCTGGCTAACAATCTGATGTTTATCTGAAATACAGCAGAGATTTTGATCACGTTAAATATTTAAAGACACACTTTGTTGGTTTGATTGCAGAGTGGAAATTGAATTTTTCTGGATGTCTCTACAGCAATGTCAGCCTCCATCCTTCACTGTCCATCCACCCCTGACACAAAGCCTGCTGTTACCTGGTCAGAGAGAGTTGGGGTTGTTCAGTCTGGAGAAGAGGAGGCTCCAGGGAGACCTTAGAGCAGCCTCCCAGAACTGAAAGGGGCTCCAGGAAAGCTGGGAAGAGGCTCTTGACCAGGGATTGCAGGGATAAGATGAGAGGGAATGGTTTCAAGCTGAAAGAGTGGAGATTCAGATGAGATCTTCGGGAGAAATATTTTGCTATGAGGGTGTGGAGGCCCTGGCCCAGGTTGTGCAAAGAATGGTGGCTGCCCCATCCCTGGAGGTGTTCAAGGCCAGGTTGGATGGGGCTTTGAGCCCCCTGATCCTGTGGCAGTTGGGTTGGAACAGGATGGGCTTTAAGATCCCTTCCAACCCAAACCATTCTATGTTTCTATGATCGATCAGAAGTATTTTTGCCATGTCCATCACAGCAGCCGTGCCAGCAAGGTAGGGGTGCTTTAAATGCTGTTGAGGAAATACAGCATATAGCTCTTTTTAAAAAACAGTCTTATGGCTTCTGGGGACCTCTGTAAATAGGTGTTAGAAGCTCACTCAGGCAGCACTGGTTTTACTTGCACTGTATTTTTTTCCACACTATTTGTGTCAGCGCTGAGCATGGTAATGAGGTGCTGTTTTGAATTGCCTTGCCCCAGAGCTGTTCTCCAGTCAGATGACCCTGGGGCAGGGCATTTTAAATTATGGAAATAGTTTCAAATAGAAAACAATCTTTTTCTTAAAGTATAATTTCCTTTAGAGCCAAGGGGAAAAAAGTTGGAGAGAATCGCTCTTGGTGTTTTAGATTTTATAAAAACTTATGAAGCGATGCCTAAACTTGGGGCCAGTTTGGACCGGATCACGTCCTTAGAATAATAACTGCTTGTAGTGATAAGAGGAAGTGTTTTCTCTAATAAATTTACAAAGCTTGTTGTAGTGTAGCTGGCATTAGGAGATAAATTGCGTGCAGTAGCAATGACACCAGACCTTTGAAGTTTTCTTTTCACTAAAGCCTCAGCCCATCCTCTGGATGCAGCAAACAGTGAGGGGAAACAGAGTGTATCGTCTCCTCATTTTGTCCATCTGCTGGGGACTTCTCCCTGTGCCCCTGAGACACTTTCTCTGCAAAGACCCCTTTTTGTTGACTCTCAGAAGGGTTTTGTATTAAGGACATCTCAGGAGGACACCAGCAGTTGCTCTGCAATGGCAACTGGGATCTCTTTCTCAAAGCCAGTGACTGATACACGTTGTGTTTCCAACAGCTTTAGGGGAAAAAGAGAGCGCTTTGCATTTGTGAATGTGTGAAATCCACAGATCTGCTGATGTATCAACTCCAGTTTAAAGTTGGTTTCGACTTAGACAAGAGACTGTCAAAGGAAACCGAATTGATAAAGCAAGTTGTCTGTGATTCAGTGAGTGAAAATTCATTTTGTCTGAAAAAAAAACAATGTTCCTTGCCATGACATGGTATGAAGAGACTTGTGCTGGCAAATATATGAACTCAAGACCCTCCTGTTTCCAGCCACCAGAGACCAGCTTGGGTTGCAAAGATAGGAACTGGGGTCCCTTTTGATCGTATTTCATTTTGATCAGTGTTTTTGTCTCTCTGAATTTCCATGACAACTCTAATTCACGAATCAGTTCTTCATTTTTATTGACAAAAATAACTCCCCTACACAGGCTGATGTGTAGAACCCATCTGCTGTCCAACGTTCCTGGTTTCACTCCTGCTGCTTGGAAACGGTGATATATTATTGTTGGTCTAAGTTTCATGGAAAATTTCACAGCAGAGGTATTGAAAAGCAATTAGTATTCACAGAAAGATTACTGATTGAGATAGCTTTCATTGCAGGGCTTTTAAATAGCAGCATCTCTTATTAATGCCATCACTCCTAATAAATGCAATTAAAATTATTGACTAATGAAATTTTTAGTGTTAATTTATATAATACAGACTTTATACTTGCAATTAGAGCTTTCTTGATTCTGCGACATGTTGTTCAGGGAGAGAGAGACTGTAATCTCTGATTACATGTCTGTCATTTGGTAAGAAGAAAGCAATTCTTCAGAGTTTCCCTTGTTAACTTCACCAAGAGACTTCCTGAAGCATCAGCAGCCGAAGTGGTATTTTAAGTAAGATGCTTCAAAAGTCGACAGTGTTAAAATGTTGTTTTGTGTAAGCACTTGCACTGATGAATCCACTGAATTCAATGTTTGCAATTGTGTTGAGTTCAGCTGTGAGAAGTGCATGAAATATGTTTATTGCTGCAAGGACAAGGCTTTGGCAGATGGGAATACACACATTGTTCCTCTCAAGTTCAATTTCTGATGTTCTCTGCTCCAGTTTTTAGTTGTCTGTAGAAAGCAAGGTACGGCACTGACTTTGAAGCAAGTACTTCTCTTGCTGACATTTCACCACGTTAGTGCTAATCCATCCATGGAAACGACATCTGTTGAATCACTATTTTGCTCACACCCTTCTTCACAGATTTCTCAGGATCGCTGGGATTTTGGCATGCAGATGGCCAGTACCAAATAGACTTGGTCCATGCTGTAGCTGTGGAATCATAGAATGGTTTATGTTGGAAGGGACCTTAAAAATCAAGTGGTGTTGCAAGCAGTCTGCACTTGTCTGTGTATTCTGGGGAGATAATGATGAAATTGTGACTTTGGGCAAGGCTCAATTTGTTGGAGGGGCATTTATAGTAATATCTGCAATAGCAATATCTACAATATCTCTGCCTGTGCTTCTAGTCCTAAAGCACGTGCCCTGTAAGGAAAAGTAGAAGGATTTGTCCAACTGTGAGATGACAGAGCCAAACTATCCTTGTTCACAGTGAATATAATAAGGACCAACTGCTACAAATCATAGGCAGAGAGGTTCAGCTTGAACACATTGAAAAACAAGTCATCTTTGCCAGGAGGATAGTGCAGCTCTGCCAGAGGACATTCTGAGAGGCTAAGAGAGCTTCGTTTTAGGTGTCAGCACTTTGGTAGACAAAGCTGCAGCTGACCTGATCCAGCACTGGCTGTAGTCTTAGTCTGAGGGCAATGCTGGAATAGGCATCTCCAACCTTCTTCCAACCACTTCCTCTGGGATGCTGTGAGTGTATATTCAATGTGTCCTGGGTCAATGGCACCCACTGGGAACAGCTTTGCAAGCTCTTTGTGTCACCTAAAGGCATTCACACTGCTAAAAACATGAAGTTTGTCATAAGGAGCTCCTTTTTCTGACTCCTTTCTTCCCCTGTTGGCTCTCTGTGTTGCAGTACAGCTTCTGACTAAACTCAGTCTATTCGAAAGACTTTACACTGCTCTTACCCTCTCATTGGAAGCCTTTTTAGAGCAAAGTGGCCTTCAGTGCCTCCTGCCTCATTTGCAACAGCACCGTATTCAATCTCTCAGCACTTCAGTCAGGGCATTTGCACGACTTTCAAAGCCCTTTGGCAAGTGCCTGTTTCTCAGTTGATCTGAACGAGGTGTGACACCAGTATTTTTCAAGGAGCTTTCTCAGTTCTTTCCACGGTGGAGCCGTGTGGGATGTGAGCTGGAGCATTAATGGTGCGGAACACCTCTGCTTCTGCTTCTCTTTGAGTGTGTCCTTCTGTTTCTATAGAAAACAGCTCATTCACTGTCTTTTATACTTCACTTGTCTTTTCCACTTCATCTTCAACTGCTTACAGCTTCAGATTATGCAAAACACTCTGAAGATGTTTGTTTCAGCGAGAATTTTGCTTGAAAACCAGAAGAACTTCACAAGCTGTGCAATACGTTTCCCCCCCATTTGTATGAAAGATAATTTGGATTCTTTACTTCTCTGCATAACATTTATAGTTGCCACTTTCTAGCAAAAAAGTCTAGCTACATTTCCATTATAATTATCATTTATTTACTGCCTCGCTTAGCTGTACTTTGGGGCCTTCTTCAGCTCCTGCTACAGCCTTGTGGCACCGAGTGGTGTGCATTTGGCAAGGATAAATGTCAGTGATTTGATTTTTACATTAGCACAGGATGGTCTGCGTGTTTGTACAAAGAAATCACCCACCCATTTACAGTTTGCACCGTGTTTATTGAGATTTGTGCTTCCTCAGTCACTGTGACTGCGTGGTGAAATCTCAGTGCTGTGGTTTCACAGTGTGTGCACCAGGCTATGCAGGGGGGACAGGGAGAGAAAAATAACTGTATGAAGATGAAGAGAATGAATATTCCACCTATGAAATCCCTTGAAAAAGCAGTTTTGGTGAGCATGGCAAGCCTGACTTTAGGTTTGGATACTGAGCACCTTGGATGCAGCAGCACATTTTCCCATTGGTTGTGGTGATTTTTGCTGTACAATTCTCTCGATTGGCCATTGGAATGAGCTGCCCAGGGAGGGGGTGGAGTTGCCGACCCTGGAGGTGTTTAAGGGGAGACTGGATGAGGCACTGAGTGCCATGGTTTAGATGATGGTTGGTGTTAGTGTTGGGTTATAGGTTGGACTTGATGATCTCAGAGGTCCTTTCCAACCTTGTGATACTGTGATACTGTTTCCAGACTCGCAGCTCACAGGAATGCCAACAATGTGCTCTCCTGTCAGATGTGGACTCAGAATTTCCAGCTGCCATCCAAATCAGACGTTTCTGATATAGCTGATAGTAGCAAGTGCTTGTCACCTGAGGTTTCTGAGTTCTAGTTTCAGAACAGGAGAGCAGATTTCTTCTTCTCTATGGAGAACTGTGACTGGTGCCGAATTCTTTCATCTTTCCCTGGATTGTCAAGCCCAAATTCCTATGTCACAGCGACTGTACTGCAGGGGAGCAGGCCTGGATGTGTGGCATCACTCCCTGGGGAAAGATGTGGGTGAGACCATCAGAGAAGGCTGTGGTAGGTGTAGCGTGATTTTAGAGCTGAGGTTCTTTGGGCAGCCTTGAGACAAGTTTCGATTCAGAAGAGGCTTCTGGCAAACTCCCCAGGGCATGTACCTTCCACAGGTATGCAACTGTCCTCACTCATATTTTCCTGTGGCCTGGCAAATGACCTGCATTGATTCCTGCTCCTGTGATGTGCTGCCAACAGAATTGGGAAAAGGAGAAGGGACAAAGTCTGATCCTGGTGGGTTTCTGGCTGATGTTACCAGGCTCCAGCTGTGACCCTTCTGGTGGGGCAAAACATTAACAGTCAGTAATGGTAGAAAAATGGTTCAAAGACTCGTAGGATTGTTCTTCTGAAGAACTTCCTTGAATTTTTCTAGGCTCTCTCATCCATGGAGGAATTCAGAAACCTGGATCGGGATATTGAGGGATCTGCAAAACGGTGGAAGAAATTTGTTGAATCCGAGTGCCCTGAGAAGGAGAAGTTCCCCCAGGAATGGAAGAACAAGTCAGCTCTGCAGCGCCTGTGCATAATGAGAGCCATCCGACCGGATCGCATGACCTATGCCGTCAGGTGGGGGCACTTCTTGCCATCTCTGAAGTGCTTATGCTTAGCAGGTACCTTTGGGAGTGTTTTCTAGGGAACAGGAGTAATTCAGGGGTATGTTTAGGTTTTAGCCAACAGTTTTGAGCTGAAAGAGGGGAAGATTGAGATGAGATCTTATGAAGAAATGTTTTGTTGTGAGGGTGCTGATGCCCTGGCCCAGGTTGCCCAGAGAACTGGTGGCTGCCCCATCCCTGGAGGTGTTCAAGGCCAGGTTGGATGGGGCTTGGAGCCCCCTGATCCAGTGGGAGGTGTCCCTGCCCATGGCAAGGGGTTTGGAACTGGATGGGCTTTAAGGCTCCTTCCAACCCCAAACATTTCATGATTCTCTGATTAATTTATCATGTAATGTGAGTTCTGCAAGATGGTTTCCTAGAAAGGAGTCTGCTGAGTGAGTCATTGCTGAACTCAGCAAGACAATCAACACGATTCACTTAGCTGGAACTTCTTGTTTGGGGGGCTCTAACCCCAGTATCCCCAGATGGTGATGGAAGCAGTGTAACTGGCTCTGGGTGAGGAGCAGACATACCCAGTCAGAAATGAGCATCATCATGGAGGTGTTGTACAGCTGCTGGAGTCTTTTAATGAGCAATACAACTTCCAGGGTCAATATTAGTTACCAGATTCTCTCTGGCTGCTCCTTAGGCACACAAATAAAGTGTAGAAATAAAGGAAAGTCTTACAGAGGTTTTCTCTTTCTTTTTTTTTCTGTAAAATGCAAAATTCACATGATACTCATTGTAAAAGTTGTAGTGGTAAATAAGGTAGTGAAGGTAACTAGGTGAATCTAAAATTTATAAAGGTATCCAAAAGCTTGTTCCAGGAAAAACTAAAGGTCTTTCACTCCATTAGGACTTGTTTTTAACTTCTCAGACCTGGTAATCTATGATCTGACATTTCTGCAATGCCTCTCTTGCCGCTGCCTCTCAGATGGTTTATATTGCTCCACCAGCTGGCGTGTGCATGGATAGGGATGAGTGCAGCAGATTGTATTACTCAGTGTAGGGACTGGATTTCTATTCATGCTTTAAAATTCACAGAAAAATGCAGGCAAGACTGAATGAAGTCTCACTATGGTCGATGTTATTATTTTTTATTAAATTAAATACTATAATTTACCACAATTATACTGTTCTAAACCATCTTTTAGATTTTTCACTCTTTTAGGGCTGGATTCTGCCTGTGTTCTTCCAGCTGAAAAGACATTTTTTTCTCTTATTATTTAGTTTGAGTTCTTGAGTGTTCTTGTCTTTCCGAGCATATTTCATTTAAGCAAGTTTAATTCATCGTTTCGATCAAAATGGAGATACTCACATAGCTCAAAAATAACTGGAACATAAGGTTTCAATTACTCAATTCCTTTCATATTACTCTTTTGTGAAAAGGTAAAGGAATCCAACTTCAAAAGCTGGGCTGGATGTTTTTAGAGTCTGGGTATGTCAAGCTTTCTTGTTTGCACAAGAGTTTTTAAATGGGTTTTTGTCTTGTTTCTTATCCAGCAGCAGATTAAAATGTAAACACATGGAATCAGTAACAACTCACAGCACCCACCCCAGGACTTTGTTTGTAGATGTTTGTGACTAAACTTCTTCTTAAAATACAGGATAGGCAGAAACCAGGGCCCAAAGTCTTGAGAAGAGCTTTTGTTTATGGAAATCTCAGACCCCAAAAGCAAATGTGAAATTATTGGTAATGGTGACAATCAAAATGCCTTTGGCTTCCTGGTTCCTCCTTGATGGTACCATCCTCCTCAAACACAGCCTCTGCATAGAAGGGTAGTGGTCGTCTGGTGTCTCGTTTTCCTAAGCACCTTCAAAGTTGTGTGGCTTCTGTGAGCCTTGATAAAGCAGGGGATCCCATAGAGCACTGGGGAGCTGCGTGCTCTGGCCATGAGGACTTCACCCTCAGCATCCCTGGATTGCTCAGTGGCATTTCAAGATCACGTGCATCGTAAGAAATTCATCGAGTTTTGGATATCTGAGTTGTCGTCAAATCCCACAAGTTGGGAATCCCAGCAGAGACAGATTCATTTCTGGGTGCTGAAACCACAGAATCATGGCATGGTTTGGGCTGGAAGGGACTGCAAAGCCCATCCAGTTTCATCCCTCTGCCATGGGCAGGGACACCTCCCCCTGGATCAGGGGGGCTCCAAGCCCCATCCAACCTGGCCTTGAACACCTCCAGGGATGGAACAGCCACAGCCTCTGGGCAAGCTCGGCCAGGGCCTCACTATCTCCTCAGGAGAACATTTCTTCCTAAGATCTCATCTCAATCTCCCCTCTTTCAGCTGAAAACCCTTCCCCCTCATCCTATCCCTGCACTCCCTGATCAAGAGCCCCTCAGATGCTGTGGAGCTGGTTTTTGTCCTGTTTCTTCAGTTGTATTTTCCTTGTGGCTCTCAAGCAGAGGCTAAGCTAAACGTGATAGATATTCTTCGAGCTCTTCTCTCTTATCTTTCCAGAACAAAGTCATTTTATAAATAATCTGGACTTTTTGTGACTTTTGATGCTAAATCTAAAGGAATGCTGTTTCTTCTCAAAAAGCTGCATGGATTACAAAGTGCAAGGGAGTTCTCTGTAGATTAATTTAACTGTTTCTTCCCTCCTGAGGTACCTCTGTCAGAATCAAGCCCTTACTTGCATTGAACTTCTGAATACAGCTCTGGGCTGATAGGTCCTGCTCTTTTCCCTTCTCATGTCCTTTCATTTGCCAGATATTGGTGTACCATGAGTCATTTTACCCCTGTAAAATGCCAAAGATTGCTCCTGAATGATAAATCCTGAAGCACATCCTGTGGATCCTCTCTAAAATCATTTCATGCCCATTTTTTTATTGTTTCTAATTAGTTTGAATCAGCAAAATTAAAACTAAATAACTGATTATTTGCAGGGAAATCTGTCTTTTATGAACAAAATATTTTTTTCTTTCTGGCAGAGATTTTGTAGAAGAAAAGCTTGGCAGTAAATATGTGGTGGGGAGAACTCTGGATTTTGCCAAAACCTTTGAGGAATCAGGACCTGAAACCCCAATGTTCTTTATCCTGTCCCCAGGAGTCGACCCACTGAAGGATGTGGAGAAACAAGGTAAATAAATCATGTCTCTAGGTGTATCACAACATTGGTTTTTATCTTCTGCATAATTATCTTGGCATGACATTCTTCTGTTTTGGATTTTTTTTTCCTCATCTCTTTGTAGATAATGGAGTAATCTGTTAAAAATAGATAATTGTGAGGGGATGTGATTGTTTCTTTTATTTTTTTTGAGGGTTTTTGGATAGTCATCTAAAGTTTAAATTAAACTTGTCTCTCCCCTGCATTGCCTGGATTCCCAGTGTGGTTCACACTGCAATGATTTCTGAGTTGGTCTTGTACACAACCTATAATTTACGTCAGAGAGATCTAATAGACTGTCAGACAGCTAAAAATAAGCAACAGCTCCCTGCAACATCCTGCTGGTTACTGGCATTTTTCTTGTTTTTTAATTCATCCTTCCTGACTTTGTTTTGATGTTGATGGTCAGATGGAGTGCTGTTGGCTGGCTTTGAAGCCAAAGAGGTTTCTCTAAGGTGCCTTACCTGAGCAGGCAGTGGTTTCTGTTGAGCACTGACTGCTGGAGCCAGTGCCTGTGCTCTGAAGCTGCCCAAGTGCAGAGTTTGCTCCAGGACTCAGCTCCACTGTGGAAGATTTAGTCTTTTCAGACTGGCAATTACAATAGATCTGGAAATGGGGTCACATCTGAATGTTGATCAGAGGTCTCTGCAGTCACTTCTTTTGGGACTGTTACAGCAGAAGGGTTCCACCCCCTGGAGCAGGTCGATCAGAGGCCTTTGGGTACTGCTTTAAGGCTGCTCCAGATTGCCATCCTGCTCATCAGGTGTGTTTTCTGCTTCTCCAGAAGTGTCCTACACATACCTCCAAGGCTGACTTGTGGTCAAACTCCAATGGTCCCAGCAGTGTGGAGTGTAAAATATTTGAACTGTTTGGAATAGAATAGAATAGAATAGAATAGAATAGAATAGAATAGAATAGAATAGAATAGAATAGAATAGAATAGAATAGAACAGAATCTTTCAGCTGGAGTCCTACAACAATCACCTGGTCTGACTGCCTGACCACTTCAGGGCTGAACGAAAAAGCATGTTATTAAGGCTGCTGTCCAAATGCCTCTTAAGCACTGACAGGCATGTAATTCATGATACCATAGTAGAGCTGCTGGCTGGTTTTGAGCAGGCAGATCTCCAGACTAAACATCAGCAAAGCTGGTGACCCCAGCAGAGAAACTGGAGATGCTGAACTAAGCCATCATCCAGGTGAGTGGTGGAAGAACGCTGTGGATTTCTTTTCCTTCCTCTGATGCACCTTCTTGATCATCCCAGATTAATGTTTGAGTCAATATTTACCCATTTTCCCATAAACAGCTTGCAGTGATGTTGAAGCCCAGTGTGACCTGAGCCACAGGCAGGTCTCAGTCATGGGGAGAGCCTGGATTTGCATTGTGTTTTGTGCTCTTTCTGCCCCAGCATTAGGTTTCTTTCTTACAAATGAAGAGGTTCCCTCACTGAAGAGGGTCCTCTCAAGTGCCTGCCTTCTCTTTGGAGCCGCGCCGGTGATCCTGTCTTTCACTGTGTTATTTTCTTGTATGACAAATGAAGCACTAAAATCCAGTCATGAATGGTTTAATTGGAATTGTAAAGATGTGTGTAGTTGAGCACCTGAGATTAGTCAGTCAGAAAAAGGACAGCAAGTAAAAGTGGAAAAAAAGCCTAATGAAGTGAAACCCCAGCACAGCTGCCTCAGCCTTAAAGCCTTCCTTGCTGGGTTTTAGAGCAGATTCATTATTCGACATCTTCTCTGCCCTTCATTAGGTTTTGTTAAAGTGCAAGTCTGGCTAGATGATTCTGGTGAATGGAAGATATCTTCATGGGACTTTCCTTGGCAACATGGGGAGGACCCTGCAGCAAACACTGGGCTTGGGGAGTTTCCCCACCTTGCTGCTGAGGGCAGCCTGCCTGCACCATCCTCTCTCCTCTCTGAGCCAGCAAAGAGGAATCGTAGAAGCGTAGGATGGTGAGGGGGCGTTAAAGCTCATCCGGTTCCATGGGCAGGGACACCTCCCGCTGGATCAGGTTGATCAAAGCCCCATCCAACATGGCCTTGAACACCTCCAGGGTTGGGGCAGCCACCACTGCTCTGGGCAACCTGGGCCAAAACCTCAGCACCCTCACAGGAGAATGTTTCTTCCTAAGATCTGATCTCAATCTCCCCTCTTTCCGCTGAAAACCATTCCCCCTCATCCTCTCCTTACAATCCCTGATCAAGAGCCCCTCCCCAGCTTTCCTGGAGCCCCTTTCGGTGCTGGGAGGCAGCTCTAAGGTCTCCCCAGAGCATTGTCTTCTGCAGGCTGAACAACCCCAACTCTCTCCATCTGTCCTTATAGGGGAGGTGCTCCAACCCTCCAATCATCTTTGTGGCCTCCTCTGAACTCACTGTAACATATCCAGGTCCTTCCTGTGCTGAGGACTCCAGAACTGAATGCAAGGCTCCAGGTGAGGTCTCATAAGAGCAGAATAGAGGGGTAGGATCCCCTTCCCTCACCCTGCTGGCAACACTTCTTCTGATGCAGCCCATGATACGGTTGGCCTTCTGGTCTGCAGGCACACATTGCTGTCTCATGTTGAGCTTCTCATCCACCAGCACCCCAAATCCTTCTCTATAGGGCTGCTCTCAATCCATTCTCTGCCCAGCCTGTATTTGTGCTTGGGATTGCCCTGACAGAGGTGCAACACCTTGCCCTTTGCCTTGTTGAACTTCCCAATCTATTCTTGGGAGAATGGATCTTGAAGGCAGAGGAGGAGATCAGCAACTCTTAAAGTTGGCATCAGCTAGAGCTGGTGAAAAACAAAACTGGAAACTCTCAAATACGAGGAGCGCTCTGTCCCAGGGGATTGCTGCAGTAAGACTGAGCAGGGAGCCTGAGCAACTGGGAGAGTTTGGATGTTTGGTTTACTTATGGCCATCTGTTTCCAATCTTGTACTTGAGCTGAATCCTAACTCTCGCAAGACAAGTCTTTTCCTTGTTTTACAATAAAACTTGCCTGCTTTTAGCAGAAATTGGGAGTTAAGGGTGCTCCATCTGAATAAAGGCTAATCCACACAGAGAGGTGAGTATAGGCAATCCCAGGAGATCAGCAAGTGGGGATGGCTACTGACTCCTCGGCTGAGACAGATGCATCCCTGCTATGATGCGTGGAGCCCACAGAGATGTTTGTTGGGCTGCTTTGCTCTGGCAGCACAAATTGGTGCTCATCTTCTGAGGAGCACACAACAGAGAGAGATTGCTCCAGGCAGTGGCTTCTTCTGTGAGACAAGGAGTGACTGGTGTCCTCCCATATTTGGTGGACAGACAGATTCAGAAAATACACAGGAGATCTTTAGCCATGATTGTTTAAAGAATCTGAGGCATTGGGATTCTACAGAGAAATCAAAGGAGTTTGAAGCAGAATCACAGACTAAATGAAGAAACACCAAATAGCTGCTGTCCTTCCTCCAGAGCAGGATAGCAAATAACATGGGTTTTGGGGTTCCCACCCCGCACCGTGTAGAGAGGGCTGTAGAGGGGAGTGAAGGAGGTGGCTCCTGGAGCACCCCTTCCCATGGGCTGTGCTGCAGTACACTGACTGTGGGCCTTCCCACACCCGTTGTGGTCCACCCAGAAGCAGCTCCACATCTGCTAAAGTGCATGATGATCCATGGAAATCCAGTCTCATCTCTAGCTTCAGGAAAATGGGGAGAACTCATACAGACTGAATTCCAGCTGCCTTCTCAAAACTGCTGGGCTTCCTAACCTCACTGCTGGTTCGAGCATGCCCTGCAAGGTGCATTTCCCCACTGAATGTCTTGTTCAAAGCCTCTTTAATCAGCAGGAAATTATTTTAATTTCCTATGACTGTAAAATATGTTTTTTACGCAAGGTTGCAGGGGAATAATGTTCTTTAAACAAGAGGAACTTTGTAATAATGTACCTTTGTGTTGATGCCGCTCTGTAATTAAAAGCAGTTTGGAAGAAGCTACTGCTGCTTTCAGTGCTTTGGCAAGGGATGTGTGAGAGACAAGATAACTATTTATAAGCAGTGTGATAGCTCTTCTGTGAGGGTTTTTGATAAGGCTGCACTCTGCCTCACTGCTGCTGCCTGAGCTCAGCTGCACTGTGCTCCATTCCAGGTAAAAGTGCTGAACATCACTCTTCTTTTTTTTTTTTAGGGAAGAAACTTGGTTACACATTTAACAACAGGAATTTCCACAATGTTTCCCTTGGACAAGGTCAAGAGGTGGTTGCTGAACAAGCTCTGGATGTGGCTGCGAAGGAGGGTCACTGGGTCATCCTTCAGGTAGGGTGTCTTTTGGAAGTGCTCTGCCATTCTCTGGGTTATTGGATGTCAGTTGCCTCAGTGAGGGCTGTCTGTCATTCCAACCTGGTGGGAGATGGGACAAAGTGTCATCTGTGTGGCTGAGGCAGCCACCTTCTAACCAGTTCTCGTTGCTATCTATTGTGTCTGTCAGGCATTGATGGGGCATTCTTGCTCTTTGACCCTTCTGTAGGGAGTGTAGTTGTAGGCAAGGCTGTGCTACACTTTCCCATGCTGTTATTTCACAGAATCACAGAATGGTTTGGGTTGGAAGGAACCTTAAAGCCCATCCAGTTCCAATCCCCCTGCCATGGGCAGAGACACCTCCCACTGGATCAGGTTGCTCAAGGCCCCGTCCAACCTGGCCTTGAACGCCTCCAGGGATGGGGCAGCCATGACTTCCCTGGGCAACCTGGGCCAGGGCCTCCCCACCCTCATCGTGAAGAATTTTTTCCTCATGTCTAAGGCAAATCTTCCCCTTTCCAATATAAAGCCATTTCCCCTCATCCTACCACTACTTCTCCTTGCTTCATGAGTAAACAGAGAGTTGTTAGACTAGTTCTCTTCCTCCACTCAAAGCTTCCCATGTATTTAGATGAGCAATGAGGAGGTGCACACCACTGTAGGAAAGGCAGAGGTGATCTGCAGTGGTGCTGATTCCTTTACGCATCCCCAGACAGGTAAATGTTTGAAGCTCTTATCACAACTCAGCAAAATGTTTCTGAGCTTTTCAGGGTCCAAAGAGAGCTCTGTCTTTGTCAAATGCTGTCTGGAGCCACTTATCCAGTGAGTGCCTGGGTTTGATAATATGCAGAGTTGGTGATACCAGCTTTCGTTGCAGGTCTTGGGAACCCCTCTGATTTCCTTCATGTGGATTGTATAAATGTTTGTTATCACTCAATTGTTTGGATAAGAATTAGATTAAGGCAAAACTTTGAGCCCTAATCACAGACAACAGGTCTGGATTTTGATTTAAGTTAAATGCCATTGATGTTATGATCATATTTTTTGCAAGGTCCTTCCAAGGCAGACGATGCTGAACTTTTCAAGAGCTTCTCATACAAGTGGCTCCAATATTGGTATTTGACGTGGTGAAGAAGAAAATATGCAGCTATTTGAGGCATATTCCATTCAGTAATGCAAAGTGATGGGTTTTTTCCAATGATGGGTAGATCCTGTGAAGGATCTGTTAGCAATGTCAGCTTCTGTGCTTGTGGCTCAGTGCTAACAGATGCATTCTGTGGGCCTGATGCATTTTGATTTCATCTATTCACATCTTCTCTGGTGGTCAGAGCAGTCAGTAAGAGGTCTCAGCAAACAATGAGGGTTAAATCAAAAGAGCTGTAGAAATTAGTCTTACATGGAAGAATGATTTTGGTGGTTGGGCTAACGTTTTCCAGCAACACCTGTCAAGTGTGACTATCTCTGGTGGCACAGAGCAGACGGTTTCTACCGTGAGCTTAGCGTGACTGCTCATAGGTTTGGATACAAACTGCATGGGGCAAATGCAGCAGTTACAGTGGTGGCTGTAAGGACAGGCTCCAGGGGCCACTGTTGGGTCTCTTCAGGGTCAGTCAAACAACTGGGATTTTCTCTAGTGTAGTCACAAATCTGATGAAAATGGTTTGGGTTGGAAGGAGCTTTAAAACCCATCCAGTTCTACCCCCCCTGCCATGGGCAGGGACACCTCCCACTGGATCAGGGGACTCAAAGCCCCATACAACCTGGCCTTGAACACCTCCAGGGATGGGGCAGCCACAACTTCTCTGGGCAACCTTTGCCAGGGCCTCCCCACCCTCACAGGAAAACGTTTCTTCCTGATATCTCATCTCAATCTCTCCTCTTTCATCTTAAAACCATTCCCCTTCGTACTATTGCTGTGCTGCCTGATAAAGAGCCTCTCCCTGGCTTTCCTGGAGCCCCTTTCAGCCCCTTAGGCTGCTCTAAGGTCTCCCCTCAGCCTTTTCTTCTCTAAACTGAACAATCCCAACTCTCAGTCAGTCCTTGTACAGGAGGTGCTCCAGCCCTTGGACCGTCTTTGTGGCCTCCTCTGAACTCTCTCCAACAGATCCCTGTCCTTCCTGTGCTGAGGGCTCCAAGCTGAATGCAGGACTGTGGGTGAGGTCTCATGAGAGCAGAGGGGCAGAATCACCTCCCTTCACCTGCTGGTCCCACTGCTTTGGCTGCATCCCAGAAGGTGGTTGGCTTTCTTGGGCTGCACTCACCTCCCATTGTGCAGCTGTATTGGAAGATGAATCCTGCTGCCAGCAAGCCCAGCAGACAGAGCTGTGCCATTCCAGCTCAGAGCGCCTTCCCAAGCTGCAGGTTGTGATTCCCTGGTCCCTTCCTGGAATATTTTGGCTGTGAGAGCCTTGGTGCTGGCTCTCTTCCAAGGTTGAAAGACATGCTGTCCTTGAGGGTTGGCTGTTTGAAACACCCACACAAGCGAACTTTTCTTGAAAACAAGAATTAATAAAAATAGGGGGAAAATCAGATCAAAGAGCATGATGTGCTCGACTCAGAGGGCCAGATAATCTGTATCCCACAATATTAAAACTCTGGTAGAAAAAAGCTGCCAAATCCATTGCAATTCTTTGTAATGAATCTGTCAAATCACAGGGTGCCATCTGACTAACCATTAACAGATTCTTTAGCATCTGTATTTAAAACAGTGGGAAATTGTTGGAGCAAACAACTTAGTCTAAACTCAACAATGTGCAAAGCTTCAGAACAAACCTCGAAGGACAAAATAAGTAAAGAATTGCAGGTAGACATATCAAGTGTCATAAGATTTGCTAAAGATGGACCATGTCTACCTAATACCTTGGACTGTGAAGGTAACAAGTTTTAGAGGAAATCCACCAGCTGTAGATGATGTGGGCTGTGGTAGAGCTGCAGCTGTGGTGCCACACAGGTATGTGTTAAGGAAGCTGCAGGAGCTGAACGTTGCTAGCAGAACTAAGGAACTTTCACGGTGCCAATCATCTCTCTTAGGACATGAGCTTGGCTTAGAAGAAAAAATAGCATTTGTTAATGACTTTGCTTTGATGGTCCAAACAGTGGATGAAGTTTCTGAGTGAGTCTGTGGAGTCTCTATCCTTGGAAGTTATCTAAAATCCAGCTGTGCACGGTCCTGGGCAACCTGCTCTGCGTGATCCTGCTTTGAGCAGAGAGTTAGGAATAGATTATCCCCAGAGGTGTCTCCAACCTCAGTGATTCTGTGATCCCTGCTTTCCCACTGCCAGGTTACCCATGAATACAGTTTCTCTGATGTGTGTAGAGAGAACTTTGCACGCCAGGGAGCACTAAGCTGTGAGAAGGAGAAACTGTCTGCTTGGTTTCGCTCTCTGGGCCTGCTTGAAGCCTTTTTGCTGGGACAGTTTTGGCTGGAATAGACTTAATTTCCTTCCTAGTAGCTGGTAAAGTGCTATCTTTTGGATTTAGTATGAGGATGATGTTGATAACACACTGATGTTTTCAGGTGTTTATAAGCAGTGTTTCTACTAAGAGAAGCACTTCTCAGCTTCCCATGCTCTGCCAGTGGGGAGCTGTGCAAGAAGCCGGGAGGGAGCATAGCCGGGACAGCTGGCTCGAATTGGCCAAAGGGACATTCCATACCACTCAATGTCATTCTCAGTATATAAACTGTGGAGGGAGCTCAGGGGGTGGAGGAATCGCTGCTCTGGAAGAGGCAGGGCATCTGGGTGGTGAGCAATTGCATTGTGCATGACTTATTTCATGTATTTTTGCTTCCTTCGCTGTCCCCTTCTGTTATCAACATTATTCTCATATTGAATTCAAAACATAGCACTGTACCAGCTACTAGGACAGAAATTAACTCTGACCCAGCCAAAACCAAGACAGATAGTGACCATCACAATCACCAAATGATTTATCAGCCTAATAGCAAAGAAACAGTGCAATTTGTTTACATATGTACATCGAAATGAACTGATGCAGGGAGAAGTTCAGGCATTAGATATTCCCAATTTAATTGTAGTCTTCATCCATTAGCCAAAATGTCACTTCCCTCTTTTTGTGATCAAATTAATTTAATTCTTGAGCATCTTTCCATTTTCATAGGTTCTTGCTTCACTGAGTCAGGCTCATGTACTAAATTTAATAACAGAGCAAAACTGTAACAGATTCAGACACTGGCAGAGCCCTTCTTACTGCATCGTAAACACAACGGAGCCTTTTTCTGTGCAGTTCACAACTGGTTGTAGCTACAAGCAAGAGAGATGTATTGTCCTGTGTGAGATATATTGTCCATTCAAGGCACACATGAGCATTTGACAATAAAGAAGAGACTAATGTTCCTTCCAGCATCAGTATCTTTTCGTTCCTAGGTACACATTAAAGGAGAAATACCCGGCCAACCTCCACTTCTCCTTCATGATTTTTGGACAAACAATGGGATGGAGAAAGGTATTGGATTTCAGATGGCTGTTTTCCTTCCTGCCTAATGTCACAGCAGCCATTCCCAAGTTTTTCCAATTGCAGATGCACTAACAGAGCAGCAAGTAATCCAAATATTGATCTGGGATGGAATTACATTTCTGTTGGGCTTTCAATATCTTTGTAACTCCTGCAGACCCAGTTTTGTGTACCCCTGCTCTAGAAAACACTGTCGTTTTTTAGGTTAAAACAGAATTGTAGCCCAGCTGACCTTCTGCTTCTCCTGGATCCTGCCAGCCTCTCACTAGACCCTTGTCATGCTCTATTCACTTATTCAGTCCCCATTTACTCTCTTCTTGTATTTGTCTTTGTACCTGAATTTTTCCTTCCTCTCTGCCATCATCCTGAGGCAATGTCCGTACTTGTCAGTTAAACAGTGCCAGGAGACATTGGTGGAGCTGGATCTCAGCTGTCTGTCCTGTCTTGTTTTCAACACAGATTCTGCTCTGATGTTTGATGAAGAGGTCTGCCTCTCCCCTTGACAGTTCAGGAATGAGGATAGGCAAGGGATCATTTCCAATAGATATCTCATATACCACTCTTCATGTTTTGGAGCTTAAAACAGGTCAATGGTGTAGAGAGGGACAATTATGAACAAAATAGCCCCAAAATAGTCCTAGACAGGTTTCGTTTACTGTCATAGAATCACAGAATAGTTTGTGTTGGAAGGGACCTGAAAGATCATCCATCTCCAATCCCCCTGCCATGGGCAGGTACACCTTCCACTGGATCAGGCTGCTCAAAGCCTCATCCAACCTGACCTTGAACACCTTCAGGGATGGAGCTGCTATGACTTTTTTGGATAACCTGCTCCAGTGCCTCATCACCCTCACAGGAAAACATTTCTTCCTAAGATCTGATCTACCTCTCCCCTCTTTCAGCTGAAAAACATTCCCCTTCATCCCACCACCGTGCTGTTATCAACATTAAGGCATGTCTGTGCTGAAAGACCATGAAAAATACATTGTACTTCATTCCAAAACCTGTCTTAAAAACAATCAGATGCTTGCTGATGTCCTGGAAGTGCCATCTCTCTTTGGGTTTTATCTTCTGTTCCCTTTTTCCCCTTGCATCTGCCTTCTTTGTACTATAACCAGTGAAAAGCTCATAGAACAGCCTGTTTTTTCTCCCCTTCTAGCAGAAGAAGCCTCATTTGAAGGAGGGACTGTGGCAGATGTGGGTGTGTTCAGATCCTGAGAGCAGTGAAGTTGCTGCAGTGCAGCTTTAGTATGGGGCCAGTGATGGCCCAGCCAAGATTCTGGGTGCTTACAGAGGTGTGAAGCCCCCTCTGAGGTTTGTACTGACTTGATTCAGTACCTGTATAGCTCGACCAGTGCTGCTTCTGTGTCTGCATTGGAGGAGACACATACATGAACGGAGGATGGGAAGAGATGCACAGCTTTTAGTGCAGCAAAAGGCAGACTGGGACCCATCAGGTTCTTAATTGCTCGGCGGCTGAGGTGCTGAGCAGAGAAGTGACACTGTTTGTAGATGACAGAGCTATTTAGTTTGGCTCAGCCCAGGTAAGATGATGGGGAACTTCACAAGGCCCAGCAACACAAGAGAAACAGACGATGTTCAGAGGTGAGACTGAAGGATAAATCAATCACTTGCTCTTACACGCCATAATTCTCCCCCCAGTTGTGTGGGGAGAGGCTCAGTGTGGGTTAAGGGCTCCAGGGAGAGAGAGTGTTGATTTTGCAAGGATCAGGCATGTTCTTCCTTGTCAAGTGTGACCACAGAATGAGGTGCTATTGCTGAAATCCAAGCCCTCACTGCCTGCCAAGCAGGGCACCCTGGTAAATTGTCTGCCGTGATTTCTTAGCTAGGACAAAGCCTGTGCCAGAGACAGGGTACAACTTCTCTGGAGCTTCCAGAGCTCCGAGATTACTCTCTGCACATCAAGCAACAGCAAGCTTGTTGCTCAGAAATAGTTTGGTCTCATAGAAGTGTGAGCAGGCGTTGGTGGTAGAGTCTGTGCTTATCCATGTTGGTCTGCCAGCCTTGTAGTTGTATCCACATGGTCGTAGGGCTGGCAGTGGAAGGGTGGAGTTGTCTGGAGGGTGGGTGGCATCTTCTTGGGTGATGAAGCCTCACACTGCCTTTGACATGGCTCAGGGAAAAGACTCTGCAATACTCCCTACCTGCCTTTTTTCCTACCCCAATGCGATGCAGGGTGTATTCGAGTGTTGAGCTGTCTCTGGGTTGTAAAGCCCAGCTTTCAGGTATACTGTAATAGCAGGGAGTGTTTTCTGAGATCACCTCACAAGAGAATGAGACTTTGTAAAACAAACTAATTCTCATTGCTCCAGGAGGTGATTTGTGATAAGGTGTGAAGGAAAGAGCCACTTTCAGAGATGTGAAGGGTCTCCAGTCGCTATCAGCAAAGGGAGTGCATTGTGGAGGTTGTGCTGGGTTATATATATGTGGTGCTATTTCTGATGGTTCCCATAGCAACACTTGCATCCTGTGATATATGTTCTGCCTTGTGAAGCACAAGCTCTGAGAGGTGCTTGAAAGTGAATTGTCAAAGAGAAGTCTCTGGTGCTCCTGCAGGCACACCCTAGCTCAGCTCTTGCCGCAACCCCTCATCCTCGGTACTTGCTCCCGGTCACTCGTGTTCCATAATGCAAAGTGGGGCAATAACACAGGGCAAGGCACTGTGGTAATGGAGTGTTCGTGGGAAGGTGGTTCAGATGTCTTTTTTTACCCTCTTTTCAGTTTGTTTTTCAGCAAGATTTGGACCCCACCCTCCATTATAAAGCAAGGTGATGAATTTGAGACCACTGCATGTTTCTGCCTGTAGCACGGGCTGTGAAAAACAGAGATGCTAGGGAGTTTCTTTTATCCTTGTACAACAGCTCTTTCAGTGACTTTAAAATCTGGCTAAGAAAAAGTGTAACAAAGCAATGAATTATCTTGCTGTGTCCTGGGTAAATGTGTCTTCAGGGAGTCTTACAGAATGAGAAGGACATAAAACTGGTGCAGTATAAATGGAACAGTGGGGTTTAGGGGGATAGGGCTTCATCCACTCCCAATACTGAGCCAAGGGAAGGTGGGCAGGCAGGAGTGTCCCCTCCTTCTCCTGAATGAGATCTGGAGGTCGCCCATGACGGTGGTTTGGGGCAGATTTCAGAACAAGAGGAGGTGGTTCTTTGGTCAGTGTGTAGCTCAGCTGTGATTGGTGTTTAATGCAGCATTGCCTGTGTTACATCACTATTGATAACTGACTCATCATTCAATTGTTACGACTACGTGTGTTATCATTAGTCATGTTCTGTCAGCTTGTGTTATCTGACTGCTGAGAATTAGTTTGCAAAGTTTCTTTCAGAAACCTGTGAATCTCCTCCACAACATCTCCCTCTGTTTTATACAGACATATTCATTTGATCAAGTAATGAATTCTTACTACCAGCCCATGTTTTGCTGCACATATTCCTCTTTCCCATCCCTTCTATCACAAAAGGGTAGTGTAGAAATGGACTCAGTTATCTCTGGATTAGAAACATTGCCTAAGTCAGCTTTTAGAAGGCAGTGATGCTGACAAATAATGATCTTTGGTGTCATGTCAACACAAGTGAAAGCAATTATTTTTCAGCCATCTAACACCACAAAAGCAGATATAGGAAGAAACTGCCAATTAAAGATGAAAATACTTAGCATCAAGTGTGCAGTCTATGATTAAATGGATACCTAATGCACAATTTTTCTTCTCAAAATGCTATTTTGTTGAGCTTTTTGCCTGTATTACTGAATCCCTATGGCTGTTTGAAATGCTTTGGTTAAAGGTTTCAGTCCACTCCTACTTTATTATTGGACTCATGTTTTTAGAGTGAGTTAGTTGCCTGGATCCTGGAGATTGCCTCATCTCTTGCAATCCTGAATGCATCAGGCAAGTGCTGGCACATCAGCAGTCAGAGGGAATTGTGTTTTGTCTACTGCTCTTTGCACTGTCATCATTTACAACAAAACAATGCTTCCCTAGAACGTGTTTCCTCTTCTCAGGAAACCACTCCGAAACTATTTCATCCATGTAACATGAGCACAATCCTAAATCCTTTCAGGGAAGGAGACTGAGTTTATGCAGTTCTAAATAAGAAATGTTCTTTCCAGCCATGAATCAGATTTGGGGAAACAGGAATGAAGGCTGCAAGGTGTCCATGGCTTTCCCAAACAATTCTCTTGTCTCACGTTTCTGCTGTCTCAGAGACAGAGGCTTGGCCTCTGGTAGGAGTCATCTAGCAGTTTATTTGCCTTAGGGCATCAAGAGAGCCCCTCAGACTCTTGTGCAGAAAAGGGCAATACTGAAGGTACCAAACAGCAGAGAAGGTGGTATTTACACCTAAAACACAGAGGTCTTGAGCAAGGAAACAGAAGCACAACAGTTTTTCCTGACTTCTTGGTACACTTGGTACCCGGCCCCGTGAGGGTGAGAAAATAGAACCAGTTGAGTGCACGTTTTGGAAAGACATTGCAGTCTTGGAAACGAAGATGCACGCTTGCTGTGTTATTTCTGATACTCCTGAAGGCAGTGAGAGTGCTGCATCTCCTGTATTACTGGAAAGCTTCTGAAAGCACCACTCATCCCCTTTAACTTCAGGTGCCTGCAAGAGAAACAGCTCCTTCTGAACCAGTCACCACAGCTCCCTTTTCCAGGCCAAGGGGAGAGATGGGCATTTTCACCAGAGTGATCCATTGGATGTGCTGCACACACCTGATGAGGAGCAGATGACTTCAGCACAGGAAGGACATGGATCTGTTGGAGCGAGTCCAGAGGAGGCCATGAACATGATCAGGGGGCTGGAACACCTCCTGTACAAGGACAGGCTGAGAGAGTTGGGGTTGTTCAGCCTTGGAGAAGAGAAGACTTCAGGGAGACCTTAGAGCAGCCTTTGAGTACTGAAAAGGGCTCCAGAAAAGCTGGGGAGGGGCTCTTGATCAGAGAGTGCAGGGACAGGACAAAGGGGAATGGTTTTAAGATGAAAGAGGGGAGATTGAGATGAGATCTTAGGGAGAAATCTTTCCTGTGAGGGTGGGGAGGCCCTGGCCCAGGTTGCCCCGAGCAGTGGTGGCTGCCCCATCCCTGGAGGTGTTCAAGGCCAGGTTGGGTGGGCCTTTGAGCCCCCTGATCCAGTGGGAGGTGTCCCTGCCCATGGCAGGGGCGTTGGAACTGGGTGGGCTTTAAGGCCCCTTTTGAACCCAAACCATTTTATGTTTCTATAATTCTATATCAATAAAAATCCAAGCATGGAGATGCTCTGGCCCCATGGAGGCTGCTCCTCCACCTTCCAGGGCCGTGTCTGAAGCTCTTGTGGTGAGCTGCTTGCTGGAGCTCACTTTTCTAAACAACCACGAAGGGAGTTTATGGTGACAAGCTCAGATTTGGATATCCTATATTTAACTATCCAAAATGGGTTGTAAATTTTAGAATCCTGGTTTTCTCTAACTTGTACTGTTTGTGTGTTAATTCATGGTTTATCAGCCCCCTGCTGGTTTGCCTAGTGTGCACTGAGGAGTGAGATTGCTTCTGTATCTGGGTTTCTTCAGCGTGGCTGCCATCTGCTCCTAGGAAACTGTCATTATTAGTTCAATTTTTTTGAAAAACTCTTCATTTACAGCTTCAGTTTAAAAGTGTTTCTAGTGATGAAGGGATTGGAGCATCTGCCATATGAGGAGAGGCTCAGAGGGCTGGGATTATCTAACCTCAACAAGTGATGGCTCAGAGTAGTTTATTGGGGAAGCAGTCACAGCCTGACAATATCCAAGAAGCATTTGGACAAGGCTCTCAGACACACGGTGTGAATGTTGGGATAGTCCTGTGCAGGGACAAGAGTTGGGCTCAATGATCCTTGTGTGTCCCTTCCAGCTCAGGTCATTCTATGACTCTATGATCAGTGTGTTTAATCACCTCGTGGCAGGGGAAGTACAGAAGGTAGAGCCAGACTCTTTGTAGTTGTGCCCAGTGAAAGAGCAAGAGGCTGGGCACAAATTGATATACAGAATTCCCTTAAATGTAATTATTTTAATTAATTTATTTTAATTTAATTAAGTTTCTTTACTGTGAGGTTTGTTGAACACTGGCACTCATTGCCCAGACAGTTTGTGTTGGCTTCAGCCCTGCAGATGTCCAAAACCCCAACTGGATCTGGTTAACGTGCTCTACTTCAAGTCAAAGGACTGAATGAATGATCTCCAGAGGTGTCTCCAGCCTCAGTGTTTGAGTGACACCACCAAGCAGCACAGACTGTAACAGTGAGACTCTCCCTAAGCTCTGCAGTCAATATTCCTGTAAATACAAGCTGTTTGTGGTGCCCTTGAATTTCTTGGGTGCTCCCGGTACACTTTGATCATCTGTTAGTTTTATGGGCTCTCTTGTAAGTTTGTGACTTCTGCAAAAGCCTTTATTAGTAGTTTTTATGGTTTTCAGAGTCTCCACTACTCTGGTAGTTAACATGAGAGCTCCTTTCTGCTCCTTTTTGTAGGTGATATTTATTTATTCTAAGCCTCTAATATGGTTCCTCTGTGTAATTTCCTTGCCACTACAAGCAGTTTATTTTTTTGGCAGCTACTTTTACTTTAAGTTTAGCATCCTGTATTTGGGTGGGATAAATCATCTTCCAGAGTGCCTATTAACACACTCAGCTTGGATTATAGACCTAACTTTAAAATGAGTATAGTTTTAGCCCACAGATTCCTGCTCTGTGTGACCTGCCACATTCTTAATATTAAAAAATCTCTGTTTTCTTGCCTGAAAACTACAACCCTGTATAGGACTCTAGCTGAAAAACTAAGGCTGTCTTCATCCTTTGCACCAGCTCTGCATAATATTGCTTAATTTTCTGACAGATATGTCTAATTAGCTGCATGAATAAAGAAAGGTTGTATGTTAATGTTCTTTGTAAAGCCCCTTTTTTCCCAGTAAATGAAGGAAGGCTCCACAGCCTCCCTGGAGCACTGAACAGGCTGACCATTTTCCTCAAAGTACAGGTTTTTTGCCTCGTGTTTAAGTGGAACTTCCTGTGCTCCTGTTTGTGCCCATTGCCTTTATCCTGCCGTTGGGCACCACTGGGAAGAGTCTGACCCCATCTTCCTGCCCCCCCCTTTAGATATTGATCTGCAATGATAAAGTCCCCTCTCAGTCTTCTCCAGGCTAAACAGACCCAGGTCCCAGCTTTTCCTTAGAGAGATGCTCCAGTTCCCTCATCATCTCTGTGACATCCACTGGGCTCTCTCCAGTTGTTGCTTGTCTTCCTTGAGCTGAGGAGCCCAGAACTGGACACAGGACTCCAGATGGGGCCTCACTAGGGCAGAGTGGAGGTGAAGAAGGACCTCCTTGGCCTGCTGGCCACGCTCTTCTTAATGCACCCCAGGATCCCATTGGCCTTCTTGGCCACGACGGCAACATGAGTGGCTTATTGTCAACTTGTCCACCAGGACATGATATGCATTTTAAATCTATTTATGGCTGCCTCCTTTTGCCTTTAAGGCCCCTTCCAACCCAAACCATTGTATGATTCTGTTAAAAATGAGCAAACATTTTCACTTCAGCTTGGTAGGTCTGGGGAAATAACGACTTTGTCAGTCATACATTAGCAAGGAGAGTATGATCACTGAGATCCCAAACAACCCAGTAGCAGCTTGCTCCATTGCTGGTGGGTTTTATTGATTATTTTGAGTTTAAAAGTGTACCTGTTATGACAGAATATTTGAGGCTGTGGATTACTGGGGTGACACCGACTTCAAGGACATCACCTTAGCAGGTGCCAGTCATTTGTGTGATGGGTTTGGTACCTGCTCAGCACAGAGGTAAATGGGGGAGAACTGATAAAGCCTTGTCCCCTTTGTCCCTGCCAGAACATCCACCTGGTGGCCAAGTGGCTGAGTTCTCTGGAGAAGAAGCTGGAGCAGCACAGTGAAGGCAGCCACCAGGATTTCCGCGTCTTCATTAGCGCGGAGCCTGCGCCTTCCCCCGAGAGCCACATCATTCCCCAGGGCATCCTGGAGAACTCCATCAAAATCACCAACGAGGCCCCGACTGGGATGCACGCAAACCTGCACAAAGCCCTTGACAACTTCAACCAGGTAGGAGCACAGGGGGGCTCGTGCTGGCAACCGGCCAACAGGTGGGCTTGGAGATGCTACAGCCCCGTGTAGAGCGCGGTGTGTGTGGGCATCGCCGCTCCCAGGCAGCAGACGTGTGAGTCCCTTGGCATCGTGTAGTCTCTGGATCCAACGGTAGCCCCCTCCTCTCTTCTCCAGGAGAATCTCTTTCCAAGCACTGATTTTCCCAAGAGAGGACTCAGGTAATCCTAAATGGCCTCTTTCTTTCAAGAGGTCACAGGATACCAGACTTTTACCCAGTTAAATCCGTGTCTCACCAATGCAGGATGCTTAGAAAGGCTGTTTTGTTACAGAATCAAACTTCTGGAAGCAGCATTTGGTAGGCTTTTGTCATGTTTAACTTGATTTCTGTGTCTGTGTCATTCTTTTTTGGGCTGGATGGAGACATATTGCATCCAACACCCAAAGACACAAAGGCAAGCAGGTTAAACCTTGCTTTTTGCTCTTCTGTTTAACCAGGGTTAGGAGTTCAGAATTCCTTGTGCAGTCACATTCCACATGACTGTTCAGAGGAGCATAGGGGAGATTGGTGCTGTGACCCCAAAGGCCATTCAGCTCAAAACCTTGCTGACATCAGAAGTGGTGTAAATTAGAGCTGAAATCCCCCTGCAGGGAGGACTTGCTTTGCCAGACAAGGGTAAAGCAGACCATCTTGAGAGCTACAGCCCGTGAGAGAATCGCCGATGGCAGGTTGCTCAGTCCTTTTATTGCATGGTGACCACATACAGACACTCCTGTTACAGTGGCCCCTGGCCCTGCTCTTTGCTGCTGGAACTGCATCTGAGTCTCTTGTGTAGGGGACACAAAAGCAAAGCGTGTAGAAATGATGGGAAATGTTCTTTGCTTGGTGTTGCAGAGACCAGGGATCAATGTGAGAGTCATTGTAAAGCGGTGATGAAACAAACCCGTTTTGTGGCCTCCCTTGGCAGCTCTAGGCACCAGAGGGCAGGAGGCTGTCAAAAGCAGCAGGGCAGGGATCAATGCTGGAAGCTCCCCAGGGAACAGCCTGTGTGTCGAGGCTGGCTGGAGCCTGGTATATCTCAGTGCTGGAGGCAGCCAAGCTTCTGCTGACCCTGTTTTCTGCATGACACAAAAGGCTAAGGGCTAACTGCTCACATTTATGATGGTATCTTTCCTAGAGACACAGATCATTACGTTCTGCTGCCCTGAAAGCCCATTATCTTCATTCACACATCACCCTTACCTTGGCGTGCTGAGCTCTCACAGCAAGACCCTGGCTGGTAAAACTAGAGCAGCCAGAAGGGCTTGAAGGTACTTTTGCCCCTCAAACTGCCTTTTTGTATCAGCAGTGCTAAAGTCACGATGTCCTCTCCATTCTGTGGATGACTGCGCTGGGAACACGCAGGGCAAACCTTGCAGGATTGCTCTTTCTGACAGAATCTTGTCATCTGGAACCAGGCAGGAGCAACCCCACCCTGTTCTGGACTCCAGGCACTGGTCCGTGGGGCAGAGACATGAAGGGAGCTCACAACTCTTTTTGCACTTCAGTGTTGCTACAGAGGGAATCTCAAGTGCAGGAGCTGACTCTGCTGAGCAGGTGAGATGGGGAGGCACTACACAGGGATTAGTGTGAGCAGTCAAGGAAGAGTATTCCATTTTTATCTACTGTCATTCATCATCTTGGACTCCACAAAACATCCTGGAGAGCAGAGAAGGGGAGAACCTTCATCCCAAGTAAGTTTCTATCCCTCCTCTGTTCATTTCAATCAGATAGTAATTAGCATTTTCTAAATTGCTGGAGTATTGTAAAATGCCTCTTATCAGAAATCCTGGAGCGAGTGGGTGGGGCCCCTTTACACCTCATTTCCCTGCTTTGTACAGAATAGATGTTCAAATTTAGCTTTCAGCTGAAAGCCACAAAGAAGGCCCATTATTCTGTGCAGGGAATATTGTTCTGCTTTGTAGCTGAAGAAAATGCACAACTCAATAGGGAGGCCAAATGAGCCTGAGCTGGATTCTTGTGCAGTGTTCATTCAGCCAAGCTCCCCTTTGAAGTCCAGGGGCATTTTCTTAAATGAGAAAGGTATTCAGCACATATTTGGACCAGTTCTTCCTCAGGTTGCTGGTAATAAAGGGAGATGAGAATCCTGTCTAATCAGGGGAAAAACAGGGTTTGGGGTGTTCTTGATCATCTTATGCAGTTACTCAACATCTTGCATGCTTTAGAGTAATGCATTTCCCCTCTTCAGCACAGACCCTCAGCTCTGTTATGCTCCCCAGCTGATTAAAGGTTTAACATTGTATTTTTTTAAAGTAAAAACCATGAAGGGAAGTCTCACAGGCACTCTTGGTAGTCTTGATCACGTAGCAGAGTGGACTTACAGAGGCTGTCCCTGGGCAGGGAGGGTGGAGGGGCTGGTGTAGCTACTCCCTCCTTGCTCAGCCGCTTGCTCAACCACCATACCCTGGACATGCTGTACCCGGGGAGGGCTTGAACAGATGTGGGTGCAGGTGCAGGCAAACCCTACCCAACGTGTTCATCTCTACTGTCAAGGGAGATGGGTGCTGTTGCCATGTGAGATCCCTTCAGGTTCCTGCCGCGGGGCAGGAGATCCACTGCTCAGCCACACCACTCCTGCCAACACAGAGTGAGCCCAGAGCTTTCCAAGCTTCAGCTTCCCCCATGAGAGCTGAGCTTCAGCCTCCTGCCGTGCACACAGCTCCAGCCCTTCGTGCCTTCTCTGCTCTCCTCTAACACTGATGCTCACACTGCTGGGAATGGGCGAGGCTGCCCAGACCTGGGGCCTGCCTGCTGGGACGTAACTCCCAGCACCATTCAGGATTCTTTAGAGGCTGCTTCCCTTTGTTCATTTTCATCAATTAAATGACTCAGGCTCCTGTCCCTCGACCTCTGACACTGGAGAGTGTCCAGAGGAGGCCACAAGGCTGGTGAAGAGTTTAGAGGGGAAGTCGTGTGAGGAGCAGCTGAGATCACTGGGTCTGTTCAGCCTGGAGGAGACTGAGAGGGGATCTCAGAGCTGTTCACTGCCTTCTCACAAAGGAGGGAGGGGAAACAGGGGCTGAGCTCTGCTCTCTTGTGACCTATGATAGGACTGGAGGGAATGGCAGGAAGATGTGCCAGGGAAGGGGTAGATTGGACATGAGGAAGAGGTTCCTCCCCCAGCGGGTGGTGGAGCACTGGAACAGCTCCCCAGGGCAGCAGTCCCAGCACCTGCTCTGCCAGCATTCAGGGAGCATTTGGCCAGTGCCCTCAGTCACAGGGTGTGAACGTTGGGAGTGTCCTGTGTAGGGAGAGGAGTTGGACTCAATGATCCTTTTGGGTCCCTTCCAACTCAAGCAGTTCTGTGTTTCAATGATCACAGTTCTGCCTACTCATTTGTAGATATTCAAACTGTACTGGAAGTTGGGAAAAAGAAGCATCCATTGCTGTGCTGCCTTTAAAAGGCTGCATTAGATATTTTGGTTTTTTGCAAGTGTTTGATCTCCCTTGCTTGGATTTGTAGCAGTTTCTCTCATCCCTGCTTTGGTGCACTGTGCAAGGTCGTGTCGTCAGTGAACGCGCTGCTGCAGCACACAGGCTGGCTTTGTGCACAGGGCCACAGCAGCAGGAGCACAGCCTTTCTGGGATAAATTCCTGCTGCTTCAGCCCTGCAGCTCAATAAAATACTGCCCTAAGGAAACCTTTTGTACTGAAGGGGCTGGATGGACTTTAGTCCAGGCAATCCGCGGTTTCAATACAGACTGGGGGATGACGTGGTTGAGAGCAGCTCTGTAGAGAAAGACTTGGGGTGTTGGTTGATGAGAAGCTTGACATGAGCCTGCAGTGTGCATTCACAGCCCAAAAGGCCCAACCATGTCCTGGGCTGCATCAAAAGAAGTGTGGTCAGCAGGGTGAGGGAAGGGATTCTCCCCCTCTACTCTGCTCTTGTGAGACCTCGCCTCAAGTCCTGTCTCCAGTTCTGGAATCCCCAACATAAGAAGGATGTGGAAATGTTGGAATGGGTCCAGAGGAGGGCACGAAGATGATCCGAGGGCTGGAGCACCTCTGCTATGAGGACAGGGTGAGAAAGTTTGGCTTGTTGAGCCTGGAGAAGAGAAGGCTCCGGGGAGAGCTTAGAGCAGCCTCCCAGTACCTGAAGGCATCTACAGCAAATATGGGGAGGGATGTTTTACAGGATGAGGGGAACGGCTTTAAATTGGAAGGTGGAAGGTTTAGATTAGACATTAGGAAGAAATTCTTTATGATGAGGGTGCGATGGTCCTGGCACAGGTTGCCCAGGGAAGCTGTGGATGCCCCCTCCCTGGAGGTGTTCAAGGCCAGGCTGGATGTGGCTTGAGCAACCTGGTCTGGTGGGAGGTGTCCCTGCCCATGGCGGGGGGGATTGGAATTGGATGGGTTTAAGGTTCCTTCCAACCTAAACCAAACTATGACTCTAGTTCTTCCAGGTACAGTCCTTCTCAGCAGAAGCCTTGCTTAGTGCTGCGATCCTGGTCCCACTTGCCTGGTGTGGTGCCTTTCTCCACCTCTGGTGTGGGATGTCGGGCACGTGAAGGTGATGGGGCATTGTGTGTGTGCATATGTCCTTCTCTTCTTGGCTGGCAGTTGCTGTGCAAAGCTACTTGGAATTAGAAAAGATAATACCACTGCAGAAAACGTGCATCAGAATTTGCTGATAAATCTGCAATGCAAAGCCACAAACATAAAGTTAATGAATGTTATTATGCAGAAATGAACTGATTGGACAAACCAACTCACCCTGTCCAAAGTCTGGAGTGTCTGAGAGGCCCTGAGAGTCACTGAGATTGAGAATAGTGTGGAGTTACACAGCCCTGTCTCTGTGCCTGTATTACAGGATACTCTGGAGATGTGCACCCGGGAGAATGAGTTCAAGAGCATCCTCTTTGCCCTCTGCTATTTCCACGCCGTGGTGGCAGAAAGGCGCAAGTTTGGCCCCCAAGGCTGGAACCGTTCCTACCCCTTTAATACTGGAGACCTCACGATCTCTGTGAACGTGCTGTACAATTACCTGGAGGCCAGCTCAAAGGTGTGTGCCAGAATCAAAGGTGGGATCTTTGGTGCATATTAACCACCAGCAATTGCATGGCTTGTGCTGAAACTCCTGGGAAGTCTCCTTAAATGCCATTTCCTTGGTTATCTTTGATTTTATAACCTCGCAGATTTTGTGGTGAGCTGGGAAGCTTCAGCATCACTCACATCTGTAGCAGCTTCCAAACCACAGCTGACAGCGCCTGTGGTCTTTATTTATTGAAAATGCATGGTGGTCTTTGGTTTAACAGGGCTGAGAGTAAATTTGCATTTCAGTGGGAAACTGCACAGAATCTGTGCTGTGATCCTGTTGTCCTTGGGCGAGATTTAACCACTACCTAATGCTTGTTTACTTAGAAAACTGAAACAGTGAAGTGGAAGCACTCCCTGTGCAGATCAGTGCTTCGTGCTGTAGCCTGCAGCTCAGTGCTGTGGCTGGTGGGGCTCTGGCTGGCTGAACTCCTTCAGGCCCTCCTGGCTTATCCTACAGGTCCCATATGATGATTTACGGTACCTCTTTGGTGAGATTATGTATGGAGGTCACATCACAGATGATTGGGACAGGCGGCTTTGTAAAACCTATTTAGAAGAATTTATTAAGCCAGAAATGATGGAGGGAGAACTCTTCCTTGCTCCAGGATTCCCCCTCCCAGGCAACATGGACTATAATGGCTATCATCAGGTAAGCTGTTTGCTTCCTGGCATTGTTTATACATATAGATTTAATGTCTTTCATACCTACCCTACAATCTGTCTCAGGAGGCAGTGAGTAGGACTGCAGTGTTTCACTGCACCTCCTCTTATTTCCCATTATGTTCTGTTTCTGTAGACATTTCAGCGTTCCCTTGGATGAAGCAAGGCTAGTGGTAATTTCCTACTTCATCACGGGCTCATTCTGTTATGCATGAATAGAACAACTGTATTGGTTCTTGAGACTTGAGCAGGGCTCCTGGAAAATTACATCCACATACTGTTTGCTAAAATGGCCCTTTCAAGCTCCTTTTATCATCAGTTTTGATGAGAAACACTGAAGGGTCTTGTTGATCCAATCACTGATCTCATCTGTTCTTTGTACACAAATGTGTTAGCAGAGGCAGGCATATGAGGTTGGTTTTGTTCATAAAACTTAACTACTGGAAGCTAAATTCCCACAAGAGATTCAGGATATTGATGCTGACATGCACAGCAGATAATTGGTGGAGAAGGTCCAGGCCTGGGATATGTAGCCGAGCCAAACTTTAGCAATTACCAAATTTTCACAGCAGGAGAAGCAATTCTGTTAACAACTGTACACTCCTTTCTCCTGTCAGTCTGCTGGTGTTTCAGCCACAAGGAGAGTTATATCACCCTGGGCTTACTTTCCTGGGCAGATGATAATTCCAGTGCCGGGAGCTCTGCAGGCAAAGTGCCCTGGACTCTATGTATGACCTGAATCTGAATTTCTCTCTGCAGTATATAGATGATGCCTTGCCTCCAGAGTCTCCTTATCTGTATGGCCTCCATCCCAACGCTGAGATTGGATTCCTTACCCAGACTTCGGAGCAGCTCTTCCGCGTTGTGTTGGAGATGCAGCCCCGGGACACCAGCGTGGGGGAAGGAGGAGTGGTGACCCGGGAAGAAACGGTGAGAATGGGAGAAGAAGGAGCTGCTGAATTTTGATACCTGTCTCATTCCTAAGTAGGAATAGCTGTGTCTAGCTCAGGCTTGTCTCACAACTGTTTATAATGTGTTCTGCCTTTGCTGGATACAAATCAGGTGTCTAAAACCACCAGTCTCATATTATGCAGAACATCACCTTGGTGGGATGTAATTGGAGTATTGTCAGTAATAGAACAGTGGCTTTCAATTACCCCCTGAACTGCAGTGCCTTCATTATCATCCTGTGAAGACGTTGCAAATAAACCTTCTGTGGCCTCTGCTGTCTCTGAGCCACCGGTCCCCGTGCACCAAGCTGTGACTGGCATACCAATGGGGTCCCTGTGCCCACCCTCTGCCAGGTACAACATCCCACCCAGAGCTCAGCTCACCTCGTACTGCTGCCACCAGGTCCCACTCAGCTCCCAGGGGCCTTGTAATTTCTTATTTCCAGCTGAACTTCTTAGCTATGCTTTTGTACCAAGCTGATCTCAGCCCTTCCTCTTGAAACTCACAGCTCATTAAAATCTGGCCCAAACATTCCTGACAGGATCTGAAACCAGCCAACACTTGCTTGTTTTTTTTTAATTTCTGCATCTTAAGGTCCAGGCTCTGTGTTTCAAGCTTTGCAAATTAATGAATGGCCAATGGAAATCTGATATGAAATCTGTATTTTCGTATATGCTTCCTTTGGCTTGGTGTGGAGCTGAGGCACTAAGGGACTTCGTCTGAGGGACTCTTAGAAGTGATGGGCACATTCAATTTTCAGTTCATACTGGATTGAGGTCAGGGGAATAATCTAGAGTTACAAAAGCAAAAGGAGGTGCTCAGAGAGAACACATGTGACTACCTTTTCTTCCCCCACAGTCCTTTTGCTTTTCAAATACCATTAAACTCCTTGGCCAGAGAAGCAGAATTGTCAGTGAGTGATGCAGCAGTGGCATCACAGGGCAAGGCTGCCCTGCAGACTCCTGGTGACAATCACGAAGACTGTCTCAGGAGCACAGAATTCCTCGTAGCTTTCATGATCTGTCTGAGAAGAAAAACTGCCTGAAAGCAACCCAAGTGTGGCCCCACTGCACTGTGTTGTGCCTTGGGGAATGCTCCCAGGGCTAATTTTCTTCTGGAAGTGCTTTCTCTCATTATCTGAGGTATAACTGCCACTGGCCATATCCCTTTCACTTGATCCTTGAATGAGAGTTTGTTGTTGTCTCTTCGCTCCTCCACGTGAGGATTTCCAGCCTCTGGTTTGGCTGAGGTGGCTTTAGGGAGCTTTCAGGGAAAGAGTGAGCCTCTCATTTGCCTGAGGTGTGGAGAAGTCTGGTTACTCCCGCAGGTTTCTGAGGGTACATTACAGAAAATGAGCTGTAATTGTTGTGGAAAAAAATCAGAGCTAAAGGGCTTTGCAGGGGAATTTCAATTTAGAGAATATTTCTACACTGCACCTGAGGTACAGCTGAAGAGCTTTTCCAGCAGAACTTTCCCTTCAGCCACCTACCTGGTTGCAATAACAGGCTACACCTCATCACCTCTTCATAACATCTGATGGAAGTGCAGCAATGGGAGGAAATTGGAGTACAGGGTCCAAAATATGAGTGGTAGTGGGCATGGCAATAGAATTACCCTCTGTCACTGGCTGGCAGCTGACACTGGCACCCAAGCACCAGGTTTTGCACAGCAGATCACAGAATTTTAACTGTGGATTGTGTCCTGGAAGATCCCCAAGAAGCAGAAGTCCTGCTCAGGTTCCAGCACAGAAGTAAAACGTGGTGTGAGAGAGTTGCCTAATGGTCCACGTGAACCTGAGAGATACAGCTGATCCCATGATACCTTATTGTCAATCAGAAGAGTTTCTGTCTGTTATTTTAAATACCAGAAACACAGAATCACAGAATGCCCTGAGTTGGAAGGGACCCACAAGGATCATCGAGTCCAACTCTTGTCCCTGCACAGGACACATCCAGTTGGCGGCCGGTCCCCAGTGGTGTCCCCCAGGGGTCGGTGTTGGGTCCGGTCCTGTTTAATAGCTTCACTGATGATCTGGATGAGGGGATTGAGTCCATCATCAGCAAGTTTGCAGATGATACCAAGCTGGGAGGAAGGGTTGATCTGCTAGAGGGTAGGATGGCCCTGCAGAGGGACCTGGACAGATTGGAGAGATGGGCTGATTCTAATGGGATGATGTTTAATAAGTCCAAATGTCGGGTACTTCATTTTGGACACAACAATCCCATGCAGAGCTACAGACTGGGGACAGAGTGGCTGGAGAGTAGTCAGGCAGAAAAGGACCTGGGAGTGCTGATTGACAGGAAGCTCAACATGAGCCAGCAGTGTCCCAGGTGGCCAAGAAGGCCAATGGCATTCTGGCCTGCATCAGGAATAGTGTGGCGAGCAGGACCAGAGAAGTTATCGTCCCCCTGTACTCGACACTGGTCAGGCCTCATCTTGAATATTGTGTACAGTTCTGGGCCCCCCAGTTTGGGAAAGATGTCAGGATACTGGAATGTGTTCAGAGGAGGGCAACGAAGATGGTGAAGGGGCTGGAGCACAAGCCCTACGAGGAGCGACTGAGGGAGTTGGGGCTGTTTAGTCTAAAGAAGAGGAGGCTCAGGGGAGACCTCATTGCTCTCTACAACTACCTAAAAGGAGGTTGTAGTCGGGCAGGGGTTGGTCTCTTCTCTCAGGTGACCAGTGACAGAACTAGAGGGCATGGACTCAAGCTTCGTCAGGGAAGGTTTAGGCTTGATGTTAGGAAAAAGTTCTTCACTGAAAGGGTGATTGGCCATTGGAATGCGCTGCCCAGGGAGGGGGTGGAGTCACCGACCCTGGAGGTGTTTAAGGGGAGACTGGATGAGGCACTGAGTGCCATGGTTTAGAGGATGGTTGGTGCTAGTGTTGGTGTTGGTGTTGGGTTATAGGTTGGACTTGATGATCTCAGAGGTCCTTTCCAACCTTATGATACTGTGATACTGTGTGATACTGTGACAACCCCAACATTCACCCTGTGAGGCTGAGGGCCTAGGCTAAATGTCTCTGGAATATTGTCAGACTGGGTGCTGTGACTGCTTCCCTGGGGAGCTGTCCCAGTGCTCCACCACCCTCTGGGTGAAATCCATGCTGTTGCATTGGAGCTTTCCCTGTTTAGCATTTAGAGATAGAAAGCACCGTTTCCAAATCAAGCTGTAATGTTGACCAGAAAATAATTCTGTTTCACGATGCTTTTCTTCCCTGGCTCTGATAGTTCAGCTTAAAATTCAATTTTATGTAATCATCTCTCTCTATCAATACACCACAGGAACCAGCTCATAAGCTCAGTTGTCCCGAGGCTCAGCTGAGGCTGCAGCCCCATCCGTCTTCTCCCATTGGATCTTAAGACCCCAAAATAAAGGAGATATTGCTACGTGTCACGGTGACATTTTTAAACCATCATTTTGAGAGCTTCTCATCTGACATTAACTTTTGTAAGCGTTTCAGTTTTAATAGGATGGGGCAAGCTCTTTGAAAGGTGCCATGCCCAGCGCAGCTGACACCTTGGTTTTGGAGACACTAACTGGCAGATGGAGTTTTCATCCTGTGTTCAGGTACCTGTCAGCTGAGGAAGCCCAGGGGGATCACTCACTGACATCCCTCTCTCTTTTCCCTCTGGCACACAGGTGAAATCTCTTCTGGAAGAGATGTTAGAGAAACTGACGGATGAGTTTAACATTGCAGAAATGATGGCAAAGGTGGAGGAGAGGACGCCGTACGTTGTGGTTGCCTTCCAGGAATGTGAGCGGATGAACATCCTCACCAGTGAAATAAAGCGCTCGCTCAAGGAACTGGATCTGGGGCTGAAGGTAGGAGCTCTGGACCCTTGCAACTGCAGCATCATCAAATCTTGATGAATGGAAAAGGTACTCAGGGAATAATGCTGTGTGTTCAGCACTGCTGGCTGCAAAACCAACTTGACTCCATGAGGAAGGATTCACAGATGAGTTTAAAATGGGACATTGTCTGCAGGCCATGACCACAGGCACTGGGAGAGGTAAAAGATACACACAGCAATGACTGCTTTTGGGGACAAAGACCAAGACCTTCTGTCCACCCAATATTGTAGCACAGCGACAGTAGTTCACTCAGAAATTGAGATGTGGCCTATTTAAAGATAAGTCAAAAAATCACCCCTTTTCACCAAATGCCCAGTTGCTGCAGGGAGCTTGTGACAAAGTGTCATTAAAGGCACAGGCTGAGCTGAAATCAAAGGAAAAGCTGGTCATGTGTGAGGATGTAAAATGTCCAGAGTTATAAGAGGAAAAGTAAAAAAAATACTCCAGAGTTTTGGGAGGGATAAAGCTCCTCTTGCTGAGTAGAAGTCATTGCTAATGGCTGAGGGTCAGAAGCAGACTTTCTCTCTCGAGATGCTATCCATGATAGCTCCACCCACAGCTGAGTCTCCACCCTGAGAAGGTGATGTGTGTTTCCCTCTGGGTTGGTGGCTTTGGCCGTTGCTTATATGAGGAGCTCTGGGGCTGGCAGCATATGCCAGGTAGGATGCAACTTTCTGGGTTCGGCAGGTTGTGCAAGAAGGCTGTGCTCTGAGGCTGCATCCACTGGTAGGGGAAGTCATCTGCTGAATGCTCCACCAGGCAGTTGGTGGGACGTGATGTAAAAGGCTACTGGCTGTCCAGCCTAGATCTGACTGCACCTTGAGTGAGGACCTGCCTGGCCAGCCCTGGTGCCCTTCACCTTGTCATCCCAAATGACTCTTTACCATAGCCACATGCTGTACATCCTTTGGAAAGGCTGAGGAATGCTGCCTGGAGCTTGCAGCACAAAGCTGGTGGCTTCAGCACTGCCCTGATGCCTTCCCTGCATCATTGACACAGGGTTGCTCCCTGGATGATTTCATGGTGCGAGGCAGCAATGAAGCACATCGGTCCCTGGGCATTCCCATTTCCCAAATGACAGGTTGTCATCCCATTCCACAAAAGCACTCAGCTCCCCAAAATACCAAAGCATGGGAAGCATCTCCATTGAAGGAACTGCAGTGACTTCGTATGGCCCCGACAGCAGACGGAGCTGAGAGGTGAGCAAGGAGGGTCTGAGAGAGACTGAATGGCAATCCAAACGCTCTCCTGAGGGCAGTGTGGAAGAGCCATCTTCAAAGGAGAGCTGTGGTGCTCGGGCTGCCTCTGGGATTTCTGGTAGCTGCAGCTCTGCAGGGGTAGGACTCGGCTCTTTGGAAATCCCAGCTGCACTGTGCTCTGGGAACCCAGCACCCTGGGTTGAACATCCTGCCTTGAACACTCTGCCTTGTGTTCACTGCCATTGCTTGTCGTACCATATACACTTCATGGTGGCCCAGTATGTACAATCCATTTAAAAATAGGCTGATATTTATGTAGCCAATTATTATAAACAGATTTCCTTTATTTTCTAGCAAAAGGCAGTGGAATTGAAAATTCCGTTTCCTGAGACAGGTAAACAGAAGTGATTTAATGTCTCAATCTTGGAGCACCAAACAAGATATAATTGTAACTGGGACAATGTGTAGCAATTAGATTTAATGAGGAGAAGAATAAGCTATTTAATATTGGTAGGGGGAATGAGTGGATGCATGGACTTAAATAAACTACAGACAAAATAAACCACAGAAAACAGGCACTAACAGAGGATGCAAATTTCTCCCCAAATCCTGGCACAAATCATGGCAGGGAAGGGAGATGGGATCTGCAGAAGCAGCACCTCTATTGATTGCATAGGTTGGTGCCAAGAGCCTCAGTACCTGCAGCGTGAGTCAGAGACACCACAGGGCCAGAACTTGAGGAGAACTGAAGAGCAGACGAGTAGTCTCTGTTCATATTTGCTTTCTTCATCTTGTTGTATGCTGATGAGACAATTTTGAGTGATCTGAGATGCCACCAGCAGGCAAGTCTTCTGTGCCTGCAAACAAAGGTTGCGTGTGGTCCCTGCAGAGCTCAGTTAGATGATGTGCACGACCCACTCCCCTGCCCAGCATCCCCCAGTGGACCCTTCCCATGCCTTGGGTACCACATAATGGCCCTGCTGTTGACTCTTCGTGTAGGCAGAGCTGATCTCCTGACTTGACAACTAGCTTTGGGAGAGAAGTCATTCTTTAATTGTTCCTTCTGAGAGCAGCTCCTCTGAGAGCCATTAATGCACGTTAATCGCTGGGATTGGGGATCTTTACTGGCAGTGCTCAGAGGAGGAGAGTTTACATAACAGGGACCACAGTTCTTAGAAGAGAATAAATAAAGCACAGAGGAAGCAAGTGTCATTGTCTTTAACTGACTATCTGCTAAAAGAAGGCGATTTGGAAATGTCATGGCTAATTTGAATGTTTGAATAATTCATTGTGTCTGTGTAGCGGAAAATGATTGTTTGGTCCAAAAATAGGAGACAACCCATTAGGAGGAAGAGAAATTGCAATAGACTGGTAGCCTTCAAAAATGACTGGCAAGTTGAGTCTCAGAGCCCTTTGTTCTGGATGACTTCAGTGAGACCAGAGGCTGGGCTGAAGCACTTGCATGTTAATGTTGTACCCAGTGTAATCTGCAAGCAGATTTTTCTATATTGCAACTTCAGTGAAGGATAAACCTCCAAAATGAGGATAATAAATATTGTAAAAGGATAAGAGCAAATTTTGTAAGGCTACCTGGGTATTTCACTGTATCAAGTGAAATAAGCTTAACTGAGAAAACAATTTGTGACAATAGTCTGCTCACCTTGAGGGAATGTCTGCAGGCTGATTAGGATTTCCTTAAGGGGTGTCTTTAATGAAAGTTGCTTCTAGCATTTTGAAGGAAAAAAACCCAGTAACTCGAATCATTCTGGATGCACTTTAGTATTCAGTGTCTGAAATGCAAATTTATGCATAATTGTGTTTGGACAGCTGTATGAGATAGCTGCTATGGATGCTTTGAACCCTCACAGGAGATTCCAACAAGTATGCTTGAGTGCATCGGCTTTAAAAATTGCTTTTCTTAAGCCTTTCTGAGAATTACATTTGCTAATTCATTTGTTTCCTGAAAGTAAAACTAGGCAGGATCTATGATCATGGGGGTTGTGTCTTTAAATCAATTTGACTACTTGCACACATTTTACAATATTTTTACCTGCTTTAAAACCTTTTCAGGACTGTGAAATACTTCTGACTGTCTCTAGCAGAAGGGCCTGTGGTTCTCAGTGTCCTGCTGTCACCAGTGCAGTAGTTTGTCCCTCGGACTATTTTTCTTCCTGCATGGTTTCACCATGGCTTTAAACAGAGAGCAGCCTGCTGAGTAGGTCCTCTTGGACCTACTTGTTCTTACCTTTCAGAAGAACAACAATGAAAAAAAAAACCCAAACAAACAAAAAAATCAAAACAAACCCAAACAAACAACAAAAAACCCACAAAAAAAAAAAAAAAAAAAACCAAAACAAAAAAAAAGGAAAAAAGGTGAGGCTTGTAAAGCTACTGCTAAAATTCCAGAAGTACAAGAGTGGACATTTCCAGTGCCTGAATCCAGCTGACACCCTCCATCCCTTTGAGAAGGCACAGAGTGAGGGTTGGATTTGCGTTCAAGCCCTTTGTGTAAGCTGTCATCCTGCAGCTCTCAGTGTTGCATTTGCAGCAGCGTGGGGAGCTCAGGGCCTGCTCTGATGACAAGCTGCCTTCCAAGCTCAGGAGCCTTGCTGACCCAGGAGCACCAGCAGGCTTGTTTGCCCTGAGTCTTGATCCCTCAGCACTGAGCCCGCTTCCTTGTTGGTGCCAGATGTGGAATGGGCCATCAATAAGAACCATAAAATCATGGGATGTTTGTGTTGGAAGGGACCTTAAAGCCCATCCTTCACCCCCCTGCCATGGGCAGGGACACCTCCCACTGGTTCAGGGGGCTCCAAACCCCATCCAGCCTGGCCTTGAACTCCTCCAGGGATGGGGCAAACGCAGCAGTTACAGTGGTGGCTGTAAGGACAGGCTCCAGGGGCCACTGTTGGGTCTCCTCAGGGTCAGTCAAACAACTGGGATTTTCTCTAGTGTAGTCACAAAACTGATGAAAGTTTTTACATGTAAAGCATAGAACAAGGAATGGTTTGGGTTGGAAGGGACCTTAAAATCCATCCAGTTCTGCCCCCCTGCCATGGGCAAGGACATCTCCCACTGGATTCAGGGGGCTCAAAATCCAACCTGGCCCTGAACACTTCCAGGGACGGGGCAGCCACCACTGCTCTGGGAAACCTGGGCCAGGGCCTTACTGCCCTCATAGTGAAGAATTTCTTCCTAATGTCCAACATAAATCTTCCCCCTTCTAATTTAAAGCCATTCCCCCTCATCCTGTCTCTCCAGGCCCTTGGAAGAAGTCCCTCCCCAGCTTTCCTGGAGCCCCTTTCAGCCCTGGGAAGCTGCTCTAAGGTCTCCCCGGAGCCTTCTCCTCTCCAGGCTGAACAACCCCAGCTCTCTCAGCCTGCCAAGGACACGCTGCTCTCCCGTGGTCTGGTTGATGTCGAGCTGTGATCTTGCTCTTGTGTCACCTGCAGATCAGAGCTCTGTGGGGCACGGTCAGCATAGGAATAAACTGCAAAGGTTTTTAACTGCTGGACTCTGACAAGCTTTGCTGAACATGTGTCGGGGTTGCTTTAAGCGGATTTCAACTTTTGCTAAAGCTTCATAGACTTCTGTGGCCCCAGTAAAGGGCACCTCTGGTGACCTCATGGCTGGAGGCACTGACATCCTGTGAAAGAACAGTTGGAATGTTTTGATGTGAATATACTGACCCAATTCCCTTGCCCTCATTCTCAGCAATGGCTCAAGTGGTTTCAGTTAATCTTTCCCAAAACACTTAGCCTGAGGCAAATAAAAACTGTAAGTCAGATAAACTTTGGCAAAATGATAAGGGGACAAAAGTAAATATTTATGATGGAAACCAGTGACTGACATTAACTCTTAAGTCTCCAAAACACTGCAGTCAGTGTGTTGTACCCCTCTAGCACAGAGTGGGGCATACAAAGATATAAATTGTGAAGGACATTACCTACCGGTAGAAGCTGAGCCTGTGTTTGCAGGTTTTAGTCTTTGCAGATTGTAACAGAGTCACAGATCAGTTATAGAATCATAGAATTGTTTGGTTAGAAAAGACCTTTGAAATCATTGAGTCCAACCATACCTGTCCACTACAAACCCACATCCCTGAGCACCTCATCTGCCCATCTTTTAAAGCCCTCAGGGACACAGACTTAATCCCTTCCCTGGGCAACTTCTGCCAGTGCCTGGGAATCCTTTCAGTTGTTCTGAACTAATTGGTCTGGAGATCATCTACTCCACCCCCCTGCAGGTAGGGCAGGTTGCCCAGGACCATGCCCTGCTGTGTTTTGAAAGTTTCCAAGGATGGAAACTCTGCAGCCTGTCTGTGTAACCTCCTCCACTGTTCAACAGCCCCCGCAGTAGAACAGTCTGGACTCGTGTGTCAGTGGAATATCCTGTATTCCAAGTTGTTCTTAGTGCCTCTTTTACTGTCATTGAACACCACTGAGGAGAGCCTGGCTCCATCTTCTTTGCTTCCTACCATCAGATATTTATAGATATTTAAAAGATCCTCATTGAGCCGTTTCCTCTTCAGGCTGCACCATCCCAGCACCAGACCCAGCACAATGCCAGCTGTGGCCCCACCAGTGCCGAGCAGAGTGCTGCCATTAACCTGCTGGCACTGCTCCTGCTGATGCAGCCCAGGACACTGGTGGCCTTCTTTGCTGCAGGGGCACATTGCTGACTTGTTGTCCAGCAGGACTTCCAGGTCCTTTCCTGCAACTGCTTTCCAGGTTATTCCTCCTCAGGTGCAAGACTCATCATTTATCTCTGTTGAGCTTCATGAATTCCTCTCAACTTAGTTTTCCAGCCTGTCCAGGTCTCTCTGAATGGCAAGACACCCATCTTTGGGTATCATTGGTGGCCCTGTGGAAGACTGTAAGGGGGTAATGTCTGAGAGCTGGACAAACCTCATCAGTCTTTCTGTGGTGTCCTGGATCCAAGCTCGCAGCGTGCAGTAGATGTCCCCATACAGCAAGACAGGTGGCAGAGGAGGGCCTCTGTCCTCTGCATCAAGGAGTCACCTTGCTCACTGATCTCTCCTGTGTTGCTGCGAGGCTCAGGCTTCACCAGCATGGATGCTTTGATGGAGAGAGCTCCCAAGCCCCCATCTCCTACCTGGGCACTGAACCTATTCTGTAGCTGCAGATCTGCAAAGGGAACAGAAGCCTTGTTCCTGCTGCTGGTAGTCACAAGTTTTCAACCTTCTCTGTTATGGGATTTTCCATGTCCCAGGTGGGTGGATAGGCACAGCCTCTGCCTGCCTTCCTTCAGTACCGTTGGGAGTTGGAACCCTCATTGCATCTGCAGGGCCTCAGAGAAAATCCATTTGATCTCATTCTCATGATCTCTGATGCTAAACAGTTTGTTGGCCTCCTGCTGCAGATCCTTTCCTTACTGGCACAGATCCCCCACCAGCAAACCTCTACAGGAAAGGAGACAGTGTCCCAGCCCCAGGCTCACTGAGAGGCTGCAGGCATTGCCTGCAGCCCCAGACGTGGTGAGCTCCAGCCTCCATCAGAAGCTTGATCCAAGCTGAGTGTCTGCTGAGCCAGGGACAGCTGCTCCAGATGGTGCTGGGGACCTTGCCCTGTGGCATGTCATCATCATTGCTGACAAAGCATGTGCTGCCCTGGGCAGGCTTTGAGAGTCCTGTCTGTGTGAGCCCCTCTGTGCAATCTGCTGCACAAACTGCTGCATCTCTAGGGGCCTCTCTTAGCTGCCCTTTCAGAATCGGTGCCATCCAGGCATCTCTCCATTAGATGTGATGTAATTTCAGCTGGATACAACAGGGTTGTTAGTCTTAGACTAGCAGGCACTGGGGACCCTCTGCAGAATACCAGAAGTTCAAGAGCGATGCTCTTTGGCCTTGCAGTGATGTTCCAGCTCTTCTACCTGAGCGAAACTGATACAGCTTTCTAAAAGCTTTAAAAATAAATAATTGCTGGATAAAGGAGAAGCCAAATCTCTCTCTGTATCTCAGTTGAATGAATCATATCTTAATTTGTTGTGGGTTTCCTTGCTGTGAAAGAAACTGTGATTATATTTGCAGACAACATGTGAAATCAGTAAGAGAGCTTTGCTCTGCAAAGTAAAAGGGGAGGGGAGGGGAACAAGACTTGGTGTAATAAACATTTGGACAGTTTTGGAGCAGATCAATCAGTGACACCAGCATCTTGCCCTGGCAGGATGAGGGAGAATGGCTTTGCATCTCTGCCAATCTGCTTTGTATGCAGTTCATGAAACCCCCAAACTCATGAAGAAATTTGCAGTGACTTTGTAGGGTGTCACATTCTTCTGCATTTCCTGGTTCAGCCTCTGCTTTCAAGCAGACTTTGTTAAGGTTAAGCAGTTGTCAGTGCTAATTATACCCTTTGTCACTCAGGGAGAACTGACCATGACAAGTGACATGGAGAACCTGCAGAATGCCCTCTTCTTGGACATGGTGCCCGAGTCCTGGATAAAGAAGGCTTACCCTTCCACAGCCAGCCTGGGCACGTGGTTTGCTGACCTCCTCACTCGCATCAAGGAGCTGGAGGCCTGGACAGGAGACTTCTCCTTACCTTCTACAGTGTGGCTGGGTGGGTTCTTCAATCCTCAGTCTTTCCTGACAGCCATCATGCAGTCCACAGCCCGGAAGAACGAGTGGCCTTTGGACAAGATGACATTGCAGTGCGATGTGACAAAAAAGAGCAGAGAAGATTTTGCCAGTCCTCCTCGGGAGGGGGCTTATGTCCATGGTTTGTTCATGGAAGGTGCACGCTGGGATGCACAGGTGAGTTCACCAAGGCTGCTGTGTTGAGAGAGAAGCCATGGGTGTTGTGCCCTTATTGCTTAGTACTGTGCTCTGGGGATCTTCTCAGCTCAGACAGGTGCCTGTCTAAAATAGACATTTGAGCTGCCTCTTCAGGAATGGAAAAGATGTGAAAGATGAGCCTCTCCTCTGTAGCTGAGAGGGGTATCCAGGGTGGTCAGATGAATTGCCCCTTGGACTTATCAGCTTCGTGGCTGTGAAGGGTGTTCAATGCGGCCAACTTGGACTGATACATCTTGTTTTCACAAAGTGACTCTCATCCCCAGTGCACATTGACTAAACTGCAGTCAGCACTCGTGGTGTTACCACAGCCAGAAAAGGTGGAGTCCCCTGAGGGCTGGATTTGTCCCTGCACCTCTTCGTGGTTGTGATTTCTCTGCTGCCTCTCAACATGAGATGGCAGACTTGTGCACTGCCATCACTCTGTCACCTCTACACATCCCCAGAGCTGAATGGGTGGGATGTGCCAGATTCAGACCACTGTCCTTCCACTGTTGGGTGCTGCAGGATATCATCTACAGAGACAGAGAGTGTGGCCAAAAACTAATCATAAACTTTAGCCTTCTCCTCAGGGTGCCCAATAAAGCTTGCAGGAGAGTCTAACCTGTATGGCTAAGGTGGATTCAGGCTGATGACTCAGCATGGGGGGGGGGATTGGTAGGCTGATCCAGGACAAATGGACAGTGTGGGTGGCCCTTGCTCTTCTTTCCCCTTCTGGATGTGACCCAAGACCTTTCAGTTGCACCACAGTCAGCCTGAGGGCAGCCAAGGTGGGAAACACACCCAAAACACACCCACCAACCTGACAGCTGAAGGGAAGCTTGTACTCTTGCTAATTCCTGCCTGTAGAGCTGTCAAAGCTCCTCTCGCTGTGCACCTCACAGAGCAGCATCCCAGAGGAGTACAACTGTCCCTGTCATTCCTTCTGACAGTTATCAGCTGTTAGGAGTGCAGTTTGCAGAGCAAGAGCCATTAGGCTGACAAATCCCCACTGGGCTTGGTCCTCCCAGTTGCCTGGCCCGTGGTACTACGACTCCCAGTTTGTGCTGCGTGTGAGAATTAAGTGACAGTGATTCATGCTCTGGGCAGCCACTGCTCTGCTCCTGCTGCCACTGATCTGGGAAAGAGGGAAGGTTGATCAAAGTGGGTCACCCAGAACTTACATATCTGTGTCAAGTTTACCCTCTCACAAGAAGCAGCTTTTATTTCAGAGGCAGCTCTTTAGAGTCTTAACCTTGAAGATCCTCCTTTACCTGTTGTGGGGCTTTGTGGCAGGGTGCAGAGAGGCCGTGCCTGTCCTACACCATATCCTAGCCTGACCTTGCAATTCAGATCTAATACTCTCTACTTTATTTTCAGCTTGCTCTCTGCAATAGTTTTCCACGCAGAATAGGAAATTAGGCAAAGATTTGAATTCACTGATAGTGTCCAAAAAATTTTATCACAAATCCTTTGGAAGGTCAAAGCTCCACCATTTTCTCTCTGGAAATGGGTTGATGCACGTGTTGGGTCTGTAAAGCCACAGGCAGTCAGGAACGTTGGCAAAAGCTCTGCCAGAAGACTGCAGTAAAGATCAGAGAATCAGAAATGGTTTGGATTGGAAGAGACCTTCAAGATCATCCAGTTCCAACCCTCCTGTCGTGGGCAGGATCTCACGGGGGTATAAGGTCTGGTCTCCTGCCTCTATGGCTTTGGCTCTGCTATCAGCAGATGTTAGAGTAGCAGAGCAGAGACCAGCCCAGTCCATTTCCCAACTCCTGATCCTACAATTCCCTGCCTATTCCCTTCTCTAAGCTTTTGGTGTGGCTGCCATACAAAACCCTTTGAGCCCTTGGAGATCACATCCTCTTACAACAGGGAGCAGAGGATTCAGTTACCCCTTAAAACCTGGTATTTTGGGCTGATACAAATCACCTGGACACAACAGTAGAAAGAAAGTTTAAAACGTTCCTGGTCTTGCGTATCGAACGCTGCATTAAAACTAAATTCCAGTGACTGCTGCTGTGTTTTCCCTTACCCTTGTTACCTCCATTACTAGAAAATGGTCAACCTGGCTGAGTTCTGTGTCTGTTTTACCCATCCCCACGAGGCAGTGGAAGTGAAGAGTGAGAAGTTTGGGCAGAGCAGAGCCATAAATCTTTTGGGAAGCTTACGGCTTCTCCCCTCTGCCTCCCTCTGATAACTTGTGTGGGTGACTGCGCTCAGCAGTGACGTTTATCTTCAGAGACCATCCAGACTTTAGTAAATGGGGGGGTTTTCTGGTTACATTTTCTTTGTGATTGAAAGATATTGAACAATTACTTTTATAGAACCATTCATATTCTCTGAGTATCATGTTTCAGTTTATTTCAGAAAGAAAAAGAATATTTTTATATGTTGCTGCTCACGCTGAAGTATCATTTCCACCTGGTGGAACTATTCATTTTTGCCTGTAATGCAGTGAGCAATAGCATATATTAATGGATGCAGTGTTTTTTAAAACAAGTGAACAGTTCTTTTAGGTTCTATACTCCTTCCAAATTCATCCTCTGATAAGAATGGCAGCTCATGGTTAGAACTCCTCCTCTGGGGAACAACTCCACTTTTAAAATAATATTTCACATTTAGGTTGTGCCTCCAAAAAAGGAAAAAGCCCCTCCATGTTCTGCTGCTCACATTTTTCTATTTATTTAAACATTTATGTTTGCCCTTGGGTGTCTTAGATTTATAAAATATTCATTACAAAACAGCAGGCAGCTATTAGATGGAATGAAACCAAGCAGATTATTTTGGGCCCAAAATCTGATCTGTTGCTGTAGCCCTGTTACAGTCAATGGGACTCTGTGAGCGAGAGTTTGAGTGGTGACACTAGGAGACATTTTATCTCAAGCCAGAGGAGATTGCTGCCTGATCCCTGGCTTTCTTGCTCCCAGCAGTGGAGAGCTGGATGCCAAGTATGTGCCCTGTTACACCAAGGGTACTGTTGTATGACAGGACATGGGGAGAGGTGGTGTTTGCACCAGAGGTGCCACACGAAGCTTTGCCTGGTGTAGACAGCACAGCTCCTCGTCCTTGGAAGAGATGCCCAGCAGTGCCCAGAGTTAATTATCACCAAGGGCATTGTGCCTCCTTCAAGTCACACCAGCTACAGCTTCTGGGTACTTTTTAAAGCTGGTTCTATGCAGCTTGGTGCAATGGGAGCTGTCCCTGCTCATGGCAGGGGGGTTGTAATTGGATGATCTTTAAGGTCCTTTCCAACCCAAACCATTCTATGATTCTACGCGAAGCGCCAGCTTAAACCAGTAGAGGGGCTTAGAAGGGCAGATCTTTGAGACGAGGAGCAGTCACATTTATCTTATCATGGATATCTTTGGGAGCAGTTGCACACCCCTCATTTTTATCTGAGATATTCCCAGCAGCAGATGCAGATGAAAACAACATCAGTGTGCAAAGCAGCCCTGGCACAGCCGCAGTCTCGTGCTGCAGCTTGCCGTGTTCTTGGGCAGAGACACCAGGTGAAATCTCATGCATCAGGGACTGGGTGAGCTTCATCACATGGAGCCCTTTCCTGCAGATGTCAACTGTCAGTAATGCCCATGTATTTGTAAGCTATGAGAGTGAGAGTAGGATGTGACTCAAGCTGAGGTCTCCAGTCATATTATGGAGGGGACACTTGCAAATTGTGCTGTGGTCAGTCTCTTATTTATGGTTGATTTGAAAAATTAATAGTATAAAAAACTCCTTTCTATCTGTATCTCAACTCTTAAACTACTCAGTGATAACAATTCCTCTCTCATTTGGCTTTCTGGACAGCACATCAGTTGGTCTTCTCCACTGTGTTCTCCATGGGTAGCTCTTTTTCTCGTTCCCCATGTCCAGTCGAAACCACTAACCCCAGCAATCTCTGGGATAACTTGGAGTGGTGTTCCCAGCTGGCTACACTGCTGCTCAGATCACTAGCTCCTCCTTCCCTGCTTTGGTGTGGGTGCAGCTGTGGTAGAACCACCTCACAGTGCAGTTGAGTGGCTCACTGTGTGTGCATCTGGGCCCATCCCTTGGCATCCCTGGCTCGTGACGGCTGTGTTGTGTCTTTGGACTGATTGATATGTGGCAGTGTAATGTGGGCACTCTTTCAATTGCCTGTGGAGGAACCAGGACAAGCAGAAGTGAAGAATTCTTTAGGATCCAAGGCCTGAGCTCTCTCTAAGGTCTGCTGTGCCAGGAGTTAGGGAAAATTGCTTTCAGAGTAGAATTAATTTCTGATGATGAGAGCTGTAAAAAATGCAAATCAGTCCAGACATAACACAATGATGTGTTCCACAGAGATACCTCAGGAAGATTTCAACTCTGGTTAACCCAGAGAGAGGTAGAATATATCTTGGAAATTTGATTTGAAGAACTGTCAGCAGTAAAAAGAGAGATCTGATCAAAATCCAGCCTCAGAAATGAAAGATGTGGATTTAAAAAGAGCACATAATAATGCTTGATAAATAGCTTCTTTGCAAGGTATTATAAGAATTATTTAATGCTTTTTTTCAGCATGTCAGAAATACAAAATCCTGAATCAGAGTTGGATTTATCACAGCCTACTGTAACAGATGGCTTTAGTACAATTAAACCAAGGAGTGTCACAAGAGGGATTATTTCTCTTCCCTCATTTGCAGAACTAAATAAACTACCAGAGAGTTTGAATCTCATCCCACAAGTCTGATCTAAGAGCGTTTCAAATGATAATGATATGTGAGGCTGAGCTGCAGTGAGAGGCAGTTTCACCGTGATAAGTTTTATTTCTCTTTCTGTATTTGTTTTCATTCAGTCTCTCTTGCTTCCATTAAGCAACTTCGCAGCCTCTCCTGGCAACTGATTGATGTGTGGGACATTTTATTGTCAGAAAGAGGAGCAGAAGTTGCCAGAGAGACCCAAGTTAGAGAAACAAACCATTGATTTTGTGCTCTGACAGCACACCATCCTTCTCCTGGGGCGGGCAGCCTGCTGAGCCAGAGTGTTGGTTTGAAGAGGACGATGGGGACTTGTTCTTTAATGATGATATTCCTTCAGGAGTAGCCCTTCTCAATCCTCCTTGTTGGTGTGAGCACCTGTGAAAGTGGAAAAAAGCCTGTGGTGCCTTTTGGGGCCACGCAAAACATTGAGTGCTTTCATTGCACAGACAAGTGTATCACAGGTCATACTCAAATTTTGGTGGTGTGGTGGGAATCTGACTTGGTGCCTTTTAGACTCTGCTCAAGTGAGCATTGTTCTCCAGCCTGAGCCCTGTTCAGGTGTCCACAACTGGTCCTGGCACCAGCAACACTTCCCACGAAGTGATTCTGGCAAAACCTTGCCTGAGAGCAGCACGAGGACGGTGTGCCTGGACATAGCCGGGAACATTGTTCCCCTAACATCCAGCTCAGGCGTGTGCAGGGGCTTGGGCAGCTGGTGAGGGCAGGTGTCTCTGTGCACCCTTGGAGTAAGCTGTGCCTAAGGGAGGCTTCTGGTGAAGGAGGACCCTCCTTCCTCTAATAGACTCATCCACCCCCTTGATCTCAGGAAAGACGCTTGCACTTACCCGGTAAGTCTGGCTTTTTTCAACGTTACAGAACATTGTGTGTATTGGGGGACAGTTGGAGACCTCACTAAGACTTCATCTTCTTTCCTTTGTAGACTGGGATAATCACAGATGCCAGGCTCAAGGAACTAACCCCAGCCATGCCAGTCATCTTCATCAAAGCCATTCCTGCTGACAAACAAGATACCCGCGGTGTCTACCCATGTCCTGTGTACAAAACACGCCAAAGAGGGCCAACCTTTGTGTGGACTTTTAACCTTAAAACTAAAGAAAATCCTTCCAAGTGGGTGCTCGCTGGTGTGGCGTTGCTGCTGCAGGTCTAGACTCACCAGCAGAGCACCTCATTTGCATAACCCTAACGATGAATTAAATTAAAGAATTAAATTGAGAATTAAAACATAAAAAAAAGAATATCCTGAGATTGAAGCCGAGCTCCATCTCGCTGGTGGAGCCTGAACAGAGCCTGCAAGGAGGAGACAGAGGTGCAGAGGGAAGCATGGACCATGTTCTTGGCTCCGGTAAATCAATGTCCTATAATTCCTCCACTGTTGCACTGGGGCACTGGAAGATTCCAACCCAGATATTCCACACACAGCTCAAATCTGAACTTAGTGTGTATTTCTTTTTTGTGATTCAAAGTAGTTTAAAAGTTAATGGCCATCTCCAGTATCCTTAGATAGTTCAGTGACCTGTGAAAGTCTTTAGACTTGGTTCTTTTCTATAGCCCAGTGTTTCTTTGTTATATGTGTAGTGTCTAAAGTTGGGGTGTCAGCAGTGGTGTGGATATTAACTGTTTCCTGCTAATATTTCTGTAAATTTTAGAAACATTAAAAATAGTGTCAATATCCAAAGTGCTTAATGTCATCAACAGTTAAAATACGGTACATGGGTTATTTAAGAATAATATTTCACGGTGATATAGATTTACTAATAAAAGTTATTGTTCCTGGACTAATGTCTAAAAATTGCCTGAAGGTGTGTTTCATTTGTTTCCTCACTGTATGCAGAGTTCATGCAGGGTCAAGTGGGACAAACAGAGCTGTTTGGACAGTTGCATTTATAATTAGAATGCAGTGGGTGAGAACTGCTGTGTTTCCAGAGCAGAAAGCACAGAGAGGGATGACCAGGGTGTGCATTATCTTTCTGAGCCAGGCACAAAGCATTGCTCTGGGCTGCAGAAGCTGAGCACCTGGGAGCAGGGACACGTGGGAAGTGAGGTTCCCTGGGGAAATGGAGCTGTGCCACATTCTCCATGCCACGTGCAGGGCTTTGTTGTACAGCACAGGACTTTGCCTCTGTCTAGTATTTGCTGTTTCTCTTCCCAAGTAGCAAATACACTGAAACCCTGCTTTACTAGAGATGGCCACACCTTGAGTGCTGTGTCCAGTTCTGGGCCCCTCAGTTTAAGAGAGATGTTGAGATGCTGGAGAGTGTCCAGAGGAGAGCGATGAAGATGGGGAAGGGGCTGGAGCACAAGCCCTGTGAAGAGCAACTGAGGGAGCTGGGGCTGTTTAGTCTGGAGAAGAGGAGGTTCAGGGGAGACCTTACTGCTCTCTATAACTGTCTAAAAGGAGGCTGTAGGCAGGGGTTGGTCTCTTCTCTCAGGTGACCAGTGACAGAACAAGAGGACTTGGTCTCAAGCTTCCTCAGGGGAAGTTTAGACTTGATATTAGGAAAAAATTCTTCACTGAAAGGATGATTGACCATTGGAATGCGCTGCCCAGGGAGGGGGTGGAGTCATTGTCCCTGGAGGTGTTTAAAAGCAGACTGGATGAGGCACTGAGTGCCATGGTTTAGACGACGAGTGGCTGTTGGTGTTGAGTCATAGCTTGGACTCGATGATCTCAAAGGTCTTTTCCAACCTTGTGCTACTGCGATGGCAAAACATGTGTGCCATTGGGGAGAAGTGAATTAATTCCTTCTTTTGCTTTGCTTGTGCACTTGGCTTTTGCTTTTCTTATTGAACTGTCTTTATCTCAACCCACTGGTTCTAGCACTTGCACTCTTCTGACTCCCCCTTCCCACTGGTAGGGATTGAGCAAGTGGGTGTGTGGTACTTGGCTCCCTACCGGGGTTGAGCCCCGACAGCGTTTCTGTGGGTGGTTGGTTTCTCAGCCTCTTACCAAACTGAACAGTTTTATGGGTCACCTTGGTACACCCTGACACGGATGTGGTCAACTCTCTGCCAGTCCAGTGCACCAGCTTTCCACAGTGTATTGTCCTCCTACCCAGAGTAATGTAGGAGGGTGAAGCCCTCAGGCTTGGCAGGAGATCCACAGCCTCTTAGTCTGAGCAACACAGCCACTGTCTTCCTGCAAGAATGAGGAGATGCAAAATCCTTGTCTTTGCAGTCCTGGAGACCAACGACCTTCTGGACCAACATAAGGTGGGAAAACTTTCTGGTAAGAACTTTCTTTAATTGCCAGGCAGTGTCTCCGAGGCACAGCCCCCAAAAATTAATGATGAAAAATCTAGTTATGGCTTAGCAAAAGACATTTGCAAATACCTAATGCAAAGCAGAAAGCTGTCTTAAGCTTTGTATTTTAAAATACCTTTTAACCCATAAATGAGGAAACAGATTCTGTAGACTATCCCACATAATGAGTATCTGACTAGAAGAAGTCTATTAGCGAGGGAAAGCTATGCTATTAAATTAAATCCCTGCCAATTTAAAGGAAAACCTGCCAATTAGATATGTAATGTAAACTGGTCACTTCCCACAGCCTTGCAAAGTTGAGTGCATTAAATTCTCCGTGTGTTTCACCGTGCTGGAGGTTTAGTTGCATAAACTGAGCACTGCTGAATGGAGCACATAAAAGCAGGACCAGAATGTGCTTGGTGTCTCTTCAGTGCTTCTTTTACTGCAAACTTCTCATTGCTCTCTGTGTAGGATTTCCTGTCATTCTGGAGACTGCTACTGTCCTAAACTTCATACTCCTTATCTTTTAGAACTCACCTTCCTTTTTCTAGCATGCTAAGGCCTCGTTCTGCTCAGTGTTGTCCTCCAACGTGCCCCCATACCTACAGGAAAGGATAAATTCATTAATTCCCCAGGCACTGCTTGCTCTTTCCAGAGCAACAGCCTGGGCTGTTCTCGTGCTAGCTGAAGAAGAGTGGGATGTTGACAGCAAAATGGATCCAATTGTTTTATTATATATATATATCTTCCTGCATAATTCACCAGTTGGGCAGGCAGGGTATTAGGGAGATATTTATAGATACTAGAAATGTCACCAGGGTGCTCATCCTTCATCCTTTGAAAATCATCACAGGAAAGAGTTGGCTGCAAAATGCTACAAGAGGAGAGTGGATAATTTGATGCTTTAGGGGGAGAAGAAAAATCTGACAGGCGTGAGGTTTTCCAGCCATATCTGCCTAAATCAGGCAATTAAATACAGCTGGCCTGGCTGTTCATTAGGAGTGATGCATTAGAGAAAGGTGAACATTTTCCATTTGAGAGCTCTTGGAGATGGTGCCCACTTGGCAGTTCTAGCGTGCACCTTCCTTCCCATTCTTTGCCCTTGTTCCAGTGGAAGGGATTAAGCAGCGACGAACCCCATCCCCAAAGCCAGTCCTGCCCAATGCTGGGACTCCAGGGCTGGCAGAGCTGCAGCACTGTGGATGGCACCCAGTGCAGACCTGTGGGTGATCTGAAACTGGGCAGGCATGGCTGGCAGCTAGGGCAGTGTTGTGCAGCCACAGCAGCAGGGCAAGAGGGCACCAGGACAGTTTGGGGTGGTTTGGCAGCATGGGCCCATGTGGCTGCACATTTTTCATAGAACCACAGAATCCTGAAGGTTGGAAAAGTCCTCTCAGCTCATCAAGTCCAACCATCGGTCCAACCCCACCGTGCCTACTAACCATGTCCCACGATCCATGGCCACACACTTTTTAAACACCTCCAGGGAAGGAGGCTCCACCACTGCTCTGGGAACCTTCTTCCAATGCTTCACCACTCTTTTGGTAAACAAATTTTTCCTTATATACAATCTAAACCTCCCCTGGCACAACTTGAGGCCATTTCCACTTGTCTCTTGGCACTTGGGAGAAGAGACCAGCACCCACCTTGCTACAACCTCCTTGCAGGGAGCTCTCGAGAGCAGTGAGGTCTCCCCTCAGCCTCCTCTTCTCCAGGCTAAAGAGAACCCCTCTGCTGCAGATCCTTCCCCAGCTCTATTGCCCTTCTCTGGACACTTCTGTTTTTTAGGGAGAAGCTGGAGGCCTGGCTCTCTTTGCCAACTGCACATGGAGCCAAGGAGTCACCACTTCAGATTGAGATGGGGAGCTGTCTTACACTTAAGGTCAGGCCTATGTGTCCATCCCCTTTGCCCTGTCCCAGGGGTTCAGCCAGCTCCTGCATCCTATGATTTCACATGCAAGGTCAGGTACTGGATACCTGGGGAGCCCAGACCAGCTCTCATCCTGTGGGGCTGCTCTGGGCCTGCTCCTCCAGACATCTGTGCTCAATTAGGTAACTCCAGACTGGTGACATTTTCCAAAGGGATGAAAGTGAAAGAAGGAAAATTGTGCTACTGAGCACCTAATATCATCTTAAATTGAATGAGCTCTCCTGAGAGAGAGAACTGGCTTTTCCATAGCCTGGGAGTGCTGTACCTGCTGCAGATTATAATTGGCAGAAGAGAGGGTTCAAAGTAAAATCTTCACAAACGCTTTCTAATGGTGTCCCAAATTTGGGGGATAACCAGCTCAATTCTGCTGCCACTCCTTCTCACACTGTAAAGGAAAATTTAAACCAAAGCCATAAAAGGAGAAACTGGTTGGCAGTCGGTAGACTGGTTCCACTGGGGCAAATTTATTGCAACCATTATTGGCACCAGCAATGCCCACTGATGCAAATTTTGCATGTGTGGCTGCTCCATTATTTACAGAACAAAACTAACTGTAATGTATCACCTAGATACATTCATTTTATAAAGTGGCATTAATACAGTTAATTAGCAATGGCTTATTAAATCCATGTCTGTTATTATGCATTGTTTTTTTAAAAGACTTTAATTGCCCAAACAAATCTACAAATATATTTACCTTGTTAATTGTTTTGAACCTCATTTAAAAGGATTTTAGATTGTAGGAGACGCTCATGGAGTTATAAGCAGCCCCTCTAATTTGAGCACTGCTGTGTCTGTTAGTGCAGAAGGGTTATTTGAGGCTATAAATACATTGCCTAAAGGCTTTGAAGCCCACTTTCCAGTATGCAAACTTTAAGGTCCACTTTGTAGGACGCTCTTACAGCACTCATTTTGATTGCTGCTAAAAGCCATGAGGCGAGACCCAGAGTCTGTGCTCAGTATCTTGGTTCAAGAAGGTTCCAGAAGGAGCTGGGATAGAGGGAACTGAATGCTGTGATCGCTCTGGTGTCTGCACCGCCTTCAGTTTCTGGGAAAGGCTATTTCAGGTACCCCAGTCTCACTGTTGAGAATACTGCCTTGGAAATATCAGAATATTTGTAGTATTATGTGAGGCTTGATGAAAGTTCCACAAGAGAAAAGCTGAACAATCCCAACTCTCTCTGCCTGCCCTCATAGCAGAGGTGTTCCAGCCCGTTGATCGGCTTCGTAGCCTCCTCTGAACCTGTTCCAACAGTTCCACATCCTTCTTAATGTTGGAGATTCCAGAACTGGACACAGGACTTCAGGTGGGGTTTCATGAGAGCAGAATACAGGGGGAGGATCCCCTCCCTCACCCTGCTGGCAACACTTCTTTTGATGCAGCCCAGGACATGGTTGGGCCTTCTGGGCTGTGAGTCCACTCTGTTACGATATTTCCTACACTTTGACTGTGCATTGTCTGGTTAACAAGTGTTTCAATTAATTACTGTAATGTTATTGTTGGGAAGAAGCAGCAGATAGGGGCAAATTGATTAGATAATGAGGAATAAATTGCTATTTGAGGTGTCTTGCTGAACATAGAGTGGTTTTCCTCTCTTTAGAAAGTTACTCAATAACAAGTAGAGGTGATGGCTGCCTGTGAGTGATGGGAAGTCTGTTGGGACTGGGACTGGGAGAAGATGCTAGTGGTAAAATCAGTTTAAGGAAGCTGGTACACGGTGAGGTAATTAGTCTCCTAATTGGAATATTTGCCTGGGAAGCTGGATGACTTCAGCAGCATGAAGGCAGGCGCTGAGCCTCCTTGTGCAGACTAAAGGATTTCATACGGATCAGGCCACCTGGAGCCGAGTGTGGCTCTTGGACTGCAGCAGCTCTTCCCCAGCTGTGTGCCTTTCCCTGCTCCCTGCGAGATCAGGGCTGCCTGGGGGCACTGGCTTGGGAACTGCCTGAGGGTAGGATGGGTGGGGGGAGTGGTGCTTTCAGGAAAGGATTGGCTCCTGTACCTTAAAGTAAGAACAGGAGCCACTGGCTGAGCACTCGTTAATGTTCTCATGAGGCTCAGGGGCAGGATCTGCTCTCTGCAGCCGGCTCATGCACTCCATCACCCCCGCTCTGCTGGGAAATGAGTGACAGATCACACAGCCCATGTCTGCCTGCTAGGTCTTCACCCACCACTGTGTCCTGAGCACCAGAGGAGAGGGGTAACCCTGTGAGATGCCCCCTCACATAACCCGTGAGAGACAGGCATGGATGGAGATGCCCTGAATCCAAGGTCACACTAGATTCCCATGGTCTCTGTCTCATCTTCTATGCCCAACGTGCCAGGATGCCCCTGAGCTGCTCCTGCTGGGCTGAGAGCTGCAGTTTTAATGGAAAGCTGATGGCAAGACCTAGGACAACCAAGCAGTGGCAACACCAGCATGTCAAAAGCTGCTCTCCTCCTACCCCAAGCAATGCTGCTTGAGGCCCATTCTGACCAACCTCTGTGTGTTACGAGCATCTTCCTCTTTCAGTTCCCCAGGTCCCAACATCACCCCATCGAGGACATCACCCAGCACCAGACGGCTGAGCTGACCAGGAGACACAGGTGTCCCCCTCCCCACGTGTGTACCTGTGCTTTGGGGCCAGTTCTGCCAGAGGCAGGGGGAGGTGCTAAAGGGGAAGGTGCTTTCTGTCCACAGTTGAGCTTGGCTTTTAGAGGAGGTGGGGACCTTTGAGTGTCGGGGCCCTGGTTTTGCTTGTCACGTTTTGAGGGACTGTTGAGGGTGTTCCCTATGCATCTCCTTTTAACAGCTCTGTGATGTTAAATAGGTTCATGCTAAGAAATGTGTGGCTGCTTTGAGTCCATTAAGAGGTTTAAGTCATGCTTGCACCAGGCTGAGAGCCTGAGGTCTGTCAGCTGTTCACCACAAAATGAGCTTATATTTGGCAGATTTCTTCTATTTGTTTCTGAAACGGGGAGGTTCCAGCTCCCCTCCTGCCACTGGTGCCCCTAAGCTGTGTATCTGCCCTCGTGAGATCCTCCCATCCAAGGATCCTTTCTCACAGCTGGTTGCACAAGGTGTGGGGAAAGGAGAGGCACTGCCACAGCACGTGCTGCCCAGGAGACGTGCTGGAGGCCACGAGCAGAAATCTGGAAGCCTCCTGAGATCCAGCCCTCATTTTGCAGCACAAAAGGCACAGAGGAACACAGACGTGGATCTGATTACAGTGAGAAAGATGTCAGCCCTGGAAATTAATTATTTGTTCTCCAAAAGGATGTTCTCCAAATTAATGATAATTAAGAATAGGAAATTGTAGAGGGGAAAAAGAAACTGAACAAAACCTGGAAATTCTTTAAAGAAAGATATTTGGAATTAAAAAGCCACAAGCAGAGAGGCAGTTCTTACAAAAAGCCTGGAGGGTGGATAGTGTTAGGAACTACAAATGAGGCTGAATACAGAACAACTGAACAGGAGAAAAAAGAAATCTTCACAAGTAAGAACTGTGAGATGTGGGAAACTACTCAGGGACACTGAAGCCACTAGGAAAAAGCCTGTGTCCTGCAAAATTACAATTAGTCATGAGATACCTTCCCAGTGGGTCTGATCCCACATCTAAGAGCAAGGAAAACTTCTAACAGAAATTGAGACAGGGCAGAGCAGGCCGAGAGGAAATGGCCTCAAGTTGCACAAGGAAAGATTCAGCTTAGATATCAGGAAAAATTTTTTTCACTGAAGGCATTACCAGGCTCTGGAATGGGCTTCCCAGGGCAGTGGTTGAGTCACCATCCCTGAAGGGATTTAAAACACAGGTAGGCAAGGTACTCAGGGATGATTTAGAAGTGGACAGGTACGGCTGGAATTGATGATCTCAAAGGTCTTTTCCAACCAACAATTCTATCATTCTGTTAGTAAGATGGAGCTTTTTGTGATTAGATTGACTTCTTCAGCATCACGCTTCTGCTCACAGTTGTGACACCTGTGGCTTGTTCTCTGGACTGTGCAGAGACACAAACACCTCCAGGGGTGATTTGTCCCTAGACTTTATCTGAGCTGTGACACTCAGTACAATTTCCAGGATCAGGAGTTGAAGACACAAAGTATCTCCCGCAGACTTTTCCTGTTTTCCCTGCTCTGCGGTTTCATTTGGAAGAAGGTTACAGGGAGCCAGGACACACTTTGGTCAGGTCCCTGCTTTGGACAGGTTGGCACTAGAGTCTTGTGTTTCCAATGCAGATTTTGCACGTTGGGAGACTTTTGTTTGCATTCACTATAGGAGGGGAAGGAATCCCACCATCTGTAGTTGGATGAGGGTGTCAATGTCTGCTGGACTCAATGGCTGACTTGCCCATGGTTCACCCCAGAGTATGTGAATGTCACCAAAAGGCCACCTGGGATGATGAAATTAGTCGAGGTGCTTAGCCAGCAGTATAATTATTGCCACTCTTTGAGGCTTTATAGGACATGTGTCTCTTGTCAAACAAACAAATGATGCAATTGCAGGTTGGGCTGACAAAGGTAACTGCATAGGCATAGAAGACTTACTCCATGGGATGCATTTAATTTAACAATGTATAATATGCTAATAAAATTTTAGTTCAGAAAATGCAGAGTGAAGGGGGGGGGGGATGGCTACTTGACAGCTATTAGGAGGAAGGACTCCATCAAAGATCACAGTCCTGGTGTGCTCTCACAGTGGAAAGGAATCTGGCCCGTGCTGGCATCACATCTACCTGGCAGAGTTAGAAAAAGTTGTGCAGAGCACAGCAGCTATCCTGGGAAGAGCTGATTTCTCTGGCAGGGATGCCTGAGTGCTGACTCTTGCTGCCAGGGCTATTTTACAGCACAGAGTTAATAGCCCAGCTCTAATCCCAAGTGCAGAGCCGAGATGTCCCTGTCCCTGTAGAGTGATTGTCTTCACTTCTGCTCCCTGCCCCTGGACATAAATCGTTGCAGGGTTATTTCAAGAGATTAGACCATCCCTGTCTAGATTGTGTGTGCTTCACTCAATCCTCTGTCTTCAGTGCTTTTGCCCAAAGGGTGATTTGGTTCACAGTGGAGATCAGAGCATTCGCAGCAAATGCCCTGTGCTCAGCAAGCCAAGTGGTTTGCTTTGCCTGTCTGCAGGTCTTTGATCCTGCCCTGTCTTTGTCTGTACCAGCCAGGCTGGTTTCCCTACCTGTTGGCTCTTAGGAGTCATTTATCCTCAGCTTGTTTGGTTTGGGAACACCTGGGCTGAGTCAATGAGAGCATCTGGTGTCAACCCAGGTCAGGCTGGTGGCGCAGGAGAACTCCTGGAACAAAGTGTCAGGTTTGCTGCCCAGATTATGGTGTGTGGGTGAAGGAACAAGAAGCATCTCTGCAAATTAATGAGACATTTGATTGCCAGCTGGGATATACTTGACTTCAGATGACCTCTGCATCTGGGAGCAGTGCCAGCAGGCAGAAGAAGAGAATAATTGCAATGAGTGGATGCAGATATTGTAACAATAAAAAAGCTCTATTAACATTGATAAGAGATGAGAGTAGAGAAGTACTTTGTCAGGGACCGACTCTTCCCACTCAGACTCCATATGCACACAGTGGATTGTCTGGTTTAAGGTTAAATCTGCATCTAAATAGTAAGCCAGGACTACCATTAAGTGAGACATATCAATAGAGCATCCTCCCCACCCTGGCCATCACGTAATCACCCACTTCATCCATCCAGGGCTTAAGATGAGAGCTGATCACAATATGACAAGTAGAGAAGGGTTCCTCCAAACATACATCGTGACTCCATGCTCAAAACTGTGCTAAACCCTTCCAGCTCTCCATGTTATACACAATATATACAAAATAATTATTTATAACTATTTTAATAAAGTATGATTTCTAAGACATCACAGCAGCCAAAAGTCTTGTACTGGGAAATCAAGAGGCTTTTAGTTCTTCCCTGGCAGAGGAGCACAGACTGAGGCAGTCCATCACCCATATCCATCTTCAAAAAAACCCCAGCAAACAAATTATTTCAGTCTTCCTGGAAAACCATTTTATTTGTTAAACCTGTAGCAGAATAACATGGATTTCAGGGATATGGATCGGCAAGGCACTAATAAAAGGGCTCTCCACATAGATATCTTTCAAAGACCCATTTGTACCACAAAGAAGCAAGCTGTGTGTTGGCTGGCAGGTCCAGAAGGAAGGTCCTGTTCACCAACAGACCCTCTAGCGCAGGCAGAGTTGCCAGGAAGAAGATGAAGACCATGAGTGCAATCTTAAAGAGGATTTTGGTGCTTCCTCAGGTCACTGCTGTACAAACATCTGCTTACCTGGTTCCTTTAGATTCCATAGAAGATTAACACATCTTTTCACCTCGCCTTGTGGTCAGAAAAACGTGTGTATGTGTGAATGGACAATGTTTGCTAGAGCTGAAGCACAAATGTGTCTCTCTGTGAACCCCTGGGGAGCTGAGGATGCTCTGGCGGTGCTGTGGAGACAGTTGCCATTGTAGGCTGTAGCTAGGACTGCTTCAGTAGGGTGGGTGAAACCACACCAGAGCAAGGACACATCTTATCCAAAAGTGATACTTTGAAATAACTGAGAGGAAGAGTTCATTGGTTCTGTAGGTGTTTATTCCTGTATCATCATTCCTGGTAAAGTTCTGCATCTTTTTTTTTTCCATTATGAATATGCCTGGCTTCAGCTCCCAGACACTGGTCCTGTTATTGTCTTTCCCAGTTTATTGAAGAGTCTTTCAGAACTTGGTGTTTTTCCACATTGTTACTTATGTGTTGTCAGCACATTGCCTTTCAAGTGTCTCCTGAATTAGCTAAATAGATCAAGCTTTTAAATCCTTCAAAGTGTCCTCTCCTACCCTCAGATCATTTTTATGGCTCTTTTTTGCGCTCCCTCACTTTTAATCATCCCACTTAACACTTGTGCCTGGCCTCAGCACAGTCATCCCCAGGGATTAAAGTCACCTCCCTGCCCTGGGTCCTCTTCTCTGTTGGTACATCTAAGAACAGTGGTAGCTTTTGTGTTGCTGAGTCACGTTGAGTTGCTGTGCTACTCTGACCCTTAAATCCAGGTCGGGGTTGGTGCTTTTGGGATCTGCTTTTGTCACGGCTGCCTCAGCTGCAAAGCCAAACCTCTCCACAATAGCACTGCAGAGCGTGCCTGAAAAAGATAACAAGGAAAAATTGTATGAGATGTAAATTGGATCTTGCCTGTGCTCGTCAGCTTTAATACCCATTGCTCTGGATTTGCTCCAGTAAGAGTGAAAATCATGAATTAGCTCCCCCAGTGCTCACGTCTGGGCCAATAAGGGGAGCAGCATTCCAGTGCAGCGTGGTATGCCTGAAGGATGAGTGATTGCTCTTTCTGAAGGTTACTCCAGGGATACCATGGCCCAGCCAGCATGCTGCAGGCTCCAGGGGACAACCAAAGCTCCACAGTTCTGAAGCAGTCCTTAAGTGTGAGGATTTCCCATGTATGTAAGGAATGAGTAAGTATGGGTTGACTATTTACATTCTGGCAAAGTCATGAAGGAGCCTGGGAACAAGGACATGGATGAAGGTTGCTTGCAGCTTGGGTTGTCCCAAGTGGGAAGGCAAAACAAGCACTTTACTAGTGCTGGAAGCAGCACAAAGCTGTGTCATTGAGATGGGCATCCCTGAGCACACCCAGTGACAAATAGCTATAGAGAATGAGCTGAGGCCCTGTGGTGAGAGCTTTTTGAAGAGAGAGCCAGGCCATATGTGACCAACACCCTGCAGGGCTCCTGACCAAGCTGTCCAGCCAGAGAGCTCTCTCTATCTATAGTCAAATCTACAACCAGCACCCCATGCCAGCAGGTGCCTGAAACACTTGGCCGCCTCCCTCTGTTTCATAGAATCAGAGAATTGCTTGGCTGGAAAAGACCTTTGAGATCTTCAAGTCCAGCTGCTCCTGCCCACTACTAAACCAGATCCCTGAGCACCTCATCTACCTGTCTTTTGAAACCCTTCAGAGATGGGGACTCCGCCACTTCCCTGGGCAAACTCTGAGAATCCTCTCAGTGAAGAAGTTTTCCTAATTGTCTAATCTGAACCTCCCCTGGCTCAACTTGAGGCCGTTTCCTCTCGTCCTATCGCTCATTTCAGTATGTATTGTGACAGGTGAATGCCTCTTACAGTCTCACCTGGGTTAAAAGCTCTTCTCTGCTGCTGTGAGAGAAGTTGCAGCAGAAGGATGCTCCAGTGTGTTGGGTTTGAATCCTCAGTAACAAAGTCACTTGAGTACCAGCAGTAATCCTGGGGTGTCTGGGGAGGGGTGCTGGGTGGGGATTGACTGCACAGACTGCTGCAGGGGCAGGACCACAGCTGAGGTGCAAGTCAGAAAAGAGCAAATCAAGACCCACCCCCAGCTGTGTTCAGCCTCTGCCTTGCAATGGCTGCAGAGGCAGGAAACCACCAGTTCAACAAGCAGCTTCACATAGCCAGGACCTCAGATGCTTTGGTTTCTCTTCTTCTCCCTCTCCACTTGAAGAAAAGATGTGCTGGTTTCCTACCAACTCACTTGCAAACAGAAGTGGTGCTGAGTTGGCTGTACTTTGTGCAAAACAGCCCAGTTTGGAGGGACAGGGAGAGCTGACGGGTGGCCGAGATGCAGTAAACTGGTTCCAGCACGTAAACAGCCTGAGGGGGCTGAGTTAGTGGAGGAGATTAAACCAAAATCCAGATTCCCTTGGTGGTAAAGCTTTTTCATCACAGTTGGCTGATTCTCTCTATATTTAAAGCCAGCTATGCATGTCCCCAGGCTGAGCTCCCTCAAACACGGACAGAATGGATAGACCCACTTTCCCTGTCCGAAGTTCCCAGGCAATCCCCATTTACCCACCCAGTCCTTGGAGACTCAGGTAAAAGCAGCTCTTCAATCCCATAGACAGGGGGATGTTTCTGTGTAAACACAGCCACTAAGAAAGCCTGGGTAAATGCCTCTTTATTTTGCTCACAGCAGGCAGCTCAATTTGTCTCTAATGAGCGCTAACACGCTCTCCTGCTATCACTCATAGCAATTACTCTGGACTCACCAGTTGCATACAGAAAGCTTGGATAACCAGCCAACAGCCTCTGCCACGCAGCAAGGAGCTCGCTGGCAATGAACACTGTGAGAAGGGCACCACCCATATAGGAAGAGGTCACTCAACACAGCTTAACCCAACACAGCAACCTGAGGCATGGCGTGGGGACACTGAGTGTCTTGTCTCAGGTGAAGGGGCTCCCCTTTAGCTCACAGCACCTGTGGCCGGGTTTGGTTGCTGCCAGCTGCAGTGGTCAGTGCAAACAGGCTGCCACGTAGTGGAGAGGTAAGTTGGGACCCTGTGCTGGCAGCTGTTACCTTCATGGTGACTTTCACAGATGGAGTAGGTCTGGGGAGTGGCTGCCAATGCCAGGCTTTCATGCAGTGACATTGTCCGGTGGTGAGAGAAATCAATGGCCTCACACACAGGTATGTTGTGCCTCTTCATTTTAAGGATTCCTTCCTTGAGATTTTTCATAGAATCATAGAACAGTTTGGGTTGGAAGGGAACTTAAAGCCCATCCAGATCCTCTGCCATGGACAGGGATACCTCCCACTGGATCAGGTTGCTTAAAGCACCATCCAACCTGACCTGTAACACTTCCAGGGATGGGGCAGCCACAGCTTCTCTGGGCAATCTTTTTTTACCTCCTTCATGTGTTTCTTAGCACTGTGTAATGAAAGAGCTTCTGTGGATCACCTGCAGAAGGGCATTGTGGGCAAACAGTTCTCACTTAAATCAGAGTCTGAGGGTGTGCCTCTAGCAAGGAATAACTGCTAACAAAGACAAAATTTCTGGTGTGAGTTCTTGAAGATGAGACAGGTCTTGGAGAGGTAAAGCAAGATGACTGCTGCCCGTGGTGAGGTACATTTCTTTCCCTTCAGCCCAAACTCTGGGACATTGCAGATGAAGAAGATACGTGGTGCCCCACCATGCCGACAGGGAGATCAAGGACGGGGGCTGCTGATGGCCCTGGCTGCAGGTGCCCTGTGGAACATGTGAGAGCTGTAGCTGCTTGAGGTCAAATGGGCAGAGCTGAGACAAGTTCACTGGGGTAGATCTGCAGCAGGGTTTGAACGTGTTTGTAGTCTCTGCTGTCTGAAGGCAGACATCCTGTCTGTCCAAAAGCATGTGTTTTTAGACAAATCCCTGCAAAGCCACTGCCTAGAAGTTCCTGGAGAGTTGTTAATGAATATTTCTTTCATTAACCTCTCATTAACCCCACAGGCACAGTCTCCCAGTGAGTATGAGGATGAGCTGAGCAAGGGTTTTATCCATTTTAACAATCAGAAAAGTGCTCAGAGGTTCAACACAAGGTGTATTTCAGAGGTTTTCCCATTCTGATCTTCAACTGGTCTAAACGACAGCTCCACTCAAGTAAAGATGATATTGTTGGTCCAAAACCTACTCAATATTAAAATAAAGGCTTGTAAATAAGAAAGCAGTTGGAGTTCTCTCCCAACCTGCTATCCTATCCTATATCACAAATATGGAATATAGAGCTTCATGGATCCTTATTGACAGACCAGACAAGAGATTACACTGCCAAACTAGTTGTTCTACTTATCCTGTCACTTGGACTACTTTTTCAACCTTCCTCAAAAAAAGGCACAGTTAAAACTTTGTGAGAACTGCATTTCTCTTTTCCTGAAGTGCTCGGTGGTACTACATAGAGTGGGAAGACAGGAATGAATTTGCCATCAGCCCTGAGCACAACACAACACGTTAGCACCAGCCCTCCTACTGGAGATCTTTCCTACTGGAGAATTACAGTCAGGGATCCAAATAATCCTAAATTAATCTTTATATTTATAATGGGCTTCAAAGGAGATGGAGCAGAGCAGCCACATATCAAAGATGTTTAACAAGAAGGCTCCTTGCAGAAGACACCATAACTGACAGCACAGTAATTGGAACACAGTGACAGCTTCTTGATAGAAAGATGGCTTCTGGGTAAGTAGTGTGGGGGTTTTGTTACTAATTAGTTTATGTTTTATAGGAGAGAGATGCCAGAATTTAAAGCTATCTCAGTTCCTGTTGATGCTTGCTTTGTTTGCTTGTACTCCTGCGTAAATATGTGTATGTTGTCATGGCAGTTGGGACTGGTGGGAGATGCATGATCCTGGCTGCTTAGTGTGTCCTGCATGGAAAGAGTATTTCCAGCTGATTATAATTTTCCCAAACTTTACTCAAGGTGGCATTTTTCAGGAAAGACTCGTGGCCATGTTTGGATAATGAAATGGACTCGTGCTGCAAATTGCCCACAACTCTTGTCCTCTGCTCTCCACTAGAGCTCCCTCTTCCACAGCAACCTGCTGTGGTTATTGCAGAGCTGAAACACCCTGCTCTTTTGGCAGATGCTGAGATTTGTTGGAAGCCCAAAGTTCAAATTGAAACAAACAAAAAGCACTTCCCAAACCTAAAGGCAGAAAAGAAGAGCTGCTACCTGGCATTTCAGCAAGGAGAGAGATGGAGGGCTGCATCGTATTCCCAGTCTACTCCTGACTCACTCTGTGATTGGGGTGAGTCACTTCTGAAAGTCTCTCCTTCTAACGTCCTCTCTGCTCTGCAGTGAAGGGTAATGCTCCTGAAGACTCTTGCAAAACTCCATTAATTATTGAAAGCCTTTAAGTGTGTTACTGCCTGGGAGGAAACCCCTTGTGGAAACAGATCCCTCCTTTGTGGGCAGAAAACACTTCCAGGTTTGAAGTGAGCTTCAGCTCACAGAAGAACTTGTAGATTTTGTCTATGAAAATAGCTGAGAGAAAGATGGGTAGTCTGTTCAAAGAATAACTGTGGCAATAAGACTTAATATTAGCAGCCACACAGCATTTATTACAGCAAGAAACACCCCCTGTCTATTGTCTCCTTGGTGGTTTTTCCCAGAGATACTCTATCTGGCTTCAGCTTTCATCAGCTGGTTCTTCTGATGCTGGATTAAAGACCTCTATAATACCTTACACTTTTCACCCTCTAAAAATGCTTGTACCTTGTGACCAAGTCACCACTCATCTTCTCACTATGAATTAAAATGCTGAGCTTTGTGAAAACATCACTGAAAATCGTTTCTCCAACTCAGTTTTGCATTGGTCATCCTCACTAAGGCATCCCAGAAGCCCTGCTCCAGTGCCTGCAGGTCTGATGTCATTTGCGCCCTTACGGCACTTTCTGTTCAGACAACCAAACTCACCCTTGACTCACAACATCCCTCTTTCTTCACTCTTTGCATCTCAAACCCTCAGTGTCTCCTGAAACTTTTAGCAGCAACATTTTCATCTTTATTTCTGGGTTGCTGAGCTCAGTGTTGAAAAGTGTGTGGTCTCGTGTTGAGTTCTTACAAATGCGACTTGGAACGGCTCTTTAGGTTAAAACCCACTGAACCCCATTTTTAGAGATCTGCCAGTTCCCCTCTGCCACATCTCTTTAACATCAGTTTTCTCAAAAATATGCAGTGATAAAATCTGTAATCAGATTGTTAAGCAGTACATGATCCAGTACTGTAGAGAGGGCTAAACATACTGCATCTACACATCATCCTTGCCAGCCCAAATTGTAGGAACATTAGAGAATTAATTCCAGTTTGTTTGACAAGATCTGCTTTACTTAAACCCATGCTGACAGGTGTTAATTATCCTGCAGTCCTTTAATTCTTCATCATTTTTCAACATCTTTCCAAGGCATCTGGAAGCAGTGTTAAAACTTAGGTTTGGGAAACAATCCCATATGTTGTGCTTGAGCCTAGGAACAGCAGGAGAGCTGCTGGGAAGATACGACCGATGGAGTGGCCACCCCTGCCACTTGGACTTCTGTCTGCCTTCAGACTTCAACAATACTTTGGGGTCTCCCAGCAGTTTTTCTGGGTTTTTCCTTTCAAGGAATGGGCACAGTCCTGTCTTTTTTCATGTGTGAGGATTTTAGCCTTTCCAGACGAAGGTACTGCTGCATTGCTAATTGAATGTTTTGCCTCCATGCAGCTCTGTCTCTGCTCTGTGCCAGCTCAGGTGTGAGGAGGTGATACTTGGACTCTGCTGTAGGAGTGGCCTGTGAGCAAGCTGTCTGCATCGAGGAAAAGAAACAACTGGCAGGACACAGCCCTGTTGTTCCTCAGGTAACCCCACGCTCATACCATCATGTCCATTCCCAAGTCCTTTCAGATCATAGAATCATAGAACAGTTTGAGTTGGAAGGGACCTCAGAGCCCATCCAGTTTCACACCCCTGCCATGAGCAGGGACACCTCCCACTGGATCAGGGGGCTCAAAGCCCCATCCAACCTGGCCTTGAACACCTCCAGGGATGGGGCAGTCTTGACTTCTCCGGGCAGCCTGTGCCAGGGCCTCCCCACGCTCATAGGTGGCTAGGTGTGAGGTGCATGCCAGTGGAGGGCAATGACTGCTGCCTCCTGCCCTGCAGCCTGAGTTCCCTGCTGCATTACCCAGGAAAACGGCACTGGCTGTGACAGCCTGTGCTTCCCTGACACCCACCAGTGTCACACACATGAAGTTATACCCTGCATTGCAGTGATCTCACCTGGGGTGGTGCCAGGCCACCAGAAATACCTCCTGGGCCATTACAGATGAGCCTGCAGAGATCACTTAGTGGGGCCAGTGAAGACAACTTGGATGAAGGCTGGTTAATAGAGTGTAATCTCTTCACAAAGTACTGAGATCCATTATTACAGGAATTGGAAACAGTGGGAATTATTGTCCTTTGAGGTAAGAATTGGCTCCAGCTTCATCTCAGTCATCACTGGCTCTCAACACCATAAATCCTGCTGTTCTCTTCAATACCTTTTATGGGAAGTGGAGAAATTAGCTTATTCTCCATTGCTCCCTCTCCACTTATTAGGGCTACAAAGGATTGGGTAATCATGAACAGAACTAATGGGAAAAAAGAAACTCCTCCCTTAAAAATATGTTTTAATCAACTCTGTTGATTCATGTGTTTCTAGGAAGTGCTGATTATGCTTTGCTGACTGAACTTTGTTCTTATGGAGATAGGAGACCCCAAGAACTAACCTGGCTCAAGGGCTAAAAAAAGGTCTCATCTTTCCCGTGGACCTATCCTGGAAGATTTTCTTCTCTCAGGGGTAGTGGGATGTTACTCCTCAAAGCTTTTTTATCTATTTAAACTGAGCAGCAAAGCAACAGAAAGCTATGCCTGAGGGAAGACTGATGAGCTCATGTCTTGGTGGGTGAGTAATGGTGATGTGATAACCTCTGCACCATGTGAAGACAGTGGTGGGGAAGGATACCTGGGAGATGACCCTTGTGATGTAATCTCTGGACACTGGAGAGAGCCCAGACAAGGCCACAAAGTTGGTGAAGTTTTAAAGGTGAAGCCGTATGAAGAACGGTCGAAGTTGGTTGTTCTGTTCAACCTGGAGAAGAAGAGACTGAGAGGGGATCTCGTTGTGGTCTACAGCTTTCTCATAAGGGGAGGAGGAGCAGCAGGTGCTGATCCTTTCTCTCTGGTGGTCAATGATAGGACCTAAAGGAATGGCAGGAAGATGTGCCAGGGGAGGGTTAGGTTGGGTATTAGGAAAAGGTTCTTCCTCCAGAGAGTGGTGGAGCAGTCACGGCACCGAGCTGGACAATACCCCAGAAGAATCTGGACAAGGCCCTCAGACACACGGTGTGAATGCTGGGGTTGTCCTGTGCAGGGACAGGAGCTGGACTCGATGATCCTTGCAGGTCCCTTCCACCTCGGGACATTCTGTGATCCTATAATCTCAGGAGCACTTCTCTGAAGGTAAGTGTCAGAGCTGCAAAGTGACAGAGAAGAGACGGGGCAGAGTCACTGCCCAAGTGGATAAGGAGAGCTTCTCCCAATGTCCCAGAGCACAGGGACAAGGCTGCTGGCAGCTCCATGCTGGGAGGGAAGCAACTCCTGCAGTTCCTGCCTTCCTTCTTCCACTTCCAGTGCTGTGCCGTTAGAAGCTGCTGATATCTCAATGTTTTTTATTCCCAGCAATCCTTCCCAATTACCAGATATCACATTTTTAATGTAAGCAAATTTGCATAATGCTGAAGGCAAATTAATATGAAAAAAGAGATAGAAAATCTGACATTTCCTCCACAAAAAAGCAAGAGAAAAACCCTGTTATATTTCCCAGCTAGGCATAGCAGTGAGGAACCCCAGGCTCAGAGCTGATGGCAATGAAAATGCAGTTTCCCCCTTGTGGTAGTAGTAGGGGCTGTTAGTGAGGAACACGCTCTGACCTCCTTGGGCTTCTCAAATCTCAAAGGACAGGGAAACTCCAGAGCGTGTGCTACTGCCAACAGCAAAAGCAAAGCCCCTGCTGAAGCCTTCAGCACCGTGGGATGTATTACAAGGTCTGAGTTAGCAATACAAGGCTTTCTAGATGTAGATCATGACTTATGAACACAAAATTAAAGAAGATGACTTTAAAATAAAGCCTTTTTAGGCTTACATGACAAAATTTTACAGCGAACGGTAATGTCTTGTTTCTCTGCCTGCAATTTCCTGGCATGATGATGAAATAAATACATAAAAATAATGACTGTTCCAGGCCTTGTAGCACTCATCCCCCATTCTCAGAATTGGTGAGACTGCACCTTCAATCCTGTGGTCAGTTCTGGGCCTCTAACTACAAGAAGGACATTGAGGGGCTGGAGCGCATCCAGAGAAGGGCAATGAAGTTGTTGAAGGGTCTGGAGAACAAGGCTTATGGGGAATGGCTGAGGGACCTGGGGTTATTTACCCTGGAGGGGAGGAGGCTGAGGGGAGCTCTCATCACTGTCTACAACTCTCTGAAAGGACATTGTCGTGAGGTGGGTGCTGGTCTCTTCTCCCAAGTGACAGGTGATGAGAAATGGCCTCAAGTTGCACCAGGGCAGGTTCAGATTGGACATCAGGAAAAATTTCTTCACCAAAAGGGTTCTGAGGCACTGGCAGAAGCTGCCAGGGAGGTGGTGCAGTCACCATCCCTGAAGGTGTTTAAAAGATGGGTAGATGAGATGCTCAGGGATGTGGTTTAGTAGTGAACAGGTAGAGTTGGACTCAATGATCCCAAATATCTTTTTCAACCAGGCGATTCTATGACTCTGATTTCAATAGATGCTACACACAAATACAGTTATCTACCTTTCAAATGCTGGTTACAAAGATCAGGACAACTGCCTAGAAAATGGCCTTCTCCCCCTCCCCCCAGTATAAATTAAAAAAAGACACAATTTATATGTTGAAATTGCCTTTATTTTTTTAATCCATAAATAATTGTTACTGACAAAAGTGGAAAAATCCTTAAGACTCTAAATTTTACTAAACTGATAATATTTTTGTTTACAGTACATACAGAATGTGCTTTTACAGGTAAGTATTACAACAAGAATAATACAGAGAAAAACAGTCAAATACTGCTCATCTTGAAGCTTGTTTAATGGTTAACCAAGAGTCTGTGCAAAGTTACAGATACAAATGTACTTCCTTTTCAGTACTACCGTATAATAAACATGGAATCCATAAACTGGGCTAAAGCACAAAAATATCCACTTAACCCTTCTTAGGAAATATTGTCCCCCAAACTAAAAATATTACAGTAAGAAGTGTCTTTCTCAGAGCCAAGAAATTCTTGCTACAAAAGATGTCTAACGGGTTTGCAGACAGAAGGTCAGGAGCTGGTACGAAGCGCGTGGGCAGAGGGTCAGGGTGGCGTGAGGCACGCTCCCTGCGGCAGAGGCAGTGGGGATGGAGACCTCCTGGACATCGCGTAGTCACAGTGGAGACACAGAACACCGCTTTGCTCGCTGCTGAGAGCAGAGATCTCTTTCAGATTGACACTAACAGCACTGAATGGGATCATCCAACTCTCCCGTTGCCCCCAGTGGGTGGAGCGTAGGTTGGTTTTCCCAGCTGGGTTTTGGGCTTGGTGAGGGCACCTCCTTGACAGCCATCAACAAGCTAAAAGAGGTTGGGAATGATACCTTCTACCATCCACGTACAGACATACACTGAAGTGGTTGTTCTCTAAGAAGCAGCCCCAACGAAGGCTTATTGCTAACAACACTTGTTACAAAAATATTTAACCCCTTTTCTCACATATTTCCTCTACCAACTTCTCAGTCCTCTGAAACATACTTGAACACGAAATCTGTGGTAAATACACTTCAGCAGAGTCCCTCCTTCTAGATGAAGCACTAAATCTGAAACAAAACTAAGACAAGCTACTTCTCCATCACATGACCTGAAGACGGCAAATTGGTCACAAATTAGAACACTTGCTTCAATTACAATTAAAGTTACCCTGTTTCATGATGGTTCTGTTTGCTGCAGTAGAAGAAGAGGAAGATAGCTTACCAGAAACTACCCATCAAAATTTGATGTCAGGCTCTTGTAGATTCTTGGTGGGAATGATTCCAATAGACACAAGAACAGAAACACACATGCGGGAAGCCCGTGTTCATGGGACCAGCTTTGCAGCTAGCGGAACACTAGAAAGAAATTACATCTAGGCCAGGAAAGGAGGGCTCACTCCCAGGTAATTGTGTCTGTTTCTTCTCACCCACCCACCCCCACCCCTAAGTAACAGATTACCATTTATAAAAGGAATTTTAAAAGACTGAAAAATATTTAATTTTTCCTTAAAACACCATTCACTGGCATTAGAAGCCTTTTTATGACAAAATATCCATTCCGTGGTGTGATCTATGTGGATCATTAAAAATAGTTTTCCACATATCAAAGAGTGGTTCGATATAGTTTGGAAGCTTAGGTTGGTACAGGGCTGGTCAGAACTTAATGACTGTGTTTTACAGCATGTATGTGGATGTGTGTTTGTGTGTACACTCATCTCCATACATGTGTCTGTATTAATGAGAGAGCTGTACAAAACCCAGTGCAGCTCACTATTCCATGTTGCTGCTTGGGGGATGCAAATAACTATCAGTTTGTAGGAAATCACATACTCTTTTCTACATCACTCTCCTCCAGTCCATGCACATGCACTCCGGGAACTGGACACTACACAGATGTGTTTCCACCTGTGGGTTGGAGAAAAAGACAGATAACTCTTCCAAGTATATTAGACTAATCAAGGCAGATTATATTTTACTGTACAGAGGAATGTGACTGCTTCCTGCTTTTCTCCTGAGTGCAGAATGTTATGGTGACTCAGACATGAGGAGAAGAAAGCAAAAAGGTCAAAGTGCAGATGACAACATCCCTTCGAGCTGCTGCCTCCTAGGAACCCTGACCAGAGGGAGAGCAATTGGAAATCTGGGGAACCGCATCGCCCAATTCCAGCACTCGCATTCTGGATGGGCACTGGATTTCAGACATGATGGGGCAGGACAAACAATACTCATAAAAATGTTTGCTGTTTTACTATGTCTGTGGTGAGAGGTTCTCAAAGTTCTTCATTGACATGGTATGAAACCTCATAATGCTTCTAATGGAGTATGAATGGTTTATCATATTACAAATGTGTCACCATCATCACATATCGACCAAAGAAAACAGAAGTGCTGGGGACTAAACTGTGTATCACAACACTCAGTCCTGGAGTGTCCCTTCAGTGGCAAACTCTTAGAAAGAGGAATAAGGAAAAAGTGACATAAGAATACCTGTGTGTGCTGAAATGTCACTGCTCTAGCTAGTAACCCGTTCCAGCATACAAAGCGAGCCTGGGAACCCATGGTGTCCTGGAACAAATTGTGGTCATCCAGGGCATGATGCCCTCCCAAAGAAATCTGCTGAAATTTTTCTGTGGTGGTGGCAGAGTCCCTGAAGAGATTTGGCCTAGAAAGGCTTTTTGATGGTTCTTGTGGGTTGCATCTGCTTGAAACCCTTGATCCAAAAGATGAGGAAATGGGGCTAACGTTTCTTTGGAGGATTATTGCCCAGGTAGGACAAGTTAGCAGAGGGCCTGTGATTTTTGTCAGTTGGAGCAAGAGAAGGCTCTGAGGTCAAACGGCCCAGAGTACAGCACAGCATCTGCTAGGCTACTTGAGCGGAGTTTCCATGTTTGCATCTCATCCAGCAGCTTCTTAGTTCACGAATGGGACATTTAGATGAAGACTAGAGCTTGAGACAGGCAGCTATGGGAATGGAAAGAGAGGACTGTTCACCTACGTGTGGCCCCACATGCTTACCTCTGCTCCTCTAGCTCTGCCACCTCAACTCCTGGAGACGCTCAGGTGGACTCTCCTCTCCCACAGTGTTCACATCTTCCTGCTTGCAGAGGGGAAGATCCTGGCTTTTCTTGGACCTGGAAAGAATGGAAGAGCCCCAGAATCTCAGCTGGGACAGCCTCCCAATCAACCATGTGCTTTTCTCTTCGATTCTCAAGAGTCGCAAACTTCGGTCTATGGAAAGGTCAGCAAGGGCAATATTCTCACAGGCATTTCCTACTGTGAAGAAATATCCAGTGACTGAGCTGAGGTGCTTGGAGGTAGTCAGGGGAGAGTAGTGTTCATCAAGGAAAGGGTTCAGGACATGAGGTGTGAGCCTTTTCTCTCTCATCCTTCCCGTGCCATGATCCATAGACAATTTGAGTTGTTGCCCAGAATGATTTTGCCCAAGTCTGCATGGTAACGATGATTGGAACCGTGGAAACTCTTATTCCTTCTCAGCTCAGTTTCCGTCAAACAAAGCCCCAGTAGTTCTCACAGGTGGAGTCCTTTCTGAAAAGAGTCTCCACCAGGCAGGGCAGAAGAAAGCTCATGAACTAGGATCAGCAGCCCCAGGAGAGTCTGGGAAAGAGAAAGGCCACTTGGCCACCCCACCGAGGCTTACCTCTAAATCCCACTGGGGGAAGAGGGCATGTTCCTCCTGCGTACCCTGCACCAGAAAAAGCTGGTGTGGCATCATCAGAAGCCTCCACACAAGACTCAAGCCTGCAACAAGCCCACAATCATTGTAAGCTACAGGACTGACACGTTGAGCTGGGAACGTCCTTAAGGCGGGAGGTGGGAGGTATTTGAGGGCAGTGAGAAGGGTAGAGCTAGTTTAAATGCAGCTTAATGAGGAACCACGCAGGAAAATAGTGCGGGAATGTAAGGCAGGGAGAGAGAAGTACTGTTTGAGAATGTGTTTGCAGCCTGAAGTCAGGTGTCATTTCACCCGGAGGAGGGAACACGCCTGCTGTTCAAGTTGGCAGCATGGGTGTGTGCATGTGGTGGGGCTTTGAGTGCACGCCATGGAGGGTGAGTCCTGGAGAGTGTCCAGTACAACCAGTTATAGCACTGGGTCTGGCTGGCCTTCAAAACCTCTGAGACCCCATCTTGGCCACAGAAGTATGTTCTAGTGTGAGTTAGTTCTACAGAATTTGATAGGAACACAAATGCAAAGTAAAATAACCAAATCAAAACTAAAACCAACAAAAAATGAAGCAAAGCCCACTCTGGCTAGAAAGCCGAAGATAAAACCCTCACAAATTCTGGACCCATGAGTCTATATTTTAAAGATTTTACAAATATACAGTATCTAATTAGCATTATATCAGATATACAACATGCCCGTTTATTATAATTATGCTGGATATATAATTTATATGCATGAAATGTAACTGTCTTCATGGTTAGGATTGGTACTCAATGGAATTGGAATTTGGAAGGTTTTCTTGGAGGGCCATTACATGGAGAGGATGGTGGAAAATTATCGACTTGCTTTTCAGTAAACAGACACCCTCAGCTCTGCACTTCTGCTGAGGGATAGGGAAAGATTTGCTACATCTGGAGCTCTCTCATAGGTTGTAATTGAGAGGAGGAAATCTGTTCAGATATAGGGCAACTGGGCCAGTGGAAAATAAACTTCTGGGGAGAAATCCAGGCTTGGTGAAATGTGTGGTAGCCTTGCCTTGCAGGGGTCTCGGTGGAGTCAAGACTTCCCCCAGCACAGGTCAGCAGCGCAAAGCTGAACGCATTCTGGTGCTTCAGGTTCAGCAGTGGCAAGAAGCTGGAGGAAGAGAAACCCTATTCCTCCTTCCTATTTACATGTTGGAGACACCAAGATACTAGAATGAGTGGAGAAAAGGGTCTAACAAGCATTTCAGCATATTTGTGCTTATTGAACACATCAACCCCACTACTTCCTACACTGAGAGAGCAGGCGATTTGTAGGCACTAGTATATTTTTATCTTATGAGTATATTTAATATAAACTAAAAGATTTCTCAGCGAGGCTATTCTTGTCCCTAGACCTGCCAGTCCCCTAGGAAAGTCTGCCCTTGAACTCGCTCCAAGGGTGAGGAAGAACAGATATATGGGTGCTGGCTGATATCGAGCAGTCTGGAGGTGATCCCCAGCAGCCAGAAGCTTACCTACTGCTACAGAAAGGCCAAACATAAGAGCTGGCGTGAGGACCGGGAACAGAGCCCCTTCCTGCCTGGATGGGCTGCTGCATTTCCTCCTCCCTGTCTTGGGCTTCATGAGAACGTTTCGACTTGTGGCAACTGAAAAGTCCTAAATTCATAAAAACAATGGGATAATGGCGATGAGCCCTTGGAAGAAGCCATCTACTACTATGGCTTTCTTTGACAGAAACTGATGCATCTCAGGAAATTTCCTCTATTATCCCTCACTTTGCTTGCTTGGGTTCTTCTTACGTCACCGATGAAGGGGTGGATTTAAAAACAACAACGTGGATGGGACTGTCAGAGAAGTCTTTTCAGACACTTAGTTATTAGAGGTTACCTAGGCCTATAAGGCCACTGCAGTACGGGGTGCCGTGGCCACCCCAGTCCTCAATGAGTATCTACAATGCACGAGGTCATATCAAACAGTCACCTCTGTTTTGCTCGCTGTGCGGTAGTGATGGTGGTGTCCTGGGATATAATGCAGTTGTTCTACCGTGTTGTGCCGTCGGGAGGCGAACGCTTGGCGCTTGGCGGAGGTTGGGTTCATACCTAAGGTATTGTACAAGTTATTTGAGGCACTAGGATGGGAGTGCATTTTTGTCATCCTGTAGCGATCCAAGACAGGTGTTGATACAAAGACGTCTGTGTGTGACAATGCCCGTGACATAGACTGCTCGGGGTACCCCGACCGCTCCGGGGAGAGCAGGGGGTCTTGGGAGTGGAGGCGCTCTGCCGACAGAAGCTGCTCATCTGAGAGGATCCGTTCGTAGGACATGCTAAACTCCTCAGGCATGATCCTCTCAGGAGACAGCACTCTGTCCTGGGACATGGCCCTGATGGGACGGCGGGGCCTGTCCCTGTGGTTGGTCTGTTGAGACATTTTGATGACGTTGATAGGGAGCGTGCCCCGGGCTGCCAGGTCAGGCAGGTGTCTCCTCCTCATGTAGTATTCGTCAGCCTCTTTGTCAGCTGTTGGAAAGGAAAGGGAACAGTTAGAAATGTCAGAACAATTTCCCACAGGGTGAAAAGGGGCTGCGTAGGGCACACAGCCTTGGAGCAGCCTCCTAGCGGGACCACCTACCAGCAACTTGTCCATGCCCACCTACCAGCAACTTGTCCATGCCCACCTACCAACAACTGGGCCTGGGCATGGACATCCATGTCAGGGGGCTGTCTGCTGGAGAGAGGCAGACAGAGAGCCCCATGAGGATCGTGTCATCACAGGCTTATGGCAAACAGAGAGAGTTCTAATTGCGTGCAGACAAGTCGAAGTCCCCGCGCAACGCATCACAGCTTCTCGCACCATGACACAGCGGACACCAAAGACTGGTGAGTCCAGGCTATGGTACCCATTGCATGATTTACACAAATGATGAGTTATGGAGAAATTATCAAATGTCACCTTCACAAGACACTTATAAAAAAAAGAACAGGGGAGATGAGCTGATGCAGGCGAGCTCCTCAACTGAGGGAGCTCATACCCTTTTTCTGGATTTAGATGTGGATGTGCTCTGGAATCCATGAGCGACCTCATCACATTTTTAATTACTATTTTTGAATATTTGTCAATGCGATCACAAAGCAGGTTTGGTGAGCATGGAATGCTCTCTCTGAGACACTAAACCATCTGCCTAACATTTCATTTTGTGTTTTTTTCTTTGACACCTTGGTTGTTGTAACAGAATTTATCCCATGGAATTTTTCCTGCTCGGTTTGTTTTCTGTGTCTTAAATGACCTCTTTGTTCTTCAGAAGCTCAGCACATTCCTACACTTCCTCACATCCTCTGAGGCACAGTGCTTTCACAGGAAATGTCAATGCCTTATGATACGTGATTGGTGCTGACAACATCCCAGAAGTCTACTCACAAGAAAACCCATTGGTGCCTTCAGGTCTTCAGCCAAACCGCGGTGTGCTGTAAGCATCCTTTGCTGCATGATCTCACTCACTAATTTCCTATTCTCCTCTCCCACACATTCAGTGCTCTCCTAAATGCACCTGGACCGTGCTCCTCATGGTCCTGCGAACAGCCCACAAAACCCTGAGCATCTGTGAGGAGGATGGTTGATCCCCCATCCCAGCATCCAGAAGTACAAGCAGGGAACGTGTGCTGAAATCCATGGCCTGTTGGCACTGCTGTTGCTGCTTCTTTTTACAACCTACACACCACCAGGGCATGAGGATTATCCAGAGCTCTCCTGTAATGGCACGCTTGCTGCTGATGGAATTTCCAAACTATGTATTGTAGGAATGAGTCTTATTGTGCAATCAGAAACTTCTTGGAAGAGTATCTCATTGAAAATGTCAGACAGCAGCTCCTCTGGCCTCAAATACTTGTCTTTAAAAATCACCTTTTGGAAGCCTGAGAAGGACTGGGGAAATTCCATATGGCCACAGTAATTTTAGACATTTTTATTCTATAGTGTGGCCATAGATACACTTACACACACTTAGCATGCACAGGCTTGATAATGATGCTTGAGGCTGGGTGCAGAATAGGAGCTAAGCAATTAGCACTCCGGCACTTGGCCTCTGCTCTGGATGAGAGAAGTTCCACTGGATTTTCCCAAGTGACTTGAAATAGATGTAATTAAAGCAGAGAACATCCTAAATGGAGATATGCTTGGATGCTTAAACCTGGCTGTTGTAATTGCCAGCAGGAGCTGAACTAGCTTATGGGAGGTTTACAGTGGTCTGAATTTGCTAGTGAGGCAGCAGAATCAGCTGATTGGAAGTGGTTAGAAGTTGTTCCTTGCTAATTTAGATCAAAAAAGGGTTTTGTCAATTAAGATAATTAAAAATATCTTTTCCTTCCCTCTTCCAAGCCTGTAAACAGTGCAGAAGTCTGCAAGGCCTGTTGCTGGCCATAGCTAAACTGTTCAGGAAACCAATTTCATTTCAAAGGTGTTTCTAAGCTCATACAAGCTTTCTGCTTCCAAGGTGCTGAGAGACACATGATGTTGGGACAGCTCTTCCAGGAACATTTTCAGGTGTAGACAAACTTCACATCTCCATCTCAAAGGAATCAAAGCTGGAACTGCAGTTTCCTGTGAATAACAATCTGGTTTAAGCAGGCACCAGACAGATATTTAACAGCCTGTTGTCTCTGAAAGGTGACGTCAGTTCAGGAGCATCAGGAGAACATAGCTGGATGAGGAGAGTGTTCTGACCACACGTGGGTCTTTGTGCTGCAGGAGAAGCTCAGCATAGCTCTATAATCACAGCTTTCTGCACCCAGGAAAAGCAATGAAACAAATACAGCTCCAGGCTTTTGAGACTGGAGGCATCAGGTGCTTTCTGGTTGCATAGTTTGCTAAAAGCAAAATATCTCTAGGACCTGAAACCATCCCATCTGATTGATCTCACCCTCATTGCACCAGCAAGTTCACTGGGACAGTGAACAGTCTCTGACACCACTGCCCCTCATCTTCCCCTTGAGGCTCACACGAAAACTGACATTTGTCATTTTAGCCAAAATAAAACTTCAATCAAATAGGTTTCTCCCTAGTGGATGGGCTTAAAAATTAAAAATGTGTCCTAAGTGGATTCCAAAAGGCCATAATTGAAGAGCAGACAGGAAGAAATCACTCATCTATCGACTGGCAGAAATGTCTCTTTGTTTAAGCTAGTCTCATACTTCACTAATCTTTTTCAAACATGCAGAGGTGGAGTTACTGGAAACCACATTTTCTGCATTTTTTCCCATTGTTTTTATGTTTGTTTTTCTCACCTTTCTTTCCTTTTCTAGCAGTTTCTGGAACATTGATCAGGGTTGATATCACCAAACTTCAGCAGTGTTTGAGTCCTTCATCTGTCCTGGTTTTAGGATAAACTGATTTGTCCTCAAGCAGCATTTCCCCCCTCTCTCATTTGGAGAGAGATGAGTGCTCTGGTCACACACCTCACCTCAACATATCTAAGATGCCACCACAGAAAGGCAGAGTATGGCTCCTCTGACACTGAAATTAAATAAACAAGGTACATTTGTGGTGTTCCAAGAAGAGAGTGTGTTGAAAAGCCAAGAGCATTTTTTCTTCCCATGATAGTATGTTAACACAGTTAGAATGTGTGCATATGTGTGGGTGTGTAAGGCCATCACACTAATGTGTTTGCTTTTCTTAAAGATCTGCAGTTCCAATGCACTTTCCTTTTGGGCTTGTCTCTCCTGTTCTAATTGTCATTAGCATTTTCGAGCTGCCTAGTCATTTGTGATGATTCTTTAGCCCACACCAAGTGGTTTAATATGCCTGAAAATATTAGCGTGCTTCCTGACTGACCTTTCTCACTTTGCTGGAAACAGCAGTTCCCTGGAGCTCTGGGCAGGACAGAATTAATACGGCTGCTCTTGCTCAGCCACGTGTTCTCACACCCACCCACCCACCACTGCTCTTCCTACTTGCCAGCCTGAGAGGGATGCCAGGGCAAAGCTGGCATTGGGCTTCCCACGGAGGTGGTACCCTGCCCCTCAGAGATCCTCCCACCTGGCTTCACAAGCAGCAATCCCAGATGGGTTTCCTGGGGAGGTAAACATCCACAGAAGAAGAATGCTCACTGCGTGGGACCTCATTCTACCTGTCTTCTACGCAGCCAGCAACCTGTTTCCTGGCGCTCAGTAAGGGTCCTGGACATTTTCAATCCCTTACTCTGGAAGGAGAAGAAGCCATGGTGATGCTTTCTCAGTCAAATGCCAAGAGAGGTGAGTGCCTACCCTGCACATCCCATGGTGAGGAGCCCCTCTCACCATGCTGGGCACATTCCCCAGGGATGTAGAGGTGCAGGCAGCAGGTATAGCTCACCTCTTCCTTGTTGCATCAATCACTTAGGTGAGTCTCCTGAAGTGGGATGTAGCTCTTCAAGCTCTAGGCCTCAAAAATTAGGTTTGTTATCCAGCAAAGAGCTAGGCAGAGTTACCAGAACAACTCCAGTGTCAAGGAGAGAACGGGACCTTCAGAGGGTTTCTCTTAATATGGAGGGTGTCTGCATCAAAGACCTGCATCAGATGCCTGATTGGTGGCGAAAGTAGGGCAAGGTGGATCTGACCACCCTTGCTGAGCTCTTTCTCCTCATCTCTGAGAGCAAGACACCAAATATCTTTCTTCCTGGATGTGCCTTGATTATTCAATTGAGATGTTCTGGGACAGAAACTGTCTTTCACTATTTGTCTCTGTTAACTGTGGGAAAATAAATTACTTTTAGCTGTCTGGCAACTCTGAACAAACCCAGACAAATAGCTGAAATGCAGATTAAAAACATAACTAATGCCTTTTGTTTTACTCAAATAGAAATATTATATTTGTTAATGAACTCTTCACAACATTCATTTTTTTAACCATGGCAGGGAGTTCATTATAAACAAGTAATTTTTAAATATGAAAAATAAACTCCCCAATAAATCATTTGCAAAGCCTGGCATTTAAATATTACTCTTTCCAGATTGTGCGTTGCCTTTAGCTTCTTCCTATGTCGTAAGAAAATGATATTGCTGGCATTTTACAAGGCAAGGTCTAGGAGCTGGGTGCTTATTTTCCTTTGGCTCCAGAGAAACCCAGCTATAAGAGAGTGATTCAGTGATCCTAGAGGTGCTGAGTGTATGCAGGCCCAGTGGGAATGCGGAGTGCTTAGCACCTTTAGAGCTGAAACTGCCTATTCAGTTACTCAAGCCCAGAGTGTGAGGCAGTTGGTTTGGCATTTGCCAGGTGCTTTGCAAAAGGATGGGTTGATGCCTTGCAAAGAAGACAGAGCTATATCTGGATCTGCCACTGAAGGGTAAATAGTTCATATTTCAATTGCAGTGTGCAGGGAATTTCTTTTGGGGCTGTTGTTGCTGAAACATCAAGGGGGTGAATGAACCACTCCAGCCAATGGCCAAAGATTAACTCCCATGTTTTTACATTCAGGTTGAGGGCAAGGTATCCTCTGACTGAGGGCAGGAATGTTAACTGTCCAGAGGGTCAGGAAAAGCTCAGCAGAGGGAGACTGACTATCCTCAGCGCATTCTGGAGGCTATTTAAGCCTCAGACATTAACACAAGCCTATTTTTGTCGTGTTAGACAAGCATTTAGGAAATGCAGTGCTAGAGTTCCATACTTATTTCCTTCTGCTGTGATCTCCTGAGGGGCAGCTGGACAGACAGGAGTCTGTCCTTTCAGAGCAAAGCTTTCTGCATCCAAGGACCCTGCTTGGTAAAGTGTGGCTCAGTGCCTGGATGGCATCGCTTGGTGTGAGGGAATTTATCCTCAGTGTGACTCAGCAGGTAGAGGATGGTGTTCAAATCTGCCATACTGTGGCTGTGGAAGGGGTGGGAGTTTTGGTTAACATTCATTTGTGAGCCTGTAATGTTTCAGTGAGAAACATCACTAACATTAATATAGAGCTTAAGCAGATTTCACTGAGCATCTATGCACGATATGTAAAGCAATAAATGAACCAACAGGCTGGAAGAGCCTTTACCATCTCCTGCAGCATGGAAGGAGCAGCCTTTGCTGCTGTTCCTGGTCAACAATTCCCTAATCTCTTCTTAATGATGTCAGAACAGACATCTCCCAGACTCTGAGTAGGAAGTATAATGTGTATCCCAGGTAATGCCAGGCACTGTAGAGCAATTACAAAGGAAACAGCAATTTGCAGGCTGTGTATTTTTTGTGCTGAGAAATTTTCATTTCAGCTGAAAAATGAAAACAAATTTTCGCCTCAAAATGGGGACATTTTAAAGCAGTGAAGTACAATGGCATGATTTCAACAGGTTTTCAATAGCAAATAGAATCATCAAAGCTGCTCAAGAACATGGATAGTTCATCATCAGAATGCAGTGAAGGAAAAATATTTCTGGTGGGGAGTGTGAGATCCAAAGATTACCGGGGAAAAAAGATCATGGCAGAAGCAGAGTTGTGAATGTGGCACAGCAAGCAGGGATGATGGCAGGAATGATGGCAGGGATGATGGCAGGGATGATGGCAGGGATGATGGCAGGGATGATGGCAGGGATGATGGCAGGCTCCAGTCAGCTCTGGCCCCCCACACAGTTAAGTGCATGCTGTTTTTTAAGCCCATCAAATGTATTTGCCTTAATGTTTCCTATGTATGTACATCCCACATGGAAGCGTCAAGGAACGGGCTGAGACTTTGTTTGCTAAATTTCCATTCCATTTTCTCTTCTGGAAATTCATCCTTGCACAGATTTGTTATGGGTGGTTCAAAGGCTTCCCTGCCACTTAATTTCATGTGTCTCACTTATCTGGCTGAAGTGGGAATGCAGATTTTATATAGAGTAAGGAAGTAGGATCTGCTCCTCATCCTCACCTACCTCCACTGAAGCTGTTGCAAGTAAATGCACCTAAGTTGTTTTTCTATATCAGGCAGTGAGAATACGTAGCTGTATCCAGGAAATGTTAACAGAAACATACTACAAACCTGGTGTCTGAGTCTGGAGAGAGCATTTTCCAGCAAAAATGTCAGCAATTTCATAATCCCACCAAAGGTGGGGAGTTTGCCATCAGTAAAGCTGATGGGCTGGAGCATTATAGGAAAGTTGGCAGAACAATGCAATACATACAACCAGAAGAATGAACAGATAATATCTGGTATGAACAGGGCAGAGACACATGCTGGAATATCAGAGATGCACCATGGATCAGTGCTTGGCACAGAGCAGGACTAAATCCAGACACATACATCATGAAACATGGCAAATCACAGCACTGCTCAAGTCAGGCAGATCTGCTTCTACTCAAACAGATGCTCCCAACCATTTCAGCAGGTTTCTTTTGGCCTGAATTTGTCATCTGGTTTCAGCTACCCCCACGGATGGTGAGATATCTGCCCTGGGTACACTGAGGTGAGCTCAGCTGACCTGTGGCAGCCAGCTTGGCTCATCTTGACTCCAGCAGGGAGAAAAAGGATTCTCAGATGACTATCAGGAGCAGATATGAGGTAGAGTAGTGGAAGACAGAACTGCAAGGAGCTCAGTAAGCAAATAACCACTTGTGCTCTCGCAGTAATAAAGTGACTCTTTCTTTGTACTCTTCCTTGATGGGAAGCGACAGCCAAAAGAATCATTACTGAAGTTGGGCAGTACAAGAAGAGAGGGAAGATTACTGCCTTAGGATTGTGCTCACTGTGGCTTGCAAGCCAATGAGATACCAAAGAAATGAAATGAGCTGACACCTACTTAGTCTCTTCAGAGAAGAATATTTACTTGGGTTTGTCTTGACAGCAGACTCATAGGATGGTGGGAGGTGAGAGAGGTTCTGAAAGGACCGGGAGAAGGACAGATCATAGGGTTCGGTGGCAGAAGTAAGGATGTTGTTCATTCGAGGCTTGTCTGAAAAAAAAGAAACAACAGAAAAAGGCACGTCCACAGTGTGCACCAAAACAAGCTGAGAGAGGCAAACCATTCCCACAAACTCGGGCTGGGATAAGAGCTGCATCTGAGGCAGCCTCAGTGAGAGGTTGTTGGACGTAATTCAAACCGGCACTGGCAGACGGGTGAAAAAAAGGATCCTGTGGCGGTGTTTCCTTGTCCGCAGTGATTATGGGGAGAAGCAAACTGCTGCTGCCAGGAAAGCACGTGGACAAACCCACCCTCTTCACAGGGGGACTGTGAGTCAGCTCACTCACCGTGAAGGGCTGCGTCATGGTGCTCTGGACTGACCCCACTGCAGCCTGCAGAGTTCAGGCAGCAGCACCTACCTTTACCTCAGCAAGCTGTGCTTTCACCGCCCTCACAGCCATGTGAATCAGTCCATGAGGCTGATAAATTGCTTTCTCATCATGCTAGATTTCTGATCAATCCTCTGAACCTGGGAGCTCCTGGGAAAAAGTGTTCTGTGCCCTGAGGGGTTCTGGTGGGCTCCAGAGAAGACCACGCTTGCCCTGAACACCAGAAAGCGTGAAGCAGGGCTGTGCAATATGAGTGCAGAGAGAAGATAAGGCAAGGTTTGGAGAGGTTTCTGAAGCAGGAAAAGAGGTGCCATCCCTGAGGCATGGAGGATGCTCCTCTACTTATTTTCATTTTGTTAGTCACGGAGGGAGTTTCCATCTGGTACCAAAACAGCTCCTGTCCGGATGCTAATTCTGGGGTCTCTCTCAATAATGATTAGCACTCAGTATTGAAATCATGGTCCTTTGCTACAAGCTGGATTGAGAATGTTCTTTCATCAGCTCTAGCAAGGGAAACAGACCTGTTGAATTGTATTTATAGCTTGTAGGTGTTCAGATATTAAAATAGGCAGATCCAAGTATTAAAAATAACAGAAGCTTCAATTATTAGAAGCAAATCTAGAACAGACTACAGTGGGTCTGTGGGAGCTTGCAGCAGTGATGGGTCAAAAGGCCAAGGAGTTGGCCATTTCAAGTGCTGTGGGACCTATCAGAGATTTGGTGCCACCCATGCTCAGGCATTTGAATTACAACTACCACATCAACAAATCCAACACCCGCTCCTTTCTGCCCCTATCACTGCTGACTCCATGCACTCTGCTGCTCCATGAGCTTCCTGCAGAATAAATCACAACAGTGCACTCTCCATGGTATGGCCATGAGTGTAGGGACAGCTTCCCCTCTCCTTGAACACCAGTCTGACACCAGCATCCTGTGAGCTCCCCCACTGCTGCAACCACGGCAAGGTGAGGGGCAAGGGAACTGCACCGTCAGGAACAGAGGGTGGGCATGTTTCAGGAGGCACCTGTGTGCTGTCCTCTGGGTTCACCTACTGACAGCCAGTGTCAGACACCCCACTGAAAAGGAACATTCCAGCTTTCTGCCAGTTCTGAGAAATTACGAGGAACTTTCTTACAGAATTTAGCAATGGTGACAATTTCCTCTCAACCATCTTGGTTAATAAGCTTCTCTTTCCTATCACTTATGTATGTCTCTGCACTCTTGGAATAAGGTTATTGTCTGGCAAAAAGAACATAGCCCCAAGTGAGAATATAGCTAATGTGAGATCTCTCATCTCTGTGAGAACATTATTTTCTTGCTGATGTCTTCAATCCATGTCTAATAGACTGACTGCAGGATTAGGAAGTACATCATATTCATCAGGGCACTGGAAACAATTGATTAGATATTATCCAGTAAACAGAGATTATATCAGCACTGAAGCTATGTCCCCACTCCTATTTGTGCCTGTGTAGCAAGGACTCGGGGGTGACACCTCTTTGCAAATTTCTCAGCCAGAACCTGTATCTAATCTTGATTTTGCATGGAGGTTTGGACAAGCTGAAATAAGCCCAGTCATACGTATGGAATTCGTGTTCGGTGCCAAAGCAGGAGTATTAATTGACTGCTTGCATGAGGTGTGTGAAATTAAGTGCCACACATTTATCTGAAGGGCTTGTGCAGAATCAGTACATCTTCCTACTGCTTTTTCCATCCAGTCAGTCAGGAACAGATTGTAATGATTTTGGCAAATGAGAAGTCACCTTGTAATCCACTACCAATCACTCAGCAAAATAAGGGATAAACTGAAATGACCAAAGATAATTTCAGATGTCTTTTGCATAATGTAATTTGAGGACAAGATCAGGGAACTGAGAGACTCTAGAAAGGAGAATTATCTTGTGCAATCTATATTCTGGGACCAGTTTGGGAGAAGTTTCTTAGTAATTGTTTTTCTGTCCTCTCTCTTTTTTGTTTGTGGTGTTTGTTGGCTCCTATGGAAGATGCAGGACATAATTAACTAACAGGATGTAAATAAAATGAGTTTTCCCATTCCCTGCAAAGTGCTGTTCCCCAGCACTCCCACTCATTCCAGTCCAGCTCTACGTTCTGGGGAATGGGAGATGACCACTGAAGAATGGACAATGTCCCATAGTTACTGGGACTACCTTTGAAAGTCAGTATTAGCCCACATTTTCCTCCCCACCGTCCTGCAGCCACATGCTGGTTTTATGCCTCATGCAGCCTGGGCACAATTTGCAATGTTATTTACAGAGGAAGATGGAGGAAATGAAGCCCACCCAGGGCAGAGCACATACAACAGAGATGGCTCCAGAGGAGGCCACAAAGATCATCAGAGGGCTGGAGCACCTCTGCTATGAGGACAGGCTGAGAGAGATGGGGTTGTTCAGCCTGGACGAGAGAAGGCTCCAGGGAGACCCTAGAGCAGCCTCCCAGTACTGAAAGGGGCTCCAGGAAAGCTGGGGAGGGACTTTTTACATGGAGCATGGAGTGATAGGATAAGGGGGAATGGCTTTAAACTGGAAGGGGGAAGATTGAGATGAGATTTTAGGAAGAAATTCTTCACAATGAGGGTGGGGAGGCCCTGGCCCAGGTTTCCCAGAGCAGTGGTGGCTGACCCAAGGCCAGGTTGGATGGGGCTTTGAGCCTCCTGATCCAGTGGGAGGTGTCCCTGCCCATGGCAGAGGGGTGGAACTGGATGGGCTTTAACTTCCCTTTCAACCCAAACCATTCTATGATTCTATGTCTCTGTGGTCATCCAACAAAGTCATTGTCCCTGATTTCTAAATTCTCTTTGTTGCTGCCTCGAAGCAACCACACTTTTTACAGGCAATGCAATGCCTTAAAATACTGCTAGCATCTCTCTGATTAATTCAGCATAAGAAGGTTCAACTCTGCATCATTTCTTCACTTACTGAGCATCAGTAGCTTCGCAGTGCTCTGAGCAGAGCACTGGGTTGCTCCAGCCACTGGAGGTAGGGTGGCACAGCACTGCCAAAAAACTCACCAGGCTGTACAGTGTGGCACTATAAACTGAGGAAGGGAGAGGGCATCTCTATGGAGAAAGACTCTTCCTTTACACTTCTAATATCTCTTCTTGGACACCTATCAAGCAAGAACTGTGCATTTCTACTTCATGAGCTAGAAGTGTTGGGCCAGTCCAAACCCCAATGTACTTCCATGAGAATGAGTGAACTCATAGGCCAGGCTCAGAATGGCTTCTCTGCTCCTTTTGTAATGGGTTCTTGGTGTAAAAACTTGAGAAGGTGCTGCCCTGAAGCAGATTAGTAGAGACCTCTGCAGCTGAGGAACCAAGAGCCCCACCTGCACTGATGGAATAGCTTTCCTGCTGCATTCTGTATCCTGAAAGGGATATAAGGTCTGCAGTTGGCATGTCATTCACAGGGATGTTAAGGGGCTGCAGTTCCCACTCTGCATAGGGCTCTGAAATTACAGCCCCCTCTGGCTGGACACATGGTTCCACTCCTCTGCTTTATGCGCACGCTCAGCTGCTTTGTAGTCTTTGGAGGAAAGAAAGTCACTCTGAGTTGAGGGAGAGCCTCGTTTCACTGTCAGTGCTTTGCAAACTTTCTGCAAGCACAGGACTCTGAAGCAGTTTTAGGATTTCTAAAGCTGGAGACCTTGAAGTTTCTTGCTCTGCCCTTGTTCTTGGAAGACACTTTCTGTTTCAAATTGTGTTTACAAGAGATGCAGAACCTTTCATGTGCAAGGACAGGAGCAGATGATACTCAAGACAACGAAAGTGGATTTGTGGCAATGTTTTAAGCAAAGCTCAAGTGGCAAAAGGGTTGTGCTCCATATTTGCATATGAGTCTGCACATATGTTGTGTGAATTCTGCAAGACATTTCAACAGATGCCTTTTAAAACATTCACCCAGAGAAAGCAAACAATGTCACCTAGAAGAAGCTGATACAACCAAGCCTTCTGCTGCTCAGCTTCAGCCCAGCATAGCTTCAGTCCTCTGTCAAAGCACACACTGCTCCCAAGCACTGTCTTCTGCTCAGCCATTTGAAGGCTCAGGCACAAAGTCTTCTCTGATTCTGATGCAAGCTCCTACAAAGAAGCTCAGGAAGATCTGGTAGCAGCTCATGACGCTCAGTAGCCTTCTGTGCCAAGACTTAGCACCTCCTGAGCCATCCTGGAAGTGCCATACTGTTGTAGCAGGCAAAGAACTGATGTTCACAGACTCAAATTAAAATGTATAACATATATCTTCAGTGTTTGTGGGGGGAACTGTGTTTTCACATGTCATTTTTAATGTCACAAACACTGTTATTAATATTCTTTTGCATCTCTCACAAAGAGGTCAGATCCTCCGTGGTGTAAATCAGCAGCTCTCCAGTGAATAGATGCCCTCATTTATATGAGCTGGAGATGTGGGATTTTAAATTCAGTCAGTGATAAAAACAGCTCTGCATACCAAGATGGTGCTAGGATTAGGTCTTTCAGGGCTCATGGCTGAGAACTGAGCAGCAATCAGAAGGGGCAAGATGCAAAGAGGATGAGGTACACCAGCACATTGCAAGATGATGCCCTTAAATGCTACATTATATACACACAGCACAATAATATATCCAAATCATATCACCCAGGGGATATTAACATGAAGATGCCTCTGAGTACTCAAAGTCCTTAACTGAACCAAGCGTAGTTTCACACTACAAGACTGGGTGAGAGGAATAAAGTTGCCAATTAAAATCAAAGGAAAAACTACAGAAAGTAGAATTCTACTTAGCAATCTGAACCAAAGATACTTTCACTTCTTGAGCTCCCTATGTTTCATGGGGATGCAGAAAACAGCACATGACTCTGGCACCAGAGCAGCCAGCATGGAAAACTAACCCTTCGGATCAGCAGGTTGACGTGCTCTGGTTTTGATGATGCTGTGGTTTTGCTTACAGAAGTTTTGGTCTTTTTCACCAGTCTCACATTCAATAAGAATAAAGCTTCTGCTTCCACTTGCTTCTGGTTTGAAATCTGCTTCTGTGAGAGGTACCTGTGGCCACTCTCAGAGCTCCTTAGCTCATGTTGGCCCTTTGTTTAACAACTGTATTGTCACAGAGAGAAGCTCCTCAGGTTCCTTTCATAAGTGAGGGTGGAAATAGTTACACAGCTGAGTTTTACTCCACGAGCCTCAGTATTTTGTTTATGATTCTCACTCACTGGGTAGAACATTCAGCTGTGAGTTGAGGCCTCCATACTCAGCACATGAGCTGCACCTAAAAGACCCTGATTTCTTTGTCCAAATACACAGTATATTTAGCCTAAAAAACAAAGAATGGTCGCTTCAGTGCTGAGTACTTTAAAGAAAGTTGCCATTGAGGTCCTTTATCTGCATCAAAAGAAATGTGACCAGCAGGTTGAGGGAGGTGGTTCTGCCCTTCTGCTCTGCTCTTGTGCGAACTCACCTGGAGCTCTGCATCCATTTCTGGAGTTCTCAGCACAGGAAGCACATGGAGCTGTTAGAGCAAATCCATAGGAAGCTACGAAGATTATCTGAGGGCTGGAGAACCTCCCATATGAAAACAGACTGAGAATTGGGGTTATTCATCCTGGAGAAGAGAAGGCTCTGAGGAGACCTTAGACAGGATTTCCAGTACTGAAAGGGGCTCCAGGAAAGCTGGGGAGGGACTCTTGGTCAGGGGGTGCAGGGATGGGATGAGGGGAAACGGTTTTCAGCTGAAAGAGGGGAAATTGAGATAAGATCTTAAAAAGAAATGTTTTGCTGTGAGGGTGGGGAGGCCCTGTCCCAGGTTGCCCAGAGCAGTGGTGGCTGCCCCATCCTTGGAGGTGTTCAAGGCCAGACTGGACGGGGCTTTGAGCCCCCTGATCCAGTGGGAGGTGTCCCTGCCTGTGGCAGAGGGGTTGGAACTGGATGAGCTTTAAGGTCCCTTCTGACCCAAACCATTCCATGATTCTATGTTCTGTTTTCAGCCCCAGAGTTTTTCTCTGTCCTCTACATCACTGTGCTTTGCATTGAACAGCTGGGGCACAAAGCACCTGACTCTTCAGTTGGTATCCCCAGCACAAACTTGAATGCATCAAAAAGTAGGCACTGTCCAGTCCTGGTTCATCTCTCTTCCCATACTCATTAAAGCCTGGCTGCTTTGCAGAAAGAGCAGTGCACATAATGTGTCTGTTTGTCCTGTAGCTTATATTCCAGAGATCTGATTATCTTCTAATTTCCTCACATATATGTCTACTGGGGAGAAATCTAATTTAAAAAGTCCTTAATTGTTACGATTTTGTAAACAGTGTCTTAAACACAATAGACACAAAATTCTTAACAAATTGCTGGAGGAGATGTGACAGTATAGGGAATCATTTTCATATCTTCTGGGATTGTCCCAAATTGAAGCTTCTGGTCTGATGTTAGAAAATTGATGCAAGAATTATTTCAGCAATATATCCCCTAAAGCCCTATTACTGAGTGGGAAGGGAGATGCCCTGGATATTTGAAATGAAGGAAAATATAAAGAAGGAAGAAAAAAAAGAAAAGAAAGAAGGAAAGAAAACAGAGAAGGGAGGAAGGGAGGGAGGAAGGAAGGAAGGGAGGAAAGGAGAAAGAAAGGAATATGAAAAAGACACACATATTCCTGCACATATATATAGGAATTTGTTTAAAGTTCACATGGCTACAGCTGTAAAGGGAGATTCACGTCCATCAGAGCAAACCCAGAAATCATCTGTGGAAAAATACTTGGTCAAAAAAAAAAAATTGATGTGAAGCCATTTGTTGCTTATGGTGGTTTGCCAAATATTTTTTGAGATGATTATCAAATGTGATTAACTGACATAAAAATTATATGAACTTCCTACAAACTGTAATATTCAGCAATGCACTTGTTATTTATATAGATGTAAAAAGTGTTTATACAAGACTCTTGGTTAACGTAATTAAATATGCACTAAATGTAATGAGATTAAACTCCAGTAGCAGTAAAAAATAAAGTAATAAGCTTTACAGAAACCGAGCTCAGACAGTCAACATCTATTTCTGCTACACTGCTTTGGTTCTGGTTTGTGCCTCTACCCTCTTTTTTCCCCACATTTGAATGTTTTTTATAATAAAATAATTTTATATACTTATTTTGCATAAAGATTGAACAGCTAAGCAAGATAAAATAACCTATGAAAAGATTTACCTGCATTTCATATGAAAAAATTAGTTGTGCTTAGAAATCAATACATTCACCTTTTACATATAAAACCACTAGACTTCCAAAATCTGTTGTAAAGTTCTTCATTTGCAGCTAAAATCTGCAGCTGATGTAAAACTAAAGCTAAAGAAACCTGCAACAAAGTTCTGATTTTGATGGTCTAAGGTCTGTCACTGAGCACAGGTTTCTGAAGGACTGGAGGTACCTCTACAATGGGGCATTCAGTGTCCTGGAAGTGAATTAGGTGCATGAGGAGACCAACAGCAGAAGAAAGTCAACAGCCTTCTTTAAGGTGCAGGATTCTCCAAGTCACACTGGTAAATCAGTCATTCTGGTACTGACAGTCACTTGCTCGTGGTCATTTCTCTGGATCTCCGCTGGGATTCGTCTTCCTCACCTTATCACACTTCCCCAAACCAGGACAGATGTGTTTCACCCTCTGCAAACCCTCTGTGTCAGCCAGGCAGGGATAAAAGGGAGACTCGCTCCTCACAGCACTGTGCTAATTAAACGCTGGCAGCCTGACAGAACAGATGATATGCGATCCCACCATTAATTAGTAATTATTTCTCCCTGCACTGGAAGAGTCCAGTGCAATCACATCAGTGATCTCAGGGTCACACAACCCACTGTGATGGGCAAAAGGGATTGCATTAAGAAGTTGTGGGCGAAGAGTGGCAACCTTCAAGCCAGCTTAAAACGGAGGTGCTTGGGTTTTAACCTTGGGAACCTGAAGTTGAAGATAAACCCCTCAGAGCTAAGGTCAAATTTGCTTTTTTTTTGCCTTTTCCTGGATCCTTATGAGCATAGGTTGTTTTTATCCTCTTTAATTTGTTTCTTTACAGATAAAAACTGCCACAGTAACACAAGGGCGTGCACAAGGTGCTGATAGATGTTACCTGTGTTCATAGAGGATCTATCTCAACGGCATCTGTAGGGAGCAGGACATAAGCAACTGGGCAGCACCAGCCCATGGAAACAGATGTTCAACATCCCCAGCCTTTCTAAGCTGAACAAAGACAATGGTGCTGATAGTGTTGTTCCCAGACCACTGTTTAGTGGAATGGTTGCCCCAGTGCACATCTGGATCATTCCTGCACACAATCCTTGTTATGATTCCCAAGACCTTTGGAGAAATAAATAGATTAGTGCTGTTTGCTTTATTTTTGCAGAGGACCAGCCAGTGCAGGGAGGGGAGAGGGGAGCACAGGGAACTCGGCTGTCATCCCTCCTCCACGAGGAGGTCTCCTGCAGAGGCTTGGGCCCCACATCTGCCACCACAGGGTTATGGAAAGCCTCCACTGCTCAGTCCCAGGGCTGTATGAGTTTGGAGACTCATTGTAATGAGAATTATAGCAGAAGGAAAGAAACCTGTGAAGTTCCTCTGATGGCAGGAGGTGGGAGAGAAATCACTGGCCCACAGCAGCTGAGTCCTCATCCTGGCAGATTCTCCAGTTTGCAACAGGTAACGCTTCCTTTCACAGACTGGGGAGGCTGTGAGGAGCTCCTCCAGGAATGGGAGGGATCTCTGGTTGCACAGGATGAAGTGTTTCTGGTTTGGTGACAAGTCATCTACAACCACTGTCCTCCTTGCTTTATGCTGAAGAAACTGAGAACCTTGCTTTGCCTGTTCTGCTTAAGAGTGAACTGATCTCAGGCCATGTGCAACACAGGGCATGTCTTGAGCCTCACGCTGGCTTCTTTCCACTCTTCTGCTCCTTCCAGATGGTGTCACTGCATGGTGGGTGCTAGAGATAGGCTAAGGGACAGAGCTCAGAGGATCAGCTCATGTCCACCTACAAATCTGCATAATCCCACAGAAAATGTACATCATGTCCTACCCAGGAAAGGAATTAAATTAAATCTGTGGCTTTGCTGAACTGTCTCAGAATTTCGGCAGTAATTATGAGCACTGCAAGGTCTTTTGATGCCTTGTTTAAAAGGTACAGGTAGTATTCTCTTCGGTTCCTGTAGTGGCTGGAAGGAATGGGGAGATGCATGAGGAGAGAATTAGGAAAGCCTACCTTATCAATAGGTGGCTAAAGGATTGGTGTCACCATCAAAATCTGGGGGTTTTTTGATCATGGGGCTACTGGTCTTCTTAAATCAGATGGGCTTCATCTGTCTAAGCAGGGCAAAAGGGTTGTTGCCCATAAGTTAGCGGGGCTCATCAGGAGAGCTTTAAACCAGGTCTGAAGGGGGAGGGGATTGATTTCAGGCTCTCCAAAGTTCAGCCCAGGGGTGATAAGACTGAATTAAAAGTAAAATCAGCAGCCCAGCTGAAGTGCATGTATAGTAATGCACAGTCTGGGCAATAAACAGGAGGAGCTGGAAGCCATCATGCAGCAGGAAGGCTATGACGTGGTTGCCACTACAGAAACGTGGTGGGACGACTTGCATGGCTGGAGTGCTCTCATAAGTGGCTACAAGCTCTTCAGAAAGGACAGGCAGGGTAGGAGAGGTGGAGGGGTGGCTCTGTATGTTAGAGAGTCTCTTGACTCTGTAGAACTTGAGGCCACCAACGATAGGGTTGAGTGCTTGTGGACCCGAATCAGGGGGAAGGATAACAAGACTGACATCCTGGTAGGAGTCTGTTATAGACCACCCAACCAGGATGATGAAGGGGATGAGTTATTCTACAAGCAGCTGGCAGATGTCTCAAAATCGCCAGCCCTTGTTCTTGTGGGTGACTTCAACCTGCTAGATATCTGCTGGGAGCTCAACACAGCAGAGAAGAGGCAGTCTATGAGATTCTTAGAGTGTATGGAGGATAATTTCCTGCTCCAGCAGGTAAATGAACCTACCAGGAGTGGGGCCCCACTAGATCTGCTGTTTACAAACAGAGAGGGACTGGTGGGAGATGTAGTGGTTGGAGGCCAACTGGGGCACAGTGACCATGAAATAATACAGTTTTCAATATTCAGGGGTGTAAGGAGGACCACCAATCAAACCTCTATGCTGGACTTCCAGAGGGCAGATTTTGACCTGTTCAGAAGACTGGTCCAGAGCACACCCTGGGACACACTCCTCAAAAACAGGGGCGTACAGGAGGGATGGATGTGCTTCAAGGAAAAGGTCTTGAGTGCACAGGAACAGGCTGTACCAACTAGCCAAAAGGCAAGGCGGCGGCGAAGACGACCACCTTGGTTGAATAGGGAGATACTGAAGGAAATCAGAGATAAAAAGAGAGCCTACTGACTGTGGAAGGCAGGGCTGACTACTCAGGAAGAGTATAGGACTATGGTTAGAACATGCAGAAGGAAAATCAGAGAAACAAACACGCAATTTGAAATTAATTTGGCTCCTTCTGTTAAGGATAACAAAAAGCACTTCTATAAATACATTAATAACAAAAGGAGGAGCAAGGAAAACCTCCATTCTTTGTTGGACCTGAGAGGGAACATAGTTACCAGGGATGAGGAGAAGGCTGAGGTACTCAACGCCTACTTTGCCTCAGTCTTCACCAGTAGGAGAGGTGCCCTTCAGGATAACTGGCCTCCAGAACTCACAGATAGAGGCAGGAAACCAAATGGCTCCCCTGTGTTCCAGGAGGAAATAGTCTATGAATTACTGAGCCACCTGGATCAACACAAATCTATGGGACCTGATGGATTCCATCCTAGGATGATGAGGGAGTTGGCAGAAGAGCTTGCCGAGCCACTCTCCATCATCTACCAACAGTCCTGGCTCTCTGGGGAGGTCCCAGATGATTGGAAGTTGGCAAATGTCACGCCAATCCACAAAAAGGGCTGCAAGGAGGACCCGGGCAACTCTAGGCCTGTCAGCCTGACCTCAGTGCCTGGCAAGGTTATGGAACAGATCATCCTGAGTGCAATCACACAGCACCTTCAGGATGGACATGGGATCCGACCCAGCCAGCACGGCTTTGTGAGGGGCAGGTCCTGTCTGACCAACCTGATCTCCTTTTATGATCAGGTAACCCTCCTGGTGGATGAAGGGAAGCCTGTGGATGTAGTCTATCTGGACTTGAGCAAAGCCTTTGACACTGTCTCCCATGGCATACTCCTGGATAAACTGGTAGCCCATGGCTTGGACAGGTGCACTCTCAGCTGGGTTAAGAACTGGATGGATGGCCGGGCCCAGAGAGTGCTGGTGAATGGGGCTGCGTCCAGCTGGTGCCGGTCACCAGTGGTGTCCCCCAGGGATCAGCGTTGGGTCCAGTTCTGTTTAACATCTTCATCGATGATTTAGATCAGGGGATTGAGTCCATAATAAGTAACTTTGCAGATGACACCAAGTTGGGAGGGAGTGTCGACCTGCCGGAAGGCAGGAGGGCTCTGCAGAGGGACCTGGATAGGCTGGAGAGATGGGCTGAGTCCAACGGGATGAAGTTCAACAAGGCCAAGTGCCGGGTCCTGCACTTTGGCCACAACAACCCCCTGCAGCGCTACAGGCTGGGGACAGAGTGGCTGGAGAGCAGTCAGGTGGAAAGGGACCTGGGGGTGCTGATTGACAGGAGGCTAAACAGGAGTCAGCAGTGTGCCCAGGTGGCCAAGAAGGCCAATGGCATCCTGGCCTGTATCAGGAATAGTGTGGCCAGCAGGACGAGGGAAGTGATCCTTCCCCTGTACTCGGTGTTGGTGAGGCCACACCTTGAGTATTGTGTTCAGTTCTGGGCCCCTCAGTTCAAGAAAGATATTGAGGGGCTGGAGAGGGTCCAGAGAAGAGCAACAAAACTGGTGAAGGGACTTGAGCACAAGTCCTATGAAGAGAGGCTGAGGGAGCTGGGGTTGTTTAGCCTGGAGAAGAGGAGGCTCAGGGGTGACCTCATCACTCTCTACAATATCTGAAAGGAGGTTGTAGGCAGGTGGGGGTTGGACTCTTCTCCCAGGCAACCGGCAACAGAACAAGAGGGCACGAGCTGAGACTGTGCCAGGGAAGGTTTAGGCTGGAGATCAGGAAAAAGTTCTTGACAGAGCGAGTAATGAGGCATTGGAATGGCCTGTCCAGAGAGGGGGTGGATTCACCATCCTGGAGGTTTTTTAAATAAGACTGGCTGTGGCACTTCGTGCCATGATCTAGTAATCATGATAGTGTTGGATTAAGGGTTGGACTTGATGGTCTTGGAGGTCTCTTCCAACCCAGATGACTCGATGATTCTATTTTTATACTCACCAGGCAATGGTTCATGGGCAATAGCACATGTGAATATCATGAACAGAGCGTCCACGACCATAAGGATAATTTAGGAACAAAATACAACTTTGAATCATACAGTTATTTGCAATCAGATCATTCAAGTTGCTTTCTGCAGGCAAACTATTAAGATACAGTGAGCAGAAGAAATGAGTGGAGGGAAAAAAGTGAAATTTTCTAATCGAAGATCATAAGCACATCTGCTTTGATTTCTGCCTCTCAGATACACAAAAAAGAAAAGCATCTGTCATGTCCAGAGGGAAGTTTAACTGTTTTTCCATGCGTTGTTACTTTGAGTTATTGACTGGAATAGGGACCTGACAATAGAGCTACATTAGAACTTGTCGTGCAGACCTTGGAACCCAGCAGGTGATAGATTTGAAGAACAAGTAGTAAGACCAGATCTTATCTTCCTCCGGAAAGTAAAAAAAGTCAGCAGAGCAAAGAGTCTGAAGAGTGTTTGAGGCTGTCAATTCCGGTTCAATAAATGCTCCCGTGGCACTGCCAGGTTTAAAGGACTTGCAGGCTGAGGAGCGTCCTGACCCACTCTCTTAGGAAGGAAAAATACCAAAGGTTTGAGGTGACCTTTTCAAGGACAATTGTTATCCCACATTTTTTTTCAGCATAGCAGCAATAAAATTTCTGTACAAGAACACACAACTGTCACAATAAATCAATTCTACAATAGTTATCAAGATGAAGTTTCAGAATCAAATACAAATGCCAGAACAAAAGAGTAACAAACACAGAGATTCAGAACTGCAAGAAGAAGGAACTGGAGTACATTTAGATGAGACTTACCCATCACTTACTGGTTCCCCAGCAGAAGGAAGGTGCCAGCTGTCAGTGCTGGAGGAATATCTCACACTCAAAGGGAAAAGGGTGCAGGGGAAAACAAGGACAAGACCAAGACAAAGCAGCAGCAGAGGGAATAAAGCAGAGAGAACCCAAGGGTTCATTCAGAGACTGGACAGATTGCACAGAGACAGGGTGCACTGATTTGGGTGGCAGTGATTGGTCTGGATTTGGATGGAGCCAGGAAGTTGCAGGTGATTTGACCGGGTGGTCTATGACTGCTAGGACAAAGGGAGGCACATGCTGCCCACATTCAACCGCTAATCAGGGCCCAAGGAAATCCAAAGGAGGAAGAAGCCAAAGCAGAGGAGGCACAAGGGCTGGAGGAACAAGGCTGAGCAGAGCCAGGCAAGGTTTCTGGCACTGGAAAAAGCAAAGACACATCTCCAGGATGGGATGAGATGATAGAAACAAAGGGGAAAATAAAAACCTATCTTGGAATAGCAGCTGAACTCTTGAAAGGATGACACGGAGCACCCCCAACCCTGAGTTTGTTAGGTCAAAAGGGCTGGATAGAGAGGAGCCAATAAATGAGCTGAACCACGTGCAGAGGTAAGACATTAAAATTGCAGTCTTTAGGAGCTTAGCAAGAACACTGTCAGAAGGGGTATTAACATCTGTGAAGCTGTTTGGGTATGAAGACTAGACCCAGGGCTGCTTTGGAGGATCTCTGGAATGATCACCCTCACCCTTTAGAAGGTTGACCAGACAGGTTGTATGGGTGTGATAGGTTACCCCAAATATCTCCTGAGGTTTCACTTATGAGGTTACGGGCATCGGTCAGTGCTGGTCCACCTTGTGTTGGGCATAGGAACATGAAAGGTGCTTTGGGTCTCATAATTTCCTATGGTCAGAGAAATGTCATGTTTCCACAATAAATTATAGAGAATTTGGAAGGATGTGAGAGCAACCACTGGAACTGATTCAGAAAGAGGCAATACTGTTTATGGAAGTGGTCAGGGGTAGTCCTGAATCTCTTCATGGTCTTTACCTATCCCACGTACTAGAAACTAGGGAGAGATTGTGCAGTGAATCTGGGGCTTCAGTAGGTTGACCCAACCAGATCCATGCAAGTATGGGCTGGGCAGCTTGGATTTAGCTATGAACCCAAACTCTGCCCACATATTGTAATGTCAAAATTACATCAGCTTAGGAACCCTTGCCTCTGTTCACTGTTCTTCTAACCAACCTCAGACACATGAATGAGCAGCACTGTAAGTTGAGTGGCTGGGCTGACAAGATGCACCTTTCATTGGTTATCATGTTTATTGCTTTGGCTGGTTAAATCTGACAGCACTTTGCTGATGTGGAAGGGAGGAAGCAGCAATCAGACATAGGGAAATACAAATTTGATAGGTAAAGTTATAAAAGACTGGGCCATATCTCATTGTAATTACTATTTAAAAATATAGTCTGATGTTTAATGTTAATTGAAATCATCATTCATGCATTCATTGCCATAGGAGCCTTTCTATTAACATTAAACATACTTTGGTACCAGTAAATGTTACTGGCTGGCAGAGGAAAGTTACAACATGTGTAATTTTGCTCTTTGTTTTCTCTTACCATGTGTAGGTGTCTGGGTGGCACTGTTTAGTATCAGGTGATTATAATTTTGCTCTTGGTCATCTGAAATTCACAGAAAAAAAAAATCCCTTTAAGAAACAGCTTAGCATACCCATTGATCTGCAGATGATAATTACAGCTCACAGCATTCACAGGAAATCTCAGCATGATTAAAGAAAGGAGAAGAAACTGCTTAAGAAAGCAGAAGATTCTTTATGTAGTTCACTTAAAATTCCAGATGCAAGAAGAACATGATAATGGGAAACCGCTCCCCTTCTGCTGAGCCTGCAATCTAGAGTTATCTGCAAAGGTGAGGAGCATGTCCAGGCAGAAACAAACCACAACTGCTGTACCAACACCAGTAGTGCATTCCTGGGAACTGCTGGAACCTCACAGCCCCTACTCCACTACTCCATCTCCATCCAGTTTGGAAGATTTCAGCACATTAACCCCAACTGCCCAAAAAAGAAACTCTCCCAGTGTGACCACAACAACAACAGCAATCCCAGGTGTGAGTACAGGGAAGGATCAAAGAAGGGACCTCATAAACACATGAGGCAGAGTTAAATAGCTGTACGTGGACTGTACATCTCCTTCTTTTGAGAAGTGATAATCCTGTACGAGCTGGTGCATTTGGTATATAATCAGTGGCAAAAGGACGGCTACCGTTGTGGTTAGTAACTACCTTTGAGCTGGAAAGCAACTTTCTCTGTTTCTCACTGTAATAAAAACCATTAGATAAGTGACTGCTGACAAACTTTTATCCACTTTAGTTTCCAGACAAGCCCTCAATAGGAAATGAACTCTTTGTCCGGATCTTTACGACGCCTTATGGGACTGCAGTAACGTAGAATGAGAAGAGATTTCAAGAAATCTTCTTGCATCTCATGCTCTCTCGATGCAGGATGGGCTAATCTGATGTCTAGTCCGCTATTCTTAGAACCCTCTCATTGATATTTCACTTTCTTCCCAGACAATCTGTTTCATTACATCTTTCTTATGGATTGTAGGCTAATTGTTCCTTTCCTGTCTACCATTGACATGGAGAAACCCCCCCTTATGTCTACAGAAACTCTTGAGGACAAAGCTGTGACTTGATTTTTCAAGCTAAAAATGCCATTTCCTTTTGTTTCCCTGTATAACTTGCTTTGCCTTTGATTATTCTCATTCTAGCACCCTGTGCTCTCTCCGATTGACCTAGATCATTCCCAACTCTGGAATACAGTCTGGAACATGTTTCCAAGCAGAGATCTTACCAGTACAGAGTGGGGTGGCTGGATTTCTCTCAGTCATCTACTCCTGCTCATAAAAATACTTGCACATAAAGTTTTGATCCTTTATGGTCCCTTATTGCTTTTCTGAAGAACTGCGACCTGTTCAGTTGTTCTTCAACACATACAAGGCTTTTTAGCATTCCTGTTTCAGCCCAACATGTAGCATTTTTCTCCATTTAATCAATTTATTTTCAGTCTATTTCTCCAATTTGTCAAGAACAATTTAAATTCTAATCTCATCCCCTAATAGACTTATGGTCATCCAAGCTTTATATCATCTGCAAATTTAATAAGCAAATTCTTTTTCCACCAGCAAAAAAGACTAAATGCAGAACCACATCACTTTTTATTCCACAGATATTTACTCACCCTTTATGGTTAGCCAGCCACCAGGGCATCTACTCTACAGAAGTTCATTAAGAACTTGCTTCTCAAATTAGTATCACATTACTTCCTCATGCTGAATATCTTGTAGAAACACAGAATGTCCTGAGTTGGAAGGGACCCACAAGGACCACTGAGTCCAACTCCTATCCCTGCAAAGGACAACCCCAACATTCACACCGTGAATCTGAGGCTGTTGTCCAAATGCTTCCTGAACATAGTTTCTAATTTTTAAGCTGAGTTTTCTATACTATAATTCGTGCTTATTGCCTCTTGTCCTGTCACTGGGCACTACTGAAAAGAGCTTGGTTCTGTCTTCTTTCTTTACATCCCCTGATGAGATCACCCTGAGCCTTCCCTCCTCCAGGCTGAAAAGACCCAGCTCTCAGCCTCTCCCATTACAATAGATGCTCATTCCCTTAAACATCTTCCCGGCCCTTCTCTGGATCCACTCTAGATGGTCCATGCCTTTCCTAAACTGGGGAGTCCACCACTGGTCCCAGCACTCCATGTGTTTCTCCCCAGTGCTGAGCAGAGGGGAAGGATCACCTCCCTTGACCTGCTGGCAACACTCCTCCAAATGCAGCCCAAGATGCTGATGGCCTTCTTTGCCACAAGGGCGCATTGCTCGCTCATCTTCAACTTGGTGGTCATCACGAATTTTATCTGTTATTTTACCCATCATTTATTATCTTATTTATAAGTTATTAGATCTATTTTTGAAAGTTGCAGGCTAGGTAGTGAGTAATGAGCCTTTTTTAATTTTTGATGACCTCTCCTTGACATTTGCAGCTGAGAAGTTCATTGAGCATGACTGAATTGCTACACAGCCGCTTCCCTCCTGAAAGCCTTAGAAAGTGAGATATTTCCCCAGGAGGTCTCCATCCTTCTATAATTTTTAGAGCAGCTAGTGGTTCCTCTGCTGGTACCTCTGGGTTTCAGCCTGATGTAAGACTGCAGTCACGCAGGATAGCTAAGGACAGCAAAGAGTTTCAGCCTGGCTACAATAAAGCCACTTTACAAACCAAATTGCAGAAAACATCCAAACACCCAAACTCTTTGTCCTTTTCTCAACTCACATTGCTCCACACTGCAGGAGCTGACAGATAAAAGACAGAGACTCATGCGTGTGAAATGCAAGCATTTAAAATGGTAGCAGACATAACTTTAACACATTGATTGTTCCAGACAGGAAACAACAGAGGTTTCTCTCTCCTCAAAACACAGAGTACTACAACGCAATCTCTTAATCCCCCAACCTCACTCCTGGGTGAAATTGTGTCTTCACTGAGGACAATTACACCTGCATCTGCACCCATAGGAATTATTGTCTTTTGATTCTAACCAGCTTTCCATTTCCCCTCAAATACGTTCTCCTTCCCCTTCCCTTTCCTGTTCTTGTTCCCTCTGATAAACTCAGATGCTTTGAGGCTACTGCTTAAGAAATGGCATTCAAAGTAGTCAGACCTTGAATTATTGGCATTTTTATGTGGCTGAGCTAATCAGGCATCTGAATGCAGCACTGGGCTTCATTTACCACTTGTAGCCTATTGTAAACACTTTCTAAGCAATAAAATGCTTTAAAATGATGGCTGAGCCTTCCTGCACCTCTTCAGGTTTAACAAGATAATGTTGTTAATTGTGAAGCGCCAGTTAGGTGGAAGCATTGTAGCATCTATTGTAGAGACAAGGATCTGAGTTTGAGGCTATTTACCAGGAAGCTCCATTAGGGAAATAAAGGATTCACGATGCTCTGAATTGCCAGACCACAATGCAAAATTTCTCAGCACAGCTGGAGGAGTGATCATATAAAATAACCAGCAAAAAGGATGAGACATTTTACTGGCAGAAGGAAAACCAGTGCTCCCAGCCTCTTTGCAATCCGGGAGAAGACACATGGACAGACAAGGGCTTTGAGGACTTCAGAGTCCTTTCCAAAGGAAATGGATTCGTATAGTAAGAACAGAACCAAATGCTGCATCTCACGTGATTATATCTATGGTTTACATGTGAATCCAGCAACCGCTCTGGGAAATAGAACTGTCTTCCCGTGTTGGGAAGGTGACTCTGAGGTGGGAGGCATTTGTGAAAGGAGGAGGGAAGCTGCTGTTGGGGAGGAAGAGACAGAGGGAGGAGAAAGTTTCTGCCTAGATAGCCTTGCTGCCACCCCGAGGTGGCCCTTCTGCCACAGCTACCGACCCATCCAAACCCTGCAGAAGCTCTCAATGCTACTGGGAAGGACCAACCTGTTGGTACCTGCGTTAGCTTAGAGTACAGACAAACCAGTAGGCACTGCTGAGAGAAGCAGAGCAGCTCCACCTCCTGTCCCTGCGGTAGAGCTTGTATAGCTGCTCTGCAAGCCCCACAGTCCCTACCACCCTACTGCTGCTGGTGGTAGTGATATCTTGGACCCTGAAATAGAGGAATCTTCTCCAGGTTCAGCACTTAGGGAAGCAAAAGAGCCTGTGCACCATTCCCGGGACCCACTGCCTCTCTTCTCCCTATCTCTTCCTCACGTTCCTCCATGTCTCTCCATGGAGGTGACACTCCGATGGGCTGGCAGCCCAACATGGCCAGGGCAGGTATCTCCTTGCAGGAAAAGGTGATTCTTTCTGTGTTTGGAGTCAGGGCTCAGGCATTTGTGTGACAGGGTTTCAGGTGTTCTCCCAGAGAGAGCATCTCTCCTTAGTGTCCCCAGCCTGCTTTTGAAGATGGGCAGGAAGGATCCCTCTAATAATTCCCAAAATTTTGCTGAGAGTGCAGTGCATTTTTGGAAAGCCTTAGTCCAGTGTCAGCCATCTAACAATTGATTTCAAGAAGCTCGAATAGCTTTTCCACAGAGGATGACAAAACAAAAGCTATAATTTTCCCAGTGAACGCTGAGAGTGCTTTATGGTCCTGCAGGAGCTGAGTAACCAGCACTGGGGCAACAGGAACTCCCTCAGACATTTGTGGGCAGTGGGCACCATGAGTGCCCAAAGCAGGATCTGGCCCTGAGAACCTGAGAATACCCATAATGGCGATTGAAATTAGAATTCTGTGTGAGCTCCAGGTGAGGGACAGTGCTGGACAGCCCTTCACTCTCCTCTTGGCACAAGTGAGCCTCCTCATCTGTTAAGGGATCGACCTCAGCACGGAGAGAAGCTCTTCTTCCCACGGTCAGCACTGACAGCTCTGGTTTGTAACAAACCCCACTAACAGAATGGTCTGTCTCAAGGTGTGAAATCCCAGGTAACTGATGAAGAAAACTTTAAATAGCCCCCAAAGAACTCTCATTGCACTTCTTATCCAACAGATTCTCTTAAGAAACAATTTTGCTGCATAAGGACTTAACTCTTCTTTAGGTGCCTGGGTTTAGTCTTCTCTAGGGTATAGTCTTTTCAGTCTCAGGGATTGTACATGTTTATTGTTAATAAAAACTAGATTTATTGTGCTCTATAATGGAAAAAATAACGTGTCCGGATATGAAAAGAAAATGCTGTATTTTCCAGCCTGTCTTTCCTAATAAATTCCTTATAAAAACTGCAAAGCAAGGATATCTTTAATATATGCCAACTACATTACAGATATATGATAGTTCTGAGTCCTATGCAATTTCTTGCATTAGTTTTACAGTATTTATTAAAGTACTGGGAACTGCTCTGGAATCTATAGCTGACAGGAGAGAAGAAACTGACTAAACATGAGGAATCAGCCTATGAAATACAATTCTTTGCCTTCTCCCCCTCTGGTCTTTACAGCATTTGCCTACCTTCAACCTTATTCCCCGGCTGAGATTTTGCAGAGAAGGAGGTAACAAACATTTACTTTTCTGATGACAAGTGTTCAGCATCTGCACCAATGACGAGAAAACCCCTTTCAAGAGCCGATCTTCAAGGGTACATAAATACCACAAAAGATTTCAGGAACTTGAAGAAATGCAGACCCCAAAGGCAAGGAGGAAAGCAGACCAAAAAGTGATGATGCAAATGTAAATGCTTTCAGGATAAAGCTACCTGTTTATCATCAGCCTGCCTCCGGCTGGCATTTTTTGATTCAAAATTTGTTGACCAGAGGGGAACCCCTTGAGGAAATGTCCTTTAACTGCTGCTGTGCTGGTCCTGCAAAGCTGAGCAGGGAGCCTGGTCAAGGGGAGCATCAACTCTTTGTTCTGCAAAGCTTTCTCCCATTAGTTTAGATTAGACAGGGATGGGGCAGACAGCATCTCCCAGCACCTTGGCCATCCCAGGGAATAGGGAGGTCTGCCCAGCCAGCCAGGACTCTGTAGTGCCTTATCAGAGGTGATGAGCATATGAATACTTAGCCTAATAGATCATTAAATCCCAGCTGTTTTTCATGTACATTAGCCAATAACTAATTACTTTATACTTTTATGCTGTGAATATCCCGCTCGCAGAGTGGTTCTGCACCTGGCAAATGATACCCAAAGAACCTGACCCCTAAAAAAGTGACTGTAGAAAGTGGCATATAAGACAAAACTCACAAAATAAGCTACTAGTGAAGTCAGCATGTCAGTCATTAAAGGGGTTGGAAATGCCAGATTAAAGGCTGTCCCCAAACCCTTAATTTGATATTCATTATGTCAGGTTTTTGTTCTACCATTCCAGCCTATTTTTTCAACTGTAATCCTGTGACTCATTCATTGAACAGGATGCTCGGGGAATAAGGCAGCTATTCAAGAGTTATTTTAATCCTCATTAAGGAGTGAATGGCCCTGTTCTTTAGTATCCCACGCCATCCAAATCCTGCACTGATTATGAAACTGTTATTTTCCATGCAGGCTTTCCTCTTGCACTCCTCTAAGCCTCCCAGCTTCCAGACTCCCACCACAGGTAGGTTGGTGTTAGCCCCAGATTTCAGCTGAGCCAGAGAGCAATTGTACTTGCATCTGCAAGGTTTTATTACTTTTGAGGAACAGCCAGAGAGCACTCAGGCCAGGTTTTTTATATTTTTAACAGGATTGTGCAAGCATAAATCAGATGCTAATTAATCATCTCACTTTCCTGGGGAAGGGAAGGCAGGTGCAACTGTTCCTGGTTTACATGTGGGGAAAATGATGAAAACAGGTGGAAATTCTTCCCTGTGGCCACCCAGTACCACGAGGGGGACTGGAAATCCTCCCCCACAGGCCAGTTCAGCCCCAGCCTTGTTACTCTCCATCATAATACTCCTGGCCACAGCAGTGAGAGTGTGTCCTGCCTGATTGTGGCTGTGGCAGCTCGCTGGAGCTCAACATTTCTGAAACTCGAGTTGCAGGTGTTTGAAAATTAAGGAATAAGAAACCAAAGTGGCTTTGAAGGGCTCTGATTAAGTTACTAGCTCAGCTTCCTCCACACCTTTCCCACAAGGCAGACCCTTGCTGTTCTATCCACATCAGCAGAGCCTCTGAGGAGCACCTCAGTACCCTTGGACAGAAGCTCCCCTCCTGCCCTCCTGAGAAGCATCACCGAGGGCAGCTGAGGGTGTTGTCACTGCCACGGTTATATGGGTGCTCTGTGCTCTGTTGGCATAGCAAGGTCAGGCAGGAGACAAGTGTTTGTCACCCTTGGAGCTACTGCAGACCTGTCAGCAGGACTGTGGGCTTGGCTGCCTGAACTCCCTGGCAGTGGCAAGAGAGAATTCTGGTTCAGCTGGACACTATTCAAGTGCTCACCCTGCCCACCTTCTGGAGGTGGCATTTGGGGCCTCATGCTTCTCACATCTTGGGGCTGCTACAAACCTCCTCCACTGTACACCAGTGACTCATGCCCAGAGCAACTCTGTCCAAGCAGTGCTCAAGGCAGGTATTTTATTTGGAAAATATTCATCAATTAACTAAAACCTGTGTGAGTTAACATTTCAAAGGGAACTTCAACTCAGCCATTTGCTACTTTTTGACCTCGTGTTTTTACAGTGTAAATGAAAGCCCTTCTAAACTGTAAGTACTTACACACAGTTAAAGGCAGAGTTTATTCTACCCAGAAAAGGAAGGAAAGAGGAGAAACCATCATTTTGGATTAAGTACTTGTTCTAACTGAGCAAATTCCTGATGGAAAGCTATGATTTTACCATTGGGCTTGCTACAAACCATGTTTCTTATCAGTAGGTTTTGCTGTGTGACTGTGCATAGCGTGCACTATGGTCATGTAGATGCTGATGTGTACAGGTGTGCACCACCTGGTCCTCATGGCAGAAAAGCAGAGTGTATTGGGGGACAGGAGTCACTTCAATTCTTTATCTTTGGGAATCTGCAACAGATGGGCACGTGCATTGCAGCCATAACTGCTTCAACAGCAATGGGCATTGTTCGGTACTTATTCTAAGGCTGTAGGAGATGGAGGCTTAAATGGATTTAAGAAATGAAGGAGGAGGTAAACATACAGCCACAGGTGGAAAATAGCTGCAATGGGCACTGAAGAGGTCACAACTGACCGCTCTGAAACACAACCCAGTGAGCTATGCCAAACAGGTGGAAAATACTCCTTCTCCCCAAACATCTGAGTAAAAATAGAGAGCATGAGGGGGGCTGTCTCGTACAACAGGGCACCACGTTTGCTCAAAAAAACATGTCTCCCCTGTCAAAAACAAGAACAAACTCAGACACTCACTGGCAGTGGGGTTCCTGCCTCCCACACAAACCTTATATTCAGCAGTGGAACAAATACCACGTGAGCCATGCCCACTCAGGTTTCTCCTTCACAGAGCATTTATGTAGATACTCACTGACTCTCTCAAAAACATCCAAGCGCCAAATTGCAAAAGCAAACTGTCTGGAAGAGCTTGATATGAGGAAAATACAACTCTTGGTTTGGAGAAGCTACAGCAAAAAAGTCCACCTACAGAAAAACAAAACTGCAAGAAGAATATTTCCCAGTCACGGCTAAAATGTTATTGTAAAAAACAACACCACCACTGTGAAGTTAAAGGTTATACAGAGCTCCAAAGGTCTCTCTCCAAGGGAACTGATGCCTTTTGAAACATCTTTGGAAAGGCTGTTTTCCTGATGAGGAGATGTTTTTTTCTGCTGTGTAGACAATGGAGAATGAGGTCTACCAAAAAGGGCAGCTTTTTCCATTATTAGCAGGTGGCTCTGGAAAAGAGACCTGTCCTGCACGGGACCAATAACTGCAATGATCCCCACTCCCACAAATGGGAATGTTTGAACACTGAGGGTGGTGAAACACTGGCACAGGTTGCCCAGAGAGGTGGGGGATGCCCCATCCCTGGAAACATTCGAGGTCTGGTTGGATGGGGCTCTGAGCAAACTGATCGAGTTGAAGGTGCCCCTGCTCAAGGCAGGGGGGGTTTGGACTCGATGACCTTCGTGGTCCCTCCCAACACAAACCTTTCTATATGAACTCACTGTTGACCTGGACTTTAAAAATCTCTCTACAGCATTTTGTATTTTATTAGTTTTGATTTTCTTTGCTTTTAATTTTCTTAGCACTGCCCTTTCTCACATGTTCCAGCATGAATCAGGAAAAAAAGTGGTAAAATGAGTAGAAGAAATTCAGATGAAAAGTAGGAAAAAGGACTTTCTTTCTGGGAGAGAAAGCTTTGCACGGCTGGTGGCAAATCCCACGGGACAAACTTAACTGGTGTTGACAATCAGTGCCTGGAACCCCCTCTGTGTTTGAGAACTTCACGCTGGCTTTCCAAACACAAAGTAATTAGATAAATACGGACTGGTTTTCTCAAAAATCAAACAGCTGAGTATGCTGCATGACTAACATTAGAGAGCAATGCACAAGCAGCATCTGGAGGAGCAGTCCTGGATGCTAACCTTTGGAAATGCATTTAAAATACGCAGATCACAGGGAAAACATATGGCCAGAATAGAATAAAAAGCGTCCTTTAAAGGGCATTTCTGAAGATGAAGTTGATTTTAGAAGATATAAATAGTGTGGGTTTCTAAAACAGGATTAGTTAAATGCAATCTTTTGTGGAACCCAGCCAACTATTGCACATTCAGAGTGGAGAGATAATTATGTTAATACCTTTGGAAGAAACATATGGTTGGTTTTAACCCCATGGCATTGGTAAGAAGGAGAAGGAAAGGTAATGCAAAGTCCTCCTCCTGGTTTTCCCTCTTTCATGAGGTATAAAAGTGAGGATGAAATCACTGCAAGAAGGGCTCTTGGGCGAGTCTAGTGGGGCTGGACTGCACTTCCACCTCTAGAGGAGAAGTCAAAGACCCTGTTCACTGATGCACCTTATGAAACAGCCATGGGTACCTGGCTGTCCCTTCCTTCTCTCTGTACTGAAAAGACACAGGATTTAGCAGAAAGCTAAAAGCAAAAGCCTCCTTGCTTGTTACACTCCAAGCATAATTCAGAGGCAAAAGAAGTCTTATTTAGATTCCCACGGAACCAAATGGCTCAGAATAGGTGTTTATCCTGTCACCCAGGGCAATACAAGAGGATGCTCACAGACCATAGAGAGGAGGGTGAGCTGCCAGCTTGCATGGAGCAGACCAGAGGCAAGGAGGGCTTTTCCAGCCTATGTTCTGGCTTAGGAGTAACCAAAGTGCCACGTTAGAACCAACAGGATGATCAAGACAAGCAGATTCTTAACTTGTCAGCTGATTTTAGTTTCCTCTCAAATCACAGAAATTCACTTGTTCTTAATTTGCCAGCAGGACACGACTACCCTCGAGGCATCTGGACAGAGAAGCAGGGGCTTTCTCTTTACTACACAGTGCTCTGCTGGGGGCCAGGAACAAGAACGTGTGTGCCACAACTGCTCGTTGCTTATTTTGTCCCTTCCCCTGTTTCTGGCTTTTTCTATTCCTAGACACAGGGTTTGTTTGCACACTTTTTAACTGCTAAGCATGGCTTTGGGCCAGTACTTTGTAGACAATTAAGATCCAGATACAATCTAACACTGATCATATTCTTAACTTCAAGCATATAAGTGAAGCCACTAGCACTAATCGAGAGCTTAAAACGAAGCACGGGCATAAGTGCTTTGTTAAGGCAAAAAGAAAGTGAGTGGCACTACTTTGAGGAAGAACTAAAAGCTCTATTTAAATCCATCCGTAATCCTAGCAGCAATTAAGCAGATGGTTAACTTTAAACATCTGCTTAAGTCTAACAGAAGTCACATTAAGCAGTGGTTTTAAAAATAGCACTTCTGTAGATATATCCGTACGCAACACTATCAAAATCCAGCTTTTTACTATTAATTACCTTTTGTGTCCATCCAGCACTTCCATTGCACCAGACTTGTCATGGGAGAAGGTGACACATTCTCTTTGAAGGAGCAGAGGGCAGATGTGCTGACTCTGACACCACAGTACTATGTTCCTCATATGAAACACAGATCCTTGGTTATTTTATGCATGCTTACTATTTTAATTTTTTAAAAACAAACATTTAATGAAAAAGCCCTTTTCCATATGTTGTAATTAGGAATTTTCTGCTTGGTCAATTAAAAAAAACAGCTGAAGTGATGAACTACTATTTTTGTTAAGAATGCTGTTTTGTATGTTTGTAAATATCAGATCAACTTAGAAGCTGGGAAAATGGGATTGTTGTTAAAGGTGTAGAGGAAAGTCATTAAGATGAGAAAATGTGGATGTGCTTAGAAGAACCTACTGTCTTTTTGGGGAAGGCAGAGGCTGAGTGGGCTCTCTCTGAACGTCTGATATTGGCCTTACAAACATTTGAAAGCGCCGCTAGTCCAGGAAACCTGCCTTGACTTCAGTGGACCATTGAATGGTCAGTAAATAATTAATCTGCCTATAGTGACAGTGAGTGACAGCATTTATCACATGTTTAGGTTTGCTCAAACAGGTCTTATTTTGGAAAATCCTACAACAGCTACTGAGTAGCAGCTTTAAAATGAGCGCTGTTAGTTGTGGCATCTTGGTACCTCTTTCTGTAGAAAATGAGCATCCCTGAAACAAATTCTTCTGTGTCCAACTATTCCAGTGTTATAGAATCACAGAATAGTTTGGGCTGGAAGACACTTTAGAGCCCATCCAGTTCCACTCACTTTCCACTGGATTAGGGGGCTCCAAGCCCCATCCAACCTGGCCTTGAACACCTCCAGGGATGGGGCAGCCACCACTGCTCTGGGCAACCTGGGCCAGGGCCTCCCCAACCTCACAGCAAAACATTTCTTCCTAAGATCTCATCTCAACCTCCCCTCTTCCAACTGAAAACCATCCCCCCTCATCCTATTAGCAGAAGTGTAGTGTTTATCATAAATCTTTAAAGCCCCAGGTTTTTAAACAATTTCTTTAGGCAGGATTTTCACCTCTCTTTTTGTTAAAGGGAGATCACTGCCTCTTTTTTTGTAAAGAACTGGCAGCAACAGCACTTTGCACCTTGAAGGCAAATAAAAGATGTCAACATTTATTTGTTTTGAACCTGTGGTTTTAAATCCAACCTCAGAATTGTTTTCAGATCTCATTTGTGGTTTCTTTTAACATGTGTGATTGGCAATGCTGAAACTCCCATGATAACTTATGCAATATTTACTACCTTTCTGTACTGAAACCTGACAATATGGCAGAGTATAATATTTATAGCAGGATGAACCACTCTCCTGTAGGTAAAGCAATTTCTATTTGTTTACTCACTCACTGCCTTTCATGGGAATACTTATGTTAGCAAATTGATGCTCAGCTCTGCTTGCTGCAACATAGCATTTTTATTGGTTTTCCTATTTTGTTTCTGCACCAAACTCAACAAGGCCAAGCAAAGCAGTTTTGTGACCATATTAATTGGACGTAAGCAGGTGATGCTACTGAAGAAGGTGGTCTTGATCCATCCTCGGCCACAAGATTCTCCTGCCTCTCTTGTGCCTGTGTTGGTTATACATGATCTTGCAGAAAATTCTCTCTGCTTTTCTCATCTGGTTTGTTTTCCTCATCCAGGTTATATTTTAGTCCAGTCAGGTTCCTAATCTGACTTTCTATAGAAAGGTGGGAGGAAGGGTGAGCAGATGGAGATTGGAATGAGGATGCAGCTGCCCCTCTCAGAGGTGAATGATGTTTGCATCAGATTGAAGAAACTGACGTGAGGAGTTAAATGACTTCAGTTCTGGTCCAAATAGGAAGCTGCTACAGGAACAAATCTACCATAAGCACAAGGCCTGTGTCTTCGGATCACGACTATCATTTCAATAATCAAAATTACGTTTGTCCAACCCAGACAGTTTCCTCAAGCCTCACAACCCTGTTCTTGAAAGCCTGCAAACCCCTCTAGTTCAATAACCCCTCAAGAGCCACCCTGTATCTGGAAACCTTGGCCCAGCTGGAACAACGCATGTTAAATGAAGCAAAGGAGTCTAACTGCATCCTTCTCAATGGGGCAAACTGTCTTGTCTGCAGGCTTTGAGTCAAATATCCCACAGAGCTTCCCCAACAATCACATTAGGTAGTGCAAGGGCTGTCCCTAGAGAGGGGAACAGTAGAGATGTAAAACAGAAGACAAAGCAACCATCCTGACTACAGATGAAGTCAAGCAGGATGTGCTGGGATGGTAGGACTGTGAAAGGCTGGTTGTAAAACCACAACGGTCACGCTGCCTCTACCTTGTGCAAGCTCCTCTCTATAGCACTCACCTAAAAAATGAGCATGCAGTAAGGTAAGGGTGGAATTTAAGCAAATGCACATTTGTCTGAAATAATATCATGGGTAGACATCTGGAGTAATATTTACACAACAGATGTGGCTGTCTCCCTTGTCCTGGTTTGGATTCCTTTCAAGGTCCACAGAGACCCTGTGAGCCCATGCTGCTCCTCATCTGGGATCCAAGGCAGATCACGAAGCCAAGATGTAAACACCCTGTTTCTCTCTGTTGACTCTAAGAGGCCTCCAGAGATTGGGGGAAAAGCCCTTACCTGTTTTTTGGATTAAGAATCTAAGAGAAGAAAAGGGGAGAAGTCCCCTGAAGAGCAAAGTGGTTCTTGCAGATTATAATAACAGTGTGCAGGGCATTTTCCCAACATAGTGAAGACTTTTTTCCTTCTCCCTTTTCCCTGTTTTATTCTCCATCTGCTTTCCCCTGTGGATGCTGTGGGATGTGGCTGTCCAGATGGTGCTGACACACTGCAGTGTATGTAGTCCAGATGTAAGGGATGTCCCCTGAGGAAGGTGACTCCCTCTGCACCAAGAGATGAGCTGCAAAATTTACTGGGGAGGCACTTCCAAAAAAGGAGACTTGGCTCCTGGGCAGCCAAGGAGAAGCAGCCTGAGCAGGAGGTGATGTTAACTAAAGTCCCTATACAGAACCTACAACCATTTTGAAACAATTCGAAGAACCTAGAGCCCAATACTTTCTTGTCAAAGACCAAACAACTGCAGGGCATGAAAGCCATGTGTGTGCAACCTGTTCCTGGTGGAAAACACGAGGAGCTCAGTGTAAGCAGAAAGAGGAGAGGGACAGCCCTTCGGCACTGATCTTATTCAATGTGCCATATAAAACTTGTGGATGTGCTCCAGTACAGTCAGGATAACACTACCCTTTCCTCAGCACAGCTATCCAGACTATGGGTACAATTCCTCCTATTCCTGCACTCCCTCATAAATATCCCCTCCCCATCTTTCCTGTAGGCAACGAATATTTTTTGGCTGGAAATTAGGAGAAAGTCCTGAACAAGCCACCAAGTGTGGTTCTGAAACTCATCAATTAAGAGAAAAAGAGCTGATAATATCTATTCCTTTAAAGTGGGAGATGGCAGGAAGAGACAGTCACCTGGGATGGCAGCCTGGAATGGCCCTAGTGAGCCTGGTGAGCCTGGGATGAAGAAGTGACACATCAGCATCCCTGGGCACACGACTTGGTTGCGGCATGAATGCTGGTGAGACTTGGGATTTTTCCTATTTCTTTTCTCCTGGATATTTTGCATTCTGCGAGTGAAGCAATGAATTGTGATTCATTAGCTCCTGACCAGAATGCAAAGGCTGGATCTGGCAGTAATAAAAACCAGTGATGAAGAGAGCTGTGCAGAGTTGGGGCCACGGTGTCACACTGCTTCCCAGGAGCACAGCACCACGGCAAGGCACCCCGGCCAGCGGTTCAGACCCGTTAGCGTGGTGGGAGCTGCCAAACAGTGAATGAACACGGCACCTTACAAAGAATTTTAGCACACTTGCAAAAAAAAATAAATATAGCTTTAAATCTTTAACACCCACCACTGAAACACAGCTGCTCTGGGGTGAAACACCGCAGCCATTGAACAATTCGTGACAATGCCAAAAATGGACGTGAGATTATAGTATCTGTGAGTACAATTTGCTCCAGGACACAACTGCTGAGATGTCTGTGCAGATGGCAGCTCCTCAGACTCTTGGGAGACAGGAGCATGATATGGACTAAGAGCAGAGTTTGCAAGTCACGCTCTGAACGATGATTGAGATAAGAATTTCTCATGCAGGAACATAATTTGGGTGCATAAGAAGGTTTAGAAGATTTCATTTAGTCTTTCTCTCTTCTCTCTCCTCTTCCCCTGTCCTCATCCCTCTTCCACGTTGCAAAAGACCTCCTTTCTCCACTATAACACAGATTGCACACAATGGGGAGAAAAGCAGAGAAGCAAGGCTGCAGGTTAATGAGCACCATGTGGGCTGAGATGTGATCTGGCCCGTGGCAGTACCTATGTGGACTCGTCCTCTCCTCTCCATCATCTCCCCACCCCACGCCATGAGAAGCAGAGAGGCAGCAGGACACGTTATGGTAAAGAAATGCATCAACCTATTGTGTCCAGTTCCAGAATCTCCAACATAAGGATGATATTGGACTGTTGGAATGAGTTCAGAGGAGGCCACAGAGTTGATAGAAGGGCTGGAGCACCTCTGCTATTAGGACAGGCTGAGAGAGTTGGGGTTGTTCAGCCTGGGTGAGAGAAGGCTCTGGGGAAACCTTAGAGCAGCCTCCCAGTACTGAAAGGGGCTCCAGGAAAGCTGGGGAAGGGCTTTCCACAAGGGCATGGAGAGACAGGACGAGGGGGAATGGCTTCAAATTGGAAAGGGGAAGACTTAAATTAGACATTAGGAAGAAATTCTTCACAATGAGGGTGGGGAGACTCTGGCCCAGGTTGCCCAGAGCAATGGTGGCTGCCCCGTCCCTGGAGGAGTTCAAGGCCAGGTTGGACAGGGCTTTGAGTAACCTGATCCAGGGGGAGGTGTCCCTGCCCATGGCAGGGAGTGGGAGTGGATGGTCTTTAAGATCCCTTCTAACACAAAACGTTCTATGATCTTATGATTCTTGTTGATGGCCCATGCCCTTGGACAAAGCTCTGTGGTGCTCAGTTCACCAGAGCCAGCAAGTCTCTGGCTGCCTGGGGAAGTGCAGCAGTAACAGCCCTTGTCTTTGAGGATGCTTTAGATGGCACAAGTCTCACCTGCTGCCTGGTAAGCTACACCCAACCTGGAAACTCAGCATTAAGCCAGACTGGAAACTGCAAAAGAAGTATAAATGGCACACTTTGTGCTCAGACATCCATCCCAGACCACTGCCAGAAATGCCTGCTCAAAGTGAAGCCAGGGTAAAGGGAGGTACAGCCAGGTCATCACAGGCGATCGGCTTGTGCTCAGAAAGCTCTGGGTTTTGCTGCTTCTCGACTTGCAGTGCCACAGGCAGCTGCCTAAGCACTTACAGTGCCTCAGCACAAGGCTGCCAGATGAAACCACTCATATTCACAGGTATTTCCTGAGGCTGGGCAGAGAACAATCGTTCTTTGAGATATCTGAGTTTTTCAAAAGTAGCTTTTGTTCCCTTATAGGGGAAGAAAGTTACATACTTATTGATTCCCTCAAAAAATGTCTGCAATAATCAGAATGGAAACAGGACAATAGCTGAAAACAAGCTCTCCCCCAGCTCCCACCATGCCCAGTAAGCTGTCAAGGCTGTCCCACCTTGCAGGAAAGCAGAGCTGAAATCACGTTGGAGCCTTCCAGCTCGCCTCAATGCCAGTGGGTGACATGAGCTGTGGTCCCCTCCTCGAGGATCTCTGTAACCAAAGCCTCAGTTTCTCTCCATCTGAGGCCCTCAGCACCCTCTCTGTGCCCGTGTATCCTGGTTGCTCCATCGCTGCATGTTACAGGAATGATTAAACATGGGAAATTCTTGAACCAGCCTCAGCAATAGAGGGGGAATGAACTGGTGAGAGCACATTGCTGTCCCTGCAACTCCAGATCTCCCCTTCCCCATTCTTAGAAGGAAGCTGTCTCCTGGCCTCTGACACTCCTGAGAGCTGTGTTTGGATGTTGTCACATGCTCCCTTCCTGCTCCAGCTCTGCCAGCTGCGTGTCAGAGGTGGATCAGCCTGTGGGATGAGACATTTCCCTCTGCACCCCGTGGGCTTCCTGGGTATGGTCACTATCCAGTGCCATCAGCTGTCTCTCTGCTGGAGGCGGAAACATTGCCAGTCCTTGGGGCCAGGGATGAGGCAGCTCTGCTGTTGTTCTGCAGTGTCCTCCAAAGAGTTGTTGCTCACTCAGTGCTGATGGACCTGAGGACTCTGCGGCTGTCACGTCCCATCTGCCATCACAGAGATGCCAGCAGGTAGAAAAATAGGTTCTGGGGAGCAGAAAGGCTCTGGCAGTACATACAGTGAGGGCAGATGTGGCAGTTTGGAGCAGATGGTATCTCTTTGGGGAATCTTGAATAAAGCCTGGCCCTGAGAGCACTTTGGGAGATTCAGTGGAGATGTAGTCACCAGCCTAGGAAAGCTCTGGCACAGACTCAGGCTTCCAGGGTCAAAGCAAGTGCTGTGACATCCTGCTCCTCCTGCAGTGTCACAACGCGACGAGTGCGGTTGCACCTCTGCAACATCAGCATTGCTGGGGGAGCAGAGATGAGGAGGGACTCACCCTGCTCCACCATCAGCATTCTCTATTGACACCAAATGTGTGTGGGGAGAATCTCTGCTTGCCCAAAGGGAACTGCAAACAGCTTTTTGGTGACACCTGTTTCCTACCCATCCTCCTGAGGAATGACCCACCTTCCTCTCAGGAGTAGAGGGCAGTGCCTGGAGAGCTCGGCTCTTTGATCCTTCCAACCCAAACCATTCTATGAGTCTGTCATAGATCTGTCTATGAAGATAGCCCTGGGCAAACCAAACCTTGTTCCTATCTGCTGTGCAAAGCAGTGCAGTTTTGTGCAAAGCCTCTGGAGGCTGCTGCATGTGGCTCAGTGCAGGATTCCCTGCCAAGGGCCAGCAGCCCCGACCCGAGCTGGGTCTCTGCTTCCATGCTGGTGCTTTCAGCAGATGAGGGTTGGAGCAGCAGGCTCCTGATGAGCTCTGCATTTCAGAGTCCCGTGGCAATTCCTGTCTGTCAGCCACAGCCTTGTCCTGCTTCTGTCTGTCTCTCTCCAGTCACTTGTGGTTTAAAAACCCTTTCCTCTCTTTGCACACTGCAGTCTAGAGAGTTGCTTCTCCTGACTGCCAGTGCTGAGGTGGGTTCTGCTCACAAACAACTTCCCCCAGGGCCACCCTTCCGAGCTTTGGCAGGGGGAGGAGGTATAGTTTAATACAGAGCAGAGAGACATCAATATTTCAAAGCTCCTAATGCAATGTCTCTGTGAACTCTCTTTGCTGCTCTCCTGTGCATCCCTCTTGCTTGATGAATCATTAGCAAGGAAACCAGAGGACTCTGCAGCGTTCCTGCTGGCAGCAGAGACCAGGCCATCGCTTGGTCCCTATCAGGACGTCAGTATTATTGCAAACTGTTATTGGTTAACAGAATCTGTCCTTGCTCTGTGCTGTGAGCTTCCCAGAGCCGTGTGTCTGGTACCAGGTAAGTTTTACGAGTGCAGTTCTGTCCCACAGACACCCTTCCTGGTCTGTTCACATAGTTTCCATAATTTATGTTGTCCAAGATGTTCATAGCCCTCCCCACACAAGACGTAGGAGGCTGCTGCCTTTGATACACCTATCCTGCACATACCTTTTATCTGCCACCTGTGACACACAGTTCTCACCATCCAGTGCATCTCTTTGCTTGGCCCTTGATGCCTCTCTAGACATGTCCTGTTCAGATCCCCAAATCACCAGATGTCTTATTCCCCTTCCACACTGTTTTTTTCCACTGAATGTGCTTAGGAATGTCTCTCTGCCTTTGAGCAAGCTAAAATTGAAGATACTCAAAGCCAAAATATAAAGAACTGCATTTCTAGCCAAGATACCTCCAGGACAAAAGGTTCATACAGCTCTGTCACGTGTAGCTAAATTACAAGTCTTGGTCTTCTTAGCTGGCAGCAGATAAAAGTGTTTCTAGCAGGAGTGTGGATGATGGGTAACTTGTTCTGTGAATAGCAGAGACAGGGTAGTTGAACTGCTCTGCTGGGCATGACCTAACTCCACCTCCAGGATTTTGAAAGCTAAGACATGCAGATGCAAAGGGTTCTTCCCAGCACAGGCCAGGAGGTCCAGACTGGACTTAACAGCTGGGTATGAACAAGTGGGAACCAGGCAGCCCTTCACTGAGTGGGTCCCCTTGTACTCAAGGTCCACAGTTAACGTCACCCTTACAATCTCAAATATGTCACAGTTTTTGTACAGTTTCTTCTTCCTGAAAAGCCCATGTGCTAGAAACTAAGAGAAGCCACCAGATGCATCCCAGGACTCTGTAGCCCAACCCTGCTTGTTTATTCTCACAGACATCAGCAGCTGGAGACTGGTTTTGGGGTATGCAGTCAATGTGGCAAACCCCAGACAGATATGAATTCTATGCATAAAATTGAGCTGTTGCTCAGCCCTGAGTACAGTGCTTTCCTTTCCTACTTGCCTTATTTATTTGAACCTCCTGAACTTCACCTTCAAAGCAGAGATGAATTCATCCCCACTAAACCTCCCTGCAGCCTCAATACTGCCTTGGTGGGAAATGTAGGGATGATGTTGTGAGAGCAATCCCAGCACTCCTACCAACCCAGTTCAGTTTGTAATCAGCACCAGCAATCAGGGCCCCTTTCCCTGAGGACAACAAGCCTCGGAGACATAATTTCATGCTCTTGCTGGCAGCTGCCTTGCACAATTTATCTTCTCATTACTGCTTTAACAGCATTGCTAGTAACTGACTGATCGAGGAAAATAACTCTTGTGATGGAGACATTGGCTTTGGAAAGAAAGCAGTTAGTAATATTATTTTGCAGCAATATATATGCTAAGTTTCTGTAGCCAGTGCCCAGAAGAGACTGGTTCCCAGTGTCTGGTGTCTTGCTGATATCCAAAAGTATTTCTCTCAGACTTGTATGAAGTCACCATAAGGCAAAGTGGCCTTACCATAGGAACAAAACCTGGTTGGCTGGAGAGGAGAGAGAACAGGGAAGGGCTCATCTGAAATCAGGACCAGGCAGCATTTGCGTACTGCAGACTGCCATGGTGTAGTAGATGCATTTTAGAGAGTTCTGCTCTTTGGGTACTCCCAAGCCACCTTCCTCCCTTCTAAATGAGGTTGGAGGCCCACTGTGACCTCCAAGGAAGAAGTGAGAAGAAATTTCCTTTTGAGAGGCATATCAGGTACTAATGACTTGGCAAAACACGTGAACACGTAGCTCATGCCGTATGCAGAAACACCACTCTAGGTGGGACAGCTTTCCCCATACCCATCTGCGGTCATGACATGGATCTGCCAACATGAAGTGATGAAGGGAACTTGTTGTGTTATTTTCTTGGTTGATCCTGCCACTATAAAAGTTCATGCCCAGCCTCATAGTTTCTTCTCTGCATAAATCCCCAGCTTTCCTGGAACTCACGGAAGCTCCTGCAAAGTTCAAGATTGAACAGTGTTGCAGTTTGTTATAGAAGTTGCAGCTTTTCTTGTTGGACTCCTTCTCCAAGGGTGCCCCATTTCCTCCCTCCTATTGAGCAAGAGTGCATTTCACAAGACCCCATGGCTACGTGATTTGGTGAGGAAGCAGAAATGCTTTGATTCTGGAGGCACTCTGCTTGCAGAAAAAGCCTCAGCATTTTACACGGGTAGATGACAGTTTTTATGGCAAATTTCACTTTGCTGTGAATTCAGCTTCCAATGAAAATAGTTTTACATATACTTGGCAGAGCTCAGTGCACATCCAAGCCACTGGAACTAAAGGCATAGAGAGACACCCGATTCCAGGTGTGGGGATTAGGCCACCAGCTCACTGGGTTGGTAACTTTCCTTTGAGCACACAGCCCCCCTCAGCACATCTCACCTAAGCTACTTGCAAGGAACAAACCAAAGGAAAACAGACTTTATCCTTTCTTTGAGCTTCCAGCTGAGCAACCAATGTTTTATTTAGGATATGTAATGCTGAAATTAGTGTTATTCACCTCACTTTTTTACTGTCCTGAAAGACTTGTCATAGAATCATAGAAAGGTTTGGGTTGGAAAGGACCTTAAAACCCACTCAGTTCCAAACCCCCTGCCATGGGCAGGGACACCTCCAGGGAGGGGGCATCCACAGCTTCCCTGGGCAATCTGTGCCAGGGCCTCCCCACCCTCATTGTGAAGAACTTCTTCCTAATGTCAAATCTAAATCTGTCAGGAACTAGCAGACATAGCTGAGAAATACATCAGGCCTGATGATACGATGATAGTTGAGCTGTCAACTCATGACCAGTAGACAATCCATGCGGCAACAGGAATGCCTCAGGCCCCATGCAGCCAGCAAGGTCCCTTTGAGGAGAGTTATAAACAAGTCCTCCCAGGTGCTCATGGCCCATAGGCAGCTCTGGGTCAGTCTCTGAAACTCTTCTGAGTGCCAATATGTGATACCTGAGCACTGGAGCTTGATCTGCTTTGACAATGATGCTTTCCACCAGCAGTACTGCAACTGAGAAGATCAACATCTAGAACCCAGCTGTTTCTTTTCCAGGAGAGTGGTGGTCTCTGGGATATGCCACTTGTTACATTGTGCAGTAAAACAGGGGTTAGTTACTACCTTTACATGATGCAAAGAGCAACCAGCCAGTGCCAGGGCCTAGTGTGCTAAGGACTGTGAGGTAACAACCTTCCAGTCTAAACAAGTGAGACAGATGATGGGTAAGGTAGCAACGAGAATGTGAACAGCCCAGAAAATGTTTATGATTCCTGAGTCCAGCAGGTGCTTTGTTAGGTCAATGCCTAGGCTACAGCAGGGAGAGTTTGAGAAATGCTCTTGCCAGGAGGGATAAGCCCAGCTGTTATATTGCCATGTCTCTGAAAAGGCATTGTCTCAGTCCCTCCAGCTTCCTTTTTTTAGGAGGAAAAAACATACTGAATAAAATATAGACACATCAGCAAAGATGCTGTTGGTACAGGGGTTCCCCCAGCTCCATTTGGTCCCAGCTCTCTGAGCTTGTTTTGCTGTATTTGCTTCCACACACACGGGTGTGTTTCAGTCCCTGAAGTAAGACAGGAGCTGTCACAAACCATTACAGCACACACATCTCCTTGCCTCCTTGCCTCCCTCACAGGGCTGCTGGCAGGAGTTTACCCAGGCAGACCCTCTGGATTTCCCTGTGCGGTGCCGCTGCGAGGCTGCTGAAGGTGGTGGGTGGTGCGAAGAGCCCGGTGGCGTTCGCTGGAGTGGAAAGGTTTGGTGCAATGAAAAATGTCTCTACCTTCCCAGAGGGTGTGACAAAGGCCAAGGGCTGATCCAGACATATTCACTGTCCCTGTTGGTTTCACACTCCCTATTCTAGCCCTTACAGAGAATCCTGCAAGAGAAGAGGACCTTGCCACCTCGGCACGGTCTCAGCCTCTGGAAGGATTGAACGTGGGCGAAGGGCTCCTCTATCCATTCTGGCAGCAGTTAACCCAAGCTCAGTTCCTCTCAAGTGTGTCATAGCTGCTTTCACCCCACCTGAGAGGTGAGCTGCACTCAGCAATTTGGGCAGGGGATGCCTCCATACACTGCTGCCTTCACAGCAAGGGCAGAGCCCCCATGTCTGGCTCAGGAGGCAGCGTCTGAAACAAGGAGGCCACGCATGGCCACCCTCCCTGAGCTGAACTGCTGCTCCTTGAGATGGAACCATTACCACTCTGCTCTTCGCCTCAACGATCTTGAAAACAAAGTGTGCAGGGCTCAGATGGAGTTTGTTCTGCAGGGTCTGGGATGCCCTCCCAGGCCTGGTGACCCAGTTCAGCATGGAGCCAAAGCACTGATGCAGGCACTAGGTCTGAATCCTTGGCCAGCACCTCCAGCATGATCTTGCCCATTAACTCTGCATAAACAAACAATCGCTTATAACGTCAGGGAAAATAATCTCACCCATAATCACTGATTAGAAATGTTTGCTTATGGCTGGATATTTATAGCCTACAAGAGGTAAATGTCACCCTCATTGCCTGCATTGCATGGGAGATATTGTTTAATTAGCAATCACAGCCTCTGGGCTGCTGCTGTTTGGAATGGGAGATGAGAGCTGCTGTGCTTTATTTACCATTCCTTCTTCTTCTCCTGTTCTTGTTCAGGAGTGGGATGTGGCCTTTTTTTATCTGCAGGTGCTCTCAGACCCACTGAGCAAGCAGGGCATTTTCTTGAGATCCCCTCCTCTGGGATCTCTTTCTCACACATAACCCCAGCCTCCTGCTCAGTCGACAGCTGTGATTTCTGTTGCACTTTGTGACTGTGAAGAAGCCCTCAAGTTGCTCAGCCACAGCACTCCAGCCTTGTTGTCCTTTCTAAGGACATCTTGGCAAGAGGGTGGAAGAGATAAGAAGAACATTAAGGTCTAACAAGAGTTATCTCACATTAGCGCAGCGAGGGATAAACCAAGGTTCTGGAGGGAGGTTCGAGCTGGCATTGCCCTGGTCAGGCAGGGAGTTTGTTCTTATTTTGTGGGATGGGAACAGGGCAATGGGAATTCACAGGCAGCAGGTGAGTAAAAGAGGAAACTGCAGCCTTGTGGAGTGGTTACAGTGATGGAAAGGGGCTCACAGCTGCATATAGGAGCTGCAAAAGCACTAGGTCTATGTCAAGATACCCAGGTCACTTAAACAGGAGGTGCTGGGACATGCTAAAAGGGAATTCATGCACCGGTTCATCCCAGGAAAAATGTTAGAGGCTGGAAAACAGTGATCTTGTGAGTTACTGAGGGAAAGAGGTCAGAGTGGCAGCTGGAGTTCAGGGCTCTTGGAAAATGCAGAGAAGATGCCAGGGCCTGGAGACAGCTGGTCCTCTGGTACAGGCTCTGGCTGAACTGACACTGGGGGAAGGTGAGCAGAAAGCTCATGGTCAGGTGTGACTGGAGAAGCTGGGGAACTGAGTGCTTCAGCCATCCTGGACATGCTTCGTTCTCACCTTTCCTCAGCCTCAGGTGCTAGGTGATGTTCATGGGCTTGACAGACCTTCAGCTGGCTCACTGCTAGTGATTTAGCATCTGAGAAGGAAAGAAGCCAACAGAGGGATGAGCTGAGCCACTCAGTAGCAAGACTTGAGGAAGGGATAGCATTCAAGCAGCTTACAAATGGGTCAACAGCAAAGCTAAACACAGAGGTACATAATCTTCTCCAGGTGGGCTGTGCTTTGCCTGGCAGGCTGTCAACTGGGAAAAGACACACTTATTTTTTGATAAGGACAATTAATTACAATCTATCAGAACAAACCAAATGAAGACACCTATGTCCTGCATTAGTATGTGTCAAACGTGCTTGATACAGTGCAGGTAGCTGTGGGTGAATTTGGGTCTAACTGGCAGCTACATGTCCAGATATGCTTTTAGGAGGCCTCAGGGCAAGAAAGAGCACATAACCATGCAACAGATGCCCTACAACGAGGAGCACCAGAGAGGTTAGAGCTAAAAACCACAGGGAGCTTTTGAGAGAAACAGCCCTGAGCACCAGAAAGCCACTTCTCTCTATTTACCAATGCATTTGTGTGTCTCTCAGTAGACAACAGTTGCCTTGTGTCTCTTAAACATGCTCTATTAACTGCCATCACATTTTATCACTCCTCTGGCAATATCCAGCAACACCTCTATAATTTATTGTCATTAGTTTTATTCACGACCATCACAGAGGTCACAGCATGGGGGTAGAAGAGCACTTCATCCATTTCACCACTAAACATGCTGGAATAATAGCTTTTCAAACAGCTGATGTTAAATAGATATGAAAAGATAATGCATAATGAGGAAAAAGGGAACTGACCTTTTTCAAACAAGAGGCACTTTCAGCATCATGAGATTGGAAGATGGGTGAAATGAACCCTGACATCCGCCACTGTGCTTTCTGACACTTTTGATGCAGACATTTCCCCCTGAGCTGGTCCACTCAGCTCCCTTTACAGGTGGGAGGGGAAATGGGAAGCATTTCTTTCATATCTGTGTTGAATAGTATCTTAGAAATGCTTCCTTCTTTGTGGTGACTCTGAAGAGAGCCTGAAGGGTTCATCTTATATGGAAACACCTGTGTGTGGCCAGAAACTTCCTACACAGACAACCTGTACCGAGTACCTCATAAACTAAGAGCAATGGAAATGGACTTTGGGTGCTTTCCCAGTTGGTTTGCTGCTCTGAATGGCTCTGTCTAATCTGCAAACGAACCCTGCAGGACTCACTTGCTGATACACAGATTGTGGAGTTTACTGTAGGCATCTTTCCTGATCATGGGCTGTGTCTTTTCACACAGAAAACCATAAAGAGGGAGATGTGTGACCAGATGGCACCTTAAGACATAGTCAGGATGCAGCTGGATTCATTCTTACGCTTAACAGCAGAGTGACATGTCCAGGACCCATTGCTGAAATTATTCCCTTGTGGCCCAGGTCAAAATGAAAATCCTAAACACACTAATTGTGAGAAAAATCTGGTGTTTTCATCATATGCAAAATTCCAGATAATGGTTTCTCCCCACCACCACCACCCCAAAGGCCTATAGAACAGAGGAAGATACAGAACACCCAGTTGCATAGACTTCAAGAGATACTTAGGGTATTTGGAAAAAAATATGTGTTTTCTCTCATGAGACACAGTGAAGGCTTTGAGGGGGGTGGGGGATGAAAAGCAAGTTGTTCCTGTGAAGAGCAGACAGTTGATCATCTGTATTTGAAGGGAAAAGACGACCCTCAGATGATTCCTGCTCTGTTTACCACCCTAAATCTTGCATATCTGTGGGCCAGGACAGGAGACTGGTGTCTGACACAATGCTTGGCAGCTTGGTAATGAAGAATCTATTACTTTGGATACAGCTTCAGCAGAATTATTATTTTTCCTTCCTAGAAACTTTCATGTCTGTCTCTGAAGGCAGTGAGATGGAATTGATAATGGACTAAAAAGGAGGCTGAGAGGAGACCTCATCGCTCTCTACAGTTCCCTGGAAGGAGACTGTACCAAGGTGGGTATTGGTCTCCCAAGGAACGAGTGATAGGACAAGAGGAAATGGCCTCAAGTTGCACCAGGGGAGGTTTAGATTGGATATTAGGAAAAATTACTTCACAGAAAGGGCTGTCAAGCACAGGCACAGGAGGCACAGGGAAGTCTCCATCCCTGGAGCTGTTGAAAAGCATGTAAAGGTGGCACCTGGGGACATGGTTTAGTAGGCACGGTGGTGTTGGGCTGATGGCTGGACTTCATCATCTTAGAGGTCTTTTCCAACCTCAAAGATTTTATGATTCTAAAGTGGTTTGGTCTTGACCAGTCCCCAGAATTGCAGAAATTCAGACCAACAAAGAGTTTTTCCTATAGAACATAAGAAAGAGTAAAGAAAGTGTTTCTGATACTCTCAATCATGCAATGGATATTTCTGAGGTTTGTACAGCTCCATGCAACTTTCTCCTTCCAAAATCTGATGGGGATTCAGACAGAGGGCAAATCAGAGCCATTCAGCCACGTGGGCCATGACTATCCATAGCCAGAAAATTCACCACCTGCCCTTCCTTTCCACACTTGGATCCTGATCTTGTTGTATGGCTGAAGTCACACTTGTCAATCCTGAATGAATGTCCAAGAGATTGAGAGTCAGAGTGTTCCCTGCATGGAAATGAAGACAGTAGTGTATCCTGATTTACAAAACTAATTAACTTGCTGATAAATTTTAAAATGTCTACAGGGAAGAAAAAAATCTCAGGAATGTTGTAGTTCACAAAGCTCAACCCCAAGCTAAGAAACAACGGGTGTTTCAACAAGCCAAACTAAATGTTGACATGGAAAACTCCAAAGCAGCAACAAGTAGTTACATCCAAAGCAGGACCTACACTCAGAGACTCTTCTGCAACCAGATTCTGCTCCAATATTCATTGGAAGAATGTTTCTTCCGATTTTGATCTCTCTAATCCCCAAGATTGTCGGATTCTTGCCACAATATCCAGATTTTGGCTGTAGTCACAGTGCTCCCCAACAATTTGTTATTGGCACTTCATGTATTTTTATTGATATTTCAATAAAAATATTAAATAGGAGTGGCCTTAAGCCTAGCCCTTTAGGAGCTCTGGTAACCTCCTTCCAGCCTGGCTTCTTCCCTTTAACACAAGCCCTTTGCTCTTTTGTCATTATGCAGTTCCTCCTTTCTCTTAAAATTCTTTCCTAACCCTCATTTTTCCCTAGCATCACTAGTCAGTTTCTGATGTGACACCATATCAAATGCTTCCTTACAATCCACAAAGATGGTATCTAGCATGTTTCCTTTGTCTAAAAACTCCATTACCTTATCAGAGAAAGATATCGGATTAGCCTGCCACAGTCTCCTTTGGATAAAGCCATGCTTCATTCTAGCCCATTTCCCACTTACTTCCATGCATTTAATTAATTCTGCCTTCAAAACCTATTTCAAAGCTTGTATCAAGCTAAGTTCATCTTTCAGGCTTCAAATCACGTTGCTCGCCCTTCCATATCAGGACCCTATGACCACAGTGGGTGGCATCTCTTTTGTCACAGGTGCATCCAAGCAGGGTGTGTTCCCTTCTAGGCTGTGGAGCTTGGGTTCAGGAGGGGAGACCAAACCTCCTGGAGGATAACTGCTGAGGCAGAGCTGAGAGCTGTTCCTGGCAGGGTGAGTAGCACTGACTCCTGGAAACAGGTTCACAGGCAGAGCTCAGCCGTGCCACCAAGACAAGAGCCTGAAAAGTTCCCTTAGAAGGTCCCTTAGAAAGACTATATTTGCCACTTCTTTCAGGCAACTGGTCCCAAGTGGTTTGACAGAATAGACCTGCCTGTCTCAGCTACTGCTCAAATAAAACCCAGTGTGGCTGGTTTGAAATCTCTTTGTTTGATTTGGACAGCTTTATTTTAAGGAAAACTAAGGAGATCCAGCTCAGAGCTGTGGATGGGTAGGGAACCCAACAAGAAATTGCCACTCTCCAAGCCTGTAGCAATTAGCCCAATGGCCTGATGTGGGAAATCCATAATCCGTGAAGCAGACAGTGCTGCTGCTTGTTTCAGAACCTGTGGGTTTCATCCTAGTGTCTCTCAGGGTTGTTTATTAGCTCCTGGAGTATTATCTCTGCTTCATTACACTTGTGTCTCTGTCCTTGTGTTCCTGCTGTCCATCCTGTTTCTGATATCCTGGTCAACATCCACTTTAATTAAAATGGAAGACAAGTCCTCCTCTTATCTTGGAGTCTTCCTGAGTATGGTTTTAATTTACCATCTCTCTCATTTTGCAGTAGCCTCACTTATTCTTTCTCTCATCCTCAGCTCATTTATATGACCACAGAGGTTTTTTCTTTTTGGTTTAACATGTAACTCAATTTGACACTTGACAGTTCTTCCTCAATCACTACGCTTCTTGACCTCTAAGCTGTACTATTTTGCTGATGGATCTCTTTTAGCTTGGTTTCCCACAGAAAAAGATTTACATTTCTTCCTTCCTCTCCTGCAATAACATTCAAACCCAATGGCCAATTCCAACACCACCTGAAAGAAAGGCAAAAGCACCTGTGATAATTGAAATTCTGTAGGGTTATTTTCAAAAATTGGTAGCTGAGTAGATGAGAGAGATTCAAATTAGTGTCTCTTCTGAGGGAAAAGGAAGCATCTCTCAGCCATTCTATATTCTGTTTGGCAGCTGCCTCCTTGTCAGTCAGTGTGTACCTCCCAGCCAGTCTGCTCTGCCTGCAAAAGAGCACACACACCCCTCCAGGCTGTCCATACATGCACAGAGTCCTGCTGGTTGGGCACGACAGAAGTGAGATGGGAGAGTTTAAGGTTTTGAGGTTGGGGTTTCGGTTGTTGTTTCGGTTGTTCTGTGCGTGAGGTGGTGGAGATGGAGGGCAGGAAGCAGAAGACATACCCATGAGCAAGCACACTGCCTGGTTCATTGCTTACAGAACAAGTTGCTCTGCTTCCTTCCAGGCTCTGCTTATTCCTAATGTGCCTTTTCTAAATTCAGCTGATTGTGGAGCTCTCTTCCCTGAAAACCTTCCCTGAATACAGACTCAGGTTTTTGAGCAACCTGATCCGCTGGGAGGTGTCTCTGCCCATGGCAGGGGGTTGGAACTGGATGAGCTTTAAAGTCCCTTCCAACTCAAACCATCCTATGATTCTATGATTCTGTATAGACCAAAAATTGAAGGCAACACATAACAAGGATGTGACAACAGAAAAGCTATCTTAACCTTAGCTTTACCACACATGATAATCTACAGAAAAATGCTGAAAAAACAGCTTCTAGTAAAATGGTTGTCAAATACCATGGCAATTCTGGCTTCTAAGGACTTAATCTAATGAGATTAGTCTCATTCTGGGAAACTGATAGGATTTGATTCTGGCAATTAAACTGAAGTCCAGTTATACGCCATATAGGAAACGACTTGGGCCTTTCTTCAGTCATCAGAATGGAATATTCTTCCACTGCTCATAATTTTATGTAGGACAATTCTCTCCAATATGTGCTTCCTAAATATAACCTTTTAAAGACTGGACCTGGAAGAACGTAACTTGCACATTAAGTAAAAATGGAATTTGTAGTGCAATGTTTCTCCCTGCTGCAGCCATCAACAGCTTTCAGTCTCCCTGGCAATCTGGGCTTGCTAATGCAAAGCCAGGTATAAGCAAAGCACAGTCCACTTGGGAGAGTTAAAAGCCTCACTGTACAAGTAACTGTCAGATATTTGCACTGGTAACTGTGGGCTAATGAAGTTCTTAGCCTGTGAACAGAGCGAAAATCTGAGTCAGGCCTCGCTAATCATTCTATTATCAGTGCCCAGATCAGAAGCTGCTCTCTCCACCTCCCTTTTGATATACAGCCAGCTATTAGGGAGGCTCTGACACAACCAAATCAGTTCTGTCATGCTGCTGTGGGATGAGCTGAATGCCCCACAAGAGATGCCTCAAAGGACTGTGGTTCTGCACAGCTGAATGCCCCAGCACACCCAGCAGCACCACGCAGGCTGGCAGGGAGGCAGCACAGTTTGCACCATTTACTGCCAGGAAGAAAGGTGAGGCAAGGAAAAAAGCAAAGTAAAGGAGCCCATTTTAATATATATTTGCCTAATTTACACCTCGGGGCACGTGGGCTGATGTGCATGGGTCTTTTGTACAGAGGATTTAGCTTTGTGATTAGTGTTCTGGAACTCATGTCCAGAAGGATCCTGTCACAAGTACCTAATTTCCTTTCTTTGCTTCAGTTTTTTTAAATAGGTGCTAAAATTCCTGAAAGTGGTGAACAGAAGTTGGGCTTGTACTGCCCTGCTTTCCCTCACAGCTTCAAATCCTTGCTTAAGGGGTAAGTAACATCAAATGCTTATGAGATGCCTCTGGCTGATACAAGACGAGAGAGTGGATTTCACTATTTGCTCCTTCAACAAACACTTTACTGATGTTTGGTACATTTCAGTAACCACAGAAAAAGGGCAGAGTTGTGTCAGCACTGCAGTTTGTGAAGAATTGGGAAGTTATGCAGATTCAAGAGGGAAGCTGAGGCCCTTGTGATGGAGACTTGTCGGCTGTAATTATTTCCCAATTGGTAATTCGGATGTGTTGCCTTGGAAAGCAGCAGATGGTAATTACGTTCCATTAGATGTTTGTATTTACTGTGGAGCTGTTTCAATCCTTTCAGCATGGGGTGGAGCTGGGGCCTTGCTGAATGGGCTGCCTGACACACTTACCAGGCATCGTCACCGTGCAGTGGCTGATATTTGTTGGGGAAATGCATGAATGTTTCCACCAAGGAAGAGAGGCAAGGATAGGAGCTGCCCTACTGACTGGAATTCAGGGTCCAGTCCTTGGGAGGAAAAGCAGAAAACCACAGTTGTTGAGTTAAAACTGTTGCAGAGCTTCTGTCATGAAAGCATAAAGAAAGTATTCATTGCTTATTTTCAGAAGTCTTCTCCCACCTAGGAGACTAATGTAGCAGAGAAGCTTCTCAGATATCTTCTCACAGTCTAGAGGTCCTCCAAAGGAGCTTTTTTCAGTGTGGAAGGCTCTACTTCAGAAGACTTGTCAAAGTCTAGGCTTAAAGAACTGAAACACTGTGAAAGGTTCAGCAGAACTTTCCTACCTTTCACACCTTTTCTTCTCAATCACAGCAGGGAAATTCAGCCAAGACTGATTGCATCACAACTCTGAACTTCTTCTGTAAGATGCTCCACATTCCATTTAGCAGCAAACATAAAAATGGCAAGAAAAGTGTAGGCATACACTGACCTCAACATTGTCCAAATTGTTCATTTAAAAAGGCTGATTTTTTTAAAACAAGTGCCCTGACTGAAAGAGTGGACACGAGGACAGGCTGAGACAACTGGGGTTGGTCAGCCTGGAGAAGAGAAGGCTCTGGGGAAACCTTAGAGCAGCCTCCCAGTACTGAAAGGGGCTCCAGGAAAGCTGGGGAGGACTCTTGATCAGGGATTGGAGGGGTAGGATGAAGAGAAACAGTTTTTAGAGAGAAAGAAGGGAGATTGAGATGAGATCTTAGGAAGGAATGTTTTGCTGTGAGGGTGGGGAGGCCCTGGCCCAGGTTGCCCAGAGAAATCATGGCTGCCCCATCCCTGGAGGTGTTCAAGGCCAGGTTGGATGAGGCTTGGAGCCCCCTGATCCACTGGGAGCTGTCCCTGCCCATGGCAGGGCAGGCTGGTACTGGTTGGGCTTTAAGGTCCCTTCCAACCCAAACGTTCTATGATTCTATCATCAGTGGCTTTTGTTCAGGCCTGAGAACACAGAAGAGGGGATGCAAAAAGTCAAGAGCAGCTTCAGAGAGAGTAGGAAATAGCAACAGGGAGGAAGCTTGGGAAAATACTTCAAGAACCTCAAAGGAAACAGCACAGGTCACAAATACTTGTTATGAAAGAATCACCCTCTATATTTGTAGGCAACAGAGACAGCAGGAATCCTGTGTATGCAGGGAGTGCAGCAGGAGATCTGGGTATGTCAGCCCTGCAAGGTCAAAGAGAAAGCAGAGGGCATTCAGAATAGCCACAAAATGATTGAAGGACAAGCTAAATATCAAAGATTAAAGGAACTAAATTATGTATGGATTGGCAAAACACTGATTAAATAACCAGTCAAGGAGCAAAAATGTTTAGTGTAGCCTGATGAGGGACAGCCTGAAGTTAAAAGGTGAGATTGATAGTGGAAAATGGGGACTGCACAACAGGAAAAGTGTTCTAAGGAAAGCTGTAATACTGCTTAATACTATATTTCTGAAGGGTGGTGGAAATCCAATTATTTAAAACTGGACTTGACAAAATGCTGGGGAAAATGCACAGAGACAAGTGTGCTGTGCCCCAGGCACGGTGTCAGAGCTGCCAGCGGTGCCACTCCTCTCTGTGCTCACCCTGGTATTGCTGACCCAGCTAGTAAAGGCATCCTTGTGACAGGCTGTATGCAGAGGAGGGGAGTCTTCAACAGGCACTTCAAACTTGGACTGAGTTGTCTCATTACTCCCAACAGAGAGAAAAACAGCCCTGGTGGAGATCAGGTGGATTTTTGGCATTGTCTGACCAGATCTTGAATGCCTCCACGGATAGAGGATTCTTTGTGCAATAGATATGTAAATACAATTTTATGATGGTGCACAGTGGTCCCTGTGTTCTTGAAAAAACTTCCAGAATGGCAAGAAAAGGTCCTCTTCTTTGTGAGATTTTTTTGAGGGGCCCTTGTCAGCTTGCAAAGTGTCCTGAGGTTCATTATCTCTGAGCACTACATTTGGTGTACAACCCACATGGACTGAGTCATTGGTCTTTTCAGGATGTAATCCAGAAATGAAGAAGATTGGAAGGCCTATGGGGATCCCTTAAGAATAAGCTTTCTTTCTAAGTGTAAAATATTATTCACATCCATGATAATTATTAGAACAATAAAGATCTCATTACAGAAGCAGCATGACTATTCTCAGGTATTGCATTGAGTCCTCCTTGGGAAAAGCATCAATACAAGTTACGCTGATGTTGCCTTCTAGCAGAACAACTTGTACTAATTAACATTAATAAATATATACTAAAAGCATAACTGAAAACCAGGCTACAGCACACAATTTTGGCTACTGATTGAAAAATTTACTACCAGGTAAAATGTTCTGCTCATTTTCACTACAAATCTTCAAGGGACTTTCATTAGTTATGTCTGCAATCAACGTAATTCCTGGCTCCTGCTGTGGGCCATTCTACCCAGCTCATGCAGTTGTTGGTACCCATTAATGCAATATCTAGATGCCTCATAAACTGTTGGTTATTTAACCATAAAACAGACCTATGAGCTCTTTTCCTGATGGACACAAAGACCTAAATTTGTCAGTATGTTTAGGTATTCTTTCCTCACTGGAGGTTAGGGCTGTGTAAGTGAGGATTCACTGTTCACACAGTACTAGTACTGAATGTTGCTTGGTTCTTACATCTCCTGTCACATTAGACTATGTATTAGGAAGAAATTTGTTACTATGAGGGTGGTGAGGCCCTGGCACAGCTTGCCCAGGGCAGTGGTGGCTGCCCCATCCCTGGAGGTGTTCAAGGCCAGGCTGGATGGGGCTTTGAGCCCCCTGATCCAGTGGGAGGTGTCCCTGCCCGTGGCAGGGGAGTGGAACTGGATGAGCTTTAAAGTCCCTTCCCATGCAGACCATTCTATCATTGTCTGATTACACACCACAGGTAATGGACACAGCAGGTCTAAGCTGTGCCAAAGCCACCAAAGCCCACAGGGGCACTCTCAGTGTCTTCCCTCAGGAGAGATTTTCATGGCTGAGGCTGCTGTGTGAATCAAAGCACACATCTGCCCTGGGGCAGGTGCTCATTTCTAACCGGATGGGAACAAACATTCTATCAACATCCCTTTCTCAATTCTTTCCCTTTGTGTTTCAGCTGAGGGTGTCTGCTCAGTTTATGAGGATCCAGTCTGCAGTGTCAGTGGGGCACCTCTCCTGTTCTGTGGATTCTACCAGAGCAGCAACATCCAGACCCAGGTTGCCCCCATGACCTATGCAATGGGAATAATTGCTTTCACAGCCCCAAAGCAAGGGCATTCTTCTTTACTGAACTTACACAGATGCTAACGATGGAAAAAAGGCACGACCCACTGTCACACACATGGAGAGAAAGAAATTGCACTGGTAAGTCAGTAAATCCAAAGAAAAGGAAGAGTTAATTTCAAAAGCAGGATGCATCTGAAAGCTCTGATTGTCATAAAAATGCCAGTTCTCCTCTGCAGAGTGATGATGCCCCTTAAGACCAACTACATTTAAGAGACTGAGTGTGAAGGTCACCTTCATCCCAGATTGTGTGCTGTTTCTGAGTGTCAGACCAGCACTGACTGTCCTGCATCAGCTACACAGACCAGCTGCTCCAGCTCGCAGGGTGCTCCCAAACCGCTTGGTACCAAGCGGACACGGATCCCCTTTGCATCACGAGCACAAAGAGCCTATTTCCTATTTGAGCCCAAAATACCACATTAGGCTTTTGGGCAGTCTCAGCTCTTCAAGTAAGCATCAGAATTTCTCTGCACAGCATTTTGCAAAACTGCTTTGGGAAATGGTGTTTTAACAATTTGAAAAAACCAACCGAGATACTGCTCCATGCAGTCCTGTAAACTATGAATTAAAACATCTTTCTCTCCCCAGCTGCTTCACCTGTTGCAGTGTTTTGGCAAAGGGGCAGGTGCTGAGCAATAAACCACCCTTTTCCCACAGACCTCTACATTGCAGATGATTACTTCCAGCACTGCTGCTCTGGGATGCTTAGCTATGACATCATGCCCACGCTGTGTCCTAACCAGTGGAACAAACATGAGCAGACATGACATCAGCCTCCCATTGTGTCCTCTCAGGTGGAACGAGCATATACAACCTCTGATGTATTTACATCAAACCTTATAGCCCTGCAATGCCACTGCCACCTCCATATACAGAGACTGAGACATGGGGACAGATGCTGATTAGCTAAAAAGAGAGACAACGCAGCCCTGAGTCCTGTGCTGGCACCCAGGCCCCCTCACAGGAGAACTGAGCGATGCTCAGCCACACAGTTGTGTGAAAGGAGGTTCCTGGTTGAGGTTTCCAGCAGCTGTAACCCAGACAGACCAAACTGCAGGTGACCCTTTATATTCCAAATATTTGCTTGGGCCAAGATTGATGGCCATTCGCAGAATGGATTCATTTTTTTTCCAAAAGCACCAATTTCTCCTCACTGTCTAAAGAGGGAGCCTATGCACCTCACATACAACACGCTCTCACAGTCAGATGCTTGAAGAAAAAACTTGAAATTGGTCCAAACTGATGAATCTCTGTCCCTCTTTGCAATGTGTTTTGTTGAGTAAAGGCCCAAGCAGTGAAACAGCAGAGGAGAGCACACACTGGGAGAAGTAATAGTTTACAGGCAACAGGCTGAGCATCAGCACTGCAGAAGAGCACCCAGCAATGAGAACATTTGTCTAAGAGCCTCTAGCACAGCCTCTTGAAAAGGTCAACCAGGCGATACCCAAGGGCAAGACAAATCATAATTCTTGTTAGAATAAAATACATTTTTCACATATTAATACTTTTAGGCATTGATATTAAATGAGATATTCATGCCTAATAACAAACACAACAATATTTTTCTCTGCAACTGTTCTTTCTGTCTTATTTTGGGTAAGAAATGAGAGGCAACCATGTTTGGAGAACAACAGTGTATCTCGCTACGAAAGCTCCTTTGAAGCAGTTTGGTATCAAATACAGAGAAAGGAAAACAGAAATCTTACTGTGGAAACTAATGATGAACTAATTTATCCAAGTTAAAGCCAAGATTGGAAACAATTCTAAGCAGTTTAACGACAAAATTCTCTACTCCAATGCTGGTGTTGGAGTTTCATTCACAGCATCTTTTAGTACAGAAGATGTACCCATGGGAGTATGGATGTGAATAAAACATTTCATTTTGTGGCCACAGAGAGAGAAAAAAAAAACCTTTGAGGGGTTTAAAAGCTCTTTCATTATTATGCAATTGTTCTGCAGAGCTTGGGAAATCCTCTAGAGTTAGAACAATTTTGAATCGTGTATCATATACACGCAGATCTCTTCAGAAAGACCAATGAGGGGTTTGAGCAAGACTCAGCAAGGTATCCTGCCTTCAGTGCCCTGGGAAACACCCTAAGGAGAGCATTCAGGGAGCTGCATACATCCCCTGTGAGGACAGGCTGAGAGAGCTGGGGTTGTTCAGCCTGGAAAAAAGAAGGCTCTGGGGAGTCCTTAGAGCAGCCTCCCAGTACTGAAAGGGGCTCTTGATCCGGGAGTGCAGGGATAGAATGAGGAGGAAGAGTTTTCAGCTGAAAGAGGGGAGATTGAGATGAGATCTTAGGGAGAAATGTTTTGTTGTGAGGGTGAGGAGGCCCTGGCCCAGGTTGCCCAGAGCAGTGGTGGCTGCCCCATCCCTGGAGGTGTTCAAGGCCAGGTTGGATGGGGCTTTGAGCCTCCTGATCCAGTGGGAGGTGTCCCTGCCTGTGGCAGGGGATTTGGGACTGGATGGGCTTTAAGGTCCCTTCCAACTCAAACCATTCCATGATTCTATGATCAGAGTCCTACAAAATGAAGCTTAGCAATTAATTTTCTAAAGAGTATGAAATAAAGGTGTCAAGGAACCTCAGAGACATCCTGCAGAGCTACACATCACCTGAACACCGTTGGCTCTTATAGCCCTAAGGCCTTTGTGATTGTGCCTCAGCAACTGACAGCACATGTACAGGACAGGTAGCTCAAGCCCTCCTTGTGTTTGACATCTGCTATAGTAAATGTGCAATGAAAGTGTGGTCTCATGGAAAAAACAAAGCCATAATAGTGATATATAGCTGACACATGGTTCTGAATCCAGGGAATTTCACAAGGTAAGCAGATATGGCTACAAGTCAATTGGCTTCCTGAGGGAAAAAGTGTGAACAGAAATGAAGAGTCAACATTCCTCAAAACCTTTTAAACATCAAAGGACAATCAACTCAGAGAAGCTTACGGATGCTTCATCTGCAGTCTCTGACACCAAGAATTCACAACAAGCTGAAGCCCAGACAGACTTCCTCAAAGAGAAGAGCGGCAGGGAGGAGAGAGGCAGCTCTTCTGACATGCTTTGAAACTTCATTTACATTCAACAGCAGAAAGGAAACCATGAATATAACTGGGAAGGGAAGATATCAGTTTTCAGAGCCGACCTCATCTCCTACAACTCTGATTTGATTTCCAGAACCCAGGGAGAGCAGAGAGGCGGTTCGAGGGGAGAGTGGGGCTCTAAGATTGTGTTTTTTCTTATTCCTGTACTCTTCCCCAACTCTACTTAAAATTTTCTAACTGGGAACTTAGTCTACTTCACAATACAGATAAACCCATGAAAGATTTCACTTGCTTCCTGTTTTGAGCAAGTAAAGCTGAGGGATTATGTTTGTTTGAAAGCAATTAATCCCCCGATACAGGTAAATTCTTGGGCTGTTGGACTCCAGAATGAATGTAGAAATTTCAGTATGTTGGTGTGTTTCTCATCCAACTGTAAGGAGCATCTGGAAGACTGCTTATCACCAGCTGCGGGTCACAGGGTGGCTCCCGGGAAGCACCCACTGACAAGGAAGTGTTGAAGGGACAATCCGTGTCACTAAGTACCACTGAATCATCACATGCTTCCTGTAGGAATACAGCAGGCCAGACCAGGGCAAGCACGGAGTGAGGAAGACGAGGGGCTGTCTTCTCTGTAAATATGCATTGAGGATGCCCAGGCCTTCCTCAGACCATGATTTGAGGAGTTTCTTGAGTTCAAAGGGCTGAGCTGACTCCCTGAGATGTCACATAGAGAGTTTTTTTGAACCAGGATTAATTTTTTTCTCCATCTCCTTTGTTTAAAGAGTAGTGATTGAGCTCCTATCATAGAATCGCAGAATCATAGAATCATAGAATCTTCCAGTTGGAAAAGACCTCTGAAACCATCGAGTCCAAACGGACCCATAACCCGCTAAACCATGTCCCTTAAAAACTCATCTCCCCGTTTCTTAAATCCCTTCAGGGATGGTCTCAGCCCCCTCCCTGGGCAGCTGTTCCAGTGCCTGACCACCCTTTGGTAAAGAAATTCTTCCTGATATCCAGTCTGAACCTCCCCTGGCACAATTTATGGCCATTTCCCCTTGTCCTATCACTGTCACTTGAGAGAAGAGATCAACACTCGCTCTCCCACAGCCTCCTTTCAGGCAGTTGTAGACAGTGAGGAGGTCTCCCCTCAGCCCCCTCTTCTCCAAGCTAAACAATCCCAGGTCCCTCAGCCGTTCCTCACAGGACTTGTTCTCCAGCCCCTTCCCCAGCCTTGTCGCCCTTCTCTGGACGCTCTCCAGCCCCTCAATGTCCTTCTTGGAGTGAGGGGCCCATAACTGACCCCAGTACTCGAGGTGTGGCCTCACCAGTGCTGAGCACAGGGGCACAATCACCTCCCTGGTCCTGCTGCCCACACTGTTTCTGATCCAGGCCAAGATGCCATTGGGCTTCTTGCCCACCTGGGCCACTGCTGGCTCATGTTCAGCTGCTGTCAACCAACACCCCCAGGTCCTTCTCCTCCAGGCAGCTCTCCAACCACTCCTCCCCAAGCCTGTAACACTGCAGGGGGTTGTTGTAAGACAAACGTGTTTACCAGGGCCTGTGATTCCAACTGCCATGCCTTTACTTCAGCACTGCATCACGTGTCCTCTTATGGAGGATTCAGAAGGCATTGCTGTCTAAGCACTGCCCCCACTTCCACAGCACCATGTGGTGGCATTTTCCTCTCAGTGAAGTAAAGATTTACATCTGCCTGCTCCAGTGCTACAGGACTAAGAGTAAAATGGTGATGATCCGCTCACCATAGCCTCAAGAAGCAAGCCTTTGATCCTCAAACACATCGCTCCCAAAGGCAGCAGGTGAACCACACCCATGCAGCTGGAGATGTCACATTGTACTACATGCAGTGCCATCGCTGCGTAGATTTTGCTCCACCTGCCTGACACAAAGACAGCTCTGGGTAAGATCTGGAGGGTATTTCACATGGCATGGCTCTGCCACGTTGCCACATTGATGTGGCCATACCAGTTTGGTCAGCACCGGTTGGAGCCACTGTATGCAGTGGGGGAAAAATCCTGCTGCCTCCCTCTGTGCTTGCCCTCTGCCACTTCTCAGGAAAACAGTGGAAGGTTTCCATCCCTCCTAGGTTCCCCAGAGCAGCACCCTCAAGGTGCTTCCTCCTATAGGTTGAGTCTTTCCTCTCTCCCCACCCTCACTCCAGTAATTGAAAATGAATGTAGAGGATTGAGTTCATTCCATAACACTCAATTTCCTTCTCCATGAAACTAGTTTAGAACAAGGGCAATAATACTGCAGATTCTGCAGGCCCTGTATGCTTTGGTGCTCTGAGAGGTTCACTCCACATTTCACCCCTCAAATAAGTGGGAGCAGGATGCAGCTGGTTGCTCGGCAGCTTGGAAACATTGGCTTTCAGTTCAGGCCTAAACCTCAGCTTGTTTTCTGCGAGGTTGAAGATACAAGTCAGCTTAAGTCAGAAAGCTCCCCTGAAGCAGGCACCTCCATGTTGAACCCTTTGTTTTACTCTGTGGAAGACAGTGGAAGGGCTTTCTGGAAAACTAATGGAAGGTTAAAAAAAAGGGTTTTCTTTGAAGATGCTCCCCACTGTGCACAAGACTCTGAGTAAGAGGAGGCAGTGAGCTAGAGTAGTGAACCTTGCGATCGCTGTGAAGAAACAGCTTCCCTGGAGAGAAAAAGTGCTTGGTGATAACTGACTTCCCAGAAGGAGATGCTGGGATGCAAGCTGCAAGGCAGGGAGACACCAAGCCTTCTTCCCTCTGGAGGTGGGCATCGTTCCCATGTGGCTGAGCTCCCTCGCTCCCTGAGCACTTGTCCCAGGCACACGGTGACATCTCGAGTACTGGGGTCAGTTCTCGGCCCCTCACTCCAAGAAGGACATTGAGGGGCTGGAGCGTGTGCAATGAAGGGCAACGAGGCTGGAGAGGGGGCTGGAGAACAAGCCCTACGAGGAGAGACTGAGGGAACTGGGGTTGTTGAGCTTAGAGAAGAGGAGGCTGAGGGGAGACCTCATCACTGTTTACAGCTACCTGAAAGGAGGTTGTGACAGGATGGGTGCTGCTCTCTTCTCACAAGTGATGAGTGACAGGACGAAAGGGAACGGCTGCAAGTTGAGCCAGGGCAGGTTTAGACTGGACATTAGGAAGAATTTCTTCACTGAAAGAGTGGTCAGGGATTGAAACAGATTGCCCAGGGAGGTGGTGGAGTCTCCATCCCTGGAGGTGTTTAAAATGCGGGCAGATGAGCTTCTTAGGGATACGGTTTAGTAGGGAGACAGGCACGGTTGGACTCGATGATCTCAGAGTTCTCTCCCAGCCTCATGATTCTATGATTCTATGATCTCGTGCCTTTCACAGGAAGCACTTGTGAGTTTGATACAGACTTCAGAAAGACCGGTCAGGCCACTGCCACCCACAAAACTCAAAGCAAGTGTCCTTTCTCTCACCTACGAGACAAAAGCCTCCGCTTTTGTTTTTGAGCAAAAGGGTCTCATTTGAATTGGACAGAGACCAAGAGATGCACAGAGCAGAGTGAAAGCAAAACACAGAGCTGAGGGCCACAATTTCTTGATCACAACAAAATATTCAGAGATCTGGTCTGTAAAACAGCCACAAATCCATGATTTACACTTCACAGGAAGTGGTGTTGTTTTGAAATTTGGTTTCTGTCTGAATTAACATCTTGCAAAGCAGAAATTCTGAGAAAATTTCACTTTGGCAACAATCATATGCAGTGTTAACAAAACAGTATGTGTTCCCAGTAGCTGCCCAATGTAATTGATATAAGCTGCAGTGAAGCAGACAGAAATGTCTATTCTTCCCTCGGATTCCCTGCCCAGCATCTCCAGTTAAATTCAGGCTTCTTTAAGGACTTTCATGTCCTTACTTGCACAGACTCTCTTACAGCTCCTGCATCGCTGGTTATCTTGATGACAGGAGTTACAGTCCTAAGGGAGTCACCACTGCAGGGTGCAAGAAACACATATTCTGAAATAAAACCTTCCAGCATCAGCCTGGCTTTCTTGTGTGTCCACCCAGACTTACAGCATTTGGGATGACCACTGAGGGAGGAAGCACCATCTGAATTCTCCCAGCCAAACACTCTCTTCTCTCTTTTTCTTTTAAATCCCAGAGCTGCAGAACAGCCCCGTGCTCAACAGTCAGAATTCCTGGGTTTCTGCAAGTTTGTTCAGCTCAGAAGCACCAAATGAAATGCTGGTGGATCAGCTAACTATTTGCTATCTTCTGCAAGGCTTTATTTTGCCTGGGACACCTATGTCAAATTCAGATTAGCTACCTGGGCTGCTGCATATTTTCCTTGTGCTCCTTTAATGACCCACAGAAACAAATATCCTTACCTTTTTGTTACTTTCTGGTGCTTAAGGGTATCTGCCATAAGATGGACACCACTAACTAAGGATCAGGGGTAAGCACTGTAAGCTCACCAATATTTTGCTATTCCTGCAGTTACATCTGTTTTCAGTCTTTCCTTTACCACCTTCTCTTTGAGTCTTGATGACCCTGCACCCAACAGGCTGTTGCTAAATAGGAGATGTTAGACCCAACTCAATCCAATTATCATTTTCTGACTTACAGTCAAGATGAAATAAATGTGTGTCACACAGTACACCAGGGGGGAAACCGTTACTTCCCATCCTTGACATCTGGTATAACTGGAGCCTGGATTGATGGCCCTGGAACTGGGTCTCTAGGCTATTGTTTTCTCACAGGTTTATAGATCTTTTCTGACTTTTCTTAAAAATCCTTCTTAACGCTAATCTAAAAGAATGCTCTCGCCCACAGCAGAACAGGAATGGTTTTGGCTGGGTCAGACCAGGACAGCTAGAGAGAGATATACTGTGTGCCTGGTGTTTCTGACCTACAGTCAAGACCTTTTCATAACCACTTACAAAGTGGGTGGTCCAGAGACTCCCAGGTAGCACTGTCCTGAGTCATTGAGACCACATGGTACAGCAAAAAACCCACACACCTACAGCCCAGCCCCAGCAGGCAGAGCATCCTGTCGTGAGGGCAAAAGTGTGAATCCAGTGCCAGATTGCTCTCATGCTTGAGCAGCACCAGATCCCACAGATTCATAGAATCAAGATGGTTTGGGCTGGAAGGGACCTTAAAGCCCATCCAGTTCCACTCCCCTGCCATGGGCAGGGACAACTCCCACTGGATCAGGGGTCTCAAAGCCTCATCCAACCTGGCCTTGAACACCTCCAGGGATGGGCAGTCATGGCTTCTCTGGGCAACCTGTGCCCCTGTGCCAGTTCCTGGTGAGCAGTGGGCACCTTGATTTGCACACACAGGAATGATGTAATTTTCACAATACCTTCTCCCTCTTGTTGCTTATTCCAGAAGCCAGTAGGTGAGATCCAACCCACAACAGGACTGAACTCCTTAAGCTATACCAGACATGTCCCACAGGCAGATCAGGTCTGAGAAAATGGGGAAGGCATAAGGGGAAGCAGGAGAAGAAAAATTTAGGTGGTGGACACACTAAAATCTTACACCACCAAGCAGCAGGTGATGTTCAGTCATTGCTGTGAGACAAGTGGCCTTCATTTGTGACACAGGGCAGGAGCACAGCACCCCACAGCCAGAATGCCTTTGGGTTTTGATGTAGTGTCCCTAATTGTCATTTTCCTCTCATTTGTTTTCCTCAGTATTTGAAAGCTGCTGACTCTGAGTGATGAGAACAACCAGACATCTCGAGCTTTTTTGTCTCTCTACTGATGACATTTAAAATTGTTGTTATTTCTTGTGTTAGATTATCTGGTAATCCTTACTCAGAAAGTGGCTGAAAGGAAGTGGTGTCCTGGAATGCTGTCTGGGGTATTTCAGCTCTTAATTAGTGCTCAGCAGTGAATCCTCCATAATATCCTTTATCCTGGCTGGCTGTCAGGACATACTATACATGACACCACAGTTTCTGTTAATGTATCACACTTTGTTAAAGCAAGTGAATAAGAAGAGTATGAGAGAGTGAAAAGATGCTGGGATGATCAATATCATTGATCCTATGTTTTGTGCCCAAGGTTGTGCTCAAAAGCAGGAGAGGAACCCAGCAGCTCACACAGTAAGTGAATCAGTTATTTCCACTACTGTTACCTACCTGGCTAACTGATGATAGGATTCTAATTAATGTCAGTAAGATATGAATTAATTCTGGAATTTTGTAGGCTGCACAGAACAAATACCTGGTAGATTATAGGAAGGATCAATTTTTCAGCAAGATCTCCACAGTACATCCCTCATGGTTCTTGGGAGGACAACTCACCACTGATAGCAGCAGAGGAAACAGCAGTGCTGAATGGCACAGGCAGCACCACCAACACAGAACATTTTGCAGAACTTGTTTCCCCTTATTTTTATGAGGTTTCCTGCAGGAAAGGAGGGAAACTGCTGCTTCTTTTAGAAGTTTGATCCTGTTCTACTTGAACCATCTAAATTTGCTCTGCACATTGGCATATTTTTGCACCCATTTTCCAGTGATTCTTTCCATTCACAGTCCACACAAATAATTACTCATGTATTTATTCACTCATGACAGCCCATCTTGTTGAAATTGTCTGCTTGTGAGATTGGCGTTCTCCCACATTTTAAAATGATGTATTTTTTTCCAGCAGCTCTATTTATTCCAAGATATTTTTCATAGAATCATAGAACCAAACAATAGTTTGGGATGGATGGGACCTTAAAGATCATGCAGTTCCATCCCCCTGCCATGGGCAGGGACACCTCCCACTGGATCAGGTTGCTCAAAGCCCCGTCTGATCTGGCCTTGAGCACCTCCAGCAGGTCCATGTCTTTCCTGTGCTGAGGACTCCAGAGCTCAAGGCAGTACTCCAGGTGAGGTCTCATGAGAGCAGAGGGGCAGAATTATCTCCTGTGACCTGCTGGCCAGGCTTCTTTTGATTGGCTTTCTGGGCTGTAAGTGCACATTACTGGCTCATGTGCCATTTTTTATCCACTGGTATCCCCAGATCCTTCTCCACAGGGCTGCTGTCAATCCCTTCATCAGTTTGAACTGATACTGGGGATTGCCCTGACCCAGATGCAGGACATTGCATTTGTCCTTGTGGGACTCCATGAGGTTCACATGAGCAAACTGCTCCATCCTGGCATGCCTTCTCCCAAACAAAACAACTGCACCACTCAGCTTGTCATTAGCTGTGACTTTCCATTTCGTTAAACCTGCATGTTCACTTTCTTCACCAGCAAAGCCAATGTCCAAAACTTCCCAAGGAGTCTATATTGACTAAGCAACTACAAAAAGTCACCCAGCTCCTTCCAGTCATCCAGGTAAAGGAGAATATATCCCAGGCCACAATACACACTACAGAAGACCCAGCTTCAGGGTGAGATCTGGTCTTTGCAAGCTTGCCACTCCTTTTCTACACCTAAGATAGAGACCCTTGGGCCATGCGGTAAATCTACCATCGCCCTCAGCACTTCCTTCATCAGTGACTGTGAAATCTGAGTTCACAAGACTACAATCCCTTCAACACAAATCACTAACAGAGATGAATTATCAGAATGGTGTGATAGCAAGCATGAAGCATTATCGATTTTAAGTGGTTACAATTAGAGCCTCCCCATTAGCAGCTGCGTTGGCATGAGTCTTGCAGGAGATACCACGATACGAGTGCACAGCCTTCAAGCATGTGTCCCTGAGTAAAAACCACTGCTTGATCCCTATTCCTCCAAGAAAACCTACACCAGCAACAGGTATAAATCAGACAAACCTCCTAAGAGGGCCTGCTATCAACAGTGAGAGCTGGAAGAGTTAAGGGATGGAAAATGCCAATAGAGACACATGGCAGAATGATGCGTTGAATCATGCATTGCAGACCTCTTTCTTAAGCAAAGTGATATGGTCTGGGGAACCTCAGAAAGACAATGAGAATTTCTGGCACTGGTGGAGAAAGTCTACTAGATTTTTATTAAACTGCTTGATAGTGAAAGAGTGCCCTTGGTACTTGGGTGTCTCATATGGGGAAAGCAGTCACGAGTGAAATGGAAAAGTAATTTGCTTTTAGAGCAAAATTTAGGGTGATCAAGGAGGAGTGAAATTACTCCAGGAACTCTCCTCATGGAGCTGGAAAATGTGGGACAAAAGGGCTGCAGCTCTCTTTGATGCTGGATTCTCCATCAACACGAAGAGACTGGCGAGAGTTCAGGGAAGACAATCTTCAGCAGTGGTACCTGGGAGGATTGCTCTGTGGAGGACAGCCAGAGAAGTCTGTTAAGGAGGCAGAACTGATGGTGAAAAGAAACTTAAAGAACTATGATCTGGAGAGATGATGGGGCACATGTCATGGAAACAACAGAAGAGTTTGGGCCAATCACAGTAATTGTCAGAGCACAGTGTGCCTCAAGAAGAACATTGAAGAAGAGCAAAGGGTTAAGAATGGCTTATGATTGCAGCATTTCCTACACTATACCCGACCTGGACAGACTCTGGGAGACTCTTTCACTACCTGACCAGACAGATCATCAAGGGGCTGGAGAGGAGGCTGCAGGGTGACTTGTCAATACTGAGCTGCTGTGCTGGGACAGATTGATGGTAGCAGGGCATGAACAGATATCTGATCTACAGCAAATAATCTCCAGAGACCCAAAGCATAGCAAACTGTGGATGGTATGGCCATCTTGAGTGTTTGCCATGCATACATGCTGAGGAGTTATTGACCATCCAGACCTCTCTATTAATAGATCTATTTTGTTCAGCGTTAATGGCATCTTGATGCACCATGCTGTTATACAAATTGAAAGCACTGGAAGGCAACTTATTCATCAGAGGGCTGCTTGGATGCAAGCAGATAATCCTACAACAGCAAACAGCAGTCATCTTCAATGGTAGCCATTCTGAGAAAGTGATCCTCAGCTGAGCTCAGTTAATAAACGGGGTAAAATATATTATAGCTCCTCAATACTAAGAAAAAATATTAGTCTACTTACATTAACAATAAGGATTTTCCTTAATTCTTGGTAACTACTGAATAATTTCCAACCATTTTGCCTTGATTTCAATTCCTGGTATATGAAAAAAAAAATCAATTCCAGCTTAAGGCTTATTAAAGTATTATTCTATCTGAAGATGTGATGAAACTGAAATGCATAAGGCTGGGTATAATGGTCTTGCTCTAGTAATACCATCAGTTAATTAGAATCCGTTGTGTTATCGTGGATGTGCTATCCTTCATTCCCACCAGGAAATACCTCTACTGCAGGCTTCAATAAACATTTTACCCATTAGTGATATCTCACACTTCATACAGCCACCTGACTCATTCACACACATTGTCTCCAGAAGCATGTTTCCTTCCAAAAGATGTATTTCAGACTGAACAGTGCAGTAGTCGTCACTCAGAAGCATATTGTTAGAAACTTATCAGAGTTTTCAGTGTTGTGGTCCTTGTTCTTCAGGGGACACAGAACACGGAAAAAGGGTGAGGTGTTCTCAACATGGAAAATGTAGTCTTAGAAATCTTGAGCTATCTCTCTGTGAGGCAAACAGGAGACAGGTTGTAGCCTCTGGGTACAACTGGCAGAAGGCAGAGCCTGTGGATGGTCGCAGGGAGAGAAGGGGTGGGCAGAGTGGTCTCCAGCTTCAACTCTTCAGTGGTTTCTGTCAGGGTCTGCTCTGTTCCTAATGCAGGACACTGCTAGAATAACACTAATGGATTCTCTGCCCCAGCTGTCTGTGTCTGCACCTGTGTCCTCGCCAGCTCCCTGCATGAGAGGCTCTCAGCTCGTATGCTCTCACTGATGTTTTCTCACATCGCTTTTGGGAGGAGGGATGGTTCTGTCCTGTCTGCTGTAAGATGGAGAAGCCTGATGAGCGGGTACATAATGTCAGATTTTAGTAACATCTAAATAGATCCTGTGGAGTTCAATAGGGTCTTCAAATGCACCTTGCTCGTGCTTTGTTTGGATCACTTCCACTAAGGTCTTCCAGGTTACTTTTCCAAGGACTGGAAGCAGTTTCCTTACTTTGCGGGAGGACTCGTACCTCAGACTGGTACTGCTACCGTGTCTGCCCCAAGTGAAATACCAGACTTCTGCACAAGCTGCAGAGGAAGTTCAGTATGTCAAGACAGGATGCAGAGAAACCGATGCACAGGGCCGGGACTTCCCCAGGAGAGTCAGTAAGAAATGGTGAAGAAGGAAACTGTCACGCCATGAAGAGCCCAGCTCAGGAAGCGTGTTTAGAGTAGTTGGTCCACACCAGCCCCTCAAGAAATGGCCAGCTTAAAGGTGCTAAGACTTTGATGCCTGGGTGACTCCAACATCACAAGTGGCACGGCCAAGCCCTTGGTGAGTGAAAGTAATTTCCTGAGAGAAAGTTACACCCATCAGGCACAGGTGATGGCTCAAAGTAGAGAGTCCAACTACAGCAGCCTAAATCAAGACCAGTGCTCATGTTGGCCTTACTTTACAACATTGATTCTAGGATGCCTTTTCCCAATTGACTCCACTCAATATCATACCAAAAAGAGAAACGCAAAGGCTTAGGACACCTATGCTATAGCGAAAATATCTCATCAGTCTGTGAGCTGGAAGATGAGGTTGAAAATCAGGTTACTCATCGGATCCTATTCCTTGTCTGAATACAGAAATCAGCTGCTCTTAAAGCAGCCCTAGCAGTGGCATTTGAACAAAGAGGTGTGACCAATCACATACCAATTTTTTTTTGGTTTTGGTAGAATTACGTAGTAAAACCCCTAAAATTTGCATCAGTCATATCATTTGGGACAAAAATAAGGTTTTACTCAAGAACCCCTCCTGCTGCTAAACACTACAGTCAAGTTCATCTCAACTTTCTATGTGTTCCTCATAAGAAATGTTAAGCCGGTTAAACTTTGATAAAAATCTACATCTAAATAACAGTCTCCTCTGAAGTTAGAAGACTTATGCTGATGCGTGGAGCTGCAAAAAGATTGACATTTGGAGGACGTGAAATCTTTTGGGAAGCCCTAAAATATCCCCTAAGTAGGTCAGCTCAGTGACCTGGATCTGTACTTTTAATACAGGAGTAGCCTATATTTTCTCAAATTGTTTGCTGAGGAATGAATGTTTTTTTGGGCTATGGATTTATTTTTTGTAGTTAAATGTGACCTTTGTAAGAGATCCTGTAATAAGAACAACAATGAAGCTGGCCAGGGTGAGTCACGCCACATGCTTTGGTTTAGAGATGATGAACATATATCACTTAACCTCTGGTCATTTCTGGACGAAAATGTCTTCCATGCAATTTTCCATTTAGGAAGCAAGTCAATACTTCTAAAAAGGAGGAATTTCACGATGGCACCACATACTTGTCTTACAGGATACCTAATAAACATCTCTAGAAAACGGATTTCTTTAGAAATCCCAAATGGAAGTAAACACCTGGGCAAGGCCAGAGGTTCCCCACTGCCTTGTCAAGTCTAGCTTGGATTTCAGCAGCCACCATACAGGAGTTCTTTGAATCAATCCCAAAATAAGCTCCCATATTTCTCAACTTACCCCTTTCTGAAATGGAATCTAGCCATCTAAGTATAGGCAGGGCTGAGTTTTCCTCCTCCTTCAGTATACTTCTTACCCTGAACTAAAAACCATGGGTGAGAACTCCAGTTCACACCACACAGCTACGGTTGAAGCTGTAGCCTAGATTGAAAAGAGAAATCTCTCCTGCCTGTCTTACCACAACTATAGTATATTCACCCAGTTCTCCTCTGGGAGTAAATCTGGGTTACCATATGCATCACTAAATTCATATGTGGTTCATGGAAAATGAATACACACTTGAATACTCTTCAAGAAAGGGATAAAATCAGTCACAAGATACTAAGTGAAAGATATGCCTGATGATAAATGGAATGGCTTCCCAAAGGATGGGGTGGAGTCTTTTTTCGCTTCAGGCCTTTTGTAAAGATCTGGCCGTCTGTTATTAAACCAAAAGTTCTAGCTCAGCTAGCAGAGACTTGTCTCCCAAGGACAATTAAGATTTTGGGTGAGATGAGTCTCATCTAAGTGATAGGAGATATGGGTTTGGTAAAAAAGTATCAGACAGAGCAAGCCCTCTCGTGCCTCTGGCTACATCTTCAGAATGAGTTCAGAATGGTTTTAGCCTTGCAGTGTTCCAGCATGACTCCACTTTGGCCTCTTCTTCATAATGACTTTTAAAAGGTCCATTAATTATCTGGAAAATTTCATCTTTCAGTCTCTGACTTGGAGGAAAAATGCTGAGATATTGATGTTTGTTAATAAAATACATTATAAAAGTAAATCAGTCTGTTAAAGTGATATTAAATGGGAGAATTGTTTCCCTAACACTTTTAATGAACAGAAAATTCTGAGTCTCTTTTAATGTCAATAACATTATGCAATCACCTGTGTAGTTGACTTAAAAACCAAATTTATTTGTGCATTTGATATAAATCCATCTTAAGATAACACAACCACGACATGTGATGGCATCTTAATTCTCTTTTGATTTATCTATGGAAAGACTGACAAAATAGAAGCCGAAAGGAGTGATAAGGAGTTTCTTCTTTCCTCTCTCCGCCATCCTTTTTTTTTAAGATTTGTCCTCAGACTGCTTTTATCTTCAAAGTGTTCCAGAAATCCACCGCAATGTCAGAGTACAGACTAGGTCCCAGGTAAACAAATGCAGCCAGAAGCCTGACTTCCTCTTATTTATGGCTAGAATGTGCAATTCTTGCATTCATGTTGGCAAGTCCTAACTAGAACAGTTTTTCTGATTCCAATGGCAGTAAACACTCAGCTGATCTCGGTATGAATTGTATGGCTGAAGCTTTATTAATTGCACAGGTGAGTACAGCACATCCATTATCCTTTAGTATTAGGGATGCCTGTGTGTGCAATTATGCTATTTTATTGAATCTATATGCTTGAAAGTGAAATACTTTGTTCCAACACCTTTTCTAAAATCGACAGGAACAGGTCACATATAAAAGTAATAGGTAATAGGTAAGAGGGGAGACTTCATCACCCTCCACAGTTCCCTGAAAGGAGGTTGTAGCAAGATGTGTCAGTCTGTTCTCTCAAGTAATAAGGGATAGGACAAGAGGAAATGGACTCAAGTAGTGGCAGGGGAGGTTTAGATTGTATATCAGGAAAAATTTCTCTACTAAAAGAGTGGTGAAGCACTGGAAGAGGCTGCCCAGGGCAGTGGTGGAGTCTCCTTCCTGAAGGTGTTCAAAGAGGGTGTAGATGTGGCACTTTGGTACATGGTTTAGTAGACGTGGTGACATTGGGCTGACAGTTGGACTGGATGATCTCAGAGGTCTTTTCCAACCCTAATAATTCTATGATTCTATAATCTGAAGCTGTAACTTAATTTCAGGTCCTTCCTTAATACACAAATTTTATCCTTAGGTATATTTCCATCTCTTTATGCATTGAAGAAACATGAATAACAGTGCAGCTTCGAGTTGAGCCCCATGTGAGGCAGGATCTACAACATGAGAAACTGACTTTCCCATGGCATGCTTCTTGTTCTTTGGTCATCCTAAACCAGTCATCTTGAGAGAATATTGTGCATGCATTGACATATCTGTGGAACACAGCATTGGGGTTCATCCTACTGTCTTTAGTTGACTAAAAGTTAGATGTCATTGAATAATAGAATTCCGGATTCCTCCCACCATATAAGGAGAAAGAAAAGCATCTCCAGAGGACAGCAGAGAGTCTCAGGATGTGATATATCACCTTCTGGAGGTGCCAATCTCCTGGTCATGGCAGAAGTCAGGAGGTGTCTGAAGTCTTGGATCCTGTCTATTGGAAAGATCCTTGGCTTGTGCAGTTAACTCCCCGAGTTTAAGCCAGTATTTCTTTTCCCATGTGGGAAATTCTCTCATTTCTTACCTTATTCCTCAATGAAATTCTGTCACCTTTGGGTAGGTGACACGATGTCAGTATGGAAATTTATTTCTTACAGTGGAAGAGCCATAACAGAGCCATGGCAGTTGGTAAAGATCTGAACGCAGCGGATAGCTGTGTGTCTGGGGCTCGTAATGCAAAACTGTCTGTGGAAATTAAGAGGCAAATTATGTCTCTGGGATGAATCTCCATGAGCAACAGATTTTATGTACTGATTACTCTTTAGGTTAGTTTGAATTCAAGAGTTTCAGGTAAATGGGATTTATATGTTTAAGTACATGATAAATTTGTGGGAATGAGCTCAGTTTAAAGGGGTATCTAAATTTAGCTGCAGCAGTAAATTGTTCTAATAATGCCCCAATAGCAATAATTTCCTTATATATTTCACAAACTCCCGGTTAAGTGCTTCAGAAGCTCTTTGGATGGACAATTTCTCCTGGAGTTAACATCATGACTGCCTCATAACTGTATTGATAGCTATCACAGTTCCTTATTAGTCTTGAAAGTGGTGAGCAATTCTAGCAGTAAACAGCAAATCTCTCAGAATAACCTGCTGAGTATTATCCTGCTGAAATAGTTGAGGAAGTTCCCTTGAAAACTAATGCTGAATTCCAAAACCACAGTGTTTGCTATGGCAAATGTGACATTCAGCTGGCTGGACTCAGCCTTTGGAGCTGCTGATATGGAAGGAACCTAATTAATGGGAAGTTAAAAGAGAATGATAACAGCTGGAGAGGGACTGGTAGGATAAGCTGTCACCCTCTGTGGTTATCCTGGAGAAATAATCTATTATTGGAGCAAAAGACATGATAGAGGCTTTCCAAATATTTCATTTGAATGATAGGATTTAGAGTTTGCTCCAAAGGAACGTTTGATGGAACAGCTGCCAAAATTGCTGGGAAAGTGATTGCCCAATGACTTAAGCATCCCAAGAGCTCTAAGCATTCAGGACTTTCTCAGCTTCCAAATGGCAAGGTGTTTTCTTCCACAGAGGTGACTGGGAATCTCCTAATTAAAATGAGAAGCAGAGGATTAAAAGCTTTAAGGAGTGATAAACCTTGCAACTACAGATCTAACAGCTGGTACGCTGAGGAGAGAGACATCAGGCACCCGATTTTACACCTCTCCAATGTCCTACGGTGTTCAGAACCAGGTCTGATGATCTGGGGACATGAGGTGTCATCCTGCCAGGTAAAGTCCTTGAAAGAAATCTACAGTTTATGAATGTATTTCAACTCCCCTCCCACCCAGGACAGGCAGATTGGTCACTGGACTACATAACGCCACAACTTTTTTTACAGGTGCTGCTTTTGGAAAAGGACCTTAAAACCCCACCAGTCCTTCACAAGTAAGGTCTTACTGTTCTTGAGCATCTTGATACTGGAATTCCCCCACAGAAGAGCAGAAATGGTTGTCCATTTCCCACCTTCTTCTGAAACATGTCCACTATGTCAAAATATTTTGAGCCCCCCTAGCGATCTGGCAATTGGCAGTCCCAGCTCCAGGGCACCGTGGATGAGTTGTTCCCATCCTGCGGTGCATGCACCAGTGAAAGCAGTGGAAAGGATGCTTCTGCAACAGGCAGGCAAGTCAGCTACCCTTTAGTGACACAGCACTTTCCACAGCAAGCCCTTACCTTGAGTATGAGCCTCCCAGGAGGAAAGTGACCTGGCATTGTTGCAATCTAAAGCTTTCCAAAAGCCCCACTTCCTAGGCTAGCTCTGAAAATGAATGGCAGGAGAGTAAGGATCAAGCTTATTTCACTGTCTCTTGTCCAGATTTTGTTGAGGAAAACTAGGTGGCAAGGAGGGAGGAGGGAGCTGGTGATTTGGTTGGTTTTAAAGACCTTCACGGGTCCTTGGAGAACATGCAGGAACACTCATGTTTCTTCTGGATAAATCTAAATAAATAAGTAAGAAGCAACATGTTATGACCCAAGGCTGCCCGAGGAGGTGGGTTAACAGGAGTTGGCAGTAACAGACTCCATCATTGCTCTTTACTCTTGACAAACCCCTGACAGCAGACACCAAGTCCTATCTGAGCCCTGAGGGGAGGCGGGGGGCGAAAGGAGAGTTGAAAAACTCTCTGTCAAGGGAATGAAAGGACATGCCATAGCATTTTCCTAAGCGAGTAGTGGCCTCTTCTACAGTCATCTGAGAGATCAAAGTCCCATCTCTCCTGGCTGTGCTCCTCTCTGGGATGCAGAGTATTTCTTTTGCTTGTACTTAGTGTTCTGAGATGATCCCAAACCCTAGCACTCCCTGCTGGGATTTGTTAGATGCTCTCACTCATGCTGTGCCCATCAATATTCCTCCCTCTCCACTTGTCCTGAACTTCGGAAGAGCCAAGCTCGCAGGTGTTTCCAGGCTTCTTTCAGAGACTGCAATGTCCTGCCTCTCCCAGCAAGGCTGACGAGACACCCTGCCACGACACCCTTCAACTACAGCTTTCTGCTGCTTGTGGAAATGCCCTCACCCATTTTCCTCAATGGATTGTGCTTCCAGTGAACAGCACTGCCAGGAGACCCTTTCCAACCTCCACAGTCAGGTCTATGCTGGGTGACCAAAGTCTCCTCATATTCTCTTTCCCCACTTGACCTCCAAAAACTCTCAGTCACTTTGTCAAGGAGTTCTCCCCATTTGCCATTTCTGAGTAAATACCTCAGGTGTGGGCTCTGAAGCACAGGCTGGCAGTCGCCACCCAAATTGTCTTTCAGCTGCAGCATCAATATGTGAAACCATGGATAAATAAATTACCAGATGCTACAGCCTTTATAGTGTTCTTTAAGATTTTGAGCATCATGAGCACATGCTTCTTACCCATGCACTGTGAGACACCTTTGCCTTATGCTTCTGAGATAATCTCTTTCTTCCAGATACAATCCAACAACCTTCCCTGTCCAGCCAGAGTAACGACTGTTAGAGAGGCAGATTCTCTCTTCAAACTAGTGCAAACCTCATGAAAGTGCAATGGAGAAAATGACATTACGACACAATTGCATCCACCTGCTGGAACTCAATACTTGCCCAACAAGACAGACACACCACACCGTACGGTAGTATTTGAGTAGCAATGCAGTTTGTATAACCCTGTATAAACCCACAGCACTATATGAAGGTAATAATAACAACATTCCTTTGCCCACATTATTATGTCTCAGCTATTCTATGTACTAATAAGGATTTTCAGTGATATAAATGTGACGTTCTCTACTAAGTATATTCCTTGTAGATTCTCGAATAAATCAATACTTTACAGAAGCAAAAACCTTAAAGTTAGTGTTAGAAAAAAAGTGCCTTATCATCCCCAGCAGCTCCCAAAACCCTGCAATGCAGACTTTTATTATTTCTGTAAAAGAAAACAAGGAAATCAATAGAGATTCCTCGTGCTTAATCCTCAGCAAGATTAGCACTTTGTCAGCCTCTGTCATAATCTCTTGGAAAGGTGAAGGGTGAAGAAAAATAATAGATGTCACAGGGAAGTCAAGAAGTGAGGATTTGCTGGGGGTGTTCACTGGGCTTTAAAAGATTGTGGTCTTTCCACAGGAATTACGGAGATGCTTTTCCCAGATGTTGAAATCTTAATATGTAATTGGAAGAGAAACCTTTCAAAATTACCAGTAGTAATGTTTCCTGTTTTAAAAGGTGATATAGGAAGTTAAATCCAAAGCTAGTCCAGGCCCTGCTATGCTGAGTGTTGCAGAGACTGAGTTTTGGGTGCCTTGCTCTGTGGAGCCAAGGGTGTGAGGGTCCCAGATAGCAGGGTGGGATCCAGACCCATCATGCTTGGCCAGCCCATGTGCTGCGTGGGGAACTGGCTGGAGCAGTTAGGGAGGGTATTTAAGGCCACAGGAAGATTCACGAGCAATGTTGCAAGCTCTGAATAACAGATTGAGGGCTGCAAGGGAAGGACAGGGAGGAATGGTAATGGATAGAACTGTGTGTATGCAGGACAGAATATGTTATGTCAAGTTTTATCTATTATTTCCCATACCACTGCAATCACCCATTAATTAAATTCACAGATGAGCTGCATGGAGATGTAATCCGAACATGAGAAAGGAGGAGAAATAATATTAAAGGATCAAGAGAGGCTGGAAACAGGCAGAAAATCAGCAGAGAAGGCTGGAATCACAACAAACAATTCATTGGGAATAATCACATTTTAGTTCAGGCAAAAAAAAGAAGTATAGAGCAAACCCCTAGCAGGACAGCAGGGTGAGCAGCAATGCTCCACAGAAGGAGCTGTAACCACTGAAGAGAGTGAGGAGCAGCACATGTGGAGGGCAGAACGCTGCTAATGGTCACATCTCCTACTTCTTCTCGATTGCAGGCGCCCAGAAAGGCAGTTTTGCTGCCAAGGAAGTTCCCTTTCCCATACAGTAATTCCTAGAAAGCAGAAGAAGTGCAATAGGAGACTACGAACCAGAAGTTTAAACAAACAACTCAGCAGCTGCTTTCTATTCAGACAACTGAGACCCTGCTGGGTTGAGAAGTGTCATTGCCTTTCAGTCCTGTCTACCTAATGAAATCATCCTTGGCTCTTACTGAGCTTCACTTGACAGCGAAGAGCCCAGAGTTTTAATACAATGACTGATTTAAATGTATAATTTCTTGAGAATAATGGAAATAAATCTTCAGATTTTCCTTGCAGCCCCTCTCACGTGAGCTCCCTTTCATTTATAGCTACAAAAATGGCTATAAACCCAAGAAATCTCTTCTGTGAAAAGTACAGTACAGTAGTAACAACTTTCAAATCTCTGAAGCTGAAGGAATATGCAGCTCCCATTTCACTTGAGAGACATAAGGCTCAATGAAAATCCATCAGACAAAACTGAGAATACTTCATGAAGAATTTGCACTCAAGATCTTTGTGAGTTTCCCATTAGTTACAATTAGCAGATAACATGCACTTTCAGTTAACCATATATCCAAGCCTACAGCTTCCTTCCACGTGTGGCATTAAGCTACCATGGTATTGACAGTTGATTAACAGTATTTAATAAACCTGACTTTTATTGTTACATGGAACTAATTTGTTCCATATAATAATGTTATAATTGAAAAAATGCATATATTGGGTTTACTTCCAATGTCTGTGCTATTAGGATGGAGCTCAAAGCTTAATACACTATAAGAACTGCTGAAGCAGCAGAAACTAGGTTCCAACTGAGATCTGAATTGCCAAAAAATAGAGGAGCTTCACTCTCTTCACTGACTATTAGACGTAAAAGCAAATTCTCTTGCAAATTTTGCTCTGTATCTGTGGAATTCCCCAGACCAACAAACCTGGACTTTCGGCGGGCAGATTTTGAATTATTTAAGGAATTGGTCAGGAAAGTTCCCTGGGAAATAGCTCTTAGTGGCAAGGGGGTCCAGGAAGGCTGGATACACTTCAAGAATGAAATCTTGAAGGCGCAGGAGCGGGCTGTCCCCATGTGTTGTAAGAAGAGTCGTAGGGGCAGACGGCCGGCCTGGATGAGTAGGGAGCTTCTGAAGGAGCTAAGTAAGAAAAAGAGGATGTATCGCCGTTGGAAAGAAGGGGACGTAAGCCACGTCATGCTCAAAGATGTTGTTAAGTCGTGTAGGAGGAAAATCAGGGAAGCAAAAGCCCAGTTTGAGCTCAAATTGGCCACTTCTGTTAAGGATAATAAGAAGAGTTTTTATAAATATATCAATGGTAGAAAGAAGGGCAGCAGCGACCTCCACTCCTTATTGGATGTGGAGGGAAATATAGTAACCAAAGATGCAGAGAAGGCTGAGGTACTTAATGCCTTCTTTGCCTCAGTTTTCAACAGTAAGGATGTCAGCGTGCTTGACAGTTGGCCCTCTGAAGTGGTTGATGGGGGCAGGGTGAAATATGGCCCTCCTGCAATCCATGAGGAGGAAGTTAGAGACCTGCTGAGCCACTTGGACCCTCATAAGTCTATGGGGCCGGATGGGATCCATCCTAGGGTGTTGAGAGAGCTGGCGGATGAGCTTGCTAAGCCGCTCTCCATCATCTTTCAGCAGTCCTGGCTCACTGGAGAGGTCCCAGAAGACTGGAAGTTGGCCAATGTGACGCCCATCCACAAGAAGGGCCGTAAGGATGATCCAGGTAATTACAGACCTGTCAACCTGACCTCGGTCCCAGGTAAAATCATGGAGCAGATAATCCTGGGTGAAATCATGCGGCACCTGCAGAACGGTCAGGAGATCAGGCCCAGCCAGCATGGGTTTAGGGCAGGTCCTGCCTGACCAACCTGATCTCCTTTTATGACCATGTGACTCGCCTGGTGGATGAGAGGAAGGCTGTGGATGTGGTATACCTGGACTTCAGCAAGGCCTTTGACACTGTCCCCCACAGTAGACTCCTAGGGAAGCTGTCAGCCCGTGGCTTAGATACGAGCACTCTGTGCTGGGTTAGGAATTGGCTGGATGGCCGAGCCCAGAGAGTGGTGGTGAATGGTGTCTCATCCAGTTGGCGGCCGGTCACCAGTGGTGTCCCCCAGGGATCGGTGTTGGGTTCTGTCCTGTTTAATATCTTTATTGATGATCTGGATGAGGGGATTGAGTCCATCATCAGCAAGTTTGCAGATGATACCAAGCTGGGAGGAAGGGTTGATCTGTTAGAGGGTAGGATGGCCCTGCAGAGGGACCTGGACAGATTGGAGAGATGGGCCGATTCCAATGGGATGATGTTTAATAAGTCCAAATGTCGGGTACTTCATTTTGGACACAACAATCCCATGCAGAGCTACAGACTGGGGACAGAGTGGCTGGAGAGTAGTGAGGCAGAAAGGGACCTGGGAGTGCTGGTTGAGAGGAAGCTCAACATGAGCCAGCAGTGTCCCAGGTGGCCAAGAAGGCCAATGGCATTCTGGCCTGCATCAGGAATAGTGTGGTGAGCAGAACCAGAGAAGTTATCGTCCCCCTGTACACGGCACTGGTCAGACCTCATCTGGAATACTGTGTACAGTTCTGGGCCCCCCAGTTTGGGAAAGATGTCAGGATACTGGAATGTGTTCAGAGGAGGGCAACGAAGATGGTGAAGGGGCTGGAGCATAAGCCCTATGAGGAGCAACTGAGGGAGTTGGGGCTGTTTAGTCTGAAGAAGAGGAGGCTCAGGGGAGACCTCATTGCTCTCTACAGCTACCTGAAAGGAGGTTGTAGTCGGTCAGGGGTTGGTCTCTTCTCTCAGGTGACCAGTGACAGAACTAGAGGGCATGGACTCAAGCTACGTCAGGGAAAGTTTAGGCTTGATGTGAGGAAGAAGTTCTTTACTGAAAGGGTGATTGGCCATTGGAATGGGCTGCCCAGGGAGGGGGTGGAGTCGCCGACCCTGGAGGTGTTTAAGGGGAGATTGGATGTGGCACTGAGTGCCATGGTTTAGATGATGGTTGGTGTTAGTGTTGGGTTATAGGTTGGACTTGATGATCTCAGAGGTCCTTTCCAACCTTGTCATACTGTGATACTGTGATACCTTATTTATTAAGCTCCTGACATGGGGATTCCGGCCTCCTGACATAAAACTAGCAGTAAGACTTCTAAAATCTTCTAACATTGAAAGATTAACATCCTATCACAAGCAGCCAGGGCATTGCAAAGGACTCTGATGAGCTCCCAATACAAAAAGGTAGACTAAAACCTGAGCAAAAGCCTTCTCTCAGCACATTCCTTGCATAAATACTGTTCATCTAGGATGGCACTCAGCAGAGATACGTGTTACATATCAGCTATCTAAATGAAGAGGTCTATGTTCTCTTTACAACCTCTTCCAGGTGGCAATTCTGATCTCAGATAAAAGGAATTGTATTTGGAAAAGTCCCATTTTTATCTGCTGCTTGCAGGAGACCCCTTGGCTCCTGATGGGAATCAGACTGGAACCCTGGGCACACTGAGCAAATTCCTAAAGCCCAGTTGTAGTCAGGCAGATCATTGTCACTGTCAGTTACTGCACAGATGTATCTACATCAGATGAACTTTTCCTCTGTTCCAGCCTTGTCTTGAAAGCCTCCAGGAATGGAGGACGACCAGACTTTATTGGTCATATTTTTTTGTCCTGAGATGAGCTGTCTCTGCCTGCCTGGGATCAGCTATTACAGAACTGATTTATTAGATCTGTCATCTCATCTCAGTTTACCTGATTTGTGCAGGCATTATATTAGCATATTCAGCATTGTCTGAATCCCTGATTTCTTTGTGGAACACAGGCCACTTTTCTCAAATCAAGAAATTATTCAACTCCAATATTCACAATTTTCACTTCACAGTTGGTTGGTTTAAATTCAGAGGAAGAGCTGTGCTATTTCATTCTGATTGTTTGTACACATATCCTGATGGATCACTTCAAAACTGCACATGAACCAAGATTTTGTAGGTATTGTGAAAACTCAAGTTCAGCAATCACAGAATCATAGAATCATTTGGTTGAAAAATGAGATCATTGAGTCCAGCTGTACCCATCCACTACAAAACCACATTCCTGAGCACTTTTATGCCTTTTCAAACCCTGGACCTTTCATTATCTGGCTTCCTGTGCCAAGACTCAAAAATAAAAACTACCTTCCTTTAACTTCACCTGATAAAAGGCAGGTGACAAGAACACCTGGAAATCTAAGAAAAAGTGTTATCACAAGTACAACCAAAGAAATTTAATTCAGCTGTTCAAATAAATGTCTGCAGGCACTTTCTTGTCATCTGTCATTACTCCTGGAGCTATGTGCCAGATGTCCTTTATCTACTTGAGCTGAAAAGACTGGACTTTCTCTTGGGAGATGCAGTCACACTTTCCAAACATATAAAGTTTTCCATCAAGTTAAAGTTAGCTTCGACAGCTTTTGAAGCTTATGTAACAGATGAAATCTGTTGTGTTTTTCTTATTCTTAGCTATTTCAGTACATAAACCATATTAACAGCAGAATCCCAGTGCCGTACATGTTGTTGTCCTCTCCTTGGTAGCATAAACCACTATATTGTTGTTGAGAAATCTTAGGATGGGCTGAGAGACCTGGTGTTGTTCAGCCTGGAGAAGAGGAGGCTCCAGGGAGGCCTTAGAGCAGCCTCCCAGTACTGAAAGGAGCTCCAGGAAAACTGGGGAGGGGCTCTTGATCAGGGAGTGCAGGGATAGGATGAGGGAGAATTGGTTTCAGCTGAAAGAGGGGAGATTGAGATGAGATTTTAGGAAGAAATGTTTTCCTGTGAGGGTGGGGAGGCCCTGGCCCAGGTTGCCCAGAGCAGCGGTGGCTGCCCCATCCCTGGAGGTGTTCAAGGCCAGGTTGGATGGGGCTTTGAGCCCCCTGATCCAGTGGGAGGTGTCCCTGCCCATGGCAGAGGGATTAGAACTGGATGGGCTTTAAGATCCCTTCCAAACCAAACCATCCCATCCCAGGATTCTATGATTCTACATTAATTCACAAACTCCTCAGGTATAACAACACTATTCTAGAAACTAGAATGAACCATTGCAGTGTATCCCAGTTTTTAACTGGATTATGACAAAATTGCTAAGAGTCCCCTCCGTGGTGGCTGGACCAGTGAGGTTCCAGGTGGAGTAATGGGTGGATTTTATTAAGAGATATGAAAGGGGACACTCCTGTGCCAGGCAGCTGGTTCAAGTGGAAAGGATACCAAAAGACTTAAGTCATGAAAGACAACCTTGATAACCTTGAAAAGATATCCTCAAACTACTTCTCCTTTGGGAATCAGTGGCAAGACATCCAGTACTGTCACCAGTACACATGCCTGGATCATTCTCTGCCACACCAAAAAAAGGACAACAGAAGGAAGCCATAAGGTAGACTTCAAAAGGTTAGTAAAACCTTTCTGGATTCTTATGCCCGGACTGCAGTCTCAACCAAGCAAGACTTTGAGGGTCCTTAAAACAGTTAGAGGGAAGGTGGCTTGGATAACTACTAAATTATGTCTGATTGCCCCTGGTAAAATTGTCTTCTTCTCCATGACTTTGCATTCAGATCTGGGCTGGACCTTGAAATAGTGAAGAAAGCAGCTACTGATGTGACTGAACATCTGGCTCAGGTCCCTAATGTTCTGGTGAACTCCCTCATTCAAAGACAGGCAGTGCACAAAGATACTTTTCCCTGCTGTGATCTCCATCCCATCTCTATGTCCACCAAGAACAAAGGTACAATTTTTTCCACCTGAAGGTTGCTATAGCTGTGGATTCTCTGAAGACTCATGAACCACGTCTGCAAATTTCCACATCAACCAGCCTTTTGGTTACAGCCTCTGCGTGCCCCTTCGGAAAATAGACATGACTGCTGTCAGTAATGCTACCTGCTAATTTAAGGGGTGTGAGGTGATGAGCCAGGGCTCTAAACCCAGCAACTATGTTCCCCTAAAGGAAGGAGCCCCTCTTTTACCCCACCACGCCTCTGTCCTTTCAAGTTAATGACTTAAAGCCTTTTATTCCTACACACTCAGCAGTGGGCTGATGCCTGCCCAAAGACTCCTGTGATCCTGAAGACTGGCTGATAGAAAATGTCTTGGGAGATAAAGGACCTGCCAGTCTCTGGGAAGTGACAGCTGCTAGGTAGTTCACTGTGTTAGAAAAGCAAAGATGAGAGAGCAAAAAGAGAGAAGTATATGAGACTAGGAGGGGAATAGAGAATTTTAATTATTTTCTTGTCCTCATTCTTGCTTTGCAGTCCCAATAACATCACCCTCTGGCTTTTTCCCTCTGCAGAAGTCCCTTCACTCTCCATCAGTTGTATGCATAGACCTGGATGATTGTACTGAGGTCTGTGGGAGGAGATAGGGAGGTGCAGCACGACACTGTCCAATAAGGATTTCAGGAAAGTACAAAGAGGTTGGCACAACCTACCCCATGAACATCTGTGGAAGGGAAAGGTCTTGTCTTCCTTTTCCTTGTCCTAGCTTCTTTGGGACATGGTGCTCCTGAGGAGAAGCCATTATGTCCCTGCAGTTCCCAGGACTCCAGGAGGGAGAGCTCTTTGCATGACATAGGGAGTTGTGCAGTGGTTGCTGTTCGTGATTCCCCAGACTGGGATTTAAAAGATTGTTTGGTTAAATGGTATAAATTTACCAATCCAGCATCAGTCTGTGGTCTATTCCACTTCCCACTGCCTTTATTCTTCTCTGAATCCTTCCAAAGAGATTTTAGTGTAATATTTGGCCTGCTCCTGTGCTCACCAGTTCATAACTAGTACCATGGAAATGTTTTAGTAGTCTCCTCCTGATCTGCACAGATGATGGAACAAGCCAGAAGCAGCAAGAACAGAGCCAGAGGTTTCCTTGATCATGGTTTTGGAGACGGTGGGTGACCAGAACCAAAGCTGAGAGAACTGCTAAACTGGTGGGACATTTTATTGTGAGCTATCACTGCAAAAAGCTAATTTAATTGATATCTGCATTTTTAAAAAAAATAAGAGTTGACTAAGACTAAACACTCCTAATGTGGATTAGAGGGATTATTTCAGTGTGTCACACTTCTGGGAAAAGGAAAAAGCAACCCTTTGTGCAGCCCAAAGATCTGCTTTAAACGATCTGGACATAAGGAAGGGGGAAACTATTGCTGGTGTAAAGGGGAAAGTGAACCCCAAAGCAGTGGAAAGGCAAGGCTGAATGCTGGATTCACTGGCCTTCAGCTGAAGAGGGAGCAGAGGGGTGAGACCCAGTCATGAAAGACAGAGGAGATTTTAGGAAATAACAGTGCTTTTAATTTTGGAGCTTTAGTAATTGGTGAAAGACATGAAATCAAGTCCATCACTGGTATCTAGAGAAAACAACTTGGTGAACAACACTGTAGGTGACAATTCTGTCAAACATGATTCAATGTCGATCAAAAACAGTTTCTTGGGGCGGATAATAAGCCGGTGGTACTGTCTGTGTGGGCTTCAGAGGAAGGAACACACTGAATCACTGGTTTAAAAGATGCTAGAGAAATGGAAAAACATCTCTTTCCATCTATTGGAAAGGGCCAGCCAGCACAGCAGCAAAAGCCCTCTCTGTCCAGGACACAATTTGACTGCTTCCTGCTACTGCCATCAACCCAAGGCAGAACAAACATCCCCACAGAGCCTGGGGAGCCCTGTTAGCACCCAATCACCAGACCATCTCGGGCTAGAACACATCATACACCTAATCCTGCCCCACTCCCATAGCCCATCGAGGCCTGAGTGCCTGCTCAAAGCCTTTCTTTTAAAGGATTGCTTTTGGGATGCAGAACCATAATTCTGGTAACTCAGGTTTTGTCCTTGATTCTGGAAGACTTTGTCCTTCCTAGTTCATGGAAAATGCCTGTCAGACAGATGAAAACTAATTAATTTTACAGCTTCTAGTGACACATTATACTGTTTTCATCCTCAAAAGACAGGGAAGCTGACCTGATAATGCTGCCCTCAAGTCTTCCACCACAGAAAGTCTGAGGATTCATGGTTTACAGTTCTCACTGCAGTGATTTTGCCTTGTAACTTGTTACTTCTTGAGCAAGGACATATTCCTCCCTGTGCTGAAAACACAAAGGACTTCCCTACTTAATTGCACTGGAAGGGACTGTCCAACTTCAAATGCAAAACTCAACACTCCAGTGTCTTCTGAGGCTCCCTGAGGGAGACCTCTGTGAACTGCAAGAGGTTTTGCCTCTTTCTTTCTCTTCCAAATCATAATCACCTTGCGTGTTTGGACAGAGCATCTTGTGGAGTTTTTTCCAGCCCTGGTGTAATCAGCCTCTGCATCTCTGAAGAAGTGCAAAAGAACATGACTCATGCAGAAATCAGCTATCTGAAAACTATTGCTTGACATTTAAATAGCAGGAAATACATCCTGAAAATGACAGCATTGACTTAAAATTTAAAACTATCAGCTTCCCTTAGAGGGTTGGTGTTTGCGTTGGCAGGGTTAGGCTGGGTGAACGGCCGTCTGGCAATGCCTCTGTCTCTCTGAGAGATTCACTGAACCCAGGAAGCCTGGGCTTTTAGCTTAGATGCCCAAACTTTGACAGAAGCAATCACAGGACAGAAAAACTTGCACAATCTTGAGGACTGCACTACACTGAGAAACAGGACCATGCTGCTCCTTGCCAAGTCCTAAAGATGGTTATCCAGATCTGCCTGAAGAAATGAGACTTGAAGTAGCTTTAACTTGTCTCAACATGTGAAACACATCTGTTTGAACTAACAACATCACAGCACCACGTGGATGAATTTATCTTGCTGCAGCCCTCCCTGTGTAGTGTGTGTTCAAGGCAGAAGTGTGATTTCTTCCCCCCATCCTCTTTTAGTGTTAAGTTTTTACATGTTTTAATCTTTCAGCCCATCCTTCTGGATCCAAAATGGCTCTTTCTTAGTTCTCACTCTTTCTTCCTATCCTACTGGCGGAACTCAAGTGGGATTTTTCTTCATTGACTGTCGGTGTGGTCTTGTGCAACGTGCTCGAGGAGTCAATGAATTTTTGACGCTCTTGCCAGCAAGATATTGCAAGACTCAAGCAGAGTGCAGCCTATCCATGGGCAGTCAGGACACTGTCAGAGGTGTTTTGTTTTCCTATCCTTTTTTTTTTTAGGTTTGGAAGTTTTAACTGTTTTATCTCCTTCTACAAGAGAGAGACAAAAGGTGATCTCCACTTCCCAGCTACTCTTATCCCATTCAGACAGTTCTGCTGGGCTGCCAATTGTAACAGCATTCGTATTTGCTCTAGGAAGACTTGAGTTCAAAAAGTCATCCCTGTGGAAAAGAAAAGGGAATGTATTTGCATTTCTGCAGATCCCTACATGCCCTCGGTAGGAATTTGAAGTGAATGTAAAATGATTTTGCAGCCTATGTAAATGTACCGGACAGATCGCAATTCTGTTCTCATTTCCCTAACGTGGGCAAACCATGTGTTGCCTTATTAATGAATCTTTGTACATAGATAGCAGTGAAACCTTCAAAGACAAATTAATTATAAGCCCTGATCAAACAGGGACAGGTCACACACCACCTTAGAGCTTGCTGCGTGCACTGACAAGGGAGTAAAACCACTTGCATCACCTTACAGATGTGCAAAGCATCCTCTGGCCAAAGATTGGTGCTGGCCCATGTGTGAAGGATGAGGTAAGTGGAGGAAAGGACTGGTGCTGGCACAGCACGTGGGAGGAAATCTCACCCAGATGGCTCACAGAACAGTGCAGGATCGCAGCAGGGAAGTGAGCTTTCCCAGAAGCAGCTTCTCCTCAAAAACCATAGATGTCTTCAAACTAATGTTTCTCGTGGGTATGTACCAGTGTCAACACATTCTTAATTAGGAAATATGTCTTGGCACCTAGATGGAATTTCTAGTCAAAAATCAGGGGGAACAAGAGAGCTGAGACAGTAGTGTTTTTCAAGCCTTGTGATGAGGGCATTCATCTTCTCTAGAGAACCATGAGGTTCAGCCCTGTAGGTTCAAGCATAGCTCCTCCAAACAATGATGAAGGTTGCTGGTCAGCATTGCTGGAAGCGTTTAAGATGGTTTTGCTTGCCACTTGCTTGCTGAAAAGTGGCCACATCTCCTAGACACAACAGGAGCCCTGGCTGGTACCACCCACCCCTTCACCATGTTCTCCACCTGAAGCTTGTGTTTCTGTCCTGCTGCAGAAGTATTTCTGGACCAGAGAGCAATAGTCTGAGTGGGTCTCATAGAAATGTGCAGAGAAAGCCTGGTTCTGCAGCAAATAAGGGCTAAATTTACCTTATACAAATGAGAAGACAAACTGGTTGCTGAGGTGCCAGTTTATAGCAGAAATTCTTGCTCCGTGGGTTCAGCTGATACCTACACACTGGGGTTTGCATGCTCAGGATAATTCTTTCGGTCCCTTTATGGATACACTTAATATAAAGCAGCCTCATTTCTGAAGCAGAACACTGATTTTTTTTCTAAAATGTGGAGTTTTTTATTACGTACAAGTTAATGACTTGGCTTTGCTTGGGGCATTTTTAGCTTCAAAGAGGTATTCAAAATAATAACATGAAGTGATTTGACAGGTAAATCATCAGTGCTGCATCTGGGATTAATAATACAGGGCTTTTTGCTTGTAACCTCCTGCTCAGCTCCATGACTTCTCTATTATTTACTTGAAATACCAATCTAAGACAGCTCTAGAGTTAATGATTTGCTTTTGAGTCTTGTAGAGATGACATTATTGTTATCTCCTACAGTCACAAATGGATGCAGAACACAGTTAGACCATGCTGGTGAATTCACACCCTTTCCAAAGATCTATATAATAGGAAACTGTTTTTATTGGGCCAGGGCATTGTCCTAGCATGAGGTTAGGTTTATCCTACTGGAAACACAAAGCTTTAGATATGATGAGGACCTTGAACGTCGGCCACTATCCCAGAAAACAGCAGTCTAAATAACAATGTTATAAGCACCACAGAAGCACAGAATCCCAGAATTGCTAAGGTTGGGGGTACCTCTGGAGACCTCCCAGTTCCAACACCCTTCTCGAAGCACAGTCAGCTGGAGCAGGTGGCCCAGGACCATGGCTAGCTGGGTTTTCCGTATCTCCAAGGATGGAGACCCCACAAGCTTTCTGGGCAACCCGTTGCAGTGTTTGATCACACTCACTTAAAAAAACCCCTTTTCTTATTTACCAATGGAATTCCCTGTGTTTCAGTTTGTACTCATTTCCTTTCGTCCTGCCACTGGATAACAGGGAGAAATATCTGACTATGTCTTCTTTATACCCTTCCATCAAGCATGGATACACGTTGATGAGAGATGTACTGGCTTTCTTTACTGCAAGGGCCCAATGCTGCCTCCCCTTCAACTTGTTGCCCATAAGCATCCCCACATTCCTTTCTGGAAATCCATCTTCCAGTCAGTCAGCCTCCAGCCTGAGCAAACACCATTGTCGGAAGCAGAGCTCATCTCGAGGAGCCCCTGCGTGTCACCAGACCCAAGACCCCTGGCTGCAGCTGTGGGCAGTGTCACACGTGTGGTCCTTTAACTCTCACAAGATCACAGCAGTAGCCACTCCAGCCTGGGCTGGCTGTTGGCTCCACGTGCAGTCAGGGGCTGTGTGTATTTATTTCACCTGCTACAATAAATCCTTTGGGGGATTTGGGATAACAGTTAATGTGTTAAGCAACAAGTCAGCCCCGTGGGCTCTGTGCAACAGGGTCACCTTCTCCACAAGAACATCCAGTGTGTTAATGCACAACTTGGTCTTAGCAGGGGCCAAACAGCAGTCTGCAAGCCCCAGCAAGCAGGAATCTGTCTCAGCCCAGCTCTAACACTGCACCAGCAATGCCTCTCCTTTGTGTCAGAAGGGAGAACAGCCCTTGCCAGCCCACCCAGGGGCTGGGGTCGATAAGTGTGAGATGGGTCCATTAGGGGACATTGTTCAATGTTCCTCATTTATGTTTCCCTCCATTTGCACTACTGCCTTCCTTTTATTCCAGTTTAGCATTCCAGAAATATTATGATTTATGCAACCTAATTTCTTTGATCTTAACCAGCTCACAAAAGCTTTCAAGATGCTTTGCCTTTGCAGTCTGTGAGTGGGAGTTGCAGCAGACAAGTTCAGGGGATGGACGTGCATCTTTTAGCAAGCTGTGACAGCAGGGTTCTTTACTGCAGTTATTGCTGGGTAGGTTACTTGATTCCTCTGAATAAGAACACTTAAACATAGGGCTTTCTGTCATTGGAAATATGTGGCCCCTGGGAGGGACCATAAACTGCTTAAACAGACCTGTAACATTTGAGTACTGCTCACCGCAGGAACAGCAATTTTTCAAGGAGGAGCCGTGTGTGTTTAATGAAAGCCCCTGAAGAGATTTGGGGTCATTCCACAGAATGAGTAAGTCCAAACCTGAGAATAAAAGGATTAATTCATCAAGGAGAAAGCCATAACCTTTCACTGCAAGAGAGGAACCCTGCGTTACCCCTAGAATGCTAATTAATCTGTTATAACTACCTCGGCTAAAAAGTGATGTTAGAGGGATTTTCAAACCCAGGAGTGGGCCAAGGTCAAACATCACGAGTCAGGTATTTTGCACTTTGCACAGAATCTACAGTGCAGTAGGATCTGGCTCAGCACTAACGGTATCCCACGTGCCGTGTGGCTGAGCTGGAATTAACCGGGACTCTTCTGATGGAAGTAAATGTGAACTCACCACCAGGTCATCGCATCCATTCCATGTCTGAGAACTGGTTTGGTGACATTTAAGAAAAAGAGAACTATGCAGGGAGGTTCACCTGACTCATTAATGCTGCTTTTATTCGATGGCACGTTCATCTGTCCCCAGCAGCTGCGAGCCAGCGCCGAGCTGGGAGCACACACCTAACAGGTCAAGTTTAAGAAGGTGTTGGAGGAAGATGACAGCTGATGTCTGCTTCCTTCAAGGTGTGTCCAGCTCAACAGAAGCTTTAATGCACAACCTGTGTCTCACTTATGCTGCATTACACTGCCCACGGGAGTACAAAATGCACTGGCCCATGTCTTACCATCTCGAAATCATGAGACAAGTATCCATTGAGCTATCGGAACGTGTTTCGCTTACATCCTTTCAGTTCAAGGACATATCCTACCGGGTCCTTGCAGTGAACTTAGAGCTATACCTCAGAGTAGCTGCAGGGCAAATGTGAATGTCCAAAAAAATTACAGCTAGAGCAAGGAAAAAAATGAATATTTTATTACATTCTGTGAGCTGAACAACTGCAACAGAAAACTGGACTTCTACACTTCTGGGATGACTACAGGGCAGAGCAACTTCTGCATGCAAAGTCACCAATGTACTTAGGAAAGGTATCATCTACTCTGGTGCAGAATTCTATTTTCTAAAAGTGTGTTCATATTGGCCAAAGAAGAAATTTCAACAGAAGTGGTGTGAATCTGTCTTGGCTACAGGATCCATCCTAGACATTATGTAATTGTGAACGGAAAGATTTCATGTCTGACTTTATAATGTGTGTGTGGAATCATAATAATTCATGTGGTGTAGGATAACAAAGTAAATAAGTAATATATTGATGTTAATAGCAATAGCAATAGCGAAGTACACCAGAAGTCCTGAATCTGAGATTGCCTTTGAATCCAATACGTGCTGATGTTCAGACCCAGCAAGAATAAACACTGTGATTCAAGTCCATCCCACTTAATGCTGATGAGGATTTGCTGGTTTCTTCCTTTTGGGGTAGTTTTTCAGTCTGATATTTAAGCATGTGCTTAAATATGATCTAGCACTTTCCTGACCCAAAGCCTACTTCTAAGAGAGAGCCTTTTTGCTGTCATACTATCTCCCTAGAATTTTATGACAAGTCCAGTTATTTGTGAAATGAGTGTCTATAGCATCTCAACAGAAAAATAAGAATGTGGACAATGAACAAAACTAAATGCAAAACATTCTAAAAACTAATAACCTAGTAATTCTGGGGTGTACTTTGCTGCAATAAAGCTGTTTATCTGCGAAGATATGTTTTAGCAATAATGAGATTGTTTCTTCCATTTCTTACAGAGCCTCACAATACATTTCAAAATCAGAGTGCTAACTCTGGACGGCAGAGAGTCAGGATATTACACAGCTCAGTAAGAATCTGAATCCTAGGAACAGGAGATGCTAAATATTCATTCATTTCATTCTAACTACTGCTGACTACGATCTCTGTTCAAATCCTTGAAGCTTAATTTTAATTATTAGAAGTTATTGCTTAATATTCAGCTTGAAATTTTATTGTGTTTCCCTCTTTCCTTTTTGGAGGTTGTTGAATATTTATTGCCCTCCCTGAATTTGCATTAATCCAGGAGAAGTTTTTCCTCTTGAAATGAGGATGGATGTGTGCTACAAGTATCAGTAAGACAGTGGAGCTGCCTAAGGAAGCCAGGCATGTAAGTGTCCCCTATTGCCTTCCTTTAGCAGCCCCAGAGCTCCTAGGCCACCTTCTTCAATATCTCTGCATGTGCTGCCTGCCACCACTGGGAAATAGATAGTGACAATCTGTAATAGAAGGTGAAGGAAGGAGGCTGGGAGGGTTTCCATAGTGATTAGTCCATCACCAGAGTCTGTGGGTGGAAATGAAATATCTGACATTGTGCGAGTTTCCACCACTATGAATCCCTACAGTTATGATGTGTTCAGGTAGCTCCAGTATTGGGTGACAGAGGGAAAACTGCTGTGCAAAATACAACATCTTATTTGATGTATCTCCTCATGTTTGACTTCTGTTCCACCTCCATAGAAAGGAAAGATTGCCAGTGAAACTAGAAACTCTCAGAAGACTGATATTGATGTAGAGGAAATCCTTCTGGGTGGATGAGGGATGCAGGAGACTTTGAGGCATGGTCCATGATAACCCCTGTTAGAACAGGAACTGAGTCAGGACGGCCTGGAAAGAGTCATAGTGACAAGTGAGAACATCTGTTTATGTCTCCTCAGAAGAGGAAAGGCTTCAGGAATGGTAATCCTGTAGGCCCTACAAGAACTGAAATCACCAGACCTGATCACAACAGGATTCCCTCCAGCTTGGCTTCCTGTCCAAACAGGGGCCAATAACAGATGCGGAACCCCACGGTGGATAATTATCAAAGGAAGTGCCTGGGGAAAATGTTCTTTTTGAACTGCCTCAGTTATTGGTAGTTGGCTTGTGCTCTGAAAGATAACAGATTATGACCCAGAAATATTTCCCATGTGTGTGCACAAGCAAAGTGTGAAGGGGAGCTTATGTAAGCTTCCCAAACAAGTGTATAGGAATGGACACATAGAATCATGGAATGGTTTGGGTTGGAAGGGACCTTAAAAATCATCCAGTTCCATTAAGTGTATGTAATGGGTATGTATGTGATGGAATGTGGGCTGCTGGGCTAATAAATGTGGCTCAGGTTTTCTTAATTGCCATTTTATTCAGTGTGCATGTGTGCAGGAGTTTGAATGTGCATGATGTGCATGGCTTCTCTTCCAGTCCTGAGTCTTTTCTGCTCTCAGTTATCCTGTGTGGAAATTGTCCACAGAATAATTTCCTTGGAAAGTCTTATACTTTGGCTATCCTAATGAAAATGCATCATCTGCAAGCGTTGTCATGAGTCAGTGAGGGGGACTGAGCTCAGCTGGGGTCAGGGCAGCTCCAGCTGGGAGTGCATTATCCCAGAGGCAGGGATGAGCTCGCTCTGCCTGAAACCTCAGGGCAGACATTTCCAGCTAGGGTAGGTGATAAAAGTCTGTATTGACAGCCTGCCTCGTGAAACATGATTTGCTGTTCCTTCTAGTTCTGTAAGCCTGCGTAGCTACTGCACCTTGGTCAATAAACCTTGATGTTTACCTCAACGATTGTCAATATTTATGCCATTATAGTATGATTCAGAGGTCAATAATCCCAGGTTATTCTGCATCAGGAATCTTTAGGTCTAAAATCAAGCAGGCGTTTCATGATAGATCTGTGCAATGCTAAACTCTGCAGGAGTAACGCAATACAGATAACAACATACTCTGTTTTGCAAATTCTCTTTTGGCACTGGTTGTGAAAGTAGTGTGCTTTGTTTTACTTTATTGCCTTTAATGCTAAATTGACATCTTATCTGAACATTGTATTGTTTCAGGGAGAGACAAGCACATAATTTTCAAACATTCTTCTCAGAAGGAAGTAATAAGATTTCACTGCTTGAAAAATCCTTGAGGGAAACTGGGTGTTGCATCCGTCTCTTCTAGGGTCAGAGATGGACCACCACGACCTTCCTCCCAGTTAATGCTGTCTGGCAATGGCAGCCTGGAGGCAGCAAGTCCTACATTACCTCTGATCAGCCTCTTGGACCTCCTTTGATCGGTGCAACACAGAGGGAACTGAACAAAGCACTGAACGAGCAGATATTGGCTTGTTAAATGGCTCCTATCATTGCTCCATCATTGGTCACAGAGACTGAAGAGACACAACAGCAGATCCTGATCTCAGCATCCCGCAGGAAGGGGCCTCATGGCTGGACTCACTCCTTTGGCCCTTGTGAAACAAAGGTGCAAGCAAAGAAGCAAAGACTATGAATAGCGATGATATATTTTATTCTTTAAAATGTTTTCTTATTCCAACTTCAGTTTTCTGCCAAAAGGGGATATTTACTTTTTTTTTTTTCCCAGAAAATGGCTTTCAAACAAGTATCTCCAGCTCTTCAACAGGAATCCACCTTTCCTATTATCTGCTTGTCTTGCTTCCCCCATTCCTGAGCAGTCACAGCGAGCTGGGACCAGTGCACAGCACACAGACCTGCTGCCAGCATGAGGACTGTTCCTCTGTGGACTGGGAGAGGTGGGAGTTCTGCATTTTTCTCAGGACCAGCTGCTTGCTGGAGCGTGACATCCTTAATAGAGATGTGAAGGATCCTTGACATATTGCTTCTTCCTCCTCATCCCTGCAGGTGTGACACAGGGTATCACCTTCAAGACATCTCTACTTCTTTATCTTTTTTAACAGAAAATCAAGAAGGTAACGGAGGTTTCCCTCAGCATGGTTTGCTCTGTTGTGCCCTCAGCAGCCCTGGAGGTATCATAGAATCTTAGAAAGGTTTGGGTTTGAAAGGACCTTAAAGCCCATCTAGTTCCACCCCCCTTGCCACGGGGATCAGGGGGCTCAAAGCCCCATCCGACCTGACCTTGAACATCTTCAGGGATGGGGCAGCCACGGCTTCTCTGGGCAACCTGGGCCAGGGCCTCACCATCCACCCAGGAGAACTTTTCTTCGCAAATTCTCATCTCAATCTCGCCTCTTTCAGCTGAAAACCCTTCCCCCTCATCCTATCCCTGCACTCCCTGATAAAGAGCCCCTCCCCAGCTTTCCTGAAGCCCCCTGCAGTCCTGGGAGGCTGCTCTAAGGTCCTGCTCCAGCCTTCTCTTCTCCAGGCTGGACAAGCCCAGCTCTCAGCCTGCTGAGAGACCAAAGCTCCTGTTGTCTGTCCCTTTCTGGTGGTCCCTTGCAATTTTGCTGGTGTTTTTTTTCTTTAATGTTTCTTCTTTCATCTCCTGGCTAATGAGACCATGTTCACCACAGCAGGTAAGGTCATTCTCACAGGACTTTGCAAGGACCTTTAAGCCAACATGCAGGATGCTGTTGTAGCTCAGTTTTGCCTTGCAGTTTTCTAGGACACTGCATAGCTGATAAGGTCACATAGCATAAGCCCAGTCTGTGGGTAGCCAAGCATGGAACCTCAGCTTTCAGGGACATAACCTGTTTATTTCCTACCTCTTTTTATTTTCGCTTTATTTCTTTGTTTTAACCCAAGCAGATACACAAAAGAGCTTTAACTAAACTTAAAGTCACTCTTAAGTGTGCTTGTCTGGGGGTTTCTTCTTCAGATCTTGTGTTATGGGTGAGGAGAAAAAAAGCAGAGAAGCATTTCATTTTTCAATGACCCCCAAAACCCATTTTTCAGTTCAGCCAGCAAACTAGATCATCAATTATCCAGCCTGTTTCACATCAGCATGAGGGAGCCAGCATTGTGCTGGCTTTGGGGAGGAGTGTGGGAGGCCAGCAAGGTAACTGGGGTGAGAAGATGACACTGAGAGGTGTGAACCTGTTTTGTGCTAAAGCCAGGTGGTCTCGCACAGCTTTTGCAAAGGGACTATTTTTAACCACTCCTCTCCTAAGCTGGGCCAGGTAGTAGGGGACAGAGGTGAGGTGGGTGTGAGGTTCACAGTGCTTCTGTTTGCATTGTGACATTGGTTTGCAGCTCAAGGAGAAATTAATCCTGCAGCTGGCCTCAATACACAAACAGGCTGAAGGCTCCATCTGCTAAACTGACCAGTGGTTTATATACTCATGGAGACACTTTATGGGCTTGGTTGGTGTTGGGTCTCTCACTTTTTGTTCAAGAGGAAGTAATTAAGAAAGGGCTCATTAGCAGATGGTAGTGAAGCTCTAAAGACCTGTTGCACTCATCTAAGCTGCTTCTGGAAGGCTTGGCCAGGCTCCAGCAGGTCCTCTCCAGGCAGGAGCCTTCAGAGCAGTGTCTAGGCAGCCTCCAGCCATCAAATCACAAAGTGCAGCTGGAACCCTCTGCTCTTCGTGCCCCATGGCTCCTTGCTGTCTCTGTGTCCCCGGGGACTGCTTAGGAAGAGCCCTGAGCCCAATGCCCCTCTGCTCTCCTAACGTGTCCCGTGGCTCTGGAGATGGGAGGCACCACATTATGGTCCATGTCTGGGCATGAGAGGAATCCATTGCTATCTCTCTTCCGAGCTGATCCGAGCTCCTCCTTTCATGTTGTGTAGTCACATTCCCACTCCCTATCCCTGCACTCCCTGATCAAGAGCCCCTGCCCAGCTTTCCTGGAGCCCCTTTCAGTACTAGAAAGAAGGCTGCTCTCAGGTCTCCCCAGAGCCTTCTCCCCTTCAGGATGAGGGGGAGAATCGCCTCCCTTGAGGCACATCATGCCGAGATGCCCCTTGCAGTTATCCAGACACAACAAACGGGGCAGCTCCCTCTCTGCTGGAGGCTCGGTGTCCTTCTCCAGGAGACAGTAGGTATGTTCAAACCCCAAAGTGCCTGGTTTCTCAGGTTATTCAAGTCAAAGACTTTCTTTGTTTTGGTGATTTTGGCAATATTTTTAGGAAATGAACTTATCTGTCTTTTTTTATTGCATCAAATGAACACATTCTTGAAAATACGAAGTTTGGGGGCAAATTTTATGTCAATTTTTAACTTGACAGAATTATCTAGGTTGGATTGGCCAAGGTGTCCAAGGCAGAATACTGTATTATAGGGAAAGCAGGTTCAAAGAGACTTTTTTCTTTAATTATTGCAGAAGATGAGTTTTCCTTCAGGAAATATCAGGGTGGGGGGTGGATACAAAATCCAAATAATTCTCAATGATTTTTTTTTCCATTTTCTGAAAATCTGTTGGTTGAAAATTCTATTTTCCCTCCACATAAAGCTATTCTGGAAATGTATTGATCTGCCACCGTGACACCTTTATGTGACACCATCTATCCTTCACATTTCAGCTCTGCAATCTGGAAATTAAATCAGAGACTCTGAGCACAACATTACTCCCCTCTCACTCCAAACCAATGGCTACTTTGGGGATCCATATCCAAACTCAAGAATGATTCATGTGTTTTATCAGATGGTTTCAAGTATTCCAGGGGAACAAAAATGCAATTATTAGTAAAAATTTAGCTATTCTAGATTGAAAAAGATGACAGTTCCAGTCACTGCTTGTGGAAGTTTTCACTATTAAGTATGCATCAGGAAGCCAAGGGGTGGTGGATGCTCCACTGTTACTTGTTCTGCGTGTGACACCTCATAAATCTCACAGTGAGAGCAGTTGTAGCTTTTTTAGAATAGCCTGGCATAGGAATAAAGAAAGCTTATGTGTGCAGAAGAGTCAAAGGTGCCCCAACCAACACATTATTAACCTCAGGCTCTCAGCTAATCTCATTTAGGCCTGGCAAACTGCAGATCTTCATGCAAGCAGACCTCGGGAGGGGTGGGATGCGACGTGTGCCTGGTAGGGAAGCTGGACCCTCGTTCCCATTGCCCCCAGGGAGCACCAAGTAGCCCCTCCAGTGAGGAGACAACTGGCATCTCCACAGAGGAGTGGGATGAGGATGAAAAACCAGGTACAGGAGGAACTGTTTGGGTCTGTATCACGGGTACAGCCATGGGAATGTACTCTCAGCACAGCACCTGGGCCTCACGGGCTTTGCTTTGGGAAGCCCAGGCTCAGGGCACCAGGCAGAGGCAGTGGGCAGGTTCCTGGTTCCCAGAGGCCAGCTAAGGTCAGTGCCAAAGTGGAGGTGGGAGGTGACAGCTCTCAGTGGTGGCCTGCCTGCCACCTCCCTACCACTTTTCACGATGGAAGAACAACAACAAGATTTTTAAATTCAAACCTGACTTCATTAGTACAAGAATCAGACACGTTTGATAAAATTGGAGAATATTCAGCATGGACAGCTGAAAGTAAATCTCCAAATTACCAAGGATCCCCATTTTGGCATTTCCAACTACACAACTTTTTTTTTTTCCCCAAATCAACGCCTTGAGAAGTTGAGAGGACTTTATATTCCTTAGAGTCTCTTTCCTGAGTTTTAAAAAATCAAGCTTTTTAAAATCTCGTAGGTCCCTAGAAGGGAAACAAGCACACACCAACACCAGCCTCTCACCCAGGTGGTACGTGCAGAAATTATCAGTTCCAGGATAAGTGAATACAACCATTGTTTTCAGATTTCCAAAAAGAAATGTCTCTTGTCTGGGGCAGTTTTTCTCTGCTGTCACCACTAATCCTGTTAATAGAAATTGCATCAATAAACCCAGCTCCTTTTGATGTCTTCCTCCCTAATCTTCATGGTGGATTACTGCAGTAGGTCACCTTGTATTCTTCCTTATCCCTGTTAGAGCATCCTCCTTTGAAATCTGTAATTATCTCTCTGAGATAATTGCCAAAATCATTTGCAGTCCTGGAGACATCTTCAAAACCTACTTGTTTATGAAAGCAAATAATTCAGGTTAATCAAATACTGTGAGAATTCCACTCTGCCTGTCTAGGTATCGGTACATTTAAATCTGCACCTTGGCTGTTACACAACTGGTCTGAATGGCAAACTTCACTGCAAGAATCCTAGAAGCATAAAATCATGGAATGATTTGGGTTGGAAGGGACCTTAAAGCCCATCCAGTTCCAACCCCCTGCCATGGGCAGGGACACCTCCCACTGGATCAGGTGGCTCAAGCTCTATCCAACCTGGACTTAAACAGCTCCAGGAATGGGGCAGCCACCACTGCTCTGGGCAACCTATTCCAGAAAGAGAAAACAGTTGTTACAGGAGGGTAACTCAAGCACTTCAGTGTAAATCTCAGCTTCTGGAAAAGGCTGTAATCCCTACTGAATGGGTCCCAGTGAATGGAGGAGTGTTGCTAGAAAAGGAATTGAAATAAGCTGGGAAAGGAGTGCTGAGCATTCCCAGAGCTCACAGAAACAAGCACTGCAGGTGCAGAATGGTTGGTGCCTGTTTTCAGCATCACTTGATGTTGAGAGACTGAAGGAGTCTGTTGGCAAACAGGTCTGCCTCAAGTGATAGGGAAAGAGTCGATTGGAGGAAAGAAATCAGAGACATGTCCAGGCTGCCCCTCTGCAAGGAAACAGTTCTCAGCAGGAGAAAATCCCTGCTGCAGCCTCAGAGCAGCTAAGATGCAGGTGTGCCGAGGGAGCAGGAACTCCATCAAGAGGGCTGCAAGCTCTGCTAGAAACCTGCCACAGCACAGGGCTGTAGGAGCATCCCGGGGAAGTGCATGATCCCAGTGATGCCCTGTCACCATTTGCAGTGGTCCTGCACGCTGCTGGGCTTACCCTGGCCCTTGTCTGGACTATCCTGTTTCTTGGATCCTCTCCCTGCTCCAAGCAGGCCATCCTGTCTGAGGCTTCCAAGCACAGTTTGTCTGCAGGGGAAGTCTCTGTGATGCTATCGGAGAGCCACCAACTCATGCTCAGCACCTGCAGCCCAGGGTGAGCAAAGAAGTGGGCTGGGACCCCCCCAATGAACCTTTCTGAACACAGAGAAACTGAATTTCATAACAAAGTGGGCTGAACTGGGTAAATGTGATCACTGCCCAGCTCCAAATTCTGAAACAGCCTTGACATTTCTGAGGCTATTGGCACACAGAGGAAAGATCAGGACCCTTCATCACCACATTGTCAGTCCTGTCACATCTTTGATCCATCCTGGATCCTGCCAGTTCACCTGTTCCTCTCCTGGGGAAAAAAAATCCAGCCTGACCTCTACAAGCCCAGAGTAGCAGGTATGAGTTGTTCTGCAAATGCCTGAGCCTGCAGGAGAAGAGAAATTGCTGATGTTCAGGAAAATTGCCTACTTTCCAGAGTTCTCTCCCAATCTCCTCCTCTCTATAAACTTAGTGAATAATCCTAGCTTGATGTATGCAGTTGAAATATTTATTCTGGAGAAACATTCAAACTATCCGGATTCCCTGGGACAACCAAAAAACCACACCTAACACTAAAACAAATGCTTTTCTATTCATGTGGCACAGACACATCTTTTCATCTGACCTCACACACTTCTATTTTCTGCTGTAACACACATCTATGTGTAGTTGTAGAACTAAAAATATCATAAAATCATAGAATCACAGAATGGTTTGGGTTGGAAGGAACCTATCCAGTTCCACCCTCCTTGCGATGGGCAGGGACACTTCCCACCGGATCAGGTTGTCCAAAGCCCAAACCAGTCTGGCCAGGGTCTCCCCACCTTCACAGGAAAATATTTCCTCCTAAAATCTCATCTCAGTCTCCCCTCTTTCAGCTGAAAACTTTTCCACTTGTCCTATCCCTGCACTCCCTGATCAAGAGCCCCTCCCCAACTTTCCTGGAGCCCCTTTCAGTACTGGGAGGCTGCTCTAAGCTCTCCGCAGAGCCTTCTCTTCTCCAGGTTGAACAACCCCAACTCTCCTACCCTGTTCTCACAGCAGAGGTGCTCCATCCCTCAGATCATCTCTGTGGCCTCCTCTGGACTCACTCCAACAGCTCCAGGTCCTTCCTGTGCTGAGGACTCCAGAACTGATGGCAGGGCTCCAGGTGAGGTCTCACCAGAGCAGAGCAAAGGGGCAGAATCCCCTCCCTTGCCCTGCTGGTTACACTTCTCTGGATGCATACTATTTTTTAGGAAATTTCCATCAGAGTTCTGCAAGGATCTATAAAGTTTCAGTTCAAATTACAAAGAATTCTATAGACACTTATTGTATCTTGTTAATTTTTAACACTTCAGTGATACTGTTCAATGGCCTCCTATAGAATCATAGAATCACAAGGTTGGAAAAGACCTCTGAGATCATCAAGTCCAACCGTACCTGTCCCCTGAGAAACTGCCTTTTAAACACCTGCAGGGATGGTGCCTCAACCCCCTCCCTGGGCAGCTGTTCCAGTGCCTGAGAACTCTTTCAGTGAAGAAATGTTTCCTGATGTCCAGTCTGAACCTCCCCGGCACAACTTGAGGCCATTTCCTCTCAACTTGTGGCTGTTTCCTCTCCCATTATTTGCTAGAGATGATAAATAATGTTCTCTTGAAACAACTATTTATGACAAACTATAATTTGGACAAAACTGAATCACACATTTAAAAGCAATCATAAACTCTTCAAATGTCTCTTCAGAATTTTGGAAAAATTGTGGGTTTTCTTTTCCATTCTAAATTAGATTTGTTTCAAAATTTCACTTACTACAAGAGAAATAAATATCCTCAAAGATTGCAAGTGAAATGGAAATGTTGCAAGATCTGTCCCGAATTGCTGTTATCAGTTAGAGTGAATATTTTAAAATGTCTTTTATCTTCTATTTTCAGGAAGGGAAAATAAAAGATCTCAGCATTTCTCATCTAATCTCTATTCCCAACTTCACTTTCCTGTTTCATGTTTCCTCAAAGTAGGCAAAATTGCACAGAAGTGACTCTGTAGCTGCAGTGAGTACCAGTAAAGGGCAGTGACTCCAGCCTGGCTGCTCATCTACAGAAACCACCAATTTACATACACACACAGCAGAGCTGGTAGCACTGCTCTAATTAAGATGCCATAATATAAACTCTGTCTTTATAATGCCTATAAAATTCATTCTGGGAGTGGATTTGGCATCAGCATGGGACAAAACCGCTGCTGTTTGTTTATTTTTTATTGATTTTATTGATTTGTCAAGAAAGTAACACACATCGTGTTCTAATTCTGCAATACTATTGCTGTTTAATTGGAGGAGGCACTTCTGGTCCAAGTCCCTATTTGCAAGCAATTAAATGTTGCTTTAAAAAATGTGTCTTGTGAAATTTATTTTTAATGTCTCTCGTGAGTGATGAAATATAAGTTTCAATGAAAAAAGTGTCACGGTCAGTTCTGAGAGTACCTAATTTAAATGTTTTCTTCCTCTTTTAAGTAATGCAGGTCTGGTATTGCCAGGTACAGGAGTGGGGCACTGGCTATTGCAGCCAAAAATCTCAGTGGTTGAATAAAAGAAATTAACAGTATCAAACCCAATGGTTCTACCCAGTGAAATGCAGCATTATTTCCTGCTGCTTTTTAATACTCCATCTTCTCAATCTATCTACTTCCTGAGTAACCCAGCTTTATTAACAAATAAAAGTTCCCAGTCCTGCTAGCTGGGTAGAAAATTAACACACAATATGCACAAATTCAGCAGATTTATAGAGTAAAAAAAAAAAATCTTTTAAAATTTCATGAGTTTTAGAGAACAACTTTTTGATGTTTTAATGCTGAGATAAGCAAAAGCAGAAAGATGAAATCACTTCTTCACTGCTCTTTGCATTTCTCCTCTCTGGGCTTCTGTTTTAACCATAGCAGTCTAACACAAAGCCCAGAATCAAGCTTGCCATCACACTTGTTAGGAAAGAAGGGACAGGAGGGACCTAACTTGTCCTATATCAGTCAGGACCACTTGTTGTGCAACTGAAACTGAGCCCACCCAGGATTGTGTCCAGCCAATACCATTTCATTTGCTATTGGGGCAAGTCACGATTATGTGACAAGGTGTAAATCATCTCAGCCAGGGGGACAGGTTGGAACTGAAGAGTTTTGCAGTCCAAAGAGATGAAGATGTGAATCAGACAGTGGACATCTGCTGGTGAGAACAGGGAGTGGCTCCTTCTCTTTTACAGATTTTGGGACTATCAGTCTCTTATCCCTAAGCCCTTTGGGAACAGCGTGTCTGAGGATGTACACTTTAGAATGGGTTGGGTTGAAAGGGACCATGAAGGTCATCCAGTCCAACCCATGAAGGCCATCTAGTCCAACCACCCTACAGCGAGCAGGGACACCTTCCACTGGATCAGGTTGCTCAGAACCCCATCCAACCTGAACCTGAACGTTCCCAGGGACAGGGCATCCACCACCTCTCTGGGCAGCCTGTGCCAATGCTTCATCACTCTCAGCATGAAAAATTTCTTCCTAATATCTAGTCTAAACTTCTCCTGGTTTAGTTTAAAACCATTGCCCCTTGTCCTATTGTTACAGGTCGCACTAGAAGGCTTTTCCCCATTTTTTGTATAAGCCCCCTGTAAGTATTGAAAGGCCACAACTCCTGTCAGTGGACTCCTCTCAGTCCACCGAAGTTCACATCAGAACCTGTGCAGTAAACATGGTTTATACCCTATATAATTGACACATATTAGCCTAAATCCCCTTGCTGCCTCTTATGCTTGGCAGGTAAGCTGTGCCCAGGAAGATCCCTTTGCCCCACGCACAGCCCTGAGGAAAACTGTTCCCACCACTCCTGTCTTGAGGCCCGTTGCAGCTCCATGGTAACAGCACTTAATGCAATACAGACAATAAACCACACGAGATTGTCTCCCTGATGCTTGGTGCCAGACTGTTTTATCTGGTACCTAAAGACAGAGCAATACACGATCTATAAACTCAGAGTCAGAGTGGCTGACGTGTGCCATTCTTGGGGGAAGAATTATTTATAAGGGCTTTCAATCCAGTGCTGCTGTGTTTGCTTGATATGAATGTCTCCTCTATCGTGCCTTAGCTCTGTGACTTGCTTCTTTCACCATGAAGCTTTGGGTTTGTTTCATTGCTTCAGGCTGCCTCTGGGACACCAAGAATTTGTTCCGAGATCTAGAAACCTCTTCTGAGGAATCATGTGTTGAATATCATAGAAATGTAGAATCATAGAATAGTTTGGGTTGGAAGGGACCATGAAGGTCATCCAGTCCAACCCTCCTGCAGCAAGCAGGGACATCTTCAAGATGTTATATAAATAATAGGAATATTGCTACTTCCTTCAACCTGACACTTCTTTTTTAACTTACAGTACAGGAGGGCTTTGCTTCCAGGTAAAGAAGCCAAACACACGACAGACAACTAAGTCTTAATATTACACATTTCTGCTGGATATTTCCATTGCCTCTGACAAGATTCTGACCTTTGTGCCCTTGATGGAACACATGAGGAGATCAAAAGGAACGGCTATTTTGTGAAATGCAGATTAAAACCAAGTGTCCAAGGAATATCGTGGCCTGTTCAGCTGCAACACGAAACACCTTTGCACCAAAAGCCCATCAGATTCCTGAACATATTTTAAAAAACACAGTACTGACTGTGGCCAGAGTTAATCCTGATGTGAATTCAGATCTTCTTGGAATAAATTGCATTGCTTTCCTTTGTTGGAGGCAGTGTTGCATCAGGCTACTCAAGCACAGGCCTTCATCAGCAGGGGCTCATCTGGGACTGCTTATAACTTTGTGAGAAGTTCAGCTCACTTGGATTTTCTTTCTCCCTGTCCTATTTGCTTCCTCGGCAGGGGTGTGCACCCGGATATTTCTCCAGTGCTTCAGTAGAGAAGGTCCAGAGTGAACCTCCACTGTGAAGACACTGGGTTTTTCCATAGGCTCCACTCCCTGCCCGGACAATGTCCCTTCTGCTCATCGCTCCGTACCTCTCCCATGCAGGGTATTTTTGTGCCTTTTCCTACGAACTGATGGTTTTGTATGTCTGTTAATGGCCATCTTTAGAGGCCAAGAGGAACACGCTCACCTCATCCCTCAGAGTGATGTTTCTTACAGGCACTCTGTTGCGCCAGGGGAGGTTCAGACTGGATATCAGGAAGAATTTCTTTACCAAAGGGTGGTCAGGCACTGGAACAGCTGCCCAGGGAGGGGGTTGAGTCACCATCCCTGGAGGGGTTTAAAAAATGGGGAGATGAGTTTTTGAGGAACATGGTCTAGCGGATGATGGGTCCGGTTGGACTTGATGGTCTCAAACGTCTTTTCCAACTGGAAGATTCTATGATTCTAATTTTGCTAACTTTCTGCAGTTTTAGCAGTATGTACCTGACAGTAGACTCACCCTTTCTTCAGTTGAGTTTAAGCCAAATGGTTGTTTTCAATCCAAATTAACATTTTTTTCCCTTCCTCTCTTTACAATGTCCTTTACCTTATGGTTTTCCTGCCCTGTCCCAGTGCTCCCAGCATCACAGATGCTTCCTGCTGCCAAGGGAGGGCAAATTATGGTTTGGTCTGTCTCATATGTCGATGAGAACTGTCAGGGGAATGGTTGTTCCCATTGCAAGAGAGACCATATGTTTGGCTCCCAAGCCAGAAGAGCAGTAAAATGCTGCTGAAAGAAGGAATGTTTGACTGAATATATTTAATTTCTTAAGCCCTGTGAATAGACCCCTCTAGATAATCCTTTGTGGCTGGGCTGTGAGCGTTCACAGTCCCTACAGTCTTAAAGAACTTTCAGATCAAAGAAAGCAAAGACAGGTTGCAGGGGAAACTGCAAATTGCTATTTAGTGAGGAGCAAACTCAGTTGTACGTTAAATGCAGGGTGGCCCTGCAGAGCTAGGGCTCAGTATTTGATTAACAGCAGTGAAGAGGCTCCTCAGTACAGTCGTGAGCAGGGGGAGCATCGCTCCTGCCAAGGTACCTTCACTCCCTCTGCAGAGAAATCATCCACTCCTGCTTCCAATTCAGTATCACACCTGCAGGACAGTCCTACTTGGGATGCATGTGCAGTGCCACACGCCACATTTGTCAATGCTCTGTCTTATTTCTTTTATCTTTTCCCTGTTTCCCTCAACCAATCCACATGTGGGAACCTTTGCCACTCCCAGAAGCTCTCCTTGACACACTTCAGCACAGCCTGCTTTGAATGGTGCAGAGGTAAGAGCTTATGGATGTATCATTTAAAGGCACAGCACTCGCAAACTTCCCTTCCACTGCTGCTGAACGAGCTTTGTGGTTTGTAACCACAGAGAGATGCAAAATATTCCCTGAATATTTGTAAGTGAAGCTGAGTGAACCAGTTGCAGGGAAGCAACGATGGTTCAAATGAGTAAAGGTCACTACAGAGGTGCATGATAAAGCACTTTTGAAAGGGAAACAGCTGCTGCAGATAGAAGGGAGGATTTGTATAGGAGGATTTGGGTTTAACATCTGCTTTATACGAGTTTTTCACTGAGGTTAAATCAAGTTAGCATGGCATAATACGATAGAGCACACAAAATGAGGGAGGCTTGCAGCAAGTGCACACAAGGAAGCATGATTTGTTCCCTGTCTCTAATGAAGCGTTAGCCTTGGCACAGCAATGAGCAGTAAATCAATTAGAGATGCTACAATCATTTGTGAACACACCTATCAAACTCAGCAAATTGCCCAACGTTTGGAGAATTAGATAGAGGTGGCTCTTCCACGTTGTGCTACAGAGATTTGGAGACCTTGGGAATGAGAGCGCGGCAGCAAAGCAGTCCCTGGGGTACAGGACAGCCCAGCCTGGTTCTTCGTTCTGCTTAGGAGGGAGCAGCCACAGCCTGCACGCTGCTGAGTGAGCCTGGGCCCACCTCCCAGCTTAAGGGCTTCTCCTCCAGGAAACCTGGGGTTTAAATGTCCACCCACTGAGAGCCTTTTTTCCTTGGTCAGCAGGAGTAGGACTACGCCCAGTGGGGTGCCACACCTGTAGGAACAGCTTTATCACTCATCCCAAGGTCATAAAAGGAGCTCCCTTATCCCAGAGGGGGCCAAGATGATGGAGTCTTTGAGAGTTTGCTGTGGGTAAGGCGAGTGTGTTCAGCAGAGCTCAATGCCACAGTCAGGAGGGCCTCTGGATCTAAAGAAGAGCAGGTAGGACAGAGAGGGGTTTAGGACAGAAATGAAGTGAGTGGGAAACAAAGAAAACAGAATGATAGAATCATAAAATCATCTGGCTGGAAAAGAACTTTGAGATCATCAAGTCCAACCGTACCTGTCCACTACTGAACCATGTCCCTAAGAAGCTCACCAACCTGTCTTTTAAATATCTTCATGGATGGTGATTCAGCCACCTCCCTGGGCAGCCTCTGCCAGTGCCTGAGAACCCTTTCAGTGAAGAAATTTTTCCTAATATGCAGTCTGCACCTTCCCACCTACAACCTGTGGCCATTACCTTTTGTCCTATCAGAAGAAAGGCTTTTGTTTGCCAGGCAATGAGGCAAGATCAGGCTGACTACACCCATCCTCACAGTGAATTTATTCAGTTTATTCTGTCTGGGTTAAAGGAAAAAAATGCTAAGGGTTTTTTTTCATTTCAGAGCAATTGGAGTATTTTCCCTTGACATCTTCAGAATTAAGTGTGCTGACTTTTAATATTTACTTAGTTTGGTTCTTTTGGTGTAAACAAAATGCAAAAAACATCCATGAAACTAACGCAAGTCATTTTGTTTGTCATCAGTTTTCATTCCTTTCCAGTTTGACCAGTGAACTTAAATGATGGAAGTGTATTTCCTGCCTCAGTAGACTGGAAGGACCATGACCAATGACAACCATTGTATTGTGCCTTAAAGCTGCTACTGGTCACCCTGGTCTTTGCAGAGCTCTTCCACAGCTGTCCTACAGTTTAGAGACAGTCTGTGTGTTTCCTTGCTTTTTGTGCAGCAGAAAAAGGCCAGACTCAGGCTCAGTTGATGTCTTATCTTCCATCTGAGTGGGAAAAATTCTTTCTAAATCCCTTGGGGAGTAACCTAAGACCGCTGATGCTCTATTCTTCTTGGTTTCATCCCAAATGGACTTTCTCATGGTAATACAACACTTTCAACATTTTTATGGCTCATTTTTTTCCTAACAGGGAAATCTAGAAATTAACTTTTTAGTTCTTTTTAACTGAAAGACAAGCTCAGCAATAAACACCAGAACCACTGCCTTCTAAAAACTGAGACTAAAAGCACACCGGGCATAGCGGACCTCCCAGTCACATCCTAAGAAGGCAGAGAAAGTAGAGGGCAGAATGCAGGACGGAAGGGTCTGGAGTATTTTCAGTGCTTTCCTTCACTGCAGTCTGCACCTGCATTTTCTCCCCTCTGAGGGGTGTGTGCTGGGTGAGAGCACTGTTTGTATTTGTGTGGGAAGGAGCACTGCACCCACCAAAACTACTGGGAGCCAAGAGCACTGTCCTTAAGGCTCAGCATGGAAAAGCTTTAAGAGGCATTCACAGCAGAGACATGGAGTTTGTTACACAACTATAACCATATGGTGACTTCATAGATCCAACACAAGTGTGTTTGCCTTGTGGAGAAGGACACGCTTGTCTTTTTTACACAAATGAACCAATTTACTAAGCATTTGCTTAAATTCTGCTGGGTTGGAGTTATTTCCCTCCTAAGATGGGACCTCCGTGAGTAATGAAAATTGATAGAACTCACTCACATGCCCAGAAGAAGCAAAAAGAAAGGTCCAGAGTGGCATTTCTGGAGCATGGTAGTCTGCAACGGCAAGAGCTTGACATGACAGGTTATCCTTCTTAATGTCTCTTTCTTAAATTACTTGACTGCCTAAAAATTCAGTGTGGAAAATAACAGAGAGTACTGAAAGAGCCAAGCCTGCCTTTCTTACTGCAATCTCCTGTGGCTTTGAACCCAGCACTGCTCTTCTTTTGGGTTTGTAGAGTCTCCACGTGGCAGTTAAAAGCCTTCCCGTGGTGCTAGGCAGCTGGATGTACCTGAAGGCATCAAAATCCCTTAAGACTGCCCTTCTCCATAAGAACACATCTAGTTTGTCATGTCTAACAAAACGAGTGAGTGAAGGGATATGTCTTTCTAAGGGACCAGTGAGGCAGAAATCCATGGAGTGAGTGGCTGCTGTTGGATGTGCAGCAATTCAGAGGAGGCTCATCAGTGCTTCCATTTCCATACTGTGACAAATGACTTTGATTTCCTTCTGCAAGAAGATGTTCTCTGCAGGACACAGCTGCTGCGTTTACCTGGTGGGCTCAGCTCCTCCGACAGTGCCAGTAAATTACACATCTGGTTTTCTCACATGCACATTAGGACTGGGAACCACAGTACTGCAGCAGGATTACAGCTGCTCAGGGAACAGCTACCCTAAAAGCTGATGGCAGCAGCCTTCAGGTCTTTACAATTGTCAAGCACCCAGTACCTCTGCTCTCCATCCCACACCAAGGCGCCTGCCGCTGGCTGCAGCACAGCCTCTTTTCTCACACCAGCACAGTCTATCAGACTGCACAAACCAAGGCATCCCAAACCCTCCATCCTACCTTTAGGACTAAGAGGATGTGATGTGCAGAGCTGAAATGGCACAGACAGGTTCAGAACAGGGCTGGGATCAGGGCTATCGAACCCCACTGGTACAAGGACTGGAAACAGTGTGAGCAGCAGCAGCAGAGCAGCTACAAAGCCCATACACAGAGATCTGTATCTGAGTGCACGTTCCAAATCAAGAACAAGTCTTCTCTTCACTCTGACCTGTTCTGTGTTAATGTGGACCTTTCAACCGAAAAGCAATCAGTAGGAGTGGACCTCATCCTAGCTGTGATCTAGAATCACATATGAATGAAAAGAGCTCTGAGAGAAGGCTCCTCATTAACAACACAGCAGTATTTTTTCTTTTTTCTGCAGTCTCATCTGTCTCACTGCAAATCTGGTTTCCAGAAAATAGCTGTTACCTACGAACTCCAGTGAGAGACCACAGCGCTCTCACATCCTCACTCAACCCCCTTTTCTAGAGTCTCGTCTTCTATAATAATTCCTTCACTTTCCACAGTGTTACTTCCCAAGACCAACTTTTTACTTAATCTTTATTAAAAAGAGCTGGAAAGCTCTCAAACACTTGCAGAGAACCCTTTCACTGTGATCACCTCGTTAACATGCACATCCACATCGCAGGGAATCGAGAGGACGGCTTCCTGAGTTCAACGGACTCCAGACCAGGCTTTTCCTCAGCAAATGAAGCCAACACTGCTCTGCTCCAAAACACACTCCAAAAAAATTATTGCCTCCCTGATGTTAAATTGTGAAGCTCAGGCCACTGTTTATGGCTGGGATTCTCCCTATATATAATCATACTTTATTGTTTCCTAATGAAATGGACGATCTAGTTAAATGAACATGAATGGAAGCAACATTGCTGCAGACAAGAAAGCAGGAGGAATATATAATTAATGTGATCATTGGAAAAAAGCTGTGTGATATCATTCCATCAATTATCATCCTCTAATAATTCTGTCAGCAAGTAAATGAAAGCATTTTATCAATTAGTGCCAATTGTTTCCCCATAGAGATCACTGAATACAGCTGAAACCCAAATCATAACTGCAGCAACACAGAAAGAGAAGGAAACACAGGACAAGTCTGAAGACAGCTACTCTGTATTGCAATGATAGTCACCTCACGAGGCTCCACTGAAGGCAGGGATTCACAGCATGAAGTCCTCTAGCAATAAAGAGGTTTTGGGGAGTAATCCAGTGATTTGGGTCCAGGAGACCAAATTTCATTCCTTCACTGGCAGAGGTGGTAAGGTCAGCCACGTGATGGTCTGGCCTGGACCAGCCAGCTCCATTAAGCTTTGCTTGCTGGTTGGAGGGGCACCTGCACTATGGGAAATGGCACTGGACTGTCTCGGTGGGACAGACATTCTCAGTCTTTGTGGGGCCAGTGATCTCTTTAAAACCAATCACTTACATCACATTTCAGGTGTGTGAAAACCTGCAGTTTATAGAGACAGTGAGAGAAGGATTCTTCTCTTTCTAAATGGCAATGGCACTGATATCTGACCTATCCATTCAGCCTTCTCCTGAATAGGTGGAAACAACTCCCTAAAGCAGATTAAGTGCCCTATTAATGATGTTCTTTGCTCCTTCTCTTGCCCACAACTAGCCCTATGCAATGTCTGAATTACAACGTCTCCTTTTGAACAAATACCCATCATGGTGAAATCCACATTTGAAATGAGAAGTCTTTGGGACCTTTTGTTCCAACAACTCCAGCCCTGCAGCAAGGCCACAGAGGGCAGGGTCAGCTTGACCACCGAGGGCCGTGCACCTCATGGGAGAAGAAGAATTTGCAAGGGCAGAGAAGGGTGCTGAGTGGAACTAAGATTTGAAAATCCTTGCTTGCACATCCAATGGACGTTGTGTCTCATAGCGGGCATGGAGGGTCTGCAGCTGCTGTTCCCTGATATAGCCTGAAGTCACTGTTAAGGAAGGCCTGCAGTGATGTTTTAACCTGCTGGTGTGCCTGCTGCTCCTGCAGAGGCTTTAGGCCCTTCACGGAGAGGTTTATGAGCACTCAGCAAGAAACTGTCTATTCAAAGGGATTTTCTTTCCTCCTCTCAGGATGAGAGGCTGGTATTTGACTTCATTATCTCCTGACTTAAAGTTCAGGCCATCTGGTGTCCCAGTGTGCAAACAATCTTGTAAATTAAAAGGAAAAATATGGTCATGATTCCCTTTTGACTAAAGACATACAAGCTATTAAATAACTGGTGATGTGCGGAATCTATTTGGAAAGAAACAAAGTTGGTTCCCAACATCCTGTCCCCGGGAGGTAAAGCAGCCTTTTATGAATGAAGGTGACTTGAAATACAGCTGACCTTCTCTCCTAATGGCGTGTTTTCCTTCACAGACTTCTTGCCTGGACTGCTGATGCTCCTCCAGCTGGAGACAGCACTGTGACTCAGTGTCAAACAGTTGTACTTCTGCAGAACTGTAGGGTTTTACAACAGTCTTTTGAGGTCATTTCCAAGAGGTTCGCTCCTCACCTCAGCCCAGGAGATGATTTTGCTCTATGCTGAGCCCACAAAACTTTTTCCACTTCATTTTCTTTAACTAATCTGGAAAACTCTCTTCATGAAAGCTTTTAAATTGCCACCCTCTTCGTTCCTTTCTTCGAAGACCTACCTGATGTATTTGCTGCATTTTTCACGAGACTCTTACTTTATTTAAGAGCATGAGCAATTTCAAAAGATATATAAAGATGAAAGATCCTTGCATGTTTTAATGAACCTCAAAATGAGCTTCAGAACAATTTGATTAGAAAGCTCTCAAAACCTCAAGCATTCCCTCGGGAATGAGCCATAATGAAGGTAATAATTAGCAAGATCAAATTTTAAAATTACTTATTCCATAAATATATATTTTACTCTTGGCGCTCGGAGCCAGAGCCAAATAGGTAAAGGTCTAGAGAAGTGGAGCAAGGCTAAGAACATGCAAAGAAATGAAAGCACAAAGGCCTTGCCTCCACAGGAAAAAAAGATAAGGTGGAAGAAGGAAAGGAATAGTTTTGTTCCTGCTAGTAAAATCAAAGCTGAAACTGGGAGGAGTGAAGCATCCCACCCTGAACACACCCTAAGGACACAAAGGTAGGTTTTGACTTGGCATCCTCAAATCTTTGGAGAAGCAGAGTAATTTTGTGCTTTCCTTCTCTGTTCTGACTCATCAGGAAGAAGAGATGCAGCATTTTCAACAGTACAGTATTGTATTTGTGCCTTCCTGTTCAGTAGCTTCTCACTTATTGAACACTGTTTACTTTATTGTGATCCATCTCACCAGGTGATCACTTAGATGACACATGTATTTACAGAATGATTGCACTGTAATTCAGCACGAGCTTGCCAACAGATGTTCTGCTGGAGCAAATTACCCAGTGAGGTCATTACAGCAAGACTCCTCTCAAAGCTGGATTTTGTTGGACTACCAATCGATGATCTGCCTTGGATCTGACCACTTGGATCAATGATCTTTAAGGTCTTTTCCAACCTAAATGATTCTACGTTTCTATGAATGCTGAAATCAGTACTTCCAGTCTCTGTTACTGTGCCTTCCAGCTCTCTGCCCCACAGCAGTGTGCACTGTAGGAGTTGTTGTCTTTTGCAAAGTCCCTGGAATCGTTGGAACTTCTCTTGTCAACTTGGCAGAGGAGCATCCTTTAGCACACTCTGGGGTGATAACATTGGCAGTCCACAGGAAAAATAACACAAGCAGAATACTTCACAGTTAGAGGTTAGGCTTTACAGGACAGTGATGCCTTCCTCAGAGCCTAGGGGGGGGTTAAACTCTTTGTTCTGCTGCTGTTGTTCTATGCTTAGCATGTAAATCCAGAAAATTCATGCAAATCTTTGCTCTGCATTAACCTGAGTTTCTCTCCAGGCTGACAGGATAAGAATCAAGAGCTGTGATACCACTGAGGCACTGTTATGAACAAAAAACCTTATGGTTAGAGCAGATCTATAGGACAAGCTCCAGTGAGATCCACTGGACCACTCAAGAAACCTCCAGCAAATGCTTCAGACTTCAGTGTGCCTGGAGGGGCCACCTCTCTGCTCCATGGATGGCCTCAGAGCTCTGTACTGAGCCTGGCCACATTCACCTGTTTCACCTCCCCTGCCATCCTTTCACACACTGAGGACCCAGACAACATGGAAATCCATGGCCTGCCCTGCTCAGGAGAAGCCAAACTTTGAAGACCTGTAGGGAGCTAAGATTGAGGCTGAGCCCAGGCCTTCTCCATCAGTGTCCTTAAACAGCAGAACATACACGTTTATGGGCAGTAGAAGGAAAACAACGTGGGAAGAGGTCCTGGAATCTCTGCTTGCACAGCTGGAGCAGGAAGAGGCAATGAAGCACAGAGAGCAGGCTGCATGTGGGAATTTCACTTGCTCTCCATGAGATTAACTGTTCCTCTAAGTATTTAATTGTTTCTTTCTACTACGCTATTGAATGTGTCACCACCGACAGCAGGTACCAGGATCCTGATAAAGAGCTGCCTTGGGGGAACTGCAGTTTCCCCTGTGCTTCCCATTGAAACCTCTGATGCTTCAGAAGTCAGACCTGCAGCCATCCTGCTAAGATGCACTGGCTCTAGCACTGCCTAAGCAGCACAAAGCTGTTGAAGATCTCCTTCCCCTGGGCCTGAGACTGCGTCCCCATTGCTGGTCTGCATTACCAACCATATCCCTTAGAAAATGCTTTGCATGGACTGCTAACTGTGCCACTACCCTGGCTGTGTACAAACCACCCCCCTCACACACAGCAGCCAAAGCTGACGCTTCTGCTGGTCGCTTGGGAGATAAAGCCCACCAGAGTGTGTGGGTTTTTTTGTAGTCACTTGATGCTCTGATAAAGATTAATCAATCACACAGTATCACAGTATCATAAGGTTGGAAAGGACCTCTGAGATCATCAAGTCCAACCTATAACCCAACACAACACCAACACTAACACCATCATCTAAACCATGGCACTCAGTGCCTCATCCAGTCTCCCCTTAAACACCTCGAGGGTCGGCGACTCCACCCCCTCCCTGGGCAGCGCATTCCAATGGCCAATCACCCTTTCAGTGAAGAACTTTTTCCTAACATCAAGCCTAAACTTTCCATGAAATCATGGCAACTCCTCAGCCTGCTCTGTAATTTAACCACTTGCAGCGTTCTGTGCTACTGCTGTCTATGTTACACCTGGTTAAATGATCTTCTGCAGTCCAGGTCACCTGTAGCTCAATGCACTGCCTGAGTTCTCTGGCACCAATTATTAATATTTTTAACTAACTTTTCAATGGTTTGCTGCCTTGGTGTCCAGGTGATGGTGATGCCACAGCCTGCTAACAACTTGGATGCCTCTATTTTGGAATGACCTGCCTGTGTTTCCAAGCTCTTCAGCTCTTCTGTGTAGCTCCAGGCTGAAGTTATCTTCTGTGGTCAGCAACAAGGTTGTTCTGATATGGGAGCTCCCGGGTGTTGTGAGTTCTCAGCCATGGGGGTGAGGGAGCCAGCAGGGTGCACAGAAATCAGTCTGTCTCGTCAGCTTTGCTCCACACCAAGTGCAGGTCTGTTCTGCAATGGAAGCCCTGGTCATAGCTCAGCTGTGGATTATTCTGCTGCATGGAGATCCAACCTTCTCATATGGCAATTTCCAGCCGAACGTATTTCTTCTTTAGCCCCTTGAGTTAGCTGAATTGATGCCCCTGGATCCTGAATGGGTCCTGAACACAGCTCTCAAGGGAGAGAATCATCCTTGAAGGCAAATATAAAATTGTATCCCTTTGTCTTATTCTATTTTACAATTTTCTCTGTCTATTTTGTAAACTCTTAGGATCATAGCATCATTGTGGTTGGAGAAGACCTTTAAGATCATGCCATGCAGTCCAACTGTCAGCCCAATACCACCGCACGTGCTGAATCATGTCCTGAAGTTCCACATCCACACGTCATTTGGACCTCTCCAGGGTTGGAGACTCCACCACTGCCCTGGAACATTTGCCTCTTCCCAGTGATTGACTTCAACAAAGAAAGAATGACTTCTCCTTTCCGGGGCCTAAGGGAATTTCTTCTTTTTAGCACTGGCTTGTGCTCTCTGCACAAAATTCCCAGCTTCTTTCCCTGTTGATTACATTGGCATCCACACGCACATAGCACGGATTTGTGATAAGCAAGTAAAAGAGAATATTTCAGTTAAAGTCCTCCCTCGCTGGGACTGTTTCATGTAGTAAAAAAAAAAAAGCATGGTTTCAAAACTAGGATGATCATTTTTTGACATAAAAAGGCACCCAGCTCCATCTTGAGTTGTGCATAAAATTACCTTTTTTTGTGTGTGTGTGTTACCCCTCCTCCTCATCAGAAAAAACTCACCCCAGGCTATTTTGAATCTCCAATGTGTTGCTTCTCATTCATATTTTTCAATGTACTACACTTCTGAAATTTCATATCTGAAATGTGTGAACCACTCTACACTGAGAGGAAAGTCTGAATTTCTGTGGGCCATTTCCCTTTGTCCTGTTCTGAGGTAAAGCAGCAAGGACAATGCCAAGGCATTCACAAAACAGGGGAAATACCACAGAAGCAGAGAATCATTAAGGTGGGAAAAGGCCTCTAAGATCATCCAGTTCAACCACTGGCCCAACAGCCTTGTTCATGTCCTAAAGTGCCATGGTCACATGTTTTTTTGAACACCCCCAGGGACTGTGACTCCACCACTGCCGTGGGCAGCCTCTGCCAGTGCTTCACCACTCTTCTGGTAAAGAAGTTTTTCCTTATATCTAATCTAAACCTCCCCTGGCACAACTTGAGGCCATTTCCTCTCATCCTATCACTTGTTACTTATCAGATCCAAAGAGCATGCTTTCAGAGACCATCAGGGCCTGGAGCAGACAGTCACATCACAGCCATTGTGCAAGCTTTGTGCTGGCTCATTTATGTGAACTCTGGATCCCTCGTGTCCAAGCGGTGCCCTCCGACCTGGAGCTCTGCAGAACAGTAGAGGATCAAGTTGGCATCAGGGCTTCTGAGAACTAAGATCTTAAAATAGAATTTGAAGACAAGAAGAAAGATGGAAAATCCTCCTGCACTTGAGCCCCAAACCACCACTAAGAGCAGTCTGGAAAAGCATTGAAGGCTTCAATAGGAAGCAGCAATAAAATGGAGAGAAACCCAGGAAAGTTTTGATGAGGAAGCAAAAATGAGAGTGAGGAAGGAACAGCCATGCAGAAAAACCGTGAGATGCCAGGCTCAAAGATCACAATGACCAAAGTCTTCTTTCTGCAATTGGAGAACTTGGACAGGTTTCACCAGCCCTCCTCACGTTTCTTACCACCAACTGTCTGTTCTGCAGGCCAGGCTCTGTCTTTATGGCCAGCGCCAGGCCTGGCCCAGTCCCAGGTGAGGCCCCTCAACGCTACAGTGGCTCCTGTAACTCCTACACTCATCTCCTTTGGGTTCAGCGTGTTTGTAGGACACCCAGCGTGGGATTTCCTCTGATCTGTGCTTGTTCAATGAGGCATTCCGGTTTCATAGCTGTTTTTATTTTGCTGAGACCACAACATCATGAGGAGGAACACAATGCCTTTGTTAGCAGGGGTGGAAATTTCAGCCTGCTGCTCTCCAGGTCTCAGAAAAGTTTGGGGGACAGCGAGCAAAACAGCCAGGTATGTGTCGGTCCCTGGCACCAATCCATTTCCTTGAAATGCATCATTCTCCATCTAGTGCACTAAAAATAGTTTTCTTATTGATTTAAAAGGAATAGTCTAAAATATAGGACTATTTATGTTACAGTACCCATGGTCTAGAATGAGCAGTCTTGCAAAGAGATTGCATAGATTATAAGGAATGTAATCATCTTTAACCTTTCCTCCCTGTTGAATTGGTTCATTTCCTTTCATTCATATATCTGAATTACTTCTATGTAAATATATACTTTTCTTGGCTTCTTTTCATGCTTATTTTTTTGTTAAAGACAAAAGCAGCAATTAAATAATGATAAAGACATTGCTAAGCAGACCATATGATGGTTTTCCTTTAGAAAGGAAAGTGTTACCACTCTGTGATTCAAGGGACTTCAGTTTCAATATCTCAGAGAGTGAATTAAATGTTTTGTAAGCTACTTGTATTAAATTTCCTGAATCTCCTATTAAATCCCTAGCATTTCAGCTTCAGGAATGGGAGGATTGTGAATATTGCACAAGACAAGGTGAAGCAAGTTCACCCCAGGGCTGTGCTACCGTACATGTGTTTGGAGCAGGCAGAGCTCCTGGGACGGACAAAGCAGGGAGTTTCAATAAGAAAGCAAGAATTTGGGGACCCTCCAGATTTCCAGTGGCAGCCCCCACGGGGCAAAGCAATTTAAAAACTGGTTTGGCTCAAGAAGGGTAAACCTAGGAAAGGAAGCATTGAGAAAAGCAGTCCCTCAATTCAGACACTGTCAGAGTGTGAGGCTGCAAACAATACCTATTGACATAGTCACAAATAAGCACTGGAGGGGCCTTGTGTCCATGTCCAGCACATGGAAGTAGTGCAAGCTGTCAGAAGGGACAAGTGGGGACAAGGAGCTGGGATGTCGTCCCTTGGGACCTCATAACGCTCTTTTCTTGGTGCCAGCACTTCAAGTCTAACAGTGCTGTTTGGTATAAGCCCCAAAATACATTTCCTAAGCTTTCTCCCTCTGCCAGGGGCCCCCAGGACCTGCTGCCTGGCAGCAGCTTTGGCTGTGAGCCCTGAGGGCCGCAGCCAGCCCCTGCAGTGGTCGCATGCTAAAGCGGGCGCTCTGGTCATCTCTGCTGCAGCCTAGGAACTGCAGCCAGGGTTGCTTTCACCTTCCTCCCAGAGACAATCCAGCTCCCTTTTACCATCACTGGTGACCTTCAGATGATGATGATTTCCAAAAAAAATCTTGCCTCTGCTACCATTTTTCTTTGCTTCAAAGAGGAACCGTTTACTATCTAACCAACTTATAGCTTTGAGGACTCAGGACCAGGTGAGTAAATGCAGACACCTTCCTTGCCTTTCCCTCTGGCTGCCATCAGAGTTCTCAGGAGCTGCTGCCCCTGTGAGTGAACCCTGGGCTTTCTTGCAGTGCTGTGCTGCACGGGGATGCGGAGCGAGAGCTCGGGGGCCGTGCCATTTAGGGCTCCGTGTGCTTGTGTCACAGTGCCATATGTACACTGAGAGATGCATCTGCTGCTTTGTGCCCTTCCCCTTTTGAGCACCCACGTCTTCAGCACCTCTTGAGTTAAGTGAGTCCCCTTGGAAAACACTAACAGCATCATCAGACATGCTCAGGTCTCCTCATTGCTTTTCTTTCTGGAGTTGGAGTGGCTCAGCCCACTGAGGCAGGAAGATTCCCATTGAAACATGGCTGTATGTTAGTGCTGTGAGTACCCAGACACATACTCAGTGTCTCCTTCTCCCCGGGGCAGAGACATTTTCCCTTGTCTGAGATTTTGGAAATGTTCAGTTGTTTCTCTTGTGAATGCAGACCCTGTTCCCTAGAGCCAGTGGAACCTGTTGGGATGCTGCTGGGCAAGCAATCTGTAAGGTACCCCCATGCTAGAGTAAGGAGGAAACTGTGAGGAGGAAGGAAAAGAGGTTTTCTGCAAGCTGGCCAGAGGTGTGGCATCTGCAGAGACAGCAGCTGGACACTGTTAATTGTTCACCTGACTTCTTCAAGCAATGTTCCCTATGGACATAATGGAACGGCTCCTGAGGATGAGAAAGAGAAATAAACAAAGGTTTTACACTGTTTTTCAAACCTCCTCCCTACTAAACACTCTTTTATCACCAGAATTAGTGTCCAGGCTGCTTGTCAGCCCAGGATGAACCCTATGAATCCTGCATTGGCCACATTCTGGATACAGTGGGGACAGGGAATGATGTTGACTCTGAAATTTCGGAAGTGTCTCAGGAAGTATCCTGTGATGTGTGGTGTTAAACCTCACCTCCCACCTTCCTAATACCTGCAATCTTCTTTCCAGCCTCCTTCACAGCTGGGACTGATCCTTTTGATTGCAAGAGGATCTGGAACCATCACCTTAGCCACAGGTACCACTTCATTACACCAGCAGTGTTGTCAGGTCCTAGAGTCTGCAGCATCCTTTAAAGACTTCCATTGGCAGACAAAGGATCATCAGTGTGGGCAGAGCAGAATAATCAGACCCCTCATTAAAGACCCTCTTTATCCCCAATGGCTGTGCTGAGCCTCTTCTGTGCAGTTACACCCATTAGAAATGCTAAGCTTGCATTCCAAGAGCAGGTCCCAGCACTTGTTCCCAAGAGGTATCAGGAAGGGTTTAGTGAAAGTAATTACATGCTGTTACGATAAGGAGGGCTGGTATTAAAGTGCTGAAGATGCTCGGATGGGAAGCTGGGAATCAGTGCCAGTTTATTCAATTACAAGGATCTATTAATCTCCAATAGAGTGCTTCACAAACTTAGAGCTGGAGGTACCAGGCTACATAGCATGGCACTAGAGTGGTGCCAGCAAATGTGTCAGCTGTGTTTCAGCTCCTCATTACTTTAAGGCCCAGCTCTTTCCTCCCTCTAGTCCACACAGCTCTGTATTCTGACTCCCTATTTGGCATTAGCAGATCACAGATGTTCTTCAGCTCCAATGTTTTATCAATGCTGATTTCTCAGTTTGGTTGGGAAGCTACATTGCAAGAAGTTCTCTGCATGGGCTCACCCTGGGGAAGCAGGAATGCAGGGTCTCTAAAATCATGAGTGACAAAGGAGGAAGTGAAGACAGATGATTCACACTTTGTCAAATGCAGGCGTGAGAGGCCACCCAAGGAAATCATCATTTCAGCAAGTTTCAAGAAAACAGAAGGAAGCACTTTTTGATGCACTGCCTAACTGAACTGTGGAACCCACTACCATGGGAAGGAGGGGGGGAAAGGCAAAAAAGCAGGAACTTCAAAAGCACATTAGACAGGCAAATAACAACCTGACAGTCCAGGTACAACATCAAGTGTAGAAAACTCTAAATGCCTTGTTATTGTGAGTGGTCAGAGGAGTGTGGAGACAGGGGAAAGGTAATTCTCTGTGTTCATGACTCTTACACTTTTTTTCTGAGCCTCTTCTGTCAAAGGGAAGATGTGGGGCTGAATGGGACTGGGTAGGTCTGTAGTAGATTTCTGACCAAGGAGAACTGCTCCTGTGCTACTAAGAAGCAGAGCATACGGTGAGTTTACAAAAAGGGAGATGCTTTGTGTAATACCTCGGGAAAACCCAGCTTTCTGGGTGGGTGGTTTGTGCTGACAGCACCAGATCTAAATTTGATGATAATTTCTATACAGAAATCACAGACCTGAAATTACCTCCTGCTCACATTCTGGCATGTACATGATCCACGTTACAGTCAGAAGACAGTCACCTACAGTCAGCTTGTGGAAATAGGAATGTGATGATTGTGTCTTGACATCCACTTTCAGGTTGAAGTGGAGATTTCTAGAGTTAAAGGAAGCCTGTTTGAGCAAGGCCCATGATGAGCATGTGCAGGACTGGAGACCTTGCTGGGAGAGAGTAGCCCTACAGCAGCAGTCCCCCCCTTATCAATCCTCATTCACCACACAGGCACCAGCACAGGCAGGTGGACAAAGTGCCACTGAGGAAATGCTCTCTGACCAGTGTTTTGTTTCAGTAACTAAACCACCTCATCCAGGCACTACGAAAACAATAGTGTCTTTCTGGGTGCTCAGGGCTCCTGTCCAGATTGCAATATGGAAAGACAAAATTCACTGAACACAGAAAAGCCTATTCTAGACACTCTAATGTGGAAATGGTTGATGAGGCCTTTGAATAGTGGTGCCTCTTTTCTACAAAAGCTCTTACTCCACTTTTGGCCTACGACGTTCATCCACCTCCCCTGAAACCCTTGTCATGTGGCAACCTACCCTCCAGTCCCGTGAGCTCCCATATCCCCTGTGCTTGGCTTTCACACATTCAGGACAGAGAGAGAACTCTGTTTTTTCCCCACGATAGTTTGCCGTAAGTTATGAATTATCCCTGTCACTGCATAGGATATTTGCAATAAAATAGTTTTGCTGCTCTTCAATATCTAAGCCAAAAACACCCAATCAATATCTCTGGCTGGGACTTCCTTAACAGCTCATCAGGCCGTGTATCATTATTGTTGAACAAGCCAACGTGGACAGTGTCATTTTGACAACAATAATCATAGAATATGTATGAATTCTAGTGAAGCACCCCACTAATGAATGTCTCCAGGTTGGGAAATAAATCACAGGGCAGAGAGACAGACAAGTGAATATTTAAAATAGTCCCAAAAGTACTTATGAGTCCATGAGCACTGAAACAGGCATTGAATGGATGCTTACTCAAAAAAAATAAACCAAAAAAGAAGAAGTAATTAAGGGCTGTCACGATGGGCTGGAGAAACAAGAGCAGGTTCCAGTAGCTGGCCTGTCCTACATTGGAGACAGGCAGATATTAATTAATTTTGCATATATTGGTGCAGATTCACTTTTCTGATGCTGAGATGCTTCCAGGAGCAGCCAGTTTGGGACTCGTGCCTATCAATACCCGCACAGACGCCGCTTTGGCTTGTGCTGAGGAGCCAGTTGTACTGTGAGGCTGTGCTTCATTTATCCAAACACCAACCCCTTGCCAGCAGCTTGCACAGTGAAAGAGAGCTGCTTTCTGTTCAATTTGTCATTGTCCATCTGTGTTTCTGCTGCTCGGTATTGAGAGGACACAGAACGGGTGGAAAGCCAAACTTTCTGAACGACAGAGGTGAAATCTCTTCTGATTTCCACCTGCATTAGAAGGAACGGGCAGGGAGGGAGCAAATCCCTGTGGCTGTTGTGATTCAGTAGTGATGGAAGTGAGTAAAGGAGATGGAAACAGACTCTTCTCATTAGTGCTCAGTGAAAGAACAAGAAAGAAAGAATATAAAACGGAAATACCATTTAAATGTCATTTAAACACAAGAAAAGCTTTGTTTTCTTGCCGTATCTCAAACCTCACTGGACATAGTCCTGGAAATCCATGCTAGGTGAACCTGCATTGAGCAGTGGGTGGGACAAGGTGGTCTCCAGAAGGTGCTCCAGTCCTGGTGATTCTGTGGCTGGCAGAAGGCAGATAACTATTACAAATAACAGTTATCCTGGGGTGATGCTGAGTTTATCTTGAGTTTCTGCCATGTTCTCCCCTCCCATTCCATGTAACAGAGAGACACTTGCATTCATTACTGGAGCTGGACTAGGATCGAACTCTCCCTTCTCTCTTATCTCCCACTTCCTTGAGATCAGTTACTGCATTTATCACCTGACAGTTGAGATTCAGGATTTCTGAGTGCAATATCTCACAGCCGTGATGCCAGATAACAGAGCTGTGGAATTTTCCTAGCAATCTAAAGCCCATCTTGACAGCCCATGGGGAGGCAATCCAGACAAACTGACTGTGCTCTGGGTTCTGAGTTGGCTATATGATAAAAGAAGAAAAATAAAAAGAAAGAAAGGGGGGAAAAAAAAAAGCCCAGAAGGAGATGGAGGTGGGGTTATGGAAAGCTTCACATGCTTACCAAACTCAGCCCTTGCTTAGATGCAGAGACTCTAACCTAAATTAATAGATCCTCTGGGGTCTGCAAAACTGGGCTAATATTTTGCAAGAATAGCTCTCCCTTGCTTCCTGCCCTCCAGTATGATGAAGACAAAATGCCTTCATTATTGCAGCATTTAACAGAGTGCAGTGTTTATGAAGAGGCTGGAGGATGTGAAGGAATTCAAACCAATTACATTAATCTCACAGCAAATAAAGCTGCAAATATTTACCTTCACTATACTGCTTTATCTTATTGGACAAGCTCTTGAATTAATCTAAATCCAGTCCTTTAACCTTGCTAGATGGATTGTTCTCTCTGACATCAGGAGGTCACCTAGACTTTACAGCTGGTCTCCACAGACAGACACCAGCTCATCTGTAAATTGCACTTAGGGCATAGGAGCCCTACTTAAATCTCCTTCATCTATTGTAGTCCTCGTAAGAGAAGACTTCCCTGCCTCTATCTATTGTCATAGAGTCATGGAATGGTTTAGGTTGGAAGGAACCTCAAAGCCCATCCAGTTCTAACCCCACCTGCCATGGGCAGGGACACCTCCCACTGCATCAGGGTCCTCCAAGCCCCATCCAACCTGGCCTTGAACACCTCCAGGGATGGGGCAGCCACCACTGCTCTGGGCAACCTGGGCCAGGGCCTCCCCAACCTCACAGCAAAACATTTCTTCCTACGATTTCATCTCTCCCCTCTTTCAGCTGAAAACCTTTCCCCCTCCTCCCCTCCTCCCACCCCTGCACTCCCTGGTCAAGAGCCCCTCCCCAGCTTCCAGTAGGAAGATACTTGCAGAACAACCCAATCAAATGATTAATAAACAATAGAGCAAAAGGGTTTATTCCTGGAATTATGCCAGTTTATCACTATGAAACCTTTTCTCACAGGAACCCATTGACAGAGGCAAAATTATCCTATGATATCCCTCAGGAAGGGCTATCATAGTCTACTACAAATCAACCTGGACTGGAATGATCCAACTTCATTTCTTTGTGTTTTTTTCCTCACGTGACACCAAATTCTGTGCTTCAGAAAATATGACGAAGCAGCAAGCACTAAAAAGTATGAGTTGCAAATGAACTTGTGGTGCCCATAAGACTGAAGCACCAGAGTGGACAGGATTGGTCTGTTGTGTGAAAAAGTCAACTTATTTATTGCTTTCCCTGCACCTCTCAGCATGGAACCTTCACCTTTATATGGAAATCCCTCTGTATAACCTCAGTCCTCTGAGCTCATTTTATCCTATCAACCTGCATTGGCTTTCTACTCTGCTCAAAAAGGTGGTGCTGGATGTGCTCAGTTCTATCAGTGCATGGTAGAACATGCACCACTGGACAAAGCTCTGCAGAAAGCCAGCTACAGAGATCTGGAGCCCATCTACATGTAATATTAAAGAAAGGAATTCCCTTATTTCTATCAGTCTTTCCTAACTGGTAGGCCAATAAATATAAATTTTCCTATTACCAGTGAAAGTCCTCAGGTTTCCTTTTGATCCTATAGCACAGAGACTCAGGACTGGTCTGGATTTGACCCTGCCTGAGCTGGTTTTGATTTATCCCAGCTGTTTTAACAGTGCAGTGACTATGACTTGGTAAACTTACAGTGGGTTAGCTCTGCTTCAGGACCTGCCTGTGATAATGGCCTAATGAAGCCTGAGAGCTCCTGGTGACAAACAACAGTCCTTTGTGTTACTGAAGCCTGGGGGAAGCTCCTGGGTAACTACCAGGCTTTAGCTGGGGGCTGATGAGGAAAAATTAGGTCATCATAAGAAAAAATGCATATAAACAGCCAGAAGCAGACCCAAAACAAAGAGAGAGAAACTGCCACCATCAACACTGAACAAGGACTAAAGATGGTCATCAATTCTGGTAACCTCTTCTTTTCTTGGGGAAAGCAGACAGTGTTGATTTTACACCCAGAAGGACATGGAAGGGTGAGAACTACCCTAGAGGACAGAGGCACACACCAGGGAGCTTCTGTTTAACAGTTTTAACCATATTATTAATTAGACTTTTCTTTACTATTCAGGCATTTTGGGGCAATTAGACTGTTAAAATATCAATTGAAACAATTAATTTTGAGTTTCTTGTGTATACAGCAAACTCCTTTTGCCCATAACAATATTTGAGTGCGATACTGCTCTGCCTGTGATTTCAGACTCCACAGATGGGTGCAGGTGTGTGTGGCAATTCTTAGGGTGCTCTTTGGCAATACATACTGGGGTACATTCCCAGGACAGGATGCCTAAAGCCCATCAACACAAGTTGTTCTGAAAGATGTTGCCTGAAGGTTCAGGAATATCAAAGTTTACTGATGTTCAGCTCCCTGTCACGCTGTGTGTGTCACCCTAGAACCCCTAGAGAGTTTTTTAATTATTATGAACACTTTTAGTCTACAGATCCAGACAATTGGTGCTTTACCCACTTAACTTGCACTCTCTACACCTTGGAATTGCATTTTCCTCACGGAAGTCCCAAAGTGGAAGTGGGGAGAATTTGCGCGCGAGTCCTCGCAATGCGCTCTCACTGGCTCGTGGAAGCAGTGAGATGTGGAATCACCAGCCACGACACGAGTTGTGTCTCTTCCCATGGCCTGCTGAGCTCTTCTCAAGCTGACTGCTTCTCTTTGTGCACGCAGATTGGACAGGGATTGAAGTAGGCAGGAGGTAAATGCCTGAGCACACAGTGTGAGACACATGCACAGAGATCTCAACAAGAAATAAGGAAGAACTTTGTCTCCAGAAGAAGGTGTTGATTGAACAGAGTCTTCCTTCATGAGCTCATGAGAGGGCATTTGGTCTCAACAGTCACCCAAAGATAAACTCAGCTCTTCCACAATTCCAAGGTGTTTAAAATGTGCTATATAACACCTCCTTCCTTTCCATTAAGACAAATTACACTGAAACTAGATAGTTTTAAGCCAACAAGTCCATCCTCTTGACATTTTACATCCCATACCTGTTTATTCCCCTCATAAATTAGATTTACATGCCAGAAATCACACAAATTCTCTGCCTATCCTGTGATTTTCACTGATGGTAGGAGAGCCACATGAAAGTGACAGAAAAAACTTAAAAAATCAAGTAGATTCAGATCTACAATGAATTGGAAGAAAACTCTGTAACAATCCTGCTCTATTCCTTCCTTGGCAAAGGGTGCTGGGCAGCACACCCCAGTCTCTTGGTGTGAAAGGAACTGTATGAGACCTGGCCAGTGCTCACAGTGGTGTCAACTGCCCTGAGAGTAAACCATGGTCTGGAGAACACATGTCTAGTGAGAACTGGGACGTCACATGGAAAAGGCAAGGGTTAATGGGTATAAGTTGCTCCTAGGAAGATTCCAATTGGATTCCTGAAGAAAATTTTTCACCACAAGAACAACTATACATTGGAATAATCTCCCCAGGGAAGTGGTAGATTCCTCTACACTGGACACTTCTAAAGCTCAGCATGACAGGGTGCTGGGCATCTCAGTCTGACTATAGATCACCTAAAAACGTTGAACAGATGATCCTTGAGGTCCCTTCCAACCTGGCATTCTATGATTCGATGAAATGTGAGCTAAAATACTGATTTTATCAGAGCTGAGGTCTGCTTTGTGTCAAATACAGTCTGCAGCCAACTATAGAGGGAGGAGAGCTTGGTAGTGGGGATGTGCCTTTGTCAAGCAGAAAACAGCTGCACAGAAGCCAGCAGTTGGAACCCAAAACCAGAAACACTTCTGCAAGCATGGTGCAAATACACACGAGTGACGGAGAGTCACTGCTGGAATAAATAATCTGGGCATATTGGTGAGGCCTTTAAATCAAACACAGATATTCCAGCAAAACAGCTGTCCTCACTCCAGCAAAGCCACAGCATTGTTGCAGACATTGTAAGGAGAGATTTCTCTGGTTTGTATGCCAGATTTCAGAGTCAGTGGTGAGTGTGATCCCTCTGGCATTCCGGCGGGCACTGCCTCGAAACGCTGACCAAGTGCAATTCCAGCTGAAAGTCGAAGAGGGTCAGGAAGAGTCAGTTCCCAGTACAGCTCACCCAGCCCTGGTTGCTTGAGGACAGCCTGACAGCACGAGGTTTCTAGAAGGAGCACAGGGAGCTTTGAAGTATTTGATTTAATATTTTACTTACTTCCCTAAGGCACCAGGTGTGGACTTCGAGCTGAACAGAAATCATTGCTCCTAGATCTGCTCTCTCAGAGGTTTCAGTGAAACGTATACAACTTAGGCTACTGTGCTATATAAAAGCAGTTGTTCCTCCATCCCAAGGTAACTGCATCCTCCTACCTTGCCCAAAGACCCAGGGATCCCAAACGTCCCAGATGACAGCATATCTCACGATGCACTGCAATGTGTCCTTCTCAGTAGGCCGTTTCCCCTGGTCTACAAGTAGCTGTTAAATGTTGTGCTGTGTGATCACCAGGAAGGTGCTAAACAGTGTTCAGCTGCAAATGAAGAGTTTTTCTTCATACTCTACTCATTAATATCTGCCAGAAAGCCTTGTTTGTAGTTGCCTGGATAGTTGTCCCTCCATTACACCACCTCAAGAAGAAGCTGTTAGAGCTGCAGGCAGAAGCCTGGGCTCCTGACAGGGCTTCAGTTACACGAACTGAACAGGATTTGGAAAACAGGCAGACACGAGATGTGTTGGATGACTGTGTGAGATGTGATATAATTTACAGACAGCCCCGTGAAGGATGGTTGGGTTTCATAGGTGATCAAGGGGGAATGATATGAGAAATGGCCAGACTTCACAGCTAACCTGAGGGGAGTCTTGGGGAGCTTTTGGGCAGCACAGCTATGCAAGGCCAACAGCATCTGCATAATCTTATTGGCAACAGCAGAAAAGGCCAAGACTGCCCAGCTATCAGTATCAAAAATACTGGATATCAGTGCATAAGTAGCATAACTGATATGAACGGGGAAATAGTAACCAGGGCAAGGCTTTAACTCTAAGAGGACATTGGTGTGGAGATACAAGGGTCCTGAAAAGGAGAATCAGTAAATGAAGAAAAAAGAAAATCATCTATGGAATTGGTGTGATTGATTCTACCCAGGGTTACCTCTTGGGTAACCCTGCACTTGATCATAACTGGATCCTCCTTTTTCTGCCTCTATCATGATGGTCAAGTCTGTTTCTGTCAGAAGGAGTGGGGTGGGAGCAAGTACTTCACCTGGGTGTTAAGCAAGCATGTGGGCAGATGATTGAACATCTTGGTAGCATTGTGTTGGAGATTGTTGATGGTTGATGGCACTGGCAGCTACCAGCTACCCACCACTTCGTAACACAGGGGAGATGAGATACTGCATGAACAGAACTCCTTTAATGCACTAGATTCTACACCATCATTTCAGAACTGCTCTTGCACTTAATTTCCTCCCTCTTGCAGATGGTCAAACAATACAGAGATATAAAAATTCCTTTTCAAAAATCACTCCCTGGGTTTGTTTCCAGTCTTACTGACTTTAAGGATCACACAAGTGTAAAAACATCACTGCTAAGGAAATAATTGTGATTTATATTACAATGAGAATAATCCTCTTCCCTCTGCCAGTGTAATGCATAGTCAGTGAGGGGAACAACTGATCATGCCTCCCACATCTCCTGTATCTCACAATTCTCTGCTGAAATACCGAGTGGATCGAGCTCAAAATGAAAGGGCACAATTGTCCTGCACCTATGCAATCGTCATAACCCACTTCTCCCTGCACTCCAGTAGATCTGAAACCTCATCCCTGCAACTCTAACGAATCACTAAGAAGGAGCTCTGACAGGCAGTAAAGGAACTGAAGTTATGTAGCTGAGGAGCAGAAGGGATGAAATGTGTTTGGGGTTTAAAAAGCCCTAGGAAGTATCTTTATTAAATGCAGTGGAGCTGGCAGGGTCCTGGATATTTGCAGCATTTTGCAAGCCCTTGGATTTTTTTTGTAAAATATAGCAGAATCAGAAATATTTCATTAACTCATCTTAGTTTTGCTGAACTCTTTTTGTAAGGAAAAGAAAGGCAAACAAGCAATTCCCTTCACTCCGGATGAAATGTTTCATTTTGACATCTTTCAAGGGAAATCATTTATATTTTCATTCAGAGTAAGCTCATTATGAAACAACTTTCAATTGTCATTTAAAGGAAAATCTTGAATTGAAAACACATTGTTAAACGCAAAACAATAGGTTTCCAACTGAAAGTGAGTAGCTAATTGCTTGCCAGGGAGCAGGAACCCCACCCCAGCACACGCCTCCAGCTGGGCAGGAGCTCTGTTCTGCAACCCCATCCAGGGAAACGCCGATTCAGAGAGAGCACCTGCAGTCCTGAAAGCCCAAAGAGAGAACCACAATGCACACCCTGGTTAAACATGCAGATTTGAAGGATGTGTCAGTATGCAAGAAGAGATTAAATACAACGGGGAAATTGCACACAGCAATAACAAAGGCGGGACAATGTAATAAGCCTGCGTTCCGGGTCATTAATTCCTTGTTAATCTGCTTTCATTCAAATGCTCTGCAGATACACTCTGCTGCCCTTTATTTTACTGAACCCAAACCTTAGCTTGAGGTTCCCTTTCAGTGTTCACTTCAAAAGGCGTTTTGGTGCTGTACCCCCCCTGAGCTCCATCATTGGTGGGGTTCCTTGTTGTTACATGTGCTTTATGTGAACTCGTGGGATCAGCCACATTCCCACGCCCAGCACCATGCTGAGGCACGGGGGCTGCAAAGGGTGATGCCCAAATGCTTCAGCCTGCAACACAGACAGGATCCCAAGACCAGGAGCTACACTGACAGCCTGGTAGCACCAAGCTGGAGTACTTCGCCCTCAGGAGCAAAGCTGTAAAGAAGGAAACAAGAATTCTACATTATTCCACTTCAAAGAGCCAATTGCATTTTAGGAGGTAAAATGACAACATGAGATATCAAGTACTGAAAGTCTGGGTGGTGTATCCCATCATACTCTGAAGGGTAACCATTGACAAGGATCAGACATTGTCCTTGGAGCGAGGCAGGAGCCAAGAGCAATACTGATGTTAAAGCTGCAGTGATTCCTACCTACAGGGATCCTTATCTAGAGTGGGGCTTTCAAGTGTAAATTAATCACACACTTTCTAGTGGCTATGAAGAGGCCTCTGTCCTTATTCCTCTCTGGTCCCTTTGCAAAAGTTGAGCAAACTTTTTGAGCACAACCCCACTGCTGTGTCGAATGCACCAGTTCTCTGGTCGGGCTGGGAAGTGGATCCTGGTGGGAGCCCTGCTGGGGGTAACGTGCCCACGCTGGCCAACAGCACATATCCTCACAGGAACCAGGGAAGAGAAATGCAGTCACAACACTTCTGTCAACAAGGCTTAAACAGAAGTTAACGAGAGCCTGACCATGCTGAACACTGAGAGCAGCTGCTTTCCCACTCCAATCAGAGAAGATGCAGTTCTTTTAGTTTTAACTGCAGCATAAAAAACCTGACCTAAATGTCACATCCTTCTCTACAGATACCACTGTCCTTTGCCCAGTGTGCTGGTGGCTGTGTAGTTTCACCACCTCATTCACACATCGAAAAAAAAAGAAAATTAAAAGGAGCTTCTTTTTAGAATGACTTTGTACTTCTCAGTTGCCCAATACCCATTTTTTATGTACTAAAAAATGCAATTCATTCAACCATAATAAATATCCAGAAGAGTCCTGAGAGACCCCATACATTTGGACTTGGCCGGATCTAGACAATGAATTTCAGTTTAATATTGCAGGCTTATTTGTTTTGCTATTAATTCTAGCAGGGACAATTGATTAATTGCTTTAATTTTAATTCAGAGAGGTAATATCTGACTTTGGCTTCCCTTGTGGTCTTTCAGTTGCTGCCTCTGAGCCGTAAAGATCGCTTTTGATTATTCTTTTTTGTAGTTAATTCAGCTACCCCACATGAAGAATATCAACTCCCCTTTCCCCATTAGACTGGAGCTGATGCAGGTATCTTATTTTTAATTACCTTAATTTGAAGAAAGCCTGAAGAATAATGTGCAATTCTATGGTCAGTGCAAAGTCTAAGGGTTGGCAGAGTCCTGCAAGATCTGAGGAGAAGCAGACTGACTGTTTCCCAGTTTGTAAGTTTTATAGGGTTTGAGATCTTTACACAGACACTGACTGGTTCTCCCCAGTTATCCCAGTATTTCTGCAGGCAGTGACCATTCCAACACAGTCTTTGCCATAAAGGTTGCCAAACACACTGTCACTGTTTTCTGGCACCTGCTGCTGCTTTCTCTCTCCCCTTACCATTTTACCACTTTCTTCAATTTTCTCTTGCTGGTTCTATTGCAACTTGGCAATTCTCCGTCTCAGAGTTGTTGGAGGTCTTGAGTCTTTCTCTTCCTCATCCTCCTCTTTTTTTCCATCTTAGTCTTTCAGAAACCAGACCTCTCTACATTTAAATCCAGATTTTGGCCCAGATTTTGCCCCAGATCTCAAGTACTTTTTGCAGATATGAAATATGGGTCTTGGTTGAGGGTCAGCTTTCCCTTTCCTCCAGCCTTCTATGTTTCATGAGCCTCCAAACAGTCTTTTATGGAAGCAAGGATGCTCTGCAGAAATAAATTTGTTGAGCTTTGTTTTCTGTGTTCCTCTTTCAGAATCAATTATTCTTGAAATTCTCATTTGTTAGCAGATTTATTACTTTGATTTCTTACTGCATACTGATATCCCCAATTCTGGTCTCTCCAGGTACCTGGAATGGTGGCAAATTGCATTTGTACTTTGTGGGTCAGAGGCTCCAGCTCAGATCCTCGTGGCAGCTCAGGAAAGAGGTATGTTGTGATTTCATTTTAAGTTCTGCAAATGAGCTCTGGTCCAGCCTGCCTTTTCCCTTGACACTTTTGGTTTGGTCTAATTCCAGTCCCCGCAGCTCTACTCTGTTCCCACTGAAAAGCTCATTTTGTGAGCTTAATTTAACTTGAGTTGATGCTCCATAGATCATTCTGCAGCCAGAGCACATTGTGCTCTGTGAACCTGCTGATCCTCACCAGAAAAACCAAACCAGCCTGGATCATAGCACTCAAGAGCATCAGGAAACCGCTGTTGCTGTAATCAGTGATCTTAACTCAGTGGTTTGTGCTGCAACAGGTTAAGTCATTGGTGAAAAATGGAGCGGCTCTCAAGAGGTCACCTAGTTCACCCCCCTGTTGGGAGGCACTGAACCTCCCTGTGTGAATCCTGACACATCCTTTTAGTCTGAATTTAATATCTCAGAAGGCCGAGGAATCTGTTAAACCGTGGGCTTGATTGCTTGTGGACATATTTATTCCCCCTGCTGCCTGTGCTAAATGAAGGGTGACAGCTATTGCAGAATGGGAGGATTCTGTGATTTCCATTTAAAAGGTTATTCCATCATTCTGAAATTTGATTTAATTCCAGTTTGGAATAAAAAAGAAAATAAAGATTTTGACATTTCCCTCACATCTTTTTTCCCCTCAAAAATGTCCTGGTTTTGGGTAGTAAAAACATAGATTGGTGTCAGTCTAAAACCACAAATTAACAAAACCTTGCAAAAACCTCATCAGTCAGAACTTTTTGTTCCCGTGCTTGAAAGACTTCTTCAGTAAAAAAAACCCAAGCAAATGAAAAGACATTTGTTGAAATTAATTCTTGTGGGAGAAAAAACAAACACAGCCTTGACAGAATTATGCTATTCAGTATGAAACTGTCCAGCTGTTTCCACCCCAGTGCTCTCTCCAGACATCAGCACTGGCACTGGGTGTCTCCCGTGCTCAGCCCCTGGGCACAGACCAAGCCCTGACTCTGCAGTATTTATCTCTAAACCAGGTGTGTTGCCAGTCCTCTCTGCAAAGCTGGAGGATGCTGTGGGACAGGTTATAACTTTCTGTTCCCACTGGCAGTTGTCAAAGGCCCCTGACATCACTTCAGGATGGCTCTAGTTACAGGACAAGGGGGAATGGTTTTAAGTTGAAAGAGGGGAGATTGAGATGAGATCTTGTGGAGAAATGTTTTACTGTGAGGGTGGGGAGGCCCTGGCCCAGGTTGCCCAGAGAAGCTGTGGCTGCCCCATCCCTGGAGGTGTTCAAGGCCAGGTTGGATGGGGCTTTGAACCTCCTGATCCAGTGGGAGGTGTCCCTGCCTGTGGCAGGGGGATTGGAACTGGAAGGGCTTTGAGATCCCTTCCAACACAAACCAGTCTGCAAGTCCCTGCCACTTTCCCAGAGGCTGTGAGCTCCTTTCCAACACCCATGGGCTCTACCCTTGGGACGCTGTGGCACATCCCTCTGTTTAAAACAGTTACTGCTCTGCCAGTCTGAGCCTTCAGGCTAAACCCAGGGCAGAGGCAGCTCCAGCGACTGCCAGGCATGCCTTCCTCTCACCCTGGCACTCACAACTGGCACTGCTTCCTTGCAGGCTGCCAAAGGACATCAGCTGGGCGACTTTATGATTGTTCAGGGCTGGTCCAGGACAGGCAGAGCCCCAGTAGCTTCACTAGTGGACATTGCACTAAGAGCACCAAGGCAAGAGTGGCCACAGAAACATGCACTGCTACACCTTGGGATGACCAGTTTGCCTGAGAGCCACACTACCAACTTGCAAGAGCTTCTGCTGATTACCCAGGGTGTGAATGCAGTGGTACAAATGATGGCCACTCATAGCTGCAGCCAAGAAAAGGCCATAGGAAAGCAGCTCCGAGTGACCCAACTTCTACAGATACTTCTGTTGAAGGCAGGGACATGCATTCAGTTCTTAGGCTGAATTTTGAGCACATGCTTGGGCAAGCCTCTGGACACAACAAAACTCATGTTTGCTCCCTCTGGGAACACGATGGAAAGAACCATGAGGGATTTGGAAAGGCATTTATTAAGTTCTGCTTGACCTGCCTGGGGGGATGTAAGCTGCATCCCAGTCTAACAAGGCTGGGAAGGCACATCTGGCCTTGTAAATTCCTAAATGAAGAATCCAGTGCATTTGGCAAATGGATGCCTCACTCTTATGGCACAGCTGTCTTGTCCTTTGCTCCAGCTCATGCCAATCACCATTGTCAGGCTTGGAAAGCTAAGATGGGATCTGAAATCTTAAAAGGAGGAACAAAGGAGAAATCTAGTTATCTAATAGATTGCAGGATAAAGCCAAGCTAATCAGATCTGCCTTGCTACTGGAGAAATCCAATGAATACCTGGTGCAAATGGAAGGTGATTAAGATATGGTACTACAGCCTCCTGCCATGATGCAAGTTCTGAATACAATAGAGACGATGCTGAGGATGACAGCTGCTTTCCTCAGGCCTCAGAACTGAAAGCTTTTTACAGAGCTGTGTATTTATCATGACCCTGGTGAGACACAGAAAGAGAAGAGGGGCCTGGGGCATGAGTTTGAGTATTTGGGTTGCTGTCCACCACACTGTCCTGCAGGCAGGTGGGCAGACTGAAAGGTAGAAGAGATTAGATAGAGACGAGATGTATTGTCTTCTGGGCTCTCACTTTCTGTCTCATTAATCAACTTGCCTTCTTAGATGATTTGTATACAGCATAACTAAAAGCACAGCAAAGCCTGTGGAATGATTTGTGCCCTTAAGAATTCTTAATTCAAGCAGGACAGCAGATAATGTCTCTCAAAATGTTGCTACTGTGCTTTACAGCAGTAGCCAATTAATTACTGCAGGGATAGTGTTTCAGGGCCACCTCATCTCTTAAATAAATCTTCTGGGCCCAGTGACAGAGAGAGCTCTTATTCCACAGACATTAGAGAGAAACAGCTCTGCACTGGAAAAATAATAGCATTGTCTGTTGAAGGAGAGGTATTCTGATGCCAGAAATGACCTAACCATACACTGCAGAGAACACTTTCTGCTCATTAATCTGTGTTGCATGTTGCACTCCTACCTTACCCTGCATCCCTCCTCCATGTGCTCAGGCTACAGAGAGAACAGAGTTTGGTATCTGGTACCACCTGAGACATTCACTGCTTTGTCCTGATGGCTGGACTCTGTGCTGGTAAAGAGTGGGCAATCCTGTACCTAAGGACAGGCTCCTGGCAGACCAAACGAAGCACAGGATGGGTCTTCAGGAAAGCCCAGCTGAGGCATCAAAATATTGAGTATGTTTCTCAGAGTCCTACAAAAGGCCTGGCCACAGCTATCAATGTGCAATAGCAATTCCATTAATCTCAACCTTGGGTCAATAAATGTCTGTCATTATCCCAGCAGAAATTAATATCTCAGGTTAGTTTTACATCTGTTTATTTAATGCCAACACATTAACAATGTTCTGCCCTTGGCAATCAATGAATGAAAGTCTGCAGTGGGGTTTGGGCTGGTTTCTAACCTTTGAAGTGAGTACAGGTATAGGTGTGCAGTTTCCACTGTAACAGTCTGTTCTAGGAAAAATAAAGTTTGAATGTTACACTGATTCTAATGCAGAACTCTCCCATATGACCTACTGTAGACCAAAAAAACACCACCACTTATTGCTGGAAGAAATGCTCAGCTTGGAGATTTTATGTTTTTCTTTAAGATACAAATGGGGATTAATGAAAAAACCCTCTTGCTGCCCTCAATTGCATCCAGATGCCCAACTGTGGTGCCTTTGAGATTGTTCAAATGAACTAAGGCCGGCTGCAGTCAGTGGGAGCTGTTCCACTGAACACAGAGGATCTGGGATTGGACCTGCAAGAAGAAAGATGACCATGAATAACACTATGTACCTGCTGAAGAAGTCACAGCCTTTTCCTTGCCTATCTCATCTCAGGGTCTTTGTGCTTTTAGATGAGTGACATCAGCCTAGTGAAGTTCTTAAGGCGTTTATCTCTGCACCCACTTTGCAACCCAATAAATTGCAAAACAGAGGTCAAACCCACACGTCTTCTCCAGAGCAGTGCAGAGATTACTGGGAAGCACAAGAAAAGCTCCTGGGGGTCCTGACTCACTTCCAAACGAGGAGAACGAAATAATGAATGTAAAGAAACAAGATCATAATAAATCTTGTTCTGAAGTCTTTAATAATGAAGCTTTATTGTAAATCCATCACAAAGAAACATTAATACAGAGCCACCAAATAGGTCAGGTTAATTACATTACCTGAAAATGGTGTGATACCTCCAGTCTTCATAAAAAAAGTAATCAAATCCCCTGGGAGTGCAAGAGATGACTTTTTAATTAGCTGAGCATTAAGATCTCTATGCTAACACCTCACAGTATTCCTCTAGCTTAGCTAGGATGATACATTTTACCTCCTGTTTGACAAAATATGACATTTACAAGGTAAGCAGTAATTAGGGTGCTTATCCATGTGCCAGTTTGCATCCTACATGCTAAGTCCATCATAATGTTACGCTAGCTATACAAGCCTTGCTGCAAAAAAGACATTTAAGGGACTTGCAGTGAACACCTTTCCTCATCTTACTCTTTATGTGCAGCCTGCGACCTCTGTTTCATGTCCCATATTCAAGCATGTTGAATATTCAACATAAATATGTTGAAGACCATAAGCACCTCTGATACAAGTCTGTGGCTCCTGGGAGAAGAGAGCTGGGATGTGTTCTCAGCCCTTCCTGCCACTTCCTGAGTGGCATTGAACTCTTCTTCACCTCATTCTCTTGTTCCCCTGCTGGTACCTCCCATGTTTGTAGCTCTGGTGCAGTTTGACTCCCAAAATCCTCCTCAACCCTGCATTTCTAGCAATATCCCAGGACTTGTAAGACTCTTGTGCTTCACAGATCCTGTCCCACAGATCACGTCCCAGGAGTTCCAAGGTGATAGCATTAGGCACGCAGCCAGGGATGCACCAGAGGTGTAGCTTCAGTTTTGTACCCAGATAATGCAGTTTGATTGTTTAACAGCAATGGGAACATATCCACAGCTTGCTCTAAACAGAAACCCTCCTAACTCTTATGGATTATGCCATGCCTGGGATCAGGCACAATTCCCTGTTCTGAGCCTCCTTTGGTTTTCCTTTCAGATGCAACCACCTGAACAGGGCTGGCCAAAAACTCTCTTTGAAGGGAAAGCATCCTTTCAAAAGGAACAAACATTTCCCTTGAATAATTGAATTCCTTTTGAAATACCCTCCTGGTAGTTTTCATGTTTTGAAAACTTGAAACATATTTCAATTCTCAAGACAGGTTTTTTTCTCACTTTTCATCCAAAAATACACTTTTCCCAGGAACTGTTATTATATTATTACAATATATCCTTGTCTGTAAAATATCAGCAAAAAGAGGTGTTGTTGAGTTATATTAAAATATCTATTTATACTTTTCCACTTCAAGCAAAGTGTATTTTTACCAGTCCTACTGTGCATTCTCCAGCAGTGATTCCAGCAGACTTGCACTCACTGGCAGGATGCTAACGGTGTCACTGAGGTTCCTGCACCCAGAAAAGGTTTGTTTAGGGCTTTGCTAATTGCTTTGAGGTCCACAGACTAATAATTGGCAGGCAGGAGAGCTGTGAGCCACCAAGGCACTCTAATCCTCTGACCTGCAAAAATACCTGGAGGAAGCAAAATTATTTAAGAAAGAAGAATTTGTCCTTTCTGGTTAAATCTTTGTGTTGCTTTGCCAGTCAATGTGTAGTTGACTAAGGAGTGCAGAGTGTGAAATATAAAAGTGGTAGGTGTTATTGCTAAGCATATTAAACTGACAAGAAAAACACAGGGCTCAGAGACAGCTGAAAGGCACTTTTAAGTCTCACCAAGAAAAACAAGCTTGTGGCATACTCCCTCTTCAATCAGGGTTGTACAGCTGAACCTCAGAAGTCCAAGGAGAGGTGAGGTCCACAAGTCTAAAAGATGGTTAGAAAAGAAGGCTAGACAAATATCCAAAACCTGGAGTCTGGAAAAGTAAGAAAGAACTGAAAGGGTTCTGTGAAAAAAAAGGTAAGTAAAGTTAAAAAAAAAAAGGATTGCTTTCTATAAATAAATGTGGGCAGGGAAAATGCTGGGGAGGGAGAAGATCTAACAGACAAACTTGGCACAAGAACAAAAAGTATACGCTAGCCATGAATAAATTCAGACTGGAAAACAGAAGGAAGTTTTCAGTCATCAAAGGAACAAAATCCTGGAACAGGATTGCACGAGGAGCAGCAGGAGGAGGAGAAGTAACTGGATCTAAGTTGAAGGGCAAGAGAAAGTCATAGAAAAAGGAAACAGCTTCCCAGGTCACACAGTGAGTCGGTGGTCCTGGTCCTGCAGAGCAACCATGTCCTGAGAATTTTAAGTGATGCAACAGCACCGCTCTGGCTCCAGGGACCTCAGTACTGGGGAGATGGATGTGTATTTGCAGTATTGTACCCACGAGTTCCTCTCCACCCCTCTTGAATCACCTCACTCAACAACCCATGTGACATTTCCTCCCTGTCATTTCATTTTGTTTAACTGCTGGGTGAAAGAACACTTTGTCAAGGTCACAGCAATTCTGGTTTCTGCCTTTTTGAGCTCAATTTAATGACAACATTGTGAAACAGTGTTGAGCGTGACTGAACTCCAGGCTTAGATATCAACAGGTTTCTCCAAAAATGAGGTTTCTCAGAGAAACCCTGGTCCCTGGTTTACAGCATGATTCCTACCTGCAGGAGTGTGAACTCAGTTTCCCTCTATTCTTATTTATCTGATGGCCTGAGGCACATCTCAGTTGTTGTTTGGGACACTACAACCCCGTGAAGTGTTACAGTTGGGGAAGGGTGGCTGGAGAGCTGCCTGGAGGAGAAGGACCTGGGGGTGTTGGGTGACAGCAACTGAACATGAGCCAGCAGTGGCCCAGGTGGCCAAGAGGGCCAATGGCATCTTGGGCTGTGTCAGACACAGCGTGGGCAGAAGGACCAGGGCAGGGACTGTGTCCCTGTGCTCAGCACTGGTGAGGCCACACCTCGAGTACTGGGGTCAGTTCTGGGTCCCTCAATACAAGAAAGACATTGAGGGGCTGGAGAGTGTCCAGAGAAAGGATGGGGAAGGGGCTGGAGAACAAGTCCTGAGGGAACTGAGGTTGTTTAGCCTGGAGAAGAGGAGGCTCAGGAGAGATCTCATCACTGTCCACAGCTACCTGAAAGGAGGCTGTAGCAGAGCGAGTGCTGATCTCTTCTCTCAAGTGACAGTGATAGGACAAGGGGAAATGGCCATGAGTTGCACCAGGGGAGGTTCAGACTGGATATCAGGAAGAATTTCTTTACCAAAGGGTGGTCAGGGACTGGAACAGCTGCCCAGGGAGGGGGCTGAGGCACCATCCCTGGAGGAGTTCAAAAAACAGGGAGATGAGTTTTTGAGGGATATGGTTTAGTGGATGATGGGTGCGGTTGGACTCGATGATCTCAGAGGTCTTTTCCAACTGGAAGATTCTATGATTCTAAGATCTCCTCACAATATAATGGGACTAACGAAAAGGGATTTTTGAACTGTGGATTTTTTTTTAACCACTGAGAAAAGTCCAGGGGGAAAAAAAAAAACAAAAAAAATAGAAAAAACACCCCAAAATTATTTTGCAATGCAATGATCTGATTTTTTTTTAATCAAGAATGAACAAAACACCCCACAGAAATGTCTGGGGTCAAATGAAACATTTATGGATTTTTTTTTTCTGTTTTAAAGATTGAAATTAACTTGAGATTGAAGCATTTCAAATGGAAACACATTTCAAATGGACAAACTGAAAGCTTGCATTCAAATCTGGAAAATGAAACATTTTGACCTATTTTTGCTTGTTCTTCGCTCCCTCCTGCCCCGATCAACCAGACTGTTTTGCCTGACTGGTGTCATCTTTCTCCATTAAAACAGTCTTGCACAAAGACATTTTTGAAGCTCTTCAACTTAATTTTGGACAACTTCAAGACAGGTCTTCCATTCTCTAGGAGAATCATGAGCAGAGAACAATCCCAAATTCATTTTTTTTATCCTTTTCCTCAAGGTTTAAATACCCACTCCTTGTGTCTGGGGAGAACTGTCAACAAGTGGGTACCCTCCCTGCTACATCTGCCAAAGCCCACAGAGACAGCTACTTGAGAAGAACATCAGAAGAGCCAGGAGCTAACAGCCAAGAAGGGAGATGAAGCTGATCCATCTGGGGGATCTGTTTGGGGTGACAGATGAAGGAACACAGCTATGGGCACTGCGGAGGTGTGGAGTGAAGTTGGACTTGAAGGAGACTATAGTCCTGGTGGCTCTTATGAGGAGCATCTGAAGGAAAGAACTGGGGTGGTTTAGGCTGGAGAAGAGGATGCTGAGGGGAGACCTCATTGCTCTCTGCAGCTCCTGGAAAGAGGTTGGAGGAAGGTGGGTGCTGATCTCTTCTCCCAAGTAACAAGCAATAGAATAAGAAGGAATGGCCTCAAGTTGAGCCAGGGGAGGACATTAGAAAAAGTTTCTTTACCACAAGAGTGGTGAAGCACTGGCAGAGGCTGTGCAGGGAAGTGGTAGAGCCACCATCCCTGCAGACATTAAAAACATGTGTAGATGTGGCACTTCAGGACATGATTTAGTAGGAATGGTGGGGTTGGGCTGATGGTTGGATTGGATGAACTTAGAGGTCCTTTCCAACGTTAATGATTTTATGATTCTATGATTCTGAGATAGGACAGCTGGTTTCCTAGCTGGTAAACCTCTCTTCAGTGGCTTCTTGACTCTTTCATAAGCCTGGTGCCTATCTATCTGGCTTGCTCTCTTCTTCTGTCACCTTGCCCAGACCACCAATGAAATGATGCTTACTGTTATTTTGGGTGGGGGAGGGTATACAGGTGATTTATCTGATGTTTGTAACAACAATAAAAATACAGATTCAGGATGACAAAAGATTTGTGTGAGGGTGCAAAGGGAGTTCATGCAAGTTTTTTTTAAACTATGGTTAGTTAAGATCCATCAGAAGAAGACAGGTATAACCAAACCCATCCATTCAGAGCTTAGATATTCATGGAATATCACTCAGTCAGTCTTCTCCAGCTGGAGCTCAGCTCTCCAGGGACCTGCAGATTAAGGATGCTCTGGAATGGCCCTCTTAGATATATAAGCCACAGAGCAAAACCAAACTCAAAATGTGAACAAAAAGTTCACAGATCAGAAAGAAAACTAAGCCCTCTGAGACAGGAGGTGGCTGATTGGCTCAATTTTAAATGATCCCAAATTCATGCCTGACACCTGAACACTGTTATTTCAAGCAGGTTTTGCTTTTAAGACTGAAAACGAAATTGAAAGTAGAAAATTCGGAAGAAGAATTGCACCCAGCATTTCAAAAAAGACTGAAGGAAATGTTTTTGTAACAGTCAGTAAGAGACACTGCTTGGCTTTTTGCTCAGTCACACTGCTAAGACTCATGCAGAGCCCAATATTAGAGACTAGGTTAAATAAACCCCAGAAATAATGCTCAATGTTCACCATGGGACTGGTAAAATGTGTTGCTATTCTGCATAAGAAAAGATTCCTCTTTAAATTCGCAGGCAGTTTTCAGCTCAATTTACTGATACAAATAGGGCAGCTCAGAGTCAGAGTGAATACAGAAAATGTTTTCTTATATGCAAATGAGAGATCACATTATTTCATAGAAGTAACTATAATAGTTGGAAATTAGCAAACGTTTCCAGATCCTCGTTAAAGGCAAAAAGAGAAAAAAGCTCATCTAATGTTCCTGGATAAAAATGAAATTAATTCAAAGTTTGATTCTATTCCCTAATGAATTTTCCTGTTGCATTGTAATTAATAACTACTTACATCTAAGAGAACTCAGTATCCCTTCAAATTAGGGCATTACTTATAAATATGTTAATGTCATAAGACTAGTTCTTTAGAATGCCATATATCGCCCGTATAATTGTTGTCAGGGTGAGGAACATTAAGAAACCCTTAATGGATGTTACAGCAACTGTTGTGCAGGAAGTTCTTGTGAGCCAACTAAAAGCCTGAATCCTTCCTCCACCCAGGAGCCCTCTAAAACCAAATACCTCAGGGCATATCTTTGTGGTGACTCAAATACACACACTCTTAGGAACCACCACGCGGTCACGTTTCAGAACCACACTGAGGTTTGGGGTTTGCCTGACGCCTGCCTCATTTTATCAGTTCAAGGCCAGGCCAGGATGGTTGGAGGCAACTGTGCCAACGATCCAGGCAATCTGGATCACCTCCAAGTTATCTCAGAGATACACCAGAGGGCAAGAGGGTGGAGGGTCTTTGGCTGAACTTGACCTCTAAACTTGTCCTTGAGGCTGCTCTTACAATAGAGCAGATGCACCACTTGGATACTCCTTAAGGCTCTTTAAAAAAGGGCTTCAAGGATATCTTTTTAGCTTGTTCCTGGTGAGAAAGGCAGGCAAGGGAATGAAAACATAGCAAGAAACAAGCCGACACGTGAATGTGCCTTCCTGCGTGGTGTCTCTGTCACTGTTCCTGCTAATGCAACACACACCCACGGCCAGGCTGTGGCTGGTGCTTACAGCATCCAGCCTCAACGAGTGCTGCAGGATCCAGGCCAGTTCCCATCAAAGTCAAGATAATTATTTTAATTAGCTTTGTTTCCTTCCAGCCCCCTGACTCTTTACTCCTCTTATTACAGTAACTGATTTGAATGTTAAGTTGTTAACCTCGATGATAACCCAATTAAAAAGTTCACTGTGAAATACAGTGGGTTTGCCATCTTGACTTGAAATAATTAATGCAAGCAGTAGAAAAATAACTCCCACTCATCATGCTTGTCTGGGGAACGTGGCACAGAAGCAGGAACCTCTTGCCATTTTGGAATTGTCACCTACTGGCACCAACCCTTTCCACAACCAGCACAGGCAGGGTGGTGGATGCCTCAGGAGCCCTGAAGAGCAAAGGAGAGAAAGGTGGACAGGAGCGGTGGAGGAGTGGTCCCATCCTGCCTGTAATGCTTCCAAAAGGAGAAGAGGGTTCTGCTGGGGAAACTTTTAAAGGGATAGGGTGGCCAGCATGGAGACAGTGGTCAGCAGCTGGCTGGAGGCTACAGTACTGGCAACGTCAGTGCCCAAGACTGCTGGCCCTGGAAGAGGGTTGGAGTTAGGTCCTTGGTGAAACTGTGTTGTGGAGGTTTTTTCTCATCTCCTTTTTATTGGTACTTATTTTAGAATTATATTCTAAAAGCATTATGGTAACATTTTCCCTACTTTACAAGTGGAAAAAGGTTACAGAAAAGAAATATTTTTAATCGGTCACTCCCATAACCCAGGGAAGAAGGTCTTTTCCAAAACATCATGTGCTGTGAGCCTTGGGCTACATCTGGGAGAACTACTGCTGTCCATCAGTAATTGTGGATCAGTCTTTCTCTCCTTCCACTATCCAGAAGCCTCCACAAACTTCCCTTCTCGGAAATATTCCTCTGACATCAGCTTTCCTCCCCATAATAGCTCAGAAACCTACAAAAGAGCTTTTTACAGTGCATCTTGGACTGAAATCCCTTCTCCCCCACTGCTAGGCACACACACACTCTTGCATTCAGAGATTACAGATCTTCTTTGCAGGCAGGGGCTGCTTACACACGTGTGCAAATCCCAGCACAGCGGGGTCCTGAGTGCTGTTGCTGGAGCCACAGGAAATGCTGCCGGTAACCATCGGCGCGTTGATATCTTGGGCAAAACCACATCTTGTTCTCCAGGCTGCAAAGTCTGGGAAACAGTATATAAAAAGCTGGGTATGGACGTGTGCCAGGAGGTAGTAAACAAACTGGGAGCTCTGTTTTTCCTCTGGCTTTCACTTTGGAGCCTTGTCTGTCTGTGGAGGAGAGTGCCCAGCTGTGCTGGATAGATTTTTCAGGTTCTAAAACTGGTGGGTTTTTGGGGGGCAGCTGAGGAGGGGTTGTGCTTTCTAGTGCCAGGTGAGCAGCAGGGAGCTGCACGGACTCTGGAGTCAGGCCAAAGACGGTCAATGACATGAGAGCAAAGTTCCGAGCTGCCTCCAAATCTCATTCACATAATGAAAGCATAAAAGCAGATTCACACGATGGATGAACATGAAAAGCCAAACATATCGATCACGCCGTGCATCGCTGGCAACCAGCTGCTCTGGCAGCAGTCTCACAAGGACTTTGCTGCAGTCAGACAGAAGATAATGAGGAGGAAACAGAGCAGCCTGGACCGGGTGGGGTTTATTCCTAGGGAGAAACCGTGGGACGTGTCCCAGTGTCACTTATGCTGGTCTGATGTTGCTCACAGTGCCTGTGTTTTCTAGATGGTGGACCCTGTCCAAGCAGACGTATTGCTGTCTGCCTGCAACCTGCTGCACAGAGGCAGTGAAGCAGTGTCAGTGCTGCAGGAAGCATCAGGACTCCAGAGCTGCCCTGGCTGAAGGGCCCAAACAAACAGAGCCTCTGCTTCGCTTGGGCTCAGCTCCACGATTCACAAAGCATTTGGCGTGCAAGGTAAGACAACATTTCCCATTACTTCTTGTCTGTGCAATTAGGGAGAATGAGGTAGTTTCTGCGCCAGAGAGCGCGGAGGCCTCTGCACACTCAGGACAGATTGCTGCAGGCAGAGGAAGCAGCAGCACAGGGCTGTCTGCAGCTTGTAGGCACCGAGCGATGCTGATGTGGGCAGGGATGCTTTAAGGAGAGTGGGGGATGCCAGGCAATTTAACCTTCACTGCTTTGTCAACCTCTTCATGCTGTTCCCTGTCTCAGGCCAAACTCCTTCGGGTTAGCACGTCGCACGCTTCCTCCCTGCCTCCCGGCTCCCTTCAATCAGCCCCCAAAATCTGGGTGTCCTCAGGAATGCTCTCAAACCTCTGTCCCATCTGTCCACCCAAATCAGGAAACCAAAATCCTTGACAGAAGGAGATGGTGCACCTCAAATTGCCTCTGCACACCATCCTCTGGGAATCCATCCAACGAGTCCCAGCAGCACCAGGATCAGGGGAAGGCAGGAGCTCAATCCATCCATTCAGACACCGCAAGGCAGTCCTTGGCCTACAGTTGCTGCAAGCACTGACCCCCCCCACTATGTGCTGCAGTCCTACAGATGGAGGGCAGCACCAAGAAAGCCAGCTCTTGGAGGCTGCCCGCCAGCTTTTCTGATGGGAATCCTCTTCCCAAAGTCCCCTTCTCCTTGTTCATCTCAGAAAATGTACAGAGAAGGCAAGGAGAAAGCAAATCATGGTTCCTTGTGACAGCAACACTGTTCCTGCCTGGGTGTCCAAGGCTTCCTTTAGAAACACCAAAACAGACATAAAAATAATACAAAGCAATGCAGAGTGTCTCTTCGACTGTGCCTAAGGCTGTGGCTGAGCCCTTGCCCCCTGCACTGTCCTCAGAGTCATTTTTAGGGCTTCATAGGCTCCTCCAGCAACTCTCTTGACCTTCCATCACCAGATGTAGAAATTTCCTTCAGGGTCCATCCTTTTCCCCACCCACAAGGATGTCTTGCAACTTGCTATCCACGTCCTGCTGGCCTCCACAGCCTCACTGGAGCTTCCACTCCTCTCCATTGCCCAAGAAAGAGTTAAACAACTTTCTGATTCTGAATCAGCCTCCTATTATTCTATCTGTTTTCATGTAATTTCTTCTGGGTGAAAGTGTGACCTCCTGTCCAGGTCCCGAGGACTCTTCACAGCTGCTGGAGAAGGCAGATTTTGATTCCATGGGCACAGAATACCCTTCTCTGTCCTCACGTTGCTCGGGGTTAGCTGGGGCTGGGAGATGTCTTTTTCATTTGTGGTGAAATTGTGAAGGAAGATAACAACAGATGCAGAGATTGTAGGGAGAGAAAGATGGGTTTGTGTTTAAGGAGCTGCTTTGAAGACCTGGAACCTGTCTCTGTGCCAACATTTCTACGTGATGTCAGGTGAATCCTCACCCTGTCACCATCTGGTCACTTCTTTTCCCTTTTTTTTCAGCTTTTGGCACCTACAGATTAATTTGCAAAGTCTTCAGTACTAACAGCTCTATCTCCATTGTGAGAGGTTGTGTTTTTACCTTAGCTGTACTAGATGGGATGATTTTTTGTCTTAGAGGTGCTCAGGTTTTTTTCCCATTAAACATTCAGGCTGCCTCCCCAAGCCAAACAGCTACGGCAGCACAATGAATCCTACCTGATGTGTCAGTTTAGGGATGGGGAATTTTTGTTTTCTATGCTCCTGTAATTAAATGATAACCCCTTCAATGCCAGGGTTTTCTGTCTCACAGAGCACAGTTCGTTGAGCAACACAGAGCTCAAGAAAACCCTACAGCCCAAACCAACAAAAAACAATAGAAAAAGAAGAAAAGTAAAAACAAAGAAACAAACAAAAAACCATAAGAAAACCCATAAACTTCAACAAAAAGGATGTTCAGCATTCAGGTCCAGAGCTGGAAGATTTTAAAGGCAACAGGACTGCATTTCATGTGAACAGAATGTTCTGTGGGCAGAGCTGATGTTTGATTTGTTATTTATCAGCAGCTGGTCTCAGCGCCACGGATCTGTTATGCAGTAACCCCTGGGGATTGAGGGAGCACAGGGAAGTCAGGAGAGGCAGCAGACAGGAAGGGCAGCTCTGTATTTTGCTGGTGTCTCCCACACCTGACTGTGCAGTACAGAAGTCCCTGCTCTTTGTAACTGCTACACCCCTATTGCCGCGCATGGGACCAGGACACCTACTGCGTGATGATCCCCATCACCAAGCTGTTGTAAGAGAATGCAGGATCCTCTTCTGGACACCTTTGCCATATGTGTTACATCTATAGAATCCATCATTAATTATTAGTATTGATTAATTTGCCACAACATAGCACATTTCTAAAGTTGTCCAAATATGCATTTCATCTGTAGATGTGCAGAAAGCAGAGTACACAGAGATAAAAATTAAAGAGGTAAAATGAATCCTGGGACAAATGCCACATGAAGTTTCAGAAATCAAGCTTTTATAAATAAGAAACAGGATTAAGATTGAGACAGTGCCTTAGCTCTACCTCCTGATGCCTTAAAGGATGGTGTCTCATTATTCTGATCCATTCATGCATTGATTTAATGTGCTGTGCAACACAAGTTCCATTATTCATACCAGCTAATGTACAATAAATTACAGATTCCTGCTTTGGATTTGGTTAGACTTCCACTACTAAAAGAGTCCACAAGAATGGGTCACGCTGGAAGAAGACAATTTTTTATAGAATTTCTAAAGCCTCTAATGAGAATGTCAAAACTCACTTCTACTGTGAGGAAGACCCATGTATTTGGTATCCCCTTGTAGATTCAGTTGCCTTCATAAGCATGGAAAGTAACAAATACTGGATCTCCCATTCTAAGAGCTAAGGGTCCCAGAGCAGTCTTATTTTATTATCAGGATTCAGGAGTCTGGTAATAATAATACATTATAAAAAAAAAGCTGCCTTGTGCACGTGATTATGTCAGCATTAGATAAAAGCATGAAGGAAGGAGAAAGGATCAAAGGCTCAGGAGGAAACACCTCAGTGGTCTTTGTTCGATCTCCAAAGGGTGAGACTCCTTACAGGCCTAGATGGTTAAAAGTATTTGTGTGTGATATGCAAAGAACAGAGATGAGGATCACAAAGGCATGTGATATACTTTACCACATGGTGATGCATCCTACAGCCATAGCTTATCACTGTGACTTGTGCAGATGCCATATGGAAAACTGGAGGAATGAACAGAAGAAGCCGTAAGCTTGATTCTTTTTCATGCCTCTCCCCAGTAAAAAATGCTCAGTAAATAAGTAATTGGTCATTTCCTCTCTCCAGAGAATCTGTATAAGAGAAACAGCTGAAAAGTAAGTATGCCACACGAGCTAATAGAACATGTCTTTTCTGGCAGAGGCTTCCAAGCAGCTTCTGAGGTCACATGGGAACCTCATTGGCTTTTCAAACTCAAAAGGACTTTGCTCAAGTTCCTTTCCAAAGGAAACTGTTTCAGCTCATTATTTGCAGACAGCATCTGTCACTTTTCTATGCCAGTGGATGCTGATCGTCCTCAAAGAACATTGTACAAATGTGCAGACTGCTGTGTGTGGAGAAAGGACTGCTATTATATCAATTTTCCACTTGAAAGCAGCAATAACAGCAAATAAAGCCTGAACCACGTGAGTCTGTTGGATCTGGGGCACTTTGACTGAGGCATTCACCCTACGTGCAATACCAGGATCTCAAAGGGAAGGTGTGGACAGAGCTATGCTGCAGGTACATGGCCGAATACTCCCTGGCAACCCTGTGCAACACAGAAACTGGTTGCTCCTGGCTGTACTGGTGGACAAAGCAGATCCAAGGAGATCTCTGCTGTGTCCTCTTGTGGACCTGCTTAAAACCCACATGTCATCTGGTTGCATCTACTTGCTCCTGGAGCAAAATCTGCCACACAGTGCAGTTTCTGTGAGAATGTGTGATGTAAAGGACAGAGCTCTACTTTGACGAGCAGAACATCTGGGGCACCCTCTCCTGTGACATCAGTAGAGGCTGATTCCAGGTCTGGATGAGGGATATTTGTTGTGCTCTGTGTTCCCATCAGCAGGGACAGCAGATACATGGAAACTGCAGGGAGAAGAGGTGCTGGTGCCATCCCTCCTTCCCTAAAGTCATCCTGGAAAACACCACTTTGTTAGCTAAGTTCTGCTGCTGTACAGGTCCATCTACCATTTTGATAGTGGATAATGTGTTAACTTCCAGACCTCTTCCTATAGGGACTGCTTTCCCAACCACACTGGTTCCTTTGCCTGGTTTGTCAAATGGGCAACGCACAGATCTGTGGTGAGATTGTCATAGAATCATAGAATGGTTTGGGCTGGAAGGGACATTAAAGCCCATCCAGTTTCATCCCCCTGACATGGGAAGGGTCACTTTCCCCTGAATCAGGTTGCTCAAAGCCCCATCCAGCCTGGCCTTGAACACCTCCAGGGATGGGGCATCTACGACTTCTATGGACAACCTGTGCCAGGGCCTCACCACTCTCACAGGAAAATATTTCTTCCTAAGATCTCATCTCTCCCCTCTTTCAGATTAAAACCGTTCCCTCTCATCCTATCCCTGCACTTCCTGATAAAGAGCCCCTTCCCATCTTTTCTATAGGACTCAGTGACTCCTGGATGGCTGAGGTTAAGCGAGATGACCTCCCTCAAGTGCTAAAGTGAAGGGAGACATAAGGGAGAGAAGTCCCTCAGAGAAGTATTTCTTGGATAAGCCCTGACTTGTCTTACTAAGCGCACTTCACCATGTGGTCCACCCTCTCTAAAACCCCTCCAGGAGAATCTGGAAGACTATTTGGGAGACTTGGAACACAGCTGGAATAATGGCAAATTTCCCCATAATCTGGAGGAAGAAAATGTCACTTCCGGTAACTTGCTCCATCCCATCTGCCCGTGTGCCACTCCAAGTCAATTCTCACACTTCAGTAACACTGAAGGGTTTTGAGAAACTGTAGAACAGGCAACAATCTACATCTTGACTGTTAAACAGGCAGCTATCATCATCTTGGCTGCTTCTTCTTTCAAGGCCTTTGTGAGAAGGTACTTGCAGAAATACTGGGGAGGAAGCTGAACAGCTTCACCCACCAACCACCTCCACAGTCTCCTCTTTGTGCTCGTTTCCAAGGGTCTGTTTTCTTCCACACAGGACAGACAATGGGAGGGCAGTACCTGTACCAGACCTGCTACTAAAGGAAGTTCAGAATTAAATAATCTGCACTTCTGGAAAGGATACAGAATGGACAAAGACAAAGGAAATCTGTGTGAATTCTGACACAGTTGATCTGCAGCTCTTGTGTGGCTCATGAAAAATCCCCACATTCCCCAGAGCATTCCAGATTTCTCTGCAATTTAGACATGTATTTTGTCTGTAGATGAAAAATTAGCACTTTCAGACAGAAGAGCCATTTCACTTTTCATCAGTTAAAATTTGGATTGTTGAAATTATGGTCCTGCAGTAGGAGGGATGAACTCCCTTCCTCTGACTGCAAAGTGAAAACAAGTGATGGTCTGGCTCGTGCCTTCTTATTAAGCCCCCCAAACTGGTCTTTTTTTCCCTTGAAATACAGGGAAATTATTTTTGAAGAGCTGTTGATAAGATTACATGAAATGTCCTCTTTGCAAGAAGCTTAGAAATGAGCGAGATGTAATATCTAACAAAACCCAGATGAAGAATATTCACTGTCACCCCAGCAACTGCTCAGAAGAGGAATTACCTCCCACAGCAATGGGAGAGGCGTGAGCTTATACAGAACATCTCTTGGAGGTTTGATACAATGGCTCATCTACCCGTGCCCCAGGAGCAACTGATCATAGAATCATAAAATGGTTTGGGTTGGAAGGCACCTTAAAGCCCATCCAGTTCCACCCCCCTGCCATGGACAGGGACACCTCCCACTGGATCAGGGGACTCAAAGCCCCATCCAACCTGGCCTTGAACACCTCCAGGGATGGGGCAGCCACAGCTTCTCTGGGCAACCTGGGCCAGAGCCTCCCCACCCTCATCGTGAAGAACTTCTTCCTAATGTCTAGTCTAAATCTTCCCCGTTTCAATTAAAAACCATTCCCCCTCATCCTATCACAACTGATCCCCGTCCTGCTCTGAGAAGGAAAAGAATCTGGACTGAAGGAATATGGTCAGAGTCTTCCCAGGCTTTAGTGACAATGTCTGTAAGTGGGTATCCTGGAGAGCAAACCTGGCAGCCACTGTTGGCCCTTGGAGCTAAAAAAGACTTTCAAAATCTTTCAGATGCAGTGGATTTACATTTTTCAAATGCTTGTAGAATATTTTGAAAAGGTGACTTTGCTTGAAATTTTAAAAGTGTATTTCAATATTCGCACACCAAATGTATTTCATAAAACATTTCAAGTTCATTCAAAAAGCCTTAAATCTCTGGGTGGCTTTCAGAACTTAAAAATATCTGTTTCAGTTCTGTCAAAGCTAATATTTTCCATTAATTATTTTTTTGCTTAACCTTTTGGATAAAAATGTCGTCATTCTCCTAGGGCTTCTGCAGCATTCTAATAGAAAGTGGCAAATATATATGGATTTCAGAGAACAATAATTCCTTCTATGTTTTATTAGAATGTGAACGGACATTCCATCTGCTGGATCTCTTCCAGAAGGGCTCTGATTGAGAATTAGATTGTATCTTTTAAAAATTCAACCTAATTCTGCTCTCACTAAACCCAGCAGCGACTGTATTCTTACCTTGAGCAGGAAAAATTTGGACTGGTATTAACAGGATCTCACACCAGAGTGATCATAGACTCACAGAGTCATGGAATGATTTGGGTTGGAAGGCACCTTAAAGCCCATCCAGTTCCAACACGACTGCCATGGGCAGGGACACCTCCCACTGGATCAGGGGGCTCAAAGCCCCATCCAACCTGGCCTTGAACACCTCCAGGAATGGGGAAACCACGACTTCTCTGGGCAACCTGGGCCAGGGCCTCCCCAGCCTCACAGGAAAACATTTATTCCTAAGATCTCATCTCAACCTCCCCTCTTTCAGATGAAAACCATTTCCCTTCATCCTCTCCCTGCACTGCCCCTCCCCAGCTTTCCTGGAGCCCCTTTCAGTCCTGGGAGGCTGCTCTAAGGTCTCATCAGAGTTTTCTCTTCTCCAGGATGAACAACCCCAACTCTCTCAGCCTGTCCTTGGATGGGATGTGCTCCAGCCCTCCATGGCCTCCTCTGAACTTGCACTAACAGAACCATGTCCTTCCTATGCTGAGGACTCTAGAGCTGGACACAGGGCTCCACGTGAGGTCTCATGAGAGCAGAGTAAAGGGGCAGAATTCCCTCCCTCACCCTACTGGTCTCACTTCTGGTGCAGCCCAGGACACGGTTGACTTTCCAGGCTGCAAGTGCACATGGACAGTTCATGTTGAACTTTGCCAGCACCCCAAGCCCTCCTCTTCAGGGTTGCTCTCAATCCATTCTCCACCCAGCCTTTAACAGTGCTTGGGGTTGCCCCGATCCAGGTGTAAGACCTTGCACTTGGTCTTGATGTGCTGGAATATCAACATTACAGCTCTCCATCAGGTACTGACATTGAAAGTCATGCAGTGGGTGTCTATCTCCATGTGATACTTTCAGGAGAGAATTACAGATCTCTCCCTGTCATTGTTTAAGCAGTTTTATTGCATCTCAGAATTTAATATTGAGGTGAAACAAATCCTTTTCTGGAACTTTTTCACAATCACGTTTTTTTCACTTTCCCTTCTCAGAGCTGTGTCAGGCAGTGGCAGACTGAGCAGTCAATTTACTTAAGAAATGTTTTGAAATAACTTTGTGACAACCTCTTAATGAAACTGAGGACAGGGCTGGTTGGAGGAGTCTTACTGATTGCAAATGTCCACTGTTTTCTAGTCACGGGGAAAGCTCTGCAAGAGCCATAAATGAGCACTGTAGCTCACGACTCAGACATCATTTTCAGCATTCACCTTTTGGAAAAGATGGGAAACGGCAAAATAAATGGAAGTTCTAATTCTGGTGCTTTAACCACATTTGAGTTATTAAATGAACACGTAGAGAAATCAAACAGGGAGCACAACCAGACAAAACTGACAGTTGCTGAGGCACTTTAAAGCCCTTCTAGATGAGCATGGCTGTGCTGAGAAGGTGGAAACATCCAGGAGCAGTTGGAGGCAGGGGCACGGCCGTCCTTTCTGCTGCTCCTCTGCCTAACAAAGGTGAGTCTGGCCAGCAGGGAGGCTGCACCCACGTTGCACCAGGGATTAGGAAGAATTTCTCTGTCAAAAGGGTGGTCAGGGACTGGAACAGCTGCCCAAGGAGGGGGTTGAGTCACCATCCCTGGAGGGGTTTAATAAAAGGATAGATGAGTTTTTGAGGGACATGAGTTAGTGGATGATGGGTGCGGTTGGACTCGATGATCTCAAAGGTCTTTTCCAACTGGAAGTTTCTATAATTCTATGATTCTGTGATTCCTGCTGTGGAAAGGGTGTCCATGGCCAACCAGAGCTGATCCCTGAGAGCGATCCCTGCTCTTAAATCACTGTGGTACCCAAGCAGTTCCCAGAAACTGTACTGCCAATAATAGCCACCCTTTGTCAGCCATAGTTCAAGCCATTTATTTACAGCTTGGGATTCTTTAAAATTGCTTTTCTGTGAAAGAACACATCTCCCAGTGAGACAATGTGTAGGGTATAAAAGAATAAGTGACCCCACAGGGGTCAGTGTGTGTGGTTCAGGAGGAATTAGGAAAGCAAGGCTGAAATAAGGATGCTTCTAGAGCTGTGTAGGAGCTGGTGTTGGCACAGGCATCCAGAACATTGGGAGCTCTACCAGTTCTTCAGGAAGTCTAGTAAAGTGACCTTGAATATCCTGAAAAGTGGAGGTTTGCTATTGGACCTTCTAGTAGACGAAGATAATGCTGGTATGTCTTCTCTAATTAGATTTTTAAGTGCTTCAGGGTGAGGAATGACTTTCCACAGGGGACACTACAGCATCCAGCACAGTGAAGCTCTAAAGCAAGTCACAACATCTGGCTTTATTATCTGAATAATGACCAAAACATAAATAGCATAATAATATGATGAAAATGATATGATGGAACACGAAGTAATACTAGTAATATGATAATAACAATAATTATAGCAATGGTATTAGTTATAATTATCTGATGGTGCTCAGCAGACCTGATGAGAGGGCCGAGTGCAGAAGGAGAACGTGCCCAAGTGCAACAATTCACATCACCCATGTGAGAGGACTCTCTCTAACAGATCCCTGTCCTTCCAGTGCTGAGGACTCCAGAACTGAACACAGGGCTCCAGGTGAGGTCTCATGAGAGCTGAGCAGAGGGGGAGAATCCCCTCTTTTGATCTGCTGGTTACACTTCATCTGATGCAGCCCAGAACACCGTTGGCTTTCTGGGCTGCAGGCACACATTGCTGGCCCATGTTGAGCTTCTCATCCACCAGCACCCCAAGTCCTTCTCTTCAGGGTTGCTCTCAATCCATTCATCCACGCACCTTTTATGCAAGTTGCATTTTCAATGAAAAAATGGAAGTTTTTTATTCTGAACTTGTTCCTATTTCAGTGGTTTCCTTTCCCATGTTTTCTGGCTTTGTATTTTTATGCAGAGAACTGCATTTGGCTTGTGATTTTGTGCATGTGTGCACACATATATTTGTGTGTGAATAACATTTGTGTGTGAATATCTCATATTTGTGTGTGAATGATATATTTGTGTGTGAATATCTCATATTTGTGTGTGAATGATATATTTGTGTGTGAATATCTCTAAGTGAGATTGTTCATTGCTGTCAACCACCTTTGCAATCCTATAATTTTGGCATAAATATCTTTTTCCTTGATGATAACTTGGGTTGACCCCATATTAGTATGGAGCAAGGGTAACTTTGGGACTAAACTGAAGATGCCTCTGGAAATAGGGAATGTATCAGTTATTGCTGTGGACAGATTCCTTGACAGGAGCTTAAACTGAGCCCTTAAGAACCATCTTCAGCATATTATTGTCTCTGATGAGATCATGATTCAGACTACTTGAGCAGTTTCTCAAGTATTCAAGCCGCCCAGGGAGTAGAAATGGCTCCAAGGGCAGCATTTTGATCCATAGGTTAGAAAAGAATTCAGGTTTAATTAGCTTGCCTCTGCCAACCTAAATATTACAAACAGGGGATAAAGACTGCCATACCCAACCCAGGTATACTACTCAAGCCATAGTGATCAGAAAGCAATCAAATGCTGCTGTCAGATGTACCCAAGTCATGGATCTGTCAGTAGATTCACCCAGCCAACTCTCCTTTCCTTTCCCTAGACCTTCACTGTGCAAGCAGACACCCAACAGGGAGATACATGCTTGACCTGCAACACAGAACATTGTCGTGGCCACTCCTGATAAATTAGCCAAGCTTTTCCACATATTTTGGTTTTTGAGCTCCACATCCTCATTTCCTACAACCCTGCTCTGTTCTTGGGTCCCAACTGGTGTCTGAGGGGCACTGATAATTTTCAGGTTCTCCTTCCAGCCCACATTTGGTTTGTGTTCACATTCAGTATTTTGTTTCAGTTTTCAAGCTGTGGTTTTCAAGTCATGCTTTTAAGTGGTTTTGGTTGATTGTAATTCCAAAAGAATGAACCACCCAGACCCAGTCAGAGTTTATAAAGCTCACCAGGTACTGTCAAGTTACATCTGCAAGGCACTTCACAAACCCCTGCTGTCTGCACCTAGTAAGTGTTTACACACGTATCATCTGGAAATAGAGAATTCCAGTGACATTTACAGCAACCAGTGCAATGGATTGAGCAGCACTACAGTGCAGAGTTCAACCTAGGGCATAAAATACGTGTGAGAAAACACTGCCTGGAGCCCAGAGCTTCCCCATGCACTGAGTGGCAATTCTTGAAGAGGAGATTTCAGCAAACATTATGGTCACACGAATACCAAAGCCTAAATAGAAGTTTGTCTAGAATCTTTTATTGTGAAAACCTGTTTCTAGTTGATTACAACTTGAAAAATTAAATTTATTGGACCAAACCATTCAATGCTACAAATGTCTACAGGTTGGGGTTTTTTTTAATTTTTCAGGAAAAAAAATTGTTATCCAAGTAAGAAATATCAAGGAAAGGATTTGCCTCTATTTTAAAAGACATGGAGACGTGGCAACTGGAGATGTGGTTTAGTCTTTAACTATTTGTTTTTAAGCAGGTTCTTGAGTGCTGGCAGGCACTCAGGGTGGCAAGTTCTTTCATTTACTGCCACTTTTTAGACTTAACTCAAACTGAAAAACTTGTGAACATCCAAAACTTAGAACTCAGACCTGCTTAATAAAATTCCTTAAGATGTAGCAGTTACATTCCCTAAGGCTGTAATCTGTCCTAATCTAATCTAATCTAATCCAAGGCTGTAATCTGTCCTAATCTAATCTAATCTAAGGCTGTAATCTGTCCTAATCTAATCTCTGCATCCCTCAAGATCCTTCCTGCTGACCAGGCTGTCACTTGCAGCATCCTTCGTATGGCCTGAGCTTGCTCTGTTACAGGGACGCAGACACCGAGAAGAATGTTGGCTCCCAGCTCTGTGTCACCAGGCACCAATCCTGCACCCAGAGGGCCTGTCTGTCCTAGGCTCTCCATGGCCAGTAACTGCCTTTCTTGCAAATAACAGGCAAAGATAGAAAAATTGAAGCTGGATACAAAAGAAGAGAGAAAAGGGTACCTAGGAAGGTACAAATAAAAAGGATAGAGCAAGGGTAAAAGGAAAAGGAGATAAAGGGAAGGGCTGAGAGCAGAAGATGGAAGTTACTGGCACAAAAGACAGGGCAGCAAAAATTGAGTTAAGGCAGAGAGAGGCAAGAAAGATGGGAAGATAAGAAGGGATGGGTTTATGAGAAGTACCTGGGAAGCAAAGCAAACAAAAGGACAGAGCTGGCAATAAGAGGAGTGAGAAACAGCATTCTTAAGGAAAGCTGAAGGTCCTAAGGAGAGGAGCAGTGGGGACAGCAACTGGAGACACATCAGCTTCCAGTCTCCACAGAGCAGCATGAAGTGAACCTCATATTCAACTGCTTGATGAACCTAAGAGCTGTGTGGATCTGCCTGCTTGTAGTGCCAAGTCCCTATAGAAGATGACAATGACTTGTGGGACCGAGTACCCTAAGCCTAAATCTTAGGAGATATGCTGAGAATCTAAAGGTCCCATAACTGCTGATTGTTGTAGCAGGACCAATAACATTCTATAGGAAGAAATATGTATTTTTCAGTTTGTTTATTATCTTCAAATTGCACTATGAATCCAGATAAAACAACCTCAGTAAAGTTGCAATCATGTTTTCAGGTCAAGATGCCAAATTAAGCCTTTGCATCTGCTCCCTGTCACAGCTTTCTCGTGCAAACATCATGCCAATTTTGAGAAGGATCCTCCAGCTTCCTCAGCAAAAAGTGGTATATGCATAGAGTCCAAGCAGATCTAAAATTCCAGGAGCAAAGCTACGAAAACATTCTGCTCCCATTCCTGCACCTGAAGGAAATGGGGATGCATCTCTGAACACAAGAATTGCCATAAAAAGCTACAAGCAGAATTTTGTGTGTGAGCTGGAATATTTCACAGCATAAAGAAAGGCCTTGGTGTGGGGAATTTAGCTGATGAGAGAGACATGAGAATAATGACTCTGTAATTAGTAAATTGCCTATATTGGCACCTTTGGTTTTAATCTGAGCATAGACAACTCGCTGCAATAAAAATAACACCCCTTCTCCTAAAAATGTTATGAAAGAAGGTAAAAAATATGAGAGAATTAATATACTCTGAGCATCATGGAAAAGACCACGAGGAAATTGTTGCTTCTGTGTTGAGTGCAGACCTTGGTCAGCACACTCTGAAGCATGCCTGGCACCACAAGGACCTGGAGATCTTAGTGAAATACTGAGCAGAGACCCAATAAGAAATAGCAGCTGTCTTGTGCCTGGGATGAGACCAAAGCTGTGTGTGCAATCAGGTAAAACCTCAATCAGAATATGTACATATAAATGAGTCCAATGCAGAGATCTCAGTTCTGTCACCCTCACTTGGAATTATGACCTTGATGTTCTTTTAGTGCAGTGACTTGGGGTGAAAAAATTACATGTGCAAGCTGCTGTGCACCTTTGCCTGGCTTCACAACCCAGACCACACGTGTCTGACGCTGGCTGCTTTTATAAGCTGAAAATCATAGAATCATAGAACCACTTAGATTGGAAAAGACCCTTAAGATCATCAAGTCCAACCACAAACCTAACACTGCCCAGTCCACCACTGAACCATGAACCTAAGAACCACATCTCCACATCTCTGAAATTCCTCTAGGGATGGTGACTCCCCCACTTCTCTGGGCAGCCTGTTTCAATGTTTGACAACCCTTTCCATGAAGTTTTCCTAATATCCAATCTAAACCTCCCTGGTGCAACTTGAGGCCATTTCCTCTTATCCTATTGCTTGTTACTTGGGAGAAGACACCAATACCCATCTCACTATAATCTCCTTTCAGGGAGCTGTAGAGAGTAATAAAATCTCCTGAGCCTTCTTTTTTCCCAGACTAAGCAACCCCAGTTTCCTCAGACGCTCCCCAGTGCCATCACCAGCTCCATTGCCCTTCTCTGAATACAGTCTTTCATCTAGTGAAGGACCCAAAACTAGACAAACCCCAAAGAGCACCTGGCTGGTGACAAGGAGGCCCTATAGATCACTTCATAGGAATTACAGATTCAGGTTTTGTTTTTAGAAACTAGTTACATCTGAATTCCCAAACTGACCATTGTCAGTCTTCCCTTGACCTAGGTCCCTGCGAAACCCTGCTGATACCTCCCCTTTGCATTAAAAACATAAAATTACTGCTTCCAAGCTTTACCTGTTGCATTTCATTGCCCCTTCTTGCACTCAGCCACCTCAAGCATAGGTCCTGCAGTCCTCCTGCAGCACACAGTCTCTACCACACCAGTTATTATGGGAGCAGGAAGAAGATCTCAAACAGGATTGATTTGAATTTTGCAGGTGAGTGTCTTGTTGCACAAGAAAAGTGATGTGAAGGCTTCCCTCTCTTCAGAGGATGGAAAGGAAGTGAGGAAATTGCCAGTGAAGACAACAGTTGGCATCAAATGTAATGCCTGATTTTATAGACCAGTTTCAGCACTCACTCCAAGTAGGAGAATGTGTCCTTGTTTCCTCACCCTGACCCAGCAGTGCCCTCCAAGCATCTTGGCTTTCAGACTAAACTGACTGTCATCTTATTGCTCAAGTTGAATGATGATATTAGCAGAAATAATGTTAATTTAGACATTAAATGCAATTAAAGTCAAATTTTGACAGCTCCTGAGTAACTAAAAAGCACCTAGTGGAATTTTCAATAGTGCTATAAAAATGGAGCCATATGCTCTTTGCACTTTGAGCTACCTAATGTCTTAAAAATTTGAGTGCTCTAAACCAACTACATTTATTGCCTTTAAACCCAGGTATTTGACATTTCTGGAGCTGAGATAAGGAAGAAGACTTTCCTGATCCACTTGTGAGGCTACGCCCAACTCCAGGAACACGTTGATTACTTTAACAGCGCTGTGATTCTCTTTTCTGTGGTGACCTCAGTTATGTGGCACCTTTTAATCCAAAATAAAAGCCACCAGTGTGGTGTTTGTCCTTAGTGGGTTTAGCAGGGTGTACCATGGACCTTCACACCCACGACTCCCAAAGCTGTCTCAGGTGAGCGCTGCTGCTGGATTCACGTGCCTCAACATGGGAGCACAGGCTCCAACAGGTCAGTGATATGGGCAGGGATTCTCATGTGTTCTTTCATTTTTTGATACAAGGTGCACAGGAGAAGGTTTTCTTGTCTTGAATGCTCATCTCACCCAAACGACAGTGCAGAGCAGCCCCTCCTCCTCCACAGCGTTGCTTGGTCATAAGATCCTTCTGATAATAAATCAACTCCATAATGAGGTGAAGCTGTTGGTGGAACACACTATGACTACGTAGCCACTATAATAGGTTTTAGTAGATAAAACAACTATTTCATTGGAAGCCTTTCTAAATGGTTGTTTAATGGATGATCCCACGTGATTTACAGATACAGAAGGTTTGTTGATCTGAGACAACGGATTCAAGACATTGATAAGAGTATTAGAATAAGGGTCCACGCCAGCACCCAGGATGGATCATCTTTGTTCTGTTGGGATAAGTGATATCTCATAAAAGGGACTTTGCACTCACACAATATTTATTCTTGAAGGCAAATCCCAAAGCTACAATTCCTTCCCCCTCCAGTGAAACAGGGCAGCCCCAGTAGTATAGTTGGTGTCAATTTACCTTAAAGGCTGGTAATTCCAGTGGCACCCAGGGGATTTAAACACCCTGACTGCCAGTGATACCACCAGGAACCAAATAACAGAAATCTTCAAATGTTTCCACACTGCTTTTGCCTCCAGCATGCACCAGCAACTCTTTCTCTTCCTGTTTTTCAACCCAAATTTTCTTTCCTAATTTAACATATTTCCTGGTTACATTTGCCTGTATCATCCTATATATTATGTAAATATGACATTTATTGTTAAATAAGCCTTATTCATATACACAGTCATCACTCAACCATAGTAATGAGAGCCTGACTACAATTTGTAAACTGCTGCTGTTCTTGCAGCTTTGTAATTGGATCAGTGATGTTCAACCATTTTTTAACCCTCTGAGCCACGGGGCGTGTTCTGTGCTCTCTAAAGAGCTGGGTGCCCTCTCCACACAATGGGAGCACTTCTGAACAGGGATCAAACAGACAGAAGGCAGATGGGCTGAGCCCTACTGACATCTCCTTTGCCCTTCAGTGGCCCTGATTACTTCTCCCGGCGTTCTGGAGTCTGTGTTTGTCTCATACTCTTTTCAGAGGGCAACTTGAGCTCTTGAGATCTCCTGCAAAGATACGTAAGATGAAGAGGGGTCTCAGATTCCTATCAGGACTGATGAACATGGATCTGATGATACATGTTGTATCATCATGTTGTGCTTGTTTTTTGAAGCTCTTTCTTTGTCCTCTAAGGATATTCCATACTTTCTTTACAAACATAACATTTCCACCGTTTTTACTGTAAATTCTGGTTTCATGCCTACTGTTGTTTAGACTTCCAGCTTCTAAGAATGAAGCACGTCCTGAAGATTAAACCAGACTCACCAGACGACCGCTGCCAGGACAACTGTTCATCCTTTTCTCAAACACTGGTACAATATGTGACTGCTTCCTGGACCTTGCTGTTCTCCATGGCTTTTCAATAGAGTTGGCGGAGGTGTGGAACACTTATTAGCTAACTCTGTTGACACATTAAGTGGATGTTATCCAGATCTACTCACTAAACACAAGTATGACTATTAATTGTTTCTTTCCCCAAGGAACAGAGTCTTGTCAAACCAAATGACATTTTTTTAACTAACTTCTTGCCACCTGCCCTAAACAGAAGAGACGGTCTCCTTGTCTGACAGGCTGAGAGAATTGGGGAGTTCTGGAGTCCTTGGCACAGGAAGGACATGGATGTGTTGGAGTGAGTCCAGAGGAGACCATGGAGATGGTTCAAAGGGCTGGAGCACCTCTTATACGAGGACAGGCTGAGAGAGTTGGGGTTGTTCAAACTGGAGAAGAGAATGCTCGAGGGAGACCTTTGAGCAGCCTCCCAGGACTGAAAGGGGCTCCAGGAAAGCTGGGGAGGGGCTCTTGATCAGGGTGTGCAGGGACAGGATGAGGAGAATGGTTTTAAAGCTGGACAAGGGGGACCGGTTTTCAGCTGAAAGAGGGGAGATTGAGATGAGATCTTAGGAAGAAATGTTTTACTGTGAGGTTGGGGAGGCCCTGGCCCAGGTTGCTCAGAGCAGTGGTGGCTGCCCCATCCCTGGAGGTGTTCAAGGCCAGGTTGGATGGGGCTTTGAGCCCCCTGATGCAGTGGGAGGTGTCCCTGCCCATGGCAGGGGGCGTTAGAACTGGATGGGCTTTGAGGTCCCTTCCAACCATTACATGATTCTATGGTGTTTTCAACAATAATGATAGAAATGTAGATAATGGTAATAATGATGATGATAATAATAACTATAGCAACAACAACAGTGAATAAGATCTTTTAATATGGTCTTAGGCCTCATAAGTAAAAAAGAATGAAGCTTGCTGGAGCTCTTGATTCAGCGAACTGAATGATGAAATCGAAGGCACGGGTGCCTCACATGTATTTACTGACAGCTTTATATATCAGTTGGTTTTTGTCTCTAATCCACGACAAATGCAGTGTTTAGATTTACCCAGTATCAGCCCATGAATGTCAAGCAGGTTCCCAGCCATTCTAACTTCTCCCTGTCTGTCTTCCTACCTGTAAAGGGGACAATCAAGCCAGTTTTTGCAGAGCTATAGGAAATTTCTAGATGCCAAACACAGGGAAGTCAGATCCCAGTATTGTATATAAATTGCTAGTAGTATCAGCTTGATTTCTTGTCCTTCCTTTCTCCTCCCTCTCAGTTATGCAGCATCACAGTCCTCAAAGTTCACATGCTTGAGGACAAAAAAGCCCCAAACCAACAGATTTTTCCTCCGAGTGTCAGCATAGATCAGAGGCTACAGTAATGTCTTTAGCGTGGGCAGATAATAAATGAAGTCTGAAAGTTCAAGTAATTAATATTTGGCAATTAAAAATGTACAAAAGTAAATCTCAAGTTTGAAGGAAAAGACAGGAGAAAAAATCAAGCTGTTAAACCAGAGCAAATTGTTTGCAATAACCAGATTTGAGATTTTGGTTTTATTTAAAATCAATTTAATTTTATTGCAGAGAAGATTTGGGTTTTATTTTTTTTTAGGGAGTAAAATAAAACTTTTCTCAATATCCTCCTGTGTAGAACTTCCATTTCAACCCACCATGTGCACAGTGCAGTGGAGTCTGCTTGCATTTGATTTAAAATCCTTTCACTGAGCCAGCCTTTGTGGATTGCACTATGTTTTTCCAGATGCTTCTAAACACAAGCCTGGATAGAACTTCCTCTGCTGCTGCCTCTCCAGCTACTCTCCTGGAGAGGAGGTTGAAATGAGGCAATGGTGCAATGGAGATATTTTCACAGGCATTCATCAATTATTGTAGCTCTGTATTCACCGCGGGGGCTATTGAATCCTTTCAGCTGAGGGCATCACAATCTGCAGTCTCCCTGTACTCGCTGTGTGAGGAAACGGAACAAATTCAGATCCCTTTTTTTCATTTCCTGAATAATGAGTCTTTTGTTTTAACTAAACTCTCACTTTCAGAGGTGATTTGATGTTTTAATTGAATGGATCCTATTATTTAAAGCCTTTCCTGCCTGCTTCTTGATGTGCATTCTGACTCATGCACCTATTTTCACGTAGAGATTATTGAAAGATGGTATTTTTTCCCCTTTAAAAATAGCAGCAAGCAGGTTTTTGGACTGAGTTTTATCTGTGTGCATGGCCAGTCGTTGGTGCCCAGCTTAGAGAAAAGAACAGCTGCTGAAACGCCCTTGCTAATGCTGTTGGGCCACTGCATAAGAGGCTGCAACAGAAATTCTAACTATGATATTTTCAGGTCTTTAAGATATACACTAAACCAAAAAAATTACAACCAAATGTGGCAGTGCATTCCCACGTGTTGAATCCTGAGCTCGATCCACTTCACAGGACACGAGCACCTGGATGAAGCCCCGTGGGAAGGAAGCAGCTCTGGAGCTGAGCGCCACGGTGGAGCAGGACACGGCCATGGGGCCACCTGCTTGCAGCTGGGTCCATGTTGCAGGAACACGGTGTGCTGGCCAGGAGGGGAAGAAAACAAAACTCTTTTCTTCCTTCAGTTCCAGGGAAATACGTGCTGGGTTCCAACTGGTCAGACCACAGCAAGGGAGGAGGCTATAGCCACAGTTAAGCCAGAAGCAGTGTGCGTGTTCTTTAATATAAATACCATTAATGTATGTGCCTAGGATGGATTTTCATTGAGTTTCCCATGTACCCTACACCCACATACTCCATGTGAAGCCATCACCTCTGCCTGATTCTCCCATCCCAGCCTACGCTCCTATTTAACTCGGTGCTCCCTGGCCAAGATAGATAATTTTTAAATTCCTTGATCTCCCAGCAAGCTAATGATCTCCTAAAATGTGATCCAGAATCTTCTTGACACATATTTCTTGAACCCAGAACATCTGAGACTCAGCTGGAAAAACAGCTACATGAACCTGGACTCAACATCCAAAAAGATGTATTAAAGACGGAGCTGGATACGAAGAGAACAGGGAGGAGGAAGGAATGGGAGTTGTCATTTGTGTTCCCCTGATTGAGGGGATTTATCTGCTATTCTAGTTAATAAAAGACATTAATTGATGCATGTTTTTTATGGCTGCACACAAAGCTATTCCTGGCTGGAAGGAGACACTCTTAAATGGAATGAGTCAGACCAGACTTGTTATGTCACCCTAGGACCCTGAAAGATTTGTTAATAGCTCTGAAGAAATCAAGTTGTTTCACAGGGCTATTTTCTCCTCAGACATCAAAAGCAGAGGCTGAAAATGATTTTTTCACATGGTCCTTTGCATTTGACAAATAGCAACAGGATAATCAAAGAGCTTTGCTCTCCATGAGACACTTGCATAGAAATCTCAGCAGGATTTATCGGTCCAGCTAAACACAATCTCCAGAGACACAGCTCTTAGCTAAGGAAAGTCCTAGCAGGTCAGAGCTCCTCAATTCTCTGGCTATGATTTCTTCCAGATTAACCTCACAAATCAAAAGATTGTGTTGAGAGAGTTTTACAGGAAGGGAAGTCTGTATTTTTCCTCTTAAAAATATATAGAAAAACATATTCTTTCACCAAACCCTTTTTCCCCCACAAAGGCATCTGTTTCCTAGCCAGGAATAAGGCTCTTCATAATAAAACTAGATTGGACTGGAAACAAAATTGTTTTAAATTTGTTTTCAGTGGAGATGTGAGTTGCAGCTCAGGGGTTTCATTTGCCCTTTCTAGGTCATGGTGCCCTGCCAGATGACACCTCCAGGAGACAAAGCCTGCTGTGACACACATTAGTGGCTCTGCCCAGTTTTGGACCCCTCAGTACAAGAAAGATATTAAGCTGCTGGAGCACGTCCAGAGGAGGGCAACGAGGCTGAGGAAGGGTCTGGTGCACAGTGGTTATGAGGAGCAGCAGAGGGACCTGGGGCTGTTTAGCCTGGAGAAGAACAGGCTGAGGGGAGACCTCATTGCTCTTTGCAGCTCTTGGAAAGGAGCTTGTAGTGAGGTGGGTGCTGGGCTCTTTTCCCAAGTAACAAGTGATAGGAAGGCAGGAAATGGCCTCAAGTTGTGTCAGGGGAGGTTTAGACTGGATATCAGTCTGAGAGACTGGTGAAGCACTGGACTAGGCTGCCTGGGATAGTGATGGAGTCACCATCCCCAGAGGTGTTCAAAAATGTAGATGTGGCTCTTTGGGACAGGTTTTAGTAGGTGTGTTGGTTGATGCTTGGACTTGATGATCTAAAGGTCTTCTCCAACCTTAACAATTCTATGAATCTATGACAACTTGTGGGCTAAAGGCCAGCTGAGGAGCCAAGGGAAGACAGTGGTTCGAAGAGATAAGGGACATCTAAGGAACCCCACCTGTGCCTTCAGTCCTCTGACAGCATTTTCATATTCAATTTGGAAAGAGAATTGGATAGTTTTAAGCTGAGAAATACAAATGCTTTGTTTTTCACCAGAAGACCAAAAATATCCATGGAAAATGTTGACAAATTGAAAGTATTTGTCATTTCTGATTCTGTTTCCCTGGTGACAGCAAAAAAAAAAAGGAAAAAAAGTATTTTCAACTAAGACAAAGCCTGTAGCTCATAGATTTGTCCAGCTTCTCCTGATATTTGCCCTTATTCTTGCCCCCATGGTTCAAAGTAACACAACAGTGGCAAGAGCCTGTAAACTGTGGCTTCTCCTCTACAAAGCTTCATCCTGTTTGTCATTTTACTACCTGGCCAGGATAAATGTCTGTGCTGGTCTCATCCTATTTAGACAGTGATAGTTATGCTTTGTAGTCATGCCAACCTTCACCAGGGAACAACGATGGGACACGTTTTCTGTTGTTTCCTCCAACTTTGTTTTTTGGTGTTGACGTCTTGAACATTACCAGCTTCTGGCCATCAGAGGAGCCCATCAAAGGGCTCAGCTTTCTGTTACAGATATGCAAAGCAGAAGCCTGGGTTTCTTCTGAACTTTCCTCGCACTGAGTGGTGAGACTAATTTAGCAGCATAGGGTTTGTAAATCTGCACGCAGCCCCGCATGATATCAGTAGCTGGCTCAAGGTTTGGGGGGGTGTAGAAGCACAGGCATGTCAAAATCCTTACAGTTTAGACAGATCTGCCTCCTGCCACCTTCACACAGTCATCTTGCTTAAGGAAAAAGCATGCTAGAGAAAAAAAAAGGCGGTATGTGGGCACCCCCAAAGCCTCTGATGTCACGTTGGGAGCACAGTTTTGTGAACCCTGTTCACAGGACAAAGTGCTGGACTGCAGTGTTTTAGCCCTTCCTCTCTGAATCAGCAAGTGAGGCTGTGTTTGGAGAAAGCCAACATGAGTGTCTCATGTTGATGTATGCAGACAAAGATGTCTCAGCCTCTGCTCTGGCCTCAGTACCCTCCTAAGCCCCATCCTCTGGGTGGCTGCAGCCTTCTGGCTCCCCAGCATGAATTCTCTTGCTTGCACACAGCAAACAGTGATTTTGGTGTCTTTTTTTCTCGATCAGTGAAGGTTTGCATTAAAACACCCAAGAATCCTTAAAAGCAAGAAATTACAGTGGCAGATCAAGGATCAATACAAGCAAGACAAATACAGCTTGTGCTAGCTGGAGCTCTTGTGCTTCATAACACAAATCTCAAAATGTGATGCCACCTACAAATCTGGGGTAGTCTTTCTATAATGACATGCTTTTTAACTGTGATGAATCGTGTTGTGATTCCACAGAGTGGGCTTCAGATCGTGTTGGAGTTCACAGAATCATAGAACTGTTTGGTTGGAAAAGACCTTTGAGATCATTGTTCCAACCGTACCTGTTCACTACTAAACCACACCCCTGAGGACCTCATCTACCGGTCTTCTAAACACCTCCAGGGATGGGGACTCATTCACCTCCCTGGGCAGCCTCTGCCAGTGCCTGAGAACCCTTTCAGTGAAGAAATTTTTCCTGATGTCTAATCTGAACCTCCCCTGCTGCAGCTTGAGGCCAAGAGTTTCATGCTCATTTTACAGAGAAATGCTGCTGAAACAGTCACATCACTCCTTCCCTGCCCTTTGGAGCTTGCTCCCTGCCATGCCTGTCCACAATCCAGCACAACACCCATGAGGACACACAGTGAACTGGTTTGGGTTCAAAGCAGCCTGGGTTTGGTTTCATTCAACTTGAATTCTCTAATTTGGCATATTGGGTGGTCACACTTGTGCTTGTGCTGGAGCAAAGTAAGATGCATTGAGAAGGAGGGGAAGGAACAGACAGGGAAAAATTCCTCTCCCAGCAGCAGTTTTAGGGGATAACATTTTAAACTACAGCCACACAGCCTTGTTTTACACAATTTGTACACAAATTCTAGTTGCTCATCCAGGCTCTTTACAATGCAGAGAAACTCGCCCATGTGAGGATGAGCTGAACCCCCCTGCAAAGATTCCCACCTCTTGCCCTTGACCCTGGTGAGCCTACATGAACAGTTTGGACTAAAAGCCCCACTTTTAGATGCTATAAGTAAGATGACATTAATCCCATCTCCATGACCAACGTATGAGCCTCCAAATCTGTCGTGAGCCTTGGAAGGCCTAAGAAAGGAGGGTGGACTGCAGTGGAACACAGAGTGTGAAGTAGTTAGAGAATCACAGAATCATTTATGTTGGGAAGGACCTTTAAGATCGAGTCCAACTGTAAACACTGTCAAGTCCCAGGTATGAGCTGGAGGGTTGTCGCCTCCTGTTCACTGGACTCAATTTTCTCCCCTCTTTGGATAGATCTGGAGATTTACTTGTAAGGCATGGAACCTATCTTTGCAAGAAAAGATAGTGGGCATACAAGAGAGGAAAGTAATAGCCCAGTCTGCTTTGTTTCTCAGGTATTCAGTTCCTGCAGAACAAGGCTGTGAGTAGATACAGCTCTCGTCAAAGTCTGAGCAGCTGGAGGCTGATGTAGTTAGAGGTACGGCAGCTCTTTCTTGAGCAATATCATTTGTCCTTTCAGAACAGAACTATAAAGACCTGAATAATCCACCTTTCTCTGGGAAATTTTCCTTTATTACAGAAACATTGTCCCCTCTGGGCTCCAAATCTCCTCACAGTGCTCTAAAGGGAGAAAAAGGGAACCACCCTCCAAGGTTTGTACCATGAACGTTGATAGGGTGTTCCTCTTCGAACTGACCAAGCTCCATGCTGCAGAGCCATTGGGCTTGTCCCAGTGCACACCAATGCACCTGCTGGAGAACTTCAGAGCTCTGACCTTCAAACTTCCTGCACTCAATCTATCCATGACCAATCTTCACCTTCTTGTCTTTGTGCTGGTGGTGTTATTTATTTTGCACCTTTTTTTCCCTTCCAGCTATTAAGCCACTGCTGTGATGCAGGATCATCTCATGTTTCCCAGTCTTCCTTTTCTGGGCTAACAAGCTAACTCTAGTCTCCTCTTGCCTAGCAGGGCAACTCCTCTCTGGAAAACCCTCTTTGCATCCCAGCTTTGTGCCTGCTCCAGTATGAATTAATTTTACATGAACAGAATACATGGAAAGAAGCTGCTCAGTGGCTCCTGCACATCCCAGGGGTGGTTTCTTATCTAGAGAGGACTGGATAATATCCCAAAGGTACCATTTTTAATGCCTTCTTTCTATTCCCTAGTGGGTGGGCCATATCCATCCTGAGGTCTAGAGGCTTCTGTCCACATGAAGACTATGTATTTATTAGAAGGCAGAGATCTTTGGATGTAGAGAGGTGATTGGCCATTGGAATGCACTGCCCAGGGAGGGGGTGGAGTCGCCGACCCTGGAGGTGTTTAAGGGGAGACTGGATGAGGCACTGAGTGCCATGGTTTAGATGATGGTTGGTGTTGTGTTGGGTTATAGGTTGGACTTGATGATCTCAGAGGTCCTTTCCAACCTTATGATACTGTGACACTGTGAGGTCTGGTAGCCAGTGGAGACATCAGGCACAGTTAAGATGAAGCTCCCGTGGCCTGCTCTGGATATGTGATTTGGGATGTGCTCCACAGCAGAGGCTCTTTCTCCCTTGGCAGTACCAATGGAGACTGAGTAGCAAAGTCAGATGGAAATGCCATACTGACAATGCTTTCTCTCTGCTGTCTGTTTCAGAAAGAAGAGAGGAATATCTCCTGTAACTTACAGATGCCTGGGAAACCCACGTGAGCAAACACAACTACAAATGGGGGTTTCTCTCCTAGGCAGCAATGCCATCTGGCAGGACGTCCTAATCCCATTCCACCTGATGGACCAAAAGGGGAGCATAAATCACAGCTCCATCACAAGGACCTTTGTGCACTGTGTACTGTGAAGAAGATACTGACACTGCTACACTTCTGCTGATGTGTGTGCCTGAATTTGTGCAGACAGGGGACTTCTGCTTGGAACTGTCTCTCAGGCTATAGCCAGTCCTCATGCTGCAGAATGATAATAGGGAGCCAGAAGAGGATGAGTTAACTCTGTTTATGCTCTCTCATGTCCCCTCAAAAGCTGCTCAACATTTGCTGTAGAATCCGTGGTAGTAAAGTCCATTATTGCCAAATCTCAGCTTCAGCAGTACTGTTCCCAGACCTCACAGACCTGGAACAGAAGGATTTCTGGATGAGACTGTCCTAAAGCCTGAACAACCCCCCAGGATGGGTACCTCAGCATCTTTCTGAAGAAAAGATGTTTACTGCTTTCAGTATGAGCAAGTGACTGAGGGAGAACCCAGACACTGTCAAGTCATGATGAGAACTCAGACATCGTCAAGTCATGACGACAATCCAGATCCTTTTGATTAGGTGCAAGGACAGACCAAACAGGTCCCATTTCTGACTGTCTCGTCCATGCTGCCTGGTTTATTCTGAGGATGCTACAGATCTGAACCTCCTTTCTAGTACACTCTGAAAGCCACCTCACCTGTGTGTGGGGTCACAACTAATGTCACAGTCCAAAGTAGATTCAGTCACTGCATCTCCTTCTGCCGCTCAGTATCCAGCTTATTTCCATCAAACAACCATTCCTATCTATATCTCACATTCCAGTCCTGTTCCTGTCTCTCATCCTCCAACTTCAAAATTAAGATTCTAATCCCAGTTTATTTGGTGGCTTTCATGGGAAATATTGGTGCAGGAAAAGGCTTTGAAAATGATAAATATTCTCTCTTTTATGCCTGCCACTCCCAGTTCAGTGTCTCTGGTGCTGTTCTGCCTAAATATTTCAAGGTACTTCCATCTTATCTGCATATGAAAAAGAAGCCAGCAGCTCTGAAAGGCTTGTTTAGAAAAATCCCACAGCAGCTATCTATTTTGTTTTCACTTGCTCTATACAAATCATTATTCATATCTAAGGGGTGAAAGCTCCTTAACGAGCATGATCACGACAGTGTACAATACTGTTGAGAACAGGAGGAAGAGCAGGTTGGAGGGAGATGAGTGAGTGATGGAGATGGTGGACCTGCTGTCCCAGTGGCTTCCTGCCTTGTGCTCGCTGTGGCTGGCTGAGTCCCTCACGCCCTGTCAGGCTCTGTGTCACTGCTGCTTGCACGTGAAGAATTTCAAAGGACTGACAGCCACTTCAGGGATCTTGAGAAATAACACCCAAAGCTCAAGATCTTCCAGAAAACTTGTTTTGTAGCTGAAGGAATGGCAGGAAAATAGGAAACTAAAGTTTCAACGCAGTGCGCTTGAACATACAACGCTGTGAACGGACAACACAAGGTGTCACCACACATCTCCCTGTGCTGTGCATTAGAGAGGCTTCAGGGCGGCCCAGAGACCTCACCAGAGGCAGGAAAAGCCTCTGGAACATGGAACATGTTCATTTTGCACAACCTCTTCCTATCACTCACCAAAAGACAAGGCAGCACTGACAAGACTTGACACCAGGTATTGCCTCGATGAGCCAGGGAAGGATGCTTCAGCATCAGTGGGATGTGGAATCTCTATGTGTGTGTGTTTACATGGCAGAGTCCGTGTCAGGATGTACCAAAGGACACAGAAGGGAGCTGGAAACTGCCAAGCTGCTGACAAGACTGTCTCACTCCCTGTTTTGCTTTCAGAAGGCAGGAATGGGAAGGGAGCAGCCTGGCAGGCTGTGCCCCCAGTAAGCTGTTTCATTTGCAGCAGGCAGGGCTCAGAGCCTACACAGGACTGAAACACTTCAGAGAGAAAATCAGCGAGGGCGATGCAAGAGAAAGAATCATAGAATCACCCGAGCTGGTAGGGACCCAAAGGGATGAGTCCAGCTCCTATCCCTGCACAGGACACTCCCAAGATTCACACCGTGTGACTGAGGACATTGCCCAAATGCTTCTTGAAGTGCTGTGGCTTTGTGGGTTCAAATGCATTGCACCCCTTTGGGCTGTGCTCTCGTGTGGCACTGGAGGGTGGGCCACATATTTATCTTCTGCTCATCTTTCCTCTGCTTTAGGCTTATTTGCTTGCCAGCTTGTGCCAGCCCTGTACTTGCCCAGACACAGCTGCAGCTGGTGAACCCACTCTCTGTGATTTGGAGGCTGCAGGAAGTAAAACACCTCCCTGCCAAGCCACTGGGGCTATCAACAACCCACTGAGTGCTCAACTTGGGGTCAGATCAACAACCACATAAGTTCTGTGTTTTTCTTACTCTCGGGCTCCACGTAGCAGCTAGAAGCACTCAGGAGGCCAAGGTTCCTGCCTCAGCTGGGGAACAGGAAAAGCTGAACATCCTCCAGGATGGAGGAGCCTCGGCAAGGACCCTGAGCCTGAAACAGGTCAAGGAACCCTGAGAAGAAGGGGCGAGGTGTCACCGAGCACAGTATCAAAGCTGTGTTCTCTCACCACAGTTGAGGACACAACGAAGCAGTGAGGTTCAGCTGTGGTCCCCCAGCTCCTGTCATCTGCAAACCTTCTGCAGGGTGTTGGCTTTTCAGCTGTGACCCAGCCCTCTCCCATGCAGTCATTGCTCAGCTCTTGCTCCCCTTAGTGGGAGTGCCCTCCTGTTTTTCACTCAGCTCAAACCAAACCGGAATGAACTGAGGGTGCTTCTGGTAGTCTGTGCGTACACAGCAGGAACTGTTCAACAAGATGAACCCTTGTTCTGGGCAGTTATGGGACAGTAGGAACTCCAGGGGGCTTCCCCCAGTCCCACCAGTATGGGGCACTTAAGTGTCAGACTTGAGTGTCCAAATTACTTCCCTCACCGCTCTCTTAACACTTACAGTAACTTCGCCTGTCTAACTCCAAAAGTACCACGACCTGTGCTGTGTGTCCTGCACACTCTTGATCACAACAGCACCTTGTGACAGTGAGATCCACAGGGTAACATTCACACTGGATGAAAAAGCTTTTCTTGCTCTCTGTTCTGAATTCAGCATTTTTAACTCAATGCCTTTCAGTTGTCATATTCACCAGACCACCTTATCTGTCTCCTTTACAAACTGGTGGAGGCTGCAGGAAGCAAAATACCTCCCAGCCAAGCCACCAGGGCTATCAACAACACACCAACCTACTTTACAAACTGTTATCTGTTATCCAAACACTTTATTCTAAAGTCTTTATTCATAAAAAGACTAACACAAACCTCAGGTTATTCTACCACCTATAGTTGAACTGGCTTTATTTTTAGTTTCCTGGCTGAAAAAGAGTATGAGGACATGCCTTTTATAGACTGTATTTTCATGGTATCTGAGCATATTTTAAATTAATAACAGTAACAGACACTTTGGAATAAAACTTTTGTTACATTTTAAACAATTGAAGCAGGGTGATGACATGAAAAGAATAGATAAGACTATAGTATCTTAATAAAATTTTGAAGGGCTATGTTTCCAAAGAGAAATCTGTGAGCTGTGTGCACAGATATGGCCTCACACAAAGAGCAGATCTACTCAGCAATATGATTGTTTGGCAGGAGGGGTTTTACTCAGCAGATCTGCATCTTGCTGCCTGCACTAACATTTTTCTTATTGTGGCTGGGAAGGCAAGCTCCTGAGCTCAGTCTGGCTCATGCATTGATCTCAGAACTTGAACCAAGTCCTCTTGGCAAAATATGGTTTGACTCCTAGAGTCAGGGATCAGCTTTCAGCCTGACCACTAAACTCCTTTTGTTCACATTAGAAGCTCATTTCTTCAAGGAACATCAGGTACATTAAAAAAAAAAAGGTCTCTAATGTGTCTTTAATTCCTTCCTTGCTCAGAGGGAGAAATGCACATTGGGAAAGCAAATCCACCCTTTACTCAAGGGGCAGGTGTGCAGCAGCAGCGTGGAAAGGTCTGCATTGGCATATTTGAGTATATTCTCTGCCACAGAGCCAAGCCAGTGCTGTTGAAATCAATTAAAAATACCAGTCATTGGCAGAAAGAGTACTTGGAATCAGCTCTTTAGTTGAGGAACTAGGCTGTCATCCAGAAACTATATGTCAGCTATATGAATTACTGGCAAACACCCAGTTTCTTTGTTCATTCACTTGGTACTGGGACCATCCGAGAGGCAGAAAAACTGTCATGAAGTGATCTGTTCCTGCTCAAAGGCTTCCTGCTCCATGTGTCTCCTTTCTGTGGGCATTGTTTGCCTCCAGCTGAAACCGTACTCTCTGTTCTGCAGCCACTTATTTAGTAAGAGAGTGAGTGAAAAAGAAGTGCTTCTTGCCTTTCAGCTGTCAAACAAAAATCACAGGTTCAATCTAAGCATCAGTCTCAGGAACTGCCACAGACCTGGGTTCTGACAGCTTTACTCCATGAAAGCACCAGCAGCAGCCTCAAGGCACTGCATGGAAATGATGCCCTCGTCTAAGAATACCTCGATTGGTTTTATATAAGGAAATAAGGCACACTCCTATGATAAGGGATTGTGGACATCTGTTTTCAGGAGTATGATGGCCACTGCACCAGGGATTTCAGGACCCCAGGGAGTTTTAAAGCCAGCGAAGAGTGTGGATGACAGAACACATCTACTTCAGTTCTGAGGACACATGGAGATGCTGTCAGAAAGGAAACACCTGTCCTAGCAACAGGCAGGTCCCAAGCTGTGGGAAGGGGCTTAGCCCTCTAAAAGGGGTGTTTTCTGGCACAGCTGCTATGAGACTCAGTGCAACTGCTCCTCTCAAATCTACTGTCTCTGATCAGTGCTCTGAATATGTTCTTCCCAATAGATAATGACTTCTGGGGCACTTGCCAGAGCCCTAAAAGAGGGGCAGGTGGAAGACTGCAGGGCTTGCTTTGGAAAGTCCAAGCAAGGAGAAAATGCTCTCCTCAACCTTCAGTCCATAGCCCTCCTCGACTTCCCATCATAGTGTGCCCTTCTTTTAGGGTTTCTTAAAGAACCTGCTGACCCTACCACCTCCTGAGAACCTCCAGGTGGCAAGTCATGCCATCTTCAGGAAAAGGATAGATAAGGGCTGCTCATTCCTTCCTCTCAAGTCCTGAGAGGACTGTGGTTCTTTGACTCAACTGCTTATTCACCTCTGTGGCAGTGGAAGTAATTTCTGCCACAGGGAACTGTAAATTCATTTCAGCCTCAAAGCTGTTACAAAGGACAACACAGTGAATTTGCTTGCCTTATCTCCTCCCTGCTCTTTGAGAACCCTGCACTTTTTGTTCACGGAGAACAGCAGCGAATTTTGCACCGCACAGACTTCCCTCACCTATAAAGAGGTTTGCTACGACCTGATCTCATAATCTAAACTCAATCACAGCAATGTCACTCTGGCAGGTGGGAAACTGCTGAGCTCTGTCTCTCCCTGAATGCACAAAGAGTAACTCAACAGTTAGAAATACCTTCCATGTATGTGCCAGAGAGAAACTGCTCCTTCTCTGGGACCAAAAAAAATGAGGCTTCTGGTTTCTAAGACCTGGGCTTAACTCTGCAAACTTAGCACTTCCTCCAGCATTTGCTGTGCCAACTGAGGGAAGCAGAGGCCATACACTTGTGAGCACTCTGTCTCCCACAAGCCCAAGGCTACCAGCAGCTCCTGTTGTGTTCTGGCACTCAATAGAGAACAGGAGCAGGGTAACAGTCATCCCGATACTGCTGCTGGACTCAGCCTGTGACATTAGAATCAATGAAATTCCCAGGCTCTCTCCACTGAGTAGAGAAGGATTTTGGTGTCTAGCTGAAAGTACAAGCCTGACTTTAAGCCAGAGAGGGTAGGAATCATCTGGCTTCACTTCAGACCTCTAGATTGTCCTTGCAGTCCCATGAAGAGAAGATTAATGGCTCACTGACAAATGTCACCAGCATTAGTCACTATGAGACAATCAAAACAGAAGGAAGATCTCAGCCTCCAGGATTTGCCCTGTCCTGGAAGAGTAAACCAGCCTTGCTTGGATGCAGCTGCAACTGACAGGACAAGAGAAAGATGAAAACATCTACATCTGCTGTCATTGAACCAGCAAGAGCAATATGCTAACAGCAGCAGGCCTTACACAACAGTGGATTACAGTTCAGATTCTGTTATTTCATCTGCTGCTAGATTAAGGGCCCAACACACTAAAGGTCAGAGATTTTGTGCTTAAGTAAAGAGAACTTTATTATCCTTTGACTGCAAAAGAACTGCAGTAGGAAAGCCCTCGTTCTGCTGTTCCACTATGCATCTCCTGGAGCATGGACACTAAGTACAGCAAAGTAATGACAATATTAAATAAAATTGACTTTGGAATAACATGAAAAATTCCTCCAGCTGAGGAACAGAACGGGAACTAAATTGTAGAATCACAGAATCAGAATAGTTTGGTTGGAAAAGACTTTAGAGATCATCTAGTCCAACTGGACATGTCCACTGCTAAACTACATCCCTGAGCACCTCGTAGACCTATCTTTTCAGTCTCTCCAGGGATGGTGACTCAACCACCCCCTGGGAAGCCTGTGCTGGTGCCTGAAAACCCTTTCAGTCAAGAAACATTTCCTGATGTCTAATCTGAACCTTCCCTGGTGCAACTTGAGGCTGTTCCCTCTCATCCATAACGAGAGAACCACTGCTCTGTAAAAGCAGGTCTGGAACAACAAAGTGATACTGCAAACTGTGAAACCTAGCATTGCCACCTCAACAGATACTCAGGTGTTGTACACCTATAAAGCCAATAGAAAAGGGAATAAGGTATCTGGGGCATGTTTCCCTCTGTTTTTTCCCCATCTAGGAATCATGGTTCCATTGATCTACCTGTAACAATATAAACTAGTCACAGCCAGGGGCCCACGCACTGTCAAGAGATGGAGATCAATCAGTTTTAAAGAGTAGTAAGAGTCCACAGTAAGTTCAAATCTGTCTTTCCAGCACTGTCTGCAATTACTTTTGTGACATTTGTTGTATAAAACCCCTACAATTGTCCACAGTTTTATATCAACTGTTAAAAAGGATAAAGTGAAGCTCCTAAGGCCGAATAATTTCCCTACGAGTGAGCACTACATCTGTAAAGTAAATCTGGAAAGCAAACCTGGGACCTGTGTCTCCAAAGATGCCTCACTGACAAGACAAGGAATTTTGGAAGACAAACCAGTATGTAACATACTGGTTTTGCTATAGCAGTAGATTTTTGGGAATACCCAAGCTCTTCATCTGCTGGACTCTGACCATGGGATTCAGTTGTTCTGGTGAGATCACAGGTGCTTCAGAAATACAGACCCTTCTGCAGTCCCCTATCTGCACCCAGGAATCACATTTTTTCCCATAATATTTGAATTTCTTATTTACAACCTGCAAATGCAATTAAGATTGAATGGTGCCCTGCTAAACAAACAGTATGCCAGCTCCAGGGTGGTTTGTAATTTCAGTTAAAGTCCCTGTTTGGGGAGATAACTCAGTGACCGAGATGCTCAGTGACACAGTAGCAGGAAATCATAAGGGATATTTATACATCAATTCTTGATAATAAATATAGAAAAAGGCATTCTTCAAAGAGAAGTTTGTGGCATGCAGCTGAAGCTTCCTGTTTCATAGATAGCTGAGGTGTAGCTGCCAGCTTTTCACCAGCCTTCAGCTCAGTTTTCAAAGGTATCTGCCAAACATCATAGAGAGCTGACAGATTCTCTGTGAAAGGGCATCCGATAATAGGCAGGACCCTTTCTTCTCCTCTCAGCTATTGTAATTTATTTTGATATACTGTTAACACACAGCAGAAAGAAAAGAAATCCATTCTAGAGTACAAAATTATTGAAAACCACCCACAGGAACTCAGCAGAGTGCTGGATCCAATGGAATCTATAGGACAAGGAAGTGGGCAGCAATTCACTGACCACAAAAGGAAAACAAGTTGAGTGATAACTTCTGTGATTTACACTGACATAGAAACATAAGGACCTCAGCAACGACAGTGGTGAAGACTTGTTCCAAACTCCTGTTCATGTCTGGACAAGTTGAAGTCAAAAGCCAGAGATGCCCCATGACTTTTGCAAGGTGCCAGGTGCAAGTTTAGCACGAATATTGCATGGTTCAGTATTGGTAATGGTTTTAAGCAGAAGGAGGGGAGATTTAGATGAGATCTTAGGAAGAAATATTTTCCTGTGAGGATGCTGAGGCCCTGGCCCAGGTTGCCCAGAGCAGTGGTGGCTGTCCCCTCCCGGGAAGTGTTCAAGGGCAGGTTGATGGGGCTTTGAGCCCCCTGATCCAGCAGGAGGTGTCCCTGCCCATGGCAGGGGGGTTGGAACTGGGTGAGTTTTAAGGTCCCTTCCAACCCAAACCATTCTACCGTTCTGTGATTGTGCTCATTGCTCATAGTATGGAACACACCACCACGGAAAGCAACATTCCCAAACAGTCTGCCCAGGCTGATCTTTAAGCTAAGTTTGGTATCCGTTTTTCTGAAGAGAGAAGGGCATGAACCCATCACGTGAGGTATTTCAAGGCACTTTGCAGAAGGTGACCCAGGACTGATGTGGTTTTCCTTATGTTCAGCCCATTCCTTGCCTATGGCAGTGGCATGCTGGGCAACTGCTGCAGGCATTGATAAGGTTTCCATGAGCTCCCACTCTCCTCCCAACCAGCTATTCAGAGGGCTATAAAAAACAAAAGACCTGTCCAGACTCTGCTGAGAAATGGACGTTTGCATCTGAAGTCGATTAAATAATTCAGAACGGATTGAAATGCCTTATTGCATAATGGAATCTTTCTGCAAAGCTGTGAAGCATTTTCCTCATCCCAATGATCCTATTTTCAAGTCAATACAATTAAGTGTCAGAATATGCAGCAGGTGAAATTAATCTGGAATCAGAATGCAAGCGATCTTTAGCACACACACAGCAAGAAACCATCAAAATCATTAGATATTATTCAGGATGAACATAAAATGATTCATTGGGATGCAGTGAGCTTTGGCTTGACACCTCTACATTGATGTGAAATGTCTAATGAGTGTTTAATGAGAGAAAGGATCCAACATACCTAACCCTGAATTTTTGCATAATCTATTCATGGTGTGTTACCGATGCAGGTACAAAAAAAGTGACCATTAAGCCTCTCTCCTTCCCTCTATTAATGAGTTTATTGCAAGTGTTGATTACTAAAGATGGAGGGAGGCAGGAAATTCCATCTTGGAGGTGATTCACTGCATTTTGCGTGGTTGCGTTGGGCTGATGCTGTTTGGAACTGATACAATCCAAGACCTCAAAATAGCAAATTAAGGATATGGCCCAGTGCTTTAGGAAAGGAATTGGAACACAAGGCTGCCAGCCAAGCAACAGAGAACCAGCCACAACAGCCAGGAGCTGGGGCAGTGCTGAAGAGAGGAATCAGAATCCTCAAATTGCTAATGACAATTAAACTAATAAATCTCTCTCTTCCCATTCAACTCTGAATTACGTGTATGAGCCAGCAGGCCAGGAAAACTGCTGGTTCTTGTGTTAATGCTTGCAAAAGGGGCTCAGTTCAGGGTCTTTGAAGGGAACAGTGAAGTGGGTGCAAGAGGACAAAGAGGTGTCAGCAAGTATGAATCCCTGACCCCTTGTTACCACACCGTATCATGCCTGTATGCAAAGCCTGCAGCATGCTGGGCGTTCAAAATGCACCGAGGTGTCTGCATAAAGATTAGTTTGCATACAGATGTGTCATTTATAAAATACAGAGCCTGTCACAGATAGTCTTCAGCTTGCTGAAAAAAAAACGATGAAGGTGGGAAGACTATGCAAATGAAGGAACAAAATGGATGGGGGGATCAGTACATTCCAGGAAGGAAGTTACCTGAGTCATGAAATGAAGAGAGGCTGGGGCCCAGCGACAGAACAAGGGGCAATGGGTACAAACTGGAACAGAGGAATTTCCACCTCAACATGAGGGAAAACTTCTTTCCTGTGAGGGTGATGGAGCACTGAACAGGCTGCCCAGGGAGAGTGTGGAGTCTCCTTTTCCAGGGATATTCAAAACCTGCGTGGATGCACTTCTGGGCAAGGAGGTGACCCTGCAGGGGGGTTGGACTGGATGAGCTTCAGCAGGCCCTTCCAACCCCCACCATGCTGTGATTCTGTGATCCTCACATTAATACAGGATGTCCCACAGGCCTAACAAGCTTTTCTAAGCATCACACAAACACAAACTGACAACACTGTCTTGGGGAAACACAGACCTAGTCATAAGTCACTTGCTTTGTGCTTCCTCTCTCCATACAGAGAGAAGGCACCACCTTCCAGCAGGATCAGCAGAGATGTGGTGCTGGAAAAGATCTGGAGCTCCCAGGGGAGAAAAAGATCAGGAAGCTGAGCTGTCGCACACCTCAGCTGGCTGAGACACTGAAGCAGCTTGGGAAGATCTTGGTTGCTAAGAATGATCTAGAGCTGCATTTGTCCTCTTTAATGTTTGCCTTTATAGGAGGTTCTCCTATAAACAAACACAAATGTTAAACTGTCAGATAAAGCAAGCTGATGCTTTTACTCCTTTATTGCAATAAGCTTGAGTGACCCTGTTAACATCAGGCCCTCCATCTCTCAGAATTCCTCCACGGGGTGAGTAGGAGCACAGTGCACTCCCCAGAGTGCCCTGAATCTCCAGGAGGCTGCAGGGCACTGCCCAATAAGAAGAAAGTCTGGCCATGGACTGCTGGCACGAGGTGCCAGGGAAAGGATGAGGCAGCTGCCTTGGCTTATCAGAGCCCACTGAGAGACAAGTGAGTGGGGAGGAGACACGAGAGTCAGCTGCTCCCTGCCACCTGCCAGCTCTCCCTCCCACCCTGACATTACCTTGTCTCCTCTCACTCTCAACTCTCACAAACCCCTGCAGCTTCCAGACCTCAAACCCATGCTGTAGCTGTCTTTCACAGCTCTGGCACCACAGGTCTATCCTCAGAACAACTCAGGCACATGGTGTGGGAGGGAAAGGTGATAATTTCCCAAGGTGAGACTAGATTAAGAACAATTTCCTCCTTTTGATTATGATACAAAAAATTTCAGGGAGATACTGTCAGATATGACTCTGTGGAAAAGAAAGAAGTCAGCAACAGCTGACCTCTCACTTCCCCCTCTGCCTATATGTGGATGTTCTGTATCATTTCAGGTAACAGGGAATGGGATATTTATCTGGAGATAGCAAAGGATGAGCCTGTTTCTGGAGAGTATAATGACTAGTTGGGTGTAAGGATCTGCTAAAGAAAACACACCATGTTCCCACACACCAGGCACATATGCTTAACCAAAACCAGCTCAGGTGTCAGAGCTGTACCTCACACGAGGGCTGTATCACCAAAAGACTGCCCTGAGTTGCTTTGCACATACGTGAGGTGCAGCTCTGCTGCAGGGCAGGAAGAAAAGAGGCCCATAAAGCAAATCCGATGTTCAGGCTGTAAATCTTGCCATATCTGCACCAAATGTTACAAGATAAAACATGACCATGGGTAGCTTTAATTGCTGAGCCACCAGGCTGGCTTCTCTACAGCAACATCATTTTCACTTTGCCCACACTGCAGGGTGGTGCAGGTCCACAGAGACGCCAGCAGCAATGTAGTCAGGCTTTAACAGCCACATCACACTGACTTGGACACAGGGCTCATGTTTTTTTCCTGCCCACTGGAGCTGCTGGAGAACACCCTAGGTGCAAATTTTAGTGAAGAAAAGACTCCTGCAGATGCACTCGCTCAGAGCACATCTCCCAGTGAATCCAGGAACAGTAAAGATTTACAGCCTTGAACCAAAAGGGAGAGGTTCTATTGGACAGGGTGTGAGGTCACACGGCTCTTCCTGAGTTTTCCACACATGCTTTTCAAGTTTGCAGCCCTACCTCAGCACTTCCTCATGGCAGAAACACAAAGGAAGCAAGCAGACTGTAGGAAAACTCCTGCTTTTCCATACTGCATGACCCTGCAGTCGAGGAGCCTAAAATCCCATATTCCTCCTGTTTCACTCTTCCCTGACCCCCAGCGCTCAGTTCAACTGGGAAATTACGCTTTTGCAGACCCCACCCCACAACCACCACTATTTTTAATACTGTTGCAGAGTTTCCAGGAAAACAAAGAAGCTGTGTGGCAGATGCTCCATCCCTGGAGGTGTTCAAGGCCAGGTTATATGAGGCTTTGAGTAACCTCATCCAATGGAAGGTGTCCCTGCCCATGGCAATGGGTTGGAACTGGATGGGCTTTGTGGTCCTTTGCAATCCAAACCATTCCACGATTCTATGCTATGATGAAGTGAGCTTATCATCTCTCCTACAGAACTTCCACTGCTGTCATGGGCTGGTGAAATACAGGGAGCTCGGTTCCATTCGGAAACTATTTTCAGTGTCTGAGTCTGGCAGTAAGAAAGCAAAACAAAACCCACATTTTTACCCAAAATCTCAATAATCATGATCTGGAGTAGTTAATCTTGAGCGAATTTACTGCTCTTCAAGACTCATTGTAGTTGAATATCCACGTAGGTGCTTACTCCATGTTGTGTTGCATCTGGGGTAAGTTCTACACCAGCCTGTGGGACTGGGCTGAGCTCTGCAGAGCCCTGGCAGGACAAAGAGATTGATCCATGCTTGGGTCATCTCAGCCTGGGATATCTGAGAGTAGCAAGACGGTCAGAGAGAGAAAAGGTTGAAGAAGCTGTTTTTCTAAATTAGGTCAGCACACAGAGGGATGCAATAGCTCCTGTTTTCAGTGCTCCAACTTGTTTCACCAAAGCACGGAACTCTCACAGCAACTACCACGACAATTGGATCAGTAGTAGCTACTCCTACACAAGCAAGTGCAGCTGGGATTTATCTGCCGCCTTCTGAACACTCATTTATATGTGCTGGTGTCTCCCAAGTGTCTCCACATGAAATTGAAGGCTACTACCTCTAAATAAAATGTCTAATTTCCAGCTATCCAGCATCAGATGAGGTTAGCCCTGCCGTGTGTCTCACCATGGGAGATTTCTAAAGACTTTGGATTCACGCCTAGATCATCATGACAGACTGACAGTGAAGTCTTTTACCATGGTTTGAAGAACACAGCATGTAGTGATTTTATAGACTTAAATGCCAAGCAGTGATGCATCGTCCAATAGAGTGTCATAGAAGAATTATAAATCACAGTCCTGCAGGAGCCTGTGGATGTCAGACATGTGAATATGCTGATTTGGTATCCATGGTACTTTGGCATGTCTCACATCTTTGTCTTCTGCCCAAAATAGATTAGCTCTTAAATATTACTCAGCACTTGGAGTCCTGCCACAGCATAGAAGACAGTTGAGAAAACACCAAAAATGTGTCTCCCAGTGCAAAGAAATATTGAAATAAACTTCATTGGCTTTGTTCAGTCTGAAAGCAGATCCCTATTCTATGGTGGCGTACCAACAAGGCAGGGCGATGTTATTTGGCTAATGGTAGTTGAGATGGAGATTTTAACCCATGCACTGGAACTGAAACAGGACAAGATTTGAGCACGAAGCTGCTCAGCTAAATCTCAGGACTGTAATCCTTGCTGTAGTCCTTAACTCTCCTCTCTACATGTACAACTGGGTTGCCAGTTCAGACTGAACACAGGAAAGCTATCGTGTAGTATTTCCAGAATTAATCCAATTATAATTGTATTTTATACATACACACATTTATGATTGTACCTATATAGGGTACAATCCTAATGATAGAGTCCCTAAGTTATTTATTGCATCCAAAGTCCCTGCTTTCACAGCACAAACAGGCAATCAAATCACATCATGGACAAAGACAGAGCTACACATTTGCACAAGCAAACAAGGTGGTTTGCTTGCAGAATGTGGGGAGATGTTAATCACTTGTACCAGTCAATTCACCCATGTGAATTTACCATTAAGAAGTTAGAAGTTAACATTATGGTACTGCTCAAATAGAATGTGAATTTACACGTAGCTGAAAAGTAGATTCAAAGGCCAATCCATTCTTTCACGTCCATAAACAACCAAGATAGATAGTTTAATTTCTTCAGATAATAAAAGCCTTTTATTCACTTTGGAAAGCAGAACCCTATCTCGTGGCTGTTGGAACAGGTGGTATAGCAACAGTCTGGACTCCCATTGCCCATTCTCCCCCTTTCCCAGAGAGAGGAAATGTGCTCTGTGAGTCTTCCCAGTGGAAAAGGTGTGAAAACCACTGGCCCATCTACAGAAGAACAGAGCCCACAAGACTTTTCAATTAAAGAAGGAAAGTAGGTTTTATCCTTAGCTGGGAAGGAACTGGGAAAAGTATATTGCACAGAAAACTGCTTGAAGATAATTCCAATGTCTGACACGAAGAGGTAGATTCTACGGCCCTGCTCGGGGTTATCCATGTGCTTGATGAAGGCTATCAGGACACACCACCCTGTTAGACCACACTTCTACTGGGGTACAGTTGTTATCTCACCCTAAACATACCACCAGGCCTGACGTGACATGACATGACTGTGAACTCCTTTTGGATGGGGAGGAGAAAGGAAGACCTTGTGTGAAACGTCCTTCCTTGAACCATTCCAGCTCCCAGCCCACCTGAAAGTTCCTGGTGGGTTTTCTCTGCTCTCCTTCCACCGGTGCAGAGCCAGGCTGGAATTGCAGGGTATTGTATTACAAGGCCCACGGGTGCTGCCTCAGCCTCAGTGAACTTTATTTAAGCACAGACAGACATACACAGACAATATACATATATTTGTTTCTTCTCTGACAGTTCTACAGGACCAACACTGCTTTGGATGACACTCGTGGAGACTTTGAAAAAGTGCAGGAAATGTAGGAAAAAAAAATAAAGGTCTTTTAATCATTTGTGAGTCAGGGTCATCCACAGAAACAACACAGGTGCAGTCAACCAGGCGAGCACATGGACACATCTCCACATACAGTACATTGGGTCTATATAGGTATCTCCACATACATTGTGTCTATATAAAGGTACAACAGTCTCAGAAGTCAGCAGGACACAAAACCAGACGAGTACTGGCCCGGCACGTGCTTGCACTCCCAGTGTCACAACACACTGCCAGTGCACCAGCGTGACCCGGGCGGGGTGTGGGTGTGAACAGGAAAAGGTGCTTCAAACATGGTCTCACTGTACACTATAAAAACTCACCAAATATGCAACAACGTCATAAAATGAACATTCATCTGGGGTTCTGGTGACCAGCTCCTTTGAGTCAGATCTCACAGCTTTTGTGTCACCACAACTCCTGTGATGAATGGTTATTATCTAATAGAGCTACAGCTATCTCTCCACATATATTTTATATACAGTACATGTACACAGAACATACACAGAGCAGTATATGTATACTTTTGTGTTTTCATGTTTGTACATTATATCACAGATTATATGAACACATAAAATATACGTTTTAGGACCTAAAAATAAATAATTTTATAAAATATTCATAATACCCTTCCCCACAAAAAAAAAAAGGGCCCGTAAGTCAAACAAAAGAAATCCAGAAACGCACTCTTGCAGTGTTAACTGCCTCCCCCTGGGCAGCATTTCACTCCTTCCCCTTGTCTTTAAAAGTACAACAGCACAATGGTGGTTTGCAACCATGCACCCAGAAAAAACACAAAGCAGTATAAATCGTTGAGCTGCAAAGTCAGAGTGGAGTCTGGAGGCTGGCAGTCCGACTCTACACTCTCCCACCATCTCCCTTGCTAGGATTTAAAAGGTTCTGCCAGGAGCACAGTATTTTACCTGCAGCAATATTTGCTAGCCTAAATCTACTGACTGCAGTCCAATACTGTTATCTCACAGCACTTAGAACCCAGCTTCTGAGTTATAGCTTTTTTTTTTTATTTAAAACAATCTTTTTATTTAGCAAAAAATTGTTTCCACTGTACCCTTCGTGTGTCCTCTTCCTAATGTGACAAACCCGGAGGAGATGAAATTATGGAGATCTGGCCCTCCACTTCGATAAATATCCTTTCCATAGGGACCTGCCAAGGGAAAGAAAACAAAGAAACCTTTATTCAGTGTGTGTTGGTGCGTGTATATGTATATATATATGCCCACATATATGTTATACAGTCCTTTATACGATTACCAAGAACCCACAAGGTCACATTTTTCATGGCAAGCAGACGGTACAACAGGACGTAACAGCTACAGCAACACCAAAGTCATAGTGCTTTATTGGCAAAGATTTACAAAGAAGAACAATTGTGTATTTTGATAACTGCCAAGGAATGAACAGATTCTGATAAAGGAACCACAAGCGTGCCAAAACAAACACCCCAATCTCCAGGAAATACAATCACCTCAGCTTCAGGTTTGCTAGGAGCAGCGCTCCCAAGGAACTGGTGTGACTCAGACCTTTAAGACTAAGGAGCTAAAGGAAAGCAGAAGAGATGTGGCTTTGTTTTTTCCCGATTCCAGCCAGACCGTGGTAGCATCCATGTCCTGTTTCCAGAGATTTTACTTCAGCACAAAAGCATTTTTGTCCAGGTTGGACTCAAGTCCCCGTTAATGATATATTAGCAAGGTTTGCCTCTTAGCTTTGATATCCTCTGCTCCTGGAATGGCAGCCCTAGTTATTTCTCAAGTGCAATAGCCATCTGCAGAACACTTCCTAGGAGCTTTCTCAGTCTATGACAACAGAACAGGTTCAGGAGACACCCAGCTTTTTAATATTTTAATATACTAATAAAGGAAAAGGCCTTCTGCCTCCCTATTACCAAGCAAAGCTCTGCAATGAGGTCATAGATAATTTTTCAGATACCCTTTATCATCTCCTCCCTTTGTCATGTTGTTAATTTTTCTATTCCTTTTATTTAACAAAGAGGCAAAGATAAGGTAGGTGCAGGCAAAGGGAAGTAAGGCAGCCTCAGGGACTGGGAATGCAGCTCCCTCCCTGTTAAGTCTCCATCTTCTCCGTGCCTTTCTGCACAAGCCCGTGATGCATCCCTGTTCTTCAGAGCCACAGTGGCTGGAAGTCCAGCGTGGCAGATGGTCCAGTGCCTGGCACTCAAGCAGGAAAGCTGAGTCAGGCAACTATGGGGAGGACCAAATGGCCATCAGGGATCCAGGTGGAAATGCATCCCGGGGCCACGTTCTGGCTGGCTGACGTTGCCTCTGACAGATGCTACAGCCCTTTATTATTTTTCAAACACTAAGACCAAATGCCATTTACTCTCACACACTTTCAGGCTCTCTGGCAACATTATGAAAACTGAAAGGAACAAAGACTCTGAATTCTCATCATTCTGCAAGGTTTTCCTCTTTCCTTTTCAGCCAGTCATTCTCATCCCAGTATCCCAGCAGCTATTACTGATTTTGCAGTTCGTTTCTACTGTCCCCAGAGTTCACCTTGCATATGAGTGGGCTGATGGTAAGCACTCCTCCCAAGGTCTAAATTCTCCCAAAACATCCCACAGTTCTGTCCTGCAATGGATCTGGGCAGGCTTCGAATCCTACTTCCCAGTCAGGGACGACACCAGCAACAGTTTGGCCAGGAGAGCCTAGCAGAGGCTTTGCCATCACATGAGCATGTAGAAGATCATAGAATCACAGAATGGTTTGGGTCAGAAGGAACCTTAAAACCCATCCAGTTCCAACACCTCTGCCATGGGCAGGGACACCTCCCACTGGATCAGGGGGCTCAAAGGCCCATCCAACCTGGCCTTGAACACCTCCAAGGACGGGGCAGCCACAACTTCTGTGGACAACCAATATCCTCAGAGGTAGCTCACATATGGAAGGCTGACAAAAGTTTATTACTATCTAATAAGAAACCATCGCACTCTCTTCCCTCACATATTTTTTTTTGGTCAAAGCCAGTCAAATACTCCACGTAAACTTCTCAAAACACATACAAAGTGTTTCTACAGGTTTGGGAGTGTTAGCAGCAAGACAGTTTTCTTCCTACAGTTATAGCAATGCAAGCTGGTAGTAAAAACCTTCAAATGTGGAAGCATCCACCCATAAACCAGCAGAGAAGAGAGTTTCCAGAAAATAGAAGAGGATTTTCTGCTTCCACAGGAAAGATTGTAAGCTCTTACTCTCTTCTTCCTACCTAGCTCTTGCAAGATCTGGCTCCTGTGTTCCTAGAAAAATGTGTCAGACCTTTGCCTGAGTCCCTGGAAGCTATTCTTGCTTCATGAGATATTTGTTCTTGTCCTGAGAAGCCTGCAGAGATGCTTTGTGGCTGCAATACTCAATTCACTTTCTTTTTCTCTATCACTTTACTAAAATGTGCTTCATTTTTTCTTTCCAGTAAGCCAATTTTTGTTCATATACCATCAATTTCTATGCTTTCAGGGCCAGCTGCTCTGGTGACTGTCACTCTATCAGTGCCATAAATTTGCCATTTTAAACTAGGATAAAAGAAACACACAAATATGCACTATTACCTCTAGCTGAAACCAGCTGTGTTTTATATGTCCCTTTGGAGGATCTGTTCAAGACAAAGATCAAGAAGGGGAAGTATATAAAAAAAAAGCAAACATTTACTGGCAAATTGAAGATCGTTCATCAGCCATTTGCTCTCTGAACCTTGCTCTGCCCCTTCTTATAGAACATAGCAGTTAAATTAAAACATTCCTGTGATAACAACCCATTAGCATTTAAACAGGAGTTATGTTTTCCCATGAGAATCTTGAATTTGTCGACTTCAAGTAGCATGAGTTTTCCTTTATTACTGATATATTATAAGATGCTACATTTGTTTTATATGGGTATTGGGCTTTTTTATTATTCCTGCTCACTTGTGATCATTTCTCTTGGCTTTGCAGTGCAAAAATGGTGGTACACGGCCTTTATAGTTTTAGAAGCACCTTGGGGACTGCTGATGGGCCAAGTCAAGGTATCGTTATTCAAAAGGACTTTTTCATAATCATAGAACGGTTTCGGTCAGAAGGGACCTTAAAGCTCATCCAGTTCTACCTCCCCTGCCATGGGCAGGGACACCTCCCACTGGATCAGGTTGCTCAAAGCCCCATCCAACCTGACCTTGAACATCTCCAGTGATAGAGCAGCCATGACTTCTCTGGGCAACCTGTTCCATCTCTTCTTGACTGATCTGTTTCACACTGGAAAAGAATGCACCCTTGTGCCTTACCAAGATGCATGTGTCCAGTAGCCACAGCAAAGCTAAACAGACAAGACTGCAGAGCAGAGGAAGCACAGACAGTGCTGGTCTAGACCAGAAAACATCCCTGTTTCAATCTCCGTTGGGGCTATTTGCCTTCTTCCTACCTTCAGCTGTGTGTGACCCCACCTAGCTGTTGGGAGTCCTTATGTGGTGGAGAGGGATTGGCCCTGCGATAGGAGTTTCAGACACAAGCTCAGCTGAGCTGCTGATGGAGATTCTTGTCCCATGGGCTAAAAACGAGCCCTTAAAACTTATCCAAGGTGTTCATTTTAAGTAGGCTGAACCTGGATGTTTCCCTCTGCCCTACGGTGAGAGACATTTCATTTCAGACTTTGGGGATTTTTATTGCCAGCCAACATGCAACCAAACCAACCCTGCCGTTCCAGACAGAAAGGACCTCTCTTTGAAGCTCCTCAAGGTTCCTCTGAGACCTTCCTGCTGCTGGAGGCTGCACCATCCTCAGCATGGTGGGTGGCCCCTCACGGGGGGCAGGGTGGAGTCACAGAGCTGTTGCAGAACCCCAGGCACACAACAGAAAGGAGAACTCTGAGCTAGGTCTGCTGTGTAAATGAGGTGGGGACAGTTTGATGGCTCTCTTGGACCTGTTGTCTACAGGCATTATTCACATGGCTCTCCCTACTCCCCCATCTGAGATCGCATCAGAACAAAGCTGCCTTTTGGTGTACACACAAGAGATGTCATGGGCTGCAGCCATCAGGGAGCTGAAACCTCCGACCCAGAGGCTGCATTTCAGATCTAAAAGAAGTCAGCTGGAGCAAGAGAAGCAAATCAGTGTCATGAGCAACAGTACTCTCATGTCCTCAGGCCTTCAGCACACATTTTCATGCTTTCACAGTTCCCACTCTATGTGAAATTAGCTGCTGACTGCCAGTTTACCATATCCAGGTGTCCTACTCAGGCAACACGTATTGACTCTCTGGGCCTTGCTGGTATCTTGGGGTTTTTTAGTCTGGAGAAGAGGAGGCTGAGGGCCTCATCGCTCTCCACAACTCCTTGAAAGGAGGTTGTAGCGAGGTGGGTACTGGTCCCTTCTCCCAAGTGACAAGCGTTAGGATGAAAGGAAATGGTCTCGGGGAGGAGATTGGATATTTGGAAAATTTTCTTCACTGAAAGAGTGGTGAAGCATTGGAAGAGGCTGCCCAGGGCAGTGGTGGAGTTGCCATCCCTGGAATGACATGTAGATGCAGGGCTTAGGGACAGGGTTTAGTAGTGGACTTGGCAGTGTGAGGTTTACAGTTGGACTTGATGATCTTAAACGGTCCTGTGATTCTGTGATCATTCGACCAGCCCCTGAGCAGGCCAGCAGAGTGGCTGTGGCCCCTCCACGTGCCTCTGCGTCCCTGTTTGCAAAGGGAGCTGCTCCCCCTGCGAAGCACGGGGCGCTCTGTGAATGAAAAGCTCTGTACAGAAGCCAGATTGGATTACGACGGAGTCTCACAATGCGCACTACTTCCAAAGCAAAGCAACCACCCACCCACCTGATCTCATGGCGTGGAACTCACTATCTGTTATTACACTATTTCTCTAGAGATTTTGCATCTCTGAGGCCTGTTTCTCATGGTTACCACACAATTTAACCTGCTGCTTCAGACCAACGTGCGTTCCTCCCTGGAAGAGGTTTTTTCCTGCTCCCTGACTCCCCATGCTCAATTACGCTCATACCCATGTGCTCTATTTCATGTAAACCCTCAGATGCACACAGGCTCACAGGTTTTTTTTTATTAAAAGAAATGAGTAGGACTCCAGCAAGGCTGGGTGTTACCAGAGCAAATAAAAACTAACACACAACTTAAAATTTCCCAAAGAAATTGAAACGAGGCAAAACATGGCTCTGGTTATAAAGCAGTGGCAGAGAGCAGCTGAATGTTTTGCCTGCTACACAACAAAGGCCAATTCTTTAGGGCATACAGCTCAAAGAGGGAGCATTTCATTACAATGGCATCCTGCACAACACACATATGGAACAAACTCAGTCACAAACAGCAATTACAACCCCAGCTCTGATTTAACAGAATTATTAGAGCTGAACTAAAATGCTGTTATCCACCTCTCAGAAATGTTATTACTGAGGACAGATTACATCACCCTGAGAAGGGCAGACAGGGACTGTCGTGGACAGCATTTCACATGGTTCACTCTGGGATTCTGACCTCATCCTTGTCACGGATTCCCTTGGAAAAAAACCCCTGCACCCAGAAAGGAGTCCCCACATCCATATTCCTCAGCACAACTATTATTCTCCAAAAGATCTCTGTGGGGAAAAACACCTCACAGCCTACCTACCTCTGCTCATTTCTGCTGGAGTGATTCTTTTGGAGCTACTTTACACATATCAGTAGACCAAGACCAAGGGCTTGAGCTGCCAAAACAGCCGTAAGGTGTTTGCTGACCCTCAACCAGACTGCTCTGCATTGCTCTGTCTATCCTGTCAATCAAATACAATGTTTGAATGCAAGGGGAAGCACAACTCCAGACCCCAAATGAGGAATCTGAGGGGCAAGAGTGGCACAGGACAGTCAGCAAGCACACAAACCATCCCAATTTTATGAATGTCTAATTGCAGAAACCGGTGGGTGTTAGACACAGCTATGGGTTACACCACTGAAATGGCCTCAAGCTGTGCCAGTGGAGGTTTAGATTAGACATCAGGAAAGATTTCTTCAGTGGTCAAGCTGGCCCCAGTGACATGGGACTGCCTGGCTCATGATGGGCAAGACTTTGCTCTGTCTGCTCAGGTGAGGCACCCGCTGTCCTTCAGAAACATCACCAAAGCCTGGGGGATCTGCAGGGATCACAGACATCCTGTCCTAGAAAATGGTTCCTATTGTGCTGTGGACAGCGAGGAGACGGACAAGGCCATCCTTGTGACCTGTTTAGCACAGTCTGTGGCCAGATGACCTCATGGGGGCTGATTGAAGCAGGTTCTCTGTGGTCAGCAGTCACATGTGATGTAGAACAACAGGGATGAAGCAGGGAAATGTGTGACAAAGGCCTAGCATGAGGAAAAGGGAGATAAAGAAAGAAGAGGCAGTTATTTTGGAAGTGGGTGAAATTATGGGTAGGTTGTCACATTGTTAGGACAGGGCGAGTGGAACTCAGCTCTCCTTATCACACCATTGTGATTTAAGCTAAGGAATATCTATAGGGCATAGAAAACTCTATTATTCCCTGCAGTGATTTGGACTACATCTTGTCCATGTCTGACTGTGCAACGCTGACAGCTCACTCTAAATACCACTGAACTCTTCCCAGTTCCTTTTTTTTTTGTTCAGCAAACATCAGGCTCTTGCATATCTGACTTCCCAGTGCATCAGAAAACATGGTGAAAACTCAGGCTGGGATCACTCCCAAGCCAAGGGGGAACTTTGGGTCCAAACCAGAACAAGAGGATTGTTCCAATTTGATAGTTGGGAGATCCTTATTTTTCCTTTTGATTTATTTCAGTGCAACTCTCTTTTCAGCTTTGAGAGTGCTTTTGAAGCACATCTCCCACCCTTCTTTACAAGCAGGAAGGGTAAAAGCTTACTATTCACAACTGAATACTGAAGCCCTCAAGTCAAAGGAACTGGGTTTTACGGAATATGATGCATTCTGGAAGTCTTCTCACATCGCAAGAATGGGGAACAGTTTCCTGGCACAAGGTTTGTGTCAGTCCAAACTAACAACTCTGCCAAAAATATGCCCACATTCTGCACAGCATAGCAAGCCAAATCCTTTGCAGTGAGTTGCATTAGTCTAGGTCACAGTTATGTATCTTCCTAGCATTTGGAAAAGATGTAGAAAGTGAAGCTAAAAGCTGTGCTGACTTTCCTGGTAAATGACCAAGGGAACATCTTCTTTTGTTAATTGTTTACTTTGTTAACTACAGCAATTGTCCTTGATTTTACAGCCCCCTCTGAAAGCTGTAACAAACTCTCAGGGGCCTCAGGAAACATAATTTTTATGTTCCATTAACTTAAAAAAATGACTATGTGAAAGTAAAGTACAGGACTGAAGAGCTAGAAGGTCTCACCAGGAACATGTATCATGGATGACAGAAAGAAGGTGATGAGGTGATATTCTTCTGTGATGTCTAAATAAAAACACTTTGAAAGAGAGAAGGGATTAAATTGTTAGGAAAAAAATGCCACAGCATCTCTCCAGGACTCCAAAGTCATGGGCTGGTTAGCAGAAAAACCTACTGAAGCACCTGATTTGTGCAGAAAACAGCTCTGCTCCGTGGTGTGCTTTTCACCAACGTGCAGTGAGACTGAATTACGTGAGCTTAGAATTACAGAATCATTAGGTTGGAAGAGACTTCTGATATCATCGAGTCCAACCGTGCCTGTCTCCATATCCCTAAGAAACTCATTTGCCCGTCTTTTAAACACCTCCAGGGATGGAGACTCCACCACCTCCCTGAGCAATCTGTTCCAATCCCTGACCACTCTCTCAGTGAAGAAATTCTTCCTGATGTCCAGTCTAAACCTGCCCTGGTGCAACTTGCGGCTGTTCCCTCTCGTCCTGTCACTCGTCACTTGTGAGGAGAGAGCAGAACCCACCCCGTCACAACCTCCTTTCAGGCAGCTGTAAACAGTGATGAGGTCTCCCCTCAGTCTCCTCTTCTCTAAGCTAAACAACCCCAGTTCCCTCAGTCTCTCCTCATAGGGCTTGTTCTCCAGCCCCCTCTCCAGCCTTGTTGCCCTTCATTGCACATGCTCCAGCCCCTCAATGTCCTTCTTGGAGTGAGGGGCCCAGAACTGACCCCAGTTCTCGAGGTGTGGCCTCACCAGTGCTGAGTACAAGGGCACAATCCCTGCCCTGCTTCTGCTGCCCACGCTGTGTCTGACACAGCCCAAGATGCCATTGGTCCTCTTGGCCACCTGGGCCACTGCTGGCTCATGTTCAGCCACTGCCAACCAACACCCCCAGGTCCTTCTCTTCCAGGCAGTTCTCCAGCCACTCTTCCCCAAGCCTGGAACTCTGCTCGGGGTTGTTGTGACCTAAATGGAGGACTCAGCACTTGACCTTGTTAAACCTCATCCCGTTGGTCTCAGCCCATCGATACAGCCTTGAAGCATGTTCTACAAGCTCACAAAGAGCAAACATTTAAGCCCCCCAAAGCCAAGAAAGAACACTCCTTTCCTTTGCAGTACAGCAGAGGGAACAGACCCCATGGATGTTCGTACAATCAAAGATGAAGGGCTCACACAAACAACGGGCTTCCCAGGTTCCTGTATTGTACTGTACTCCCTGTGCTGAAGCTATTCCTTTTTGCATGGAGGGGAAGAAGGAGGGAAAAAGGTTGATGATTTAAGGACTCTTTCCATCATGTGTGCAATCTACAGCATTGCCATCATGTAAAAGACAGTGACAGCTTAAGTGAACCAAGTCTGGCCAGCGTCTCTCTAGAAAACTCGCCCAGTTACAAGCCTTGCCCAGTGAGTACAAGAAAGTCCCTGCCAAATTTATAAGCAACCAGACTTGAGGTTCCTGTTCAGAGAAGTCTCAGGTACTTAGAAGCCCGATGTCACTGAAAGTCAGGTGTTCTCATTGGTATTAGGGAGAGCTGTGCTGTTGCACCTCTATGCTTGCAGCAGGGCCATTAGTGCTCCAGCACTGCACAGGGTGAATATTAGATCAGAGCTGAGCAGAGCAGGAGGCATCATGAGTTCCCAAAGTGGTGCTCTAGGGCAGTCATGTATCAAGGGGATCCTTTTAGTTTAGGCTGTCATAAATTAATGACAAATCAACCCTTAGTCTTTTTTTCTGTGTCTTTAAGCACACCCTATAATTGTCCAGCAAGTGATACAGGAGCTCAAGTTTTGCATGACTGGGGAGAGGGAGGATGAGTTCGCTCCTGTTACTTTATGCCCAGCCATGAATGAGGTCACTTATCCCTAGTACTCACACACTCACATTTACCACATAACACCTTCTCAGCAAAACATAATAGAGACTAAGGACTGTTTTATCATCTTGCTGAATTCTGTTGCAAGGAAACAATTTAAACTATTCTATACAGAGAATATCAGCCATGATTAAATGCTGCAGGTTTTCACAGTAATGTGCACACAGCTAGTTCAGTGGTCACCCAGCCCCAAAAGAATCATAGAATCAAGGAATGATTTGGGTCAGAACAGACTCTAAAATCCATCCAGTCTCCCCCCCCCCGCCCAGGGCAGGGACACCTCCCACTGCATCAGGGGGCTCAAAGCCCCATCTAACCTGGCCTTGAACACCTCCAGAGATGGGGCAGCCACAGCTTCTCTGGGAAACCTGGGCCAGGGCCTCTCCACCCTCACAGTAAAACATTTCTTCCTAAGATCTCATCTCAATCTCCCCTCTTTCAGCTTAAAAGCAGTCCCCCTTGTCCAGCTTAAAACCATCCCCCCTCATCCTGTCCCTGCACCCCCTGATCAAGAGCCCCTCCCCAGCTTTCCTGGAGCCCCTTTCAGTCCTGGGAAGCTGCTCTAAGGTCTCCCCACAGCCTTCTCTTCTCCAGGCTGAACAACCCCAACTCTCTCAGCCTGTCCTCGTATAGGAGGTGCTCCAGCCCTTTGAACCATCTCCATGGTCTCCTTTGGACTCACTCCAACATATCCATGTCTTTCTGTGCTGAGGACTCCAGACTTAATTTCTCTCCCTGCCAACAAGCACTGGAGACCCTGCCTCTTCCTTACTGGCAAGCACCTAAACACCAGGCTACAACTTTTCTGATCCCTGCCAGGTGGGACTTACAGGCCATGTTTCTCTGTGTTGCCCCAGTGAGTGCTGACATTATGCAATGAGCGTACTTGTCCCCGGATCCCTTCATGCTGGCAGGTCTGTGAATCATGGAATTTTGTGATATCCAGAAGTATTTATTTGTACTTAAATCCAATCCTGCCTGAGAAAGGACTGCATATCTCTCCGGCTTCTGTGCATCAAACCCTGCTGGTCTGTTGGGAGATGGCTAGTCTTTGGCAATCCTCCCTGTTTCCACCTACTTAACAAGAGTAAAAAAAAGAAGACAAAAAAAGAATAAAAGAAAAGAAATTATTAAAAAGCAGCACTTTCCTGGCAGAAATCTCCAGGGAGAAGTTGCAGGGGTGTGACAGAACAGACGGTGGGAGATGTATCATCAAAGCAACCACTGTCTCCACGGTGTTTCTTCAGCATCACGGACCTGGGGGTGGGTGGTGTAAATATCTTGGCTGTGCTGGCTTCCAGACCTTTGCCCTCTCATGTCTCAGGGGCATTACTGCTGCAGTCCAGTGTCTACGACGTTTGCTATTGCCAGTGAAAGTTCCTTGGATTTGTACTGACCCAACAGCGTGAGGTCTCACAACTGGGCTGGGCTTGCCTGGGCCTGAGCTGCTTTTGGCTTGTTTGAGCTATGACAGCTCCACAGTGTCTGTCACCTACCCTGGGCTGGCACAGCTCTGGGACCACAGCATGTGGCAACTGCCTGGCAAAGCCAGCTTGTCCCTGGTGACAAACTGATGACCTGACTAGAGAGACATGGGAAGAGTGAGCACAACACCAAGGCCAATATTAGTAAGATTTATACATCCATTTTAAAGGTAGAATAAATTACCCTTTCTGTATCTGTCTGAGCTATGAGCACTACTGTAACTATTTCTTGTGTTTTGATTACCAAGTTAAAACATTAAATAACTCACAATACACTTCCAGCTTCACATATGAGGTTGCTCCCTTTGGCTACATTGGATTTTGAGTGCAAGGCTGTATCTATGAAGTGTGGTCATAAATCTCTTTCCCTTCTCCCAGCACTAATTCCCTGATCAGTATGGAAGAAATTCAAAAGTTTCCAGACAGAGAAAATGTCAGCTTAGACACACATAAAGCCTTTTGGTTGACACTTTTAAAGAAATCATCTTAATTAATTATCTCACAAATATCTTGGCTGCTTTCCTTGTAAGAATGTTAAAATTCATAGCATGTAAGGTCTCCCCAGCAGTGTGGAGCAGGTAAAGGCTGGCTCCATAAACTTCATCATCAAGAACGTCCTGCTGGTAGCACCCACCACGTTTCACTACTTGCTTGCACTTTGCTGTTTGCTCCCCTCACTGAAGTGTCAGAGGCAACCCAGCACAGGGGCAAACTGTGTTCAGACTCTTACACACAAGCTGGATTTCTTGCTGTCAGAGCTGAAAGACTCACTTGCTGTTACAACTTCAGGACTTCTCTTTCTCTTCTGCATAGAGACCGGGTGTCTCTTGCCCTGTTCCTGGTTGAAGCTGTGCTGGATTTCAGTCTGTGTCAGTGCAGCATCAAGCACAGAAGTTGTTATACCTTTAAGCTTCTCACAATAAACTGGTGTTTTTAAGAATTTATAGCTTCAAAGAACACATCTTGTGCTCTGCTTTTAATGGAGGTGACCAACAGAGATGGTAGAGCTGCTACAGTCAGCCCCAGGTGACTATTCCTTCTCTAGGGGGCTTTGGCTTGCTTTCAGTGGCTGGGGTATAAACAAGATAGAGCTGGACATTTACTGGACAATGGGGATGGCTTTATTCATTTTAACTCAGAGATTACAGTGGGCACCTCCACTTCCAGTCACAGTTATACAGTCATGGCCTCTCCTGTGGATTGTATTTCCTACAGCCCTTCTTCCTTGAACCAAACCCTCCCAGCCTTCTTATGGGAACAGCAGAAATATCTACATGGAAACGTAAACTGAGGGAAGTGAGTGCTTTTCCAATTCTCTGTAATCCTATTTAGCAAGTAGAAGAAGCAGAAAAGAGTTTCTGCTCTGTTACAACGGGTGCTCAGAAAATTGTGTCAAGAACCTACACACTGGAGAAACTCTCTCCTGGAAAGGAGATGAAGATGTTGTTACCAAATCACACTGAAAATGGAAAGTCTCCAGAGGATAAAAGACATGGCATGATCTTTGAATCAAAGAGCAAGACTTTTAAGCCTTGTATTGAGATTTTGTGTTGCATCGACTTCTGCAGCCTCAGCCCTTAATTTCCAAGTAATAACATCTCTTGAGATAACTAAGTGAAACTGGTTTATGCTTTCATGCTTAACTGACTTTAAAAAAGCAGTTTTAATTTGATATGAAGATACTAATTTCAGAAATGTTTAAAATGTCTGCATTTACAATAATCTTCTTGAATGAAGAAGCTACAAAATTTCAGATACAGCCCCCAAGTGCATTTGGCTTATGAAGTTACTCCTCAACAAACAGAATTTTAATCAAAATATGGTCCACATGTACTGTAACCCTGCAGCCTGCATATTGTGCAATGACTTCAAGGGGAAAGGATGATGATGACTAATTTCCCCTTCTGGGTAAGGCAGTAAAAGTGAGTGTACCTGCTGCTGTCTCAGTTAACTCTGAAGAGTTGAATCCTTAAAGTACAGGATCTCAGGAAATTTCTGGGAGACTGGGGACAAAATGAGAGGAAATAACTGTATGTCTCTTAGCCTTAGTCACCTTCTGAAGGGCCAGGTTCTATCACTAAGATCAAAGATGCTCTGTTCTCTAAGCCCCATCCTGTCTTCTCACACGGAGCCCAGAGCTGATGTTCTCACTGGTATGAAATCATCGTCACAAATGTAGGAATGACCCTGAATCTTGCTCCTCTCCGTTTAGAGTGCAGCTAGAGAGAGATCAACTCGTTAACTGTCCTGTATCTTTTCTAAATCCAATCATTATTTTAAAGCTATAGAGAAAAATATCCTGGGTAAAAGAAGAAAGGCAAATGGTACGGTACATTATACACAATGAGGACAGCAAGTTCCTACAGACTCCTGGTTTAACACAGTTCTGCCATGAAACTCTTCTGTTGCTGCTTTCTTTTCTTTATAACAGAGTGAGTCAGAGGAATCAATACAGGAATCATTAGTAGCTGCCTGTTTATTAATCTCACCACTGCTGGCTCTCACCCCTCCTGCTGTGCTCCTGTCATCAGCAACGCTGCACTGAAACCGCAGGACCACAGCTACATCCAGCTGCACAGGAGGGGGGCACCTGGCCACGTCTGGAGCACTCGGCAGCCCATCCAGGACTTCCCAGTGCAGATGCACGCAGACAGCTCATCAGCTCAGCTGGTGCCTTCCAGCAGGGAAATGGGAGCGACAGAAGGGTAGAGTTGCAGGTGCATTAACACCCAGGCACTGCTGCCGAGAGTGAGGGCAGGACACACGAGACTGTCTTTGTGTTGAAAGCCTCTTTGAACTGAATGAACAAGAACTGATTCAGGAGTCTCTGTCTACCCCCGTCTCCCCCCACTTCCCCCAAGCTCCTCTTGGTCTCTGTTGTGTTTGTGTTTCCTCTACGTGGTCCTGCACCACGTGGTGAGAACACTGTGTTTCTTGGGAATGGAGGCTCAGTGCTGGGTCAGGAGCTGGGGACATGCCCAGTGCCTTTCCCTGGCTCTTACCACAATCTACATCCTCATTTCATTGTGGAACAGGAGGCTGTGTTCACAATTCACCAAGACTGTGGATTCCTAGAGGTAGGTTGCACCAATCTCATCTGTTTACATGGTCAAATGCTTAAAAAGAGAGGCTTCTGGGTATTTGGTCTGGTTTTATACAACAATTCCAGCACTTACACATAAAGATCTCCACAGCTAGGAGAAATGTCAGGAAATATGGAGGGACAGGAGTTGGACTCGATGGTCCTTATGAGTCCCTTCCAACTCAGGTCATTCTGTGCTTCTGTAATTCTGTAAATAGCACTAAGCAGAGCTCTACACTCAAGTAAAACCCACTTTTATTTGGGTTAAACACGCAGGAATAAGACGGAGATGTTCCCAAAGTACAGCGAAGAAATCTAATGGCACAACTTGTTCCATTGTTAATGAGAGACACAAGGCCACCAATTCCCTGAGCTGTGCTCTGAAATTGTGTCCTGCAGCGCCTTTTAGAGAATCATAGAACAGTTTGGATCAGAAGGGACCTTGAAGTCCATCCAGTTCCACCCCACCCCCTGCCATGGGCAGGGACACCTCCCACTGGACGAGGGGGGTCCAAGCCCCATCCAACCCGGTCTTGAACACCTCCAGGGATGGGGCAGCCACCACTGCTCTGGACAATCTGGGCCAGGGCCTCCCCACCCTCACAGCAAAACATTTCATCCTAAGATCTCATCTCAGTCTCCCCTCTTTCAACTTAAAACTATTCCCCCTCGTCCTATCCCTGCACTCCCTGATCAAGAGCCCCTCTCCAGCTTTTCTGGAGCCCCTTTCAGTACTGAGAGGCTGCTCTGAAGTCAGCCTGGAACCTTCTCTTCTCCAGGCTGAACAGCCCCAGCTCTCTCAGCCTGTCCTCATGCAGGAGGTGCTCCAGCCCTTTGAAGCACTTCCCAATAGCATTGGTAGCTCCAACCTCATCTACTTTCTAGCGATGCTTTGTCTCTGCACACTGTATGCAACCTCTGGAACTGAGCAGTGAACACCATTATAGCCAGTCAAGCCATGCTCCTCCTGCTGGAGCTTTGCTGATCTAATTGAGAAAGGGCCTAATATTCCCCTCCTAATTAATTTGTTCTGTTAGCCTGTGACTGAGCGGACTCTGTTCTTTGGGAGCGCCTCAAAAATTAGATGCAATACCTGATGGAATTCAATTATATAGGCTGGGAGAAAGTGATTAAGGGCAAAGGGAGGTCTGATCACACCACACACAAGCTTCAAGGGTATTAGCAGAAGGGAAGGTAGAGACTGCTTTTTCTCAGCTGGAGAGAGAATACTAAGGAGTGATTGTCTCCAGTAGGAACTTTAAAGTTAGAGATAAACATTCTTTGATATCTGAACGCCTTTGCAAGGGTCAGATGTGTAATACCAGAACTGTTCAGATCTGTCTCAGATACCATTCCAGTGAAATTAGGTCTGCACATCACCCTTGGCCTTGTGCAGCAGAACTCAATCCTGATGCTCTTTAATCCCCTTGGGAGCTGTGTATTCCATAACAGGGACAACAGGCTACAAGAGGAGCATCCGCCAAACTGAACACACAGGTGTTTGCTCCTGACCCCTGCCAAGGCAAGCCTGAGCAGGGTCTGGGAGACCCTGCACCACATATCCTAGTTCTCAGTGGGAGAACTGAGTTATCCAAGATGCTAAATGTGGAGAGGATTCAGAAATGGGGGCTCGTAGGCCTAACTGCATCCAAAATTCTGCAAAATTGCACAGTTCCACCAGAATCTGGTCACCTCAGCCATGCCAGTCTCTCCTCAGTGGCACAGGAGTAACAACTCTTCAGAGAAAAGCAGCAGAATTGCCTAAAAGGGTGTCTAAGAAAAGAAATAGAAAAGGGAAGAGACAGGGGAGAGGAAGAAGCGGGGCAAACAAGAATGCCTGACGACTAGAAACCGTTCAGTCAGACTCCTGGAAACTGCCCACAGTTGCACAACTGAAGGTATTCGATGATAACATGAGTAACCACCACGTTGCAAAAAGCACGAAGTGCAGACATTTCCAGGCACATCCTGCATTTTAAAGCACCTGAATAGCACTGATGTTCAGGCATCACGTGCCTGGATTCTGAAATGGTGGGGAGAGAGGTGGCCTGAGATCCAAGGTGTCCAGAAAGCCAGAGGCACCCAAAGTACAAACCCCCATCAGCAGGGGACAGTTTCCTGTGGCAGGGGTGGCTGCAGCCCCCTGGGGCACTGCACTGACCCAGGGACAGGGTGAGTATGAGACTTTAAAGGAGAGTTGGTGGGCAGGAAGGTGTCAGAGAATGTGTGTCTGCTCCCAGACTGGCAGGATCCTCTTGTGAAGGGATGCAGGAAGGGGTGCGTGAATGGGGTCTCCTGGAGGGGATCTTCGAGGCTGTTCATTCTTACCCTAAAGTCCGAAAATAACTGGAAATGGAAGAAAATTGTGTCAGACTATTTTGCCTTTAACAAGCTGATTTAAGGCAGTGGTACTTAGCAGCCTGCCACATCCTAGGAAAGATCTTTTCAGGCTCAATACACAAGCTTTGTTCTACTTAGGAAACACTTAACACATCCTCACTTGGGAATTCAGCAGCAAGGAAGGGGTCAGGGGAAGCAGGGCAGAAGCTGGCTTTGTTCCCAGCTCTTGCTCTGGTGCCACAGGAGACACAGTGCGAGGGTCAGTGAGAAGAAAGCTCAGGAGACTACACTTAACACTAGGAGACCACATCTGCCATGGCTGAGCATCCTGTCCCTGTCCTGTTCAATGATCATTAGCAGTAGCTGGTTGAGAAGGGTCCCTGTGCTAATGAGCACCTTAGGGCAGTGGCAGAGAAAAAGAACTTCCCTGCTGAGTGAGGACCCCTGAGCAGAGGAATATCAGCACTTCTGTAGCACGTAGAAAACACATTCCTGCCTGAGCAATTTGTCTCACAAATATCAGTCCTGTCAGACTGCCTCTGACTGTCAGTGATAGCATTTTTCTGATTGAGGAGCTGGTGGGGGTCACTCAGAGCCCATGCTCCTGCAAAATCATTAAATCATAGAATCACAGAATCATGGAATAGTTTGGGTGGGAAGGACCATGAAGGTCATCCAGTCCAACCCCCCTGCAGTGAGCAGGGACATCTTCAAGCAGGTCAGATTGCTCAGAGGCCTGTCTCCCAAACCATCTTTCATTTATCAATAAACTATCTCTCTCGACTCCCAGAAGCCTTCAGGAGTTTCATCCTGCCTCAGGCACACTGCTGCTCTTAGCCCAACCAGCTGGACACAATAAGAGAAGCTGCCATCCAACTTCTGAGCTGAAAATTCGACAAGCCCAGGCCTACCCATGTCTCTATGTTCCCAAACAAAGACCACTTCTTAGCCAACAGAGAGGTCAAAGCTACCCCACCTGCTGAGCTAATTAAGCACAGCTGCATGGTCCAGGAGAGCCTATGGTAAATGCTCCCAGATTTGTACAAGAGAGGATTAGAAGCTGCTTTGAAAACAGCACAAATATGAGGTGTTTCACAACTCACCCACTATCTCTGTTTGCAGCCAGCTGGTGGCTCCCAGACCGTCTGCATGGGCGGATGTGCCTGGGATTATCCTGCCTCCCGATACACCGAGCTGCTGGATCTGGTGTTTGGATTTAAGTAACATTCTGCTGCTAAATGTGTGTGAGATTTGCCTTTCTGTGCTTGACCCACGAGGAAAAAGGAGCCAGAAGACAGCAAGAAGACACAGCCCTTTAATTCAGCACAGGCTTCCAGCTTTGGAGATCTCAGGCTGGAAACTGGGGCTGAAATTGCACTAAAATTAATTGCTTGATCATTAGAAAGAGAACAGGAGACTCTAACAGGCCAATCAAACTCTTCACTCTGGGCTTCTATTATTTTTATACTATTCTTATGTGAGAGCTTGTTGAAGTGACAGCTTGTTTTAAGCAGGAAACCTTGTCTTTTTCATTTAAAGAGAGTCAACATTGTGTTGACTCTCTTTCAGCGTGCTGAAAAGGAAACTCAAGGAAGAACACACTCAGAAATACAACAAATCTGTATGCTGCTCTTACAGAGAGTGTCATCTTCTGGTCCAACCCTAAGGGCAGAGGCCATCATAGACCTGTCACTGTGCTCCACAACTGGGATTTGGAGAATGCAACAAGCTTAAAATGCTAAGGAAAACTGCCCTTGGGGTCCCAGTATCCTGATAATGCTGGATGCTAACAAAAGATTTTAGAAGTATAGAAGAACTTGTGGTTTATAAACTTTAACTGTGAGACAGGGCAGAGGTCCTCCTAGGAGGGCAGATCATCATCCATCTGCTGCAGCCTGGCTTTACATCTTCCTATGAAGGAGAAGCTGGCCATTGCCAGTGTCAAACGTGAGACCAGAGAACACATCCAAGAAGGCTGGAGGTGCCAGTGGTCCTGTTGGCTTTGGCAACACAGGCAGGGAAGCCTAATTTGATCTGTAGTTCTGTAGTAGACTCCTCACAAGAATTCTGTGACTGCACAAGTGGTTCAAGAGGAAGATGACCAGATACGCCCATTGTCCAGACTCTGGCAGTTCATGTTTGAAGACACAGTTGTGCTCTAGCTGCTGTACAGGTGGTGGTAACCCTATTGTAAGCTGTACTCCTGGAAAATGTACCTGCACACATCCATGACATAGCAGGGTGGAGGACAACTGCCTCTTGTGCTGTCTGCAAAAAGCTGCACTGCTTTAAATCCAAGGCTAAAAGGGATCACAAGCTGCACACTGCAGGAGATCCTCTGTCCCTCACACTTCCTGGTGGGAGTTTTGTCCTGCTGAAATTTGTGTCTCTTGATTTCTATATGTTACTTGAAGAAGAGGAAAGACATGGAAGTGGGTAACCCAGGCCTTAATATGCAAACACTGCTCAGCTATAAATGATGAGAGGCCGGGGATGGAGCCTGGCTTACACAAATCACATGGCTTCGTGGGATCAGAGCCTGTGCTATTGATGTGCAGTTGGTGCCAGCCATTATTTAGGCCCCAGAGAATGAAATAATTAGTGCTGTAGATGTGGCTTCATCATCACAATTGTGTCTTAAAAGCAAAGAATCAGCTGAGAACTATGGGCAGCTTCCTTCCCTTGCACTGCTGCAGCCACTGCAACACGCTGTGCTGTGATTACTCCACTCTGGCGTGTTCTCCACCCCTGCTACTGCGGGAGGAAGTAAATGAGTCCTTGGGGAGTGTTAGTCCTTTAATGAACATCAGCCAGTAACAAACTGTGCTGTTCAGATACACTAATGAAAAAACGTTCCCTTCCCAGGGACAAAGCTTCTCAGATCTGCTTCCAGGAATCAGCGAATTTCAAGTCAGGCAATGAACCCCAAATGACACCGACCCAATGAGAAAAATTAGATGCAGTTGGAGAGGTGAATTATTGGTGCTGGTGAGGTTGCTCCAACATCATAGCATCATAGAATGGTTTGGGTTGGAAGGGACCATGAAGATCATCTAGTCTATCTCCCCCTGCAGTGATTAGAGACACCTTCCACTGGATCACGTTTCTCAGAGCCCCATCCTACCTGACCTTGAATGTTTCCCGGGATCGGGCATCTGTAACCTTTCTGAGCAACCTGTGCCAGTGTTTCACCACCTTCAGGGTAATACATTTCTTCCAAATATCTAGTCTAAACCTCTCCTCTTTTTGATATTGTGATCATTTTCCTTCTGTCTTTAGGAAGCAACAGACTTTTTAACAAGGCACTGCATTTCTCTCACTTTTGCCAGCAGGATCAGCTCCGTTTGCAGTAGTTCTTTCTTTCACCTCTATATGAAGCTGGCACAGGAAATTCCACAGGTGCCTCACACCTATGCTAATAAGAAAACTATCTGAGTCACATCATCTGCCTCTTGACCTTCTGCGCTATCGTTCAAGCTGCTCAAAATTCAACACAACTCTTTTTTGAAGTCCGGAAAGACAATGAACAATTTCCAAAGATCTAAAAATGCCAGAAAATCAAAGAATCATTGAGTTTGGGAAGGACCTCTAAGCTCATCCAGTCCAACTGTCAGGCCAACCCCACTGTCCCACTAAACCATGCCACAAAGTGCCATGGCTACACATTTTTTGAACATCTTCAGGGATGAAGACTCCACCACTTCCCTGGGCAGCCTCTGCCAGTGCTTCACCACTCTTTCAGTAAAGAAATTTTTCCTAATATCCAATCTAAACATCCCCAGAAAGGCCATTTCCTCTCATCCTGTCATTTGTTACTTAGGAGAAGTAACAGCTTGCTCCATCCTCCTTTCCGGGAGCTGCAGAGAGTGATGAGGGCTTCCCTCAGCTTCCTCTTCTCCACACTAACCAGCCACGGTTCCCTCAGCTGCTCCTCATAACCTCTGGGCTCCAGCCCCTTCCCCAGCTCCGTTCCATTCTCTGGACGCGTTCCAGCCCCTCAATGTCTTTCTTGTAGTGAGGGCCCAAAACCGAACCCAGGGTTTGAGGTTCAACCTCACCAGTGCTGGTAGAGGGGGACAATCCCTTCCCTACTTCTGCTGGCCACACCATTTTGGATCCAAGCCAGGATGCTGTTGGTCATCTTGGCAGCCTGGGCACATGGCTGGCTCATGCCCTGCCACCTGTCATCAGGAAGGAAGAGTCACAGTCTCCATTGCTTTTCTGATTTGATGCTTACGAGATTCTGTGAGGAGCAGCTGAGGGACCTGGGGTTGTTGAGCTTAGAAAAGAGGAGGCTGAGGGGAGACCTCATCACTGTCCACAACTGCCTGAAAGGAGGCTGTGGGAGAGCGAGTGTTGATCTCTTCTCTCAAGTGACAGTGATAGGACAAGGGGAAATGGCCATGAGTTGCCCCAGGGGAGGTTCAGACTGGATATCAGGAAGAATTTCTTTACCAAAGGGTGGTCAGGGACTGGAACAGCTGCCCAGGGAGGGGGTTGAGTCACCATCCCTGGAGGGGTTTAAAAAATGGGGAGATGAGTTTTTGAGGGACAGGGTTTAGCGGATGATGGGTGCGGTTGGACTCGATCTCAAAGTTCTTTTCCAACCAGAATATTCTATGATTCTTACAAAGCTCCCCAAGCATTACGAAAGGGCAAAAAATAACATCTTGGTTAGGTCTTGCCTCTGCAGTCTAATGTCACCTGCTGTGATGAGTGACCTAAACCAGCTCTGAAGGGACTATACACGAGGCAAGTGAGCCCTGTGACCAGCCATCTGTGTGCTGAAGGTATGAGGAATGGTTTATCATTTCCAAATGATCGCCATAGCCTGGCAGATGCCAGCTGCTCTGGGTGCCTCTGGCAAAGCAAATTTACTATTTGCAACTGCAGATGTGCCTGGGTGGAAAGGGCTCCTTGAACATCCTGCTGTGCCTTGTGAGGGAAGCCTTGCTCCATTGCCCGACTTCCTGACCGTGCTCGGGCTGCTTGGGCTCAGGGAGTTTCACTGTTGCCACACCTGCACTGCTGAGCACCAGAGGTGAACTGTGGGGAGGTACCAAATGAGGGTACCTCCTGAGAGCAGCCCATTGTTCTTCTGAGCAGCACACAAGATTCTGGTTGAATTAAACAGGAATACGTGGATGGCAAGACACTGGGATAATTTCAGGGCATGGTTTAACTCCTGAAAGAGTAGTGCAAAAGCAGTTGTGCCGTCCCACCTGGAGCCTCTCATAGGCTGAGTTGTGCAATGGCTTGGTGTGCCTGGCACAGGAGGAGGCAAGGAAGTGCTCAGCTCAGTGTTCTTAGCTGAAGAATGAAACCTCCCGTTATATTTACTGTCGGATAAATAAGGTTCAGTCTGGCATAAAAGGCCATTTGCCCTAAATTTGTCCTCAAGACATTTAAGTCTTCACCTGGCCATTCCTTTCTGCATTCAGTGGAAAGGAAATTATCATCTTTGTGTCAATGTAGCTCAAATGAAACCATCTCCAAGGTTACCTACTTCCTTCTACTGCATCAGGAGGCCCCATGACCTCTTCAGACTTAGACCTCTGAATTTGGTTGTCAAAGAGAGAGGTAGCTCTCGACCTTTGGCTGTGACCCAAGCACTGTGGGGATTTGATGGCTGGCAATTACTCCGAGACTTGGTTAGGAAAATTTGACTCATTTAACTTTCTTCAGCTGGCTAGAATAAACATAACTGACGTGTTCCCCATCCTGATCTCTCATCAAATCCAGGATACTTCCAACTTTCCCTACAAGGGGGAAGTTTAAAGTCAGCACTATGAAAAAAAGTGTTTGGCTATTTACCCGTTTGAGCACTGCTAAATGTGGGAGTATGATGGAAGGGGATGCAGCAAGGGTGGCTATGATGGAAGGAAAGCTGACAGCCTGGGCTTGGGTGTGAAGTCAGCCTGCTTGGCCTCTTTGGACAAGTCATGTCTTCGTACTTCAGTCTGACAACTGGTAAAATGGTGTTGATATTTATTTTCTCAGCTGGGCTTTGGGAGCTTCCTTATAAATATTTACGAAGTGCTCTGTTTATAATTGTAAGTAAATAAATGGGGATATGGAACTGACAGTCTAAGGGTTCAAGCTGTTCTGTTTCACACACTTAAATGTAGCCATTTACAGTTTCTGCTTTCATCTGAAAGTAAAGAAGTTCGGACCAACAACTTCAAAAAGCTACAACAGAAACCCAGCTAAGAAAGAAAAGTCAGTACTTAAGAGGCGAATCCTGCTGACGTTAGAAAAGACTGGGAAGAGCTCTTGTAGGTCCTTCATGTGCCTAAAGATGTAGATAGGTGCCTGTTGAAGTTCATAGAAGAGCTGAAGTGTCTAGATCCTTTCTTAAATCAATTTGAAATGGGATGTCCTTCTCAGATAATCAAAAGCACTTGTGATCTTATCACTCACTCATTTTCCTGTGACATCTCTAGTAGGCTGCCTTCAGGAAATTTCTGGGAATCCCCTAGTTGTCTTTTTGTGTCTTCCCATCCCCCTTCACCCTGATCAGCAGTTATCCTCGACCTTTTCCTTGTTTCCAACTCACCAGGCAATTGCTAGTTCACATTTCCAATAAACCCATTGCTAATGTAATGGTGGAGCTCCTTGAGCATCAACTGCCTCCTACACCTGAATTCTGAGTCCAGAGATGGCCCTTCCATGGCATCCCTCACTATGTCCTCCAGCAAAGCTGTTTCACAGGGACCAGAAGACTATCTAACTCTTCTCTGAAGAGAGTTGACGTGAGCAGTGCGTTCAGTATCCTGCTCCCTCCAACACACATCCATCTCCAATAACCCAGACATAACGCAAGCCCTGGATCCAAGCACAGAGTTAAGCCTGCTGCTTCCAAACAGTGTCTCCTAGGAGAAAGAGATCAACACCTGGGCTCAGAAGACCTGTCTACTGATTCTGGCTTATCTCCACAACGGTCAAGTGACTTTGGGGAAATGCTTCTTATCTTCTCCTGACTAAGTTTCCCCATAAATTGTGGATGTTGATTCTCTCCATCGTTAAGTACTTGAAAACACACTTAAAAAGTCACATAAAAGCAAGGGAAGGTTATTCTGAAGGGAAAGTCAACATTGCTTTAAAAATTGCTTTGCAGTAATGGGGATATTTGTCCTGCATGATTATTAACTCATTATATTTTCATGCTTCCCTGGACTTGGACTGCTCTGCAGTTGACCCTTGAGGATGGCTCCATCCTTTCTTGTGAGAGCTTGTACTGACAAGCAATGGGTGATGAGAGATGTCGAGAGCAATGGGTTTAAAAGAGAGATGTTCAGATGCTGGAGTGTGTCCAGAGGAGAGCAACGAAGATGGGGAAGGGGCTGGAGCACAAGCCCTATGAAGAGCAACTGAGGGAGATGGGGTTGTTTAGCCTGGAGAGGAGGAGGCTCAGGGGAGACCTTATTGCTCTCTATAACTGCCTAAAAGGAGGGTGTAGGCAGGGGTTGGTCTCTTCTCTCAGGCGATCAGTGACAGAACAAGAGGACCTGGTCTCAAGCTTCATCAGGGGAGGTTTAGGCTTGATATTAGGAAAAAATTCTTCACTGAAAGGGTGATTGGCCGTTGGAATGAGTTGCCCAGGGAGGTGGTGGAGTCATTGTCCCTGGAGGTGTTTAAAAACAGATTGGATGAGGCACTGAGTGCCATGGTTTAGACGACGAGTGGGTGTTGGTGTTGGGTCATAGCTTGGACTCGATGATCTCAAAGGTCTTTTCCAACCTCGTGACACTGATACTGTGATGATGACATAGCCATGCACCAACACACACTATGCAGACTGCAGTTGCTGAGATGCTTTCTAACAGTGGGATCCTACCAGGATCCCAAAGCAGAGATCCCTAAAGAATCTCCTACTCCACAAGTGTGGGAGGTAGTTTTCACAAAGCAATTTTCTGCCAGGCCTGCTGTGTATTTTAATTGCTAATGGGAATGAGCAGTGTGTATCCCAATGGAGAACTGGTAACACACGTCAGATCTCAAGTTTAATTGGCTGAATATAACACCAATGCCTCATGTGAATTTCATGCTTGACATTAGTTGCTTCAACGGGGTTTAGAGATGTAAATGGAGCAATTCAGATTGGGCTGGAAATGGTTGAACAGAAACAAAGGGAACAAAGGTCTACAACCAAGCCTAAAAGACAAAGGTGATGATATAAATAAAATTTTAGTGACTAATAAAGAGTAAAACAAGTGTTAAAAGTCTACTTAGAAGAAGAGAAATGGCTGGGAATGCTTCCTGGAGGTGTTTTAATGTATGCTGGTGTTGCATGAAGAGGGTGGAAAGAACTGACAGATGAGCATCTTCTGCTAAAATAACAAAGTACTAGTAAATGAGTATGTGGAGAGAACTGGAGGAGTCCAGCACTTCAGAGGTGTTTAAAGGAGGCAAAGCCTGGGAGGTGTCCTGTCTGGCTGTGAAGGACCAATGTACTGAGCCAAGAATGGGTATTAACACCTGCAGCTCCTGCCTTTTCTTGAGGTATCATAGGTGCTCTTCCTTCAGAGATTTAAGAGGTCTTTTCGGAGGAGTGGTGTGACATAGTTATGACATCTTTGCCTCTGTATCACCCTTTCTGAGCTACAGCCCAAGACCATGGACTCTGAAGGGTTCACATCCTTTAAGTAAGGAGGAAACATGGGATTTCAACACCAGATATCTGCTCTGAGATTCCTGCTGGTCTGAGAGGAATTGTTGTTCTGTACTCACACTGTCATAAACCCAAGATCATAAGCTGCTGTGAGCAACAGCACAGCTTTACCTCAAGCAGGCAAGCTCTTCACTGCAGGCTCTCTCTCCATACAGTGGAGTCCCTGCCTCTCTGGCCTGTTGGGATCTCCTAGGATATGCCAGCCTGCCCCAAGTGACACCAAACTTGATGAGATTGGTAGCACAATTTAAAACCATTTAGTGCAGTGTTCAAGAAATCTTCTGCAGGATTTTCTTAAGGAGAACACATGGCACAGCTGTACAGTGTAAGCCAGGCTCCATTTTTTATGACTTACCCTTTCCTGGACAGCTGTCCCCACACTGGCCAGAGCTGTTCATGTCCTACAGCTCTTTGGGTACTGTGCCTTTCACTATTTGCACCTCTGAAAACACACGACCAGCCCCAGTGGTGACTGCATCAGGTAACTCCTGTCTTCTCGATGGCCACGCTCCGCACACCAAGCCCATCCCATCCCACCACCCCTCTATCCCTCTGTTCAGTTAATGGGCAGCTGAAAAAAATACCCCAGCACCTGCCTTTTTTATATTACCATGGAAATGCTTTACTGCCCATGCTGTCAGGAGATGTCACAGAGCTAAATTGCACAAGACAGCCACTGATGGATTATGGCACCCAAAATTAACAGGAGGGTTATTTATATTTTCACTGCTGAAGCCTTGGAATGAGTCCCTTTTTTGTTTGGCAGCACTTCTCCAGAACTGCATTAGAAAGATGCTGAAGGCTAAGGCAGATGCTTGCAGAAAGCAAGTGCTGGCTTTGTTTACTAGGTAGTTCCTCTCAGAGAGAGGAAGGCAGCCGGTCACTTTGATCTTAGAGGTGACACCATTATTTTTCTGCCTTTCTTGAGTGAAAGTGAGCTCAGTTTGGCCCCTTTTTCAAGCAGTTTTAATTGGCCACAACAATCTTCTTGGGCTGAGTCACTCTGAACCTGTCTTTTTCAAGGCCTAGGCCAGATTTGCATATAATTTTGGTTGTCTCCTATCAGGAAAAACGCTGTCAGAGTTCCTTAGTGGCAAAACCTTAACTGAAAGCATGCAGTGGCCCAGTAAAACCATTGCAATATCATATATGGAAGGATGCCACGGTCAGCTTCTAAAGTGGGGGCTGCTTTAGCAGCTCTCTGAGCCAGTCTGTGTTCAGCAGCTCAGGCTGTGTGACACATCCAACCCGGGCAGGGTGCATTTATAAGGATGTGACACACCTGAGTCTGCCCCTTGTGAACCAGGCTGGGCCACACGACTGCCACCCCTGAACCAGCCCGTTCTGTAGGGCAAGCATTACCTTTCTCTCCCACTGCTCAAAAGAAGAACTCAGCAGGTGTTTTAATTTGAATAAGCAACTGGAAGCAAGAGTGGGTTTTAACCCGTGATTCTACGGTTGGTGCCAGACCCTCTCTTGAGCTCCAGGGGAGCACGATGATGAGCAGCAGAAGTTACACAGAGACCTGCTTCATGACCTGGAGGACCCCGTGCCCTGGTGGGGAGGACAAAGCTTTGTCCCTCTGCCCCGCAGTGCTGGTGTTCGCTCGCCCACGCTGACAGCCTGCAGGGCAGTCGGCAAAGCTGCCCTTCAGGGCAGGCACCAAGCCACGTTGCTTTTTGGGATTATTTTCTGTTTGGCTGAATTGCTAATGCCATAGTAATTACTTAGGAAAATTCCTTAATCAAAATCACATTTGTGGAGGTAATGAGCAAATAGGTCAAGGAGAGCAATGTGCCTTATAAGCAGGAGCTGCTTCCCTGAGCATCTGCAGAGCTTGCTGCCTTGAAGGACCATTGGGAAGGCCCCAGGGGGACAGGGCTGTGGGCCAACGCATACTTGAAGCACAGACAGTCTCACTAAGACTGCTCTTTTGGGTGTTTTATGTTCTGGGGATGCTGCAGTACACACCTGCAGTACACACCTCTGGGGAGAACTCTGCCCAGCACAGCCCTGATTCACGGGCCCTGAGGTCCTTGTGGGTCAGTCATAGAATCGTAGAATGGTTTGGGTTGGAAGTGATGTCAAAGCCCATCCCATTTCACCCCCCTGCCATGGGCATGGACACCTCCCACTGGATAAGGGGGATCAATGCCACATCCAACCTGACCTTGAACACCTCCAGGGATGGGGCAGCCACCACTGCTCTGGGCAACCTGGACCAGGGCCTCCCCACCCCCACAGAAAAACATTTCTTCCAAAGATCTCATCTCAACCTCCCCTCTTTCAGCTTAAAACCATTCCACTTGTCCTATCCCTGCACTCCCTGATAAGAAGCCCTATCCTAGCTTTCCTGTAAGCTTCTAAGAGCACATTGCTTTTAAGGAGATGCCCTTAGTCTCTGAGTACATCTGACCATCAGCTTCAGTACCCAGAGGTCTTAGAGGAAACCTGGTTTCTTGGAAGAGTGAGGTCAGTCAGAGCCTCAGATAGTCTGAAACATTGCAAGCACAGTATAGATTTTCTCCAAGACTTCATATTTTAAACAACCAAATCTAAAATTGAGACATAAAACTCCAGCTAGGTGATCAGTATCCCTGACCTGTCTAACAGCCAGCTGCCTGGCCTCCCTCTCGCTGATGCTGGAAATCTTTTTGCTAGATTATTATTTTCATACCATGAAGACCCTGCTGTCAGCCTCAGATCTGAGAGTTCAGAATAATTCTACATGGCACACAACCTTTTGTGAGCTCACTGTACATCTTTTCCAGATCATTCAAAAACACACCGGGCAGCACATGTCCCAAAGCAGACCTTCTAGGGTTCGAATCATTCACCCAGTACAAAACCTGAATGTTTTAGGGAGGTTGTCAGAAAGCTGAAAGTGGGGAGATTTAGATTTGAACTTAGGAAGAAATGTTTTCCTGTGAGGGTTGAGAGGTCCTGGCACAGGTTGCCCAGAGAAGTCATGGATGCCCCATCCCTGAGGGGTTCAAGGCCACATTGGATGGGGCTTTGAGCCCCCTGATCCAGTGCGAGGTGTCCAAGTCCATGGCAGAGGGGTGGAACTTCATGGGCTTTAATGTCCCTTCCAACTCAAACAATTCTATGATTCCATGAAACAGCCCCTACACTTCACATGGAATTCTCCTGTCCTCTCCTACTACAGAGATTAACTGTGCAAAGATTAAAATGTCAGTGGCTTTATCTTCCTTGAGTACCCTCATATTTTAGAAATACACATTGCTATAATTTTTCAGTAATTTCTACCTAAAAATGTTCCCTCCTTTAGATCAAGACATCAGATTAGACAAGAAAAGCAATATTGTATTTGTGTTGCAAAATAGCCTTTCAACTCCCCAAGTGTCTCCAGGGGAGATTCCTGAAGCACACACAACACTTGTTTGGGACAGAGAGCTCCCTCAAGCTTAGCTTTGTCTCAAAAACTAAATGGCAAATCCAGTTTTGACCCTCTGCAGCTCTGATAGTAGGAAGGAATTTGTTTTGGTTTGATTTTAAATCTATTTTCTTTGACTAAATTCAGCAATGGAAAACCAAGAGCATAAGCAAGAAGGATCCCTAAATCTATGAAAGCCAGACATTTCATCACATGTGCTTTCTCCTGAGAGAGCAGAAGAATACATGCAAGCCCAAATTGAAGTTAGCTGTGGTCTTTATTACCTTGCTGGAAAGCACACGGACACTCCCTTGAGAGGAAGATCCACCCTCCCTTCCCACTTTATCCTCATCTTTGGGAGGATTCACCTTTGCCAAAAGCATGGTAATGCCTGGACTTTGTCCTGTGTCTCCTCTACAACCCTGAGTCAGACACTTACATGCAAATACCAAAGTGGCCAAGACATCAGTGCCAGTATGAAAGGAGCCACCTTTCGAATGCAAGCCGTGTCTCTAAGCTGCATGGAGAGCCCAAAGGGTGTGAATTTGGCCATAGCATCAGGCCAGTGCCAGGCAGGGTGTCATTAGAGACCCCAGCACTCCCATGGGCATTGGGATGGATGGGAATCATGGAAGGTTCGTGCCTGTGCCAGCCTCCATCTCCTGGTTTCTTGCCACAGATGCCCTCAGCAGCAGGGCAGAGGAGTTATTGCTAATTGAAAGTGCCCCAGAAAAGCCTGAATCTCTGATTTATGAAGGGCAGTGCAATTAGCCTCATAAACAATTCACAAATGTAAATCAGGGAAGGGCTGGCTGGCAGCAGAGAGTGAAACATTAATGATCTTACAGCTGCTGAAAGGTAAATATTTCATTAGCTCAACCAAGTATTGTTCTGACAATTATGTTAAACTGATGTTCACAGGTGTCACCCCACAACTTAACACAACGCTGGGATCATCTCTGTGCAAGCAGAGCCAAATGCCCACGTGAGCGACTGGATGGTCGGGGTCTGTCAGCTCCTAAAGAAGTGCACACCCCTGGGAGCCTGGACTAACCTGGATGTGTGGGCAGCAGCAAGCTGAGAACAGGAGTTCAAAAAGTCAACATCTTCACTTCTGTGAAGAAACCAACATTCCCCAGGCTGCCACGGGATCTCCCTGAGTGCCAAGGAAAGCAGTTCTTCATATTGAATTCATGAACACTAAAGAAGCCCAAGCTTGGCAGGACCAAATATCTCAACATCATTGGATTCTGCTACAGAGAAGGAATTAGATCTACAGTGCAGAACCCTTGCTCTTCTGGCTACTAAACTGCACAACTTGAAAAGAGAAGGAGGGCCCTGACTGTGTTCTCAGTTGTTTGCCCCTCCAGATAAACCATGCTCATCACTGGTACTCGTGTTCATCACCTACCCTGCCTTAGGTACTTTTATTCCTTACTCTCCAGTCATATAGGACCCCAGGGACTGGCAGGAAGATGTGCCAGGGCAGGGTTAGGTTGGACATTATGAAAAGGTTCTTCACCCAGAGGGTGGTGGAGCACTGGAACATCTCTCCAGGGAAGCAGTCACAGCCTGACAATATTCCAGCAGCGTTTGGCCAAGGCCCTCAGATACACAGTGTGAGTGTTGGGCTTGTCCTATGCAGGGACAGGAGTTGGACTTGATGATCCTTGTGCATCCCTTCCAACATTGTATGATTCTATATTGACCCCGAACCTGCCATGGTGCTCACCCCCACAAGATACTGGCTGAAGATTCTGGGAATTCTGCACAAAATGTTAATTTTTTTCCATTGCATCCATCCAAAATACACTCAGAGAAACAGAGACAGAGAGACAAGAGGAGCTGATACAATGGCCCAAAAGGAAGTAGCAGTGAAATGTAGAATGCACAAAAGGAGAGTGAAAAGGCATGGGGAAGCAACTTGATTAAGAAAAGCACTATGAGGAGTGTGCCAGGGTTGAAAAGCCATGGGGTATAGTCAGGAGTGATTGGTACAAATGGTTTTGCCAGGACTCTTGGCTAAAAGAAAGCAGAACCTGAATTCTGGTATGGGATGTGCAACTGGACACTGAAGGGCACCAGTCTGCAGCAGCACCAGCACTGGGAAATGAGGCACAAAAATCTGTGTGTGCTTCAGGAAAGGCCAAAAGAAAGGTGTAAGGGACACTGAGTTCCAGGTAGGGAGGGAAAATTCAGTTTGACAACTTGGATAGAACAAAATCAAATCAATAAAAAATATTAGCCTGGATCAAAAAAAAAGTCTGCTCAAAATCCATGGGTGAAATAGTTATGAAGAAGTTGTTAGAAAGGAGGTTACCACAGGACCTAAAGCTTGCTGTAAACCTGCACAGTGGGGCACAGGCTTCAGTAGAAATCCTTGTAATGTTCTCATATACCACTGAGTAAAAGCATCATCATGGGAGAGCTTAACTTCCACCTCCAGACCAAAGCAATAATACTGCTGCTAATAGGAAAGCCCAGTTGTTTCTGGATACAAGAGCTGACAGGTTTCTCCATCAGTAAGGAGGGACACCAGAGGTTATGGTGCCTGGGACTGGGGCTGGGCTGCATAATGCAGACTGCAACTGGAACTCAGGGGTAATGACTTGAGAGACAAAAAGAAAGATAAACCAGGGACAAGTCTTGGACACCAGAAGACTAAAGGGTTCAGAACTTGAATGTTGGGTTCCCTAGAATTCCCTCAAATCTTGAGGCTAAAACTATCAAACCGAACTAAACTGAAGGCCGTGGCTGTGCCAAATATTCCACGACACTCTCTGAAATCAGTGTTTGTCCCTATTTTAGATGTGCGACTCTTTGCTTCACAACAAGTCCAGAATCCTCGGAGGAGCGACTGCTCCTCAGTTGGGAAGCTGCAAGGATATTGGTAGAAGAGTCCTGAGGGCGTGCTTTGCTTCTGCCTTTCCTGTGTCACCAGACAGAAGCAGTGGGAGGTTCACAGGCTGGCTCTGCACAAACCAGCCCCCCCAACCACTGCCAGGGGCTACAGAGCTGCGAAACTTAGTCTGGGGGGAAAGTACCTGCCCTCTCCAGCCATGGGCAGACAGTGCTGGGTTCCTTTTAAGGTCAGTCAAAACTGTATTGCCCTGCTAAGATAGGAACAATCCAGCTTCAGCACCTGTGGGCAAAGCCCAGCAGGGTTCCCAGGCTGCCTACAGAGGATATGAGAGTTGGTACTGGCTCTTCAGGGCTGGCACAAGGCACTGGTCTGGGATACTGAAGGACAGGGCAATCCATGTGGTCTCACAGATGTCAAGTGACAGCCACAGTGCTAAACAATCACTCTCTTGCATGTCAGAATGCATCACAACTCATGACAACTTGTCTAACCCCTCACTATGACTCTATCACCAGTAAGTCCTGAGAACAGCAAGAGTTGATAAGAACCCATTCTTATCTACCTGAATCCTTCGATGGACAAATCCACTGGAAACCATGTCAGGCAAATGGAGAGTGGAGACAAGGGGAGAGGAGAGCAGAGTCATTAGTGCAGCTCCCTAGTGCTGCCCTCTGCCACAGCAGGAGGACAAAAAAGGACAGTAAGGTAGGTGTGACAGGAAGGCTCCTCTTCCACATGAGCTCCTCCAGTCCTGTCATGCCTCAAGTCCTCTGGGGGCATTACTGTACCCCTTAGACAGTCATCAAGGGGGATGACCCACACACAGCAGGCAGCCTCAGAGGAAAGTGGACATCAGCTAACTCTGTACTGTGTGGTTGTGCCAGCACCAGGCACTGAATTGATGCAATGAGGGCAGTAAGAAACTTGGAAACTTGAGAACCTCTGAGATCCACAGCGACTGATCCAAAGGCAGCAGTGGGATGCTTCAGAGATGGAGGTAGCTGGAGCTACCTGACTGTAGCCCGTGCATCAAAAGCCCTTTCAACTTCCCCACCCTCACCTTGCTACCTGATTACTAAATACATTGATATTTAAGTAGGATTTAAAAGAAAAACTTGTTCTGTTGGACTGTGCAACCTGGATGCCACACTCACTGTCCATGATCTCAGGCAGCCCGCAGCACTTCAGTTTGCTTAATGCTGGACTTAATCTAATCAGCATGGACACTTCTTCACACCTTTCTTGCATCCTCCAGCCAACACAAAGACTAATTCCTTACAAAGTTCCCTAAAGACCTCTCCTATAAGGGCCACAGCACTGATTGCTACAAGGAAGATGGGATGGATAGGTACCTGAATTTTGAGTGTGTGCTGCTGTGTGAGCAGTACAGGGATCTGGTGCATGGCCCCGGGAACAACTGGAATTTCACATCCCTGTGGCAAGCCTGATCATAGGATCATAGAATGGCTTGGGAAGGGACCATGAAGGTCAATGATGTAGATAACATAACTGCATCCAGCCTGTGGAAATGCTTTCTCAGTAGGCAAAGCTGTGGATCCAGGAAGGAAAGATGTGAAATGAAGGGAAGTGCCACAGAGGCTGCAATACCACAGCTGGGAGATGTTGTGTAGAAAGTCACAGCTTTGAGGATTTATATTTATCTTTGCACCTTTTCAGAAGGGTCATTCTGAGCACTGGGGCACTGCTCTGTGATTGGCAGCAATCGAGCATCTCGTGTGGGGTTTGTTTTAGAGAGCAACAGTTATCCACAGACATGATTTAACACCAGATGATAGAGGTGTTCACACAGCTGACAAAGCAGGGACGGGTTTGGGGAGAGAGCTGAAAAAGTCCATCCACATACATTAGGATTATTTTCCTGAGAAGGATGTGATGAGATATGAACTCCACTATTTGCTAACGCTGCAGCACAGAGAATCTCCCAAAGCCCAGGAGAGTCAGAAGAAATCTTTCCATTAAATTCTCTGATTATAAGTGAGATTGTGGGAGATGTACTCTCCCTTCCTTCTCAAATATTTTAAATCAAACAGAAAGAGTAGTCAGATTTGTCCTTTTATGGGGGAGGACATCAACCCTTCTTAGGTGTGCTCATATAAATCACCACAGCAGAGTCTTTTCAGGTACCTGCAACAAGTAAGATGGTCTGAGGGTAATAAAGCTTCAGATAAGCTTTCTTGTAGACAAGACCCACTAAATTCCCAAGCTACGCTCACACAGTTGATGTGCCAGAAGCAACAGGGACTGCACCAATGATAAAAGCTGTTTGCAGCCAACAATAAAAGCTGTCTCCACATCTTCAACATGAGCCAAACCTTTCTGATGTCTTTCAATCTAGAAAAACTCTTGCTGAAAGCCACCAGAAAACACCCCTGGCATATCCCAGAAGGTGGGAATACTCTGAAGATATGAGCATTGTGAAAGAGAAGCCAAGCTGCCTCACATAGAGGAACATTGCTGGAACAAATGGGAAGGCAGCCCTGCAGACTCTTCCTCAGCTCTTTGCTCTGGACAAACAGAGCTTGCAAAAAAAGCAATAAGACACATCTGGCTGAGACTTTTAGGATTTAGATGCCCAAACTAGAAGAATAATCAACTAGGTTTTCAGAGACTAGAGCAATATCTTCTGCTGACAAATGTTCCCACTTCCCCTAGCCAGGGTCTTGCAAGGACTCTGAAAGCAACGCATCTGGATGTCAGGTGAAATATTCAGTCCAGAGGAGGCCTGGAGCACCCCCTGCTATAGGGACAGGCTGAGAGAGTTGGGGTTGTTCAGCCTGGAGAAGAGAAGGCTCTGGGGAGTCCTTGGAGCAGCCTCCCAGGGCTGAAAGGGGCTCCAGGAAAGCTGGGGAAGGGCAGGGAGGGCAGGGACAGGATGAGGGGGAACAGTTTTTAAGTTGAAAGAGGGGAGACTGAGATGAGATCTTAGGAAGAAATATTTTCCTGTGAAGGTGAGGAGCCCAGGTTGCCCAGAGCAGTGGTGGCTGCCCCATCCCTGAAGATGTTCAAGGCCAGGTTGGATGAAGCTTTGAGCCCTCTGATCCAGTGGGAGGTGTCCCTGCCCATGGCAGGGGGGTGGAACTGGATGGGCTTTGAGGTCCTTTCCAACCCAAACCATTTCCTGATTCATGAGAAGCTAACCATGACTCCCCCAGCATCACCTTTATTTTCACACATCTGTAACCTGAGCTGTAGTTTTCCATGACAAGGCTGCCAGAGTTCCTTAGAGCTTCACAGAGCCTGTTTGCCACTGCTCTTCACAGAGACTGTAGGCAGGGTCAGCTCTGGAGTTTACTGCTCCTGGTGATAATGCCAGAAATAAAGCAGTGAGCCTTTGTTTCAGTACATTTTGTGTAATTTTAAAGTCAGCAAAGTCACTGGGAAGCAAAGACAGGAAGCTGATAATGATGAAAGCAGAGCATAGATTGAAGTGCAATATTTGGGCAGGGCTCTGACAAGAGGGGAAGGAAAGTTTACTGATTATGGCACATTCTTAATGGATTATTGCCTCCAGCTCCTCACCTCTGTTCGCACTTCTGCCGAGTGTGATAGGATCAGCAATCATGAAATGGGAGAAGTTCAACCCATAGAACGTCATTATAAAGATTTCATTCTTCACAGTGCCAAAAGCAACCAGTTGCATTATTTTCTGGAGGCCAATTTAATTGTTGTCAATACCAGTTGCAAATTGGCTTTAACATTTTAAATTGATGTTTTCTGTAAACTGCTCTGATTAATGGAAGAAAACATTGTGTTTCTGCCTTTCATCTGAAGATCTAATGCATTTTAGGAACAATAATTGATCTAGCAAGACACATAGAGGCAAACAGGGAGAAGCAAACCTGCTTACAGAAATGATTTTATCCTTCCACAGTACCCAGTAGAGCTGCAGAACGGTAGAGTGCAGAACAGCTGGTTAGATGGTGAGCTTAGTTGTTTTTATCCCCAAGGAAACTCCTGAGCAGCTTAAAATTCAACATACTTTAACTGCAGGCACAACTGTTTTGATTGTACATTGCCACCATGGTGTCAAATTTGAGTTCTGGAAAATCCCAGCCCTGCTGGTCTGAATCTCAGCTTGAGTTCATCTCGAACTGCATGCAGCCTTGAAGGTGCTGATAGCTGCTCCCAGTTAGACACCGAGTTCCCAGAGCACCTTCGCAGCTCCCCTGCAGCAACTTCTAAAGATCCTGCTCAAGCCTATGGTTACGTAGGACACAGCTCCGTGCTTACAAATTCAGCACTGTCTAAACAGGGTGGTCCCTCTCAGCCCTGCTCCTGGTTGCACTCCTACATTTCATCATAAGATCTCTGACTGAGCAGAATTTGCTGGGTTATTGAGTTAAGCCAGCTGACAGAAGAATGTGACAGCAACAGAGTCAGCACAGAAGGCAACGGCCATGGCAGAGGATGTGAGAAGAAGAGGGCTGAGATCTCCCCTTCAATGGCAGAAGAGCCAATAGAGTCACTCAACTGCCTGTGAAACTGGAGCTTGAGAGGGCAAGCTTGTAGATCCAAATCAAGACTGTTCTGGTCCAAGCAGGGCTGTTCTGTTTAAGCTAAAGCAGAAGCAATTTTCTAACTTTTCAACTAACTCTTGTGTAAGTAACTTCATTATCTGAAAGTTAACTACATGTTTTCAGGCAGTGTCTGCCTCTAGAAACAATAACACTTAAATATTATGACTATCACCAAAGTAACAGGAAGTATTCAGAAAGGTCATTGCTTACAACCATCCCTATGGAGACCAAGGTTATCCCCAAGCTGGGGAAATTAAGTGAAAGGGGCGAAACAGGGTCACAACTACAGAGAGGGACAGACAGGACAGGTGACCCCAAACTGACCAACAGAACATTCCATCCCATCAGGCTGGGCCAGGGCTAAACCATGACAAGGGCTCAAATGAAAGCCTAGCCAGGAGAGTGACTCCACTTGCCTCCTGCATCCTTGAGCCCCAGGTGACCTGCTGCCCTCCCAGTGCTGGGACAGAGCTTTGTGTTGCCCCCCCCCCCAGCCTCCCAGCCTTCTTTCCCAGGTACTCCACAGGACCTGAACCAAGCAGCTGGTGAGTGCTGAGATGGCACTGCAACAGCTTCAGCTCAGACACCCAGGGCTCTCCAGGGGAAGCAGTATCTCCCAGTCCTGCCCTTTCTCACAGGATTTCAAATTCTCCAGAACACCTATGCCAACTACCTGCTCTAATGACCCTCTGCTCTGCATCCTTTCCAAGATCTGGAGGAGGAGGACAGAGCAAAGGGTGAGGGGAATCACCTGGCTCAAACATCATTCCTTCTGTCACCCACAACACAGACTTTGCAGTGTGAGCAACACAGGACAAGCATGAACTGACCTCTTAGGTGTTATGCTCCAAGACTGCTTCCATCTCTGCTTTTGTATGTTTTGAGAACAGTATTTCTCTGCCATTCCCAATCCAGTTGTACAGATTCAGGAATTGGGAAAGCATCCACATGTATCAGGTTGGACCTCCCTACACACACAGAGCCTCCACCTTCCGTAACTGCTTCTCACTGCTGCTGCTCAGTGTCCCTGTGACTCTCCTGCATCCCTCAGTCCCAGTTCCTGGGATCTCACATTCCCACCAGTCCCAGAATTCGCTCTTAGACCCAACAACTGTTACAAATATCAAAGCATGGTTCTGGGGAGAAGGTCCATGTGCTCCCACTTCCCTGTGTGTGGAGCGAGCGGGCAGTGCAGGGCACAGGGCGCTGATGCTGCCGCACGGTGCAATCCACATCACTCAGTGTGCTGCAGCACAAGCCCACTGTCTCCTCCAACACGCAGCTCCCTGGCTGCTTCCACTCCTGCATTAGACTCCTAGACTTTTTTCCACATTAATGCCTCTTTTCCACTGGAACACAGAGCCAGAAAAGCCTGCTTCAATTAATTCCCACATTCTCCATCTGGTTTGTTGCATTGAGCAGGGTGATTTTCACTACGAGGCTTTGTTTCAAAGTAAATCTATATGCTTAACCCTCTCTCCTGCTCACAACTTGTATTAGTCTCTCTTAAAAAAAATGTTACCATAGTAACCTACAGTTTCTAGATATCACAGTGGATGATAAGTGCTGTCAGGCCTGGCCTTGTGGCTCTGGGACTGCACTCTGTCGAATGAATGCTAAATTCCACCAAAAACACTTTAGCAGGCACTTGGTACACACCCAGTAGCTCTGGATGTTGCTACTCCGTGGTGGCTATGCGGTTCATGTGAGTATCAAGACATCACACTTCTATATAAACACACTCTACACCCACCCATTTTTTCCCTGTAAGAGTCAGACTTCTATTTTTCTTGATATTTTGAATTTTTTTCAAATTTGTCACTTGTTCACTGTTTTGATGCACAAAACCCTGACACCAGTCATGGGCGATATTTGGATGCGAGACACAAGAAAGTGTTGCAAACGTTGTTGCTTTTTATTCTCCAGTAAATCCACTGGTAAATATATTTGCAGTGGGGATGTTTTGTTGTCTCATGTGCCTTGTTAATGGGGCAGAGTTTTCCCAAAGGTTGTTTTTCACAGATTACCCTAAAACTTTACAGCTCAGTAAAACACTCAGGAGACCAGAATAAATCAATAACTGGAGGCAAAAGTAGATGTAGCCCCAGTCTCACTGAAAGGAGGAGGAGGCTGCTCAGGAGAGCACTGGGGATCACAGTCTGCTTGTATTAGTGGCCAATCTGGGTTAAACACTTATGGCTGCTCATCTCCCACAGGATCAGGTCCTAACCTCTGGCAGCACCAGAAACAGGAAGCTCGATGTCCAAAATAATAAGATTAAGAAAGGATAAGCAAAGATATATCCAGGAAGATCTGCGAAGATCTTGTCAAGAAGGCCAACAGCACCCTGGCTTGGATCAGCCATGGTGTGGCCAGCAGGAGCAGGGAAGGGATTGTGACCCCATGCTCAAATCCTGGGTTCAGTTTTGGGCCCCTCAGTACAAGACATTGAGGGGCTGGATCACATCCAGAGAAGGGAACAGAGCTGGGGAAGGGTCTGGAGTCCAGGGGTTCTGGGAGCAGCTGAGGGACCTGGGGCTGTTTAGTCTGGAGAAGAGGAGGCTGAGGGGAGAACTCATTGCTCTCTGCAGCTCCTGGAAAGGAGGTTGGAGCAAGGCAGGTGCTGGGCTCTTCTCCCAATTAACGAGTGATGGAAGGAAATGGCCTCAATTTGTGTCAGGGGAAGTTTAGATTAGATATTAGGAAAAAAATCCTTACTGAAAGAGTGGTGAAACATCGGAAGAGGCTGCCCAGGGCAGTGGTGGAGTCCCCTTCCTTGGAGGCATTCAAAAACCTTGTGGCCATGGCATTTCAGGACATGGTTTAGTAGGCATGGTGGTGCTGGGCTGATATTTGGACTGGATGACCTTAAGAGGTCTTTTCCAACCATTATGATTCAATGATTCTATGGAATGAGGAGAATTAAGCTCATTGCACTGTAGATCGTTTTTCTGACTTTCCAAGCCATCCCTTCTCCTGTGTTTCTTGCATTACAAATACTCTGGGACACAGTCTTTACTGTCCAATGCAAGTGCAAAAGCTCTCACATACTGGTAGGATACTGGATGGGATTAGTCAGGTCCGTGCCCATGTGAAGATGCAGGAGGAAGCATCCTCACGCATCCTAAAGCACACCCTGCAGCACACATCCCCTCCGAGAGGCACTGACCTCAAGGGAAGGGTGGTCCCAGGGCAAAACCTTCTCTCAGTACCTGGGCAAAGGGCATAAATTAATCAGTGACAGATATTTACAAGGAATTTCTTTGAATTTGAGGAAAGATGGTAACCCAAATACCTTCTGAAGTAAGGCCCTTTCCCCTCTGTGCTCCATTTCCTCATCTGTAAAATGGAGACTGGTAATGACACAGCATGGGAGTTAAAGGTCGTCAGCTGCCCTGGTGCCAGAGGTGAGTGAACACCTATGATGTCTGACACTGCCACAGCCCAACTTAGGTCCTAAGTAGGTGATGAACCTAAATCTCTCACACAAAAGAAGACAGCAGCTGGTGTCCTGTCTTAGCTACCCTGCACCACCTCTCCCCACTCTCTGCAGGACTGATCCTCCCTTTCGGCAACGGTATTTTGGATGCCAGGACACTGAGTAACTCTTCGCCTTGAAATGTTCTGAGAAAGAAAACTCTGAAATTTTCTGGGGTCTCAGAAAACCTATTAAGCCATTTGGGATTTTCCTGTGAGGAAAAGCTGTGGGAAGCACTGAGGCTTACCATAACAGGGGTGTGCTTAAATGGAAAAAGGAGATGGAGTGGCATTGAATTGCCTTATCTTCCAGAGATCCTAGAGGTTTCAAAGATGGTCCTCTTCCTTTCTTTTCAAATGTCAGTGAACGGCAACAGGAGTATGGAGAAAAGAAAAACCCCATTCCTGGAACTCTCTGGGTGTTTTCCAAGTGGTTTCCCTAATTCTTCACCCGCCTGCACCTTAACTAGTTTCTTACAATAGAGCACAGGGGCTGTAAAATGCTACTGCGGGGACTGGGGGATCATTTTACACCTGCTTTGTATTCCCCTGAACAGCTGTAAATGACAACACAAACTGTGAAGCAGCAGGGAATGTGAATGCCTTCGACATACATTTCTACACTGATCCTCAGTAAATTAATTCAAACAGTTGCTGGGGATTTGGGGGAGAAGCTAGAAAATTCAATGAATGAATAAAGGAAGCAATTTGAAGCAGAGAACAGCTGGAGACTTAGGGGGAAAGGAGAAAGGGAGAAGGATGGCCAGGGAGAAGGCAGCTAGAACCTGGAGTCTGAGAGGCCAACTGCCCTGGCTCATCTTGGACTCCAGAAAAGGGCCAGAGCTTGTGCTGAGCCCATAGCCCAGGGACAGCAGAGTCAAGTGCACTGATTAGGATGGAATTACTCCCCATGCTGCTCTGCCTGTATTTGGCTAGAGACCTTAGCTACAATTTCTATAAAGATTAAAGGCCTCTCCTGCATTCGTTCATATTCAGAACAAGCTCAGAATATGCCTCTGGGTGGAAGGCACTGCTGAAAACAGCACTTTGAATATGTACATCTTTGGAACATCCTGACTCAAATGGCTTATTAAAAGCCTTCCCCAGATATATCAGGCTAATCAGAGTGCTAGCCCGTGTTGTTTGGTGCATTCGAAGTGGTAATCCTGTCAATAAGCTCTTCTTCACACCTGCAGGTGCCTCCATCCCTGGAGCAGGTGAATAGCAGAAGATTTTTCACACTGGAAAATTATCTCAATGTATCCCTGTGGTCAGCTCTTTGCTGGCACATCTGGAGCTGGTTCTAGACCAGCACATTCTGTTGGCAAGGCAATTTGATATTCTGAGAATTAAAAGGCCAAAAAGAATATAAAACTAGGCCACAGTCCTTCTCCAGCAAGTATAAAAAAAAAAGTCTTGTCATTGCTCTTAAAGTCTCCTGATCCTGGAGGAAGTCTGAAGCAGCATGATTCCAGGCACAGATTTTACCTACCTGCCTCATGGGCTGACATCCTGGAACCCTTCACTGGTGAAATATTGCACGGGGCAGCAAAGACATCCTTGTCCTGAACATATTTGGAGAGATTCTCCTCCCACATAGCTTCCCACATCAGTCTAACGGTCCCTCTCTCACAGGTGGCAATACTAAGAAGGTGAACTGTATGAAAAAGAGCCAGTGTGGAAAAGCCAGAATGAGACTTGGAGACTAAAGGATCAATTCAGACCAGGTGCTGTCCTGGAGCATCACAGATTTGTACCAGCTGGGACATAAGCCTCTCTGACCCATAAGGACTTACCTAAACCAAGCCCATGTGCTACCACTATGATGGCAAAACACTGATTTACACCAGTCCAAGATGTGATTCAAAATCTTACTTGGAGTCATTTGTGGTTTGGTCTCAGTTTGGAAAACAGTAATGAGAGAGCATCAGTCCCTGCAGGACTGTTAGTTCTGAGCTGGCTACTCCTCTATCACCAAGGCAGTCAGAAAACTCCCATCTGACAATTCCTGCAAGGATTGTACCTTGTGGGTGCTTTGCTCAGCCACGTTTTGGGAGAAGCAAACAAACCCTTTTCATCTGACTTTCAGAAGGCCTTCAGATAGCCAGGGATGATACTGGAGGTAGCCATCTGAGCTGAGAATCTAGTCTTAATTGTTCCTCTAATGCCAATGTCCATCAGCCTCATTGTCACAGGAGCTGCCCTCATCTTTTCTGACACATCAGTTGACTGTGGATGTTGCAGGAGGATTGCCTCTGGCTCAGACTCCTTCTCTTGTGCCAAATGCAGCACCTTCCTCTATGGGAGCATATTGCTGCCTATCTATGACGTTTTCCAAGCCTGCAGGAACTATTGACCTTTCCCCCATCTATCCTCGTTCTTGTCTATGTTTGCTGGCCATCAACTGAACAAATGAATGGCACTGACCTTCACAGCATATGCCAGGATAGAAAACAAGGCCAAGGAGAAAAGATGAGGGAAATATCACTCAAGTTTTCCTGCCAACACCCCTAAAGGTGCTACCGCAATGGAGATCTCAAAAGTGCCAATAAGTGGCTAAATGAGATGGATTTCCTGTAATCTCAGATTCATCATATTTTGCCTGTTACTCACAATAGCAAACAGGGAACTAACAAGAGGTCTGTGTGGGCTGGAGGAGCAGTCCTGTCCACAGAGAGTGCTGTAGCTCATATTAATTAGGTGGTGCACAGCTGGCTGACCCAAGAAACCCATAGGCACGACTTCCAGCTTTCCTTATCCACAAGGAGCCTACCTGCACAGCACCAGCAGCACGACAGAAAAGCAGCAAACAGAACTGTCAGTGGAAGTGAGGGTGGGTGGAAGGGGAGATGAACTGTGCCCTGCTACCCCGAAAGGCCATGAGCTTGATTCTCAGAGGAAAGCAAAAGTGGCAATAATATCTGGAGAGGTGCTCTTCAGACACTTGGGACCTGAAGCACGGCATAATTCAGCATGGGAAATGTATTCTTCCAAAAAATAGCCAGCTCCCACACCTGGGGAACATGGCCATTTTAAGGTAGCCTGAAGATGTCTTGAAAGCCAGCTGCCTTGTCTGAAGAAAGACAACTGTCCCTCTGTCCAGGACAGAGAGACCTACTTCTTTTATTCCCTTAAACAAGCATTACTTACATCTGGGTTCTTTTCCCTCAAAGCTCAACAGAGAAGTACAGACTAAACAAGAAGTACAGACTAAACCTAACACCAGGCCTTCCTGTACCACTGCAGAGTTTAGGGAGCTGTGAAACCACCTGCCGTGAGTTCCCTGGGCAAAGACACTGAGGACTTTGCCTTGTTCTTCAATTCTCCTTTGGGCATCTGTGACACGCTGGAGACAGTTGCCCATGTTTTGGTGGACCACCAGAGGAAGTTGTACATTCCCATCCAGTGATCTCCTGCTGTCACCATTTGAGGGCTGTCACTGTTGCAGGAAGGGCAACATCTGGCCCCTGGGAGACGGACTCCTCACCATACTTCATCAGCAAAGAAGGTAAGTGCTGCAGGCACGCCCTCAGCAGCTCCTGCACACACTGCTTTGTTTGGACTCTGCTGCCTCAGACACAGACCACCTCCATTTGTCACTGTCACCCACAATCAGATTGTTCACTGACATCAAACAAGCCTAAATGGGAAAACGAAGCCATGGTTTATTTAGCGAGTCTTAAGGGCACCCTTCTAGTTATAACTTTGGAAACAAAATTTCCAAGTAAAACAAATACAAAACTCAATCTCTGGCTGTATGGAACAACAATAAACCTTTCTGGTTGCTTAACCTCTAATTCTCCAGAGCCCTGAGACAAACCACAGCCGGCCGACCTGATAATTCAAGTCCCCCTGCAAAACCCTACAGCATAAGGTCATGGAATCATTAAGGTTGGAAAAGACCTCTAAGCTCATCCAGTCCAACCGTCAGCCCAACCCCACTGTGCCCACTCAACCATGTCCTGAAGTGCCACATCTACAAGGTTTTTGAACACCTCCAGGGATCTCTGCCAGTGCTTCACCACTGCTTCAGTAAAGAAATTTTTCCTAATACCCAACCTAAACCTCCCCTGGCACAACTTGAGGCCATTTGCTCTCATCCTATCACCTGTCACTTGGGAGTAGAGCCCAGCACCCACCTTGCTACAACCTCCTTTCCAGGAGCTGCAGACAGTGATGAGGTCTCCCCTCAGCATCCTCTTATCCAGGCTAAACAGCCCCAGGTCCCTCAGCTGCTCCTCATAACACTTGTGCTCCAGACCCTTCACCAGCTCCCTTGCCCTTCTCTGGACGCTCACATGGTCTTCTCATGGCAATGTGCAGCACCAGTGAGCAGTGTTCCTCCTGGATCTGCCACTACATGCTACCACCTCTATTCCCACCTACACCCTCCACAGCTGTTCCTCATTCTCCTATTTTTATTTCTGTTCTTCACTACCCACCCCAAAAGCAAGTATGGATGGTGACTCTTTTTCTCCATACATCCTGGGGCTTAAGAGCTTCATTCTTGTTTAACGTGCTGTAACCCATTCTTGTTCTCCAACTTTTATCTCCCTCCCAACATAAAGATTTTAGTGTTCACTTAAACAATTTCATGATTACCACAATAATCTGAAGATCAGCTGAGTAACAGTCGTTATGACACAGCATCGCCCTGTTCTGCAAATGAAACTGTATAAAAACCATTAACTGTGTAGTTGGTTTATGAGCTCATGATCTTTTGTAAGTGATTACTTTTCTGTCTCATATGATATATAAGGACATGTTAATAATAGATAGAACCAAGCCAGGAACAAGTTCTTTTGGGTGAGCTACAAAAGCAAGTTGTCCCTTCCCAGCTTTGGCACGGGCTTGGTGCAATATTCGGTCCAACTGGCTGCCCTGAGGCAGAAGTCATCAATTACTCCTACAGCTACCAAAGGCTGTGGAAGGTTGTGCTGGAAGCCAAGTCCCTCTCCTTTGTAGCTGGGTTTGTGGGTACCTTCTCTTAGTGGGCTCCTGTTACCTAGAGCCTGCCTGTTTCAGCCCTGACTGAACTGCAGCAGCTTTTCTCTTTCACACAATATGGGCAAACATACAGACAGGCAGAGGCTGAATGAACAGACTGTCATCTTTAACAGCATGCCTTTTCCTTCCCTGCCTCCTTGCTCATCTCATGACTCAATCCTCAGCCAGGACCACGCAGGCTTCTTACTTGCTGCTGCCACTTTGTCCTATGACCATTTGTACCCACACCCCACTCACGATACCTCTGCTATGGTCCTTGCATCCTTGTGTGCCTTCACTAATATAGAAGTGAGTCTCAAAAGTGTCCATTGGAGCCATCAGCTACTGACAGACACCACAGAAGGATACTGCACTTATCAGTCCCCCTGGCAAAGTTTCCCGTTTGCCTTGTCTCAGACTTGACAATGTCTGAACATGACACTTAATTCAGACTTCCAGTATCCAGCTGCTCTCTTCTGCTGCAAGCAAAGAATTTCTTCTGCATCTTCATTTAGGATTTGCCCGCCCTAACTGAGCAACAGGAGCCAATGGGAAGAAATAGGGTGTCTTCAGGAAGGGATTCATCTCATCATAAGGCTTATAGAATTAGAGAATTATAGAATCACTAAGGTTGGAAAAGACCTCTAAGATCATCAAGTCCAACTGTCAGTCCAATCTCACTGTGCCTACTAAACCATGTCCTGAAGTACCACACCTACACATTTTTTTGAAGATCTCCAGGGATGAGGACCCCACTGTTGCCTTGGGCAGCCTCTCCCAATGCTTCAGCACTCTTTCAGCAAAAATTTTTTTCTTACTATCCAATCTAAACCTCCCCTGGCACAAGAGTTATGTCAGAATTGTTCTCTATACGTGTTCACTGGCCATAAACCCTTATCTTGTCTTTCTGTCCTGGGGCAGAACCACTTATCCTCTCAAGAGCCAGTCCCAAGACCTAGATATTCAGAAGCACCTTCCTGTTCCAGAAAACTCCAGCCCAACATTTTATTTCACAGGCATAACTTTCTAGAATACAAAATTACAGGGTTTGCTGGCCTCTGAGTGAAAATCGGAGAACAAAGAAATCCTTCTTAGTTCTCAGGGAAATTATTTTGTTCCCAGCAGCAGGGGAGTCTCCCAGAGAACACGGTCACCTCATCCTGTCTCCACAGGGTGATGCACATTGCAAAACCCTTCTAACAGTCACCAGAGTGAGGCAACGGAAACCGAACCATCACTGCCCTCAGTCCCAAAGAGCAGAGCAGATCAGGTCCCTCCGAGCAGCTCCTGCCAACTTCCTTAAGAAGCTTCTCCAGCAGGGACTTGTAGCAAACCCTGCTCCAATCATGGGGTGACTCAGGTCAAGAAACTTCTACGGGAAGCTGAACAGCTTGTGACTGAATGAGGGCACCTCTTTGAGGCACACCCAGTTGCAACTGAGAGATAGCAAGTGATGGCAAGGCTGCCACATCCCACTGAACAAAGCTGGTCAGCAACCATCGAGACGTTGCTGCGACCATTATCAATATATGAAGCATTGAAGAAATTAAACCAATACCTTTTACCTAAGAGGCTGCCATCCTTGTGCCACGGGGGAGATCAAGAGAAAGAGCACTCAAATGGTTTGACCAAGCAGAAGCTAAAAAAAATATTGTGTTCCCCAATTCGCAGACCAACGCTCCTGGAGGACCTCAGACCAGTGTCTTTGAGCTCCTGGGATACCCTCCAGGTCACTTTTCACAATTTCCTCTCAGACTATGCCTATGGTTCACCTGAATGAATAAATGCAGCCCCAGTTATGTGGGTTCCTTTATTCTCAGCTGCTGTGTGCAGAGAGCCCAATTATGCTTTATGGCATGTGTGTTCTGTTGGAAATACACAATGTTCTAAGCTTAATACAAGCATTTTGGTATAAGCTGAATTTATACCTCACTGATTCTGAATTTTTAAAATGCCTAGAGAGAACAGCCACTCTGTTCAGCAAAAACCTTAAAGAATCATCACCACTGATCCTTGCACTCCTCTGCTCTATTTGATTGCCTTTTAAAGCCATTTGTTATCCTAATTCTTTGTTTACAGAATCCACTGTTGTCAAGTGTGATCTGCTGATTTCTAAAACACCACTGGTACAATCACCACCTCTGCAGAGAGAGAGAGAGCAGGAAAGCAGCACTTACCTGGGTTACTTTTGGAGGTGCGCACAGGGGTGTAATGGTTTTTGGAAGATGTCCTGACTGGGGTGTTTTCTTTGGGGGAGGTATCTATGGCCGAGATAGTCTCTCTTTCACAGTGTGCTATTGGGATTGGTCCCTGCTGCCTTAAGATGTCAGCCAGAGCCCTGGGGAGAGAGAAAGAGGGAAAAAAATATTTTCACACAGTAGCTAGAATGGTATTTTCACTCTTTTTTAATATTTTCACTTCCACGGTCACCGTGCGAATCCAGCAGCAGTCAGATTTCTACCATAAACAGAACAAAATTAACAATAACAAAAAAAAATGGCTTAAAAGCTCTGTTTCTGCTGCATGTATTTATAGGCTTCCCTGGCTATTGTTTATTTTTTTTATGCTTCCACTAATTCACTTCACCCCAGGGTTGTGCTATCTCTCCATCATTTTCCCTGCTGTCAGTGACTGCAGATGAACCCTTCTCTGTAGCATAAAGCACCGCCTTCATGAAGAGTCACCAACAGCCAGAGCCCTAAGACTCAGGCACTGGGATCTGCTAAAGAACACACCACAACTACCCTGCCCAAGCCAAAACTTCTTCAAGATTGAATCAGATTAGGACTCCAGTCCTCACACTCCTTAAATCCTTGGGTTTTTTCTGCAAGAAGGTCAATCCACGGCAGTGGTGACAGTGGGTTTTCTAAAAGACAATCAGTAGTCCAGAAGAAAAGCATTAAACCATTTTCATGAGTTAATATCAACACAGCTATGGGCCTACCTTTGGTGTTTTGTCCATTAGGGATCTCTTTAACCATACCGAGGTCTCTCTGCAGTACCCCAAGGAAAAGAAATGTCATACAGTTCAGTTGCATCCAATGTTTTCCCTTTGGACAAGTGGATGCTCAAAGATTTTTCTCCTCTGTGAATACCATGGACACAGAGGAACAATTATAGCATGAATTGCACTGATTTTCTTAGTGCAGGCACAAGCTATCTCTTGAGCCAACTGGAAAAGGAGGAAGGGGGGGCTTATGTGGATTATAAGGGACAGTGGCAATTCAAAGACAATAGAGTATGAAAGGTTCTTTTCTCTTGGCAGAGGGAATATGCCTAATGTCACCTTGGGTACCAAGAAAGATGTAGGGAGGAGAAATTTCATTGCTGCATATCGACGAGAATGATGCTGGTGTTGCTCATACCCACTGACATTCCTTAAATGCCATATTTCAGGTCTTTCATATGAGAAATAGTTTGGGACCTGAGTCCATTCCATTTTCCAAATCATTTCCTCTACAGACTGCTATCCTTGTGCATAATGAATTGTAATACCAATGAACTCTACAAAAGAAACTTTTGGAAGATCTCAGAAGCTCCAGAAGAAGATTACATTAGTTCACAACCACCTTTACAGAATAAGAATAATTTTAAACCTATTTGATTATTTATTGTTTGTAGAGAGAGCAGGCATAGAGGCTATAACCAATCATATGTGCACACACACTGATGCATGAATCACAGAATTGTTTATGTTGGAAGAGACCTTTAAGATCATTGAGTCCAACCATAAAACTAACACTGCCAACTCCAGCACTAGACCATGTCCCCAGTTGCCACATCTCCACATCTCTGAAATACCTCCAGGGATGGTGACTCCACCACCTCCCAGGGCAGCCTCTGCCAGTGCCTGACAACCCCTTCTGTTAAGAAACTTTTTCTTATATCCAATCTAAATCTCCTTTGATGCAACTTGAGGCCATTTCCTCTTGTTCTGTATCTTGATACTTGAAAGAAGAGACCAACACCCACCTCACCACAACCTCCTTTCAGGCATTTGTAGAGAGCAATGAGGTCTCCCTCAGCCTCCTCTTCTCCAGGCTAAACAGCCCCAGGTCCCCCAGCCACTCCCAGAACCCCTGAGCTCCAGCTCCTTCCCCAGCTCTTCTCCCTTCTCCCTCAAGGTCCTTCTTGTAGTGAGGGGCCCAAACCCCAGGATTCAAGGTGTGGCCTCACCTGTGCCGAGAACAGGGGGACGATCCCTTCCCTGCTCCTGCTGGCCACACCATAGCTGATCCAAGCCAGGATGCTGTCGGCCCTCTTGGCCACCTGGGCCACTGCTGGCTCATGTTCAGCCACTGTAAACCAAAACCTCCAGGACTTTTTCCACTGGGCAGCTTTTCAGTCACTCCTCTCCAGGCCTGGAGTGGTGCATGGGGTTGTTGTGACCGAAGTGCAGGACCCAGCACTTGGCCTTGTTGAATCTCATACAACTGCCCTCAGCTATGGATCCAGCCTGTCCAGGTCCCTCTGCAGAGCCTTCCTGCCCTTGAGCAGATCCACACTCCCACACAAACTGGTGTCATCTGCAGACTTACTGAGTGTGAATTCAATCCCTTCATCCAGATCATTGGGTGGTAGTGTTGGGTCATAGGTTGGACGAGATGATCTCAGAGGTCTTTTCCAACCTTGTGATACTGTGATAAGGATATTAAACAGAACCATCCCCGTGAGTGGCAGAACAAGAACCTGAAACTGGGGCCTGAGGTCCCTGACCTGTGCATTACCACACAGTTCCCTCCTGAGGAGAGTATTCATTCAACCACCAGTAAACCTGTTGGCTTCTCTGAGCAAATACCTCCCCACTGCACTACAGATCTTGCTGATTGGAGAGGATGTGGGAAGCTAATGAGTTCTGTCTATTTGGCACCAGCATCCAGTACATCCCGTTGGAGACAACACATCTTCTAAAGGCAGCAGGTTGGCAGAACTGAACCCTCAGTACGTATCTCCAAGACATATTAAGAATCAGATGACCATTTAATGGTATCTGCAGTAGCAAAAAGCTAAGAGTAATTTTTCAATTACAGAGATTGTATTAGGACCATTATTTACTAGCTCGTAGTGGCTTGGGCTCATTTTGAACACTTGACAAAGACACTCTTGGTGTCAAGAGTGCAATCACTCAGAATACAGAGGAAGATGACAGCATGGATAACACTAAAACACTATATACCACTTAGCTTAATATAGTAGAGATATCTGAGCAGGAAAGGTCAGGTCAGGGACTGGTGCACGCTCAGAAGGGGCTGTGTGGGATGAGCTACACAGAGGCAGTACAAGAAACTCAAAGGTGAGGAAGTGGAGCTGGAAATACTGGTGGAATGGAAATGGAAGGGTATGAGCAAGTTCTCCCTGCAGGCTAAGATAGAGCTTACATCCCACTAACTGGGAGCTGCAAAGGAGGCAGAGCAAGGTTGCTCTTTCAGGTGTAAGGCAAAGAAGACAACAGGCAATTAGCATGTGTTACAATAAGGGTAAATCCACTTGGTTATGAAAGAAAAAAGTCACAGTGGCAGAGCAAAACATTGAAACAGGGACCCAGAGAGGCTGAGGGATCTCAGTCCTTTGAGGTCTACAAACCCAGACAGATATGGCCCCAGATAACCTCCTCTAGCATTGAAGCTGTCCTTGCTTTGAGCAAATGAGCAGAGGAGGGACCTCAAGAGGTCCCTTCCAACCTAAATTCTGAGTCTAGGACCACCTGACCCTGCAGGTCACCTTATTTCTCCAGATGTGTCCCTTCTACTATTATTACTCTCTGAATGGGGTTTGATACAGTCCTAAGAACACGACTTCCCTGCCTCCTGGATGGACATTTTTACCTCCACTTGCTAAAAATAATTGAGGCAATTAAAGCAAATATAGCCTGGAACAACTGGAGCCAGTGAGAAGTGCCTCATCCCCTCAGTCACTATCAACCTGGGAGCCAAACCCTGAGCCTGCTGCCCTCCACGGGGACAAAACCATGTGTCCAGCTCAGCTGGGAACAGTTTCTCATAAAACTGAGCTTGGTTGTTCCTTGGTTACAGGCAGGACCTGAACCCACTGGTCCTTACCACAACCAAAAATACAACTCAAGACGATAAGAAAGAATTTAATCCCTTCTGTGTTTCTCATCCTGAAGGAACAGGAATAAGAGCTACTTTCTGGGTTAGTTCTCGGTCGCAACATAACAAAAAATGATTTCTATTTGAGTGTCAGCCACACAGAAGGGAGATTTAGTTTTAAATGTACTGAAGAAATCAAAGGTGATAGGAAAGCAATGTCTGCTGTGTCAGAGTATACATGAGATATACACGAGATAAATTTAACAATCAAAAGAAGACTGAGCTCATAAGTTAATGGGAACAAACCATTGTGACTTCAACAACGTGTAAGGTATAACCTTGTCATGCCCTAAGTACACCAAACTGTGTGTCCCAAGTGCTCTCGCTGCCCTCTCCTTTAATGTCTACAGAGAGAAAAAAGACTGTTCAGCACCAGCAGAACAAAACTTCATAGGTGGAGGAGAAAGTCAAACTTGGATCAAACTGGTTAATTCCTTGCCAATTCAATCACAACGCTGCATGTGATCAGTTTATTTCTATAAAGCACAGAGGGCTCAATCCCCACGCTGTGGAAGGTCACCAACACTTAACTGAAGAAGGATTTGGTCAGAATGAGTCTCTTGGGTACAGCTGTCTAATTGTCCACTGTAAAACTTCAAGAAGGGTAACAGAGTCACGTGAAATATTTGGGTCTTGCACGTGCAGCCATCTGGGTACAATTAGGCCCTGAGACGTCAACAGCATCCTCACAATCACCTGCACAAGGCTGTGAGATACTTCAGAGATCTTTCTATGATGACACATCTCTTATCTCAGGAAAACAAACCTCACTCACAGGAACGTGCTACCTGTGGAGCAGATGGGGCAGCCAGAGTTGCAGAACTGCACAATTGTATCCTGAGATACTGATTTATGACAGCTTTATCGTTAACGTCATTTATCTGAGAACACTAAACCTAGATCCAGAACAGACACAGTGAGGCATGGCTGGGACCAGAGCCCACAGTCTCCCTGTCTAGTGCCCCTTTCACTGGCCAAGGAGGCTCCATCTGTATAAACACATCCCAGGCATCCTTGGCTGTTTGTCAGGACCTTTCTGTGGATATGCAGAACTTGGGTCAGTGCCCCAGGGCTGGCAAGGACTTTATGGACTGTATTTGACGGAGATCTGTCCAGTCCACACATGACCCTCTCTTCTTGGGCTAGAGAGGAAAACCCACACAGATCCTGGGGAGACAGGGAGAAGCAGAGAGCTGAAACAGAGAGGAATGTCTTGTTCAAGAGCTGAGTTTGTGACACATCAGCATTTGCCTCTGCTATGAGCTCTGAGACACATCGGATAGTATCATAGGAAGGAGTACGGTGTAGAAGTAACACTCACCTGCAGAGGCCAAAGGGACCCTGTAGCCAGGGAGAACATGAAGTTGTAGGGGCTGTGAAGGACCAGCACCTTCAGGACACCCTGCCCACTCACCAGAAACTCATCCTGCTGTCTTCGCTACTCGCAAGGTAACTACAGGCTGGAAGAGCACTGTCCTTCCCCACAGTCTTTCTGGAAAGTAGTGTTCTGTTTTCCCAGTATCCACAGATTTTCAACACTAAATTGATAGCATGAGTGTGGGCACAGGTATCCCTTCTACTGAAGACAAGGGAAGCTTTGCTGACAGCTCCAACAGGCCAAGATGTGGCTTGTGGGGAATGCTTGGAGTAGAGAGGTCTGCGAATGCTGGGTAGGAAAAGGCAATGGGAAGAGCTGATTATTTCTAGCAGTACAGGTTGTGCACACATGAAAATTCACTCAGTTGCCTTCTGAAAATCCCTTCTCTTGCAGATCTCATGTAAGGGGTATTAGAAAACAGAATTGCCATTCCAAGTCCCTATGAATTTAGGGAACAATGGCGAAAGAATGACTAAATAGATCTGGCAGCGCACAATAGGAAGAGCAGTATTTGGCTGAGCTAAAAGCCTGCTAAAAGCTGTGATGGGGTTTATGGCAGAACTCCAGTTGACTTCAGCCAGGATTTCACTACAAGTTCTTAAAAAAGGAGTGAGGTTAACGACCCTACACTCTCTTACCAACCCAGAAAGAAAGAGACAGTTAGTCCGAGAGGTGCTTTATCCAGCTGTGGAGCCACCTCACTGGGAATGGACTCTCCAAGGGAGAAGGATTGCAATCATCAGCAAGTCAGGCAGAGAACGGCCGAGCATTGGTCTGTCCCTTGTCCCCAGACCTTGTGACGTTTCAAACCTCGACCCTACACAGCCATGAGCTGCTCCTGACCATGCTGGGGCTGTGCTGTCCTATGAGATAGGCTCCTACACTGCACATTGTGCCAGCTGAGTGCTACTTGTCCACATTATTCCCTGTGCTAGCTGTGAAACAGCAGACAGCAAGGCACCTCCTTTCATCAGCTCTCCCCATCTCTGCTGCCTCCAGGACATGTGTCTGACCACACTTTCTGAGGGTGCTTTGATCATGCTACCAGAAATATGGGGCATTAATTGATTACCCCAACACCACTGCAAACTGATACACAGAGGGAAAGTGGGGACGCTGCTGCCAGCAAACCCTGTGGGAAGCAGCCTCCTTTGTGTGGAAGCAATTCAGCCAAAGTAGATCTTGTTTCCGAAAGTACAGGCACTCAGCAGTGTACTAGAGATGCACCAATCCCAGGTCAGCAAAAGAGATAACTGGTCTGTGCAGCTGCCAGAAACAACAGCAGCTGGTGCTTCAGAGCAGGGTTTCTGGGGAGGAACACTGGAAATTGTTTTTTGCAGTAACCTGAGCAGGGATGTGCTGGCTGCCTGTATATCACAGAATCATGAAATGGTTTGGGATGGAAAGGATTGCAATGCCCATCCAGTTCCACCCCCCTGCCATGGGCAGGGACACCTCCCACTGAACCAGGGTGCTCAAAGCCCTATCCAACCAGGTCTTGAACACCTTCAGGGATGGGGCAGCCTCCCCACCCTCACAGGAAAACATTTCTTCTTAAGATCTCATCTAAATCTGCCCTCTTTCAGCTCAAAACCATTCCCCCTCGTCCTATCCCTGCACTCCCTGATAAAGAGAATACATGTACGTCTCTGTGTGTACAAAAACAAGTGAATGCACCAATGGAGTTACAAGAGGAAAAAGACTAAGCATTAGAATGCCCTGCCAAGAGCAAAGCATTTCTGCACCTGCACTCAGCATAAGCACAAAAATATTCTTTCTTAAAAATAAATACTACTAGGAAATATCAGTTGTCTTCTGAAAAATCTTTATGCTAAATAGAAACATCATTTGTGAAGTTCCTGGAATTTAGTCCAGGTTTAATGACAAATTTCACTGACAGCTTAATTATGATGTACCAAGGACCATATCCTTACCCCAGACTATGACAGCAGAACGAGGCTGGCAGTTTTCCTGACTCACTCATCTCAGTGAACTCAAAACTAACACTCAGGTACCATAATTACATTATAGATACACACTCAGTGTATGAATGCTTGCATGTGGAAAATACATCTCAGCTGAAATAGTATAGGCATTAGACTGACAAATCAACTGATAAAACCACTGTTGCTGTAAGCTCATCATCTCTCCTCTGTCTTTATAAAGTGAGGTGGAATCAGCACCTGGAAAGTAAGCCTTTTGTCTTTGGGACAGGTTATTCTCCCAGGCAACCAACAACAGAACAAGAGGGCACGAGCTTAGACTCTGCCAGGGAAAGTTTAGGCTGGAGATCAGGAAAAAGTTCTTGACAGAGCGAGTAATGAGGCCTTGGAATGGCCCAGAGAGGAGGTGGATTCACCATCCCTGGAGGAGTTTAAAATAAGACTGGCTGTGGCACTTAGTGCCATGACCTAGTAATCATGACAGTGTTGGATTAAGGGTTGGACTTGATGGTCTTGGAGGTCTTTTCGAACCCAGATAACTCTATGATTCTATGATTTAGACTACATATTAGGATTAGTAAATACCAGTGTGCTTAGACTGCACATTTTACATAAGTACTTTACACACCTGACACTAACATATGAACTGGACTACTATTGCTGTGGTGTGGGCAGGGACTAAACTTTACAACAAATATCAGTAGTTCCTTGGAATAGTGACACAGGTTCAAAGAGAAAGGAACTGTAACGTACAGATTTTGTAATCACAAAGTCAAAATAAACCTTTCCAACCAACATCTCTTCAGAGAGAGCTTGTCTGCTGAGCAGAGAGTGGCCAGCACAGCAAGGGTCAAGCTCTGCTCTAAACCCTTCTTTAGGCTGTTTAGGGAGAGGGAGCGGCAGGGAGAAGCTGCGGGGTCCCCCAGCATCCCGGAGGGCGCAGCGCTCGCTGCGAGGCAGAGCGCAGGCTGCCACCTGCTGTACCACGGGCACTCCTCCTCCTCCAGGCAGCCACCCTCCCTCGCCCCGCTCTGCCTCACAGACTCCGGAAAGAGATGCGCCCAGGAAAGAACGAACGGATGCTGGCAAGAACTGGAAGCAGCGTTATTGTCTAGAAAAACATCTCAGCGCTGGGCTTCATTGTGGGGAAAAAAAACCCAAAAGACAAAAATAGCAGGTCCTGCTCGGTATTTGACACGCATGGAAGTCTGCAGGAATGATGCTAAGAGCTCAGAGGGTACAGTTCTTCAGTCTGTTAATGTTTGTTTCTGTGTATTTGCATGCACAGAGCCAGTAACAGCATTTGGTGAACATGCAGTGCTTTGAAAAACCACACAGAAGCAATTTAATGGACAAGGTACCTATTTTGCACCAAACCCTGCATTGTAAGCACAATTAGGGGACTTTAAAGTTATTGCAGAATACAGTTCTTTCTCTGAAGAGCTCTATCATAGCAATAGAAGAGGTTGGGGCAAGAGCTGAACTACAGTAAAATACTTATTGTGAAAGAATTCCAGGCTTATCGGTCTGGGCAATGAGGCATTTGAGGGCTCCACGCAATACAGCGCACACAGATCTAAGGGAATACAGATTGCCCTTGTGAGTAGGGGCGAAGGCAAGCAAAAAAGCACCATGATCTCATTTTCCCAATAAGGTTTAGATCTTCTTCTGTGAAATAGAAGTTTTAAAAGGCGTCTGATCTCCAAAGACACCCAGATCAACTGCCAGTTAAGAGATTACAAAACTAAAAGAAACAGAAGTTCAGAGCTAGACTGGATTCCCTTGACACCTTATGATGGAGGGTTACTAATAGGAAAAGTTAATTAGACAGCAGAAAAATATCAAATAAATGGGAATTAGAGGCACTGTAATGATTCAGTGAAGGCACTGTGGTTTCCGAGAGAGCCTCTTACTCAGAGAAGTTCAAACAGAAAGGAGAAGCCTCAGAAGCAGCCAGTGGGAGTCTGCAGCCAGGCAGCCTCTGTGCTGTTAGCAAAGCCAGTCTCTTCATAAAACAGACTCAGAGAGGAAAACATGGCAAAAAAAAAACCAGTCAGTAAACTGTGTCCAGAGCATCAGACTGAAGGTTCCCCTGTACAGGTAAGAGTAGCAGAATTAAAAAATCCTTTGGCTGGCTGGGAATGGGCAAATCATCCATGCAAATGGGACAAGATTCAGGTTTTCTCCCTGCCTGGGAGTTACCTCAACTACACTAAGGTGTGGATTTGGTTTGAAACAGAACTAGACTTGAGTAACACCTCTGACAACACAAGGTTGTGTCCAACATGTGCTTGCAGACCTGTATTCTGTGCCTATGGGAGGGACAGAGCACGTTAGAGAAGAGACTCAGAAACCATCAGGAATCAACAGTGCAAAGCAGGGCAAAAAGCAGATGAAAAGCACGTGAGTGAGTCTGATGAATGAGAGAGAGTGGAGCTAAAAAAACCCCTAGAGCATTAAAACAAACCGGTGGAAAAGGAAAGAAAGCAGGGACAGCATCCAAAAAAGACAATATGTCCAGTCCCTGTGGCCAGGTGTGTGTTCACAGCACTCTCTCCCAGCCCTGGGGAGGTATGAAGTTGGATTGTTTGGCTCAAGCAACACGCAGCAGCAGAGTAGAACTGAGTGAGCCAGCTGTGATCACAATTTATAGAAATAAGTCTAGAGACAGGTAGTTTTCACAAGCTCCCCTGTTAGCAAAAAGAAGGCTGGAACTAGCACCTTCCAGAGACCCCAGGGCCAGGAGCTGTGGGGAGATGCAGCCTGCAGGAAGGGAAAATCTGTATTTTAAATTAGCATCATGTAAAACAGTGCATGCAGCATTCCCAGGTCTGTGGACAAACAGATCCATTGCCTGTGATTCCTGTTGAAATGCAGAGCTGCAGACTAAAAATGGCAAGAAATAGATCAGTCTAACTGTGGCCTCTACTGGGGAAAAGGATGCTTATTTATAAAAAACACTGCTATTATTCATAAAGCAGAGGATGCAAAGGCAGAGACCAAAGGAGAGTAGCACAAATATCTTTGTAGCAACAAAGATGCCCTAGGAGTAGGGTAATGTGAAGTACTCTGTGTAGAAGATGCTTGTTTTCCTTCTTCCTTTCAAAAGCCAAAACACTCATTAGACACCTTCCATACAAGGAAAAGAGCCTTTTAGCAGAATACAGAGCTACTTTGCTGGGAAAAATCCCAGCACTGCTTCTCAGCAGTGACATGAGAGCAGCTGGGCTCCCACCACTGCCCCAGGGCCATCACTGCCACCATCTCCCTCTGCCTCACGAGGGCTTCGGCTGCCCATGCAACCGGTAACATTTCAAACCCTAACTGCAACCCAGAAACACCATCCAGTTTGTGCATTCCTAACTCAGCAGCGAGCGCAATGGTTGCTGTGGCTGAGGGCTAAACAGGGGTCATGGAGTGATACTAGTAGCAGAGAATTATTTATGTGCTGTAGCGTGGGCATTTAGGGTCATGGCCATGCGAAGAGAATATTCTGGGTCATCCTTCCTTGCTACAGAAAAACACACACAGCTTTTAAAAAAAACCAGCTGATATTCCTTGAAGATTCCTTAACTCATTCCTATACTGAAAGTAAAGCAAATACTCTGCCCACTTAAGAAATGTTTGAGCAAAAAAAACCCATGACAAAGTGATGAAAACAAACCATCATCACAAATGCAGTCAGAGAGCAAGAGCAGACAGAACGTTGCTGGGTGTAACTCTCCCAACTCAGCCCCAGTTTCTGTCTGGAGCCCAGCAGGCATCAGTTCTGGCTGGGTAACTCCAAAGCAAGATCCAAGCAAGAGGCAGTCATAGATGGTCAGGCTGAACGATCCTATAATCATTACAAAATCAGCTGGGTTTAAAGCATTACAAGTGTTTCCCTTCAAGTATAAATATTCCAGCTCCTGTTTTTCAAAGCACTTCCAGTTACTGCTCTTAGGAATGAACTTAAGTATCAGTTGCTGTCACTGCTCAGCCCCGAATCACAGCAGTGTCTCTGCTTTAAAGGTGTGTGGCAGTGCCTGAACACAAGACAGGATTTTCAGCTCTGAAATGCACATGCATATCTCAGAGTACAGGCAGCCTTTCACTCCACATGAGAGTGACAGCTCTCCTGGGAATTTGTAAACCCTCCTTTCTATCAAAAGACATAAAATAAGCCCTGCCTCCATCAAAATGTTCTTCCTAACTGAGTTAATAAGGATTTTCTATAAAAGCTGGATGAGAACTTAACAGAGAAATAACATCTTCACACAGTTCTGCTAACCGACCGTTTACGATGAAATAAAATTTAGAGCATCATCTTGCTCACGGTGAAGTGCAGGGAAGTCTTGCTTAATCTTGCCTGCTTGTGGGAACTGCTCACAATGGGCTCTTTCCAGCCCATTGTATTAATTTCTGGTTATACTGTTCTCCTCATCCCAGAGATTTTAATGGGATACACACTGAGATTTAATGCATGACAGTGAATTATTCTGGATGTTGCACGTAATTCCAATTGACACAGCATCAAACAGAAATATGTGACTACATCCTGATTTTTGCCTCCCCTGTTACTCAGCAGCAGTTCTCAGAGACAAAGAAAGACCAACCATTCCCCTGCTCTTATTTATATTCTGCTTAGAGCACTGAGAGCATTTTTCCTAAGACGGATGAAGACCCTGTCTGCTGGAGACACACTTCATAATATTTAAACCATCGTGCAATGTTGATCGAGTTCAGGTACAACAGCTCTGAAACATATAATCTTTTACCAGCTACCATATTATACAAGTCAATCAGTTCCCTAAAACGCTCTGAAAGTCAAGCTTCCCAAGCACTCAATCTGCCATTCACACTGCTACACACAGGTGAATCATATCACCAGAATTTATCTAAATAAAGAAAAAACAGCATCAAAGAAATGAACACCTCAGGAAAAATTCAGACAAGTCTGGCGACGCTGTCTCTGATTTCACAGGGTGTAGGATCCAACCCTGTAGCACGCCAGAGCAAAAGTAACATATGGGCATTCGAGTCAGATTACCAAATCCAGCGTGAAGGTACGGCCCAGACAAAGTTGCCTTGAAGCCAAAAGAGCTGGGCACTTGGGGAACTAGCCCTTAGTTAAAAAAATACTTAAAAATAGTCTATTTTCCGACTAAGCTACTTTAAGGACCCTTTACCATCCAGCGACCTGAAAGATATTACAATGTTTTTAATGTCATGAAGACATTTTCTTGCGAAGGTAGAGTCAGGGGGCAAGTGGGGTTTGTGGTAGGGATACACGGGCTGGCATCACTTTTGGCTCCTTGAGGACAGTAATTGACACCAGCCAGAACTCTTGTGAGTGTAGCCCTATAAAGGGAGGAGTCTAAATAAACCACAACTACCCAAATACATAAAAACTGCGTCACTCATCTGGTTTTTTTCATAAAAAGCTATTTTTTTCCCCACACTCTCTTGACTGCATTTGAAGTTCAGCCTTAAAAACATAGGCAATGGTTTCATTTGTTTTGATCACAGTTTAATTAAAATAATTGCTATAAAGCATTGCCTGCCAGAGATAAGGGCTTTCCTCACTCATGCTTACAACTGTTCTTGTAAAGAAGCTCCTCACCAATTTTTACGTTCAAACTCAGGAACCTCTTGGGTTCGTAGCACATGAGATGTACAAAGCATCTGGAGGGACTTTTTCACCAAAAGATAAATATGAACTGAGAGAGTACATATATTTGTCCAAAAGGAGAATTTTTACAGAAGCCTGAGCTTTGGCTTTTAAACAGAATTTCTTCTGACACATCAAGAATATTTTCTCCTATTAAAGCTGTTAAAATAGCAATGTGTAAAGCCATTGAGAAAAGGGTATCAAACTACTTCTCTAGCAGCCAGACAGAAAGAGCAGGCTACTGGCCTGAGTTATCTGGGTTTAGAGGGGGAAAGAAAGGAAAAAGGAAAGGACAGGAATGCTCCCTGATACCATCGCTTTCCCGAATGCCCAAAACAAAGCCACCCATCTATTTTTTTTTCATAAAAAACTATATTTACTCCTGTACTCTCTTGACTGCATTGAAGGATGTGGAGCAATTTCCTCTACACTTTTCAAACTTCCTCCCAGCAGGGCTGAGCAGGACAGGACCCGTGGGGTCCATAGCATCTCTGCTGCCCCTGGGGTGAATGGGGGTACTGGGGGGCAGGAGGGGAGGAGGCAGCTCTGTGCAGAGAGGTAGGTCCTGCTGTATGGGACCCTGTCATGCACAGAGGGGAAGGGGAAGGGTCCCGTGGTTCTGCTGTGCTGAGTGGGGCACTAGGATGGGGCCCTGGATTGAAAATGGGAAGGGGCTGGGAGGAATGGTCCAAGGGGTGGGGTTGTCCCTCGACAGAACGTGCAGAGGAATTCCTGGATAGATAGTGGAAAGGGTAGTGCAAAGAGGGAACTCTTGCACAGCCCTCACAAAGGAGAAAACCCTTGGTAGTGGGGAGATCCTCGACGTGGTAGCACAATGGAAGATCATTTCGACAGGTAGTGCAAAAGGGGAGCCCTTAGACAGCCAATGCAAAGGGGAAATGTTTGGAAGAGTGGTGCAAGGGGAAAACTCATGGTCAGCCAGCGCAAAGGATAAAGGCTTGAAGAGGTGTTTCACAGGGGGACTCCTTGAACAGTGGTGCAAAAGGGGAACTCTTGGATGACCAGTTCAAAGGAGGACTTCTTGGAGGCGTCACGCAATGGGCAAAGTCTTGGACAAGTTGAACGAATGGGGAGTGATCAGACGGGTGGTTGAAAGGAGGAGCCCTCACATGGATAGTGCAAGTCGGAACCCCTTGGACAGATGGAGCAAAGAGGAACCCTTGGATGGTCAGTTCAAAGGTGGAATTCTGGGAGAGATCATGCAATGGGGAAACTGTTGGACAGACTGCACAAATGGGGAGCCCTTAGATGGCTGGTTGAAAGGAGGAACCCTTGGACAGGAAGTGCAACTGGGAAACCCTTGGCCAGACAGTGCAAATGAGAAACTCCTGAAGAGGCAGTGCAAAGGAGGAACCCTGGGAGAGGAGCGTGTCCCTAGCCAGGAAGGGTGCCAGGAGCAGGGGAAGGATCGCACCTGTGTATGTTCATCTCCCGGGGCGGCCGCCGCGCCTTGTCGTAGGCCACCTTGGCGAAGACGCCGGCGATGAGCACGAAGGCGATGGCCCCACACGAGATGTAGACGGTGGCATTGGTGCTGTCCTTGTCCGGGTCGTACTTGTTGGCGTCCCCGTCTCCTCCATCGCCGCCGTCGGCAGGCAGCGCCCCGCTGGCTGTCGTGGGGTGCGCCCACTCGGGGCTCTTGTAGTTGCGGCACAGGCTCTGGTTGAGCTTCTCGGCGCGCTTGTTGCAGCAGAAGCGGTAGAAGCAGGTGCCGCAGCAGTAGCGAAACCCCGTCAGGCTGTTGTTGCACTCGAACTCCTTGTCCCACTGCCCGCTCACGTCGTAGTAACCCCAACACGTCTCGTACGCCGGGGCTGAGCCCCCCCCGCCGCCCCTGCCGCCCCCCGAGCCCTTCGAGCGCCCGGGCTGCGCCGTGGGGGCTGCAGCTCCCGCACCCCCCGACAGCGTCTGGTTGAGGAGCATCTCCTTGACCGGCTTCGGGGTCCGCCGCGGCGACGCTCCCTGGGTCCGGTTGCCCTTGTGGCGGGGGGGCCCGGCCGCCTGCGCGGGCAGGAGCTGCAGGGAGAGGACCAGCAGCATCATCAGCATCAGCATCATCAGGTGCCGCGGACCCATGGTGGGGGGGCTCAGCGCTGCCCCATGGAGGGGAAATGAGGGGGTGGGAGGGGGGGTGATCGGGGTCCCCTCAGCGGTGGCTGCCGGGCTGCAGGAGCTTCATCCCGGCGGAGAGGGATCCCGAGACGGAGGGTTCTGCTCCGGCGAGGGGCTGCGAGAGATGGGGAGAGGGTGAGAGCGCGGCACCCCGGCACCCCCGGCTCACCCACCCACCCGCCGCCCACGGCCTTACCATGCCGAGCGGGGCTGCGGCGGGGGCTGCCCGCGCTCCGAGCGGAGGCGGAGCGGGGAGGGAGCCGGGAGGGAGCCGGGAGAGCCCGCCCACCGCGGTCGGGGATGCTCCTCACAGCGCTCCTGGTCGGGCACCGCCCCCCGGTACCGGCACCGGCACCGCCTGCATCCCAGAGCTCGGATGCGCCGCGCGGCTCCCCCGTGGGAACGGTCCCTGTGGGGAGTGGTCTGGTACCCACTGCTGCGAGCGAGGGGCGGGGCGGGGGGCATGGGCTCTGTAGGGGTGTGCAGCGATGTGGTCCCTATAGGTGTGAGTGGTCCCTATAGGTGCTCATGGCCCCTTTAACTGTCCCCAGGGTGCAGTCCTTGCAAGAGTGTGGTTCCTATATGTGCGCACAGCCTCTTTACCTGCCCATGGGCTGTGGTATTTGTAGGGATGGGCAGGGATGTGGTCCCTACAGGTGCATTGGGCCTTTTACCTGTCCACAGGGTGTGATCTTTGCAAGGATGTGGTCCCTATAGATGGGCTTGACCCCTTTACCATGTCCACAGGATGCAGTCCTTGAAGGGGTGAGCAGAGACCTGGTCCCCACAAGTGTGTGGCTCCTTTAGCTGTCCATGGGGTGTAGTGCTTGAAGGAAGAAAAGGGATGTAGTCCCTTTAGGTGTATATGAACCCTTTACCTGCCCGTGGGGTGTGGTGCTTCCAGGATAGGAAAGGGTTGTGGTCTCTATAGATGTATATGGCCCCTTTACCTGTCCATGAGGTGTTGTCCTTGCATGGACAGGCAGGGATGCAGTCCTATCTGGTCAGTTATCCCTACAGGTGTGCATGAGACAATACCTGCAGGGGCTTGTGGGGGGTATGATGGTGATAGATTTGCCATATGTGTATATGGTCCCTTTAAGCTCTGGATATTGTTCCTATAAATGTGTGTGAGTTTATGGATCAATGTGTACTGGGAATAGGGTCCCTGTGGATGTTTGAAGGCTACACAGACACTATAGCTGTGTAGTTGAACGTTAGGGACCCTCTGAACATATGCTATCATATGTTCCCTATCACGGTGTGTGGGGGAGATCCTTATGGGGGTGTGTGAGCAGGCCTTATACGTTTGTACAAGTTGTTTTGGAGACCCTAGAGACACCTGTGGGCTCCTGGCATTAATGATCTGGGGTATCCAAGCAAGTGTGCCCCAGACAGCTCAGGGATGGAACTGCCTCACCTCTGGGAGTTCCCTGTCCCAGGGCAGTGCCCGCAGCACAACCTGGTGCTGGACAGATGTTGCCCTCCGCGCTCTCTGCCTACCAGGGCACTGCTGTTCTTTCTGCCCTGCTACCCTCTGCACAGGGTCATCCCTCTCAGGCTTCACAGGAGGTGAAAGGCTGCTGGCATGCATCCAGGAAGGTGTGTTGAGTCCAGCAAAGTCCCAATTCCATGCTGCAAAGGCTCAGCTATTGCACTCGGGATGGAGAAGGTGTCATCTCCCACCCCAGCCTCTCTGATATGCTTCCTGCTTCCCTAAACTAGTTCCCCTCCAGGGTGGCTCTAAGGGTGCTGTAGGGACAGGCTAGCAATGCCCTGAGATACCATCCCTAGTGACCCAGGCACAGCCACCACAGCATTGTTTAAGGTAGTTTTGAGCCAGCTTCCTGCAGGTGCAGAAGGTTTCACTGCTGTGAGTCACTGGGCCTCTGTGCCAGAATTTCTTCTAAGTCCTGGTGCTTCCCCCATGTCCCGTTGCAAACTCAACTAAAGCCTTTACAAACATTTCCTGAAGACATACAAGGCATTGCCAGCTGTAAGGACACACAGAGGACAGGGAGGAATCACAGCAAAGAGGAGCACACACAGACAGGAACAGAAGTGATGCCCTGTAGCTGTAGGCAAGGAGAGCTGGGAGGGTGGTGTTGGGAGGAGAGAGCGAGCAGTGGAGAAACAGGGGAAACCACTGCTGAAAATGTTCTCCCCTCTTGCCCTGTGAGTCATTCCCTCAAGTTATCTAGATCTGAATGGCCACAGCTCATGGCTGGAGGCATTGTATAACTGTCTTAAGAGACCCCATGGAGTGTGAGGGTCACAAAGAAACCTTTAGCTCTGACATCAAAAGTTGTACTGAGTCTGGCGAACACCTGGGGGAATGAAACGCTTCATTCCTCACGAAGACCCACTCTGCAGCATCCCCAAGAGCTCTGTGTTTATTGCAAGTGCCCAGGTCTTGCTGCTGGATCGACACCATAGGGTCCCCAGGCCTCAGCAGTAACTGACCCCAAACTCAAAAGTGAGGCAGAAAGAGGCAAGCCTGAGAACAATGCAACAGGTGGCAGTTTGAGCTGGTTTGATGCATACACCTTCTGAACCCAGAATACTCTGAGCCCAGCTCATCTGTTGTCCCTTTGGGGACGATGTCTCCATTATGGGTGTCCTCCAAAACCTTTACATCAAAGGCTGTAAAGCAGATTTGGCTGATGTTGGAAGGTCATCTCCAAAAATTGTGGGCCTTCCAGCTCCCCAGCATGGCTTTATCAAAATCACCATGGAATGCATCTTCAGCCCTGAGCTGCCTTGAAACTCTATCCCTTCTTCTCCAAGGCAGGTGCTTTGCAAATTGTAGGAGGCATCAGGATGTAACAGTCTGCATCATCCCCTCGTCTGGTTGTTCCCTGTGCATTTGTAGAGGAACTGAGGGCTCGACAGAAGCACCGCTCTGAGGAGGGGAGTTATCACTCTAGAGAAAAACCAGCATCCTCTCCCATATGGACAAGGCCACCTGCTGAAGGCATTCCTCAGGGATGAGATCTTTAGTTCTTGAGACACAGGCTATTGACTCTTCTTTGTCATTAGGTCAAATGTTACAAGGGCACAGCAAATGCCTAGCAAAGCAACATCTCCCTGGAGAACAGCACTAAGTGTTAATTATTCTGCCCCACAGAATATCTGGGGTCTGAGACTTTTCTTGGTACATCTGTACAGCCTCCGGCACTGGCTGAGACTCAGACTCCACAGGTTCCTGTGGTACCACTGTGGCTGTGTCAGACCAAGGTAATAATGAAACATCCAGATGCCTCTGCCTCCTCCTGCTCAATTTATGAACACCAATAAGAGTGCTAAAGAAGGACAAAATCTCCATGGATCTCCTGCTTAATCCCAGAGCCCCCCCAAAAAATGGTGTGGAAAGAGATAAAGCAAATATGGAAAGAAGGGAAGAATTACTGAGGAGCAGTGTTAGATTTCTGGAACTTTCCCGGGGCTTGCAGCTGTGTTTCTGGCTGCAGAAAGAGAAGACAACGTCCGAGATGCTTGTGGGAGAAAAGTACTCTGTTCCACACCTACCCTTACTCAGAAAAGACAGCAGCTCCACAACCCGAACTTCATCCCCACCTGGAAGTCACTGTAAGATCTCCAGCACTCTTTTATCTCAAGTTCCATCCTTCCCAGGTTTTTTTTCTCAACATGCCTGTTTCAGATCTGTTTTCTTGTTTATCTTCTTTGCTGGGTGCTTTCATCTCTCTCCTGGAAATGCAGTGGCTGCTGGCAGTGAAGGGAAGTGCAGCTTCAGTACCTTGTGTTGAATTTAATCCGTACGCAGAATCGTTCACCTTTAGCCCGTTTTCCCTGCCACCACTTGTCAGCCTCTGATGACTTTGTGAGGAGTTTGTAATGAGTCTGATGTGCTCAAAAGCTGATTCTTCCTCATCAAGGGATTAAATTGTGACCGTGAATCTTTATTAAAATGAGCCCAGCACTTCGGACCTAATTTTTCTTCTAAAATTAATGTAGCTACACAAAGCTAATAATAGGAGGTTTGGGGATTATTTCTATGAAACTGATTTCTTTTTTGTTTGACTGGATATGGGCTTGCTTTATGAATGTAGTGAAGGTACAGGGTGCATCACGAGCTTGTTATAAGCAGAAGGCTGCTTACTGCCAGAGAGAAGACAGACAATGGGTGGAAACCAGACAGGGAAATGTGAGGGGAACAAGTGCAGTACTAACAGACACTGAGACAGCAGGGGTCTCACAGCACGGGCAGTGCCAGATGTGATCAGATTCTTATGCAGTTTCCTGAGCAGCTGGGGACAAGAAACTAGCTCAGAAAAGAGAAAATTTCATCAGCTTTTAGTGATTGGTTTATTCTCTGGCGGCTGAGAGAATTCTGGGTTTTATATGGGTTTGTATAGTTTGAGGAACTGTGATTATCTTTACTCCTGGGAACATCTTGTTTCAGTCTCATTCTTCCTATCCAGCCACTGTGGCAGTGAATGCTGGAGGCTCATGATGTCCTACAGCAGTGACGTCTGTGTCTGTCTTTGGGGCATTCTCAGCACTTAAGCCTCAGTTTTCTGTCTCAGTATGAGGGAGAGGAAATTGCCAGGGCCACTGGCAGATGTGTACACGGTTTTCCAGACAACTTCCCCACCTATGCAGCTCGGGGGATGAGGATGCTGCTGCCTGCAGCAGTGCCAGCAGCAGGAGGTGCCACTAGACCAGGCAGCCAAGCACTCCTGGGAGAGGTTCAGCAAGTTCACAGGTGTCTCACTGAGGAGAGCTTTGGCCAGGCAGTTCACCACTGAACTCACTTGAAATGTCCATGTGAGCCATGAAGACAAAGACACTTCTCCAACAAATGATTGATTCCTCATTATTTATCCAGGTCTGCTTACATAGAAGGTCAGACAGTACTTTTACCACTGCACCTCTGTAAACCCCAGGGTCCTGTGGTCAGGTAGATGGAAGCAGGCACAGTGTCTTCTCATGGTGGGAGAAGCTGACTGGCCAGACTCACAGTGTTCCTCCAATGATGCTCCATGATGTGGAGGGAGACAGTGCTGATGCCTGTACATATCACACACTTTATTTTCTGCTGCTTTCACTTTTCCTCCTGATTTGAACTCCTCTAAAATACACTTAAATGGAAAACACTGGTGTGGGGGTACCAGAGGTATTTTGCTCCTTCTTCCATGCATGGAAGGTCTGCATGTAGAGATGCAGTTCAAAGGTCACTCCTGTAGTCCCTTCTTAGCTGACAGTGCCTTGTTTCACCCAAAGGGAATTCACCCAGTAGTGTCTCTGTGCTTTTTGAAGTCTTGTGATGCCTTCTTGATAGTAACAGAAAATCTAGCCCAAGGGAGACCCTCCAACTATTCCCTGCAATGCATGGCATCCCCTGGGGATCCAAGCAGAGAGAAGGGAATGCAGGCAACTCACCATTGGCTTTTTCTCCTTTGCTGGCATCTACTGTCCAACGGGTTCCTCCAGGCCTCCCCATCAGTTTGGGAAAGATATTTTAAGCTGCTTTGGCTTTCTACCTAACTGAGTCTTTGCTGCAGGCTGGGTCTTTCACAGTCTGTGAAGGGCAATGTGCTGGTTAAAGGTAGCACGTGACTGGTGCCAATATCTTACCCCCATATTGGATATTGCTGGTTAGTTTCCTTCATCTTGCTGTGTGTGCACGGAAGAGGTGCCAGTGACAGTTGTTATTTTACATTTCATTAATGTCACTGTTGTTATTTCCATTACCATTATGGCACCAATCTGTCTCAGTAACACAAGAGCTGATTTCTTCTCTTCATAGCTCTTATCCAGGCACTGCTCCGTGAGTGTCCATCAAATTTCACTTTCCCATGGGATGTGGCAATCCCAGCAGTCACTCTTCCACTCAGATTGTCCTGCAGCTCAAGGTGCTTCATCACAAACCAGTCTGAGCCAGGAGAAACTGTCTAAGTCAGTAGAGAAGCAGATGGAAGGATCCAGATTGCGTGAACCCAACATCTTGCAGAATCATTACGTAGCCACGGGCTGGATACAGGTGATGACAAGAAATGAGAAATATTAACATTGGGGTTGATGATCACAGGCTCTCCTCCAAACCCAGCAATATGAGGCACTTGGATGGCTTCCTCTTCTGAGATGGCCTACAAGCTCTGTAACTCTGTGTCCAGGTTCACTTTACCCGGGCTGCCAAGGAGAGCACAGGCTCAAACAACCCTGAGGTGATCTGAATGGGTGGTTTTCTTTTCTCCAAACATCATAACCAAGGGTGATTCTTCAGCTGTAACAGTTTTGTCTGCATGTATTAATTTAATAGTAGAAACCAGTCACTGAAGTGCTGCAGAGGGGTGTATTTGCAGCCTGCCACAGCTGGGAAGATTCTGTGGTCCCAGGCTGCATCTTCTCACAGACCACCCAGCACTGTAACAGTTCATCACTATCTTTCCCACACATCTGTCTCATCCTTGCAGGAAGGATTCAGCCCCTTTCTTAATCCTGGAAACAACCCAGACATCTTGGGATGTCAGCATCTCAAGAAAGCTGTGGTTATGGCACTTCCAGCTGCTATCACATAAACAACCCCCCCCTTCTTTTATTGCAAGCATGAAGACTCTTGGGCTCCAGCTAATTCAACCCATAGTCTTACAACCACTGAACAGCGAGTCATCAACTCGAGTGATTAGGTTCAAGTGCTCCTTCTCAAGCCCTAAGCAGCATCAATATCCTCATTTTTCAAACATCTATGCTGAAAGAGCAAGGAGGATGGAAGCCAGAGCATGAGGGTCATACAGTGTCAGTTAGGATACACAAGCTGGACACAACAAATCACTCACAGCTGCCTTTGTGGCTGTGCTACAGACCAAAAGCATTTCTTTATCAGCCTTCTTTTCTGCTGTCACTTGCACTTCTGAAACCTTTGTATTATTACCAGGCATTTGCAGTGAGTGCCCAGTGAGTGCCCACCATCCCACTATGGAAGTGAACATTGGTCCTGGAGAGAAGTGCCTCCCTGTTCCTCTGACAATATCACTGGGAGGGCCTTTGAAGGTCACCTTTCAGTATCTTTTCTGTGTTCCTGCACTTCAGTAGAGACCTTGGAAATACATCAACTCACAGCCAGTAAAACCATATCCTAGGCATTAACCACTACATCTTAAACATCACCTCAACACTTGACAGATAAAGCCGTGCTTTCTTTCAGGGAAAGAATGTCTTTTGTTTTTCTAAAGCATTCAAGAGCCTGTTAGGGATGAAGAGGTCAGTTCAGCTGAACTTGAGTAAGGCAGAACTGATGCTGAGCAGTGGGAAGCAGTTGAATGTTTCACAGAGAAGCTTCAGCCTGCTCAGAGGAAGGGTCACATGCACAACCAGTGCACGTCTTCTGTGGGCTAGGATTGCCATTGCATATTCTGCTGGCTTTAGTTTTTCTGCTGTAGAGGTCACAATTCAGACCTTCCATCACTTCTGATCAGTAACGAGTCTTTCTTCCCTCTTGACAGATTACATGAGTAGTCAGGTACCCAGAATGACTTCCTAGCAGTGGTCAAAGATCATTACCTCCCCACTGCTGCTCTGGGGTTCTCATTAACATAAACACAGGAGACAAAACAGAATGTTCCAAATGAAATGCTTAACTGCACAAGCATGTCCTGAAGAGGGGGCAGACACTGTGCTTGTGGTACTTCTGCAGGATGCAGAGAAGCTATAGCAATGGGCACAGTGTGAGATCCTGCAGAGAAGGGATGGGATGGGATAGAAAACAGAGCTATTCAGAAGGAGTATGACAGGCTGTAGGTACTGTAGAACTAGAAAGATGCTAAAAAGGAGTCTGAAGCTTGTCAAAGCAATTGGATTCCTGTATTTCATGCCTAACCTATCAGGCTTGCTTTGTAGTCAGTACACAGAGACAGAGGGGGCTGTGCTGCATGTGTTGGCAATAGCTCTTTAAGGAGAAACTGAAGTCCTGGGAAAAACAAAGTCTGAAGCAGTTAGAGTGGGTGTCACATGGGTGGCAACTGCTGGAACTGCTCCCATCCTGCTGAGCCCTGGGGTTGAGTCAGAGCCCAGAGGAGGAGAAGGGGCAGGAATATTCTCCCAGATTCAATCAATTGTGTGGCTGCGACAGTGGGGACTTGTGCTGGAGGACTGCCTCTCTCTTTCCCAGGGCTGTAGCCAGAGGCAATTCCTGCTGTCCAGCTTACAGGTGGAGAGCTGGAGGTCTGGTCTGATGGAGTAGATGTACCCAAGCCACTGGAGCTTTCCTGGAGCCTGCTTCCAGCTGCAACATGCACTGGGAAGGCTGAAGGACCTCGAGTCTGTCTGCTCAAGGCATGTGAACATCCTTGTTCAGCTGCCTGCTTGAGACAGCTGGGGCAGCAGCCTGGTCACTGTTTGGTTCCTCACCACTAACAAATCCCCTGCCCTGGAGGGTTTCCCTGTGCTCCCATGCTCTGATTTTGGTGTGATGTGACACAGCTTTTATATCAACAGTAATGTTGTACCTTCCCTGTCTGGGGTTCACCTGGGGCCTCCTCATCGCTGCCTCTAAACGGGGTAATGAGGTCATGAGAGGAGCAGGGGCTGGGATGCCTCCAAATCTAAGAATCTGCAGGGACGTTTCCTGACCTAACAATAATGGTGCCTATTGCAGAGGGACTTAATATTCCCTGATTTTCATAAATTCATGGAATGGGTTGGGTTGGAAGGGACCTTAAAACCCATCCAGTTCCAACCCCTCTGGACACCTCCCACTGGATCAGGGGGCTCAAAGCCCCATCCCACCTGGCCTTGAACACCTCCAGGGATGGGGTAATATTTCCATGATTTTCAGTTTGCACTCCAGATCAGGAGCATGATTCATTGTGATGTTCCTCCCCAGATGGTCACCCTTAGAGACACCCATGCCACATCACCTCTCTGGGAAGACACCATTGCACAGGGTGCCCCTCATAACACCTTCCCCTTGTCCCCTGCTTTTCGTACTCTTAGAGCACCAGGCTAGCATAAACCCAGAAGCAGAGAAGATGACAACAAGCCTTCCTCTTCCTCGCAGTGGGTGATGAACCTCAGGTGAGGAAGTATTCTGGGGCACATTGAAAGGTGGCAGCAATAGAGAATATGGGAAGGGCTGATCAAAAGGAACACTGCCTAACGTTTTTACATAAGATTGAGCAACAGAAGAGGAAATGCAGGGCTCATGCAGTGACCTGATAAAAGACAGACAGACTGTTCAGGAGAACAGTCTACCCAGCATTCAATCCCCCTCTTTGCAGCCAGTATGTCAGTAGGGTAGAGTTCTGCATAAGGCAAATGAGTTACTCAGGCATGTCACTGCTTTCAAATGGTATGACACATCCTGCCCTCTGTCCCTTTGTTTCTTTTTATACGTTTTCTAAAATCCCCAGGGATGAGACAGTTCTTCCCAGTCATTCAGGGGCCAGGTGACAAACTGGAAAATGGGAGCACTCAAAAAAGTCCTTTGAACAGTACTCAGAGCACTCTAAAATTAGGATGTTTTCTGAGGCTGTGAGGGAGACCAAAGCAAACTGAACACCATGCTTGCAAATTCAGAAAAGAGAGGGACAGGAGCACTGCTTGCACAGCAACCCTGAGTAATCTTTACCCTGCACATAAGCAATGCTAAAACACAGAGCAGTGGGAGGAAGAGGTCTGGCACTGCTGCTTAGGCAGGGTGCCTTTACTCCATCTCTTTGGCTTAACGGGAACTCTTTTCCTTAAATCTATGCGCTGCTGCCATTTGCCGTGTTGAAGCAGCCAAAAGCTGATGCTAGGAGAGCAATTGCTGCTGTCGGCAGCCGGTGGAACCACTCTCGGAGCAGTCCAGGAGAGGGCAGGCGTTGTCCCCAGCTGTGCAGCAGCGCAGCGGGGATGGGCAGAGGATGCGCGTGCCTGGACTTGTGGTCTTGTAGTCACCAAAATACTTCAAAACTGAGTTAATTTCACTAAAAATGATGTCTGGGAAGAACTGGGAAAGAAAGGAAAGCTGCATTTGTTGCAATGTTCTGGGAGGGCATGTGCAGCACACACTTACCAGGTTTTTTATCCAAAATTCCCCCTCACACCGTGACAGTTTTTCAAGATGCATGGTTGTAGAAACAAGCACAAATCAAAGACCTGCAATGCCAGTAAGTTGTGGTGGTGTTTGCTGGAATGCTTACATGGCTCAAGGGCATTTTTTTGCCAAGCTGTATTTCACTTGAAAGTAGCTCAGCAGCTGTGACAACTTGCCCATGCGCTGAACACATTTTGTAAGCATCACTCAGAGCTGTACCATCACAGAGAGTATAAGCTCAGGCTATGGTTTAGTCCTCTGAACACACCTGGCCAGCTGTTAGAAGGGAGGGTTGAGAGATTGACCTGATGGCAAGAAATGAGACCCTGTAGTAAAAGAAAACCAAAATGGAAAGGTGAAGGATTCATGAACAATGTGGCCAACAGCATAGAGGAGTTCAGCACAATAGGAAGAGTTAATCTGGGATCCCTTGGAAATAAGAGGAGTCCTGGCTTTGATATCAGGCTACTGAGTGGTGGGGCTGGTGAAACTGGAACTGATAACACGGAAACGATCAAGGTCTCTGAGAAATACCTCTGCTTTGCTCTGTTTGGTACTGGTCAGCCATGGGCCTGACTGTGCAGAGAAGAGGGTCACCCTGAGTTAATAACCAGGTCTTGCCCTGCCCCTGTGCTCTCCCAGGACACAAGTATCACCTCATCCCTTCACCTTGCCATTTGTTTAGCTTTTGTAACTGGTTCCTACCCTTGCAGACTCTCTCCCCTGTGTAACTCCTCAGTTACAGCACATCTGGGTTCGCCTGCACTGATTTTCTTCTGGCTTGGTTTGCAGAAGCCATGCAAGCCCAGGAACCCTTCAGCAAAGGGACTTCCCCAGGATGCCAAACCATGTTTGCACCTGATTTGCAGAAGCCCATTGCTCTGAAGCATGGATGAATCAGTGGGCACATCCCACCTCTGCAGCACAGTAAGCAGCCCATAATGTGCAAAGGAGAGGCAGCTGGGAGACAGAGTGACATCCACATATTCAGGGCTGGAGGGCCAAGAAACCCAGGCTCTGGAAAGCTTTTTTTGCAGAGCTGTATGTAGATGTAATCATAGAATCTTTAGGATTGGAAACAACCTGAGTTCATCCAATCCATCCATCACCCCAACATCCTTATGCCTACTAAACCACGTCCTGAAGTGCCATGGCCACATGTTTTTTAAACACCTCCAGGGATGGAGACTCCACCACTTCCCTGGGCAACATTTTCCAGTGCTTCACCACTCTTCCAGTAAAGAAATTTTTCCTAATATCCAATCTAAACCTCCCCTGGCACAACTTGAGGCCATTTCCTCTCATCCTATCACTTGTTACTTGAGAGAAGAGACCAGCACCCACCTCACTACAATCTCCTTTCAGGGCGTTGTAGAGGGCAATAAGGTCTCCCCTCAGCCTCCTTTCCTCCAGGCTAAACAAACCCAGTTCCCTCAGCCACTCCTCATAAGACTTGTTCTCCAGAGATCATCCTGAGATCCCAAGCTATAATCACTCCAGCAGTTCTCTTGTTTGGAGTGCAAAGCCTTTCAATAGGATCTGCACCGTGCTTCTCCCTGTTGGAGGTGGAAGCAGGGAACCAGCTGGTGCGACACGCAGTCTGCTCCCTCTGTACACACGTGCCTGTGCATGGGAGATTGGTACCAAACTTGCTTGGACTTTGAAACTTTCCCACTCAGTTTTTATTAATTCTCCCTTTGCAATAAGCCTCAATATGTTTCGCTTACATTCAACGAGCAAGAGAGCACTGCCTCAGTTAACTTAACTCCCACAAATTCCCATCGCTGCTGGGGAGAGATTGTGCTTCCGAGCACATAAAGCAGCTTCTTTATATTTCAAAAGGTTAGAGATTAGATCTGGTTGCTGTTATACTTTTATTAAAATTCCTATTTACATTTTTTTTTCCATTTATGCAATTACAGAAAAAGCGAAAGAAAATGTTCAATCCAGGCAGTTCTTGGGGACTGAAATATCCCTTGGCCTGTAGCTTATATGCATGTGGAAAGTGAGAGCCCTGTTTCCCCTCCCTGCAGATGGACAGGGAGGAGCTGGTGCTGGCAGTCAGCAGGCACTGCCTGTCCTCCTCCGTACGCCATCCTGCTGAGCGCAGAGAAGTAGCACAGAGCTTGACCGAATTTCTCAGCCCTGTAGCAAGAGGGGAGTTGCCTCTGAGCAGAAGCTCCCTGGAGCATTTTTCTCCCAGGAAATAGATTTGGTTTATCCCAAATGTGAAGTTCAGAGGAATTTTCAACCTGGCTTCTGATTCATCCCCATGTGGTTTTGAGAAGGATGTAAAGGCAGAGAGTGAGCTGCTTCGTTTACACCAGGCAGACCTTTATATACCCACATTCATTCAAGTAAGACATATGAAGGCTGGAAAATATCAGGGAGCTACAAGGTCAGATGTGACAGTGACAATGTCACTCACGTGGCATTGGGTGAGCAGCTGCCTACAGGTAACACTGAAGGGAAGAAAATGAAACCTATTGACCCTTTCATAGAGGTGAGTCCAGAGTCGCACCAGGTGGAAGGAGGTACTGAAGTTCTTAGGAAGAGCGTGGAGCTCCAGCACTCACCTGCATGGAGCTGGACGAGATGCAGGACATGCACATGTTCAAGAGCAGTGCTCCAACTCCTGCCAGGGGAAGAAAGAGGAGACAGTATCTCTCTAATGCCAATGACCCCTTCACCGACACAGTCAATGTTCACTGCAAATTTACAAGCCCATGACCTTCCTGCTCTTGGCTTAAATGCACAATAAAGCACTGAGAAAACAATACACTTGAATAAACAACAGTGAAGCACAAGGCTACTCCCTTGATCAAGCAGCATCTCCCTCTTCAGGAGCAAGAGAGCATGAAGCATGGCCTTTGCAAATAGATGCAGGACACTGCAGCCAGAGATCCAGAAAATCCTGAATGTTCTGCAGCAGAAGATAGTCAACAATGCCCTTAGTGTAAAGCAGCACTGATGGAGAACAAAAGCAAAACTGATCCCTAAAAGATTTCTCAGAAAAGGGTACTTTTAGGCTGCAGAGGGTGCTCAGCAGTGTCTTGCCTAAGGAGGTATTTGCGATCCCCAGGGCGTAGGAGCTGGTGGAGGCTGTAGCCAGAGAGGAAGAAGAGCAGGGAAGGGAGCAGAGTGGGAGCTGACAAGGTGGGAGATGCTCAGCCAGCCACTGGTCTGAGTGCGTTGGTCTCAGCATGAGGCACAGGGCGGTGGGACAAGGCAGAGAGATGTTCTTTTTGCCATGACCTTGATGTGTTGCTCAGCAATCAGGCTGACCATGCTTGGTCCCCGTGTTGCTTTCAGGAGCAGATACTGACAGGCCCCATGGGAGGACTCAGTGGTTCTAGAGTCCAGTGCAGGGAGCAGATGCAGGGCTGGCCTCTGGAGCCAGGCTGGGGCTTCATTACTGACTGTCAGTACATGGGAGACTGAGAACAAGATGCAGCAAGTCCTTCTCCAGGGGCTGCATCCCCCATCACTCTGCAGGGCTCTGGAGACTGACTGCATGTAAAGGGCCCAGAGCATCCTCACCAGGCAGCAGGAATGCAGGTCTGGCCCCAGAGCTGGCTGATGGCTGGAAATTCTCTCACTCTGCAGGAGGAGAAAGCCTTTAAAAATGCAAAAGCCTCCATGAAGCAGCAGATGCCACAGATGCTACACTCCTCCAGCTCTGGTCCAGGGTGACTCTTTGCAGAGCCTGGCAGTGTGCACAGTCCCTGCATTTTCCCTCAGTGGCTTTGTTCGAGGAAAGATTCCACAGTACTTCATACTGATCGTTTCAGCTCCCGTTGTGTGAGCAGGGAGAAGCTGCTTTCAGGTTCAAACATAGGAGGGCACGTGTGTGGGCTGATTGGAAGCCACCTGGGAGCCAGGAGCTTGACTGTCTCTTCATGTTTTTTTATTTTAATAAGGTGTCAACACCCTCGGTACGGCAGAGACTCTGAGACTGCAGGAAGGGCGTGTTCCCTGCACTGCACCCCTGACTTCCTATGAGATGTTCTGCAGAAAGCTCTGCCTCTCCCCTTTGCCTGTTTAGGCAGTGTGCAGGCAGCAGGGCTGGGGGGATTTTCTTTTGGGTGAACTCTGTCCATTCTGTAAGTCCCCAAAGGACACACGCTGCGTATTTTCACTTCATTGAGATGTTTTGAATTGAGTGAAAATGCAGAAGCCAAGACTGAGGTTCCAATTTTACAGGTGCCACAAACCAACATAATATTTAGGAAACAGGTTCAAGCCATGCTTGGGCTAGGGATAGCTGCTGGTCTTCACAAGCAACCCTGTGAATCATTGAGATGAGAGTTAAGAATGTGCATCCCTTAACATCAGCCCCCACACCCTGTCCACTCTCTCAGGCAGCTTTGCAAACTGGGATTATTCTCTTTGCAAGCCTGTGCCAGGGATGATGATGTAAGATGTTTGCACCAAGGGCTTCTGCAAAGACCCTTTGATGAGCTGAGGATGAGGATGGCAAACTGCCCTGACTCCTTAAGCACATCAAAGGGGAAAGCACTGCTTTGTGCCTTCCCAGCTGGACCCCGGTGCACACACAAATGAGGAACACACGTCTGTGATGCAGGTGGGGAGGAGGCAGCTGCAGGGAATGGCACATCTCCCAGCACAGGCATCTCCACAAGACCTGGCTCACTGGAGCCAGCTCAGACACCTATGGGTTTGTGCTGAGAGCAAGTATCACCTTGAATCACTGCAGAAAAAGAGGTACCTCCAGAAATGACTTGGTTTGGGATTGGATTGATTATGTTCTGGATGTCCTAGGACAGGGTTTTTTTTCCCTGAAGAATAGAGGAAGAAGAAAAGGCCCACGTGCCCCTGTCCCAGATCCCCTCAGGTCATGTCTGTGGACTGGGGGTGTGGATATGTCCCTGGGACAGATGCCCCCCAACCTGTTCCTCTCTCTGTGTCACTGGTGAGGACCACTGGTGCCAGAAGTGGAAATATTCACTGTGAGTTGGGCACTGCAAGCTGACACCTGAACAGATACCCTAAATCCTGCTTTACGCAGACTGATTCATCGCTGAGAGGTGGTGGCAGATTCTACCAGAAACTTAGCTCCTCTCCTATCTTTTTTTTTTCCCCTCCCCTTCAGGACCATCTTCTCCTTTCCTGTTATTGTCAGTACATATCTCACAGCATGAAAACAAAAATCCATACTGAGGATTCTTGGCCACTTTCTTGATGACTCACAGAAAAAATGCCTTGTGTGTTTGGGATGATGTTTCCAGGGAGGTGGGGCTGGATTTTATTTTTGTGAAGATGAGGGTGGGTTACAGCTCTGCAGCCTCCGACCTATAATTCTTTGCACCTCTGTAGCAGCTTTCTGTTGGAGGACCATGGAGTGTGTCATCACCACCCTGGGATCAGTGGAGATCATTTTGTGTCTCACCAAATGTGCCTGGCTCTGGGAAGGAGAGCAACATGTGATAAAAAGCAAACCCTGGGACAATTTCACATCACTGAGGACTGGAAGCCAAAAAGAACAACACATTTAATTGACATTGGAGGAGAAATTTAGGTCGGCACAATTGTAATTACCCAAGCTGGAGTCTGGCCAAGACTCCAGGTTTAATATCTCTGCTTGTATGAATCCAATGAAACTTGAGTATGAAATCACAAAAGAAAACCCTTTTTTCCTTTGCAGGCTTTCAGAGGCATTTTCTACAACTTGGTTTTTCAGAAGAGGGGTCAAGATGTCTTCCCAGTCCTTCTGTTTTTCAACAACAACAAAAAAGCCCTATTCTGGCTGTGAGAGAAAGATCTAAGTTCTTGGCAGCTTCAGAAACTTTCCAAGATGTTGAGATGTTTCCTAAACAAAGTGGGAGGAGGTGGAAATCAGGGATTTATGGGAGCTTTGCCTGTCTCACCATTGTCATCCCACCTGGTATTGTACTCCAGATTTCTCCCTGAGATGTTCATCTGTGAGTAGAGATGGGAGAAAATCGAGATTGAAAATACAGTTGTGTGGAAGCTGATGTAAACCAGGAGAGCTTTGTGAAGTCAGAGGAGTTTTGCTGGGTCTTAATAGCTGCAAAGCAGGATTAATGATAGTCAAAACCTATGGAAAATATAGTCAGAAAAGATAGTAAGAGTATGTAGAAAGGAGACCATTGTTGACTGCCTGCGGTGCAGGAATGTGGCCATAGCTAAGGAAGAAGGTAAAGACCCCTCCACATATGTCTGGGAGGGGCAGCACCCAAGTGGTCACTGAGTGAGGATGGAAGGGGAATGGGCAGCAGTGGGCAGGGCTGAACCAGGACAGCACATCCTGGCTGTGGGGTGCTATGGCTACTGGTGAGCCCCAGTAGCAGACATTGGTGGAGCTCCTTGCGGGGGCTTGGAGGAAAGGTCTTGGTTTCAGACATTTTCCACCACTGAACAGTCCTTTAAAGTGTGGAGTCCTCCATCAGCCTTCTGGACAAAGCTCTGGACATCCTGTTGTAATTGGAAAAATTCCAGATTTCATGGCTTGTAACTTGGAGTGCACTGATGTGGGTGCTTTGGGACACACTGAGGCGCTCCGGCTGACGTTCTGGAGTGGACCTGTTGTCAGTGATGGATGAAACACCACCCCTGATCCTCCAACAGCAGCACTCAGGCGTTCTCACCCACAACCCACACCCCCCATGGTGATTCAGCCAGCCAGGACCAATCTCATATTTTTTTAGGAGAAAAGTGGGTGCTTTGCACTGCAATTTTCAGAGGTGTCCTGAGGTTTTCTCTGTAATGCAAGGCCAGGAGGGAAAAAAATCCCTAAGTTTGGCAGGCTCCAAATCAGCACATACATTCAACATTACCTTGGTGAGGAACTCATCGCCACAAGAAATATAGAGGGGTTTAAAAGGCTGTCAGACAAACCCGTGGCAGAATACTAGCCCCAGGGCTATTTGACACGCTGATGCAGCTCCTGTGTGAGGAGATCTCTGAAGCTCAGTCTGCCTGAAACCTGGAGGCATGTGAGAAACTGTGTGTTGCTCCTTTCCTTCTTCTCTTGCCCTAAGAATTGCAGCTGGCTGCTATCTAGACACATTCCAGGTTTGTTTGCTGGGACCATGACTCTCTGATGTGCCACTCCTCCTTACTGCCAGGGGCTGAGCAGCTTTAGAGGACTTGCAGACTTTACGAAGTGTTCTCCTCCTATGAGATGAAGGGACATCCAGGCTCCAGTTTTGAAAGGGGCCAGACCTACCCGAGAACTTTGTTTGGACTTCATCCTCCAGAGAGCTGTGGATCTTCACCCTGGAGCCACTGAAGTGCCCCCAGCTCTTTCCACTCAACTTCGGTCCCAGCACAAAGACTCTGGGCTGAGTCCCAAAGTGGAGCTTCCTGCTTCTGTGTTCTCTCATGTTCCTGCAACTCTCTCTCCCAGCTTCTGTTAACTGAAAGCCAGACTTACAGAGATAAAATGATTTCTAGGTGCTCACAACCCTAACACCACCTTAATTAAGTTCTTTGGATGAGGATTTCCTTAGGTTGTTAGTTCTTCTTAATGAGAGCAGACAAGGAGACAGGGAGAACGGGCCATTAGACATGATGTTCTGAGATAAATCTTGGGCAAGTGCACCTTTGCTCCTTGGATTTCAGTGCTCTTCTCCCCCAGACTGACAAACCCCTGGTCACAGGGCTGATCAGAGATAAGTCTTGTCCACCTGAAGGCTTGACCATTTGTTTTCAGTCTATCAGCCGCAGTCGTAAGTGTAGTGGTAGGAAAAGGGGGAACTGTTTTAAGCTGAAAGAGGGGAGATTTAGATTAGATGTTAGGAAGAAAAGTTTTCCTTTGAAGGTGTGGAGGCACTGACACGAGTTGCCCAGAGATGTTGCAGCTCCATCAAAACACACAAAAAAATACATGTTTAAAGTTCTGCTTTAAAGGCTTTCTTTGTGCTGCAAAGAGATCTGGACAGGATGGATCCATGGGCTGAGACCAACAGGATGAGGTTCAACAAGACCAAGTGCCGAGTCCTGCACTTGGGGCACAACAACCCCAGGCAGTGTTACAGGCTTGGGGAAGAGTGTCTGGAGAGCTGCCTGGAGGAGAAGGACCTGGGGATGTTGGTTGACAGTGGCTGAACATGAGCCAGCAGTGGCCCAGGTGACCAAGAGGGCCAATGGCATCTTGGCCTGTGTCAGACACAGTGTGGGCAGCAGGACCAGGGCAGGGATTGTGCTCCTGCACTGGGCACTGGTGAGGCCACACCTGGAGTACTGGGGTCAGTTGTGGGACCCTCAGTACAAGAAGGACATTGAGGGGCTGGAGAGCGTCCAGAGAAGGGCGACGAGGCTGGGGAAGGGGCTGGAGAACAAGTCCTGTGAGGAACGGCTGAGGGAACTGGAGTTGTTCAGCCTGGAGAAGGGGAGGCTGAGGGGAGACCTCATCACTGTCTACAACTGCCTGAAAGGAGGTTGTGGTGAGGTGGGTGTTGGTCTCTTCTCCCAAGTGACAGTGATGGGAGGAGAGGAAATGGCCTCAAGTTGCACCAGGGGAGGTTCAGACTGGACATCAGAAAAAAAATCTTCATTGAAAGGGTTCTCAGGCACTGGCAGAGGCTGCCCAGGGAGGTGGTTTAGTCACCATCCATGGAGGTGTTTAAAAGACAGGTGGATGAGTTTCTTAGGGATATGGTTTAACAAGGGGACAGGTCTGGCTGCACTTGATGATATCAGAGGTCTTTTCCAGCCAGATGATTCTATGATTCTATAGCTGCTTTGACCTTCTCCGTACTCCCCTGAATGTTCCAGTCTGTGTCACGGTCAGGGGTTGGATGCTCTCATAGGGCCAAGTGCTTCATTGGATGGTGATGGAGAACATCTTCTCGTGGCTTTGAGACAGTGAGGATCACACTGATGGTGGTCATCGCCTGTCCAGTCCTGTGTTCTCCTGCTGTGGTGGCCTCGCAGGGCTCTGTCCCCAGCAGATCCCTGCAGTCTCCCTGCCCACATCCTCAGTGCAAACCCTTCACAGTTTGCAGGCTTGATATTTATACATTAATTAGTCCTTCCTGTTATTATTTACTTATCAGCTCTTTATTAGAGAGCTCCCCTTTATACACACACAGATTTGTCCCCTTGGCACTTGCTTTGTTCTGCTTCAAGATCATATCTCTGTGTTTGTTCCCCTGTTTACAGATGTGTTGTAATCCTGACTGCCTCACTTAAGTGTTTCATGAAGGTATTTACTCTAAATTGTTTGCTGGGATTTTGCTCTACAGTTGAGGGATAAGAAGAGGCTGGAGCACAGCTATTGCACTCCCATTTATATTAATTGATCTTTTGTATCAAATGGAGGCATCTAAAAGGCTCTTAGATCTGAACCAGTGGCTTTTCTGGGAGGGCTGAGGCTGCTGGATTTATTTATTGTTTTTGGAAGCTGACAGGGATGCTTTGTGCTCAAGTAACAAAATCCTCACGTGCAGCTCCAGCAACAACAGCCACAACAGAGAGGGAACTGAGCCATTGGACACCTCCCCAGGCTTCCAGAGGGCAGGGTAAATGTGCCCAAGAGCTCTTGGCATAGGCCATCTAGGGTGTCACAGGGAAACATTTGAAAAGTTGGTGTCACCATGTGTAGAGGCGGATGTCAGCTGGAAATGGAACTGCTTTTATGCACGAGCAGCTGATGGCAGCTATGGGGCAGCTCTGCTCTTCATGTCTCTCAAGCCAATGGCCCATGTCTGCAGTGGGATTCAATGCAGCTGCAGAAACAGCCAGCGCTGCTTCCTCTGCATGACCTGCATCCTCCCCACCCCTAGAGATCAGAGACCCTGTCTGTGTGGGGCACCCAGGACTTCTGGCAGGAGGGATGATGGGTTCCCCCCTCATGCTCAGGGGAAGGCTGCCTGCCTTGTCTCTGGAGCTTTGTATCCAGCTCCTCACCAGGCCAGCTTGTCTTTCAGCTCTGCCTTCTTGGGGCTCTGGCACACAGTGACCAAGCTGTAGGGTCCTGCTCCTCCGAGCAGCAGCCAGCCTTGTTGAGTGACAGCAGCTCTCTCCTGGCTCTCAGGAGCTGTGATGAGGTTACTGTCCCTGGGTGGTGATGTTGAATCACAGTCTAGATGTCCTCAACAGTTCCTGGAAAATGTAACAGAAGCTAAACCACACATAGGAAAAAAAAAAGTTAAGACAGCATTTCAGGATCACCTCTTGGCCCTCTGGGCTCTGAAGCAAGGCTAAACCAGTCCTCCAGACCACAACATCCATCTGCAATGGGGCTGGTACCTCCTTCCGAGGAGAGTACCAGGAGAGCTGCACCTCTTACACCCAGGCACCCTGCAAGGCTCAGGTTCACCAGCACATTGCTAAGGGCCTCCTAGCCATGGCCTCAGACTCCAAACAAGTGTCACCATGGGCTTTTAAATAACGAGTAGATTCAGCCAAATGGCAAACCATCCAGAGGCCACCCACCAGCAAAAAGGAGGGCTGCATTTGTTGATGAGTAAATGCTTATGCTAAGAATAACTCCTTCCAGCTTTGCTGCTCACCTACCTTATCCTGCTCCAATTACCTAACTTAATTTACTCCAGCTGTTCCTCCATACCTCTGTATCTATTTTCTACCTCCTTATGGTTTCTCTTTGAGTTTGCTGTATAGTTTAATGTACTGGATTCATTTATCTTTGAAAGTGCCTCTTCTCACAGGAAGACTGTAAACAGCATCACTACATTCACGTAACTTCCATTCCCAAGCCACTCACAGCTAGGTTTTGTGGCATATACAGCTGCTGGCAGCACACAGGCTGTATACATAAAGTATTCAGTTCAGGAAGCACTTGTTCCTGAATTAAACTTGTTGTCCTGACCAGTTGCCATCTCCTTCAGCAGACAGGTTTGAGGAGAAGTCTGAATTCCTGAGATATGTGCTCTTTGAAAACCAGGCTCAGCCGTTATTCCCCAGAGTTCCTCTTTCAAACCTCTCTCTGAGTGAAATATCTGTCCTCAGCTCAGGTACATGGTGATATGGATTGGTCCAATGCTGCATTTGTCCAATTTCCTGCTTTAAAGGGAAAAAAATGGTTGCGTAGACAAACCTTGGTGCAGCTGGAGCCAAACAGCAAGTCTACTCCAAGTGTGACACCTAGAATGGGTCTTTCCTTCTTCTCTACAAGTCCTTTCCATTGTCAAGCCCAGGAGCAGAAGAAATTTAATCAACCCAGTTATCAAATCAAAAGATTTCCCCTCTCTCTCTTGTTGCTCACATTGAAGAACCCAACACAGCACAGAGAGAGACAGCAGCATGACCCAAAGATGGGTTCACAGGTAGAAGTTTTCCAGCATCCTCACAGTGGAGGACAGCAGACCAGAAAGGGACATCCTCTCTTCCTTCCTTTGATTCCCCAGGCACTGTTGTGAAACTTGCACATTCTGGACTACTGAATCTCCTCTTTCAGGATGCTCAAGAAGGACTCAGTGCATTTAGATGGAGATCTGCTTGAAGAAGGTGTCCAGGGCTCTCTTGATGGAAGAGAGAAAGTCAGTTTAATCAGTAGGCAGCTGTCTGCAAACCTGTTGCAAGGGTGAAATTCCTTCTGAAGGTACCTGTGGCTGGCAGGTGTCTATGGAGGGAGGTGCATGGTGAGTTTAGGTTGGACATAATTTTCAGACCTCCAAAGCTGTGAGTCAGGGAACTACCATCTTTAAAAAGTATGTGGGGATGGATAAAATCAAGGAATGATACAGTGTGAACTGATCTTTAAGGCCCCTTCATCTCTTCTTACTTCTTGTCTCCTGCTTTCTCTGGTGCCCACAGGGCTTTTCCCTCTCCTCCTCCTGAGCTGTAGTATTAACCACGGGCTGGAGCTTTCTCATGGGGCCGTCACAAGTATTGGCACAGCACCAAGCCTGCGCTCAGCATCGTTCCCAGGTGCTCAGCATCGTTCCCAGGTGCCCAGCTGGGCCACCAGGAATTGCCTGTCTCCCTGTCATTTGTCAACACAGTCTCTCATAGGGCTGGAGGAAGCAGCTCGTGGACAGGCACAGGCGGTTTCCCTGGGAAAAAGCAGTGGTTGGAGAAGGAGGAGAAGCAGAGGCTGTGCCGGGACCATGGGCTGGGAGAGGGATGGGAGCAAGGTCAGAGCGCAGTGAGAGCAGGCGGCAAGAGGCTGAGAGCAGGATGGGAGAGGGATGGGAGCGCGGTGGGAGCAGGATGAGAGCGGGATGAAAGCGGGATGGGAGAGGGATGGGAGCGTGGTGGGAGCAGGGTGAGAGCGGGATGAGAGCGGGATAGGAGAAGGATGGGAGCGTGGTGGGAGCAGGGTGAGAGCGGGATAGGAGAGGGATGGGAGCGCAGTGGGAGCAGGGTGAGAGCGGGATAAGAGCGGGGTGGAAGAGGGATGGGAGCGTGGTGGGAGCAGGGTGAGAGCGGGATGAGAACGGGATGGGAGAGGGATGGGAGCGCGGTGGGAGCAGGGTGAAAGCGGGATGAGAGCGGGATGGAAGGGGCTGAGAGCGGGACGGAGGAGGCTGAGAGCAGGATGGGAGCGGGATGGGAGCAGGGTGAGAGCGGAGCGGGGTCGCTGGGCACCGCTAGAGGGCAGGGACAGCCCGGCACGGGACGGCACGGGACGGCACAGCACAGCCCCACGGCCCGCAGGCTGCCAGCCGTGCGCAGCCGCTGCCGCTGCCCCTCTCCGCTGCAGCCCCCCAGGCTGGGGCATCTCCGCTCCCGCAGACTGGCACAAGCGCCCCCGCCAGCCCCGTGCCGGTGCGTGAGGGTCCCTGGGGCCGGAGGCTGCAGACAGCTCAGGCTGTCGCTGCGCTCGCTCAGCTCCTCTCCCGAGCAGCCACCTACCCCGGAACCTCAGCATCGCGACCAACGGGCTCGTCCAGCCACAGCCTGTCAGATGCCTTCTAAACCAGCGGGGAAAAAGAGGCACGTGTAGATCTACCCTTAAAACCTCTGCACTGAGGGCTACAGGCTCTGAGCACACCACAAATGCCAGGGAGCAGAGATGTCCCTCCCCAGGTACCTGCCGGGAGCTGCCATGCAGTGCAAGGTTTTCCTGTGGTGCTGGTGCTCCTCAGAATGCTGAGCTCCCCCTGATGCTCTTCTCGGAGGTGCTTATGACAGTGGACAAGAGCAGACAATGTTGTCCCTAATGATGTGTCAAGGACTCCACTCCGCTTCACTGCTCTCTAAGGTTTTTGCTAATGAGTCCCCCTGGTATCCAGAGCAGACAGACACAGTGGAACCTACTCCCCAGAATGAGATTTTTAGCCAGTTTGATGTTGTTCAACCCCAATTCCACCATCTTCCTGCACCCTAGAGCATAACCCATCACAGTGTAGTTGACTAGGGCTCCTCAGCCTCCTGCTGGAGATTTTTTGCTGCAGATCCATCAATATTTGCTACTTTGAGGGCATCTGCTCCACCCTACAGCTCAACTCCATAGGCAATGGTCCTTCAAGGAGGAGACAACAACTCTTCCTCAGCAAGGGGTGTCCAGACTCACGTACTTGCCAAAAGGCAGGGAAATGGGAATTTTCTGATGGAAACCTGGTTATTTGGAACAATCCTATCCAATATTACGAGCTGGAAATGTTGCTTGCTGCAAAATTGGCAGGTCCCTGTCAAGCAGCCAAGGGATTACTGCTTCCCTTCTTGCTAGATCTCTCTAGTGTTTGGTCCCTCTCCATCACTCCCATCTAACGTTTCACAAACTCTCTGCCTTTCATCTCCTGGTGGCAGTGCAGTCCAGCTGCCTTGGACCTGCTCCAGTATGAGCAGGATAGCAGGGTAGAAACGGCTGATGTTGGGCACTGGTCTCACTACAGCAAGGGTTTTCTTGTCTACTTTGGACACCACCATCTGTTCACAGCACTAACATAGTCAAACACCTCCCCAGCCTGGGAAGTGATTGCTATCCATAGAAACCCCTGTTTCCCCTCAGTGAACAACTATGTAACATGCCTTTTCGTATTGTTCCTTCACCTGTGGCTGATGCTGTGATTTTGCTCCACCAGTGAGCATTCAGCTGTGGAAGATGACCATGGGGACGTGTAGACACAGCAGCAGGTGGAGGAGGCTTTGCATTTCATGTTGTAGGAAAGTGCTTGCAGAACCTTGCTCTCGAGGTACTGCAAATGGAGCAAAAAGACCCCTTGGTGTATGAAAATGCTGAGGCAATGCATTAAGATGGCCTTCTTAAGGCCGAGCCTTAAGAAATCCTGAACCAGAAAGGTCTCTGAACCATGGCAGCAAACCCAGCTGGTGTCCACAACAGCCAGCCCTGAATCTGAACTTCTCCCACGTGACTCATATCCCACCGTTTTGCTTCCAGGTTTCCCAAGTAGAAAGGCAGAGCTGGTGGGTTTGTCACAACTCGTTCACAACTGGGAAGAGGTGAGGAAGGCTTGGTTACCCTCTCAACAACTTGACCTCCTTCTCCTTCACAATTCCCATGAAACCAGCAGCAGAGCTTTTACCAAACAAGGCAGCTTCAGCCTGAGGGACAAACAAACCAGCAGCAGCACAGCAGCTCACTGTGCCTGAAGACCAGGGTGCCGAGGGCTCCCTCCTGGTGTCGTTTGTGTGGGATGTGCTCGCGTGTGCCATTGTCAAGATGCCATTCTTAGGAGCAAGACAACTGCAGCAACAGGTAAATCCCCACAGTTTTCTTAGAAAATCCCAAGTCATCCCTGGGCTGATCACAGTGCTTGGCACAGCAGAAGCGACCAGCTAGTCAGAGGCTGCTTGCACAAACCTGTGCAGGTTGAAATCAAACACACCCCACGCGTGAATTATACATTTATCGACCAACGAGGACTGTGACATTTCATCTGTGGGGCTGTAAATTAAGCAGTAACTGGCTGTGAGGTGAAATCCCTCAGCCCTGTGAAATTAGAAGATCCTACATGAGTGTGCAGTCCTGCAAATACTGAGCGTTGAAACCACTTCTCTTGATGGTGCAGAAAGGGACAGACGTGGCTTGAAAGACCAAGGTCTCGGTGTCACTTCTTGACAGAGAGCTGGTACTGAGAAGATCTCAGCACTCTCAGTGGTGAAAGGGTAACTGTGGTAAGGATCAGCCACTTTTACAACAAACAAGCCCATAGAACTGGCCTGTGTGAACTCACATGAGCAATAGAGGGGGCAGTAGCCCCCAGTTCCATCTGGTGTTGTGGCATCATTCAGAAAGTACCAGAGCACTCTAGAGTTTTGAGAGATAATGCAGTACCCAGGATTTGGGGATACTGAATCCATACTGAATCTTCTTCGAAAAAGAATCATAGAATCATAGGATCATAGAATCATAAAATGGTTTGGGTTGGAAGGGACTTTAAAGATCACCTAGCTCCAACCCCCTTGCCATGGGCAGGGACACCTCCCACTGGATCAGGGGGCTCAAAGCCCCATCCAGCCTGGCCTTGAACACCTCCAGGGATGGGGCAGCCACCACTTCTCTGGGCAACCTGGACCAGGGCCTCCCCACCCTCACAGGAAAACATTTCTTCCCAAGATCTATTTTTTTTAAGGAAAAGAGGATTGTTTGCTTCTTGTTTGCCTCTCATGGGTCATCTCACTGACAACGTAACCTCTCCACATCCGAGTGCCGCTGCCATGCACTCCCTTACAACAGCAGAGAGAAGGTTGCACAGCCTTTGGGAGCATGCAAAGGAATCCCAGCTCTGCTGGTAATCCAGGCTCTGGTCAATATTGGATTTTAGCTCACTAGATATTTTAAAAAGCCGCTCTCCAAATACTCACTTCCTGAGCCTTAAAGACAATAAAATGACATTAAAATACACTAGCACTTACCTGGGAAAAAGAATCCTGATAAAGGTCACTTTTATTTGAAAGGCACTAGTTAGTGTTTCGTTTAACTCTCAAAGCATTGTTTAAAAACACACAGAAAAAGTCTGGATTTAAAAGAACTTCTTTGGTAATACAAAGGTTTTAATATGAATTCCATCTGCTACACAGAATTTAACCTGTTCCTGGCTGAAGTGGTTACTGTGGTTGCCACACCAATGTGTCCACCTGGAGATTGACCCAATTTTCCTGTCTTAAACAGGCACAAAGCATGATAGTGGATAGGACTTTTTGGTCCTGGAGGTCAGAGAAGGACAGAGACCTTGCTTCTGGAAGGATATCAGAAGCTTGTTTTGTGTCATGCTGGAATTAAAATGTGTCTAGTTAAAAATGATGTGTTAAGAAAATTCCCTGCTTTTTTAAATTCTAGCTTTCTTGAATTTTTTCTTTTTTCTTCTTTTTTGCTTTTCTAAATCTTGTGTCATACTTCAACCAATCAGGGATGATCAGTGTCATTTTAAGCCCTGGGGGTATTCAGCGATAGCAGAGATCCTTCAGTCATTTTTAGAAGGGCATTGGTCTTCCTGCTGATGCTGTGTCACATCTGCTTGCCCTGTGTGGATGTCTCAGGTAGCCGTGGGCATCATCACATGTGGGTGACTGAATCTCTCCCCAAACAGCCATGCAGAGCATTTCCTCATCACCAAATGCATTTCCAGCAAATTGAGACCAATTTCATGCGTTGCCTCAATTCTTGTCAGTCATGACTGTGACACACATTTTCTGACCTCTGTTCATCATGATGAGCAAGCGAAGGAAACTGCCTGGACCAAAGGACTTCTTCCTTCCCACAGGTCCAACTTCACAGCCTTCACTTTTTTTCAGCTCATCTTCCTGCCTGCATTGGTACCCAAAGAGCTCAGAGGTAGAGGCTTGTTGTATCAGGCAGCATGGCTGTCCCACAGCGTGGCTCGTTGATCCAGCAGCATCTTCTGCCCCTTATCCAGGCTCCTGCATAACAAAGAGCTTTTCTTAATAAGCTGTCACCCTCACAGCACAGGGGACACAATGGATGGGGTTACTGGACTGTAAGAGTTGGTCAGAAGAACAGTGCTTGCCTCAACATTGCCATTAGAGTACTTGGAGAGATACCAAGAAGTAAACGCCCTGAGAGGAAAAAAACACGTGGTATGAGGAATGCTGAGTTGATCCCTGATATCTGAGACTGGATTGAACACCCGTGACAAGGCCACATGGCCTGTGTCCAGTGGATGGACTGCACCTGCTGCACTTCACCCCACCTCCTCCTGCCTCTGAAGCCAACGAAGAGGAGCACGCACAGAGGCTCGCAGAGGGGCTTGAGGTCACCCAGCAGACACAAGAGGAAGATGATGTGAGGAAGTAAAAGACCCCCAAACGTGAGGTGGCGCAGGCACAGACAAGGTTTGGTAAGATAAGCGGGAACTTTTTGGGCCTGCGCAGCTACATCTGGATTGTGAAATGAAGGTGGAGATTGGCTTCAATCCATGGGGAGAGGAGGTGTGAGGGGCTGTTGCTTAGCATAAAAGATGGCTCCTAATTGAGCCTCGGTGAGATCTCCCCACCAAAGGATCACGACGAGGACCAGTAGGACTCTGTTCGGGACCTGGGACCACAGGGATGCCTTGGACCCGTGGTGGGAGTTATAATCTTCTTTCCTCCCTTTTACTTTACCTTTTCTTTCCCTCTTCATCTCTCTGTCTATCACACACCACTTCACAGGCAAAATAATAAAGTTTAACTGTTGGATTGAATTATAACCCTTTGATGTTTTGGTCGGCTTAATTTTTTGCGCTTCGAGATCATGGTAAATGAACCATCACGAGTCCACTGAGTGGACTGTGACATGGACCACTTCTCAAGGATCCAGGTGCTGTGCCTGGGAGCACAGCAGGGAGGGGCAGCACCACCCTGAGTGCAGGACTGTGCTCCTTGCACAGAGGTACCATGGTGACCTACTCTGCAGGTCAGCGATTGTCACAGATCTATGCCGAGCACAGCCGGAGTGGTCCAAGATGCCATTGCTCCTCACCCAAACACCACATCTCTCTCTTTGAGACATGTTAAATGATCATGTGGGCACAGCAAAGAGGATCCAGTCATAGGGAGAAACCCATCAGCCTTAGCTTCTTCAAATGTAAAGAGTTGACTGTTCCTGAAAGCCCAGTTTGGGTTGTGGCCCTTCCCTGGTGCCCTGAGACAACTGTGAGTCATTCCAACATGCCATCACCCTCAGACTGGTCCAATATCCTTGTGTTACATGCCTATCACTGACACGTGTTTGTTAAGCATTGTTCCTATACACATCTCTATCTGTCTGGATACCAAAAGTTTTCCTCCCATGAATCACTGATGTGTTTGTAGTTAAGCACCAGGAATCTTTGTACCAGCTTTTGTTTACTATCTAGGCAGGAGATAACTCTCTCTCTAGCTTATCCATGGGCATCAGTGTATCTAAAGATAGCTGAGGATTTCAACTGTTCCTCAGAAAGAACAAGAAGCCTGGATGCCTGGCTCCTCCACAGCCACAGGGTATGAATCAGAACAGAGCCCCAGGAAAAGCTGAGACACACAGAGATACGATGTGTGTGTCCACATCACTGTCTGCATGAAAGAAAGCAGCACCAGAGGTGAAAGTGCAGTGCAGGCACTGGATCCCAGCCAGCAGGCTGTGCAAGCATCCTGACAACTAGATGGATGGAGCAGAAAGAAACTTCTGGGAACTGATCTGTGATATGGGAAAATAAAAGCACATCTGTCTTTATCTCTGTAAATCAGCGCCTGCAGCACATCACTTCTTTCCTAAGACTTGGAGCACAATAGGTATGGTTTTTCTTCATCCTTTACCCTGGAATCTGTTTGGTTTAGGAGGTGATTTCCAAGTCACTGGCACAAAAAGAGTTACAGCACCATAGACCCAGTGATGCTTAGAGTTGCCTGGGCTCCAGGAACAGGTTTTCTCCTCTGAGAAGCAACATGAGGTGCCTTACCCTTTGGCAATTCTGGGCTGGTCTTTGCTTCCCACGACACACATTAGGGAGAGGCTCTGTGGGAGATGCTGAGCTTGTAACACCCTGCTGTAATGGCAGGAATAACCCAAAATACTGACACCTGAGGTTGGATTCAGTCACCCAGGCAGGTGTTTGGCACTGTTTGAGACATCCTGGGTGTCCAAGGATCTGTATCAGGGGCTTTGTGCCAGACAGTTTTTAGCTCTTTTAACATTATTGTTAGAAAAGTCTGTAAGAAATAGCAATTGGCTGCCTAGGACTATTAGAAATGGGCTGTGCCAGGCAAGGCAATTACTGTTGGGGTTGTCAGTTATAAATGGGATATCTCTCCAGCTATTAACCACTCACAATGGATGAAGAAATATCATTTCCCCTCCACTTTTCATTTCGGATTCAGAATTTCTTCTCTCTCAGTGAGCGGGACCCAGCCGCTTGGTGGGACTGGCTGAGGAGTGGTCTGTGCAGCAGTCTCGGCAGGTGTCCTGCTCTTCTCCAGCCTCCCAGCATCGTGTCTCAGGGCCTCACGCTGGAGCAAACCTGGCGTGGATGTGATGCTTCAGGCTGAATGCTCTGGGGCAGCAAGGTCTGCCCAGGTGCCTTCACAGAGAATGGTCCTCTCTGCCACAGGGCAGAGGCTTCGGTCTTATTCTGCAGAGTGTGGGCCAAGCACAGCAGAGCCCTGGGGGTGCTGTGTAGGTCGAGTCCTTAGGGATGCTGTCTCCCTGCTTGACACTGGCACTGTGGATGGTCTTACCTCTCTAGGTAAGGGACACCAGTCCTCTGCCAGGCTCCACAGGGACTGTTAAAGCCTTCGTAATAACGCTGCCCTTCCTCACGATTAATCCAGTGCCTGATTTGCCCTGCCCTGCCAGGCATAACCCTCAGCTTCTTAGTGCTCCACTTCCACTGATTTTCCTTTTTATGACTGAAGCATTTGCTGTTGTGCTCTGCTGTGGGAGAACGGCCTCCACAGCACTTCATTGAGTGCCACTCCATGGGCCTCAGCTCTCAAATAAGCTGGAGTAAGGGTGGGAGCAGGCACACTGTCCTCAGGAGAGACGGTGCCTCTGTGCTCCACTGGGTGTGACAGGACACACTACCTTGCTGGGGGAGAAATGAGGCTGTTAATGGCCAGGAAGTCGAATAGGAGCAGCAAGGCCTCATCTGCTGTTCTCACCGTGTCCTCAGCAAGGCCCTGCTGTGTTCTGGAGGAGGGTTGTCTCCAGGAAGGACTGGGTGGGAATGAATCTGTTGAAAGGCTGACGGTGCGATAGCACCCAAGGCACAAAACCACAAGAGCACCCCAGCTCCCCTCATGGGTGCAGCTTGGACGCAGTCTCTGGAGAGGTCCAAAATGCCTCCACTAAGTTTATCCCTCAGCCCAGGCCACTGCTTTGCCCTTTCTCCATTTGTGATTTCCTCATCCTCTTGACCCCATATCTTCTCTGGCACATTTGGCAGGGGATTTCCACAAGATTACATTTGCAGCACCTGTTTGGGAGGAACGTTAACCTGCAATGCCCTTGTGAGGATGCAGCCCCTTCCCCTCTAAGCTTAGTGACCTGGACAGATAAGCTCCTTTGTTACAGAACACAGTCACCTGCCCAGGACAGAACAAGTGCACCCCCTTCACACGGGTGGTGAAACCAGCCAGTGACAGGACTTGGCCAGCATTACCAGCTGTGGAAGTCTATGTAGGGGTCAAAGTCAGCAGGAGGCCATGGGTTGTTCAAGGGTAGCCCTCCAAGACAACCTCAGGGGGAACCACTTGTGAGCCTTCCTTTTGCTAAGACACAGAGTTGCACCCAGCCCTGCTCACCTGTGAGCTCAGGCTGTTTCCCTTGTGGCTGCCTGCCTTCCACCACTGGACTCCAGCCTAGCTTCCCAAGAAAGGGAATTTCTCCCCATGGGATCACTGCAGGGCAAAGTCACGAGGCTGAGAGCAAAGCTGTTCAGTGGATCCAGGGTTTAGAGTCTGGTAAAATCCCATGAGGAGTTTAAATTTGCCCTTCATCCATGGCAAAAATCATCGCTCAGAGGCGGCCCTCCACCCAGCACAGCACTCCAACATGCATTGAACTGGAAGCAGGTAAATATTGCAAGAGAGACCAGTAAGACTGGCAATGTAAAGGTTGTTGGCCCTTCCCATTACATAACTCTGCATTCAGTTCCTTTGCCAGACTTGAACCTCTGGGGCTGAAGTTTTCCATGCTGAGATTCTGGCACAGCCAGAACCATTCTGCTGTGTTTCATCCATACAACTGAGCTATTTCTGAGACTGAGCTGAACATAAAAGTCTTCATTCTGTTAAGAGGAGGAACACTAGAGACTTATCCTTTGAATAATTCCAGCCCTTTTGTGCTTTGGAGCAGGGGTTGGAAATTTCACAGAAAGCTGAATCATTTTTCTTTCATTTTTCCTGTGAGAAAAAAAACATTGAGTTGGGTGTTCACTAAGGAGTTGGTGCTTGGTAGTTGGACCCTCTCTGCCTGAGGACAAACAGACATATTTCTAGTAGTGCCCAGAATATTCCCTTTCCACTCCTCCCTACATTCATGCAGTTTAATATTCCTGCCATGCATACTCACAGCTGCAAGGTAAAGAGTGTTTATGGCTACCAGCAACACCTCTTTTGCTGCCCACCCTCCAAGGAGCTGGCTGAGTGACCTTGGAAGAAGTGTATTACAGGCCCTCTCTATCCCACTTTGGCTGTACAAGCCTTTTTTACCTTCTCAGTAGGAGGGAGGGGTGAGTGTGCAGAAGTCAACTCTGGAGAAAGGTGAAATCATCTCTAATGCACACAGAAATGCGGTGGGGATTTTCCAGCGTCTCTACAGGGACTCTGTGCAGGTTGTTGAGGTCCAGCTGCCATGTAAACCTGACTGGGATAGATGGAGCCACCTTCTACCAGATGGGTGGTGAGGACTGAATTCTAATTTCTTTTATGTTCACTGCAATTGAGTAACTGATCCTTAGGTGCGCAGGTGCCTGAGAGGAAAGAGTGAAACACTCATCTGGCCCTGATGGGAAGGAGACCAAATGCTTTATTTTTAACCAGAATAGATAAGCAAGGGAGTGAGTGCAGTGGGAAGAGGAGAGGTTCGGGCACCAGCTCCTTTGTCTTGCTCTGAAGAATGAGGAATCTGAGCAATATGAAAATACACGGCTGCATTCCAGCTAAACTGTCAAATCCTAAATCATAGAATGCTTTGGGTTGGAAGAGGCCTTCAAGATCATCCAGTTCCAACCTTCCTGCCTCCCAGACAGGAACACCTTTCACTGGATCAGGTTGCTCAAATCTTCATCCAACCTGGCCTTGAACACCTCCAGGAATGGGGCAGCCATGACTTCACTGGGCAACCTCTGCCAGGGCGTCCCCACCCTCACAGTAATGAAATGCTAGACTTTGGGAAGGGTGAGCATGACTTGAGCTCAAGGTCCTGAAAGGTCAAAATGTCCTTCTCCTTCTTCCTTGTGTCCTGTTGAAACGTGACATGGAACAGACTGCAGAATTCAGAGCATCACTGTGCTAATAACAGAAAATGTGGTGGGGCCTCCCGCTGGTGGCAGCGTGCTGGCTGCGAGCAGCGTGTCTGCTGTGCAAGACCCTCTTTTGTTTGGGGTACTGCATAGTTCTGGGTCACTAACAGACCAGTAAGTAACATCCTTCCCGGAGCTGAGAGCTGTCCTTCATGCCCAGTCCTGTCCTGTGAAGCAGTGCTGCTCAGTTCTTTGCTGCTCAGGGAGGGCTCTTCAGCAATGTTTGAGGTGTGATTTGGGAGGTGAGCAACTTTAATATCAGGGGTTGCACGGTGGAGGAGGCCTGGCTCCAGGAGCAGGTTCGCCATCAGCCATGAAGGACAGGCAACGACCCCTGTAGTCACAGCCCAGGATGGGGATGGGGCTCTCTGAAACTTCATTTGGAGAACCCAGATTCAAAGGGGTGCCCTCGAACTCGTGTAGCCTACACAGGCCAATGTTGCATCTTGTAATAATGCTTGGGATGCAATGGGAAACAAAAGAAAAGTAAGACCCTCGGTGAGTCCTGTTCTCCGATGCCGGGGACCTGTGCAGTGTCTGTTTTGCCTAGAGAACAGTTTGTTCCACCATCCTGGAGAAGGCAAAGAAAACAAATCTTCCCCCAGGGCTGTTCTGCTTCACCTGCATTTAGGAACAGTCGTCGCTCAATCCAGCAAGGAACACGTTATCATTTACCCGCTGGCAGAGATGGGAGCTTTTGTTTATTGAAAATAAAAACATACACGCTGCTTAAAAAGCTTTGCAAAGGTGGCACGAGGGCAGGGCTGGGGAAGAGCAGTACGCTTCATCTCTCCTTGATAAATTACCTTTCACTGTGTTTCCAGCACCTCTCTCTTGCAACAACCACTTAATAACGTATAGGTGCTGCAGTTGTCTCATTATCGGAAAGAAAGAGAGGCATTTCAAAGCACCACAACGCTGCCCATTCTCAGGGGTTCACTTCCTGGGCTCCTCTGACACAAGTTATTAAAAACAATTTTCAGCAAAGCCCTAGCTAAGGCGACCTTCAACAGCTTTCACTACCAACAAAACCTTAGACAGACTTGGCAAAAGAAGTCAAAAAGAAGGGGGAAAAACGGGAAATTAGAACAGGGAAATGTAATAACTTTCCATTATGCAAATTTGATTTAATCAGGGAAGAAGCTGAAGTGCAATAAAAACATACTTTCATTAAGTTTATGACTTTCAGACTCTGTAATAGCCCAGAAATGTCAATTATGAGGTTACCATAGTGATACATGGCTGCAACTTCAAACTGATCGGTTTCTTCACCAGTGAGTGCACACTGAAGCCGGGCCAGGATCTGGTTTCTCAGCTTCTTAAACTGATAAGAATCTGGGACTCAAATGGCAAATGTTTTTGGCAGCATAGGTTATTCTTAAATCTTAAGCCCTTTTGGAATCACCTGTGCCTGAGGAACTGATGGGATGACCTTTCTGATCATGGGTGGGATACACAAGGCACAGATTTCAGCCTCCAGTGCTCAAGGCCCATTGCAGTTGTGCAGTACCAGAAGTGAGCAGCCCATAGGGGACATTTCACCAGGTAGAGACAGACTGGAATGTATTTAAGCTGCATTATACTCCCTCTCTGGTAGAATGTGGATCGTGGGCTTAGGGCATGTGATGCTCTCTCTCAGCCTGAGTGTGGGATGCTGGGAGGTCCCTCCAGGTGTGGAGCACCATCCCCAGGCTTGTACCACCCATCCAGCAGAGGTGTTTGTACTGGTGGGGTTGACTTCAGTGCAAGATGGCCTATATGAAGGATTTATTCTGCTGATGAGCAACTGAGCCCAGAGAAGAGCTTTGCAACAGAGCTTCCTGCTGTGGGTGGGAAAATCCAGCTCCATATCAATTTCTGCATCCCGTTTTTTCTTTCTGCCACTGCTCAGTGTGAGTACTAGCCACCAGCCAGGCCTCTTGAGGAATTTTATGGACCATGGCAAATTCACAGCTCAACCTGCGTGTTGGCAGAGGTTTAAAGACACTGTTTTCCAAGGGAAGGAGAGGCTTCAGTGGAACAAAGCTGACAGGAGCGGTGTTTTCAGCAGTGCTTGGGTCTTTCTCACAGTACTGAGCAAAAAGTGACTAAAGCAGGTCCAGTGATGGTAGCCAGGTTCAGCTAAGAGACCACGAGGATGAGCAGGGTATGAGGACAACTCAGAAAGTTGAATCAGAAAGTCAGGATCAGGATCAGGTTTGAAAAGAGTGTCGAGCATTCATCACACTCCAGTGCTCAGCAGGCAAGTCCACAGTGACAAGGGAAATCCAAAGTCAAACTGGGATCAGCCAGGCTGGGGTCAGGAGAGCCTCAGCTTTAGAACAGCTCCCACTGCTGAGTTTTTGGAGCCAATCTGGTCTAGATTTTTCTCAAAGTGGTCCAGGCTTCTCAGCCAGCTACAGCGAGCTGTTCCTGGGCCCAGGCAGCTGAACTCCTAAACACTGGGCTTGTGTTCAGGGCCCTGGCACCACCTGGGCTTCCCCTGCCCCTCCACCTTCCCGTGTTTTAGATACTCTACACCCAAACAGGGCTTATGCAAGCCATGCCCAAGGGCCAATAGGAGCTGGACATGTCCTGCTTACAGTACAGTATTTTTTCTGCTGCTTACTTGGCTGCTTTTTCAACCGGGCATTATTGAAAGCACGAACAGTAACCAGCTCCTGAAACCACTGAGGTTTCAGAGCACCATGATCCCAGCACTGCCAGTTTTGTCAGTCATTTAGAGATGTTGGGTTTGTTTAAGCCTGGAGTGCAGACTGCAGCCAGGGAGAATAGGAAAACATCCATGTGTGTAGTCTGTAAAGATGATTTTCCTTCAGACTCCTTCAGACATTGCTGCCAGGCTCACACTGCTCTTGTGTTGACTTCAGAGAGAAGACAGGTCCCCATCAAGTCCCTGTTTTTAAAGCAGCAGCTTCTCTTTTCCTGGGGAAAGTCAATAAACAGGTGGTCACAGACACAATGAGAAGACTTCAGGTACCACAGTCACTCTGAAGTGAAATCCAGTAAAGATCACTTTAAAAAGCTCTTATTTTCTTCATGCTGTCAGAAAAATGAAGTGTGCTGTGGTGCCTGCCCTTTGTCCCTTGCTGCCCTGCATTCATGCCATTACTCAGTGCCCAGTATCCCCCTGCAGCAATCTAAAGATTAAAAAGAGATGTGGTTGCAAGAAAACCCTCACCTGGGTAGAAAATTAACACAGAAATACCTTTATGTAAAACACGTGACACAGCTACTGATTGTGGCTATTGATAAATGCATTAAGCAAAGTGGAGCACCAGTCTAATTCAAAAGGAAGTCATTTTATCACTTTTTTAAAGGTCATAATTTAAAAGTTTACAACAACTTCACATAGCTCACTTGAGTTTATAACTGCCTCTGAACAAACACTTTTCCTGTTAAAAATGTCAGCATAGGGAAATTCTTAGCCATCTTTTTCACTTCTTATAGCCCCTACTGTGGTATGCATCTGCTTCGTGGAGATTAGATGAAACTCTTTTACCTTATTTTGAATTAGGTGGAAAGCCAAAGCATTCTAAGAGACCACCAGCTTTTGTCCAACTGCTAAATTAAAAATAAATAAATATATTGGGTGTGCATGAGCAGTTAAGTTGTTGGAGTTCAGGGATGTGCTCACAGTTCAGATCTTGGGTCATCTGGTGTTTTCCTTGGTGTGCAGGCAGTGGGAGGTACTGTACCTGCTCAGGGAACTTGCATAGAGTGAGCAGACTTTTCTACTGGTGCTTATCTGGAACTCTTCCTACCTCAGCCTTGCAGACATTCTGCAATGCAGAGCAGTAGCCAGACCAGGAACTTCATGTCTATCACTGCTGGACAGAGCAGCATCATCCCCCAGGAGGTTTTCCAGAATTGCTCTGCTATCACAGACGCTATTTCTACCACAGTTATGCTGCTGAAATAGAGGAACTCAGAGTGCTTGGGTCGTGCAAGGTGCTCTGGGTTGCTTTTAATTTTGAGTGGTGGTGCTGAGGCTTTCTGGATCTCCTCACCAGTGGTTGCCAGTGGTCAGACACTCCTTAGTTCACGACTCTTCCCCTAAACAAAGCTCTGGAAGTCTTCACACGGGTTTGTTATAGCTTTCCAAAGCAGCTGAGGAAAACAGTCCAATAGAGTGGATTGAAAATATTTAGCTGGAACTCAATGTAGCTGGTGTGTAAAAAGGTATGTTACAACAGTTTGGTTTCCTTCCCTGCAGACTTCTCATTTGTAGCTAAGTTGTTACACCTGGGGAGAGGGGTTGACCCTTTGCCCTTAATTCTGGGGCAGAACAATGAAAAGACATTTCACTCTGCTCCATGGAAAGGAAATTAAAAGCCAAAAAAATGAGTAGTATGCTTGTAACTGTGGCATTCAGCTTGAGATACAGGGCACAATGCTGTGTCAATCATAAGGCAATCGCACATTTACTAAGGGATTTTAGAGCCTGGCTATAAGATACACCAGTGTTCTTCTTTTGATTGGTTTTACACAGCTGCCCCACCACTGGCAGAAACTTCAAGAATAACACAACTGGTCTGTTTAAGCCTGGATTCAAGCCAGTAGCCTTAACTTGCACTGTAACTACCCATCTTTGCACTCGTTGGCAGGTCAGGCAAACCAAATCAGCATTTTGTGCTACAGAGCATTTTGCATTATAAAGTTAAGTAGGGCAAAGTGTGCTGCTTTCTCTTTGAAGGCAGCCTCTCCCACTCCATGGATATTTCAGCTTTGGAACAAGAATTTGATCAAGAGTCCAGCTGCAGACCTGATGCTGTTAGTAAAGTCCCTTATCCTCTGCAGAGCAATTCTGGAAAGCCTCCTTGGAGATGATGCTGCTATGTCCGTGTTCATGGTGAAGAGCCCCAGGCAGGAGCAGGTCCATGGTCCTCGGTGCCCATGTGGTTTCACTGAACTGATGTCCTTTTCCAAAGCCCCCTTGGCAGCACAATAGTGTGTTCTGCAAGCAACACTGGCTTTCTGAGTCAGAGACAGTATGATAATGATTTCCCAGAGCTAAGGCTGTCTTTCTCCAGGAGGGAGGGCTAGGAGAGCACACCTGGATCCTCACCCCATGCTTTCTAAGCAACAGGGAGCTGACATTATCATAAAGTCATAAAGTCCCTTCCTGTGAGATCCTCAACACAGAACTCTTCCCTCCTCATTCCCATTCCCCTTGCTCTAGCACATTTTGTCATTTAGTCCACATAAACATCTTCCATCACGCAACGCTCCCCTTGTGTCAGGAGCTCACTCATAAATTGTTGCTGGGACCCTGAGGTTCAGTGGAGGATGCTGCACCTCCCCCAGAGTTTGCAAAGGCTCTGATTTTGTAGAAACACGTACAGTAAGAAAGGCATTGTCTAGTGGATTAAGGCCTTGATATTTCTAATCATACCCTGCCTCAGCCTCTTTGAGTGCTGAGAACCCTATTCACTGGCATTCAGTGGCTTCTCTGGGTGCTATTTCAGATGCAGAATAATTAGCAACACGCAGGAAAAGCAACAAAGCCGTGAATGGTATTTAGTAACAATTATTCCACTGAACCATTTCTTACTATTATAAATGGAGCTTATTAGCACTAAATTGTTTCCATAGGAAGCAGCATCAGCACTAAAAAGAATGGCTGCAGGCTGGCTTAGCGGTGCGGGAGTCAGCACAATGGAGCCTGCCTGTCTCCTCCTCGCCGGAGCGTGCTGAGAGAGAAACCCACAGGCCTGCCACGACGTGGGGAGCTTCAGCTTTGCATAGCCAGGTGGCTTGGCCCCCTGCTCCAGCCCTGCACCACAGAGGAATGCAGCTCCCTGTGGTGGACTGGTCTCGCTCCGCTGGAGTGAGCTGGTTTGCAGTGGGACTGGAGATGGTTAATGAAAAGCAGCGACAAAAGTGGCTGCAAGGAGCTCCCACCTTGAAGAGGGGTTTCTCATGGTGGAGGCCCTGCTGCCTGCAGATGGTAGCTTTGCATATGACTCTTCTTCTGACATCTCCAGGGACCATCCTGAAAAATGGGGAAGCAGCAGGGGGTTGGAGGAAGCATGCGAGCCACAGCTCCTCTAGAGCACACAACAGCAAAAGGTGGGAGGCTTTATCTTTCTTTGGAAAGAGATAAGGAGCATCACGGGACAGATTATTTCTAGACATGGCAAAATGACTGCAGAGTCCCTTCTCAAAGTGATCTGTCCTTCCTCACCTCAGTGGCTCCCTCCCAGAAGTTTCCAGGGATTCTTAGTGGAGTGGAAGGACGATGAATGTGCAGGAGAGAGGCAAACCTCATGTCCCCCAGGGGCATCTGGCTGGGGTACTACGACAGAGCATCTCCAGCAGGATAGCAGGGTCCTGTCTCAAATGAACTCTGCTGGAAGATCCCATTCCCTGAGCCAATCCTGAGTGGAGTGGAGATAAACGTGTTCACAAGCAGTGCTAACACCCAGCTAGACATTCCAGCCAGAAGTCCAGCTTCCCAGAACAGAAGATCTGTGCTAGACACAGCCTTTTCACATTTTGTACAGGTCTGCACCAGCAACTCTCTTAATTAACCAAATCATCAAGGTCATCAAATCATTTGCCTATGTACACCTAATTCACAGGGAACCCCAAATGTCAAGTAGAGCATTTGGGCATCTGTCTGCTTAGACTCATGATATTCAGATCTGGGTGACAAAACCCTTGCTATATCCTGGTAAATCCTTTTTTTTCATGGATTTGCCCTCAAATCCTGCAGAAGGAGATGGTCTTTGCACACTCAGAGGTGTCCATGGGCAAGGTGTCTGGCTTGGCTCCTCCTGGAGGAGATGACCCCTTGCTCCTGTTGTTTGTGCGTGCTCCCTTCCCTGCTGGTTGCACAACTCTCCACCATGTAGGGCTCTGATGTCTGAGAGGTACTTAAGGTTCGGACAAGGATACAGACATCAGCCTTAGCAGAAGAGAAGCAACCAGGGCTCCTTCAGCCAGAGGCTTCCTCCTTATGCAGGGCTTCATCCTTCCCGGCTTTGCACATTCTGCAGGCACAAGGCAGCTGGAAACTCAGGAGTATTCTAAGAAAGACAGCCAAGATTTAAAGTTGCAGCCCACAAAAATAAAAAAGGCTTAGCAGTTACTTAAGTAAATCCATGACATGTTCACTGTAGTGGTGTGTGATAGCCCTGTAGATTTGTGTAAGCATTCCCTGTACGCTTCCCTCCTGCTTTAGAGATTATTTAGTGGATGCTTTCATTCATCTGCTGCTCAAAATTTGTGGGAGATTCCCTCTGCTTCCCCATAAAATACCTCCAACCATCCATAAAATATTAACCAACACACCTGCGAGACAGCCAAATAGAGGGCCAAGTGTGCATGGCAGAGAGCACAGCCACAGACAGTAAAATAAGTACTGATGGCTTTGATGCAGGGAGCTCAGCTCTTTTAGAGGAGGAACATTCATTTCCCTTCGTTGGAAATTTGATTTCCCTGCTTTTTATCTTCAGGACGTGATAACAGAAGCAAACACTGCAGAGAGCTTTAAGGGCAAGCAGAACACACTACTGGATGAATCACTCGATTCGACTTCTGAAGGGCTTGGGGCCTCTCCAGGGTCTGCCCTGTACTACAAGGGATTTTTCTTGTCAGCCCCTCAGTTCTCCTGCCTCCTGAGATGTGTAGCAGCAAAGTGGTCACGACTGCTTTGCTCTGATACATTCAGCAATTAGAAGTGTTCACGACTTATGACTTTTAGACAGTTCTCTGGCAGATCACGAAGAGTAAGCAGGTCTCCTGTGCTGGATGGCCACCGCCTGGCTATGGTACCAGCAGCAGCTGCTCGTGTTTAAGCAGCATCCTGGAGGAAACTCCCATTGCTTCATCTATTGGCTGGATGGCCGAGCCCAGAGAGTGGTGGTGAACGGTGTCTCATCCAGTTGGCGGCCGGTCACCAGTGGTGTCCCCCAGGGATCGGTGTTGGGTCCGGTCCTATTTAATATCTTTATAGATGATCTGGATGAGGGGATTGAGTCCATCATCAGCAAGTTTGCAGATGATACCAAACTGGGAAGAAGGGTAGATCTGTTAGAGGGTAGGATGGCCCTGCAGAGGGACCTGGACAGATTGGAGAGATGGGCCGATTCCAATGGGATGATGTTTAATAAGTCCAAATGTCGGGTACTTCATTTTGGACACAACAATCCCATGCAGAGCTACAGACTGGGGACAGAGTGGCTGGAGAGTAGTGAGGCAGAAAGGGACCTGGGAGTGCTGGTTGACAGGAAGCTCAACATGAGCCAGCAATGTGCCCAGGTGGCCAAGAAGGCCAATGGCATTCTGGCCTGCATCAGGAATAGTGTAGTCAGCAGAACCAGAGAAGTTATTGTCCCCCTGTACACGGCACTGGTCAGGCCTCATCTTGAATACTGTGTACAGTTCTGGGCCCCCCAGTTTGGGAAAGATGTCAGGATACTGGAATGTGTTCAGAGGAGGGCAACAAAGATGGTGAAGGGGCTGGAGCACAAGCCCTACGAGGAGTGACTGAGCGAGTTGGGGCTGTTTAGTCTAAAGAAGAGGAGGCTCAGGGGAGACCTCATTGCTCTCTACAACTACCTAAAAGGAGGTTGTAGTCGGTCAGGGGTTGGTCTCTTCTCTCAGGTGACCAGTGACAGAACTAGAGGGCATGGACTCAAGCTACGTCAGGGAAAGTTTAGGCTTGATGTGAGGAAGAAGTTCTTCACTGAAAGGGTGATTGGCCATTGGAATGAGCTGCCCAGGGAGGTGGTGGAGTCGCCGACCCTGGAGGTGTTTAAGGGGAGATTGGATGAGGCACTGAGTGCCATGGTCTAGATGATGGTTGGTGTTAGTGTTGGGTTATAGGTTGGACTTGATGATCTCAGAGGTCCTTTCCAACCTTGTCATACTGTGATACTGTGATACTGTGAATTGTACGTTAGAATCTGCCATTGCTTCAAGCTTTGTAAGTGGTGAAGAAGCATTTTCTGGAAGGGGCAGAGGGAGTTGAGCCAATTAATAGCACATCTGTTATTGGAAGGAGAGAGGATCGCTGCATCGCTGTGCAGGAAGGGCTCAGCGGGTGGTGAAGGCTCCCCAACAACGGAAGGCAGCAGCCACTGCACAGAGCACAGGCTGCTGGGAGCAGCCAGGAAATTAATTAGAGGTAAAGATCAGCAGCCAAAGAGACTCGAGGAGTAAATGTCACTTTCAAAGTAGGGCAGGGAGGTAACTTTGGACTAATTATCTACAGCTTCCCTGCAGGAAAAGGACACGATTGCCAGCTGCAGCCCCCCACGTGCATTCTGGGCAGAGGCCACCGAAGGTTAACGTGGACTGAAATGAATATGGATCGCTCGCTCTCTTGCAGGAAAAACACATAATTCAAAAGTAAGTTTACTGTTGACAAAGCACAGCAGAAAGCACTGTGCATCTGTCACACATGCTGTCTCCTTGTGGCTGTGCAGAGCTGCCGTAAATAATGCTCATAAACACTGTAACCAAGTTACTGTTTGCCTCGCTTTCACGCTATTTGTTATTATGCACAAAGAAAGTTGTATTAAAGGAGTCAAAGATGTCCGTAAAGTCACCTCTTACAAACAAGCAAAACACAGAGCTGTGTGTGGCCGTGGCTGTGCAGCCTCGTGAGGGTCTCTGTGGTATTTCAGATCGCTGCCTTGCCTGTTTTGCCCCAGAACCTGCCTCATCGGGCATGCAGGAGGCTTTCCCACCAGAAATCTGTGCAGAGGACTGCTTTCAACGTGGCACCGGCACGGATGGCACAGCAAACAGCCCATCTGCAAAAAAGCACCTCCTGTGATGCCTGTGAGGTTTCCCCCAGGCAGATGGGAGGAGGCACAGTCCTTCCCAGTCTCCCTTGCAGCTCCCTCAGCTGGGGTAACCTACAATCTGGGGCAAAGCTGCAGAAAAGCTGCATCCTCCCCTCCGCCAGCCCTGCCAGGTGGGTTTAAGCACAAAACCTCCTCTTCCTCCTTTCTGCCATCTGTGAGCAGAGTGGGCACTGGCAGGGACAGCAAAGCCAGCTGCTTCTCAGGGGAAGGGGTGCTGAGGGTGACGGTCTGGCAGGCAGGACCATGACCTCCCCAGGGAGGATGCATTCCCACAGCATCCAAACCAGGCAAGAAAGCAGAGCGGGTGACAGGAACTGGGGTCAACCAAGAGCCCAGTGATTGCCAGACAAGTCCATAGTGGTAAAGTAGGTCTGGGGAAAAGACTGGAAGTCAGGTGAGCAGGTTAGACACCAGTGGTGGACCCAGAAACACAGCACAGGTGAGGGTCATAGGCAAATGGAAGGAGCTGAAATGCAGCTCCCAGAGCTACGAGGTTGCTCTCAGAGGTTTCTATAACAGGTGTTCTCCCAGCAGCCTGGTTCAAGTTCATACAGCCACAACATGAGAAAGGCTGACCTTGAGGACAGCAGACAGAGACCTGGGAGGGGAGAGTAGGGCTCTGACCAGCACACCTATTGCAGTGCCAGCCATTTGCCTCCCCAGAGTCTGGACAGACCTCTGGCATTTAACTCTCCTGATGGGCATGCATGCAGGAGATCATACGTGTGGTGTCTGGGGATGGTCTGTCTTTGTGGAGGTCTCATACCAATGTGCTGGAGTTTGACATCTCAGCTCACCCTTCTTTCCCTCTGCTCCCACAGGGGGCTTTCAAAAGCCATGTGAAACCCTAGGCAAAAAAAACTGTGCTCAGCCCAGACCTACTGGTACTGCTGGTTCCAGAAAGGAGAATCCAACAAAGATATCTGTAGGGTCCCAGAGAGATCCCAAGGGCCAGAACCTGTTCAAAGTGGGCTGTGATGCATCCCTTCAGCCATGAAGACCAAGGAAGCCTGATCCAAATGTGTTGGTTTCTTAATGTGGAACTGAAAGATTCTCTCATGTTTTTAAGGTTGCAAGTTTTGTATCTTTGAGGCCACGTTGCCATTTTATGCCCCACAGCTAATGAAACTGTGTGTGCACGGGGATGCTGAGCATCCCAGCAACTTGTTTTCATTATGCAGAAAGTGCTGTGAACTAGTGAGGGAATCATTAATGCACAGGGTCTTGCTGCAGGATGGAAGGATGGCTTCCCATCCCTAACAAGCAGAAGTAAGAACTGCTCCTGACTCTCTTACTTGGTTAAACAAGTTTTTCTTTGCTTCTCCTGACGACTGGTCCCCTTGGGATAGACAGGCTAAAACTGCATCCTATGTGGGAATGGCTGGGAATCACTTTCACAGATTGCTTTCAGCCTCCAAGCAGAGGGCCAAAGAACACCTAGCAGATCCTAACCCTGCATGGGGTCTCCAGGATGGGGTAGAACTCAGTTTTCCTCAGGAGACAACTTCCTCCCGATCCTGCCTTTTCCAAGCAGAGAGGAGAACCAAGAGCAACATGGTATGTGGTGTTTGCTGGCATAAGGGCAGATACAGACTCTGTTCCTTGCTAGGAAGTGCATGGGCTGGGTGGAGCAAGACCTGCATTTGGGACTTTACTCAGCCCAGTCAGTAGCAGGGGCCACTGTCAGGGCAGTGGGAGCCAGAGCAGAGTTACTGCCCTGGGCTGTGTAAAGATCCAGTGTGATGGCACCACCTCACCCTCACCCCAGGGCTTTTCATGGGGCATGAACCCCAGCCCTGGGCTGCAGGGTTTTCAGCCTTGACTCCACAAGGACAAACTTCCCAGAGCAGGACAAAGCCTTTCCAGGGCTGTGTGAAGCTCTGGCAGAGCAGAAGGGGGAACCCAGGAGTCCTGCCCTGACCTCACCCAAGCAAGCTGCCAGCTGGATCTGGGACCAGAGGGCTGGACCCCTTAGCCCCCTTAGCTCATCAAGGAGCCTCCTGTGCTGCAGAAGGTTGGAGAGGCCTCATCATTGGCACCAAATATGTGCTAATGAAGTCTGTATGATGCACTTCCCTAGTGCTGGGTCAGGGTGCTGTGACCTGGTTCACCTCTGCTGATTCAGCATCCAAATGGACCCAAGATCCCTGGCAGCAACCACCATGGGTTCAGCTGATTGTTCAGTGAGCAAAATGTTCAGGCAACGAAAGACATCTCAGGAGGTTTCTATTTTCTGTCATGCAGGGGCCAGGCTCTGGTGCCAGAGGCAGACCTCCCTCTGCTCCAGCTGCTGCTGTTCACTGGGGAGCAGGAGCTCCTGCTGAGGGCTTTGCCTTTCGATGGTGTTCTCCTCAGTGCTGTGCCTGGTGCCCGGTGTCACCATCCGAGCTGGTCTGCGCAGGGGCCGCCTGATGGGCATCAGTAATTGTCAGTCTGAAAGTGATGCAGGTCATGAGACCAGCCCTGCCAAAGCCACCCATGCCAGATGCTTCTCTGTCTTGGCCTGGAGATCTCTGGTGACAGACATGTAGCTACCATGATTTTCTGACACAACCTGAACTTACCAAGACAGCGTCTTCACCTTCACCCTGGAACTCCCTGCTTATCCTCCTCCCAGACATGCCAAAGAGGCCATCGGTCTTCTTGGGCAGAAACCTTCTATACCCATTGAGGCAGTTAATGAAGTTTTCTCCACAACTGCCTTAGGCTCTGGCTTGTTCAAAATTCCTTCATAAAATCATCCTTATGGACCTACCTCCTTCTCCTTCCTCGGGATGGATCCACCTTCCTCTTTTGTCTTGAGGATCAGTGGCTCCTCTGGGAATGCCAGCAGTGATCCTGGTGTCCAGCACTCCTTGGCCTGGGCAGTGCTGTGAGCAGGGAGAATCCTCCACAAAAAGGGACTCTGCAGGGCTGGAGAAGACAGGAGCAGCTGAAGTGATGGCAGTGGGAAGACTGGATGATGCATTTGCAAGCAAGCAGTGAGCACCCTCTGGGCAGGGCTTTCAGGGAGCCAGCACACAGAGGGAGGGTGCAGACAGCTGGGGTTGGGGCTTGCTGTGAGCTCCTGCCCAAAGAGGGAAGCATTGTTAAGCAACTGCAGCCAGCAAGGCTGAAGGATTTATAGTCTTAAAAGAGCAAATGCTTGCTGAATGAATGAGCACTTAGTGGGAAAAGGTAAGGGATGGTTCTGTCCCACTGTCCAGACAGGGAACCTGAGGAGCAGAGCAGGGATGTCCCCCAGGGACATTGGTGGATTCAGGACAGAGCTGGTGTCCAAGCCGTACAGTCTTCATTTAGCTAGCAGGTAACAAATCCCTGAGTAACCAAACCCACACCTAGGACTCCTGGCTCTTATCCATGGGTCTTATCTCATCAGGTGGGACAATCCCTGTCTTCCCACCAGACTGGTGTCAGAAACCTCAGTGACCGGACAGAACCCCGCATAGGAAATCATGCTGAGTAGTGCTCAGGGACTGGTCTGAAGGGGTCCTGTAGCCCAGGGAACCTCTAACCTGATGAAGTTAGAGGTCCACCAGCTGCTGAAATTCATCCTGAAGAAGGTGAAGGCCCTCAGGCACTCAGCTCTGACCCTGGAGTACAGGAAATTCTGCTGCCCTCTTGTGCTGTGCCCTGCACTGATACTTAAGGCCATCCTGAACCCCAGGTCCTTGGCCACCAGTTGCCCACAGAGGAACAATCTTCCAGAAGGCACTGTGATTTGAAGATATCAGCAAAGACAATACCTCACTCCATCCAGAGTTTGTTACATGCCAAGTCTCTCTTGCTGCTGAGGCTCCTTGCCTGGTGTCCAGTTTGAATGTGCCTGGCTTTAGCTTACAGGAATGGGATCGGGTTTCATCTTTCATTTCAAGGAAAAAAAACATTAGTATTCAGTGTTTTCTCTCCATAAGGTAACTTTATTCTCCATCAAGACAGCTATGAATCTGTTTTCTAAAAGCAAGACAGATTGAGCACTGTATATCACTCCAGCACTTTTTCTTCTGTAGTCACATCCTTTTACAGCTCTTTATCCACCCTTTATGTGTTTTCAGCTTCCCTCCTGCAATGTGAGTGCCAGAAATGCTTGAGAACAGCACAGTCAGCACCACTGCTGCCCTAAAGGGAGGGGAAATGCCCTCTCTGCTCCTTTGCCCACATTTCCATATGCAAACATCTCATTACTCCATAAAAGAGTGCTGCCCTGGGAGTTAATGTGGGATGTCTGGAAGAAAATGCTGCTCAAATGTAGTTATGGAAGTTGTTTAGATCCACAACAGTGCTCCCTTGTCACTTTGCAGCCCCACACTTCAGGGCTGGTGGCTTTGTCAGCCGGTAGGTGAGGATCACTTGGTGATTGCTTTGCTACTTGCCTGCTGTGCCACCCTCCCTGGGCTGCTGGGTTCTCTGTTACATTTTTGAAAACTGGGACACTGATGGGGGAATGGTTTTCTCCTGGTAGTGCAATACCAATTGGGGAAACAAACCTGGAAATACAGAGGTGATTGCACTCCAGAACTTGTTTCATTATCCTGGCCTTGTGGCACCTGTGTTTGAAGCCTGGCTGGGAAACCAGCTTAGGGCATTTACCATCTTGGTTTTTAGAGGGCTTCAAGTGCCTGCTTAAGCCAAGATTTTGGCTGCTTAATTAGCCTCATTAGACCTTGTTTCTACACTGACTTTGACAGGACATAGCTTCCAGTTTCCAAACCTCATCCTGCTTTGTGATGCTGTCACATGGTGAGATATCACTCCACCCAAGCCCTGCTTGGGATCTCTGCCTCCTCTCAGACAGGCAAAGCAGCATGAGGTAGGTACCAGTGCACCCAGCAAGCAGCGTGCTGGGCATGGGCTGCACAGCACTCCTCAAGGTTACACTGCTGTGTCTCCCCCAGAGCACTTCACATTCCTCTGACCATGCTGTGTGGGAGGAAAAGAGGTGATTATCCTATCCAAAAAGCTGCTTTGCCCAACGAAATGGAAATGTGATTTACTGACATTCTCACTACAGTGTGGCTGTCATCCAGAAGAACCAACACACCACAGCATAAATTTGCTAAAATGGGCAAATGCCTTATTAAGAAGAAGAGAGCCTTCCCAGATAAAAGAAATAGATGGATTATTGAGCTGGTTCCAATGGCCACTCTTTTAAGAGCACCTGTGCTGAATCAGATCTCCCCTGCACTCAGTCAGAGATGCTGTGGTCTGTTTCTAACACATCTCCTATTTTGCCACATTTACACAATCATGGACAGCCTAGAAAGAAACAATCTTCTGCATTAGGAGCTTCTTATTAAACCTACAGCTCACCAGACCCCGGCACTGAGCTCTTCACTCCGTTTTCACCAGCTGAAGAAAGACGTGCTTCTGGCAGCTGTTGCAGATGGACATCTCTTGGGCATGTACACTGCACCCCATGAATATTTCAGACTTTAGAGCCTTCTCACAACGTGTGTCTGATTTCCAGAGGCCCCTGGGGCTCCTCAGGTAGCTCAGAGCAAGGCTTAGCTGGCAGGCCGACTGCGGGGTGATGATCTTGTTCTGTGAACATGGTTTACATGGTTTAAATATTTATGTGATGCTATGTTAGCACCAACGACACCACGCAGCATGGAATTCCACACTTAATGGCACATTATCTTAACAATCACAGTTTCTTGTTTTGAAGCTGCCTCCCCACTATTTAATCCAAAGACAATGTACTGTTGTAGGTGGGGAAAGAGTGATTCCTGTTGAACTTCTGTATCTCCTCATTTTATAAACCTCTCTCCCATTCGCTTTCAGTCACCTCCTTTTAGGGTTTTAGTCTCTTTTATTTTTAAGATTTTAATCTTGGTCTGTTGGACCTAATCTGCTCGTATGGACTCCTTCTGCTAATCCTTCCCTGACCCATTTCCAGATCTTTCCACAACCAGGCAATCATAAGTGTGCACTGAAATGTGGGAGCACTCTGGATTTATGCAGTGGCAAAACAGCTTGGTTTTGTTTCTTTCCCTCTTCCTCTGTGGATAATTCCTCACAGTCAGTGGGCTTTTTTGGCCCACTCCAGAGCACTGAGCCATCCAACGCTGAGTCCCAGTGCCGTTCCTTAGCGGTGGGAGGTGGTTCAAAGGCCATTATTGTGTGTGCAAAGTTAAGTCTGCTGCTCCCCCAGCTCATGACTTTCTGTTTCAATCATGCACACTGCTTTCTTGCACAGTCATTCAGTACAATTACATCCTTCTACAGCTGCCTTCAGTAAATTTTCTTTTCACCTCCCATGAATAATAAAGCTTCTGCAGACTCTGACTGTTACACAGTCCCTTCAGTTATGAACATGCTGAAGAGTCCAAGTCACTGCACAGAGCCCTGGGATCTCCTTGCATTTATTCCAGCCCATTGCTCCTCCTTCTAATGAGTTTTTAGTCCATGCAAGGGATTTCCCTCTTATCCAATTGCTTCAGTGAAGCAGCTTGAAAAAGTTTCTTGAAAATCTTAGTCCTTATTCGATTATTCATTGACTCCTCCAGAATCCTCCTGTGGATTCCTCTGCATTGAAGCTCTTCACCATTGTATCATGTTTATTGCTTCTCTGCTAATTCTGTTCTTCATTAGCATCTTTACTGATTATCTGCAGTGGTGATCAAGTGTACTGATCTGCACTTTCTCACATCTGGACCACACAACTTTAAAATAAACTGTATAATGCTTGTTACTGACTTTTTCACGTGCACCAAGGAATTTTTTTTTGCAAGATACTCCACACCATGATTAGCAATTCAGCAATTTCTTAAGTAAATTCCCCTTGTCTCTACTATTCTGTTACTGTTCATCACATTGAATTGTTCAAAAGCCTCTTCTACTGACTCCTGACTCTGAGAAAGCTCCTCTGTTTTATCTGCCACCAAGATGGGTGAGCACATCCTTAGGCAACTTCATTTAGCTTTAAAGCTGTGCCTTCCTCTTCCTAGCTGCTTTTGGTCAGCTATTGGTGCTACATTTTCTGGCTGATGTTCTGTCCTTCATGAGTTCGAAAGACATTTATTAATGTTTTATGATGCCTTTAGCAATTTGTTCCTCAAAGTGTCTTTTTGGCTCTTGCCAGAGCTCTGCCACTTCCTGGTCTTTGAAAACCTCAACGTTCTCTGGCTGTCTTCTGGTTTTGGTCTACTTGCTCAGTGATATGTGTTTCCTCTGAGCCTTCTGTACACTGTCTTTAAACAATTTTCATTCCATTAATGGATATTTTTACCCTTGCATTGTTCCTTTCAGCTTCTTCTAAACAAACTTCATTATTTTTATGTAGTTCCAATCATTGAAATGCAGTGTTTACATTGCAACAGACTTTGCTGGCTTCTGTCCTCCTACGAAGACGCTGAGTTGGAGAGCACTGCAGCCAGCACTACAGAACAGCTCTTAAGAACATTTTGATTGAGAAATTGAATTAGAAATTGAAGACACGACCTGTTTCTTATAGAATCATGGAATGGTTTGGAATTGGAAGGGAACTTAAAGCCCATCCAGTTCCACTCCCCCTGCCATGGGCAGGGACACCTCCCACTGGATCAGGGGGCTCAAAACCCCATCCGACCTGGCCTTGAACACCTCCAGGGATGGGGTAGCCACAACTTCACTGGGCAACCTGGGCCAGGGCTTTAGCAACATCACCTTCTCTTTCTAGTTTCCTGCAGTCCCTTACAGTGTCCGTACCCTGGCTCAGCTTCAAATCTTGGCAGGATGTTAGCCAAGACTACATGGATTAACTTGATGTTTCTGCTCTTTCTGCCTGTCTGCCTGAATCATTAATAATTATGTTAAATAGGAAAAGAAAGACCTTTAGAGAGCTCCACACAGAACTGGCCTCCAGGTAGAGTAGAGCCCAGCGATCCAGATGGCTTTTCAAAATGAGAGGTTCCACAACCCTGCCCTACCCAAAGACTTTCTATCGAGTGTGAGTATGGAGATGTGAAAAGATGAATGAATCTGCCTTGAGCTGAGATCTTTGGGTGCATATTGATGGGTACCAAGGTTGTGTCACTGTCTGCCAAAGCACCACCCTTTTGCCAAGAGAAATGGAAACCTCATGAGAAGTTTCTGTGTGACCAGAGGCTCAGTATTGGAGAAAATGGCAAAGCTGCTCTCTGCTACACTGATTTTGAAGCAACCAGGGCCTGTGCAAGAATTAGCTCTATGCCTCCCTTTACAAAATCCTCAAGGAAGACAGATCAGGTTGTTTCTTCACTGTTGCAACAATCTGAAAGGACTGTATAATTACCTGTCAGAGGCTCACAGAAGTTGCATAACTTCTCAGGCCTTGGAGGGTATAAAGATGATTTTGCAAAGATGATTTATGGAGGAAATTTAGAAATCATAATAATAAACTGTAATTACAATGAATACTAAATAAAAATTCCCTGCTCACTAAGTTAAGGGGACAAGAAGGAGGGGAAGGTGCAGTCATTGCAGCTCTGTCCTGAGCTCCTGCAGGATATGGAAGTCTCTGTTGTCAAGTGGCTGCACTCTCCCAACGCTTGTAGCTGCCAAGGCACAATTCCGAAGTGTGGCAGGCAGAGTGGCCCTGAGGAGCACAGGCTGGAGAGGACATAGCCAGGTACAGGCTGCATCTGTTTGACCATTGCTGAGATCCTGCTGCGGCTTTGTGGACCACCTCAGGGCACAGCAGAGCAAATGCTCAGGTACTACTCATTAAATAAGTGTGCTGAAGTCAGTGGAGCTAAGCTGCTGGTCATCAGCATTTGATTCAGACTAACAATTCAGAGCAACGTTTTCACTTCTATGGGTGCCCTTATTCTCTTTTTTCTTTTCTTTTTTTTTGTATTTTTAATTACAAGGGTTATTAAATTTTATGGATACAGTATCTTTGCTCCTTCAGTTCATGTTAATTCACCTGAAAACCTATTAGTGATGGAAGAATCTTTAAAAATATTCTCATTCCAGTAGATACTTGGAAGAAATCCAAATAAAAATTGTAGTCTCAGGTTTCTTAAACGTGTGCAAAATGCAAACCCAAGTTTCGATCTGACCTTGGCTCTTGATCATCTGCTGACCCCAAACTCAGGTCTCCCAAATTTCCCAGAAGAGGCAGATTAATGGCCAGGACTGTGGCTGTCTCATAGGCTTTTGAGTATTTCCCCCTTGTCCATGGAGGAGGAAATTCACAAAGTGTCTTCATTATTCTATGGCTTGACATAAAGAGCACAAGGTTCCCAAGCCTTCAGCTGCCCCTGACACAGATGGGTTGGGCTAAGATGGCTTTCTAACAGGTTTGGACAGTCCTGCTTGATTGCTCAAATAAAAGAAATAATTAGAAGAAACCTTTGACTGTTATCAGACCTTTTATCATGATTTTCAAGAAAAGTCACCAAAGTGACATAAATATCTAAATGAGTTCATCCAGTTCTCTATCTGGGTTATTAAATCCTGCTCCTCACATTGCCTGGGTGTTTCCTCCCATGAGACTTCCCTCCAGTTTGTTTATTTGCAGGATGGGGGAAGAGAGAACGTGGAAGCTGCAGCAACGCAATTTGAAAACCACAGGGTTTCACATGATGACAAAGCTCTTGCATTTACTGCTGTCTCTGTAGACTTGTCCCTTTTTTCGTGCTTGATACAGAGCAACCTTCTGCAGCCTTTACTGAATAGAGACTTTAATAAACTGAGATGTCAGGGAAAAAGCAAATCCAGCTCTTCGGGAGTTGTACAAACCTGGCATTATTGTGTCCATTATTGTGTGTGGAGCCGGTGGGATTTTTCAGACAGTTGGTGTCTGTGCACATGTTTGTGTTGCTGCAACACTTGGCCAGAGCACCAGGACAAGCCACTTATTCCCAATAAAGCCAGCAAGCAGTGTGCCACATGGAGTGGGCTGTGAAGCAACATAAGGAAGACATCATAGAGTAATTGTTAATTTTCCTCTTGAGTTCATTCATTTTCCTGTGTGAGCAGTGGCACACCCAGGTAAGCTGGCAGTCACTGTGTTCCCCAGCCATGCAGGCCAACTGGACAAGGGAACACGCTATCTTTCCTTGGATGACACCACAGTGAGCAAGAATAACACTGTGCAAATGGGATGCTGACTGTCACGCAGCCAACCAACCAGCAAAGAGGAGAAACTGCAACCCAAAGCCAGCTGGGCAGGCTCTCCAGCTACACAATGAGCCACTCATGCCAAGGAAAGCCACATGGGAAGGCAAGGGCTTGTAAATCTTTCCTTAAGTCTTTATTTGCTTTAAGTCTTCTAAGGCAAGTGAAGGTATTTGCTAAATATCTCACCAAGAAACAACACAAGGCCCAAAGCAGAGCCCCCAGCTATGATTCTTGACCTGCAGGAATCTTTCACAGGTTCTGATTGCTGTCTCTGGCCTTGCCACTCAAAACCTCGCTACTGTCTATGCTGAGGACTCTCCAAGCATTTTGCAGAGGCTTTTTACTTTCTATCTAGCTCCAGCAGCAAAATTTCCAAAGCTGTAGAGCCAAGGAAGCAGCCTTTCCCACACTTTTCCAGCATGCTCCTTCCTCAGCAGGATATTTCCTGAGACAGAAAGAAAGGCAATGCTGGAGCTTTATTTCAGCTTTGGATCTGTTGGGGAAACTAACCCTGAGCACTGACTGGGCTCCACCAGGGCTGTCAGAGGAGGACAGAAGAGAGATGGTTTATCTCCAGGAGCACACGCAGTAGTTTGATGAGAACCCTGGCATTGCCTCAGAACTGAGCACAAGGGTTGGGCCGCTACAGCTGTGCCTCTGGGATGGGGCTGTGTCTGCCCAGCTCTCAATCCCTTTTTAGTGGCAAGAAAGCTGACTGTGTATTCCCTGGGAACAGCTTCCAAAGCCAATCCATGTGGCAGGTGACTTCCTGGTGCTAACAAGAGGCTGGTGAGTTGTCACTGACACACTGGCCCAGCAATAAACACTGCCTGTATTGCTAATCAAGAGAAATGTTTCCAGAGCCATGGAGCTGTCAGCTTTCCTGCCTGCTACACACAGGCAGTGCTGAGGACTCTGTGGTAACTGTTACAGAAAAAAAACCTCCTGCCCTCCTGTGCTTTATTATGCATGGGAAGTGCCTGCTGGCAGCAGCTCCTGATTTTCCCAGTCACCATCAGGGATTCACATATGTAATAAGGATGGAAGAAAGTTGCTGCTCATTGTCAGACACCATCTGGGGCCATCCGTGGGGAGGAGGTTTGGAAGGAGATGAGCCTTGCATTTGGGAGTTTGCTTTGATGAGATGGACAAGGAGAAAACAGTTGTTAGTGCACATAAAGCTGGAATTAGGCAGATCTAAAACATCAGCCATTTGGGAAAACTCTCAGGAAAGAAAGTTAGCTGCATGAGTTGTCTATAAAGTGGGGCAGGACAGATAAGAGGGATGAGTGGAATTAGCTCTATGAATTTAGCTTTGTGAACTAACCAATTAGGGTACCTTCTGCTTGGAATCTGGGTTCTGGTTTTGTTTTCTGCTGTGCAACAGCCTGTGGCAGGTCAGAAGTCTGGCCTTGTGTATCAGACACTGTTGGAGCTCAGAGGATAGGCAAGATGATGGAAAGTCCAGGACACACAGCTTGCCATATGGTTTGAGAGCAGTTTGAGTGGGAGCAGACAGCTCTCTGTGGGACAGCTCTCCGTGAGCAAACCTCTGTGGGACAAATCTTTGTGGCCAACTCTCCATGGCCAGCTCTCCCCTGGGACTACTCTTCACAGGGACCATTCTGCAGGGGCTACTGTTTGAGAGGAGACATTAGAATTTGGGTTAGGCTTAGGATACGAGTTAGGCTTAGGTTTTGGGTTAGAATTGTCCTCGCACAGAGTTTTCCCATGGAGAGTTGTCCTGCAGAGAGCTGGCTGCTGAGAGATGGCCACAGAGAGTTGTCCTAGATCCCAGTTTGACATAGGCATGGATGAAACCTGAGCTGGATTTCAGGAACTCATCACCCATGGCAGAGTCTGATGTCTAAAGGAGATGTGTCCTTTAGCAGAAAGCTTGGAGCTCTTGTCTAGTGTTGACTGAGAGGCATCACAGCTTTCTCTGTGCGTTAAGTGTGGTCCTGTTGGGAAATGCCACTAAGGCAGAAGATGACAGGTGAATATTCCCTCCCTGGGACAAGGGTGCTCTTTGAGGCTGGTTACTGGCAGCAGAAGCCAGTCCAGAACACCAGTCTACACAAGACACCAGAGCACAACATGGTGCTCCATGCCATTTGTATATATCCCAACAACTCTCTCTGGATCACGGTTTACCTTGCTGTCTACAGATGCCCCTGGCAACAAGAGGCCACTGGCATCTTGAGCTAATCCAGTCTGCAAAATAGGCTTAAGTCCAAGATTTTAAAAGGAAAACATACACATATACTTCCATTCCAGAAGAGACAGAAATATGGGCTGAGCCACAGAGATTATTATTTTCTTTTTTTTCATCTCTTAGCAAATAAAAATTTGTTTGGATTTGCCTTGCTTTGGTTGGGCTGGAAATAATTATTTGTCAGTGTGATTGGTTTTGGTTTGATCAATGAACTGTAGAATGAATGCCTCGTGGAGCCCTAGTTGGCCATCTTTTGTACCATGGCTGGTCCACTGCTCCAGCTGTGCCCCAGGAGCAGGGAGCTCTGTGAGGCAGGGGTCTTGGGTGCATTAATCCTTTCTTCCAAAGTCTGTATCTGAACAGGTAGAAAGCATCACAGGAGAAGTGTCACTAAAACTGCAATAACGACACTTTTTGATGGTGAATTATTATAATATTTTTAAGCCTTTATGATAGCCCTACCTGGAGCTATCATAAAGCAGTAAAGAAGCCATAAATGTGATAACAAAGAATTCTTTCCCGACATGCAGCCAGCCTGATTTTACAGCTACAATTCATGTTAAGTGTGCATTCATTAAATTATTCAGAGATGATAATGTCTCCTCTTCATAATCCTTAATCACCATGCCAATATGATTCTGCTTACATTGGCTAAAGAGTAGCTGAGGGAGAAATGCATTTTGGCAGGGCAAGGATCACTACACTTTACAGTAATGGTAGATTAATTAGTGACAGATGATGATGAAGTGTGCATCAGAGTAAACACAGCTTCTGCCTCAGCACTGCAAGGACTGATCATGGTCAGCACTGTAACAAGAAGCACCTCAATGTCTTACATCACAAGGCAGACACGTTCCCTCCTTAATGTTACCTTCTGCATAGATATAATAAAATATAATAAAAAATTTATAGAGGATAGAGAAGAAGCTCTTTTGCCAAAAAATCATTGGGTCAGAAGAGACTTTGATAGAAAATCATTTATTTTTCTGAGAGAAACATATATTCCCCTGATCAGTGCTTGCAAGGTGCATGATTTGTGCCCATCACTGCTCTGTTTCATCTGTCCTGCCCAGGGAAGATGAATGGCAGTGGCTCAGTGGGTGATGGGCAGTCTGTGCCCCAGTGAGTGCCACATGCCACTCACCATGGTGTGATCTTCTTCAGAGCTACCAGGCTGTCTCCTTGGTCTCCCTTGTCTGTCCGGAGGGATTGTACCAAATGCCTTGCTTGAGACCCTCACATGTGCTCTATCTAACCCATATGGCCATGTTCACCTTCCCTCACACCTGCCTCGTTCTCTCCTACCCTCTTACACATGAATTTTGCCTAAATTTTTCTTGTTGGTTTAATACTAATTCTGGACGTCTCCACGGTGGGATTCATGGCTTAGCCTTGCATTTGAAGGGCAGCAGCTCTATGAACTCTCCAAAGAAAAGAAATGATCCCACACCTTATTCCAAGTGTGAACTTGGAAATCAGAAATGTGGGCCTTGCAGATCGAATCACTGCTGGGGAAGAAATCAATGAGATCAAGTGTGTTGATTCTAAAGGGTATTTTCATTTTTGCCATGGTGACACCAGCCCTGTAGTCATCGTCCCGGAGCAAGAGGAAAGCTTTAAATCCATTCTCAGGCATCTGTGGCCAGTTCCTGAAGTGTGAGTAACTGAGGCTGAAAGGAGACTGCTCGCTCTGGCAGCAGGTCTTTGCAAAGCACTTGCAATGCAACCATCAATGGTGTAAAAGTTCTGCAAAGATTGTTTGTGCTTGCTTGTTTAAGGGGCAAGTGCCCTATGTATATCTTACCATGGAGTGGTTAAGTGTGTCCTTGACCTTCCTATGCATATTTTAACCTAACTGCTGATTAAATAACGCAATTACCCATCCTTCCTAAATTAGCTACTTATGTTTCCTATATCTCCATGACAAGGACTGCTGCCTTTACAGGAATCTAGAGGGGATCCTACGTCCCTAGGAGGACAGGTTGTGTTTGCATAGCACCCCTCCCTGGTGACCAGTAAGGAACAGATATACTTTTCTTAGAAGCACAGGGTTCCTCTGCTGCATTTCATAACTATCCAGTTTTGTTTTCTTGTTTTAATCAAGGTTTCAGCTTTCAGGTGGTTCCAATGTGTGTTATCATTCAGCTCCCAACCAGAAATCTGGACTAGCCAGGCCTACAAGGGCCAACCAAGACACTACTCCTGTGAATAACACTCCCCTCAGTGAATAAAACTCCCCTTTTCTATGAAAATTCATGACAAACCCTTCTCTCCAGCGTACACAAGTATGACAAAAACCGGGGGCTGAATGTCAAACCTAGCAAACCTAGACCAGAAATAAGGTGCAAATATCAATGTGTTCCCTGGAAGAACCCTCCAAAGGTCCTTCCTTGCTGTACATGCCTGAACAATCCTCTCCCTTTGAGACATCTTACCTAGGTCTCTGTGCTTCGATACCAGCAATCCTGTTAGAGTGTGTCACCAGGAATCCAGAGCTCTTTTTAGTTTCATGATAAATGGAAAAACTTGAGCTTCAGCTTAAAAAAAAAAAATGTCCTGCAGGAACTGTCTTCCTTGGGGCCTCATTACTCTCCATGCTGGTTGCCTGCAGGAACATCACTCACCTTTCAATGAAACCCAAAGGAAGGAACACATTCTGCTCAGGAGCAAATCACATGTGGTTTCCATCTGGCCTCACGAGTGAGCTGCATGGTGTTTACCAGCTGCACTGAGAAACAAGTTAATTCTGAAGCCCCCTGGTAAGCATCGATTTTTCCCACTGTGGAACAAAGGGTTCCCCCCTCTGATACCCCTTTCAAAGTACCCATCAGAGTGCTCTATGGGGCACTCACACCTCACCCCCTTGAGCACATGTTTAAATGCTCTATATGTCATCCCATTTTTTTCCTGGTAAGAAAGTGAAATGAAGAAAACAGCCCCACAGCCTGAAATACTGTTAAGCAGGTATTCTTTAATTTCAGCACCAGAGGAGCACTGGGGATATTCCTCCATAAGTGCCTCTGAAGAATGCACGTAGGTCTCCTTATTATATTTACTCAACACATACAAATTCATTACAGTTCCCCAAAATCAGTTAACTGTTCTTCTCCTGTTCCTGGAACTAATTACATACTATCTTGTGCCTGATTTATAATAAAACAGTACCACCTGACTGTCTGTTTAAACCAATTCTGTCTGTTCCTGGTGATCCTTTGTTTCCTTCCACAGGTGTCTGATCAGTGATTTCCTTGTCTTTAGCAGATTGCAGTTGACTATGTGATCCTCGATCATTAACATCTAAAGTTGAAAATTACAAATTCCCTTCCCTTGTCTCAAAAGCATGAAGCCTGCTATGTTCTTTTATGTAAGACTGAAATCCAGCAGCAGATGTTGGCAACACTTCCAATGGGAATGGCCAGCAGTGAAACGCCTGTCGGAGTTGGGCAGGATGGTGCTGTCAACAAGTGGGTGCATAAACAATTTTGCTCTCTCCGTGGCATTTCCTTGGCTGGAGTCCATGAAGCCTCTTGTACGAATCTTCTGACAAATGCTTTTCCATTGGGAGATGTGATTCCAATACCTGCTTTCATTTTTCTGCAAAGACATTCAGTTTTTCATTCAGTTGGGGTTAGAATATTTGACCTACATCAAAATATTTCATTTCTTTATTCAGACTCAACTGCTTTGCACCAAATTAGTTCAGAATCCTGTCAAACAGCATTTCTCTGCTGCTTGCTGTCTAACAGGAGCTGTCCTGTACCGAATTCCCATCTCCTGCTGTTGACTGGGTTTTCAGAAAGCCCCCTCACCTTGAACATGCCAAGATATGTGCTGTGGAGGGACCAGAGGAGCTATATATGACTGATGACCAGGGTCTGCAATCAGGCTGGCAGGCAGGGATAAAGGAATCAGGTTATCAAACCCCATCAAACAATGTTCTGTGGGTTTATTTGAAGCCAATGGACTGATCATTTCCATAGGCAGGAGTGACATTCCTCAGCTTTAGGAGTGGTAAAATTATCATGAGTTAAAACAATGGCAAAAGCTTTTCTGGAACGGTCGGGGCCCTGGGATGGTGATAATTAAGCAGATGCAGAGACAAAGCAGGTGGTTGTCCTGGACTGATGCCATTCAGGAGGTACTGCATAGATTTTGCTGAAAACCAGCACAGGAAATTTCAGAATACCTTAGGAAAGGGACTGGAGCTGTAATCTTTCTCAGTGTGGAGTCTAAGGGAGCTTAAAGCTGTTCTCACAGTAGATGTATAAAGGGGTTTGTCACATCCCATAGTAATGCACAGGAAATGCTGGCTTCTGCTCTGCCTTATTTCCTTGTGTTTGAAAGGCTAAAAAGCTGCTGATTCACAGAAGACCAGAACTTGGAATGCTCTGGAGAGGAGGTTGTGTGCTCTTCCACAGAACACCCACAGCCTCTGGGCTTTCTTTAGAATATTTGCTTACATTATTACCTATGATCCCTCCCTGTGTGACACAGCAACACATCAAGGGACACAGAGCCATCCAGGTACAAAGCTGAACCTCCCGCATGTGCCTCCCTTTATTTGGGATAGTAAAGATGGGTCTCAGCTTTCCTCCCAAGCCCAGAGCCATTTCTCAATTCCACAGAGCACAGGCAGCTCTGGAATCCTGGGGAGGATCCCAGTGTGCCCAGCGCTTTGACAAGTGTTGGATTTGTGTGTTAGAGGTAGGTTTGATCCGTGAACTTCGAAGAAGAGCTTGGTACCACTGCAGCCACCTCTAAGTTTGCTTCAATCATTTCACACAGTTTCAACTTCTTTCAATGAATGAACTGAAACTCAGCTCTTTACACTGCCCCAGAACACGGAGCAGTGTCTGAAAGCAAATGGGAAGTGTTATCTGAAATGCAGAGTCTTTAGTGTGGCTGGGGAAGGGGCCCTGTGGGATTTACTGAGCACTTCTGCTCTGCGGGCTGAGTCACTCCCTGAGGTCCAGAGAACCTGGCTCTGCTCTCATCCAACCCAAGCCCCTTTGCAGATTGGTCCTTGTTGGAACTTGAAGCTCAAAATGAAATTTCAGGACATCTGAGCCCTCCATGAGTGGTTGTCAGAATTGATTCACTGGCTTTCATTTACAGGTGGAGGAAGCAGCATCCAGGTATTTTTTCTGTTTGATTTAATGTCACTCTGTCAGTAACTGATCTCAGCTGAATTATAATCAAATAGAAATGAGTGTGTCTAGACAGTGTTTTGCATAGTTTAATAACATATTTCCACCTAATTTGGTGCTGGTTTGTGCATGGATCCACAAGGAAGGACAGATACAAACAGTTCTTTCCATAAGAAATGACATTGGACCAAATGTCAACAGTATCCTAGAGGGTGAGCATCTCACCAAAAGGAGAACATGCCTTGGACACCTCTGGTGCCAGAAAAGGAGATGCAAGAAGGAGCTGGACTGGTGACACTGAATCTCTCACAGTAAACAGAGGGAGCTTCTGTAAAGGACAGTGACGGTGAAGGAAGGATGCACACCCACTGATGCAGAGAGAGGTCCCCTTTGACCTGGGTGGACATCAACCACCTTGCTCTTTACACCAGCTAGCAGTAACTCTTCTCCAAGGAGGACACAGATCCCTGATTTATTCTTGCCTCAACCTCAGATGGTGAGGGAGGAGACAGGGCCTAGCAAGCAAAGAAATAAATAACATACACATTTAATAGAGTATAATCAAAATCATCTGCCAGTGGAGCATGCTAATTAGCTTAATGAGATTTCTTGGAATGAGAAAATATTACTTATTTCATTAACTGCATGACAATTGTGCTCCGAAATGAATCAAGAAACTAATCTAAGAATTAAGATGTAAAAATAAAATGTTAATAAAATAACCACTACCAGAAAAGTGCTTTAACCCAGGAAATCAGGTTAGGTTTAATATCTAGTAATATTTTATGAAAGAAATGACATGAAGTACCTGGAATGTGATTGCTTGCTTCTAAGATAAGCTGTGGAGAGCTTCTTCCCTCGTGTCCCCCAGGGTCCCAACACTAGGGATTTCCTCTGTAGCAGCTGCCCATGAACTGAACCTGGGAACAGCAGGGGTCTTGTGGGCTGTCTTGCAGCACTTTCAGCAGCAGTGCTTTGAGCTTGTGTCCATCAGGAACAGCACCTTCTCCATCAATGGGATGAGGGGTGTGAGCAAAGACCTGAGAACGTGGCTTGGGGCAGGGCTGTCTCAATGGACTCAGTCCTCTGGGACCTGTCCTCTAGGTCTCCAGAGATGCCAGTGGAGTTGTCAGGGGTTCACACATCTCCTTTCCTGGACCATGGGTGGCATAAGGAGATGGGCTAGTTTGCTTTGACAGTGGAGAGCAGGAAGAGTTGTAGGTTTGGGATTCAGCTGCTGGGCACTAGAATTTGATGAATAATAGGAAAATTACTCTATGAATAATGGGCATATTGGATGAATAATCTCTTGGCAAATAATATCTGATCTGCTAGAGCTGTCAGCAAGGGACATGTGCTGCTTGTGTATGCTGTGGGAAGGCACTGAGTAGTCTGCAGCTTCAAATTTAAGCTTTGTTAAACAAAGCCAAACAAAACCCATATGGTTTATGAATAGAAAAGGGTTCCAACATGTTAAAAAATGCATATGTGTAATCAATGGTTATGTTGAGCTACCGGGTGAGAAAGGGAGTTAAAATGAAACTGAACAATCTGATTTCACGCCGTAATGGGACTAAAAGGAAAAATGCAAACAACAAGGTCAGGACCTGCATTTTAATACACCAGAGGGTGCAGACCTTCACTCACTTCAGCAGAGCCCAGAGCCTCCCTTCATCTCCAAAAGCAGGGGATGAGCTGTAGAGGTTCCCAGAGCGTTTCTGTGGTGTTGGAGCATGGCCCAGGAGCTATGGAAAGGCACAGTCCACAGGGCTTAGCCCCACGCACTCTTTATGGAGGGAGGTCTGAGCATCCCCCAAACCTGCTCCCAAACTGCCCCAGAACACGGAGCAGTGTCTGAAAGCAAATGGGAAGTGTTATCTGAAATGCAGAGTCTTTAGTGTGGCTGGGGAAGGGGCCCTGTGGGATTTACTGAGCACTTCTGCTCTGCGGGCTGAGTCACTCCCTGAGGTCCAGAGAACCTGGCTCTGCTCTCATCCAACCCAAGCCCTTCTGCACTGGCAGCTCATGGCACACACAGGGTCACACCCAGACGAGTTGAAGCCATCTCCCCCCACTCTCTGCCTGTCTGCTTTGTACTCTGAATGCAGCTGAACAGGGGAAAAAGAAAAGGCTGGAGTTCAGGGACTCCTCCTCATTGCTTGAACCTCCCCCATCCTCCCTCTCCCTTCTGGTTTTCTGCAGATGCTGTTTTCACGTTGTACCACTCTGCTTGATGTTTAACCCTCTCCTGCCCTTGTACAGCTCCTTGACTATGACAAGCCAGGGTAAGCAAACATTTATTTCAGTTGCTTATGACTTAAAGAAAAGGATCAGGATATTTGCAGAAAGTTGTGATGTGCTAGCACCACGTTTGTGGGTGGGTTTAACGGGTGGGTTTAACTGGTTTCCAGGACAGAATCACAGCCAAAATCTGGTTTATTTCTCTAGCAGAGTAAAGAGAACTGAGAATGTGCTTTCTGGTGTGCCCAGCACAGAGCTTGCTGCTCAGTCCACCCTTGTGGGCTGACATTCAAGGTCATCAGATCACACCACCACAGTATAGTCAACTCTCCCTGGCTCCTGAGCCCAAATAACTCCTGCAAAGCTTGTTTCTACTCTTTATCATCCTTTCTGGATGTGTCTCCAGCACACAGCCTGTGCAAGCACTGAGATCTTCAGCGAGTGCTCTGCCAGATCCCACCGAAGAGGCAGAGCTGGAATCCAAACTTGTGAGTCAGTTCCAGATACAATGGGACTTCAGTGCCCTCATTTCTGCTGAGCCTGTCTACGTCAACACCTTCAATTTCTCTGCGGCACATTGTACTCCTTAAATGATAGCGATGAGTTTCACCCCACATTGCATTTTCAATGTACTTCTCCGGGTAATGTACACTTTGAAAATTATAGCCAGCAGCTGCAATGTTTCTTTGGTCCCCCGAGATCCCTGTTTGTTTAATAAATTTGTATTTTTCTGCGCATAGTCTATTGTGAAGGTGATCTTAAAGGGGAAAAAAAGCCTGTGAACAGAACTGATTAAATATCAGAAAATACAAAGCATCCTGAAACCCAAATGACAGAGCCACCTGATGAAAAATCCACAAAGAGATTTTAATTAAAATTTAGTACAACGGGCAAAAATAAACATCTGAAAAGTCAAGATTAAATCCTTCAATCAATGTAGAACTTCACACCAATAGAGTACTCTTCCAGCCTTCCAACATCAGCCAAATCCTTTCTCTGAAGGCCCCTCAAGCAAAGGAAAAAAAAAAAGAGCTGATGGAGCAGATTTTACAGTCAGATGTAACCAAATGCCCTCACTCTGCCAATATCTCCTTGTGTCTATGACCTCTCAGCTCCATGGAGGCAAAGCATTTTCAGTTTGACTGAATCAGTTCACAAAACATCCGTGTCCTGGATCTCTTTCTTCTGATGTTCACTTGTCGTTGTGTCAAACTTCAGAGCGTAGAAACTGTTTGCTGCACCTGCATCCAAAGTGGTTTTGATGTCTTCACTGAGGGCTTCACCTGGCCTTCCCCTTCCACAGTCTGGGTAACTGGATTTTCTATACCTCGAGTCTAAATGTTCTGCATGTCACCTAACAGAAGATGTAAGGTGGTCCCAAGTCACTGCTGAGAAGATGCAACCCATTGATAATAGTGTCCCAAGAGCCACACAACTCTTCCTGTGTCCCAGCGCATCCCCTGTGTCCCAAAGTGGCTCCGAGGGACTGCTCTGACCGGCCCCCGGCAGTGGGACCCTCCGGGCAGTGCTGTCCTGCTTCCTGGGATGCACAGGGGATCGTGCGCTCTCCAGATCAAAACCTCACTACCCTGAACTTGAAAATCCTGCAGGGTTCTGGTTTCAGGACGGCTGGGAGGGTCGTTCAGCCTCGCTGAGTATCAGCTCCCAGAGCAGCTTTCTGGACTTCGGTGGACTCAGAGCTGCTCCCTCACGGTGCTGGTTTTACTGCCATCCTCTGGCAGCACTTTCACACGATGCGCTCTTCCTTTGGACAGACCACGCCGAGCTTCGGGCAAGCAAGGAGGGCACCGTTGTCTCTCCAGCACAACAATTTCATTTTTCCTGCCTTTCCTAGCAGAGCCTCAGGGCTGAACAACTTGTCCGTGGCAAACCAGGCTGAGAGGATATCTGCAGCATTAATCCCCACCAGGTTCTCTGCTCTCGGTAGCTTCAGGGAGGGGACCTGACACTGACAATCGTGGCTGGGGGACAACGTCAGACGGATGGACAGACACCTCCAACATTGCCATTCAGATGCGGTTCCAACAGAGAGTCCTTTAAAAGCGAGGGGGGGGGGGGAGTGTAGGAATGCAGACAACAGACCCCCTGCCCAAATCTACCTGGGACAACGTGCCAAGGCTCCATTTGATGTTGTGGAGGTTTCATTTTGCATCTTTAAGTAAACAGCAAGGACTGAATTCCCAGTATCTGACAAAATAGAAGGATATGTGTTATAGACAAAGCAGTTACTCTGGTGCCAGACATATTTCATTTCCCTATCATTGGGTTAGACGATGATAACCAAACTGGTGCTAAGTTCATCCAGTGACACTGGGATAAATCCGGTATGGCACTGCTAAGAGTCACCATTCCCTAAGTGTAGGAGCAGGGCAGACTCATTTGCAGCATTCTCATGGATTTTTTTTTGCCCCTGAAATTTTTGCTCTATCCTGTCTGAATGCCTCATCTCAATTTATATCTGCAGTTTCTTCTCTCACCATGTAGTGCTGTGAAAAGCTTTCTTCTGTCTTCTTGATCCACTGATTTTGGAGGGAGTTGGGGTGTTTAAAGGAGATGAGGGCAGGTTTCAATAACCAGTGTTTTGAAGACCTGGGAACTCAATGCCTTTCCTTGGTCTAGTGGTGGTCTGGAGGTGCCTTGCTGATTGTAGTGTGTGGAGACGTGGGGAAGCACGAGATAGTGTCACTGTTGGTCCTGTTGTCACTGGGAAAGGAAGAGAAAAGCTGATTTCTCTGCAGCTTTGACTTGTCTCTGTCACAGCAGCCCATATCTCTGAACAATCCTGACAGTGCAGGAAAAAAACGCCTGACAAGCATATAATCCAATTAGCTTCTCGTTTTTACATCAGTTTAGTTCTAGCTCATGAAATTGGTTGTCATTTATCCATCACTCCAAGACTCCAGAATTCAATTGCCTTTCTCGAAGCTAGAAATGAGACAGTAAAAACAGTACCTATTAGAGATGTCATTCAGGGCTCCAGCTTCTGCTCTCCCAGGTAATAGATGAAGCTCTGTAGCAGATGGCAGCTCTGGAAGAACTCAGAGTAGTTTATTCCTCTTCTTTATAACCTATGTAGAGTCCCCCAACACACAGAGAGACAGACCCTGCAGATGGCTGTGTCAAGACAGGCCAGCACATCTCCAAGGATGCATCCAGCTGAAGCAATCCTCACTTCTCACAGTAATTATGTACACCAACTGCTGGGGTTTTATTTATTTTTTATGTTAGCCCTTTTTTTAAATAATGACTGATTTATTTGAAGAATTTTATTTCTTTCCTGTTTACCAATTGCATACAGATAAATTGCAAAAATACTGTAGTTATTCAGGGACTAATTCTGAAAAAGTCAAATCCCAGAAGGCCAGAAGATTCCAAAGGGGACTTCATCTGTTCTCCAGTGGTAGAAGCCAAGCACAGTGCATGGGGGAGAATTCAGGAGCAGACACAGAAGCAGAAAGATACCTGATGGCAATAGAAGTTTCCTGTGCATGTGGAGACTTCTGAGCAGAAAGAAACCACATCACATCCTGAGGGTCAGTGAAAGTCTGTTGGATGCAAAACACCTTTCATCCACCAGTGGTCAGAATTCTGGATAATGACCTACAGCCTTCTGTGCACCCACGCTTCAGTGGCTTTGTCCTACAGGACAGAGATGCTCAAAGGGCCAGTCTAAATTTCCTTCCTGCTGTTACCTCTGGGCAAAGGCTTGTGTTTTGTTCTACCCTTAATAGCCAGAAGATGTGAGGATGCAGCTTGGTGCTGTTTCAATGGACTCCTGCTGATAGCAAACAGTCTGCTTGGAGTCACCTTTGTGGTCCTGATGGGAACAATGGTATTGGAGCACAAGCTGAGAATAAAAAAGTGGATGGAGATATTAGGGGAACCTAAAAGCTAGGGCCTTCCTCAAAGCCCTTTGTCAGCAAGCTACAGCCCACATTTCCTGCAGCAGGTGGCTCAGGTGATAGTAGACTTTACAGCCTTCAGAAGCCCAAGAAATAGAACTGGGATTTAAGGTCACATCCAGTTAGACCCCACTCACTGCCTGCTATGTTGCCAGCCCCAGGTGACAAACAGGGCTGGGAAGAGACCAACGTATCCTCAGTGATTTAGTTTTAGATATCTGAGGGCAGTCTCAACACACAGAGACAATTCTGCCCTTAGCTGAGTATTGCCAGAGCCAGGGAGGTTTCGGTGCTGTGTCTGGTGCTGCACCAGTGGCTGAGGTTTTTCACCAGGATTAATTTCAGATAAATGCTTGTGGTTATCCCTCTTGTGGTTGGTTTTGAGTTTTTTAGGGAAAGCTCTCTGGTGATTCAAGAAAATCCTTGTCTTGTTACCACCCACAGAGGAGCACTCAGTGCTGTGCCCTGTGTCTGTTTATGGTATTAACTCCTGCACTCAGGAGTTAATATGTAGCAGGAACATCTCTTATGCATGTGAAGATTATGAGAGACCCAGTCATTCAAGAACAAGAGCTTTAAATTGTTTAATAGCTTTATAAATCTTTTCAAAGGGATTATTCCCTTTTTTCAGTCGTTTTCTCCACTTGACATGGCACGAAAGCAAGCTAACAGTGTTCTCAAGCCTCACAGATACCACATCCTGTAATTTCCACTTACAAATTATAAGTAGAGGCTCAGCTTACTTATGAACACAGGCTCCTGTTGCATGACCTCTTGTTTCCCTGACACCAGGGTCTTCATGTGCTTCAGAAGGTGCTGTGCAGTTCAAGTGGGAGCTGCACAGCTGCATCCACGTTGGGGGGGCAGGATCTGGCTCTCTTAAGCTTCTGTTTACCTGCTGTGAGGAAGCAGCTTAGTGATGCCTCTAATTACAGTTCTTCACCATGTCTGTTGCACTTAGTTTTGAGCAAGGCATGGAGACAACACCTCTGTGGTTGAAACTGGGTCATGTGCAGACCAAGACACCTTTGAGCATGATCCATGCTTTCCAGGTACAGACTGGAGGAAAGGATTCCTGATAGGAAAATTCCACAAAACATTCCTAAAGGAATCATCTGTCAGGGATGATCCATCATTCACTACTGCAAGAGCAGCAAGGAAGCAGTCTATGTGCTTTTAGCCCGTCCTCCCGAGATGTAAAAAAACCCCATGTGAGCAGCACTCAGCCAGAACAATTTGGGTTTTGAACAAAGGATGTTCTCCTCCAACAGACTGCTCAGCAACTGCAACTGAGTACTTATTCACAGAAACTCTACACTGGGTGATTTCATAAACGTGAGAAAAAAACAATCTGCCCACGAGCAATGTGTGAGCAGAACAGGGTTTACACACTGGGAAAAAGCTTTGTGGAAATTCTCTTTCTGCCTGCACCTTTCAGACACTTTATTTCATCTATTAGCAGGTCAGGCAACGTACAGAAGCAAGACAGAAAACGTGGAAGAAACCCCTGTTTTGGGAGAAGAAGCCAATGCCTGCTGCCAGCCTTTGCTGGATCCAGGAGTCAGAATTAGGGGGGCCATGCGTTTGGTCTGACCTGATAACACTCATGTTTCTCTGACACTGAGAAGCACCAGCAAAAAGAGCTGTTCAGCCCATCCTGGGCATGTGAAATTTGATTTGCTGAAGGCAGAAGAGAACTGGGAGGTGGTACTTTGCAGAGATTTTGTGATGGCAAGAGCATTGCCGTTTCGGACACCACCCCGAGTCCTTCAGTTTGAAGTCCTCCTCACCAAGCTGGCCAACCTGCTGCCAAAGTTTCCCTTCCCTCTTCTATGTAAAATGTGTTTCTTTTTGCTCACAACAACATCTTGACTGTAACAGTGTGATTTAATATTCTTCCTGAAGATGGTGAAGGAATCCTACCAGGAGGCTCTTTGAAGTCAGATACATTTCAGAATAAATCTGCTGAGCAGATAGGTTTAGTACTGGGAATTCTTGCCTTTTGGCCGCTTGTCAGGTGAAGTGAACAAGATGTTAACAAGGTCAATGAGCCTAAAGATGAAAGGCAGAGTGTGAATGGCAGTTTTCAATGGCAGCAGCTAGTTAAGGCCAGAGTATTAAGTGTTTCCAGCATGAGCACAGGGCAGGCAGCTGTAATGGGAGCTGGAAGGATCAGTTCAGCCTGCTGGAAGGCCAGCTCACCTTGGTTTTATTAGGCCCTTAAGCAAGGTGATTTGGGTTCAGGTGAATTCCTTAGGTGACTCCTGAGAATCTATTTATGCCTCTGTTTTGTCCAATGACTGACATGGACGTGATTCTCTCCTGATGGAGCTGGGTAGGTTGATCTATTCTGCCAAAGGGCTGTATGGATGCGTGTGTGTGGGGAGCAGTTAGCAGGCTTTCATATTGATGTGGTGAGAGACACTCCTTGCTTCAAGTCAATATAACACCAGAAGAAAAATCTGAGCAGCAGTTAGATAAAAATCATCTTCTCCACTGCTCTGGAGGCTTAGCCAGGTGAAAGATAGGCAGTGAGTGCACAGAACCTCCAGGGGAACTGTCTTTGCTTCACAGCTGGAGGCCATGGATGGACTTGGATAGTCATTTAAGGCTGTTAGGTGAATTGGTTTTCAAGATGGGGTCTTCAATCTCTTTGAGAGAAAGGGGTGATCTACTTGAAGGGTTATTACAAAGGCAGTGAATTCAAACTTCCTGATAGTGGGGGACAGAGTGAAAAGGTGCAGTACACACTGATCATGGCTGGGGAGGTTCAGAATGGGCATTAGGAAAACAATTTGCTCAAAAGTGATGAGCAGAACTGCGAGAGGTCACCAAGAGAGGCTGTGGGATTTGTCTCTGGAAGATTTAAAGATTCAATTAGACAAAGCCAGGGTGACCTAATCCAGAGTTGGTAAGATCCAGAAACATCCACCTGGTGCAGCAATAGCCCTTTTCGGGGTACAAGTTCCTTCCTACTGATCCTTCTCAGTTTTTCCTTCCCAGATGGTTATGGAAAATTCCTGTAGGCACTGGACTGATGGATACAGATGCAAAGTTGTGAAGTGCAATAAAGACTGCAAGTTTCAGAGTGGTACCAGACTGCAGTCCAAGGAGAGACAGTTTGGGTTACAGCTATGATTTAAACCAGAGGCAGCTTTCAGCCCAAACAACATTTCAGGTCCACCAGGACTGTCCAAAAAGTGTCCAAAAGGCACAGCAGTACTAGTCAGCAGCTGGCAAAATGTCTGTTGTTCTGGCAGTAAATTCTTGCCTAGATTTTATAATGAGCCAAAAGAGAGGAGCAAAAGGAGAGCTGCAGATAGAGGGAAACATATTTCTAATATAAGTCATTTTTCTTATTAATCAAAGAGACTCATCCAGGCTCATTTTATGCCTTTGACCTCGATGTTTTCCTCTGGCTCAGTCTGGCATCAGCATATGCACAGTTGTGTGCCAGGCATCAGGAATTACAGAAGCCGTGTTATTCATCCAGACTGCAATGATTGGCTTGGCCTGGTCATTCCCACAGCCTTCCCTTCACTTTTCTGAACTTCTGTGTCTCCCATTTGGACACGGCAGGAAGGACTCAGCTTCTGCTTATCTGGTGATATTTGGTGACTTCCAGAAAAACTGGGTCGTGTTTGATTTGGCTTACAAAGATGAGGTGTAGGAAGAGCTTTCCTATGGTTAGAAATAGTCTGTGACATTTGAGAGAACATTGTGCAGCAGAGTCACATCCCAGTCAAGCTGTTAGGCACGTGCCATCTTCTCTGACTGCCCCCTTGCTCACCGCAGCCCCCCTTGGTTCCCCTGCCTGGTGGCAGAGTCTGTGGGATTGAGGCATCACCCCCTGGTAGGGAACACAGAGTTACAGAGCACTTCAGACAGACTTAAGTCCTTTGAGTCACATAGGAGGCATCCAAAGGTGTTGATGGGTCAAGCTGTTGTCGTTGTGAAGCTCTTCTCTAAGGTCTTGGAAAGGTAATTGCAATTGGGAGAGGTTTCTTGGAAGTGGGAAAAGGCAAACCTATCTTCAGGAATGGCCAAAATGAGGATCTAAGGAACTGCAGGTCATTCTTTGGGAAGGTAGTGGAGAAAATCCTTCTTGAGTGTTTGTGGAAAACTGGTGGTGACTGACCAAGGGCAACACCAATCTACAGAGTGAGTCATCTGCAATATTTTCTAAGTAAAAGTCCTTTATCTTGATGTGAAGCAGTGAAATTATTTTTCACCCATAGCTAAAAATCCCTCCTTTAGCCCTCTGATTCTTTGTTGGTAATAAGAGTTTAATTCTGAAGAGCAGCACATTTTCAAAGTGTCAAAGCCGGAGCTGAATGAGAACCTTTTGCTATTCAGAAAGAAAATAAAATGGCTTTAACAGCTACTGCCTGTCCTTATGATTGTTACTACTCAAAATAGAAGCTTGTCCGTGGTGTAAAATAAATGTCCTCATTTATAATCCTTGGAAATCACAAAAAAAAAGCAGTCAGAGCCCTGCTTGGAAGGAGAGATTGTGGGAATGAAAGGAATAGCAAGAAATTCTGGGTGGTAGAGAGACTCTTTGAGATGTTTTGGAGGTGAGGCTCAGGCAGACTCTTCTGAGGAAGTGGAAATGATCTTAACTGAAACACCACAAAAAGGGCACTACCTAGGAGGTTCTCTTCTGACCTGATCCAGGAGGGATGGAGGAAGGGAAAAAGTCTGAAAAATATTATTTGGACCTATTGTTGTAAAGGGAAAATGTCAGCATTTGAAGCCTTACATGAAGAGGTTGGGCCTTGACCTTGTTCAAAGTCACACTTAACTTAGAAGAGGCATCTAAAACAGGAGCAGGTACCTGATGTTCTTACACCCTGTGAATAACAGGTCTGAGGATGTTCACATCTTCCCATTAGGCTGGTTCCCAGCTGCTCTGCCCCCTGGACAGGCAAAGAAACAGACAGTACCATCCTGATGTGACAAATCCTTCTCTTCCCAGGCTGAGGGAAGTGAGGATCGTGTGACTGAGAAAGAAATTATTTGACCAAGAAAGAAATTAGAGGTGAGTGAAATAAAGGGTGGGGATTTCTGGTCCATAAGAAAGGGAAAGAGACCAGAAGATCATTTTTTAAGCCCGGTATTCTGCATCTACTTGGTTTGTGGCCCCTAAATTGTCCCGAAGTGGAACAACATATGGGTAAGTTCTCAGCAGGGCCCACCTCTTTTGCCACCACTACTGCAGCTGCAGCTTGACCTGGGTCCTGCCACGTATGCTGCCTCCTCCTCTGAGGAGAGGGGAGGTGGAATGAGAGGGCCCCCAGCCCAGCTCTAGCTCTGCTTCACAGGAACTACCTCTCTGCCAGTGGTCATCTCACTTTTGTCCATGCGCCAGCTGGCAGCACACACATGTGTGAGCAGAGGCACTGTGATGATAGGAGACTCCTGAGGAGCAAAGTATTCCTGAGAGGTTGGCACCATCACCATAGCCTGGAGGTTTTCCTTCCTAGATCCCCCTCAGGGAAAGGTGCACAGTGTTTGTATGAGCATGGAGTGGCCTGAGGAAATTCCAGTTTGTTTCATTTTCTCCTTTAGCAAAAGATCTCAACATTAACGTTTGCAAAATACTCTGAGTTTCTCTGACTACAGCCTCTATAGTACTGCATAGAACTCAATTATTCAATTATTAATTATTGCTATATTTCAAGCATTCGATTATTAATTGTTAATATTACTGTTACTCAGATTATAGAGGAACAAACACAGAACAGCTCCTGCCCTGCGAAAGAGCAACGCACCTTAGAATCACAGAATGTCCTGACCTGGAAGGGACCCACAAGGATCATCGAGTCCGATTCCTGTCCCTGCATAGGACAAGCCCAACATCCACACCGTGTGTCTGAGGGCCTTGCCCAAACACTTCTTGAATACTGTCAGGCTTGGGGCCATGACTGCTACCCTGGGGAGCTGTCCCAGTGCTCCACCACCCTCTGAGTGAAGAATCTTTCCCTCATGTCCAACCTAACCCTCCCCTGCACATCTTCCTGCCATTCCTTCAGGTCCAGAGAGAAGAGCTCAACATCTGCTTCTCCTCCTCCCCTTGGGAGGGAACAGCAGACCACGATGAGGTCTCCCTTCACCTCTTTCACAGTATCAGAGTATCACAAGGTTGGAAAAAGACCTTTGAGATCATCAAGTCCAACCTATGACCCAACACCTACTCGTTGTCTAAACCATGGCACTCAGTGCCTCATCCAATCTGTTTTTAAACACCTCCAGGGACGATGATTCCACCCCCTCCCTGGGCAGCTCATTCCAATGGCCAATCACCCTTTCAGTGAAGAATTTTTTCCTAAGATCAAGTCTAAACCTCCCCTGATGAAGCTTGAGACCAGGTCCTCTTCTTCTGTCACTTCTGTCACTTATCGCCTGAGAGAAGAGACCAACCCCTGCCTACAGCCTCCTTTTAGACAGTTATAGAGAGCAATGAGGTCTCCCCTGAGCCTCCTCTTCTCCAGGCTAAACAACCCCAGCTCTCTCAGTCGCTCTTCATAGGGCTTGTGCTCCAGCCCCTTCCCCATCTTCATTGCCCTCCTCTGGACACTCTCCAGCACCTCAACATCTCTCTTAAACTGAGGGGCCCAGAACTGGACACAGCACTCGAGGTGCGGCCTGACCAGTGCCGAGTATAAGGCCGAGGGACTTTACCCACTCCTCATACAGCTTCCCTTCTAAACCCTTCACCAGATTTGTGGCCTCCTCTGGATGCTCTCCAGTAGCTTTATATCATTTTTATACTGTGGCACCCAAACCAGAACATTAATTTCCTCCCTTCAAAACTTATATTCCTTTGGCAAACAGGTTTGCAGAGCCCTGCCTCCTTTCAAGACCCAAACCTGAGCATGAACCACGGGTCATTCTCACACCTGGATGGAAAAGCTTCATTCTTCCACTGGATGGAAGAGCTCTGAGCACTTTTTGCTTGCTGTGACAGGGATATGGTTATTGAAAAACAAGCCTGATGTTCCATTACTTTTGCAAATGAAAGATTGGCTCTTGTTTCACTATGAAGCAGAGAACTGTTTTTACAAATGTTTAAGCAGTTGGGCAATATCGTGGAACACATGTAGCAGTGGGATTGTGAGCACAGGCACATTTTGTTGATATATCACATCTGAAAGGAGTGTTTTGTTAAGTCTCCCCTGTCACAGTCTTTTTTCATGATGTTGTGGTTCAAGGAAAGCTTGTTTTCTTTACACATGTGCTTGAGAGTGTGGTAAAGGTCACACAGCCTGCAGGCACATCTGTTCATAGAGACCTCAGCATCTGCACCTCCCACAGACATAATTCTCCTCACGCTCAGCGCTGACCAGAGAGCAGCACAGCCTGCAAATCCTCCCCATTTGAACAATGACCTAGAACCTGTATCACACAACCTGGCAGCAGAAAGAAAATCAGTCCAAGAATTAATATTGTTTGCCAGCAGAAGTAAAATTCAATATTGAAATTGTTTAAGTGACCTTAAAGTCAGCAGAGATACATCAGGGAGATGAACTGCTTCTCAGGGGGCTGTGTCTCTCTGGCCTCAAGGACAGCTCCTCAACTGAAGACGTTTCTTCTGCACGATCTGATGCTTGGTCTCCCTTATGTTGGTAGTGCTCTGAACACCTGGCACTACCCAGACCAGCTCTCTGAGAGTGTGATTTTTGTTGCCATGAATGAAGGGAAACCGCCCAAAACAACAAGCTGAAACCATCACGCTGGCAGGAGGGAATACTGAAATGATTTCAGCAAAGACTGACTGAAGGGGGCAGCGGGACAAGTAGAGGAGCAAGGCAGAGTCCCATCCCATCGTGCACACCTCACGCAGCAGTTACATAGCCCAGTTCTAACCATGTCCCACCAACAGCACACTCAGGTATTGCTCCTTCCAAGTTCTCTGGGCAGGTGACAGTGATACCTTTATTTTCATCCTACAAAGCAAGCAAGGCTTCCTTGCTGATGCAGGCACGCTGAAGTGTTTCTCTGGGCTGAAGGACAGACAGACATTGTCTTTAAGCATTTCTTTCTAAAGGTAGTTGCTTAAAAATGGAGGCAACTTGTCCTAAAGTAATTTAGTTCTTCTCTAGTCAATGGAAAGAACCCTTCCTTCTGCCTGAGGCAGTTGTCTTAGTTTGAGATAAGTAATTTCTAGAAGCAACCACTGAACCAGAAAGTGCATCTGTAAAGTATTCTGCATTAGAGGGAAGCAGAAAGAGCAAATCCAGCTCTCCCAATGCTGCTAATGCTTTAACTCACTTTTACGCACAGGTTTGACCTGAAAAGCTAAGCAAAAGTCACAGACTAAATGAGCCATCATTGGGGAAAGATAATTTCCTCTGATTTCCAGGTTGGATTAGGTGATGGTGACTAAGAGGATAGCAGGAGATAGTGCAGCTGAGGTACTCTTTGGCAAAGCCTAATTCAGTGTGGGAGTATGGGATGATGTGCTTTGGATGGTGCTCTGGAAGTCGCCCTCACTGCCTGTTTGTAGGCTTGGACAAAGGACAGTGCTTGTCAACAGAGCAGAGGTGACTGCTAGGAACAGCAGAGCCCAGAGAGGTCAACGGTCATCTACGGGAAATAAAATACACCTGAAACAGAAAAGAAGTTGCTTCAAAGCCCTGCAGCTAAAACAAGCCCCTGGAGAGTGGAATTTACCGTGGACTTAGGTTTTGTTGTAGTCATTTTAGATGGGTGGATGGATGCAGGACGAGGGAGTCCCATAGCACAATCCTGCTGCACAGGCTGCCTATGATCTTATTGCTGTCTACAGAGTTGTGACTTTAAATCTGGCAGTTCCCAGTCTGTAGGAAAAGGAAAACCAGCCTTTGCCAAACTTACTCAGCACCTCATTAGCAGAAGCCAAAACCCCTCCCTGCTACACAAGAACCTATTAGCACCTCCCAATGCACAAACTGACGTGTCCTGCAGTGCCAATGGTGCTTGGGAAGATCCCACTCACAGGGGAACCTCTCTTGTGCAGAAATACATTTCCTCACACATCATTTACTCTGCTTTCCTCTTACACTCTTTCCTTCACGCAGTGGCAGGAAGGAAGGAACTCCTCCAACAGAAATATTCCATAAACATGAGCTTCACTTGCAACAGCGTGGGGAAGTGTGACAGCTCCCACTGATGGAACCCTGCAAATAAATCCTTGGCAAATGAGGGGTGTCACTCAGCTGTACCCCATGCTCACTTCCACCCACAGTAACAGGTTTTCCTTGTCTTTTATTCTGGTGCTTGGCACTTTCGCATCCCTGCAGCGTTTCTGTGCCATCCACTAACACATGGAGCCCCATCATCAACATCCATCACAAATGGAACTGCTCTAGTGTTGTGCCCAGCAGGAACTTAGGGAAGATTGGCATCCATTGCATGGAAGGAAATTATTCAGTGGGCTGAAGTATGTTTTGATTTTTTTCTCTTAAAAGCCATGTGTGAGAGTGTTGATTGCAGATTCAACTCAAATAAAAATGTGATTTTTTTTTTAACATTTGGGGAGATTTGGTGTGACTCAGTCTGTGGTAAACCTTTCCTGGAAAGATGAACTGCTAAAGGGATGCTGTGGTGGCTCCCTTTCCCTCTTCTGGTGTTGGTAGTTTTACCACACTGCATTTTCCATGGTGTAACACAGCCTTTACCAAAGCAAAGACTCTGCACATCAATCGAATCATAAGGGTGCTGGGATGTTGTGGAATCTCACCCAGCAGTTCATCTTACCACATAGAAAATCAGTGCTTATATGGGCCATTGCAGAAGAATTATGAGGAGATTGGGTGATGCACATTGTTCAGACCTCCCACACTGCTGCACAAAAACATGCTGCAAAGATAAATTTATTTTTGCTCTCCAGCAACTCAAATGTGAACAATATCCTGCCCCTGGCTTCACTGTTCACCAGTCATATGAATACATGAACAGTAACTAGACTAATCCACTGCTTACACCCACCAATCATGCACCCACCTAACACATAAAAGCTAAGATATTCCAGACCCTGTGCTCCTCACCATGGGTCAAGCTCGGTGACTCCATGGACATCTCCTGATTGCTGTGAACCTCTGCTTGATCATCACTGGGGAGCCCCGGGCAGATTGCAAGGTAAATAAAGTCCTATTTTCTGACCTTGTGTTGTGTTGTTCCTGTATATTCCAATCTGCCTCTGGGAGTGTAAAGCCTCCCTTCCCTTTACATTGCCTCATACACTCCTATCGTAGATCCCAGAAGATGTTCATCCAAAACAGTGAGATAATCCCAGGTCAGATTTGAAATGAGAGGTTTGGTCATGGAGACAAGGTAAAAGAGTCTATTCTACCTTGAGAATGTGAATATGTTTCTTACTGAAAACAGTGAAGTGCAATATGTTGGGATTGTCGAAGTGAAAAATGTTTAAGTGGTTTATTCTATGGAAAGGTAATGTGGCTTCTCCTCTAAAAAAGAAAAAAGCATCTCCAAACCAGACGTGGGTGAAAAGTAAGAAATAAGATCTGTGTTCATTCTCTCTCAGTGGTGACTTCCCCATATGTAGAAGCACAGTACCTGGACTGAACTATTGTCTTTTTTGGTGCTTGAGAAGAGCAGTGACTCAGAAACTCAGATGTCAGAAACTGAGTCACTCAATATCAGTTCACAAGGAATGGCACAATTCAGTGCCACTCTCATCAGTATGATTATTTCACCTTTCTAAGATGTGGAGACAGCAAAATAGAGTCCAGCCTCTGAGACACATTGCATGGTAGAAAGCTCCAGGTCTGCTCGGACAACTGGACTCCTCTCTGGCCAAGGACAGGATACACAAGGTCGGGCTGGTGATCTGGCAGGAGAGCACTGCTGAAAATGTCTGCAGGTCTGCACTTCAAACCAGTTAGGAACGCCTGGCCCTTGCTCTCATGCTGTGGCAAATGTTGTCTGCACCCCAAAATGGTTTGTTTCTCTCAAATTCCTACAGCCCTCTCTTACGGCAGTACTTCCGTGGAGGCCTCAAGCTGAAGTCATAGAATGGTTTGGGTCAGAAGGGACCTTAAAGCTCATCCAGTATCAAGCCCTCTGCCATGGGCAGGGACAGCTTCCCACTGGCTCAAAGCCCCATCCAACCTGGTCTTGGACACCTCCAGAGATGGGGCAGCCGCAGCTTCTCGGGGCAACCTGGGCCAGGGCCTCCCCACCCTCACAGGTAAATATTTCTTCCTAATATCTTATCTAAATCTCCCCTCTTTCAGCTAAAATCCATTCCCCCTCATCCTATCCCAGCACTCCCTGATCAAGAGCCCCTCCCCAGCTTTCCTGGAGCCCCTTTCAGTACTGGGAGGCTGCACTAAGGTCCCCGCGGAGTTTTCTCTTCTCCAGGTTGAACAACCCCAACCCTCTCAGCCTGTCAGGCACCTCTAAGGACTCAGGCACTTTCCCTTGGCATTTCCATTTCCTCTTCAGGATGTGTCTAATTAAACTGCTCAGACTGCTCTGAGCAGCTGATGGCAGGAGGTTGTGTTGTAGCCTAATGAGGACCTGCTTTCAGTTGAGTAAATATAAACTTGTAATAAGGTTTCTTCCACACAGACAACAGTTCGCACTCTTGACATAACCCACTCACATACTTATGAGAATTCAGTCTCCAAGAAATGAAGCATGGTGTGTGCACCACGGCTGTGTGAGAGGAGGGAGGAAATCCATCTCTCTTGTGTGATCATGAAATAGCTGTCGGCGACTTCAGCAGTGGATGCTAATTGCAAGCAATGTAGGCTGGTACAAACATGAATAGCAACACCTATGTCAGTATGGAGTAATTAAGTGAGTATTTCTGTCTCAAAACCTATATTTTTATCATACAATATGAATCAGACACATTGTGTTGAAGGTAATTGCTTTAAGATTGGCTCAGTAATGTAAAATATAATATCAAATTACCCTGCAAGGACATGCTATTAATTACCAGATCTAGAGGTATTTGTAAAAGCTACAGAAGGAAGTTCCAGGGTCTTTAAAATAATGCTGCTCCCTACCATGGGCTGTCTGGGAACATCTGAAAGCCTCTTACTGCATTTTCTTTCCCAGGCACTGAACAGTGAAGGCTCATCTGAACAAAGCCCAGATGTCAAAGCTGTTTTCAAACATTAATGAGCTCCACAAATCTTTACCGCACACTGCTCGCATTATTTTTTAAATTAACATATTTGCTCACTGGATCTGCTCAGGGCTGGTGAGCACTTCACCCCTACCCCCAGCCTCTTTAGTATTTGTGCTGCTGAGCATAATTGGCAGCCTGAGAGCTACAGCCTGGAGCAGGCAACGAAGTGTTTGGGGTTGTCTAAAAGCACTCAGCAAATGCAAATCTTGGGAGGGTTTACAGGATTTTCTCTGTATCATCTGAAGTCCTTCTTTGTCCATAGCATCTATGTGAGCATTTTGGAGGCCAGGCTGATCTTCACAGGTCACCCTCTCTGACCCTGCAGGGGTTAGTACTGGTCACCTCCTCCATGAAGCTTCAGGAGGAGGCAATGGGAGGCTCCACCACAGCAGCGAGCGGCAGTGCTGCTCTTGGAGCTTGGAGTCTCTACTGCTTGACAAGGAAACTCTCAAAAGCCTAAGATGTGCCTCCTCCTGACCCAGCTCTCTGCATGAGACGTTGCCAGAGCAGGAATCAGAGAAGCTTCCTGTCCTGGGTCTCAGGGGTTTGGAAAGAGAAGGTCGGGTGGAAAAGTTCTTTCCCACCCTACATCCCATCCACCACTCAGCTTCAAAGTGCCTCTGCCCCTTTGCATTAGGTGCTGTAGCATGGGACAGAGACAATCTGGAAATGCCCCTGTGGCTTCCAGCCTGGAGTGAACCTTTGCTGGGTTAAAAGGGAGAGCTGAATAGGGTGGAGGGCAGATTTGTGTGCAGGGATAGCCTTTTCACAGGAAATGAGTAGCACCAGGATAACTGAAGTTACCAGCAGGCTCGTTTGGTTTTCTAAACTGGAGAATGCTCCCTGTATTCATTCAGAGACCAAGGTAAATGAATATAAAAATTGGGGTGGGATCAGGGAAGAAGTATAGTCAGTTACAGTGCAGGTGGGTGATGGGCTGTGATGGGCTGTCCTCTGCTGGTCATTCCTGGGGAGAGATGAGATGTGATGCATCAAATGAGGGAATCTCTTTTAATGGGAAAATAATGAAGAATGAGTAACAAGAACTCTATTTCCAAGGATTAATGAAACTCCATGAAGTTGGAGTTATTTGCATAAGCACCCTATCCTGAAATGAATATTTATAAATCATTTTATGGCCTCCCAAGTGTCTGTGATTTAAACCTGTGGGACAGCTGTATTAACAGCAGTGTCTTCCTTTTTTCTCTGCTCATGTAGTTCACCCGGTGACTTGAGGGCAGAAGGAAAGATTAAGCCTGAAGTCTTGCTTTAACAAATCTAGACAGAGAAAGACACTTGGGTCTGCCTTGGACCAGGAACCCTGTGTTTACTCTTGGCAGTGTTGCAATCTTAGGTTTTAACATGCTGGCAATGGCATTTATAAAAACCCCTCTTTTCTAACACCCCTACCCCCCCATTTCTTTCTTTTTTCCCTTTGTTTTTTCTTCTTTCTCTTTGCCAGGGAGCGCAGGGTTAGGACAAAGATGAATGGTTTTCAGCTGATAGAGGAGATATTGTTTTGCTGTGAGGGTGGGGAGACCCTGGCACAGGTTGCCCAGAGAAATGGTGGCTGCCCCATCCATGGAGGTGTTCAAGGCCAGGTTGGATGGGGCTTTGGGCAACCTTATCCAGTGGGAGGTGTCCCTGCCCATGGCAGGGGGTTGGAACTGGATGGGCTTTGAGGTCCCTTCCAACTCAAACCATTCTATGATTCTCAGATATGATTCCATGATTCACTTGCCTATCCCAGGCAGTGCTGAAGACGACTGGCAGTGCCCTGGGGGGATGCCCCACCCTGCCCTGTGACAGAGCTCGCTGTACCTGCCACTAAAATTGCAGGAGGATCTGTAGAAACTCCTCCAAAAACTTTCTTTACCCACTGTTGTGGATGGAACATTTTTAATTAACGTACAATATCAAAGGCTGCAGGACTTCGTAAGCCAATGCAAATCCTGTATTTGTGCAGTTGTATGAGTAGGCATATTACAGAGCATCACTCTGAACCTGAGTTCAGTGCACAGATGTCTACTCAGTAATGGATTTCTGGCAATCAAATATTTTCTTTAATGCTATAAGACAGCTTGGCAGTATTTGATCATGATTACCCTAAGCATTCCATGGTGTTTTGGGTTGTAATTAGATGGGAAATTGTCCTAGCAATTTATTCTAAATAGGAATTGTCCAATGAGGTAGATACTTCTGGGTATGAAATTACAGCTCATCTTCAAGGTTTTACAGGCATTTGTGTTTCATCTGCTGAAATCGAGGTCTTCTACTCCAAATGCCTAACCCTGTGTCTGCCTCTTCTGCCCCTGCCTGCTGAGTGTGGGTCAATTTGACCTCCAGAAGTACATAAAATCAGCAGAGGAAGGGCAGTTTCTTTGATAGCATGCAAAGAGAGATGCAGTTCATCCAAATTCCTTGCCTAAGACAGAGGTAAAAGCCTCTCGTTTGGATTGTTTTTCTTCCTTCTCCTTCTCCTTCTCTGACAATCCTTCTATGACAAGGTTACCCGGTCAATGGACGAGGGAAAGGCTGTGGATGTGCTGCACCTGGACTTTTGTAAAGCCTTTGACACCATTTCTCACAGTATTCTGATTGAGAAACCGACTGCCATTGGCCTGGACGGGGACACCCTCTGCTGGGTGAAAAACTGGCTGGAAGGCCAGGCCCAGAGGATGATGGGGAATGGAGTTAAATCCAGTTGGAAACCAGTCACGAGTGGTGCTCCCCAGGGCTCAGTGGTGGGTCCAGTGCTATTCAATATCTTTATTAATGACCTGGATGAAGGGATCGAGTGCACCCTGAGAAAGTTTGCAGATGACACCAATCTGGGTGGCAGTGTTGATCTGCTTGAAGGAAGGGAGGCTCTGCAGAGGGGTCTGGACAGGATGGATCCATGGGCTGAGACCAACGGGACGAGGGTCAACAAGACCAAGTGCCGAGTCCTGCATTTGGGGCACAACAACCCCCTGCAGTGTTACAGGCTTGGGGAAGAGTGTCTGGAGAGCTGCCTGGAGGAGAAGGTCCTTGGGGTGTTGGTTGACAGAGGCTGAACATAAGCCAGCAGTGGCCCAGGTGGCCAAGAAGGCCAATGGCATCTTGGCCTGGATCAGAAACAGTGTGGCCAGCAGGACAAGGGAGGTGATTGTACTACTGTACTTGGCACGGGTGAGGCCACACCTCGAGTACTGGGGTCAGTTCTGGGCCCCTCACTCTAAGAAGGACATTGAGGGGCTGGAGAGCGTCCAGAGAAGGGAAGGAGGCTGGGGAAGGGGCTGGAGAACAAGTTCTGTGAGGAGCAGCTGAGGGAACTGGGGTTGTTTAGCTTGAAGAAGAGAAGGATGAGGGGAGACCTCATCACTGTCTACAACTGCCTGAAAGGAGGCTGTGGCAGAGCGAGTGTTGATCTCTTCTCCCAAGTGACAGTGACAGGACAAGGGGAAATGGCCGTAAGTTGTGCCAGGGGAGGTTCAGACTGGATATCAGGAAGAATTTCTTTACCAAAGGGTGGTCAGGCACTGGAACAGCTGCCCAGGGAGGGGGTTGAGTCACCATCCCTGGAGGGGTTCAAAAAACGATAGATGAGTTTTTAAAGGACATGTTTTGGCTGATAATGGGAGTGGTTGGACTTGATGATCTCAAAGGTCTTTTCCAACCGGAAGATTCTATGATTCTATGATTCCTTCTCCTTCTGTAAAGACAGCTGAGAATGAATAGCCCAGACCCAAACATCTAAGCTGCTGAAAGTCCATCCCAAACAAACCACCTCCTGGCTCTGGCCACTCCACCCAAATGTGCTGAGTTTCTTCCACTCGTTGTCAGAAGTACAACTAAAGCTCTCCAAGCCACTCCGTTCATCACCTTCACAACCAGGAACACTGAGACAGGCTGGACGTGGGAAATATGAGAACAAGCCCTCTTGCTGAAACACAGGGAAGGTTGCCTGCCTGTGGCTTGTGAAGAACCTCCTCATGCATTGCCGTGTGCTGTGGAGGTGAACCTGCCTGAGGACATTCTGAGAAGGGTCCGACAGTGGTGCACCCACGTGGCCAAGGAGGACAACGACATCCTGGCCAGCAGGATGGGAGAGGTGATCCTTCCCCTGTACTTGGCGTTTGTGAGGCCACACCTCAACCACCTTGTTCAGTTTTGGGCCCATCACTACAAGAAGGACATCAAGATGCTGGAGGGTGTCCAGAGAAGGGCAACAAAGCTTGCAAAGGGTTTAGAGCACAAGCCTTATGAGGAGCAGCTGAGGGAACTTGGGTTGTTTAGTCTGGAGAAAAGGAGATTGAGGGGAGACCTTATCACACTGTACAAGTACCTAAAAGGAGGTTCTAGCAGGGTGGGTGTTGGTCTCTTCTCCCTGGTAGCCAGTGACAGCACAAGGGGAAGGCCTGAAGATGTACTAGGGGAGATTTGGCTTTGTTATTAGGAGGAATCTATTTACTGAAAGGGTTGTCAAGCATTGGAATAAACTGACCAGGGGCATGGTTGAGTTGCCATCCCTTGAGGTGCTTAAAAGACGAGTAGATGTTGTACTTGGGTACGTGGTCTAGTGGTGGACTTGGCAGGGCTGGATGGATGCTTGGACTTGGTGACTTTAAAGGTCTTTTCCAACTGAAACCATTCTTCTAACACCTCATCTGCTGATCTTCCAGCATGTCCTAGTCAGACCTTGTCCAAACCTTAAGAATACACAGTTCAGCTGAGTGCCTGGTACTGCACAAACCAGCATTCTCATTCCCCGTTCTCCATCACTGAAAGTGATGTTTCCTTATCAGAGTGTCAGATGAAGGGAAGCATTCATTGTACATTAAAAGCCCTAGATTTAGTCATCCTGCTTTTTCTGCACCTTTTGACTCTTCTCAATATTGTCATTTATATTTATGAGATTATATAGAGATTTAAAATATTATAAACTTCCCAAATCCTCAGAGTAAAAAAATAAGAAAAAAAAAGAGAGCTCTTTACTTCAAGTCAAAACCTAGAGAATGCAGGCAAAAAGTGTATCTAGGAGTACTGTAGGTCCTAGGTTTGATTTCCCCATCTGTTAGTTGTCCACTACATCCTACAAAACCATCCTCTGTGACTGTGACCAAAAGCATCTCCTGAAATCCCACATCTTGGAGATAAATTGCCTTGAGTGAAATCACCATGGGTTTACCCACCTTCTCCTGGGTGTGTCAGAATACCACAGCTGTGCCTGGAGAGTATGAGGCAAATTCAGGTCTCCATGTCCTGGGACACAGCCATTTGTGGGGCTCTAAAGGCTGGCAGTCTCAGGAAAGGAGTTTCTTTGAAGGTGAGCTCTAGACTTGGTTGAAATCTCTTCACTTCCAAAAGCTGTGTCCTACCAGGCCTTGACCTTATCCATCGTTTACCTTCTGGGTGCAGCAGCACACATCCTTCTCTAGAGCTGCAGTTTGACACTTCAGCCCCTCAGGCAGCACTCCTTGACCTGGGCTGAACCAGTACCTTCATGGCAATGGCAATTTATGAACATCTCCACCCATCCTCCTTCTAGCCTGGGCTCTTCTGTCTCCTGCAATCCCTGAACACTGCATATTTGGACCAGTCTGTAAAAATAATTGCCCAGTTTATGGTCCAAAGCCTGTGGCAATCAGCACCAACAGTATTTCTGCCTTTGAAAGCTTGAATGCAGCTGAGAGAGAAGTGACCTTTCAAGAGCAGAACTTTGTTTTCTAAAAGCTGACGGTATGGCGTAAAAACAGAAAGGGTTTTGATCTCTACACTGCTGAGCCTTCTCACAGAGGTGTCTGTGTCTGCTCAGTTTAATTATTTTCCTTACCTTGAAATAACAGCAATACTTGTAAAAGAAAAAAAGCAAAGCTTTGCTAGTGAAAATATGAAAGCACAACAAAGTGGTGCAGAGCTGGCCGCTCCTGTGTGCCCTGCAAGACCCTTCTCAGGTCCTTCAGCCCTTGGTTGAGGGATACATAAGGGAGAAACGAGCCTCTGTGTGTCCTGGGAATATTTCTTCTGTCTCCATCCACACATGGACAATTCTGTTACCACCTGCAGCAGTTGCACATGACACGTGATGGTGCCAAACCAGCAGCTGTATTGTGCTCACACTCAGAGATGATTTGCAGCAACAACAAAAAAAAAAGGTTAACATCCAAGAGCAAGAAGACTGTGTCAATGGTATTTGGCTGTAACTCAAGCCCAGTAACGCAGCAGGCGTGGGAGCTCCCTCGGATGTTTGTGCTTGGCGAACTCCCACTTGAAATGGCTGATGGCTTTCAATATTTGGACAGATGGCTGGATTCCCAAATCTGATTTTAAAATACACATAGAAGCTCTTCAGAAATTGCAGTATCCTCCTTTGCTGGGAGTTATTTGCTTGGAAGAAGATATTCTTCCTTATTTTGTTGTTGTTTTAATGACCACAGTTAGTAACCTCTTCCCTCCACAGACTGTGCTGAACCTGTGATCATTTCCTTGCTTGATGCCTCTACCCATGGTATCTGGAAGGGCTGGCCTAGGAATCTTTGCCTTTACAATACACTGATTTTCTTTTCTCCTTATAAGGCCTCTGGTATTAACAGGTAAGAAACTTTAGTAGGTCTGTTTTCTCATGAATCACATCCAAACTATCCACTTGCTTCCATCTGCAAAGCTAGGATGAAAATTGTATAATCACATAGTGGTTAGAATGGTAAAAGGGAAGTTAGAAAACCAAAATTATAGTATGATATGCTTAATTACAACCATTTAACCTTCCTCCAAGTCAGTGTCATTCTGAAAACTCTCCCCAGGAACCAGACCCTGCAGTACCTTTGCTGAAACGCTGCTCTAAACAAGCCACCCTCAGAGAGAAGATTCCAACAGTGGCTTGGCTAACAGTGGGTCAGGAGGAAAGCCAGGACTAAATTTGAAATTGCCAACACACTAAAGTCCTTTGGCCAATCCAAAAATATAGAGGAAAAGGAAGTTTTAGATCTAAGTCAAGGAAAAGACACGTTGCTCAAAGCCCCACCTTCCCTGCTCAGGTATTACCAACCGTCCCCTTTCATTACAGGGATTAGGAATGGTCCAGATGATAAAACTAAGCCTGGAAAGAGCTTGTTACTCCTGAGATATCTACTGAGTGTTGGTGTGTGATGCACAGCTTTCCACCTTTGCTGCCCCATGAACTCTTCTGCTACTATCAGGCCTAAAACACTTTCTCACTAATGTAGGAGGAAAACATGGGTGCTAAAGTTCCCTTGAGGCTTGGGCAACGGTAAAACATCTGCAAAAGCACAGATAAAGGAAAAAAGGGAGAGGATCTCTGGGAAGGCAAGAAGTTACCTGCATTTTTTCATTACTACTAGGGGCTGCTCAAAATGCTTTGTTGAAGGGAAGTGATGTTGCACACCTGATGGTGCTTGGCAAGTGAGCAACCCTGGGGATCCTATGATGAACATCAGGTCATCTGGAAAGCTGCCTGCATTGCTTGTCTCTCCCACCAGACAACAAAAAGAAAAGGAAAATAATCTGTCTAGATAACAGTTGTTATTTCAGTAATAAAGCTGTTCTCTAGCTCTGGAGTGAAAATGCCTTTGGGTGCTCCTTGCCTGCAGGGAACATCAGCGGGTGGAAAGCCCTTGTTTTCCATGTGGGGGATGTTGGAGCTCTGAGTGAAGTGAGATGCACAAGTGGGAGGTCAGTCCTGGTGCTCAATGCCAGGGTGACAGACATTCCCTATGACATTATCAGCACAGAGGCCTTGAGGCCATGCCCACTGCACCCTTCTAATGAACCCTTCTAATGAGTCTTGCCTGACCCACCAGCCCAGAGAATGCCTCTGCTATGAGTCCTGCCATGTACTCACATCTCACAGTGCTGGAGCATCGCCCAGGGAATGGGGGCAGGAGATGATGGTGGGCTCAGGTCTTCCCTTGGCTCTGCTGTGGACATCCAGGGGAATTCACTTGGGCTGTGCAACCCCTTAACCTGCCTCTGTGCATAACAGACCAGGCATGGGGCTCTTCTCACCCCGTTATGCTGTGTATGGCTTAGACTAATTGGTCTAATCATCGCTAGTAATTATTTGTAATTGTTTAAAGTCCTCTCAGAGACTTGCACTAACAAAATAAAAATGGAAGACCTGTCCTATAAATCAAAAAGCAAAACATGCAGCAACAGAATGCACTTAATGGGGCTGCTAGCAGGATTAAACCTCATACACTTACCTACAGAACCAGCTTTTTGCTCTTAAAGAGAGTGGGAGTCTCACAAATTATATATTGTAGCCTGGATCTCACCAAGGATGGAGATTTTTGCTCTGTTAGCATGAAAAACATGGATACCAAGAGTGTGAACTGTCTGGAAGTTTTATTTCCTGGAGGAAAAAATATTTATTAAACTCCTTCTTTGAACATAAGGGAGGTTAAAAAAATCATCTACGGCTGTTCAAATAACTCTACTAGTTTGTTCCAGCAACCAGAACAGGTTGGTGGCATTATTTATGAACAGCTCTCTTCTTTGAGGCTATGGTGTTAATGAATTACTTCTGGAGTATTTGGATAAAAAACATATTTACTCAAGCAATGCTCAAACACTAAATATTTTGTACCTTTCCCAAATATTCCTAATATGTGTCTACAGCACAATAGATCAGCAAATGAAGCGGCTGCAGAGGAGGCAGATCAGATATACTTCTGAAATAGTCAGTTATTTAGATTAATTAATGAGTAATGACTACGCATGCATTTTGCAGATAATATGACTGTTCCAATGCCAGAACTTCCAGCTGCTGCTGTACCAGTTATTATGCCTTCAGCAGAGCCACACTCCTTACAGTAATCACAGCGAGTGCTGCTTTACAGAAACTTAAAGGTTTCCCTGTCAGTGCTTCTGCTGCTGCCAGCAGCCCTTGAGAAACTGAAACAGAATCTCTGTGGAGTAGCAGAGGCTCCTGTTTAAACTGCTTCCAGGGGAAAAAATGTGTAGGTATCTAACAGAGTAGTAGGCATCTATTGGGATTTATTCTGCAAATGCCTAGGAATCTAATGGGAGATTCTTATCTGTATTTAAGCACCTTCCTCCCACAGAATTATCGGGGATTATGTGCTTTTAAAAATCCTGCTGGGTGCTTATTTGCATCTTTATGTGCCTAACTGCATTAAAAAAAAAACATTCCTAGCAGCCAAGTCTAAAGGAACCCGAGGGGAACCCCCTGGTCTCTGCTCTGCAATCTGGGACAGGTTCATGTGTTTGACGATGCTCTGCTACTCATCACTTACCTATGCAACCTTTCAGATGTTGTTATCCACATAGGATCCTCTTCTAACAACCATTACTACCCAATTTTTTTAATGTCCTTCCACCTTTTACTGGAAACTTCTCTGAGCTGCCCAGTTGTATGGAAATATGCCTGGAAAGCTCTAAATAATATCATCAAACTCCTGTAAGTCACGGCTTACACATGAATATCCATGTGTTTGCTGGGGCGAGGGCTGTGGTGTGTCTGATATAGCATTTGTCTATAATGAGTGCTGAAAATGGAAAAATAGTACTCTGCAGTTCAATATTTTTAAAATATTTCATGAATATAATTTACACACTGCACCACAAGCAATGGAAACACATGGAGCACGTTGCATGTAGCTGTGAGTCAACTCTGTTCTCCAGTACACAGTGTTATTGGGGGAGGAATGAGAAAGAACAAGTGTTTGGCTTGTTCAGCCTGGAAGAAGCTCTGAGGAGACCTTACGGCAGCCTTCCAGTACTGAAAGGAGCTCCAGGAAAGCTGGGGAAGGGCTCTTGTTCAGGGAGTGCAGGGATAGGATGAGGGGGAATGGATTCCAGATGAAAGAGGGGAGATTGAGATGAGATCTTAGGAAGAAATGTTTTGCTGTGAGGGTGGGGAGGCCCTGGCCCAGGTTGCCCAGAGCAGTGGTGGCTGCCCCATCCCTGGAGGTGTTCAAGGCCAGGCTGGATGGGGCTTTGAGCCCTCTGATCCAGTGGGAGGTGTGGAAGTGGATGGGCTTTGAGGTCCCTTCCAATCCAGTTCCACGATTCTGTGATTCTAGGATTCTATGCTGAAATATTCTGTCCCTGTGTACTCAAGAGTGTGTGGATTTATTAGAGCCCTATATACATCCTTCTCAGGGTGGGGAGACACTGTTAAATGAGTAACCAGAGCACTTTTCAGAACTGCAGTGTTAACAGATAATCATGGTGTGACTGTTCTGGAAGTTAATCACACCCAAGATTGTTTCCAGCCCTTACTTTGGTGTAACACAGCTTGGAGATTTCTACCACTAAACTCCACAGGTTGAATCCAAAAAGCTCAGTGGGAATGGTCCCACGCTAAGCCCTGAGCCTGCCCTGAGCACTGCCTGGGAGAATCCTGGCAAGCACAGCTCAAGACTGTTCCACGAAGTGCACCACTGGTCATCTGACACGGGCAAGCACCAGGCAGTGCTCTGGTCTGTCCTGGCCTCACTGAGTTCCGTATTCTGGATGCACGCTCAGATTTCCCAAGATGGGCTGTTATTACTGAGGTTTACCCGATTAAAGCCAACAGAACATCCTGAAGAGCCAACAACACAGGAAAAGAAGGTCCTTCAGGGTCCCTCTGCCTCCCAAAGATGCAGAAGGAATACACGGCAGAGAGTTGTGGGGAGAATTCCTTATGCCAAGGCAGCGTTCAGCTTTGCTACTTGTACAAAGAGTTCTCCTTCACAAAAGGACTGAAACCAAAAACAAAAGGAACAACAACAAAAATGAGTAAAATAATTGTGGTTTAAAATGTTTAAGAAGTAAAACAGTACCTGCAAGAATATCCTATACTTTTACTCCAGCCAACGAAGCTCTGCAAAAGGCAAGGGCGCCGTGAGACCAGACAAAAATGTTTTCTGGAAGCACATATGCTCTGCCTTGACATTGGAGTGTTGTTGAAGAGCAAAACACAAAGCTGCATATCAAGATTTCTCGTCTTCTTTCACAGGAGCTGAGAGAGGGAGGGTGCCATAACCTCTCAGACCCTCAGCAGTATCATCCCTCCTCTCTCCTGGCAGGCAGGGAGGACTTTTATAAATTATGCAGGTGCCATGGAGACCTGATACTCTCAGAGGAATGAAATCAATTGGAAAAGCATGCTGAAAGTGTCTTTCTGGACTGAAGTGGGACATTAACCCCTCTGAGGCTTGAGCCAGGGATGAGAAGTACGAATGTGAGCCAGTGGGGTGCAAAATTATTTAACTACCCCAACAGGACTACAGGACCCCTGATAAAAGCCCCATGTCCCCTTACTCTGTATAAAGAGACCTTGTAACCTGCCATGAACTCTCAGAGGACTAAGTGGTCCATTTCTGCTCTCAGCCCAGGGGACAGGTTTAATTATGTGACATTGCTCTGAAGACTTCAAGTTCCTGCAGTGCCCCTTGCTCTGTTCTCAGCTCTCTGGAGTGGCTCCAGGGGTTCAACTCTCTCTATTAGTTCTCAGAAGTTGTTTAGGGTCAGTAGATTGAGGACCTTCTGGAGATGATGTCACTCTGTCAAGCAAAGCAGCAAAGCCAGGGATGCCAACTATACAAGCAGGAGCACCAGCAGAGCACAAGCGACGAAGGTCTACCTGGTGGGCAAATGTCCATGCCCAGTGCTCATGAACATCTCAGATGAAAGTATGATTTCCTCTGAAGCCAAGGTGAGTGGGAATCATAGACTTATAGAATGGTTTGGATTGGAAAGCACCTTAAAGTCATCCAGTTCTAACCTCCTTGCCATTGGCAGGGATGATTTCCACTGGATGCAGTGTCTCATAACCTCATCAAACCTGGCCTTGAACACTTTCAGTGATGGGGCTTCCATAACTTCTCTGGGCAACAGGTTTCAGTGCCTCACCAAGAAGCCTGAGGGCTACTGGTTTGTTTCTCATTGAAAGCTGTCACCCCTTGAGGCTGAGTAGTTCCCCTTTCCCCTCCCTACAAGCAGGGCTCCATAGAGCAGCGAAGCTGTGTGGGTGCTCTCAGATACTGTGCCATTCACTGGGCTCATCAGGTAGGAGCCAGATATGGCTTTTCTCATGCTCTGGAACAGCTCTGCTTGGCAGGCCAGAAAGGAGGAGCAGTCAGCCCCAGTGCTGGATTCATCTCTGAGCAGTGCTCATGAGCACCTGGTGCCCTGTGCCTTGGCCCTGGGCTCACTACTGACAAGTGATTTCCATTCTATTTGCATTTCCTGTTATCTTCAGAGATGTCTTCCTCAGAATGCTGAGTGACTGACTCCTGCAATCAGTGCTCTCCTCTGCTAACGAGAGGTGATTTGGCTGGTGGGCACTTGTCAAAAAATTTGTGATAGGCCAGGGTCCATCTGAACTCTGGGCTGGTCGTTGCATCCATGGAGATACAGAGGTCTTCAAAGCTGAGATGTTCTCAGAAGAGCCTGTCCATGGCAAGAGAAAAAGCTTTAACAGTCTTGCCTAGAAAAATTTTGTTTTTCTGTCTCCTTGGTTTCACCTGATCAAAACAGTGGCACAAAACCCCATCCAAAGCCAGTGTGTAAATACAATAACATCCTCCATAGACTATGATTAATTAAAACAAAAATAATGACCAAGCAGGTCTAACTTAATGGAAATACTAAGAAATGGAAGTTGGTAGAAGTGGAAAATGCTTAAGATTTGAAAGATATTTCTGTAGAGCCCAAAGGCAATAATGGTTGTGTGGTGATAAAGGAACATCACTTTCTCAAGAAGACTCCTTTCAAGCTACAAAAAGGTTAAATTTTGATGTTAAATCCTATGATAAATAAAACATTACTGAACACTGCATGACTGCAGGAAGAGCTATGGATTAGCATAGCTTGAAATGAAATGCCAGTCTATGTGTGGGTGTGGGGAGGGTGTTGTGCACAGTATGCTAGGCAAATACTTTGGATCCTGAAAGCAGTTATAAGAGAAAAGACTTATTGAGAGCCTTAAAGAATTAGTAAATCTCTTCTGGCTGGACATGCATGGGATGCTGAGTTCAGGATCCACCTAACATATTTATGTGCTTTGAAGGCTGAAAGCAAGATTTATCCCTGCTACTGCTTTAACCTGGAGGCACAGTTCTGAGTCCCTGAGCCTGGTAGCGGAGCTGACCCAGGATGCAGGAGCAGTGCCAATGCAACCCTTGTCCTACAGGGCCATCCCTGTGTCTGCTCAGGGTCTTGTGGCAGAAGAAGTGGAGTCACCCAAGCATGAGCACTTCATCCTGTCCCAAAGTAGGGTTAACACAGACCAGCTTGTTGGTGCCTCCACTACAGGGCTCTGTAATTGCATCTTCAGCAACATCCTCTGCCATATCCCCACCAACGACCTTAATGGGTGGGGATGGGTTTAAGGAAATTAAGGAAACTCATTAAAGCAGGAACATTTTTGTTTGCATCCTGCACCTCTAAAAAACTCTGCTGCACGTAGCTGTGTTTCCCTTGCATTGTATTGCCAAAGTCACAGCAGTCCTCCCCCTTTCAAACTGCTCTGAGGTGCGTGTGGAGGCTTTGGTGGCTGCTGTTCTCACCCTGCCCCCTTCAGATTAGTGACAAGGCAGCCCACACCGTGCAACTTGAAAGAGCTCTTTCATTTTTGTATTTTTACATCCAGAAATACCGAGTGTCACTGATGGCTGTAGAACACAGCAAGTGAGAGAGGCAGCAGAGGACAACTTACAAAGGAATACCAAAAAAAAATGACATGGCTGATGTAGAGATCCACAAATATTGAGAAGTTACAGCTCTCCTTGGAAAGTTCTATGCCATAGGGCTCTTTAAGTCTTTGCTGCAATTAAGGGAAAGCCAAAGGAAAAACTAAGAGAAAACAAGGATCACATTGCAGAAAGTACAGCAAGGGTCTCATCTGCCACGTGAGAGAAAATGGGAAAGATTGAGCTGGTGCTTCAGGAGCTGGGGTTTCAAAACCTTTTTTTGAAAAAGGCCCCAGATCCCTCCGTCCTGGGCAGTGTGGAGACCTGTGCCACGCACCTGGCCACTGGCAGCCCAGTGTGAGGGGACAGAAGCATCTTACATGGCAGGGGGGGCTGGAACTGGATGATCTTCAAGGTCCCTTCCAACCCAAACCATTCGATGGTTCTATGATTCTATACATCAGCACCACACGAGCCTGAGCACAGCTGATTAGTGAGGTTTATAGGGTCTTCCAGCCCCAAACTGACTCTTGGTTGGAACCAAGAGTTCTCTGTGGGTCTTGCTGCGAAGCCTCATATATTGGGGCATGACTTTCAGAGCACTGCTGAGTTTGAACACAAAGCACATGGGCAGGACCTCTCACTGAGCTGTAATTCTCCTATGCAGAGTGACTGCAAGGGGTTTGGAACCACTGCAACACCAAAGGAGGTGATGCTGAAAGGCAGCGGTCAAAGCCCACTGCTCAAAGAAGCCCATGAAAACACGGCCCAGACTGAAAGACTCTGTCATCAGCACAGAGTCCTTCCTCAAGAACTGCTCCCTTGACCAAGTGGAACATTTTTTGCTCATTTTGCAAGAACCAGTGTGATCTCCTGCTTGCTTCCCACAGCAAAATGGTGAGCAGTTTCTGAGTGGCCTTGCTGGGACTGGTAGGAGCTGTCACTGCACGTTCTCCCAGGGGAGCTGAAAATAGCAGCTGCCAGCAAGGCAGGAAACTTTCAGCTTTTTTTTTTTTTTGATCTTCTTGAAGGTTTGAAGCTTTGTGCTAGATGAGGAATGCAGGTGCTATAACAATTAGGAGTCCACGTATTTTCATGAAGCCATTGAACATCCCAATTATACCGTGCTGACAAAGGCTATATTCACCACCACATCTGTTATCTCCATTTACAGGAGCTCTTTTGTAAACCTACACGTGTTACTCTTGGCTGGCTCCTCTGGGAAATCTGCCTGTCTCACTCCCAGCATTGTGATAGTCCAATTACTTCTATTCCTGCTATTGCCCTATCCCATCCTTTTGATTTACACCCTGCTTTAAGGGTGGCTTTAGCTGCTCCCCGCAATGGAACACGCTGCCAGTGCTCTGATAGTAGCAAGCTATCAGAGCCAAAAGGATTTTGGAGCACAAGAAGAAGGTGATCTCTCCAAGGGTAAACAAGGAGCATGCATAAATCCTTCTGAAAAGGAGGCTGGAACAGGGCTTAAATCCCGCTTGGAGAGCACTGTTTGAGAAGGCTCCTTCATGGACAGCATTCTGCAGACACCAAGACCCACGGAGAGCACAGCCAACGGGACCATGGGTCATTCCTCTTGGTCAGGAGGATTGCCTGTCCTGCTGCTCCAGGACAGTCCATGCACTGCTCTGCAACTGCAGGAGAGAGGTTTTACCTTCACACTTCCAACCACCATGGCAGTCACACGCCGTGCTCACAGCTGAGCTCACTGCAGCAGGTATCTGGCTCTGGGGGACCTGCCCACCACACCCTTTGAAATGGTTCAGGAAAGAAAAAAATGCACTCTTATTCTCTTATTTTTCCAGTCTGTTTTACAAAAATTCCACATTACCAGATCTTCACCCTAGTTGTATAGGCTTATTTTCTGGCAACAGAGATATCTTTCAGTTTATACAAATGCCAGTTCAATACATCTCTGCAGAATATGATGGGACTGGAATTGAATTTCCTGTTCAATTGGGGTTTTATTAGCATTTCATTACCGAGCAATCTGGCAAAAATAACTACATTTACTTTACATATTCAGTGTCACCATATCTCCATTTACCTTCTTCTTTCCAAATGGACAATGTTAATACTTTTTAGTTATTTCCCAGGTGGACCCAGCCCTTTCTGAGCATGCTTGTCTGAACTTCAGTTGGGCAGATGGGTTCTGAGGTAGGAATTCAATGTCTTCACCTGGATTCAGAGGGAAGGAAGAGGTAGAACATGCAGCTGGTGTGAGGGTTACCAGCACCAGTGTTATTGCTGGCAGGACAGGAGATATCACTGAAAGACCTGGCCTGTAGTAACCAGAGAGGATTTCTGACAGTACTTAGCACAGTGAAGATTTTGAACAACATAATCTGTTAGGGATATCTGTGAGAGGAGATGCCAGGGAAAGACAGAGACTGTGCTTTGCTCCCAGCACAGTTATCTCTGGGGATGTTAGAGACAATCAAGGTGGCAGGACAGAGAGGAGAAGGAGGTGATGGGAGGAGCAATATTTGCATAATACCCTGGAGCAGAATGGACCGGCAGCTGGGGAGACCAGCAAAAACTGGGAATAAGGCACATTAGGGAAGACAGGCTCCAGGATTATTCTCACCTCTGTGTTTGTGGTTGCCCCTGCCACCACACACTTGGGTCGAACAGGGCTCTCGTGGCTCACTGCAGGGGGCAGCTGTGAGGATCCATTGCGAGAGGTGGATGTGAAGCACAGCAAATGATGCTGGGGAGTGGTGTGCACCTTGTGACCACTCCAGCTGCAGCCCCTGCAGTGAAAGGCTGCTATGGAGAGGACAAGGAAGAAGGTACAAAACCACTGGTTCTCAAGCTCTCCTGGCTTTTTACATCACAGGAATGAGGGTCTCTGAGCATATAGATGAGCCTTCCAGGTGTGTCTTGCAGCTCTGGGGTTTCTTGATTGCCCGTGATTCCCAGTGATGAAAGGCCTCAGTTCCTGTTGGGTTCAGAGGTTGCTGGTTTAGGAAGGAAAGAGCAAACAGGAAGAAAAGTGCCGTTTTTTATTATCATTTCTTCCTCAGCTGTTTTCTCTTTGCTGGTTGAGTAGGGGGGAATTAACCAGACATCCATGGAACTGAAAAAGCAGAGCAGAAGATTCCTTACAGCTGGTTTAACCTCTTCTGTGTTCCCTCATGCAGCAATAGTAGCATCTTCAAATCTGACTGGAGCCATCTAGCACAGAGCAGAGGCTGCCTGTACATCCAAAAGGGCTGATACATTTTCTGCTGACCATGATTATGAGCCTGTTTAAATCCTCCTATTTAGCACTATTCCCAGTCAGTTGTTGCAGGACTGGAAGAGCCAGACAAACTCACCTCTCTCACTGCAGATACCCATTTATAAAATACAGATGTGATGTGTCAGAAAGGTCCTGGGGAGCTGGGCATCTACCAAACCACCTCAGCTTTAAGAGACCAAGATCTAGTAAGTTGTGTATAAGTAATTTCCTCTCCCCTGCTGACTCAGTTCCCTGGGTGAGTGACATGAGTACCAGAAATACTCTGACTGCATTGTTAGGTCAGTACCTTTCAAATTAATGTTTTCCTTTTACGTTTGACACTTTATGTGGACACCTGGAGCTGTCAGGGGGCTTGTCAGCCTGACAGCAGAACAGAGTAGCACACAGCATGCTGCCAGGGAATTCAGCTGCTGCACTCACCAGTGCTCCTGTTAGACTCCTGCTCCAAAGACTGTCTTTAACCTTTTTTTTTTCACTGGGAACAGTTAAACAATAATCAGGCAGATCCTTCTGCAAGGAATGAGTACAGACAGTTCAGATGTGCCTGGATTTGAAGAAGTCCTGGAGTTCTTTGGCATGCTGCCTTTAATTTGCAATGTTGTAATTAAGGCCAAATGTTAGGAATTCCCAATGATGCTGCAAACCTCAACCAACCTCCTGACAGGGAGGAAGCCAAAACTCTCCCAGTGACAGGGAGTCAGTTTAGTGGCCATCTAGACTTACTCTTTCTGGATCAAAAGGGAAGATGCTGATGTTGAAGGGTAAATTAAGCTTTGGTTATTTCCCTGCATTGAACAGAGTAAAGCTTCTGCTGCCTGTGCAAGTCTGGCATGTTTATAAGTGGCTGTAAGCCCTGAGCCAGGGCTGCTCTCTTCTCTTGAATGAAACCACCTGGGCATCACAGGCCCCCTGAGCATAACACATCAGTTGTGCTGTTCACATAAGGGGGTGACTGTTGGAGCACATCCAGCATGGATATCCTTAAGGCTGCTTGTGTGGAAAGTAGCATCATCTGCATTCCCTGCAGAAAGGAACTGCAAGGAGGCATAAGGTTTCACAGGGAGAAGATTAGGGAAGTAGGGAGATGCAAATGGAAAGAGTATATCAGAGTGAATCCATATGTGGGGGTGTCTCCACCAGGTTCTCTTCCTTCTGCAGCTTGTCATGAGGAGATGTGCCTGTGGCAGTCATCCTGTCCCTCCTTCCAGTCTAGGTTCATTGTCCAGCGTGATGGGTGATCTGGTGTACCACCACGCACACACGTGTCATCAGCACTTCTGCTGTGCCAGCACATGCTGGGGTTCCTCATCTGTGAAGCAAAGTGTCCCAGGACTGTTGGTGGAAGAAGGTGGTTACAGGCAATATTTGGACATGTGGTATTGACTCTGCAATGGAATTAGGAGGCAAGTCTCAGCTGTTGTAGTGACTGCCCACCCTGGGGAGTACAGCACAGCCAGACCCATTCTGACACGGCGCCAGGCGGATACTGCAAATTCAGGATGTTTCAATCAGTCATGATTTGCAGGAATTTCCCATCTTACAATCAGATTTACATGGCTGTCTCAGTCTCCAGGCCATGCTTTTATACTAAACTGACTGGGAATACGATACCACAAATCCACCAAATCACATTTCCAGGAGAATTGGAACAACATCTTTTTCATCAGCCGAACAGTCAAGAAGAAAGTAGGAAGCATCTGACTCTATTTCATTGTAAGTACTTGTGTCCCTCCCTTGAAAGCTTTTATTTTGTATTATCCTGATGTGTTTGTTTAAGCCTGAGTCCGAAGAGATCACTTGGCTTTCCCCTGGTGGAGCCAAATTCAATCACCAAAGCAGTACACGATGATGGAAGACAGAAGAGGTATTTTGGTGATGAGGAGGCCAAAATGAACAGACTTTTCCTCTTTAAGCAGCAGGTCAGAGCCCACACACTTAGCCCAGACTAAGCTTAGAAGGAAACTTAACTGAAATGTGATGTGAACAGCCTTCCCCATGGGAAGTTGAAGCCCAAACAGTGACAGCCACTTCCTCAGCCAATATAAGCAACCAGTGCTCGTCTTCTGACTGACATCTGATGGGATGGGAAGGTGCTTTCAGGTGTTGTGTCTGGCAAACAAGAGCACTGTTCATCCCTGGCGCTGCTCAACTGAGTCAAACTAAAGGGGCATTAGCTGCTGTCACAATTTTGATGAGGCTGAGTCAGAACACGTTGCTGAAGGATATTGTAGGAGTGCCTTGTATCTATAAGGATCCTTTTGGTTTGTGAGTTATGGATTCTCCATGCTCTCCACAGCCAGCTCCATCCTGAGGCTGTAACTGCCCTGACATGCATACTGCCTACAAATGCTGTCTTTTCCAGAGCTATTTTCTGTCTGTGGAGGTGAAAGATGTGTTGGCTGTTGCCTCTGCCCCTTCACCCCAGTATCTGCACAGTGGCTTCCTGGGATGTCTGAAGGAGGGGAAGGAATTACCCCATCAACTACCAGTGGTTTCTCTGAAACACCCGTGGGATTCACCTCCTAAACTCTATACTGTCCCTCTTGGTGAGCAGAATTTTCAAGGGACAACTCCAACAGAGTGGCTGGGCAGCACCCCTCCCCCACAAGAGCCTAAGGCTGGCTACCTCATTCACAGATGAAAAGTTAGGGGAGTTGGTTTTCCCTCTGTGCTCCACCAATGCCCTGCCCAGGAGCAATCAGCCTTGTGATTCATCTGTAGCCTTGGATCACGGATGTGTTTGCTTCAGTGAGTTTTGAAAATTTTTTTAATGCATTCAGTTCCCTGTAAGTAGTGTCTTTTAATTTCTCATGAATAATTATTAGTCTATAACTCCAATCAGTTCTTAAGATCCTGCACCTCATCAGGAAGTTAATTACACTTAGTTAGCAATTGCAACAAAAGACGTGCTTCTTGTTGACTCTGCACCAAATCCTCATTTCTTCTCCTGACAGCGCTTGTCTTATCTCACTGGGAAGCATCTCAGCTATCGTTTATTTACAAGGCTGTCTTTATTTCAAAGAAATATTGAAGTGACCTGACAGGAAGAAATCTGAGGAAATTATGAGAGAGGACTCACTGATGGTAAAAAAACAAGCTGAGATTTCCAGTAACAAGTGTCAACTCAAGCGATGAGATGTTAGATCAGCTTATTACAGTGCATGACAGGCCTACTTCTCAACCTGCTTGCCTTCCTGTATTCCTCACTTACTCAATGACTGGTTATGGAATTGCTTTTTATTTTCTAGTTTGCATGGGGGACTAGAAAGCATGTGCAGGATCTTGAGCCAGCTCCATGCAATCCTCTCCTGACTTTGCTCTGCCAGCTCCTGAGCTTCCGCACATGGTCCCTCCTGGCTAAAGTTCCTCCCTGGGCATCAACATCTGCATAAGGTGCTCCAGGATCCTTTTCAGCCTCCTGTGAGAGCAGATTCTTTCCATGCCCTGAGTGTGGCTGTACACCTCCAACATCTGGGTAGAGGCCTTGGCAATCAGCTCTGTTGTTGACATGTGTCACATACAGGTGTACTTGAGTAGTTACAGCCACCGTGACCTCTCTCCTCTCTCACAGCTTTCCTTTGTCATAGCTGCAATCAGGCACCATGGAGAAAGAGGCAACAACAAACAGCTTAGAAGGGAAGATTAATTTCAATCCCTTCTTTTTTCCCTAAGGTCTATGCCCTTCACAGGCTCAGACTCAACGTCATCGTGGTGGTGAGTTCCTTATTTACCTTTCAAAAGTTTATCACCATGATGACTCACACTTCTCCAGCAAATCTGCATTTTGTGCCATTCCCACGGGACATGGTTAGGGTTGTGGATCCGCTGCAGGTCTCCGCTTCCCTGTTCAGAACTACTTCTAAGGGGTAGTTTGTAGTTACCAAATCTCTGTAGTGTTTTTAGTCTTAAACTAAGGATTCAGATACTCTCTGCTTAATCTCCATATTCATTTAGTCTTGAAGCTCCTGTAATTGGGGCTCTTGGCTCATGATATTGCTAATCCTGATCTTTCTCTTATTTACATCTCATGTAATTCAGTGTTGTTGGTACGATAATAAAGGTGCTTTATCTTCATCTGCCTCACCATGCGGTCTCTTAGAAGAACTAGTGATAAGAACTCATAAGAACTCTGCCCTGGCACTGCTGAGCATTGCAGCTGCCACAGGTGGCTTAAAGATGCACTGTCTCCAGGAAAAGACATGTTTTCAAATGTGTGAAATGCTTCTTTTCTTCAGATCAGTATTTTGAGACCTGTTGGAGTTATTTGGAGCCCAAATTGCATTAACTATAAAGCCACTCAGCCTCCCCAGGGGTTCTCATAGGGATGTTCCATTTGGTCACAATGACCTGCCTGTGCTTCTGATTTTAGCAGCAGTTGAAAAGGAGAGGATTCATTTTTCCGAAGATTTTACAGATCAGCTTTTCCAGGAAGGAGCTCTGTGGCAGATTTCCATGCAGAGTTATGGTGCTGTTTGGTCTGCATGATGTCCATCATACAGCAGGTACTGAACCAACAGACTGACTGATCAGGCAAGGGAAATCTGCATCGTAGGCCAAGACCAGAGGATCCTCAGAGGTTTTTAAAATTTTCCTTGTATAGAAGTGTTGCTTAATACAGCTGTTACTTTAGGTGATTGCATCTGAAAACCACACTGAGCATCAACCTGAGGAGAAATTCTTGCCCTGAATTGGCTGGGACTGGAAGTGCTACAGGAGGGACCTGACTGGAGAGAAGCCCCAGGGCTGGCAGCCAGGAGAGCATGTCCTGCTCTGGCTCTGGCACTGCCCTGTGAACTGGCTTTAGGGGCACCTCTCATGTCATCTGCATTTGTTTCACTGCTCAGCATCTCCCTACAGTGTGGAAATCACAGAGCAGAGTTGCCTATGGCGTGGATTTCAGCTGCAATCAAATTCTATTTATGGTTCCCAACATTTAAAATGCTTTGTGTGGTTTGGGAACACAGCTTGGTTCAAGTCCCCATTTTTCTCCTCAGTCTGGTTTGCCTGACTCTTCTGAGCAGGACTGTGCATGGTATCAGCCACTTCCCCATTCCTGCTCTCCTTTGCACCCAGGAAAGAGAATCTGGGCACTGATAACATAACCCTGGCAGCCTTTTTTTTTGGAAACCACCAACACCAAATACCTTAAGGCGTATCCCTGGTTTGAGCTTTTGCATCCTCACTGCTATTCCTGCCTGCCACAGCAGGTTTACCTGAGAGTCCACATGGCTTTGTTGCCAAATCCATCTGTTCTTCCCTTCCAGCTTCCTCTAGCATCTTTCTGTTTGTTTATAGATATTCTTTATGTCTTTCACATTCATTAGCAGTTTGCCATCTGCCTTCTTAATAAAGTAATAAATGAGTGCCATGGTGAGTTTCTTGACAAGACTGAAAACCTTCATTTGCATAAGTGTTTTCATCCATCTTCTCTAATTCTGCTCCGTTTCATCTGCAATGTGTCCTGCCTCCTCATGTTTTTATATGGATCTTCCTAAGCACTGTGACAATGCTGAGATGGGTGCTTATAAAAATTGCCACTGTGAGATCCCAGGTCTGTCTGTCCTCATTGTGTCAGGGGAGGTTCAGGTTAGATATCAGGGAAGATTTCTTCACTGAAAGGGTTTTCAGGCACTGGAAAAAGTGCCCAGGGAAGCGATTGAGTCCCCATCCCTGGAGGTGTTTAAAAGACAGGTTGATGAGGTGCTCAGGGATCTGGTTTAGCAGTGGACAGGTATGGTTGGACTCCATGATCTCAAAGGCCATTTCCAAACAAGCGATTCTGTGATTCATTGCCTGTCTCAGTGCAGCTATTTAAAACAATAAGAGACACCTTCACACCACATCTGCATCTTTCCAGGCCCTATACTCAAGACACTGCTGCTCATCCAGAGCAGGATTTGTTCACTTTCATAGGACACTAAAGCAAGACAGCACCACAGAGCTTGTTCCCCAAATATGGCTAATATTTAGATCAGGCGTGTAAAAAATTATTATTCATCATAGCAGTTATTGTTCTTTCCTCCACATGGGATTATGCAGCATGAGAGATTGATCCTATTCCACAGCACTTCTTGAAGGAGTTAAAAAAACCAGCAGAGAGAGCAACGTTTCTTCCCTCCTGGCTTTCTTTCTGCTTATCAATTATTTCTCTATCTCAAGATCTGCAGTGGCTAATGATGGGCTGAAGCGTTTTGACATTCCTCAAAAGGCTTCTCAAAGCCCTTCATTGGATCAGAAATCAGCTTTTGAAGGCAGCTTTAGCATCAGGTGGATGAGGGAAATGTGAGGATCAATTGCAGCTCCCAGTTAAGGATGCTCCACAAACTCAGGTTAAAGGGAGACCACCCAGAGGGATGGGTTTTCTCTGCTCTTCTATTTGAAAGGCTGTTTTCCCCCTCTAGAGGTAGGAAGGGCTTTGCTCCCTCTCTTTGGGGAGGCTTTGCCATCAGAACGGTGATCACGCTTCTTTCCAGCCGCTCCTCGCAGCGGGTTGTCCCCGCAGCGCGTGGGGAGCGAGCGGGCAGCAGCACCTCCCACCGGGCGCACAGCCTCCAGAAGGACCGGCAGGCACGGGAGCATCCTTTGCACCTCACTCTGAGGGTGAGGATAAATCCAGCATCGGGATGGTCCAGCAGCAGGCTCAGAGGGATGGGAATGGCCCGGGATCCCAGCGCGGATCACCAGGAGCTGCTGCTCTTCAAAAGCATCGGTCACTGCCTAAGAGAGGTTGAAAACAGTCCCCGTGACCTGAGAAACAAGCAGCACGGAACACAGAGTAAAACATGGCCTTCGGATGGTTTGGGGGCAGAAATCCTGTGTGATATTAATTATTTTCTCTTTATTTGAAAAAGGTAATCGCAGATCGGACAAGCTCAGGTAGGGGATGAATACAAAAATGTGAGACAGACAGCTGAGCGATTTTTTGCATTGGGTTTTGGTCTTGGGTTCCTTTTTCTCCCTGACAAATAGTTGATGCGCTTAAAAAATGCAGTTTCAGAACTTTTTGTGAATCAGTAAATAGTTTCAGCTGGAGGGAAAAAAAGAAAGGAAAAGAGAGAGAAAAATGAAACAACCTGAGTTCAAGGCAAATAATTTCAATCCAACTTCTTCCAGGCACACCATTTTGTTGTGAAATCTGGCCATAAATTATCTTTGTAGGAAAGAATAGAAAGTACTAAGGTTAATTACAATGATGTCAAAAGGTGGTTTAATTTATTTTGTTTTATTGTGTTTTATTTTATTTTATTTTATTTTGTATTATTTTATTTTATTTTATTTTATTTTATTTTATTTTATTTTATTTTATTTTATTTTATTTTATTTTATTTTATTTTATTTTATTGTGTTTTATTTTATTTTATTTTATTTTATTTTATTTTATTTTATTTTATTTTATTTTATTTTATTTTATTTTATTTTATTTTATTTTATTTTATTTTATTTTATTTTATTTTCCTTTTTCCCGTTGTTGCTGTTTGTCCTTTGATTTTTGTGAGGAAGATAAGGAGGCATTTCTACTTCTTGAATTACCAGAAGTAGTTCTTGTCTTGGTGACTGGTGAAAAAATGTTTAGAAGGTCTTCATGGACAGAGTGAAGAGAACAGATTGTTTTGCCTGTGCCTCTGGAGGGGTGTAAAAGCTGTTAGTGCCGCCCTGCAGGACTCCAGCCTGTTCATGTCCTGCCTCTTGCCCAGCTGGCAGGGTGTCTCCCACGCTGCAGCATGCTAAGGGGGTGCTGTAAAGCTGTCCTCAGCAAGGAGGTCAGGTTTGCACCTCTGTCATTATAGCATCCCCCTGTCCCAAACCTCCTCCACTGCTCAGTGCCTGCTGAAGGACACCCACTCTGCCCCAGCAACGGGGTGGAGAGGACTGAGCTTCTCTGGCTCTATTCTCCACTTTTGGAGCAAAACATTTTCCACCTCAGTAAGGCACAAATCACATTCAATTCATCAAACCCTTGTACATCTCTGTGAAACTGCTGGTGTAAATTACCCCTCCCTTTTGAGGCAGGAGCTGATGCCCTTCTCCAAAATTCAGTTACTCGCACTGTGCTGGGAGGCAGCAGTCACCCCTGCTCCCCTCCATCACTCAAGCCTCTCTGAACCTAATGACAGCTCTGCTAACAGCCAAAATCGATATGACCTTAGTGTCCCAATCTAATCACAGTTATAAAGCCAAAGAACCAACAGGGCTGTACAGTTTTCAACGTGTGGGTGGTCTTCTGGTTTGAGTTTAACCCCAGAGGCATCAGGAATGACTGGGATTATTGCAGATACCTGGAAAGGAATCAGGGTCCACGGAGACCCCAGCTCATCCCTTTCAGTGGGAGGGGCAGAGGGGAAGTCAGCAGGAAGAGCAGTGCCTGGCACATGCCACCATTGCCTCTGGGCTACTGGAAGCTTTCTCTGTGCTGGGGAGGACAAGCAGGCAGCCTCCTGCTCACAGCAAGTTTCTAGAGGACATTACAAGTCTTACTGGGGACCATGAATTCCAGGACCTTGTTTTCTACTAGATGGGCTCCTTGGTGTCTAGCAAAGAACAAGCCCACATTTAGTTTAATCCAGTTAATTAGGCTTCGGTTCTATCTCCTGTGGAGCTCTTTGCTTACTGCCTGGGTGTTCCAGTTATCCCAGCACACCATGGCATGGAGAAATTGCTCTCACGATGCAGCTTGGTGCTTGCAAACTTGTGCACACCTGCTGGTGCACAAAACCCTCTCAAAACCAGGCCGTGATGGTCAGCATGCCCCTTACTGCCCTTTTGTCTTTTCTCTTCTTCATAGCCCCTTTCTCTTCTGCATCAATCACCTTTCACCACCTTCTTCCGTTCTTTCTCTCCCACCTCCAAGGGGGGAACAGCAGAGTTGCTTCAACCGTGCTCAGCACAATTCCTAGAGAGGTTTATATTTCCCAAATTTCCATCTCCAGAGCTATGCTTGTTGCTATTTAGTCCTCTGTGCCAGGCTTTGGGACTGCAATACCTCATGTGGAGCTTTCCTGCTTGTGGGGCTGGGGTTGTTGGCTTGCCCTCACCCTCCTGAAAGCCCTTAGAGAAGAGACTTGCAGCACTTTATTAAGAGTGAAGCTCCCAACATATGTTTGGTGACAGAAGTCTCATTTCTACCTCAGAGTTTCAAGAAAGGTATCAGTTGGCAGGCAAGCTGCTCACAGTGGGGAACTCACATTTCTAGTTAGCCCTTTTTGGACTTTGAGTTTCAAGAGGAGCATCTCACAAGGCAGGATATGGCCAAACCAAACCGGTCACTGCTGGGGGACTGAGCTCACGATCTCCTGATACTTCAAAGATCTGTTGTGGACGCCCTGCCATGAAGACATTACAAAACCCTGAGGAGTCCAGCAAACTTTCAAACAATATCAGACCACGGCTTTCAGACTGCTGTGTTTTCCAGATGATCCTGCAAAACAAAGCGGGCTTGAGGTACAGTGGCTGGAAGGAGGGCAGAGCAAACACACGGCTCATCCCTGGAGCACGGCTCAAGCAGGAGAGCACGAGGGACGGAGCCAGATGCAGGTACCTGGAGGAGCCTTGCTGGTGGCTGGTGACTGCAGGGCAGTAGTAAATCACAGGCAACAGCCTGTGGGAGTGAAGCTGAGATGCAAGTGTGAGGGATTGAGACTCAGAAAGCAGAACAGGCATTTCCCCGTGTTTGCTGCCTCTGCTAACAAAGCATGTGATGGCACTGCAGGGATTGCTCAGGGCTGGGAAAATGATTGCTTTAGAGTTTGCAAAAGAAACAGAACCTTCAAGGAGGCAAGTTCTTTGTTTCATTCTCTAAAGGGCCAAGTGTTTTGGTTTTCCTGATTAAGTCTGACACAGAGGAGACTCGCCCCAGTTTTTCTTACAGTGATGGGTCAGATTGTACTGCTCCCTGTGCAGACACCAACAGGGGAGGTTTGCGCTGCTGAAAGAGTTGCCTAAACCCTGGAGAGCAAGGTGGGAATTTCCCCTTGCAGTGGAAAATGTCTCAGAGATCGAAATGCACCTGACTCCCTGCTGGTACCATATCCCTGGTATCAGGATACTTCCCACCAGCAGCTTTTCAGCTGTTGGCATATGCTCGATTTCGGGGAAGGAGAATGGCAGTGCCTGTGTGATCTAAGCATTGTTTCATTTTTCATTCCCTCTTACTGTTTCCTGGCACCCTGAGGAGTGTTGGCAGGTCTCTTGTCCTGTCTTCTTCCACTGCCTCAAGCCTGGCCTCCGTTCTTCACCATTGTTGACTTCTTCTTACTGATGCATCACATCTGAGACAAGGGATCTGGAATTGAAGACAGAGGCTTGTCATAGTAGCATTAGAGCCTTTCCAAAGTGATGGGGTTTGCGTGCTCGAGTGCTTGCATCAAACCAACACTACCCTCTGCATACAGCTCCTGTGGGTCTCCTGGGAAGGTGACAATTATTGCAGGTGGGGTCACAGCTCCAGCTTCTCTGGTCAGTAGGCTGAGGAACTAAGCCTGTGTTTAGTTTCAGACACCTACCTATTCTGGGCAGGGGTGCAGGCAGTGTTGCTTCCTGCTGGCATCACATTTTCCTCCTGGATTTCCTTCACCTGGCAAGAAAATAAGTGGGCTGTTGGGATGGGTCCAGGGGCAGAGCAGTTGGTTCCATGGCCAGAGGCAGGCAGGGTAGCTGGACCCCCAGTTCATTCACAGATGCACCAAAGCCAACAATTCTTCCTTCTGAACATCTGTGGAACTTGATTAGAAATGCCAGCTCCACCTTCCCATACATTAAATGCTTGGCTTTGTGATGGCTGACAAATAACAGAGGTTTGCAGTGCACACGCATTTTTGCTGCCTCTGCAAAAGTCAGTAGGATAAACAAGGACATTTTTCATTCAGTTTAGGAGCACTAATAGCGACTTCTGATTTCAGCTGGAACTGAGATTTTCCTTGTAATAGAACCTTTGGCATCTACAGGTCTAGCTTTGTTTGGAAGGGCTTTGAAAAGCTTTCTTCAGGGTATCATTGTTTGAATTCCCAAATGTAGCGCCAGGTTGATGTGGTCATGAGATAACTGTGTTTGAAACAATCCTCTTTTTTTTCAGGGTTTCAGGCAGTCAGACCTCCTAACCCTCTGCATTATAAACCAAAATCAGGGGCATCTCTGTATTAGCACACAGACAGGAATTGACAGCACTTAATAAAATTGACTGTCACCTCCGGCAAGAACAACACGAGCATCTTACGTGCTTGAAAACAATTTATACCCCCAACTGAGGACAGAATGCTAAGCAGAAAAGCACACAGCAGATGAGCTGCAATGGGGCAGTTTCACTGCAAGACACAGTGAAAGAGAAGGCTCCACTTAGCACTGAAGGCACAGAGTGTTCCCACCTAGAGGTATTTGCACAAGGATCCAGATTCCAAAGTGTGGCAGTGACATTTCTCTTTTCTCACATGAAGATGATGTAGGTTTATCTGACCTGCGTCGCTATTATCCAGCAGTGAGGGACAGAGCAAGAGCTGGGGCTGAGGAGGATGCTCACAGCAGAATCCCTGCCCTGGCACAGTGCCTGCCTGCTGGATGGTGCTGGTGCAGATTCTGTCCCTTGAAAGCAACACTGGCCAAGGGATGGCTCTTCTTCCCCCTGCCCGATTGATATTCCCAGATTTCCTCTTGCACTCTACGAGGCCTGAGATCCCACATTGCACACATTTATGAACATCTCAGGGGAGCTGCCTGCAATCCAGATAACTTGCTACAACAGAAGCAGTGCCCTGCACTTCACATTCCCTTGTGTTTACTATAGCACTCAAAATGGGAGCAGCCAGCTCCAAGGGCAGATTAAAGTGACAATCCTTTGTTAGCAAACTGATCCTCACATTAGCTCTCCAAGGAAACTGTATTTTCCCTCTTCCCTGGGAGCCAAACTACCATTTGGGGCCAATTTCCCCCACCCCAAAAAAAGCCCTTCTTGAATCCCCATATTACAGGCACGATGTTTAGTGCATCACTTTCTCCACAGAGACAGCACTGACTTATGATGGAAGACAGGCTTGTTATTTGTTTAGAACAGTGTTTTGTTCAATATGCTCCTGCTATGCATATCTCTTGTTAACCCAGCACTCCTGCTGTCATAAGCATCACCCTCACCATCACAGACTGTCAGCTCTCAAAGGAGCCCATCTTGGTCTTCACCAGACTCTATAATGGAAACTCTGGGATTTGCAGAGTTTGGAGCCAACTGGATGAAACACCATTCAATGTGTTGTCTTTGACCACCCCTCCTCCTGCTGGGGACAAGCCAGGGACAGGAGCTGCTGCAGAGGGTTAGCAGCACTTCTCTGAGCAAGAGGAAAACCTAAGTTGCTCAGCATGGCCTCGGGCCCTCCACTCTGCCCTCATCCCAGGAACTGTACAGGTGTCTCCTTGTGTCCCTCCCCCAGCCATGGCCTCTTTGCAAGGACCTGGAAAGAAGACAGGAGCTTCCCTGCAGCCTTCCAGTACAGCCAGGTTGAGGGACATGGCGAAGGGCAATGTGATCTGGTGCAAGATCTGGACCAGATTTACTTGGAATGGAGCACAGGAAAGGAGACTTCTGCAGGGCAGATGAACTATGAAGACAGCCCTTGTGCTGCTCCATGTACAAAGCCAGGAAGAGCTCCCAACATTTTACCTCTGCAGAAAACAGATTCAGTCCAGGGATCAGTGGTGGCAGAAGAAGCAAAGACAGACCAGGCTTTATGAGCCACTCTGACAAGAAGAACTGGGGCTCTTGGCAATGCTTTCACAGCCTCAGGAAAAATAGGCAGCAGCAGCTGCTCTCAGAGAGGATCCTTCCTGCAATTCCCTGCAGAAGAGCATTCATCCACAGGGGGTTTAAGTAAGATCCTTTCAGCTATGGATAGAAATGGCAGCCAACAACCATTAATCCCAGGATGTCTGCTCTAGGGGGGACGTGGAAGATCAGTTTCCCTTTTCCTTCTGTCTCTCAGGCTCTCTTGCACATCACTACCAAGGTGCTCGTGCACAGGGTGGCACAGGGATGCGAGGCAGTGGCTGGATGAAGGCTGCTGCGTGTGTGCAAGGAGATGCTGCTGCACAGATTGGAAGGACCCAGCTGGCACACTTGGCCGCTCTATGCCAGCTGGGGACGTGGCCAGGGCCGTTGGTAGGTGTGGTACTCACCAAGAAAGGAAGTCAAAGCTAAAACCAATGTGCATTTCTTGGCTCCTTGCAAGTGTTGCACAGTGGTTTTCTCCTGGAGTCGTTCCTAAGCGTACACTTATAGGTATCCATTCCCTTCTTCATTCAGTTCTGTAAGGAAAATGACTCTCAAATCTGCTTTTAAACCGAGTTTGAGGCAGGACAAACGCCAGCACTTGGCAGAAGGAGGATGGTAGATGACCTTGGCCAAGGCCCCAGAGCTTCAGGAAAAAATCCATTTTGCATTTCAAGAGAGGGATTTACAGTCTATGAAGAAAAGCAGACTCGTACCCTTCTGCAAATGGCTGACGTGCAGCTTCCAGGCGCTAATGAGTTTCCTGAGAACTCATTTGTAAATCCAATAATTAGTTTATGAATAACAATTAATTAAAAATTGGCTCCCTCAAGAAATGTAGCATGTCACCCTGTCGTTTGTCCTGATTGATCTTCACACACGAATATTGCAAACGCCTGAGACACATATATAGGAAAAAAATTAACTGAAACCTGGCACAAAGGCTATATTTTAGTAAAAATTGATTGAAGTGAAATGCAATTATTAATGATTGTCATGTATAATTGCTGTGATTATGTGCTGCATTCTGGGGAAAAGGACACAAATTCAGACAATTGGCACATCAGAGATAACTCGATTTGTCACCACCCCCTCAATTCATTTGCATGTGGCGGGGGCTGGTGCTGAACCAGAGAGGAGTCCCAGAGGGACGGGTGCTGCGCCCGGACAGGATACTCTGGCCCAGCTCTCTCTACTCCCCGCAGTGGCTCTTTCCCACAGTGTCAGGATGGAACCCTTATCTGAGGGCAACCGTCACTTCACAAGCTGAAGTTCTTATTTCAAAGGGAAGTTGAGCTGGAAAGGCTTGATCTGAGCTGGTTTGGTGTGTCCAGAGCACAGAGGTGATGGCACTTGGGACTGGGGTTGTGGTGACCCAAGTCATCTTAAAACACGCCAAGACCTTTTCATTGTTGTTGTTCTGACAAATAGTGAAACCTGAAATTCTCAGGGGGAAAAGACATTTTGAAGAAGTGCCAAAAAATGCTCTGGAATTTGCCCCATCACCACCATGGAAAGAAGAAGACTGAGAAGGAGGACTAAAATCTGAAAAGGAGACCAACATCACATTTCACGTCAATGGTAAATTTTAGTTAACTAAAAATAGTGTGTTTGAAGGAGGTGGACATCCCATTTAAAAAGAAGTAGCACCAGTTTTGTTTAAATGTTACATGTGCCATTTTTCTGCTGAATTTTTTGTTCAACAGCTGAAGGAGAGTATTTATTATTTTCCCAAATGTGCACGCAAGCGAGATACTAGCTTAAAAAAATAAATACCAGCTATACCAGTACCTTTTGTCTGCTTTTCAGTAGCTGAGATAAACCTAGACCAACTCACAGCTGTACTCGTTCTGCTTTTTGATCTGTTGCTGAATCTGCCTTTATTATTTTCAAAATTATTTCAGGCTGATTCTGCATCTCTTCCCATGCTTAAAAAGGAGATAAATTGGGTTCTTGATTACGTTTTGTGTACAAAATTTTAAATTATTTAGAATAAGTGAGGCAATTCCCAAAGAAACAAACAGTAGCAGCAGCAGTAATAAATGACTGTAGCAGCAGAGTCAGCCTTCATCCCTGCTTGGCTCTTGGCATCCAAGATTGGGAGCTGCAGTCCAGGCAGAGGCTCTGGTCAAACCAGTTCCTTTTAGAATGTCCTTCTCTGATGCCCATCCCTGGATGAGGTAAATCTTCACACCCAGGTACTGTCCCACAAATAGCCCGGTCCTTTTGCCTGGAGAAAAGAGTCTAAAGGCCCTTCCCATGCTGCCTTAAAGCAAATTTATGGGCTGTAACTTTGTGAGAGGAGCCTGGACTTGGAAGCAGAATGAAGTCCTGGCTGTGCAAAAGCACATGTTCCCCCATGTCCAGGCAGCGTGGGGACACAGACCCCACATCCCACCTTTCCTAGAGAGGGGCAAGGATCGCAGGGTGGACTGAAGATGGTCATCTTCCTCCTGGCTGTACGTTCATCCCTCGGTGCAGTAGCACAGCCCAGAGCCTCGGGACATGCAGGCTCAAGCTTTGTGCAAGGTTTCTGCCTGGTGAGAGCTCTTGTACCCCATGAAGACACAGGACACAGCCTCTGTTATCGGGGCTGCTCAAAAACCTCCCTTTCTTCTTTCAATCTCTTTTGTGCTTGCTGTCTTGCAGCCTTTAGAAACAGCCAAGAATTCACACTAAAATACCAGCTTATAGCTATTTCTGTGCTAAATCCAGAGCCCAACACAAACTGATGTGCTCAGAAATGAAAGCTGTGTCTAGGTGGGGTTGGGCTTATGAAAGCTCACAGCAGGAACTGCGGGTAAACTGCAGCTTAGGGATTTTTCATTGTCCTCCAAACCATTATTACAAACCCAGAAATCCACAATTTTCTGCTACACAGAGAAGAAATGGCTGGCATGCCACGTCCAGAAATGCAGAATGGAAGTACTAAAGCAGTTTTAATTTTATCTTGCAATAATGATGAGCAATAACATGTTATTGTCAGAAGGCATCTGAGATCACACACATCCAGGTTTTTAAAGCTTATTTGATCTTTTTCTTTTTTTTTTCCTCCTAAGCCTTATATTTTGTCCTCTTTCCCCATATGAAGAATTCTTTGTACTGCTTGAACAGGGCAGGCCATGCCCTCCTCCTCTGATGCCAGTGAAAAACATCACCCAAAGCCTCATCCCCACTCTGACCAATTTCTTACCAACCTGGTAAACATGAACTGTTGCTTCAGGCATCCTCCATTTCTTCCCACTTAGGCTGAAAAACAGGAAAACAAACCCTTGTCTATCAAAGGAATAAGAGGAAGATGCACATAATTTATCCATTGGGATTCCTGGGAGAGCAACCCAAACCCTCCCACAAGGTGAGACCCAGACAGATGAATCCTCTTACCAGGCTTTTTCTTCAACTCCACATTCAAGGAGAGTTTATCAGTGTGCAGATAACTATGTACTGAGATGTTTGGGCACCAATCCTAGGTAAAAAGCTTTCCAGCAAAAACACCCTCTAGCCAGCCCCTGCAGCAGTGCCACACAGCACTGTTGAGCTGGTATAACTTTCATCTCCAGGTAGAAATGGGGCTCTCTCCCCTGCTTAGTTGCAACACTTGGGAGTGTTATTAGACTGCAGGATGAAGACTTCAAGTTACACCTGAAACTAGGGCAGTCTGACACCCTTTGCCAGCTCTCAGGTTTTGAGGAAAACAATAAAACAAAGCTATCTACTCATGAGTTGAGGTGCTGTAGGCAGCAGTCATGAATGTTTTGAGGTGGATGGGGCAAAATAAGTCCAGGCAGCCAGAGCAGAGCTACATTCCCACTGGCATGTACAAGGAGTGGCTGAGGACACTTGGTCTGTTCAGCCTGGAGGGGACTGAGAGGGGATCTCAGAGCTGTTCACTGCCTTCTCACAAGGGAGGGAGGGAAACAGGGGCTGAGCTCTGCTCTCTTGTGACCTCTGATAGGACTGGAGGGAATGGCAGGAAGATGTGACAGGGGAGGGGTTGATTGGACATTAGGAAGAGGTTCTTCCCCCAGTGGGTGGTGGAGCCCTGGAACAGCTCCCCAGGGAAGCAGTCCCAGCACCCAGTCTGCAGCATTCAGGAAGCATTTGGCCAATGCCCTCAGTCACAGGGTGTGAGTGTTGGGAGTGTCCTGTGCAGGGACAGGAGTTGGACTCAATACTCCTTTTGGGTCCCTTCCAACTCAGGCCATTCTATAATTCTGTGACACTTTCACAGAGGGAAGCTTTGGATTCCAAATGTTGATGCTGTGGGAAAGTTGACTGAAGACACTCTGGTTCATGGAGTGATGCCGGTAACGGGAAGCCAGACCTCTGAGGTGTGCTTGAGCACCATGTGTGGGTCAGGAGTATACAGATCCCTCTTCCAAAAGGTGAGTAGAGAGAGGAACACAGCATTCAGATGATGATGTTTTTTAGTATCTTCATTAAGAAATCTGTACCACCTCAAACCTCCTGTGGAAGTTTATTTTGGAGGGCAGTGACACCAGGTTTATAGGAAGGCAGGGTAGGGGCACACCTCATCACATTAAAGAAATGTTGGAGCAGAGAGCAAATCCATTGCCAAAATTCTTCTGAATATCATCTCCAGCCAAGCATGTTCATTTAGAAGTATTGACTCCAAGCATTTTCTCCAACTGATACTTTGAATAAAATGGCAAAGTTAAACCAATATTTTCCTTGCAAAAAGATGTTTTCCATCCCAGCTGTTTGCCCACTTCAGTGGATTCACCAGCCTGATGCCCTGTTCTCCACCCAGCCCTGATGGGATCCTCAGGACCAGACAGTTTAACAGTAAACAGGTAAGGAAGGTGGTGTTGCCTCTCCTGTGCATAACTCATTACCAAGAGCACAGTGCTATGATGATCTAGATCTCACCTGGACCCAGGTACTGCAGCCTGGTGGGTCTGGAGAAGCATTTGTCCACTTGCCTCCCTTTAAACCAGAAATATGAGTCCACTTTCCCCCTCCGTACTGACTCTGCTACTAAGACAGAGCTGTGTTTTGCAGCTGGAAGAGTGTCCATCAAGTTCCTTGTGAGTTTTGTGCTTAAGTGAATTAACTTCTTACTTGTCTATGAGAAATTTGGCTTTTCTTTTCCTTTCCCTAAATACCATACATCATCTCAGTATAAAATTAATTGTATGGGTGTTTAGTATTAAATAAGTTAACTAGTTTATGATCTTAAATTAATTAAAGTATGGTCTTCTGGGAAATATAGCATCTTTTGTCAGACCACCTTGTTGCCTGTAATAAGTCCAAAAAGCAAAATATCCCATATTTTTCCTACTTTCTGTGGAGTTAAAACTAATTAAATTTATTTATGTCTTTATTTTTAACTTAGCCACAGATTGGAGATTTTTTTTTTCTCTATTAGTGTCTACAACTATTTAGCATCTTTGTCACCAGAACCAGTCGAATATTCATGTCATTAGTAACCCACAAGGAATTCCTTTGTTCTTGTAAATCTGTCACCTCCTTTTGTTATGGTCAACCATTGTAACAAGCTACCCAGGGCAGTGGTGGAGTCTCCATCACTGGAGGGGTTCAAAAAACATGTAGATGTAGCACTTCTGGACACAGGCTGTAGGCACAGTGGGCTTGGGCTGATGGTTGGACTGGATGAGCTTAGAGGTCTTTTCCAGCCTTAATGATTCTATGATTCTATGAGTTTAAGCTGTGAGTTCATATCCTTGACCCCTTCCAACAATCCTCTGAGAGAAAGGAGTTCTCCTGGGAGACAGCTCATCTCAGCCTTTGGTAGATTCCTGCAGGAGGGCTTTAGGTGGTGAAGCTGAAGTGTTGTTTTCTCTGCTGGCTGAAAGGGAGTCTGGAGGACCAAAGCAGATGAAGATGTCAACAGAGCTGGTCTGCAGGTAGGCAAGATGAGTCCCATTTGAGATGATGGAGCAGCATTTCAATCAGACAGCAGACTTGAGATGGATCTGCCCCCATGTTTTTCTTAACAAAACACAAAAAAACCCTCAAAAGGCTCCTTGAGCTTTGAACTCTCACCTGAATATAAATTAGAAGAAAAAACTTGTATTAAAGAAGCTCTGCTCAATGAATAAACCCAGCTCTCGGGGTTCCTCTGGACACAGCAAACAGCAGATAACCGGGCTGCAAACACAGAAAATGGAAGAAATGAGCTGGTAGCCAGATATTGTCCACCAGAGAAAACAACCTTCTTCATTGCTCTTACAAGCAGCGACATAGCTCAGACCACTGAAGGCAAAACACAATTTTCCCAGCTGCTGAGGGGGAGGGTGGCTCTTTTGGCAGAGAACAATTCTCACTTAAAGATAAGATAATGGGGAAAAAAAAAGAGTTCTCAAGTGGCAGCTTCCTTTATTGCTTGGTTTAGTATCTTTCTCCCAGATCAACCCAGGAGTATGAGAAATTCACAAAGCTGCACTTAAATCGAAATGTGTATGGGCCACAGACAACAACCTCAGCAAGCCATTCTTAATCAAGTCTGTAATCCTCTGGGATCACAGTCCTGCCACACCAAAGCAACAGTTCTGAAATAAATTGGAGAAGCAAGAATGACTTTGGTGGTTAAGAAAGGAGCATTGTTCTAGTGGAAGTTGTCCCTGTCCATAGCAGGGGGGTGGCACTGGATGATCTTTAATTTCTCTTCCAGCCCAAACTGTTCTATGATTCTATCATTCTATCATTCCATGATATTTGTATCCTGGCTTTGTTCAATAACACAGACTAAGGAATTAATCTAGGGATTTCTTCATCAGTCACAGCTTGTGTTGAAAGGATGGAACAGTTATCAGAAAGACATTGAAAGATGGTTGAGAAATGAGCAGATTTTGAGAAAAGTCCCACATCCTTGAGCATGTTGTTGCAAAGGCTAAAGATGCTTATCTATTTTTCAGTCAGAATTTCCTTGGCTTTAGCTCACCACTTTTTTAATTGGCCTTTGGTTTCTCATGTAACATTTGTGCCCTCAGCTATTGAAAATCTCTTCCTGTAGTTATTGATAGAATGAGACCAGTGAATTTCTGTAATCAAAGAACTGTCTTCCCCTCTCCCTTGAGCAGGGCTTTCCAGACCTCAGTCCTTCCAGTTACTCCATTATGAAACCCTTCTGATTTTCCTTGCTGGTGTTGTTTTCCCTGTGGAGGATGGTATCTGAACAGAGGATCCTCTGGAGATATCACTGGGACCAAACAAAGTGGTAACACTGACTTTGTCCTACTGTTGTTTGATCTCTTTGGATTTCTAGATCCAAGGATGATGCTGGACTCAGCAGACCCAGCCTCACCCTGGGACCTAGTTTTAAAACTGTTTTTCCTCTCTGTGTACTAGGACTTCTCTCAGTCTTAGAGTTATTCTCTCTGCCTTGACCCTCCTTCTGACAGGTCACTCAGAGCCAATCACTGAGTACAGCATGATGAACCCCATCAACTCACCATTGTCTGGCTACAACTAAATGTGGATCCTAACATTTCAGTGGGGTTTACCTCCGGGAAACCTTGAAGATGCATGATGTTAGGGTTCACACTCGATGGATCTGTACGTGTTTTGATTGTGTAGCCCCAAAGCATGAGAAGGTCCCACTTTCCTCTTGTGTCATCCACCATTAAGTCATCACTGAGCGCTGTCACCTTAACTCCTAGGTTTGCTCTAGGCTTGAACAACTCTGTTCAGCCTCAGAGCTCCAACAGCTGGTGATGGGGACAAACTGGGAAATCATCCTGAAGAATACAACAGATAAACAGGTTGAGATCACTCCCAAAGCAGGAGCTGGGGCAGTAACCTGGGTCTCATCTTTCTCCCATGGATGTCCATGTTCCAAAACCAGCCTCACTGACAGCTCTAAACCTAAGGAGAGGGGATGAAACAGCACAGAGTGGGAGGATGAAGGATTTGCTCTTCTCCTCCAGTACTTAGACAAGGTTTGGACACAGGATTGGCAGTGTACGGTGGCTTGGGATAAAGCAGGTCTTGTTGCTGCCCTATGCTAAGCCTTTTCAGAGGTTAGGTAGGTCTCTGAAGGTCCTCAGCCAAGGTCCATTGTCCATTCTGTGTTAGAAAGGGTGTCTGTCTGTGTTTCTCTTTGCCTCCCCACCTGGCCACAGCTGCTCTCTCGTTCTCTGAACTTGGCAAGTACTTCTGGACAGTGGGGATCGAATTTCACCTCCTTTCCATCAGCCTCGTGAGGGACAGAGCAGCGAATGGCAGAGCACACAGTTAATTTACAGGGAAACTGTCTTTTCCTGTGGTCGGTTTTGTCTCCTGGCACTACGTAAAGGCAGCACCATTATCTCTTTCTGCCAGAGCTTCTAGTGCTGAAACGTCTCTAATTAAAGGCATGCCGAGTTGTAGATATAGGATATCTTAATTACATGTGTGTGAATAAAGCGTTTAACAAGATGTGAGAGGTCCTTCCCTTCCCCTTGGAGCCATCAGATCAAAGAGCAAACCCGGTCCCTTGGAAACAGACAAAACATGATGGTTTCTGGAGGGCTGGTTTGTCACCAGATTTTTGTCTCCAGACTTTTCTTGGGGAAGTGCCAAACTTTCCAAACAGTTCAATAAAGAGAGGGATGGCACAACCAGTGCTACAGGAGCTCCTTCCTTTTCAGAGGTAGCCCGTGCTCAATCACCACCCAACGACACACACGATGAGGATCTCAGTGAGTCAGGGTGATGCTGGCTCTCATGGCAGAGGTGCAAGCAAGCCTGCCTCCTCAAGTGAGACCTGAACTGCCCAATTTGCACCCAGTGCCTGCTCAAGTAGATGAGCTGAATGGTTCCATTCACTGGCTTCTAGCCTCCAGCTAGCAGGAGGCAGCTCTACCCAGATGCTGTCCCTCCTGTATTAGGGGCAATGAACAAGCTGGACCATGACACAGAGGTACCATTTCCTCAGAAAGGACCAATTTTAACAAGTTCCTCCTGCCTCCTTCACCCAAGAAGCTCTTACCAGTCCTAAGTGTTGTGGTCACCTTCTATACTCACGGGTAGCCTGGTACAAAGTGACTGTAGGCAGGGACAAGCAAGTGAAGGCAAACGTGACAATGCAGTGGAGCAGTCAAATCATTTACCAGGGAGTAGGGGTTTGGATCCTTGGGATGTTCTTGCATTGGTAAAAATGAGGGGTCAAATGGAGAGTACGGGAAGGTATAACCATGCCTGTCTCCAAACACACATTTGAGCAGCAAGTACTTTCATTTGGGACCTTGCCTTGTTCCACTCTGGTGTATTCAGTGCAGCAGGAAAAAAGGTCTGGTTTCAGGTATCACCTTTGCCCAGTTCTGTTAAAGATGCAACTTTCACATCTGTGAGCTCTCAGATGTCCCTTTCCTACACCCTGTTCTACCTTCAGGAACTGTCCAGGTCAGTCCATAACCTTGCATGAGTCAATAGAGGTGCTCCAGTTAAGGGTTTTGGTTAAATTACATCTATCTCTTCCTCTTTCTTGCCTTCATCTCTTCTTCGTCTTTCTCCTTTCTCATGTCCTTCCTATGTCTCTCCATGTCTTCCATTCAGCCTTTCCTATTAGTTCCCCTGGCTCTACATTAGAAAGAGGAGGAGGAATCATCCAGATCTTCTCTTTGATCTGCTGAGATCAAGTCTGAAAAGTCAGTGAAACTCCCTGACATTTTTTATGGTCTAGGTCTTAAACTGAGGAAAGGGGGAGGAAGGGAAGGCAGGAGTTAGGAGAGAGCAGAACAGAAACACTAAGTCTCAGTACAGGCTACCAAGAAATGAGTCTCTAGTGAGAGTCACTGGACACCTGTATTGCACCCTTTTTCCTGGACACAAATTGAGGTGGAATCAAACGTAGGTGCATAAAAAAGCCAATGGAGTTGCATACAGAGCCATGTTGCCACACAAGCTGAGGTGTTCTGGAGGACGATATTTACCCCAGCACAACCGAGGAGTGAAGAGGAACCTGTCTGTGAAAGCTGGAGGATCACTTGCTCTGAGATCAGGCAACCAGAAGTCCCCACAGACAGCTCATCTGGCCTGCAGTGACTTTTTATTGCAATACCTTCGGGGGCAGCTTCGAACTCCAATGCAGAAGACAACAGCACGATGTGGCAAGTTTCATCGACAATATCTCCAGCCCTTTTTGGCTCTTGGTGACACAGGAACTTAACACTTCATCAAAACAACGGGCAAAAAAAAATTAATATTACTGTATTTACCAATATTTGGCTGGACACAAATCAATTCAACATTACCAATGCTTTTTTTCCCACAAAAAGCTGTAGGTGGCCCTATGAGGCATAATTTCCAGAAGATTTACATCAATTACTCTCAACTGCATTTCATTTCAACTCAAACCCTGCGCTGAGACTTCTCTGGATTTATGTCCAGGATGGCTACAGCTGTTAGTTTGAGTGAAATCAGCACTTAGAATCTGTCTCTCTCTTGAGTGAAGTATTCATTTCATTCAAAGTTAAGATTAGTCATATTTCTAAAACCCTTAGGGGACTTGTAAAATAGCTTTTAGAGTGTGCTTACAGAGGGGAAGGTGGTCGAGTCAGATCACTTTTAAGAATTCACTGGGTTTTAAAGGTAAAGTGGAGCCTCCTAAATCACCTTGGAAAATCTCAGCTCCCTAAGTCTGCAGCAAGAAAGAAGATGCTCTGACGCAAGCTCTGCCTCCCTTAAGAAAGGAAAATCAGCAGCCGAGGTCAGTCCCTCATCAGCTTTACTGCATCCCTGGCCAGGTGCCAACAGAGCTTCCCTAAGTGATGGTACTGGACGAGAGTCCTTGGCAAGAGAGGAAGCACACTTGGCTGGCAGAGCCTTTGCCATGCCAGGGGGGAATGCACTCGGAATGAGACTTAGGGAAAGACACTGGGATTAGGTGAAGAAAAGAAAGCTTCGTGTGAATGTTTATTAACTTCTCTGATTGTAGCTCCGAGATAGTGGACACAAAACATAGTAAAACACAGTAAAATACAATGCAAACATAGAAAAAATACAGCTCTGCCCCAAAACAGCTGGGAAAAATAGAAATAGAAAATCAAGCTTCATATTCAGAATCAGTGTCAGGCCTGTTGGAAATATCTCCTGTTGCTCTTGGGAGCAGCAGCAGAGCTGCAGACTGGTAGGTTATTTGTTCCCTTGTGGTAGGGGTGTGTGTAGGAAATCATGTGGGCTCTCTCTCCCACCCAGGCACAAGTTAGACCTCACCAGGTCTGAAATTCATACACAAAAGCTGAGACACGACAAGGCCTCTTCATTGCTCCAACAAGGATAAGGGAAGGAATGAGACCAACCAGGCTGCTGTGATTTCCATTCCTTTCACACTTGCTAAGGATGATGTTGGCTTCTGGACAGAGGGACAATCTCCACTCCTCTCCTTCAGCAGCCCTCCCCAGAATGGTGTCCAGCCAGGCAGGGTGGCTCCAGGGCCTTGCTCAGAGGCTGGAGGCCAACCAATCAACAAAACCATGGAACTGCATTGCCAGCACACAGCTCATCCTCAGCAAACTCTCTCCCTTCTCAGGGGCTCCTCCAGGCCCTTCCTGTGCACGTCCATCACCTGCACAGCTCCCACTGCAGGCACCTTCCAGTGGTGTGTGGAGAGAGTGGGGCTGCTCCGGTGCAACCTGTCTCAGCCTCTTTCAGATGCCTTTTAATATAATAAAAATATAATCAAAAGCAACCACCCATATTTCCCCTGAGTTTGGATAAGCTTTCCTTCTTCGTGACATTGTTGTTTTCTCTATGAAACAATTTCTCCCCTGCCTGTCTTGGCTTTTTTTTATAGTGGATTAAACAGTTTTGATTAAATGAAAATGCTGGTGTATTACCAGGGAAGAACAGGGCTTCTTTATCATATAAACGAACCACAAGGAGGTGGGTAGGACGATCACCAAGAGAGAGCAGAGCTGCTGCATGTTGCAGAGAGAAGCATTACAGTGAACATTCAAACCCACAGCTCATTATCTCATGGCGATATATTTTATATCTCGGCTTTCTTTTTTACTGCCATAAAGAATAATGGACTGTTTCCAAGTTAAAGCCATGATGCTGGGTATAATCTGTCCAGCAAGCAATAAAGCAAGGTGCTTTTTAAAAATTTCCTACATCTCTTCAGTCCCAACACACGCAGCCTTCCTGAAATAACAGAGGGGGAGCAGGGGCTGGCAGCTTCTTTAGCATCAGAGCTAAGTGCACAAAGGGGTTTCAGGGCATGTTCAAGCACTTTGTCTGACTTCTCCTCTTGCAAGATGCAAAAAGGAAGACTATCTGCCTGAGGTAACCCAAGCACACTGTTGCCATAGTTATACGAACACGCTGTAATGGTCGATAGATTTGTTCTCCTAACACCCCACTGCGGTCAGGGATTACAGTATCACAGTATCACAGTATCACAGTATGACAAGGTTGGAAAGGACCTCTGAGATCATCAAGTCCAACCTATAACCCAACACTATCACCAACCATCATCTAAACCATGGCACAATTAACAGCATCTCCAGTTCATCGATAGAAACCTAAGGCAGAGAGAGTCCAAGGGCACACAGGAGCCAAAAGGCAAGGCCTGGAATTGAAATGCAGCCTGAAGAAGTCTTTGTCCAATCCTAAATACAGCCTTGAACTGCTGGCTCTGGTCTGCTGCCCTCTCGTTCATGGCATTTTGTACCAGCCACAGTTACCCACAGCACTTCACTTGGTCTTTATGCTGAGTGTGGTTTCACTGTTTGCTGCAAGGCTGTCCCACTTGGGAAATAACCCAATTCCCTTCAGTATCACCCATATCACACAAAACAGTCCCTGTCTGCTCAGGGTGGAGAGTAGGGACAGATGGCTGAGGGGCTTCAGACAAAGTATTTTTCTCTCCAAATTCACCTCTGAGATACATAGAATCATGGAATGGTTTGGGTTGGAAGGGACCATGAAGGTCATCCAGTCTAATCCCTTCTGCAGTGGGCAGGGACATCTTCAACATGGTCAGGTTGCTCAGAGCCCCATCCAATGTGGCCTTGAATGTTTCCAGGGATGGGGCATCCACCACCTCTCTGGACAACCTGGCAACCTGTGCGAAGACCTCACCACCCTCACAGGGAAATATTTCTTCCTAATACCTACTCTAAACCTCTTCTCCTTTAGTTTAAAACCATTGACCTTTGCTCTATTGCTACAGGCCCTGCTAAAAAGTTTTTCCCTATCTTTCTTACAAGCAATAAGGTCTCCTGGAAATCTTCTCTTCTCCAAGCTGAACAACCCCAAGTCTCTCAGCCTGTCTTCACAGGGAAGGTGTTTGATCATTTTTGTGAAATACATCTGGGAAAGTAGCACAGAACACATCATAAATCCCATTTTTAAGTATTTTTGGCTATGCCATCTAAAGGGGCCAAGGGAAAGGCTAGCAAACATTAGCTCTGTCAAGAACAAATATCAGCAACATTAAATCATGTTTGCCTTGAGGCTTCTAGAAAAAAAAATCAACACCTTATTTTTGTAGTTGTCTCACCTGGATTTTTTACAGAAAAACAAGCTAAATTCAGCCAGTCAGAAGTTAAATGGAGCTCAAAGCCTATTGCAAATTTCAAACTAGGAAGGTTTATTTGCCTTATAGCTTCTGTCCCCTTAGTAGAAATGATCAGTATTTCTTAGATTAATTCATAAAAGTAAAAATATTGTTTAAGACATCTACATGCAAACATGTGATCATTTTTTTTACAGATAATCTGTGTTTAAGTTTTCAAACTGATCCCGTAAAGGCAAAATGACAGTCATATGGCTCTGAGGAACTATTTCTGAGTGTATCTGGCAGTTACAGAGGGTGAAATGCCTTGGAAATCCTGCTGATCCCTGACTACATTTTGAGACCTCCAGATAATTTTAAAAACCCTGTTTCCATGTCTGCTCACAACCAGGGACTACTTCCACATCTAATTACAAAGGCAATTCTGAAGGCATTATGAAGCAATCGTTAATTGACTTTGGACTTTACTTTCATTATTTGCCTCTCCTCTAAGATGATGGGAATCCAGAATAGCTTCACAGAAACCACTGGAATTAGTAATACAGAAATGAAGGACTGGAGGAGGCCTGAAGAGATGTGAAAGTCTAGAAACCCCCATGATCCCATGAAAACTCTCTGCTCCTTCAGTCTAAATGACCTGAGAGCATCCCGTCTGCTCTCTGGGCTATTCTGGTCTGGTTTAGTGATCAAGACTACGCTGCCTCAACCAGAATATAACTCAGGCTTTGCACAGTGAGGCAGCACTTAGGGCAGTAACACTGGAGCAACAACATCTGGGTTTATGCTGTTACTGAGGGGGGTATTCTCAAACAGAGTCACAGTATCAGAGTATCACAAGGTTGGAAAAGACCTTTGAGATCATCGAGTCCAACCTATGACCCAACACCAACAGCCACTTGTTGTCTAAACCATGGCACTCAGTGCCTCATCCAGTCTGCTTTTAAACACCTCCAGGGATGATGACTCCACCCCCTCCCTGGGCAGCTCATTCCAATGGTCAATAACCCTTTCAGTGAAGAATTTTTTCTTAATATGAAGCCTAAACCTCCCCTGATGAAGCTTGAGACCACGTCCTCTTCTTCTGTCACTGATCGCCTGAGAGAAGAGACCAACCCCTGCTTGTGTACACCCTCCTTTTAGGCAGTTATAGAGAGCAATAAGGTCTCCCCTGAACCTCCTCTTCTCCAGGCTAAATGACTCCAGCTCCCTCATTCGCTCTTCATAGGGCTTGTGCTCCAGCCCCTTCACCATCTTCATCGCTCTCCTCTGGACACTCTCCAGCATCTGAACATCTCTCTTAAACTGAGGGGCCCAGAACTGGACACAGCGCTCAAGGTGCGGTCGAACCAGTGCCAAGTATAAGGGGACGATAACTTCTCTAATCCTGCTGACCACAACATTCCTGATGCAGGCCAGGATGCCATTGGCCTTCTTGGCCACTTGGGCACACTGCTGGCTCATGTTGAGTTTCTGGACAACTGTATTGAACTCTTCTCCTGGAAAAAAAAATGAGGTGCAATCAAATGCACATGTACAAAGAAGCCCTGCCTACTGTCTTGTGCCTGACATGCTTTAATTTCAGCTTCTTTAATAGCACCTGACCAACCAGCAGCACAGAAAATGCTGCCTTGGCATGATGCAAGCCCTGACTGAGTTAGAAGGAACCCTTTCAGGATAGGCTTACCAGTGAAATGCATTCCCCACTAAGGCAAAGCAGCAATTTCAGGGAGCCAAACCTGCAGGCTGAACACATCTATCCCTATGCAGAAAAAGGGAGTTCTGTAGAAATGGGTGTTCATTACCTTCTTCCAATCATTTTTGCTCTCCAACTAGCTTGACTGAAAATTGCTACTTAACTCTCAAGCAAGCGTTACACACAAAGAAGTTAAATCCTCCCTCTTTACCTTCTTGCATTTTAGGAATCATTCCATGAACGGCCCATTTAGAAAATAAATACTGACTACTAATATTATTTCATATGAAATGCCCTGCAAAATAAATTATACATGTCCTTGCACTTCATCAACAAAATTAAAACAGTTAAGGAAGGGATTTGTTGATGGAAGATGCTAAAATTATCTGTCTTTAATTAATCCTGAAGAGAACATGCTGAAGTAGAGAACCTTTATTTCCTGTCAGCATTTCCTTGCCCACAACAATATTAATTCAAGCATCATGGACTGGGTTAAAATTTATTGAGACACAAATTGCTGGAGCTCTGCATTCGTTTAAGTTGCACTGGATTTGTGAATAATGTCCCCCAGGTGAGAACAGGAGCACTTTCAGTCCCCAAAAAGAAGCTTCAAGGTCTGTCAGGAAGATAAAGTGAAGAAAGAGGGATTTAAGGGGTCCTCCACTACCAAGTGTGTGTTGGGGGTAGGTACAGGTGAGTCCACACAGAAGGAGATAGAGAGCAGAAAGCAAGAGCCAGATACATCCTCAGTTCATTGGTAGACAAACCTGAGGTGAAAGATAGATCTGGGGGTAAGTCATGCCTGGAAAAGTTTTAGAACCAAAACCTAAACTTGGTGAATTTGTAGATGCAGCAATTGGCATCTTATATTCAATCACGATTCATCTCCCTAATTAGTTTTGACTTGTAGGACTAAGGATTTTACCAGCCCCAGGCAGTCCTGTCACTGAGCCACACAGGCACTGCAAAGCTGGCATCTCACCTAACTGGTCACCTTGGCTCCTGCCATGGTTGTTTGGTATTGCTAGGGCTGCACAAATAATTTGGAGAAGCAATGAACACAGCTGCTTTGTACTCAGAGGACAAGCTGTGAGAAGCCACTTGGTGTGGGAGATCACACCAGTCTGAAAATGGCTAAATGACTTTAGGACACAAGACCTCAGGAGAGGCCCAGTCCCTTCTCAGAGGTGGAACAAGGATCACGCTGTCCTATGAGCTGGGCAGAGTGCTGTGTTTGCACATGAGGTCCCAGCCCTTGTCAGAGCTCACCCGTAGCTCCTAATTCTCTCAAAGTTGTCCTCTTTGTTCATTTACTGGCTGGGCTGGGCTGGGCTCTTCTCCATCCTTCCTCCTTCATGGGGACCCCTAAAACTTATGGATCTGAAATAGTCAGTCTCTAGCAAAATTCCTAAAGAGAGGGGGAAAAGACAAGAAAAAGGTTAATGGTTTGTCCCAGTGATGAGAGTCTCCTGGAGGAGTGTCATTCGGGACTGGATAGGAAATGTAACATTATTCCAGGTCAAGGATTACTAACTGCTTTGTTGAAGAGAAGCTGTAACTGCTTTGTTAAAGAGAAGCTGCAGAGCCAGGAGGGCAAACAACACATTAAGGACAACAACAACCCCAAACAAATCGTCTTTGGGTTTTGTTCAGGCAGCTCTTTTCCAGAGCTACAGCCAGCTTGTGAGAACTCGCAGGCCTTGCAAGCAGAACGAAGATCTCAGCAGCAGCTCTTTCCGAAATCCACATCAGCCTGGCTTCTTAATGCCATTAATAAGTCATAATTGCTGAACATTTCCAACCTAACATCTCTGTCCAGACAAAGACCAGCAGGCTGTACAACATGATCAAAGAAGGAAAACCAGCTTGCACTGTGTGTGCACAAGCACCCCTGTTTATTAACCTGCCTGTCCTGACCCAGTAGCTCTCAGCTACACCACCATCAATCTATGGCAGATCTCCATCACATCGGCTGCTCTCTCACATAAAGGACAATCCCCCTTACCTTTCCTGCAGATTCCCACATCCTTAGCAAAAGAAGGATGCTATAAATACAGACCAGCATGGAAAAAGGCAGAAGGAGCCAGGATGAATTACTAGGGTGAATTACAAAAGAGGCCATAATAAATGAGAATCCCTGACACAAGACATCTGAACCCTGTGATATTGCTCCATAAAACTGACAGCTGGTAAATAAGGAGCAAATGAAAAGAAACTGCATCCACCCTGCTCCTCCCTGGTATTTACTACTACTGGGGCAAGGACAACCCATGCTGGAGGTGGCAGAGTTCAGTGGCACCGTAGATAGAAAGCAGTAATTTCGTGGCCAGTAATAACCACAGAGGCTGAATCTTCTTCCCTGTCCGCTTGAGTGTTTCCAGGAAGGCAAAACCAGGAATTGCCCACAAACAGCACAATCAAGTACCTGTCTGAAGCAGTGGGGTGTAACCCTGGGTCACCAGCAAGAAGGAGGTGAGAGGCTGAATGTGCAGGACCACTTTTATGCATCAGCCATCCTGCCCTCCCAGAAGCCCTGGGAGGGGAGAGAGTTGGAAATGCAAGCGTGGGTTTTGTCCTGGACCTTGGTACAGTCACAAACTGCTTCCATCTTTTTTTCCCATATAGCCAGTTCCCTCACTAAGTAGTTGATTTAAATAAGAACATCTATCTTCTAAATTATATGTATCAAACAATCAATCACTTGGAGGCTGAAAACCTCCCTAAATCTGTAATTATGGTGTCACAGCTGATTGTGATGAAAGTGAAGCTGTCAGGGAGACATTTGTGAGACAAACACACTTTCGCACAGCAGTTTTCCCCAGAGTGCTATGGCAAGCTTTCCTGCCATATGGGGCCATGATTAATAGCCCAGCCTATATGTAAATATTTAGCTGTTTAGGAAGCAACAGGATCCAATTGCCTTTCAACCCATTTCTCTCTTCATGATAAAATACAGAGCAGAATTTCTGAAATTTTTTTCTTAAAAAAAAGGTAAAAAAAAAGCCCCGATGACTCATATTCTGCTGATGATATTAAAGACATTCTTCTCTGTGCCTGAGGTAATACAGACTGAGAGCTCAGCTGGGCAAAGCAGCTGAAATCTCTTATTTTCTCATTACTATAACGTCCCTCTCCAAGGAAGTGAACACTGGCACTTTCTGCCGATAAACCCTCGTGCCTGTCACCGTGACAGTGGCCTGGAACCAGAGCTCTTGCTGGTCCATGATACAATCTGAAGTAAAGCTTTTGTCATGAGCCCTGTGGTTTTTAGGACAATCCTTAAAGCTTGCAGCTGTGAGGGAGAGCTGCTTGAGAATCACAGCATCCCTGGGGGAAGAAACCAGACGTTTCTGACTCTCACAGCAGCGGGGACAGTTTGAAGATCAGTTTGGTGAATGGTGAAGCGAGAAGAAAAATAAGCCTAAGGAACAATTTCTTTTCTTTTTTTCAAACATTTTGTGACTTTTCTGGCAAGGTTAACACTTTTGACTGTGTTCTCCTTTCCCAGCAGGACAACCCAACTCCATTCCCCAGCTCTCTTCACCCTCTCTCCAGAGCCCCAGTACATCAGAGCCCCAGTACACCCCCTCCTCCAGGCAACACTGGGAACTGGTTACAAGTACTGTTTGCTGCCTCCCTTGACCATACATACAAGTGTTACCACAGCCTGGATCATCAGGCTTTCTCCAGCTCCCAGCTCTGGGCACATGGCTGGGCTCCTTGGAAACACTCTTTCATCATCATAATAATTCCAGAGGGAGGTGCTCAATGACACTGGGTCAAGACGATGTGTCCTACACGGTCATCTTTTTGTCTCAGTGCTGCTGAAGCACGGTGCAGACAGCCTCTTGGGTCACAGGAGCCATCCAGATTAACTCTTGCCATGGCCTTACTGCCAGCCCCTGGATTTGCAGGAGTCAGGACTCAATTAAACATTAACAGTGTTTAGGACATTCAAAGCAGAGAGCTATCACTCTAGGCACAGGCACAGGACACCGAACACCGTGTCCTTATTAAGAGGACCCTAACGGTGGTTAAAGGTCCAGCTTGGCCCAACGGGATTTTCAGATGCAGGGACTGGAGTGCTGTTGGTCTGTCATGCAGCAGACAGAGGTCTGTTGTCCAGTCTGACATCCCATGGGGCCCACTGGGAACTGGAAACTCTTCACTTACAGGTAAAGGTTCGCTTGTTTTTTTTTCCTACTGCGCACAGATCTGTACAGAGGAAAGACATTTCGTGGGCTTCGCCAATCCTCTATTGCTCCATGAGCCCAGGAGTATCTCAGGGGCCTCTGCAGAGTTATTTTTGACTTATGCTGATCTATATGGGCCTCAAATAGAGCAAGGTGGTGGGAAAGCCTGCTGCTTGCAAGAGAGAAAGAAGAAAGGAAAGACCCATGCTGTGAGTGCCTACGGCATGGGGGAGAATGGAATCTGAGAGGAAGGGGAGATTCAGAAGGTTTCAAACCATTTCCATCTGAGGCTTGCTCAGCAGTTTCTTCTCTAGATGGATCCAGGTCAACCTCAGCCCTCTGGACACAACCATTCTGGTGTTTGAAGGGATGACATCAAAAAGCAGCACAGAGACACTTGCAAGCACTGAGGCTTGAAATGTATTGAGTGAAGGAGTCTCTGAGGATCAGCCTCAGGTGTAAAATACAAGTTGATCCAACAAAGTGCAGCATGGATGGAGGCAGGGAAAGGGTGCCCATGCAAGCCAGCATGACAGTATACATCTTTATCAGGCTCTGAGCTCTTGAATATGGTGTGCATTAACGCCAGGTTCTGTGGGTTCACTTCTCCCAGAGCTCTGCAAAGGAAAGAGGATTTGGGTACATTCACTCCTGTTCTGTGATGCGAAGAAATAACAAGATTCACAGTGCAGTGTCCTCACCCACTTCTGACTCCCCTCCTGCGACTGCTTCAGGCCTCCACCTGTCAATGCCACACAGATGATTTTCCACCATGCAGGGGGACCCTGTCTCCAGGATAAGCTCAGAGAAGGTCCATGAAGTCACTGCTTTGGCCTGGTGTAAATGCAATAAAGACCGGAGTTATTCTCTTCCAGCTTGGAGGACGCCTGTCTTTTCCTTTTTTCACTCAGATGAAGTCAGGTTTAGCTTCAAATTCCAAGGCTGCTCTGTTTTGCAGGATAAAAGGTCCATGAATGGGGACCCAGGACAAAAAAGACCAGTGCCTTCTCACCTGAGCAAGGGAATCTAGAGTTAGTCCAGCAAACAGGCAGATAGGCTGCTGTGGCTGAGGTGCCAAGCAGGATAGAAACACTGAGCACCATCCAACTGGGACGTAAGTGTCTTCAGCAAGGCATTTGGCTCCTTGGAAGCTGATGATCACTTTATAAAGCTCTTGAATGGACAGAAGGTTTTCTGCCCCATTTGTATAAACCCCACAATTTAATACTGTGTGATGAAAACCCATGACAGACACTGAACAGGAAATAAATTTCTCCAGTCTTTGCCTACCACATCAGCATCATTGCACAGGTACAAGGAAACAAGAATTAATATGGTATTTGCAATGGTATCTCACATACTTTTATGCAGAAGAAACCTGCTGGTTCCTTCCAGACTCCTGCAGAGACATTCTGTTAATTATCTAGTCAGGTCTTCACAGATTACTCAGCCTCTTGCAGAAAAAATAAATGCAGTCCCATCCTTAGACTGTTTCAACACAGAGGAGACCTGGGCACAGGGGACCACATCAACAATCAGTTCAAACAATCGAGTTATTCTTTTCAGATGACTTAAAAAGTAGTGACCCTCATGCCTGCATTAACCCCTAAAGAATGAACCATGGAATAGTTTGGGTTTTAAGGTACCATTAAACCCATCCAGTTCCACCCCCTGCCATGGCCAGGGACACCTCCCAGCGGATCAGAGGGCTCAGAGCCTCATCCAGCCTGGCACTGAACACCTCCAGGGATGGAGCAGCCACCACTTCTCTGGGAAAACTGGGCTAAGGCTTCCCTACCCTCAGGGGAAAATATTTCTTCCTAAGATATATCTAATTCTAAAGAAGATTTTAGGGTTTTTTACTGAAAAATATTTCTGTGCTGGGTGGGACCTTCTCAAGGTTGACAGAAGCAGTGTGGTATCCATACCTTTACCTCCTGCTTCCCTGTCATGATCCAGGTTCCTGTAGGGTCAGACTGAGTAACACCAGAGAGAGCTTTGCCAACCTTCTCACCGTGATATGCAACAGTGAGCACTGGATTATGAAGCCTTCCTATTTCCATCATCCACAACACATTTAAGTGGGATCCTGGGGAACCAAGCCTCTGTCCATTTTTTTTTTCTCCATTCAAATCCAGGGTTTCCTCCAATTTCCAAAGTAATAAACTTTGCAGAGATCAGAGGGGAGGTGCACACAGTCTTGTCCTGCTCTGAGCGTACAACAGGGAGAAAGAACTGAGGGGCACCCCACGAGCTTGGCTGAAGTTCTGCATCCACCAGGCTATGTGGGAGAAGACACAGGACAGATGCAACATCCAGCCATCCCATCTTTGACAATACAAGGCCAGTATAATGGCAGGTAAAGCATAATAGTCCTTAAGCCAATTTTGCCAGGCAGGACACCATTGCACACACATTGTATTACCACTTTTACAGGACAGGAGGTCCCTATCCCATCATTTCTCCAAGGAGCAAAAAAGCATGTACAGTGAGACACAGATTCCCCTGGCTGACCCCTCCAAACAGCACCCAGTTCAGACTTGACAGAGATAGGAAAGACACCTTCCCAACGTGAGGTAAACCACAGAGCTTCGAGTTCTGTTTGTGACTGCAGCCACGGCCCCAAACCCGATGTCCAACATTACAGAAGAAGCTGCTGCAGAAAAGTGTTTGGAAGCAGAAAGGTTTTTGGGTGATGCCAGACTTTTGTATGTGTTTCCATATCTCCAGACACAATCCATCATCAAGAGAGAGTACTGTCTTGTTCTTGCTGGGGGAAGGCTGAGGGAACTATTCAATGACAGAGGAGGCTACAAAGATGATCAGAGGGCTGGAGCACCTCTGCTATGAGGACAGGCTGAGAGAGTTGGGCTTGTTCAGCCTGGAGAAGAGAAGGCTCCGGGGTTGTCTTATGGTGGCCTTCCAGTACCTGAAGGGGCTACTGGAAACCTGGAGAGGGACTTTTTACATGGGCATGGAGTGACAGGATGAGGAGGAATGGCTTTAAACTGGAAGGGGGAATATTTAGATTAGACATTAGGAAGAAATCCTTCACAATGAGGGTGGGGAGGCCCTGGCACAGGTTGCCCAGGGAGGTTGTGGATGTCCCACCCCTGGAGATGTTCAAGGTCAGGCTGGACGGGCCTTTGAACCCCCTGATCCAGTGGGAGGTGTCCCTGCCCATGGCAGAGGGGTTGGGATTGGATGGGCTTCAAGGTTCCTTCCGACCCAAACCATTCCATAATTCTATTACAGGTGGTTTCCAAGAGTCTACTAAATGCCATGGAACAACGGCGCAGCTTCACTGCAGGGCACAAGCAAGGCAGTGGTAGCGGGGAACGGGGATTGATTACCTGCTCTGATTGATTGTAACCATTGCAGTACCTCTGAGACCACACCAGTGTCTCTGCTACATGAATGATGTCACTCTGGTTATGGCTGCACTTCTCTGGCTTGGATCTGAGCCACAGCCACGTGCCAGAAGCTGTGAGGAAGGGTTTAGTACTGCAGCAAACTGGAGAGAGAAGCCTCAAAACCCGCTCCACAGACTCCTTCAGAGTGACCTCACCATAAAGGCTCCAACAACCATCGAGGAGTCTAACAGGACCAGCATACCAGAATGCCAGTTCCACCAGCATGGAAGAGGACCTCTGTCTTGTCCTGAGGCATGGCTGAGGGCGGATCCCTCTGTGAGGCAGATCCAGCTCCCTCTGTGAGGTGCTTGTGCAGAACATCCCACAGCATCAGCAGAGGCTGAGCACGCCCTGTGCGCTGCTGTACATCTTCTGTCACTGTTTGCTTCCTGTTATTGCTTCTCTGGTCCGAGGCAGCAGGAGCAAAGGGGCAAGGGAGAGGCTGCCTGGGGATCATCAAAAACAGAGGGGGATAGCACCATGGGCTGCCCAAACAGAGAGTTCAGGTGTTCTGTGGGAGAAAGGGGGGATGATCTATCTGCAACCCGGCATACAAAAACACATCCTATCATCCTCAAGAGGGAGAGAACTGTGATTGTGTAACATAAATCATGCCAAAGGCATGTGCAAGTGAGCAATTACCTCTCGGGAAAGTTAAGGCTTTGGCATTTGAGCCTGTGCAATTGCAAAGAGGGAGAAGCAGAAGGTGGAGATGTCATTAGGCTATTAATAACTACGTGCAGGGTACAGCCATTGCAAAATAATTTGACAGAATAAGCAATTCCAGAACCAATGCCTCCTGCTACTCCTTTTAATTCAAGCATCAGTAGGGCTGGCAAATACCCCTGTTCCTGCTGGCATTTCTCAGCATACAGCCACAGCCATTGCTGGGGAGGATTTCCACACTGGACCTCTGGTGCAAAAGCAGGGGCTAAAAGGTCCAGTGTTGTTGACTGGGACAGGCTCAACACCAGAGAAAGACATGGTGCTGCGTGGAGTCCTTTTCTTTTACATCATTTCCAGTTTGTACACAAGGGCCCCTGAACCCAACAGTACAGTGCAGCTGAAAGGAGTGGACTGGGATCCTGAATGTTTGCTCCTTTAACGCTTGCCTTTCCTGTTCCCCCACCGCAGCCAGAAGGGGATTTTCAAAAAGCCTTTTCCTGTCTGGATTTCCTTTGATCATACCACCTTTTACTTCTCCAAATAACAAACATACTTCAGCAGAAACACCCAAGATCCTCAGGCTGCACAGCTCTGCCTTTCCTGAGGATAACGTCATAACCAGTTGTGCTACGGTAATGATCTCTGACATCCAGTAAAGATTTTAATACTGATTACTGATATTATATCTCCTACAGAGACCAGTGCCTATGAAAACTAATGAAACTGTAAATCCTGTACTGAAAAGTGCTGTGATGAGTAGAACTCACCAGCACCATTCCACGAATGACTTTTCTATTATTTGAAAGTGGCAGTCGCAGTCTTCAACTCCCAAGCACATCTAAGCAAGTCATGAGCTTTCCTAGGGTATTAATTAGGAGAGAGGGACAGCATATGTTAATTATCTCAGTCATAATGAACAGTTTGCACAGATGTTCATATAGCATGGTCTGTTTTCATTTCCAGCTTTTTGCATAGATCCTCTAAACTAGTAAAAAGTCTATCAATTCCAACATGGTAAAATAATCTCATCTGTGAATACTTCCTGTAGAGAAGTGACTACAGTTTGGAAGTCTCTGCTTCAAGGCATTTTCCTCATATGTAAGGAACAACAACATAAAACCTCTACAGCAGGCTACCACGAAAGAGAAAAGCAGAATGCTTTCTCAGATGCCCGTAACTCAAAACAAAGACTGTCCAATTCAACACTTACTCATAATAGACAAAGCACTCTCCTCTGGGGCGAGGCTAAGCATAAAAAATAAGATGAAGGTTGGAGCTGTCATCAGAAAGTTAGAAGAATGATGCATTTACAATTAAGATCACAGTGGATTCTTCTGGCCTTGACAACAGTCATGACAGCAGCCTGTGAAATACTTTGAGATCATCTGATGAAAGACACTGTTGAAGAGCTGGGCACTATTGTAATCCGGGAAAAGCTGTATTTTCTTTGTTCAGCAACCCACTGGTTTCCCACATCCTTAGATCTCCTTTAGCCACTTTTTCTTTTTTTTCTATGATGATCTCAAAAAGAAGAGAGAATTCAAATGAGGAAAATACATGGGAATTGTCAAAGTAAAATAAAAAGAAGGGATGTCTGAACAGCAGCAGAGAATAGTCTGAGGTGCAGCTCTCCATGACTGAACCCAAGCACTGCAGGACTCCCAGGCAGAGAGCTGCAATTATTCTGACAGGAACCAGCACTTCATTCTTGTTGTCAGCCCTTGCTGCTCCTCAAACCTGCCAGGACTTCACTGCCCAGCCAAACTGCCCTGTGGGGTCTGATGCACTGTGATATGTGAACAAATTGGTCAAACCAGAGGCTTATTCAGTCTCACCAGACAAACCAGGAATTATAGAAGTTAAGGGCTCTTAGCCACTAACAGAGCCGACAGAGAAAAGGTGAAACTAAGGTCTCTGGGCAAGTTTATCCTGACATCCTGCTTCCAGGTGACAGTGCACTCTGCTCTTGCAGCTTCAGCATTCTTCTCTTCCCCTTGCTCCTTAAGGCCTGTCTTCTTGGTCCTCACACAAGGTTTCGTTGCCTGCCTCAGTCAAACTTATTCACATTCTTTAGCAACAAGTTGCAGTGACAAACTCCACAAAAGTAATCCTGAATGTTTTTGATCTAGGGGTAAACTTAGACATTTGTTCTCCTGTCTATAGCTGCCTTCCTCTGAATCAAATTCTTCACAGTGTAGCTGCTAGTCCACATAGAAGAGGCAATCACACTGTTTCCCCACAGCTCCTACATCCTTCTCACAATAGTGTGCCTGCTTTAGCAAGTTCAAGCTTTGTAAAGTGCATCTCTTGCACAACAGGAGAGGAGAAATGGCCAGTTCTGTTGTTATGACCCCACAGAATGCATTGAGAATGGAAAGTGGCTCCTGTGAGTGGTAGATGACTCCTTCCATTAGTCTGCTCTGCTGACCAGGGGAGGTCAATCAACCACGTTTCATCAGAATGGTTGCAAAGTTATGTTTTTTTCATGATATTCTCTCTGAGACATAAAAATGGTTGAATCAGCTTGGGTCAGACTTAAAGGAAAAATGCTGACAAGCAGAAAATTGCAAAGCTTTGAAAAGTTATGAGCAGTTGGAAAGCATCTAGCACAGAAGTCTTTAGGTGACCTAACCTAGCTACTGCTAATACTCTGGCAGTAATAAACAGGAGCCATTTCCTTTGTCTCTCTCCTTTGGGTTTGTCTCCTGCAACATTGGTTGGTACTTGAATTCCCATGGTTTATAACAAAGCTATTGCCTGATATCGCAAACACAGTGACATTATTACAGAATTTACCCTGCAGCAAGATATGAATTAGAGTCAGCCTTAGCAGACACCAAATATTTACTTTAGAAAAGGAAAAGATATTATTTCATAAATCAAAAATTGTTCCCTTGGCCCTTAAAAGAAGTTTAAAAGCAACCTCGGTAATTACAAAATACAACATATAATGCCAAATCAATTGAATCCATGGCTGACCCATCCCCACCTCAGCACTCTGCCTATGACAGTGACTGGGTCCCACTGGTTGGAATCTCTGATTGCCATTCACTGCAGTGGATAGAGAAGTAGTGTTCAAAGGAGAAGCTAAATTCTTTTGGGAAACGAAATTAGGTGGCACAGAGCTGGTGTTTACGGAGCAGTCTCTCTTGTGTATCAGGTGTTCAAAATGTGACACCATCTATTCCTTCCCAGGTGCAGGATTTGGCAATTTCCCTTGTTGAACTTCATGAGATCAACATGATTTAGAATAAATAAGGAAAAAAACTAAGCTGGAAGGGGCCCCTGGAGATCTTCTAGTCCGCAGGCAACTATGGAGAAGGAGACCAATCAGCTCAAGTACCATAAGGCTGAGGTCTCTTGTCTCTTCTGGAAGGGTGACCTGCAGCCAGGATCCAAGCAAGCTCCATGTTCCTCACCAGCACACAGTCTATCCTGCTGCTGCTCCCCATCCACAGTCCATAGAGAAGCATAAAATCATAGGATCATACAATCATTTAGGTCGGAAAAGTCATTTAAGATCATCAAGTCCATCCATTAGCTGCCAGCTCCACCACTAAACCATGTCATGAAGTGTCACATCTCCACATATTTTAAATACCTCCAGGGATGGTGACTGCATCACTTCCCTGGGCAGCTCATTCCAGTGACTGATAACTCTTTTGGTGATGAAATTCTTCCTAATATCCATTCTAAACCTCCCCTGGTGCAGCTTGAGGCCATTTTCTCTTGTTTGATCACTTGTTATCTGTGAGAAGAGACCAACACACACTACAGCCTCATTTCAGGTAGTTGAAGAGAGTAACAAAGTCTCCCCTGAGTCTTCATTTCTCTGGGCTAAACAACCCCAGTTTCTTCAGTCATTCCTCATAAGACTTGTCCTCTAGACGCTTCCCCAGCTCTGTTGCTTTTCTTTGGACACTACATATCTCTGTAGCAGGAGGAAAGGAGGCCTGACAACAGTTCTTTACCTCCTCTCCACAGCAGTGTGGGCTGGGGGAGTAACAGGGAATGGGGGTTTCAATAGCCAGAAAGCCCTGCTCTTTGTGTCTTTGGCCAGTCCAGTACTTCTCAGGTCCTTAGTAGGTCTTGAGCTTTCCTTAAAAGGCAAGAGGTCCTGGTTAGGGTGATCTTTCCTGTCAAAGAGGCACAGGGTACCCTTGTGGTCCAGGTATCTGCTCCCACTGCACTGCCACAAGTCAGCACTCACTGGAGGAAAGCTGATGGAAGGAAGCAGAGGTGCATCCACACTGCAACAACCCCGATCCACCTCAGCCTACTCGGTTAAGCTGCTGGTGAAAGCAAGTTTGCAAACATTGACAGTCTGAAGTGCCAGCAGCAGCTGATGCCCAGCCCACCCAGAGCCACAGGGCGGGCAGCTGAGGCAGCCACATTTTCAAGAGCTGCACCAAAATCTACCGAGCTCACTTGCCAAAGACCTCAGTGGGGAATGAGAGTGCCAGCACGGCTGGGCCAGCTGCAGTGACCTTCACATGGCCAAGCTGGGCAAACCCAGCAGAGACCACGGAGGAGCCTGTGTTTCCCATGCCCCAATTCCTACTCTTGGGTCAAAATCCTGAAGTTGTCATTGTCCCCAGACTTTTCTATGTCCCTCTCGCAAGAACAGCAGAATCATTTGACATTTCAGAATGACTCTGCTGGTAAGGTCCTGGACTGCCAGCACAACAGCACCACAAAGTGATGTTGCAGGAGCAGATGCTCAGTTGAGTGCTGCTGTGTTCCTCCATGAGTCGGTGGACAGCTGGAGGGACACTCGGGGCTGGCTCTGACACCACTGACTTAAGAGAAAAGGCAGTTCTGAGGATAAATCAGGACCTGTTGGGATCACTGGATCCAGAATTCCCAATGCAGTGACAAAAGAAGGAGATTCAGCAGTGTTGCTCTCTTGGAGGATGCTTCTGTGTTTGCAGAGGGTCATCAAGAAGATCTCTGAGTTGGAGTTGTTATGAAGATGAGACTTTAACACAGCAAGTAGCTAACAAATAGCATGAGCAAATGCTTAATCAGAGGGAATGAGGAATCTTTGCCTCTCTATACATCAGGCTGCTTACAAACTGCTCCTCAGGTTGTTCTGCTTTAGAACATGGCCTTCCAGAGGACAGTGGCCTTGCCACGCTGACCAGCATTCACTCATGGGAGGCAATCCTACACAGGCAGAGAAGAGCAGGTGGATATTTAGATCTTCTCCAGCACTTGGGATGATAGATGGGGCAGGAAGTTACTGCATAGAACAAGGAAAGATCCTGACTCTAGTCCACAACAAGTTCTGAGCTAGATAAAAAACCCCAAAATCTTAATTAGCAGTAAGTATGCCTTGTATGTCTGGAGTCCAGGCACTGCGTTAGCACAGTGGACTGGGAGAGACAAGAGGAAATCAGGATAACTCCAGGGAGGAGTTCTCTGTCAAGGACCCTCACTTATGGATTCCCTTGAAAGGGTTAAATAGATCCTACAAGCTTCAACCATGACAAGATCACTTTTAGTAACTCTGGTGGATCTCGCTAACTTCTCTGACTGGACACACCGGGTACAGCTGAGGGAAATGAAACGGGAGGGTGCCTCCAAACCTGTTTTCTGTTTCACCAGCCAGGTGCTGTCTGAGGGTACAGGAGACACCAGAAATAGCTTGGACACTCTGGGGATGCTCTAAGTTGTGTATAGCTGTTGACATACTTGGGACACCACATCTTTCACTTGGTCCCCTGAAGGGCAAGGAAGGCTGATGTGAATTCATTCTACCACTGCTGCACTACCTCCAGGTGCTCAATAAAGGGCTACTTATTTTTTAAACATATCTATAATTCTGCACTCTCTTTGGACCCCTGCTGAGGCTGACACTTTCTTTTGCATAAACCTGAAAGAGGAAAGTCGTATGTCTGGTGCTGCCCTTCAGTCAAAAATCAGCCCTTTCATGCAAAACCTTCCTGCTGTCCCCTCCCCAGTTTTACAGGTCTTCAGTGTTGATAGAGATAATGATGCAGAGGAAGAGCCAAGGGACAGGCAGGAGCAGCCAGGACAACTTGTTTTTCTACAGCTGGTCATGCAGTATGAAATTGTTGTCAGAGCACTGTCAGCTTGGGAACAGCTATGAGTCCCTCTGCCACTGTGTTTTAATGAGGAGGCTCCCACAGATGCATGGGGTAGGGAGGTGGTGAGAGAGAGTTAGAGGACAAAAGAAAACAACAGAGAAATGTCAGTCTTATTAACAGGAGGTGACAGCCCAGCCAGAGATATCTTCCAGAGACATAGAGGGTGATCATATAAGGAGTAAATGCTGTGCAAGAGGCTGACACAGCAGGAAAAATGGGACTGAGAAGTAGCCTACAAGAGCATGTATGTGACATGGAAAGACACAGCCAGTGAGAAACAGGTACAGCTCCTTGTACGACAGACATCACATGGATCAGACCAACAAGGAGCAGCCAGAGTGTTCCTGCTGGCCAGAGAGCTTTTTAAGTGACCTGCCTCTTTCCATGAAAATGGCAACACTCTTCAGGACCTAACACCTTTGTAGAGGGCAAAAAGCCCAGCCATTGACCCTCTTAGAGCAGAGGAATCCTTATAGTTAGCATTCAGTCATCCCACCGGTTCATTCCCTCTAGCTCTTGATTGAGGTGGGAACCAGCAAGACGTTTACCACATTGCAATTAAGAAATGCCCTCCCTGGGACACCAGCAGTTCTAACTCTTGGATGACAGCTTGTCAGTGGTCTGTAGTAGTTTGCATTTAGCCATCAAAACCAACGCTCCACACTGCTGTGAGGACTCAGTTTGTGTGCACAGCCCTGGGGGTGCAGTGCCATTGAAATGCATAAGACACCGATACCTGCGTTTAGCTATAACCATCTCAAAGGAAACACTACCCCAGGAGCTTGTGGAAGCTTCTCTTTGTGCTTCTAGGATAGGATCCTCATGAGGGAGGCAGTGGCATTGGCACACCCTGGCACAAGCTGAATTGTGTGTTAGTGCAGGACCCTCCCCTGGGGCCTTCCCTGGTGACACGGGGAGGAGTGAGAAGCCACCAAACAGCACTATGCCCCTGAGAGAGACTGAAAACACTCACCCTGGAGTGGAATGTTCGCATCCTTTCGGGTTTTGCATTTTAAACTGATTTTCTACAGCTCCTCATATACTTCCTGTTGGTTATTATGGTTGGAAATATTAGATTCCAGGCTCTGCATGCTAATTCTTCCCTGTCATACTCTCCCTGCTCCTCTGCCCCTGGTGAAATGATCCCAGGGTACCATCCTCTTTGTTTCACAAATAATATTTGCTTGTAGAAGCTCATCTTTATTTATCAGGAGCTGTGTTGACAGGCCTTTAAAAACCAGCTGATCTCTGTTTCCTGCTTACTGAAAATCAAAAGAGCATGCAGGAAATCGGATAGAACAACCGTTAGATTAAATAAAAGCTGTCCCCTCCATCTCCCTTGATTCCCTAATCTTCTCCACAGCAAGTGTAATGCACAGTGTGTTAATCTATGGGACACGGGAGGCTGTGCACTCTGTGCTTGTGGGCTGGAATTATATCAACTACTCTGTAAGATAATTGAGCAACACAGTTTATTGTCCTCATCATTTCACAGCCTACAATGTCTTTCAGAGAGAGGTGGGGTAGCAGGAAGGAGAGGAAGGATTTACTGCAGAGCTAAGCCTACAGAGAAATTACAGTTCCTCCCACTGCCTCCATCTCTGGCAAAGGTGTTCCTGGCAGCCGTTGTTGCATGGCTCTGGCAGCAGGTAAAAGGGAAATTCCAACTTGTCCTATATAATTCTCATTCTCACTCCACCTACAAGATGTAGGCAGCCACAACCAAGGTGAATTTTTCATTAAGTCAAAAATGAAAAGGAGCGAGTAACATCTGCATACAAATCATGAGAGAACCTGACATTCATTTCCTGGATCACCAGAGCTCTACAGCTCTGCTCTCCCTCCTTCAAAGATTTGAGGTCTTGTACCAGATGTGGGTGCCTGCCTTCTCCTGTTGACTCCACCCCATCATCACCAGTTCATTCGTCCCAGGGAATGTTGTCTTTCTATACTTCAGTAGTTAAAATTCCCTCTTCACAGTTGCGTGTCCTGAGAAGACCTGCAGAGATAGTAGAGCAGAGACTGTCCTAAAGACTTGAGAAATGAGAGAGACATCATGTTTCAGAGACCTTCCCTGTTATATAGGCTAAAGAACTGTATTTTTTTACTCCAGGCCCCGTTTTTCTTTACCTATGTGATGCACTGAAGCTATAGACGATGTAAACCTCCCTTAGAGTTCAAAGTTACAGCCAGGTGGGCACTCTGCTGGACATGCTAACATCAGCTTGAAGTAGTCTGGAATTTCCCTTTGGACACAGATCCCCACAGCCCCTGGCCTGAAGGCTAACTCTCTACCTTGTGTCACAAGAGCTTTTTCTCCTACTTGCCCAGTCACTTCTCAATGTGGGTGAATGGCCCAGGACATGGGGACAAAGCTGACAGGATTGTACAAATTTGATTGGTGCCTGAGCCTTGTGCAGGCTGTGGGCACAGACTGGTGGCCACATCTCACTGAACCAGACCCTGCTATGAGGGAAGGGATGAGGTGTCAGTCTGACGTACCACAAGCCTGGATTTAATGGAAGAGGAAGGGTGTCCTGTGACCCCCCCCTGGTCCACTGGAGCATCATCCAAGCTGTTCAATGGAAACACAGTCCCTGCCCCAAGCCCTGGCTGATGCATCAATGCCTGCTCAGTTCACCAGCAGAGTCTGGTCTATGATAATCATTTTCGGTGGTGTGGCACCAAAATGTTTTCAGCTGTGATCCTTTGCTTGCTCTTTTGCCCTTCTCCTTGATGAGGGCAGCTTGTCCAGATGGCTAAAGCACACAGCCCCAGGGCAAAGGCTGTCCTTGAGGAGCTGCTGGTGTTGAGGATCTGCCTGGCTCAGCGTTGGAGCTCAGCTGCAGCTCTTCAGATGTAAAGCGAACTGGCTGGCAACCCAATTCCTCTGCACTGTGTGCAGAGTGTGAGGTATTTACCAATTTTCCATGGCTCAGGATTTTTGCTTCTAAATGCAGCAAACAAGACCAATAAAGCCAGCAGCCTTGCCTTATTCATCTTCATTGCTATTAAAAGACCCAGAACATTTTCAGCTAAAAGGGTGGCTGTATTTTCCTTTTAATGCTTTTGCCAAGGATGGCAATTAAAGAACAATCTAACTTCCAAGGAGAGCTCTGGTACACTAAAGGCTGTTATCATCCTCAGGTGGTTTCAAGGGTATGAATCACTTGGTTCTCTAGAAGTTTAGTACCTGCTGCCATGAGGTAAACACATTTTATCACAAGTGCATTACTCTGACTCAGTGTAATAAGCATGGCTTGTGAGGCACGGTTGTTCCAGTCTTAAAGCTGCTTAGCTTGACATCATGGTGTGATCAGATTCTTTGAAATACTACTGAGCAAGTTCATTGCCTTGGAAATCATTCTGAACTCACCTCACTGCTCTCGCTGTCTAAGAATCAAACAGCTCCCACCAGATCTCAGTTTCCTCAGCTCCCTGTGCCTTCAGCAAGGAGGGAGGAGGGTACAGGATTCTCCTGCCTTCTGAGAGACGGGGCAATCAGACCCAAAGCTCAGAGCTGGATCTCTGTGGTATTCACCAGAGCTGACTCTATCTCTTGCGGAGACCCCAGGAGAGGAAATCCTCCTCCCTAGGCTCAGTGCAGGGACCATGCTGACCAGATATAGATATATCTTTTCCATCCCTCAACAGGTCCCTTTGTGCAAAATGTGCATGCCTCCTTAACTCTCCACAAGATAAAGCAGCGTGGGGCCCTTGGCAGTGGCTGTGACCAGGGGTGACTGCAGAACACTGCTGTGAAGGGTTGGGAGGACCCAACCCCACACGTGCTGCAGCCTTCAAGAAGCCCTTGCGCTGAGCCCAGGGGAGCTCCCAATCAAGGACTGGGTCCTGTTACACTCTAACAGATACCAGCAGTTGTAGTGTTGCAATAGCTATGTGAAAAGGTTCAAGTGAGCAGAATTCCACTCATCCTGGTGGATGGGGAATAGACAGAGCCCTCCTGGGTGGAGGGCAGCTGAGAACTCCCAGCCATCCAGGAATAGGGCTGGGATACTGGAGCAGAGTTGTCCTGCTCTGTTTCACAGCGAGGTTGCACAAGCTTCTTCCTTCAGCTGTTCCAGCCACTCCCCTTGGAGAGCAGAAGTTTAAATAGAAGAGGAGCAATGCTTTCAGCATTCAAAGAGATGAGGGGCTTGGTCACTCATAAGAAGGACCTTTGGCTCCAGGATTGCTGCATGTTCATCACCTGGGGAAGACACTCAGATTTGAATGGAGCTCAGCAGCCTCAGGTGAACCTGGCAGAAAACTGCATTTATTTTTCTAAACGCTGTGCAATGTTACAATTTGACAAAAGGCCTTGTTCTCTGTGTCACAGAAAAGAATAACATCCCTACGCTTGCTGTGACCCTTTTATGTGACAGAGTATTAATTCCTGCTCTGATTGTACTGCTGGGCCAGGTGAGAAAGGCAGGCTGGCTGTGAGAGCAGCAGTTAGACAAGCCCCAGGAACAAAATTGGCACTAATGAGACCTTCACAAAGAATGGAAACTAAACAACAAAACCCCATATTTTGTTCTTCTACTGGGAACTAAACACAAGGCAATATTATTTCCCACAAATCCCGTATTTCATGAGCCTATTTTCTCCTGAAACATCTACATTTGCTGTGAAGTCATAAGGTTATTTTAAATATACATGTATGAATTTATCAATATTTGTTTATAACTATTTTAGAAATAAACACACACCTCCTTGTATTTCAATGTATTTGATCTCATTGTCTTTTTGTAATTGTGAATTTTTGGGTCATATTTATGTCACTTCCACTTTTCTCTGTGCAGCTACGAAAGACAGACAATTCCCCCAAATACAACCATGGGAAACCATGAGTCTATAATGTAGGACTTTAACTCCCCTACTTCCACAGATCCTCAATTCTTGATTATAGATTTGCAGTGGTCACCGATAAAAGCCATTTTCACTGAAGCTTAATTCATGTGGGAAATGTCAGGGGTGTTTTAGGAAGCTGATTTTTAAACACAAATTCCCTGTTTTGAAAGCAAAAGGATGTTTTTCTAGTTCAGAAATGCCCAACCAGAGCTGTTCTCACTCAGCAGAGTGCAGGGATTTTCCGCTGATGTTTTGACAGTGGCAGGATCCCCCATCACACAAACACCTTATTTGTTCATTTTGATAAAAGCAATAACAAACAAAATAACCCAGTTGGAAATAAACCTTTTGGGTAACATCTGTAACACATTGCTTGTCAGAAGAGGCACAGATCTGGAGCCTGCCTTGGAAGCACATCAGATTCATCCTATTGCTGAAGGATGAATTATATCCAAAACCCCCACAGACCAGGTGAATTCGACAATCACAAAAACTGCTCTGTGCTGAGTGCTCCTCATGGTACAGCCCACAGAGCCCATCTCTCGGAGGAAAATGGGCAGGGAGGTGAACACCCATCACTAAAATCCAGTTGATGGTTGGCCTCAGTGCTTGATTCCACATTTGGCAACTACTTTCCCATACCTCATTAGTTTAACCACTCATCCCTCCCTTTTAATGCTTGTCCTCGTGGGGTTCAGGAGGAGCAATAGAAAATAGAAACTCAATGGAAGTTTTGAGGATGTCTTCCACCAGGTCCTGCTGGCTGGTTGTAGGAATACCCTGGTCTTGTTCTTCCTGTTCACCAAAATGGTCTATGGGGACACCTGCTTCTGGCCTTTGTTACCTCTCCCAATTTCATCTGCTCTAAGTCCACCCTGTCCTCCCTGCACTGAGGTGGAAAACATGGCAGTGAAAGGAGGGAGCCCCCCCATATTAATATGTTAGCTCCAGGGTAAGACCAGTGGCTGAGCTGCCAACCCAGTCCCCAGGAGATCTTTCCTGTGAAAACGGAGCCTGGGATCAGGGTATCTCCCTCCATATATTCTGTTGAACTGGACCTTGGTTAGAGGGTAAGGAAACAAAAGATGATGAATTTCCAACAAAACCAGACATTTTTAATCATCTCTCTCTAATTTCCATACATTAGAGTTTACAAATAAGCCATGGTGAATTCTTTCCATGTCTGCTCTGTTGGCATCAAGGACTGTGGTACTGTGATCACAGCTGATGTCTGAGCACCAGCCACAGCAGGAATCAGTCGTTGTACTGGGGATGAGCTGCATATGGGTTGGGAACGACAAAGGGACTTTCCCAAGGGCTGCTGCTCATGCCTCAGCTCAAGAACTCTGCTCTTGCAGGCACACCCATGCATTCACATCATTCAGGAACTCAAATAATTTCTTATGTTTAAAGGATTAATTCATTACACATAATTCAATGCTTTTGATGAGAAGCCAGGATGGTTGTAAAATAGCACAGATCTGAAAACACCAGTTTGGAGGTCACAGGACTGCTGCACGTGGTCAGGACTCGAGAAAAGCAACCTCGTGCCTTAAGAAAGCCTCTTGAATACAGGCACGGTAGGGGAGCATTGCCTCCTGTCACATCCCATCTCCCTGAATATGAGGAATGTGATAATGAGCAGGAGGAGGGAGGTAAGGACTGGTGTTGCCTGTGATCGTGTCATACAATTTACACTTCACAGTACACAGATCCTGCAGTCAGTAATCACCACAGGATCAGAGCAACTATCACAAAGAACAATAACAAAACTATCTCTTTGCCAGCACTGCTGTCAGGGACAAGACTGGGACAGTTATTCTTATTACTGGTTTTATTTTAGTTTACACTGTTTGGGTGAGCTATCAACTCCATCTGTGGAAGTGTGATGCAACTTAACAAGGAGTTATATCAAAATGAAGATGAAAAGTTCTGTCTTTTGTTTGAAGGCAAAGTTCATCTTTATTTGGTCTGGCAGCACAATCCAGAGGACTGAGCAAGTTCCTGAGAATGACGCAATCAGGGCCAAAACCTTGTTGTCTGAGGAAAAAGCAGGGATTGATTAAAGTGGGAAAGGGAAATGGAGCAGCTAAAAAGCTGCCTGGGGAGCAGAGCTTTTGAAATACAGTCTGCTATATGGCATTTGGGACATTTGTTTCCGTCTACGAGCAAACCCAGGGATCTGAGATGGAAGCATGAATGCTGGGAATCATTGTGGCATTGGCATCAACTGCATGACAAGCAGTTTTACCAAAAATTCAATCTTTCAGTGACTGCAGAGGAGGGGAGAGTAACACCAATTAAGAAGCAAATATCACTCAGTTAAATGAAGGCTCATTAGCCCTGTACAGAGCATCGTGCACTGTGAGGATGAAGGAACATGGGACTGGAGGAGACTCCTCACAGCGTGACAAGTCCCCACTATTGAAACCAGCGAGGTGTACAATTCTTTTTGGAAATAAGTCTTTAAAAAGCAGTTAACTTTTGGCCCTTGGTGTTGGGCCCTGCTGGAAAGGCTGTTCAAGAGCTTGAAGGAAATATGTTCCCCTTAGAGCACAAATTATTTGCTTTGTATATCTGCTTATTCGGTTTTCCCATAATGACACAAACCACCTCTGCTGGTGCTCAGTCATCTCCCTCTGACAGTGCACAACTGAGGAGGCCACGGGGCACCACTTATCTTCATTAGGCAGAAGAGGAGTCGGAGCAGGGTGCTGCATCAGCTCAGAGGAGAGAGAACCAGCTAATTGCAGTCCCAAGTGGACGTTCAAAACTGAGTCAAATTAATGACTTTCTGGTTTCCGACTTTGTGTTTTCATACACAGCAAATGGCTCATTGGTGAAATTTCTCTCCTTAAATGAAAGGTGGGATGTGTAAAAACCTGTCAAGGGCACAAAGTAGCACCAGGCTCTTTGTCTCTGATATAACATCAGGTACAATCGTGAGCAGGGTGGAGGCACATTTCTGAGGAGAGGTTGGCTCAAGTACTGCATTCTGCATCCAATACGTTATGAAATGCTCCAGAGAGGACTCTATGTGGCCCCAGGCCTTCCAACAGCCTCCTGGAGTCCTCTTGTGGAGGGAATAGTTTTGCTCCATGCTAGCATAGACACGAGGGTTCTCATTGCTGCCCTCCTCCTGTGCAGCTGCCCAGGGGCTACTGAAGGACCAGTGAAGTGGGAGACCTGAGTTAGACGCCCGTTTACCCGCAGCTTTGTGATGAGCTGTGGAGTGCTGTAAATGGGAGTAGCTGCAGTGGAAATTTGCAGAAAAGCTTTCAAGGTCCAGAACAAGAGAAAGCAGGAGGGATGGGTGTTTTCAGGTTACTTTTTGCAGCTCTCACCTAGGAAAGAGACCAGTGTGTTCCACCCCATTTTGTGGACCTTTGTGTTTCACTCGGTGGGTGATTCATTTCAAATCCATAGAGAGGAGGATCATCTCCTTGAGGAACCTTTAACTATCGTCACAAAATAACACTTGAAAGAAGAACCAGTAGGTAACATGAGGCAGGGAATGATCTGCTATAGGAAAGGGGACCTCAGGCCTGCACGAAGACAGGAGAGCTGAGGTCACCAGTGACTGAGCTGAGGAACAGGAGGACTCCTTTCACACTTGGTAGATGAGCAATTTTTTCCCTTACTTCAGCATAATGTTTATGTTTCACTAAAGCTTCTTCTGAGCTTGGGGAATAATAACAAACCCTTATTTGCAGATCAGTGGGATATTGAATCTCCAACTGCTTTATAGACAAAGTTATTGAAAGAAAAGGACTGAGACACATCCAGTTATATGCTCCCCTGCAGGCAAACAACGAAATCCTCAGGCAGAGCCTGGAGAGAAAATCATGGCACAATGTCCTGCATCAGTGAACTGACCGAGGAAAGATGACTAAAATGTGAGCTGATATCTGGTTTTCCCCAGGCACAAAAGGTTTTCTTCTGCCTCTTTTTCTTCTTGATTTGGGTTCAGTCAGAAGCCAGGCAGCTTTGGTGAAACTGATTACTTTTGAACATGACCCATGATAATGACAAAAGAATTATAGTTTCTTTCATATAGGGAGAGACTGAAAAGATGGACATCCTAGAGAACAGAAGGCTCAGGGACATCTTTTCAATGGGCAAAAATGGCCACTGGGAGGGACAGAAAAAGCAAGAGCCAGACTCTTCTCAGAAGCACCCACTAACACTAGAGGAGGGAAGGGGCACTCGTTTTAAACACAAAATTCGCTCTGAACACACAAAACGTTTCTTTCAGTGAGGGTGACCGAACATTAGTGCTGGTTGCCCAGAGAGATTGTAGGTTCCACCTGTGGAAATACTGAAAATTCAGCTGAACATGGTCCTGGATAACCTGCTGTAGTTGACCTTGCTTGAGCAGGCAGGGATTTAACTCAATGACCTTGAGACATCACTTCCAGACTAACCGATTCTATGATGATGAAGGTCCACGTCTACAGGAGGCAACTAGGATCCCAAATCCTACTGGTCATATCTATGGGGAGCTTGACCTATGACAAACCTGGGGGGATCATTCTGTTTTTCAGGACAAAACATTAAATTTCACATAACTGCTGCAAGGATGACTCTTTCTAAAAGGTGAACAGAACATACAGTCCATGGTGAAACTGCGAAGAAAACAGATCCAGCAGTGTCCTCCAGTCACAGGAAAGATCTACTGTTGGACAACTGCATCCATGACTCTGCAAGGATCTGCAGAAGCACCTGCATTATCAGAGCCAGCTCTGCCTTGGCTTTGTGAGGGCCCTGGCTCCTGTGGGCTTTGGCACAGAGTGGTTCCCCCCCGAACAGCCCAGTTAGCATTAGCTGATTTACAGCAGCAGCAGCCCTGAACAGCAAGAAGCAAAACACAGCATCACAGCGGTTTGTGCTGCCTACTGCTTTGTTTCTGAACATCATAATTGCAGTCCCAGGGTGATACTGTCAAGCTTGGAGTTAGTAATTTTTCTGCAGCTATTAGAGCTGAGCACTTAATCCAAAAAGAAAACATCAGAGCCCCCTTTGAGCCAGACGTCAAACCCTTCACTTAAGAGAGTAAATGTCCCAAGAAGGCAGCCATTTGCTCAAGCCATCACGCTGTGGTCACCATTTGTCCAGCAACTGAAGCATGACAGTAGGGCAGGCACAAACATTGTGGCTTTTGCCATCACCAGCAATGCTAGACAGCCCACACACCCATCAGAGGGATGAAAATCTGCTGTTCACAAATGCACAATCCATGGGGAGGAGGTGAAGGGCGGGAGAGAGGAGGCAGAGCAGCTCGGTGGGGGAACCCGAGGCATGTGTGAAGCCTCGGAAAGACTGAAAGGGAGTTGGAGATGTGAAGAGCTGGAAGGTGGAGATGGGAGGTATCAAAATAAGTCTGCAAGACAGCAGAGGTGCAAAAAGAGAAAATGGGACTGGGACAAATGAGGTGAGAGCACTTTGATAGCTTAACCGTGTCATCTGACAGCATTTGTGGGGCTCCTAGTTTGGCAGATGGCTCCAGACCACTCTGGTTAACTGACCCAACAAACACACCTGACACAGCCTAGATCCACTTTCTGGCATCGGGGTTGTGAGGCAGAATGCCAGCACTTTCTAGGGTTTGACAATAGCAGCAAGTCATCAGCAGAGTTTTTCTTTCCAAAGACATGCCCTGCTGGGCTGTCCTCTAGATATACAGACCCATCTCTTTGTACAGACTTGATTTGATTTGTGTGAAATGACTTCTGGAGTTTCATTCCTGGTGTTGTTCAGGTTTTAGGGATTTGTTAAAAACAATTTCTCCAGAAACTGTCACTAATGAAAATTTCTGTTCTATGTATTTTAATTTGAAAATGCTGGTAGGGAGAAGACAAGCAAAGTATTTCACAGATATTCTCTTTTCCCCCAAATCTTCAATTTTGCTCTTTTCAGCTGGAAAATAAGAGTATTTGCATCTACTTTCTGTGACTGTGAGAATGTGAAGAAAGTACTGCTTGCAGAGAGAAAGTTATAGGCTCTCAAAAGTGCAAGAGGGCCAAGGAGTTACTTGGAACATTTTGTGAAAAAGTAGTCATTTCTTCAAGTTGTTTTCCCTTACTGTCTGTGGTTTCTGTGGCTTTCTCACTGAGAGAAACATGGAGGAGGCAATGCAAAAACTAAACCTTGCAGTTCGAAAACAGAGATAAAAAACATCCCATTCCAAAAGAAAAATGTTGGGTTTAGTTTCCAGCTGTTGCCTGGAAACTTAACTGCAGCGCATTTGACAGTTTTGTCTCACTTACTTAGAAATTTCCCCTGGGAAACCCTCCCTGTTTTCAATCAGCTCCACTTTTTGAGCTTCCCATGTCACTAAAACCTCCGCTGACAACTCGTTCCATGGCAGAAACCAGCCAGAGGATTTTTCATAAGCCTCATCGGGAATTGTCACCGTCACAGCCCAAACCCACCACTCCCTGCTCTGTTCTCATTGTCAAAGGAGAGTAATTGATTCCCCTAACATTCCACTGACTGTTTGTTTCAGAATCTTTGTACCAGAGATTGATTTTAATGAAATGTTCTGCTTTTACACACATGAAATATCTCAAATTAAGTTTTTGAATGTGAAATAACAGTTATCGAATCCTGCCAACCAAAGGCTGTCAGACCAGCATAGATAGAGGCTGGGGGAATGGAAATAGGAGAAGGACCCTCCTGTCCCTTGGGAAAGGTTCAAACCTGCACGTTATTATACCATCTTTGAATTCTGCCTTCTTTTGTTCTTATAGGGCTTTACTGGCAATATAACACAGGTGATAAAAGTATCCAATTTTTCCCAGGTAGCCTTGTCTCTAAGTGCCAAGTCCTCATTTGCCCATAAGTTTCATGAAAACTGGTTTGGTCCCTCATCCATTCACAGTTATCACAAACATAGTTTTAGATAACCTGGAAAAGCAGAGAATCACAGAACTACAGACTCATAGAATAGTTTGGGTTGGAAGGGACCTTAAAGACCATCTAGTTCCAAGGCCCCTGCCATGGGCAGAGACAATTCCCACCAGACCAGGTTGCTCAAGACTCCATCCAGCCTGGCTTTGAACACCTCCAGGAATGGGGCATCCACAACGTCCCTTGGCAACTTGTGCCAGTGCCTCAGCATCCTCATTGTGAGGAATTTCTTCCTAAAGTCTAATATAAATCTCCCCCCTTCCAGTTTGAAGCCATTCCCCTTGCTCCATGCTCTTGTAAAAAGTCCCTCCCCAGCTTTCCCGTAGTCCTCTTCAGGTACTGGAAGGTCGCTATGAGGTCTCCCCAGAGCCTTCTGTTCTCCAGGCTGAACAACCCCAACTCTCCCAGCCTGTCCTCACAGCACAGGGGCTCCAGCCCTTGGATCATCTTCATGGTCTCCTCTGGACCTGCTCCAACAGTTCCATAACCTTCTTAAGCCGGGGATTCCAGAACTGACAGGAAGCTCAACATGAGCCAGCAGTGTGTCCAGGTGGCCAAGAAGGCCAATGGCATTCTGGCCTGCATCAGGAACAGTGTGGTGAGCAGAACCAGAGAAGTTATCGTCCCCCTGTACTCGGCACTGGTCAGGCCTCACCTTGAATACTGTGTGCAGTTCTGGGCCCCCCAGTTTGGGAAAGATGTCAGGATACTGGAATGTGTTCAGAGGAGGGCAACGAAGATGGTGAAGGGGCTGGAGCACAAGCCCTACGAGGAGCGACTGAGGGAGTTGGGGCTGTTTAGTCTAAAGAAGAGGAGGCTCAGGGGAGACCTCATTGCTCTCTACAACTACCTAAAAGGAGGCTGTAGTCGGGCAGGGTTTGGTCTCTTCTCTCAGGTGACCAGTGACAGAACTAAAGGGCGTGGACTCAAGCTTTGTCAGGGGAGGTTTAGGCTTGATCTTAGGAAAATATTCTTCCCTGAAAGGGTGATTGGCCATTGGAATGCGCTGCCCAGGGAGGGGGTGGAGTCGCCAACCCTGGAGGTGTTTAAGGGGAGACTGGATGAGGCACTGAGTGCCATGGTTTAGATGATGGTTGGTGTTGTGTTGGGTTATAGGTTGGACTTGATGATCTCAGAGGTCCTTTCCAACCTTGTGATACTGTGATACTGTAAACTGTACACAGCACTCCAGGTGGGGTCTCAGTTGAATCCTGATGTGAAATCTGCTGATGATATTGGTTGTTTAGGGGACAGCGGTTTAACAAGGGCTCAACAGGGAGAATTACAGGTGGACTTGCTAACTGGTCAGTGAAATAGTGACTCTGTAGAGTCATCTGCTTGAGGGGAAGTTATCCTAACCTGACACGTAACGTGGTGAGCTCTGAGCTGGCCATCATGGTGTGGGTATGGGCCACTGCAGAAGAATTACGAGGAGACTGGGCGATGCACATTGTTCAGACCTCCCACACTGCTGCACAAAAACATGCTGTAAAAGTAACTATTTTTGCTCTCCAGCAACTCGAATGTGAACAATATCACACCCCCTGCTTCCCTGCTCACTGACCACATGGACACAGCCAGGTCAAGGCACGGATGAGGCACCCACCTAAACCAGAAAAGCTCAGATGCGCCAGGCCCTGCGCCCCTTGCCAGGGGCCACAGCTCAGGGATCCTATGGGCACCTCCCGATTGCTGCGAAGGCCCGATCGCTCGCGCTGGGCAGCCCCGCGCAGGCCGCGAGGCAGTAAAAGGCCCTGTTCAGTGCCCCTGCCCCGCGCTGTCTCTGCACATCCCACCATGCTGGGGGGGGTGAAGCCCCTGTCCCTGCCCCTGGCACAGCGAGTGGGGAGAGAGGCCCGGGGTGAGAAAGGGGCAGGGGAAGGGGAAGGGGCAGGGGAAGGGGAAGGGGAAGGGGAAGGGGAAGGGGAAGGGGAAGGGGAAGGGGAAGGGGAAGGGGAAGGGGAAGGGGCAAGAGCAGGGCAGGGGCAGGGGCAGGGGCAGGGGAAGGGGAAGGGGAAGGGGAAGGGGAAGGGGAAGGGACAAGGGCAAGGGAATGGGAAGGGGAAGAGGAAGGAGAAGGGGAAGGGGAAGGGGCAAGAGCAGGGCAGGGGCAGGGGCACGGGCAGGGGCAGGGGAAGGGGAAGGGGAAGGGGGAAGGGGAAGGGGAAGGGGAAAGGGAAGGGGAACGGGGAAGAGGGAAGGGGAGGGGAAGGGGCAGGGCCAGGGGCAGGGGCAGAGAAGGGGAAGGGGAAGGGGAAGGGGAAGGGGAAGGGGAAGGGGAAGGGGAAGGGGAAGGGGAAGGGGAAGGGGAAGGGGAAGGGGAAGGGGCTGGGCAGAAGCAAGGGCAGGGGCAGAGGCAGGGCAGGTTCTTCATATAGTGGAAAGCAAAGGTCAGGACATTGCAGCAGAGCAATGACAGCTAACAAAACAAAACAAAAAGGCATAAAACATTTTCTATCTCTTGAGAAGTAATGAAACACAGAATAGTTCTGCAACCACCTCAGTGTAGCATTGTCTTCAGTGATGGAGTAAGAGTGAGTATAAGCACTCCTATCACAGCATCTACCCACCAAAAGGCTCCAGTCATGCTGAATTTTCACTTTCGTCATTCTGCTGTTTATTTTCGAAGACACTTGTCAGTGGATTATGCTGTAAAGCTGATGAAAAAAAGAGGCTTGAACAGGAGTTTTTTCAATCATACTAAACCTGACACACATGACTAGAATGATGATCTTCTTTCCTCAGAAGAACTAGGAACTGAAAGTCCCGATTCTCCTTGGCAAATAACCTGGGCCCATCTCCAGGTTTTGGAGTTCTTGTGCAAAAATAATTTCTAATCATGACATCCAAACATCACTAGATCTTTCTGATCCTGATCTGCCATGGGAACTGGAAACACTTTGGATTTCCTTATTATGGTGCCCAAAAAAGTCAATATTACAGCCCATCCTTCTGGAGAGACCTCATTGCATAAAATTTGGCTCAGTTGTTCAGACTAGAGCAGCAACGTTTACTATGAGACACTTATGCAAGAAATTAAAAGCATTGGATATATCTCTCACCTAATACACAAAAGTGGGAAAGCCACCATCTATGGCAGCCTATACATGGAATGCAAAGCTGTGCAAGTCTCCATTAGTCCTCAGATATGCCACACTCATGAAGAATTTTCTGGAGGAGGGTATCACAGCTGTTACTGGCTGATGCTGGTTTGGACTGGTGAATAATTTCTGCAGTTTTGCAGCAATCTGTTCTTAAGAAAAAGAAATCTGCAAACTAATCTTGAAGAGGCAACTTTAAGGGCAACTTTACAAGATTATGGTTCCTGCACTCTCAGTTGACTCAGTCAGAGGTCCACACAAGGGGGAAGGAAGTCTGCCTTGGTGTGAAGAAAGGCCCATTCTGCCCTATATCCTGTGTCTAGAAGGAGTCAGAGTGCATACTTAAAGAAAGAGAGAAGCCTTTCTCTATGTCCTCCTCTTTGCTTTCAGTCTGTAGCTTAGGCAGCTTCTGAATGGGAGATTATCAATTATCATTTAACAGGTCTCCATAGGTGTTTAATTGCTTTGCAGATTCATGTGCCATTTCAGTTCTCACAACATCTTGTAGAAAAGTGTTCCACAGTGTAATTACAAGTCAAATGGAAAATAAACCTTTCTTTTTCCTCCCTAACTTGCTGTCATGTGTAACAAATCATTCCTTCTTGGTTTGGGGTTATAAAAAACAGACTCATTATGTCTTTTTATTCCATTCCGTACCACTTATGATCTTGAAGACTGTTATTGTATCTCTCAGGATACTTCCTGGTGGAAGAGTTCCTTCCAGTTTCATCTTTCCCCTATGGAGATCAAAGTATACTTTTGAACATCCTTCTTGCTGTCCCCTGTATTTCCCTAGTTCTGCACTTACTCCTACTTGATCTTGTTGAAATCTTCCATCCGTCTCCACTGCATCAATCAAGTCACCCTTCTACACATGCTCCTTTTCTCCTTTAAAGAGCATTAATGGGTCTGCAAGACATCACTTCCCCTGATAAATACCTTTACTTTTTGTCATATTTATCCATCAGCCTGCCAGTTCCAAACTCAACGAGGATTTCAAACTATTCATTTCATTAATTTGAGACAATTCCTTCAAATCATATCCCACAAAGAATCCCTGCTAGAATTTCCCTAAGCTCCTCCACAGCAAATACCAATATGAAGAATTCATTTAGCTTTTCTTCTCAAAGCTTATCTTCTTTGAGCCTTTCCTTTCATGCCTCACTCGTTTATCAGCCTTGAAGACTCTCTGGCAGGGCTTCTGCTGTGGATGTATTTCAAAAGGTTACAAAGGTAGTTTTTATACTGTTAGCAAGTGGTTCCTCGAAATATTTCTTGGCCTGTCTTATTTTACATTTATCTTGTCAAAGTTTATGCTCTTTCCTATTTTCCCCATTTAGACCTAACATACAATTTGGGATTTGCAGCAAGCTGGTGCTTTGTGCCATAAGCTATAGCGAGTAAAGAAGTACAACCGCTCTTGAACAGAAATGTCGTTGTGGTATCCCTCAAAACCTGGATTAGAAGCGATAAAAGCCAAACCTGCCATCACCTGGGAAAGACTAATCATCAGGGCAGTGTTGGGATGTGGGTGAGTAGTGTACTTGTCAAGGATTGCCCTCTGCTTGCCATCTACAAAAGGCAAGGCTGGAATCCACCCAGCCATGCTGTAGATCTCAACATGAAATTCAATAGCCATGGTTTGCCTTTATAGGTGGTATGAGTCATGCCCTGGAAATGCTCATGTCTCTTGTATGGCTCCAAAGGGAGTTGAAGGCAATGTGCTCAGGCAGAGATATCTGCCCCAGAGACACCTATACCATGGGAGATGCTTCTCATTCCCCCATTCTGAGGACAGCTCCTTATTCCATGTTCAGTAGCTCTGGGCACCTCAAAGAATGCTTCAGGCTAAATCACTAACAGAAGTCCTTGGGGAGGACAGGAGGAGGCCTTTAACTCAAACAGAAACTTTAAGGCAGTGTGTATGAAGATGATATATGTTCCTAAGCCTCTAGCTTTTTTTTTTTGTGGAGGAAGTTTTAAGATGAAGAGCTCTTGCATGAAAACTCAGTCCCCCAGGGTGGTATTGGTCAGATGTTCTGACAGCTTGAATGCTGCCTGACAGATGAAGAGACTTCTCAAGGTTCTGCTAACGTACTCTAACTGGGTTACCTGTATTTGGACTTTCTAATTACACTTTATTTCTATCCTAACTTTTTTGCCATGAGTTCAGGGTGATTTCAAGGTAAGCAGAAAGCAGAAGGAATGTGCTGGTCCCCAGCTGTTACGACCCCAGCTCTGGAGACCTTTCCTTGAGATCCACAGCCCGGCTGCTGCTCTCTGGAGCTTCAGCCTAAGTTGTATCACTTCCTTTTCCATCTTGATGGTGTTCCCATGTCCTCTGACCTCTGCTCGCTGCCTCCAGCTGATGTTATCAGCATGGTCTTCAGAGAGGAATGTCTTCCCTGCAGGACCTGAGCTGTAAAAACTGTAACCAGTCAGGGCTGTAGATTTTCTCCACCATGCCAAATCTTACAGATATGGGGAAGCGTCCTTCACCACAGGAAGATCAGACATGGAGGTCTTGTATGTTTTTCCTTTTACCAGGGTCAGTATCACCCTCCCTCCACCCTCCTGTATAACTGCTGTAACAGGAAAGCCACCCACCTAGCCCTCTATCCCAGGGTCTCAGGAGATCCTTCTCACAAGCAGAGCATTAAGCTCTCTTAAGGCTGCAGGGGCTGTTGGAGCTGATGGACCCCATGGTAACGTAGAATGCTGGAGAGTCAGAAAGATCAGGGCATTGCGGTCAGTTGTGGGTAAAGGTCATGGATGATGCTGGCTTTTCTGGTATCTGGGCTACTGCTTGCTTCACAGCATAGACTGTGGTCAGTCCTATGGAAAGCCTGGCTTGGTCTAAGTCCTTCACATCATCCTGGTGCCCCCAAACTCTGCAGCTGACTGACAGCATCTCATTCTCTCTTGTGAGCCACACTGCTACCCCAGGGCACAAGCGTAGGGAAAGAACTTTCCAACCCATACTGAACCTCTCCCTGTCATCAACTGCTTCAGATGGAGTTTGTGTTTCATCACAGCAGCTTTTCTTGCCCAGCAGAGGATCTTGTATTTCTGTTTGCAGGAAGATAAAAAAAAAAAAAACCAATATTTTCCAAATAAAACCTTTTCAGAAAGGAATTTAAATTCCTGAAACTGTGTTGATGAGAAGCCAGGTCTGGGCAGCAGCTGCAGTGGGTCCTTGTCAGTGCCTTCAGGGAGCAGTAAAGCCTTATTGCACTGGCAGGTGCATTTAGAAACATCTCATCCCTTTTGTACGTGATGCTGCAGCTTGGCTGGGAGTTGTAGCATCTGTAAATGAAAAAGTTATGTGAGAAAAATGGCTGCTTACCTGGGAACTGGCAGTTTGTCCAGGATATTAACACAGCCCTCCCCAGGAATCAGCTTCATCTGATTTTGCTACTGGAAGATAAGGATAAGGAAAAGTTGATTCATCGGAGGAAAAGAGGCAAGAACTGTTAGCCTGTACCTCTGCAACAGTTCTCATTGTGGTGGCTTTGGACTTCTGTGGAGTTACACAATTCTGTTTTATAAGGACATGTGACTGTTTCATTACAGAAGGCAAAATTGGCAGGTAGGAGATCCTGGAACAAAGGAGGTGCCACCTGCGGTGAGTCCAAACACTGGTGCACATTTGTTAGAGGAGCCTTGTAGCATCTTTTGTCTCCAAGCATTTTTATCCTAGCTGGAAAACACACATCAGCCAGACAGAGGTGCACAAGAAAGGCAATGATACACTAATTATCAGTCACACCCCACAAGAAAGGCCATGTTAGGAATTTTGGAGGGTGTTGCCTGCTCTGAGAGGAGGGCAAGTCCTCATTAGCAGTTTCCTAGAGCCCAGAGCTATCTGCAAGTGCCAGTGTGTAGCAAGAATGGGGTTGCACTGCAAGGGGCAACAACTGGGGAGTCAGGAGTGGCAGCAAGACAGGTTGGGTCAGTGTCCTGGATGGGAGAACATAGTCTCACAGCACCCAGGCAAGGTGAGCAGAGCAAATCCCAGGGAGGCATCAGTGTCAGTCAGCTGTCCTATGACCATCAGATAGGTTCAGAGTGACAAGGATGGCTTCATTGTCAGCTCACAAAGCCCTATAAGCATGATGGGACAATGTAAGAACAATACCAGGCACAAAACTATGCACAGCATTGCCTGGGCTGAGCGTCAGTGGCTCTCCTGGATCAATGGGTATGTGAGGAAGAGGTCCCACATGAGGGTGGACAGGACAATTGCTGTCTGTTGCTGAATTGAAGGCAGGGATAGGTCTTCCACTTCTGGTGGGAAATCACAGAGGTTTGTGATCAAGTAATCACTCCAGAAGGGCTGGTGGATGGCATTCAATGGGGCTGCCCTGTTCCCCAGACCATAAGCAGCTCTTGCCCAAATTCTCTCCAGCAGAGCTTCAGCTGTTAGGAAGAGGAGGACTCCTGGGAGTTTTCTGTGGCTTTGAATCATCCAGACAAACCAGAAGCACCTCGGGCCCATCTGTTGGTGCCAGAAGGGCCTTCATTTAAACCAAGCAATCCCCCCACAAATGCATCTCAAAGCTGTTCCCCAGCCTCCTTCACACTTCCAAATCTTGTTTTCCATGGCTGCTCAGAACTGAGAGGAAGGAAATTTCAAGGGTTTTAAACAACCATTTGCAGTTAATTTGGCGAAGCCTCACCAGGCAATTATCCCTGGAGGCACTGGCAGCACCCCAGGATGTCCATGCTCTTGGCATCAGACCTGCCTTGCTCTGGCTCACTCGCTGCTCCAGGGTGCAGGGAGGGAGTCGTTTTACACGGTTAAGTAGCCAAGACACTTAATTTAAAGTGAAGTGAAAATAAATGGGTGACTGTAATCAGTTATTACAGTTTATTAGGAGCTCATATCCTTTGGCAGATACTGTCTTTATTCAGTATCTAATGAGATTAATAACTTCTTAAGCAGGCATGTGACAGCAAAGAGTAATTAAAGTTCACAGCTGGGAGACAGGTGCTCCCTTGCATATTCTTTTTTTTCCATTTTTTTTAAAGGACATTTTTTTCATGTCTCTCCTATATTTTCTGCTGACTTATTGGCAAAGGAAACCAATAAGTTATTGTGACAGACACACAGTGGCTACTTCTTTAACTCACCCTAACAGGCCAACAGCATCCTGGTTTGGATCAGCCATGGTGTGGCCAGCAGGAGCAGGGAAGGGGTCGTGTGTCTGTACTCAGTGCTGGTGATGCTGCACCTCAAATCCTGCATTCAGTTTTGAGCCCCTCAGTACAAGAAAGAAATTGAGGGGCTGGAGCATGTCCAAAGAAGGGAACGGAGCTGGGAAAGAGCTGGAGCATAGGAGTTATGGGGAACAGCTGAGGGACCTGGGGCTGTTTAGCCTGGAAAAGAGGAGGCTGAGGGAAGACCTCATCGCTCTCTACGTCTCTCTTAAAGGAGGTTGTAGCAAAGTGGGTGCTGGTCTCTTCTCTGAAGTAAAAAGCAATAGGATAGGAGGAAATAGTCTCAAGGTGTGCCAGAGAGGTTTAGGTTCAATATTAGGAAAGATTCTTTCACTGAAAGGTTTACTAGTCTAGGTTTAACCACGTTTGAGTGAGAGATGGTGAGGAGCATGGTGTGAACATTCCCTTCCAAATGTCATCATTCACCTTGTCCATTTATCATGTTTGTTCTCTACAGTGGTGAAGGACAAGACATTTTCTAGTGTCAGGACACTGGAGGACTGATACAGGGTTTGGGAGTTGATTCAGTCTTAAGACACAGGAATTAGAAAACTTCACTAGATTCCTAACTCAGAAAGTTGGGTAGGATTACGAAAAGCAAGAGAAAAACTCCAGGAGAAGCAAGTGCCTTGTGGCATCTGTGTTAAAAAGTTGAGTATTGAGCTGTGCAAACAACACTGCCTCACTTACATTTTTTCTTGACAGGTCAACAAACAACAAATCCTCCAGGCAAGACAACAGGAAGGAAGAGTAGTAAAATCAAAGCAGGGCACACTGCTGTCTTCAGACCAAGTTCTAAGAAACTGAGCAGTAAGAACCAGGAGTCTTTCAAAGATTCATTTGCCTGTGCTGTTCCCAGTCTCTCAAAGAGGAAAGACTGGCATTTGGCAAGCTTCCACTGCCCCTGACCTTGTAAACTACTTCAGCTTTTGCTGTTATTGCAAACTTCATCATTGAAAGGGACCTAAGGAAGTTTAGACAGCCCATTTACTGTCCATTGTTAGTGCACTCATTCCTGCAAGATTAGCATTGCAAATTACTAACAAGTGACTAAACTCATCTTGAATAAAATTTCCTGCAAAGGAGTGTGCTGTGTTCTCCAGTCCTATGAAAGACCATGGGGAACAGGAGAGAGCCGAGGGCACAGGCCATGAATATCAACATCAACCTCACAAGTACAATAGTGGGGTGGGATGTGACAAACTGAAGCCAGTAAGCATCAGTCAGGACCTCAAACCAAGGGATTCAATCTGCCTTCTTCTGGCCATCTGAAACGTCAGCGAGGCTGGTTACATTACCACTCTCACCTGTATTGCATGTCTGAATTGCTTTAATTAAATGACTGTCTCATGTTTAATGAACCTCTCAATTTCCACTACACACAGCACAACTGCACTGTTTATGATGCTCTATTACACTGGCTCTATGTGATCTGTCAAGGTCAGTTTAGAGGGATATTACTTACCAGACAGGCATAAATCCCTAGATATTTACAATCATTGAAGTAGAAAGCTATTGCAGGATCCTATTTCAGTAACACAAGCCTGCCAGTCTGCACTGGATCTGGGGTTGTGTTCAAACACAACCTTGGTGTGTAACCAAACTGCTTGAGTGGTGCAGCTGTGTTCAGATGGCACAGCTGGAGGCAGAGGTGCTCTGCGCTAGATGTGGGGCACGTGAGCCTCTTGGCTGGAGTGTCAGGCTGGTCTGATCCAGCTGAGGGCTGCCATTCATTCATAGAAAGAAACCCCACCATCTTTCCAGGTTTTTCAGGGCTACTTCAGTAGCTTTCAGTAACTTCTCATGGAAGATGTCCCTGCCCTTGACAGGAACTGAATGTTTTTTAAGGTCCCTTCCAGCCCAAACCATTCTATGATTCTACTTATGTCCATGTCTAACATAATGCATGTAGATCAGATTAAGGGTGTCTACCTAAAAATACTCTCACTTTGGGCTTTGCTCCCCTGTTGAGGCACGTGAATAAAATTTATTAGCAAAACCAGTGGCAGTTTAGGTGGATGTGACAGCAATTTCTCACTGTTGTGTGAGCAGGGATAACTTCAAGACTCTTCATACAGTAAATGTGTAAGTTCTCCTTTTAAGAAGAGCTAACTAGTAAAATGGTATTTCCTGGAAGGAGTGAAATGCAAATAGTCTGCACATCTTGCAGACACCACTTCCTTTCTGTGTGCTTTGAAGACCCATGAAGGTTTTTATTCATACTTCAAAATTTTGCAGAATTTTTTTGTTCTATTCTCCAGGTTTCCTGAATTTCCTGCCTTATCTACACCACCAAGAACCGGTCCTAGATGCTGCCCTGGGCCATCCTGCAATGGTGAACGTGATGTCTGCCTGTGAGCTGTGTACAATGTGTGCTGCTGTGAACACTTTGTTCATTTATAGAGTACTGTGTGTCTCAAAAATGTGTTCTCCGATAAGTGTTTTATATAATATTTATGTTATTCAAACACAGGAGAGATCACTTACAACATGACAGAACACAACTGATGTCTCTGCCAGTGCGAGGTGGGTTTTGCTGCAACATCAGTAGAAAGTGAATTAGCTCCTGAGTGAGAGTTCATACAGTTTCTGGCTGTCATTTCCATCCAGATTTTGACTATGCTCACATCTTCTTTCTTCGAGTGATGAAAAAGTTCTACAAGTCTCCGGTCAGCACCAGGTGTGTCAGCTATGGATGCTGGAAATGGAGCACAGAGGTGGTCAAGCACTTATAGAATCATAGAATGGTTTGAGTTGGAAGGGACTTTAAAGATCACCCAGTTCCAACCCCCTGCCATGGGCAGGGACACCTCCCACTGGATCAGGGGACTCAAAGCCCCATCCAACCTGGCCTTGAACACCTCCAGGGATGGGGGAGCCAAGACTTCTCTGGGCAACTTCTGCCAGGCCCTCAGCACCCCCACAGGAAAACATTTCTTCCTGAGATCGCATCTCAATCTCTCCTCTTCCAGGTTTAAACCATTCCCCCTCATCCTTTCCCTGCAATCCCTGACAAAGAGCCCCTCCCTAACTTTCCTGTAGGTTCCTTGCCTCTGGAGAGAAGACTCCTTGTGGCACCAAGGTCATAGGCATCATCAGTCTCATGTTTTCTCTCCAGTTTCTTCTTTTCCTCTCTCTTTCCTTCTTCACCAAATTAGGAATTATCTCAGATGTCTGTAACCTCTAGTGAGTCAGAAAAAAACAATGGGCTAGACTCCAAGAAGGGGGGAAGGAAATTAAATCACTGTGGTTCTGAACAAATACTTTAACCTCCGTACCTCCCAGTGACACGCAGGGTCAAGTCATCACCTCCACACCTCCCAGTGACATGCAGGATCAAATAATAACATGCTTTCATCTAAGGGAAAGAGATACCCAAGCTGCAACTGAGGCACTGATGTCCATTTTCTAATGACAACTAATGAACACAGAGAACAGCAGTGCGAGGGTGAAAACCTTCATTTGCCAACTGGAGTTCCAAGTTTCCAACAGCTGACTCTTTCCTCCAAGAATGTTGTTCAAGCACACGAAATAGGGAAGTCTTTCATTTATCTCCACCCTCCTCTTCAGGGCTCTAAGCACAAAGTGGTTAAATGAGATTTCCAAGGTCGTGGTAGCCACTGAAAAAGAATTGTGCTGATTTCAGCTTCCACTTCACAGGGCTCAGTTGCCTTCAAGCTTCGCAGTATGTTCAATGCAAAAAAAGAAAAAAAGAGTCATGAGCATCTCTGAGGAGCTCTGCTGGTAAAAGGGTGCAGTATAAAAAGGCCAAATATGTATATGATAAATGTTTTTGATCAGCAGGTTATTTCAAGCAAAGTGTTTCACTTGAGTTGGGACTGATTCTGCTGTGTTGTGACTGAGTCACTAAGGTGCTTAATTAACATAAGGAATCCTGGAGTAAGCAAGACATCTCCCCAAAGCTGCCAGGTATGACACAGTATGTCCAGGAGACTTTCTGGAAAGACAGCTGGAAGTCAGGCAGGATATCCTAAGTTATTTCAAATGGCATCAGACAGCTGGGTTCAGCTGAACACCCTGCAGGGGGACAAGGGACTGCCACTGACTTGCTTCCAAAGAGACTCAGTGTGGAATCCTGACTGTAAGTTGTGTTTTGCTGAGCTGTGGCTCGTGGCTCTCCTAGTCTAACTGCTGCTGCAAGACTTGGAGACAAACACTGCCCCTGGCACAGTGACAGCCTGGAGGGGGCCCAGCTGCACCATGCTCACTCCCTGAAGGCTCGTGCCACTTTTCTGCTCCACACTTGACCTCTGTCACTTTCCAAGGGGGAGTACAGTGATAAACTTTTCCCGTCATTCACCTGAGTGAAGATATTGTGTAACTTTTCCATGTTATAGTGTCAGCATGTGAGACAGCAACAACTGGGAGATACAGTCATCATGATACAGGACAGACCTTTGCTCTCTCTGTGCAGATCAGACAGCTTGATCACGTTGGTCCCTCAGAACTCTACTCTTTTTAAATAGACAGTGCAGACGCTGGCTTTCCCTTCTGAGACAGCACGTCCTGTTCAGCAAGGGTCAGGATGCCACCGAGACTTTGGAGCAGACAGTGGTGCTTATGTGAGAATGCAAGGATCTTAGGTTCTCTGGCTGTGAAACTGCACATTTCTGGTCCTTTCTCTGTGTTTTTATAGGAGTGTTTGGCTTTAGCCCTACTTTTCCTCCTACTTATTCCCATGTTTCCTCTACCCAAGTCTGACAGCTGAGCACCAGCTCTACTGAGTGTGTTGACTCCCCAGGCAGACTGGTTTTAAAATTATTCCATCCAGTCTTCAAAGTTTGCTGTTTCTAGATTGTATGGATCCTTTAAAAGGAAAATTTATTTAGGACTTTCTCCAGAAAACAGTGGCATCAGCCTTTCCATTGAGGTGTGACAGTATTAGGTCATATCTCTATTAGAGGTCTTTTAATGACTTTGAGGTTTCCTGGGTCCGACAAGAGAATGAGTAATGGATTCGTAGGAACCAGAGCACAATCAAGGTAGGCAGTATTAAGTGGTAAGGCACTTCAGTCTCTAGGAAATGCTTCTTTAGTGTGTACACTATTCATGGGTTTGGAAGCTTAAAATGTGAATGTGATCACATCTCACAGGAACAAGATCCCTGAGCACAAGCTCTCTGATGACAACCTGCCTTCACTCCAAAGTAGGATTTCTTTTGGGAATAGAGAAACTCAATATAATCTTTGTTGAAGTTTTCAATGGAAGGGATGACCCCTTCAATTGAACTTGTCACCATTAGAAAGTTCACCGATGTGGCAGATGATAAATGCTTGAACACCCTGCTTTCTTGCCTACCCAGCTGCAGCCTGTCAAAGCCTGGCTGCTCGGTGGAGGTCACCTTAAGTGCTAGAGAGTCAGTGAGAATTGTTTTGCTTTCTTCTGCACCTCGCTGAAGAGCAGAACTGAATGAAGACTTCAGACAGTCAATCTGGACGCTTAGTCCCTGCTGCTATAGATGTTGTGGATGGACAGGAGATCCACAGATCAGATGGGAAGAGCTTTTTTTCTGAGTCTCAAAGCCAAACAAAGTCAATGATATACGCTGTTAAAAATAAATTGGGAAAGGAAGTACCACAAGTGAATGAACTGCTCAGAGTCTCTAGCTTTAGACAGCTTTTCAGTGGCTCCCCCTTAGATTTAGATGATCATGTCTAAATTAAGGAAACTAATTGAACACTCATCGGCTGGTTTGCAAACAGCAGGCAATTAACTCCAAACGCACTCGCTGCTGGAGTTAGCTCAGCAGCAATGGAGAGAGGGTCCCGGGCAATACAAAAATACCACATGGTCTTGAGCCTTTGGTTTTCTGTATGTGCCACAGACCAGAGCTATGGAAGACATAGGACAACCAGGAGTCCTTGAGGGCAGGTACTACCACCACATCAGTACCCTGCGCTTGCTGAATTTGGTGAAATGCCGCCACTTCCAAGCACCAGAAGTGTTGGCGCATCTTCCAACTGGGTTGAAACCAGGAACCAGAGCTCCGACTGCGTGAAGGTGGGTGTTACCTTCACTCCCAAAGAAGGGGAAGGACCTGATGATGCTGTGATGGGAATGCACAGCTTTGACCAAATCAGGATCATTTGACCAAATAAGGAGCTGGAAAAACAGCCTTTTCCCTCTTTCCTGTTTCCAACTTTGCCTTGAAATCATCAAAGTGCCATAAATGTGGAGATAACCTTGGTGTACTCCAGGAGCTGGCACCACTCCAGAGCAAGTGGGCAGCTCTACCTAAATTCAGCTCCTAGGCATAAAGGTACCTGTGGAGTAAATTCCACATGATTTCTCACTGCCCAGGACACATTTTTGTTATATTTTTTCCAAAATCCAGGAAAGCAACTGTCAGGGAAGTTTCAGCACAAGGCTTGTTCGTAGTCAAGAGGGAATGTGATAAGAAAACGGTTCTCATCCCCTGTGGATAGCTAACAGCTGTATTCCAGAGAAGCCAACCTGGACAACTGCATCCGTGGCCCCTTAAACAATTTTCATGCCTACACCATTGCCTGCAGAGCTGTCTTAACCTGAAGGCAATGATGTGAGTAGGCAAAGTGGTTACACCGATAACCAGAGAGTGAAAGGGCAGAATCACCTGGAATGCCACTGGAAACAGTGAAGCTGTCATGTAGGAAACACTCAGTCATTGCAGGGGGATTAGGCAGGAGGACAGCAACACTTACAAGATTTTAAATAAACCCATTGGCAACACCTCAGTGAGCATTCACAGCATGAATAGCATATGAGGAGCAAGTGGAGATGGACAGGAAAGCAGTGGGTTTAGTCACATTTGAAGCAGTGTGTGGTCAAGTCTTTACTGCACAGCAGGTAAATGCCATCAGCTTTATGGGCCAGTGCCCAGCACGGCAAAGTAATTGCAAATATCTCAGAGCTGACTCTGCATAGCAAGTGTCACTGAAAGAGTAGAAAATACAAGCCTTATCATGCCCTCATCTAAGAGCTGGGAAGGCAAGAGTGCTTTGTAAAAATTCCCCAGCAGATTGTGGGGTCACAGCCTTCGAAAGGAGCCCATCAGGTGTCAGGGAAAACCTCTTCACTCCACAGCCTTTGGGGACATCGTTACAATTGGGTCAGGTAACTCAGTATTGGGCTGTCCTCCCCTGGCAGCACATCCTGAGGGACTCGAGGATTTGTCCCCACTTGCTGCTGTAGAGGGGATTCCACAGCAGCGAAAGCGGCTTTAGGGGACTTGGCTCTTGCAAAGTGCCTGCCAAAAGGCACCACTGTCAAAGACTATTCCTGTGGGTTCATCCCAGTAGCCAACAAGGAGGGATGCTGCCAGTGGTAGTGGATGCTGAGGTGTAGAGGAAATTGATCTCTTAAGGGCTTAACATGAAGCACGAGCTGAGTTCGCCCTGCTTTGGAAGTATACATTTGCCCTCTTGGTTTCCAATGAACATAGCTGAGGGACCTGATAGAAGCCTGGGGACCCACCAAAAGTGAAACATGGCTCAGTAGATGAACAATGGCCTAGGTTGTGTTCTGCATTGCTCCCCATCTCTTTTCACTCCAACCTGGGACAGGTGCTGGCTCAGCTTCAGTACCCTGGCATTTTATACAACCTACAAGGTTGCAAAGGATCCCACAGACCTTAGACACTCGTACCATCCATTTTCCAAGACAAAATCAGCTCTGCCTCTTGTCCAACTTCTTCTTGAAGACTTTGGTGATGGACTCAGATCTTCCTCATACCATTTATTGAGTGCTGTTGTGATCGTGCCATTATATTAACATACTCTGGCCACAAGGACATGGCACAAGACCACCTCGACAGCAGCCTTTTCCAAATCTGAGTATAAAGTTGCCTTCTCTTTTCCAAAGTTGAACAATCCCAATTTGTTAGCTCACTCCACAGTTACTGATTGTCCAGGGCATGCGCCTCTGGACTCTCCTAGATTACTCCAGTTGTCACACTGAGCAGCACTCTGAACTGGGCATGGTGTCCCAGCTGGACCTTTTCCTGGTACAGGGTCTTCACACAGCCAGGACAGTGTGCACCCTCTGTGGTGGTGAGGCACTGGTGTGTCATACCCATGTGTAATCCCCTCTTCTGTCCACCTAAAAGGAGAGCTTTACATCATCCTTACTGAACTCTGGATTAGAGCTTTGGATTTTGGCTGTTTCATCAGTCTCAAGGCCATTTAAAATCTTTCTCAGTCCTTTGCCATCTGAGGCCACTTTCAAATGCATCTCCTGTTCTACAGTACAGCTCATGGATGGGGATGTTGAATAGCCCAAGGTTCATGGAAGGCCTTACGGGTAAGTTGTCAGGGGCTGAAAAACAGTTATTGGTGGCTGCTCTCTAATCCTGGTTGGCTGCCCAGTTCTGTGTTCCCATCCTGTAGATTCATCTCACACATATTTCTTTAGCTTGTTTATGGGATTTAATGACTGAGAGAGTCAAAAGTGCTGCTGTATCAGAACAGACAATATCTATTGCTTTTGAATTGTCCACAAGATCAGTTACCCTTTTACAGACGGAAATTAGATGGGTTTGATATGATAGTTTTTTGACAGCCAAGGCTGACTATTACTCACCTCCACGTATTTTCCAGGCACTACTCTCCTTAATTATTTTTCCAGGAAGCCAAGCTGATATACAGGATTCCTGTATGCAGACAAAGGAGCTATAGTACCCACTGCTTTCCCTGCTCTGAGTTTAAACTGTGTGTGCTAAGATCTCTGTTGAGACTGCAATGGGCTGTGCTGCCACGCTGGCTGCCAATGCTGCCTCCAGTACCCTCTCCCTGGCCTGTCCATACATCCACCTGGTGAGGGGCAGATTCCCCAGATGGGTCCTGTCCAGAACAGGCCTCTCCTTGCCCGTGCTCCTGTTCAGGGATGCACCAGGCTCCCACAGCAGGAGGTCTGACTGTATCCATAGACTTTATCATGAGGTGGTACCCCCACGACTCTCTGGTCTGATCTCCTGTTAATGTGAGATGCAGCACCTTGTTGTCACTGTCTGCAGGGAACAGCTGTCCCATCTGTGTTAGCTGTTCTGTGTCTGTGTTTATCCAAGGTGTGATCCAAACTCCGCTGTAGAGACCATACCAGATGAACATCCATGTGAAGAGAAGAAAGCCTTCCCCTCCAGCCCCGCCAGGCAGGACTGACATTAAACTGCTCCTGAGATGGAAAAAAAAGCCCTGTAAAATACTATTGGAAAACTCCTAGAAGATCTTTTAAATCTACTCACATCCCAAATGCTACATGGCCTAGAAACTTCGGAGCTGATTTATTGACCAGACATTGCTAAGAGCCAGCACGCAGGCTCCTGGAGGGAGCGGGGACACTTTCTTTTTCATAGCCACCCAGCACAGAGGTAGCAGTGTGAGGGTAGGGCTCAGCAGCATTTCAGGGGCTGTATCCAAAGGCACAGTCTGCCAGTAGTCCTTGTTTCCCTTTGAACCCCGTGGCTCTCACAGGTGAACCCTGGCTGCTGCTTCTTGCAGGAGATCTGTCTCTGGTCCCTTCAATGGTGCTTCACCCCCTCCCACCTTTTCCCTGCTCATTGGCTCTCTTGCATTGCCAGCACTCTCTGGGTGCTGCTGCATTTCACAGTGGCCACACCAGCTGCTTCTCCATTCTGCTCCCGGTTTACCAGGAGTATCATCTGACAGCATCTGCCACTCTGCTGGCCATACCCTCAGACCTCCTCAGACCCCACAAATTCTTGTTGTCCCTGCCACTCTGTGTTGGGGGGTCCACAGTACTTCAGAGAATTCAATGCTTAGGGTGACCCGAAGCACCAGAAAGAATGAAGAGAGGTCCCATGAAGTATAAGTCTTGTAAATATTCCAAGAAGCTGCAATTTCTCTAATTTTTCTGACTCTGCACATTTATCTTTGTTTTTTAACCTGAAACTGCCCCTTGACTGCATCTCCTTCTTGATATTACTAGTTTTGTCTTGCTAAGGCTTATTTCCAGTCAATAACTGGTAAATGCTTCTCTCTTAATTCCTCTTCAACAGAATTTTCTTTCTTTGCCTGGGAAACAGCTGCAAAATGCACCCTTGACAGCTTTCCTTTTAACCTCATTTCCAGAGCTCTGCTTGTGTTTAACAATAAACCACACACATCATTTACTGTTATTCTGTAAGTAACACTCTGTGATTCAACTCCGATTTATTCAATTTCACGCTGGAGCAACCTATTTATTCCTGAGTCTATTTTTCCATAAGCCTAAATCACAACTTAGCAAGGTTAAGCATTGTTTTAATTTAAAATAAAATATGAGCAAACCCATTGCAAAAGGAGCATGATCTGCTACAGTCAAGTGGTTGTTCTCATCTCGGAGCTGCAGCTCTTATTCTTCCTGCAGTCTGTTCTCAGTGGGGCTGGGTGAACAGAGGGATGGTTTACATCAAATAAGGATCCAAAGAAGAAGCAGCCTGAGGTGCGATGGCAGGCTCAGAGCTGAGGTGTTGCATTGATTATTTTATTGGGTGGCTGTGACAGCGGACTTGAGCTAAGCATGAAATGGTAAATTATAAAGCCTCAAAAGCAAGAGGAGCTGGGGAAGGCAAGGGAAATGCTCTCATAGCCTGTTAGGATCCATGGCACTCACATCTCATACAGCAAGGGATGAACAGCAGTAGCGACACAAGTTCACAGCCTTCCCCGTAACAAATTTGACTGTGGCTGGACATGAGCCAGCAGTGGCCCAGGTGGCCAAGAAGCCCAGTGGCATCTTGGGCTGTGTCAGACACAGCGTGGGCAGCAGGACCAGGGCAGGGATTGTGCCCCTGTGCTCAGCACTGGTGAGGCCACACCTCGAGAACTGGGGTCAGTTCTGGGCCCCTCACTCCAAGAAGGACATTGAGGGGCTGGAGCGTGTGCAATGAAGGGCAACAAGGCTGGAGAGGGGGCTGGAGAACAAGCCCTACGAGGAGAGACTGAGGGAACTGGGGTTGTTTAGCCTGGAGAAGAGGAGGCTGAGGGGAGGCCTCATCACTGTTTACAACTACCTGAAAGGAGGTTGTGACGGGGTGGGTGCTGCCCTCTTCTTGCAAGTGACGAGTGACAGGACGAAAGGGAACGGCTGCAAGTTGAGCCAGGGCAGGTTTAGACTGGACATCAGGAAGAATTTCTTCACTGACAGAGTGGTCAGGGATTGGAACAGATTGCTCAGGGAGGCAGTGGAGTCTCCATCCCTGGAGGTGTTTAAAAGACAGGCAGATGAGTTTCTTAGGGATATGGTTTAGTAGGGAGACAGGCGCGGTTGGACTTGATTATCTCAGAGATCTCTTTCAACCTTATGATTCTATGAAATGTCCACCATCAGGCATGGGGGAAGGGGCAGAGGGTGTAGTGTCTTCTGGTGCCCTAAAGTCACATCACTGACTGCTTTTTAGGTCCCTTGAGCCACAGATGAGACAGCACTTGTTTAGAGAGGGAGAAGAAGAAAAGCTGTTTAAGATGGCACCAAAGTAAGAGGGAGCAGGATAAGCCACATACCTGATCTTCTCTCCAGGGACAACAGTGATGGATGAACCCCTAAAGTTTCCTGCCCTTATAAAGGCACTGGCAGTACCAGTGCTAAGTTTGCTTGTGCTCAGCGGGGCCATGGTGTTTCACAAGCCATGAGGACCTCATCTTGGGGGATGCCCAGTTCCTCCCAGGAGCCCACCCCTGGTGCGTGTGCTGGTCCCAGGGAAGGAGGCTCCAGCAAGACCTCTCTGCCACGGAGCCCCCTCTCGCTGCCACTTAGAGAGCAATAAGATACGCTGCGTGAGTTGAGGTGAAGCTGTATAACACAGGTTGGTTAGGGAGGTTAATTAAATGTTGCTGCAGGAAACCTGATGAAGGGAGATCTGCCAGAAAGCAGTGGCACGTACCAGGAGATGTGCCAGTCAGCTGCGATCGCGAATCTGCTCTGAGTCCCTCCTTCCTGCAGGTCCCCAGCTGCTCCCTGGAGCTCTGCCTCCCTCCCTACTCTGCTCCATGGCTCTCCTTTTGCAGCCCCTACCTGCCAACCTCCTCTGCTGAGCAGGGGCAGAGCCTCAGCACACAACTGGCAATAAAAAAACCTGCTGGGCATCAGTAACAGGAAAAAAGAAGTGTGAGCAAAGAAGGGCTATAGACTTGAGGGAAAAGCTACTATTACAAGAATATTTCTGTATGTTGGCATGTGCTGGAAAACCAGCAACTAAAAAACATTAGCATGAGAGATGATGACACCCTCCTGGGAAGGCTGTCATAAGGCAGTTTTTCCTCATACCCATTTGGAAGATGAGATTGTAAATAGACTTGAAAAGAATTACAAGGCACACAGAACTTCCCTTTATAAAATGCTCGCCTGCCATGTGGTGCCATCCACATATTGGTTACTTTTCAGAAACAGAGGTTCTGCCAAAAATGAAAACCATGGCTATTTCTAATGTCTGTGAACACATTGTGAGAGGCATCCATGGAGCTTTTGATAGCTTCGAAGACTCAGCATTAACTACAGCAGTGGATATCTGCAGAGCAGCAGATGCTGTCAGATGAAAGTCCTGGTAAATCAGGAGGAGAACGGAGAGGCAGCTGGTGTGGCCACTGTAAGAGACAGCAGCTCCTAGGATGACTGTGGTTCACACAGTGCTGGCAACGCAAGCGAGCCACTGAGCAGGGAGAAGTTGGAAGGGGGTGAGGGTCCCATCAAAGGGACCAGAGACAGATCTCCTCCAGCAGCCAGGGTTCACCTGTGTGAGCCACAGAGTTTTTTGTAGGTGCTCTGAGCATCAGGTCATCACTTAGCTCCTGGGAACAGCTGTTGGTTGCCTGTATCATGTAACTGAAAATGTGAAGGAGCTTTGGAGCTGGATGGAGACCCTCTCCCCACTGAGCTGGAAACACCCATTAAGTCACCACAGTGCCAAAACAGTCAGAATGTATTCACCTGGGTGGAGGGGTACAGTAGTTTAGGAGGTGCAGAAGTGCAGAGGTGATTTTATGAAGTGCAGGAGGTGTGTATGAAAATGCAGGGAAAGCCTCAGTCCCAGCAGCACAGAGCCCAAGGATACACTGGAAGGGTATGGAGCCATTATCTGAGAACCAGCAAGAGTGCCACCCTGCCAAAGAAAGATTACCTCCCATGGATACATGGATCTCCTTGGTGTCTGGAGACAGCTTGTGGAAAAGAATGAAAGTCTGGAGTGTGCTTTAGTCCATCATTTACCAACCCTCTCCATAGTCTCACAGCAACTTGTTTCATTCATGTCCTACCAGGACACTTTGCAGGTTCTGGAGAATAAGAAGAAAGTGTTCTGGAGATGGTCTCTTCAATACATTTTGTAACCTACAGAGGTCTATTTTTATCTGGTTTAGAGAATGATATTTCTACCACAAGACTCTTCAAAGTATGAGCAACCTGATCCAGCAGAATGTGTCCCTGCCCATGACAGGGGGATTGAAACTGGATGATCTTTAATGTCCCTTCCAACCCGAACCATTCTATGATTCTATAGTATGAACTGGAACTAAGACCATTTGCTTTCTAGGGTATGTATGTGGAGGACTGCAGGGTTATTCAGGAGCTGAATGAGATTATTACGGTGGGTTTCATGAGGATTGAAGAAAATAGTGTTGAGAACGTGTGGGTTAAGGTAAGCATTAAAAAATCAGTATTAGGAGAGTCTCAGTAATGTGACAATGAGTTTTCCCTGTGTGTGATGGTGCACGCTAACCACCATGTGCAGTGTGGTGGGTACTTGGTGGTGCTGGAGTTGCTGCCCCTGCAGGTGTTTAAAAGGTTGGTGGATGAGTTTCTCGGGGACATGGTTTAGTAAGGGGACAGGTACAGTTGGACTTGATGATCTCAGAGGTCTTTTCCAACCAGATGATTCCTGTGGGAGATGGGAGAAGCGGATCTCATGTCTGTGTCTTATTCAGGAGGTGCCACAAGTTCTAAAGCAAGGCTGTGCTGTGATCCTCTTCCCAGATTTCTTCAGCTCACTCTTGGGAGCCTGGCTGGCACAGAGAGATGTTAGAGCAGTGACCTCCATGGTGTGGCTCCTGTTTGCTCAGTGAACTATGGTCAAAGGCAACTGGTGACTCTTACAAACTCCACAGGTGAAATGCTCATGCTGAAAGAGATGTCTCTGCACATAAAGTTCAAGCCTTGCTGGTTCAGATGAGTCATCTGCAAACTGCCACAGCCTGAAACACATCCAGTGATCTCTGCACAAAGGGATGGCATTGCCTGCCCAAGGCAGAAGCATCATCCCGAGGCTGAGCCCCCCTATCAGGAAAGATTTTAACACAGTGGGGACAAACAGCAGAATTTTGTCTCCAGAGATGTCACCCTGAAGGCTTAAAATAGCACCGTTCTGCTCCTACTGCATGTCCTGAAGTGCTTGGGAGGCAATATTGTTTGTATTCCCTGAATGCATTCTTTTCTTCTAAATAAGAGGTTTCAGCCCCAAAAGCAAAAGTTTCAGAAAGACATAATTATAGAGGAAAAAAAAAAGAGAAGAAAAAGACAAAAACAAAAAAAAACCCTCAACAAAAACTAAACCCAAAATCTGTTCAGTGCAGTTGGAGCTATTTCTTTCCTGGGCTGTTCTAGAGGATGCTATTTGCACCTGCAAACAGTCATACACCAACATAATTTGCAAACCAAGACATCAAGACAAGAAGCTTTCTCAAGTAAATATTTTACTTCTTTCAAAACCACAAATGAACCCAGCTGCAAAGGAGCTTTTGTGAGCTGCAGAAGGCTCTGATCTGCTGGAGTACCTTACTCTTGAGACTGGCTGGGCTTATAGTTCAGTGCAAAACTTCCAAACAATGAGCGTGATTGTTAGATTTATTTTTAATTCTACATTTATTTGAAGCTATATTTTTTTAACATCTTTTCCTCAGTCATGTACTCTGCTAGTGGAAAGCAGAGTATTTCCCTCCTGGTTTTTCATTTTCCAAATCCTCACTATTGTGTAGTGGCAGAGTGACAAGAGGGCTTTGAAACAACACAAATCCACCAGTCTGCCAGCACTGGCAAAGTTTTTCAGAAAAATACAACAGTGGAAAGAAAAATTGCAAAAAAAAAAAGGGAAAAAACCCAGGATTTTTTTATGCATAAAATGTAAATGCTTCGTACAATCATGGAATGGTTTGGTTTGGAAAGGACCTTAAAGTTCATCCAGTTCCAAACCCCCTGCCATAGGCAGAGACACCTCCCACGGGATCAGGGGGCTCAAAGCCCCATCCAACCTGGCCTTGAACACCTCCAGGGGTGGGGCAGCCACCACTGCTCTGGGCAACTTCTCTGAACCAAAAAAAACCAACCTCCCCCAGGAAATCTGAAGAATCTGAACCTTGTGAAAGAGAAACACACTGGGTTGGTTTCCCCTTAGTCATTTTTTTTTGACCACTTCTCTCAGTCTCTGTGACAGAATGACAACGCTTTGCCCACATGCAGCACTTTTCTGTGGTAGATAAAACCCTGTGAGCAAAGAAAGGTGATTTTATGTGCGATGGGGAAACTGAGTCACGAAGAGGTGTGATAAGCTCAAGCCAGCAACGAGGTGAGAAATAATGTCAGGTACCTTGCAGTCAAAACTGAGCTTTCATTGCTAAATTAGAGGATGACTAGAGAAAGGCAGCCGTGCGTGATGTGCCTAATATCATTTATTGGTGAATGGCTGAAATAATGGGAAGTGACACAATCTTGTACCCTACAGTCACGATGCATCAGGAGTGACTGTCACAAAGACAGAGCTGGTAGGGAGCCACGATGTAAGAGGTTACTGTTTTCAATCAAACCAGCTGGAAGATTAAAACAGACAAGGGCTTGATACAGAGGGTGGAGCATTTCTGTTAGTACAGGTAACACCAGGTTCCTTCACAGCCATCGTGAGCTGTGTCAGTGTCTCCCTCCCTGGTGTTCCGCTCCTTTGGGATTTACTGCAGGGCTGTGGCTTGCAGAAATGCTCCCACTTTCTGTCCTGCTCGCTGGAGCAGCTGCTCCCAGATCATTTGACCACTCTGCCCTGTTCCTATCCTTAAAAACCCATCTGCCATTGCTCTGTCTATGTGCAACACTCACGTACCCATTGAGCTCTTCCACAGGGTTCAAAGAAGAGCTGTGCCATGGATCTCAGGAACGTTTTTTCCGGCATGAGGACTCATGTGAGACTGAGCATGCCCTGACCTCCCTGCTGAGTATTATTCCAAACAGTGACACTGTTGCAGGTGTAGCAGAGCTGTGAGCTTCGTCAGAAATAGCTGAGAGGGAAAGCAAAGCCGTTTTCCTGTTTGACGCTCTGGGCAAGTTGTGAAGCAGCAGCCCAGGAGTTCGCAGCTCAGCTCCTCTCTAACTACTGTTAAGTGGAAGGAAAATGATAACCCTTCGTGTGAGGAGCTGCGGGGGAAGCAATTATCAGACACCCACTTCTGCTGCGTGCAGAGTGTCTGTCTGAGTCCCGAAGGTCACAGCTTGATTTAATAAAGGTATCTTCCTAGAAAGGCATCCTGATTTCTCATGCTGGAACAGCACGCTGCACTTATTAGCTAGACCTGAGGGCTTTGCTAATGAGCTCACAAATGTCTCACCTGGAGGCACACAGGGCTGAATCCTGCTCAGTGGAGATGAGAGCTGTTCCCTTTTAACAAAAAAAAAATTAGTGTGTCTCAAGCTGAGTCTGCAGTGCTGGAAGCCCCAGCTCCCTCCTCTCAGACTGCTGCTGAGATTTGCAAGGAAGGATGAGTAGAGCCAGGGCCTGCCTGTGTGCCCAAGATTGAATACCTTTAGAACAGCACCATGTTTTATTGTCAGGGTACTGCAGAATTTTCCTCCAGTAGGTGAACAGCCTGTTGCCAATAAACATCATCACCCCAGCCAGCACCTTCCACGGCTGCCACGGCTGCCCTGTTTTTATGCAGTAGTAGTTTATTGGCACGTGAATATTAGTTCACTGCCTGTTTTCTTCAGGCAGCAAGGTGGAACTTCTCTGAGCATCACCTTCTGCATGGGCTGATGTTTCTCTCTCCGTGTGGGACAGAGTATCCTTCTCCCTCTTCCAGCGTAACCCCCGTCTGGGTGCCCTTGCTCCCACCTTGGGGTGTGAATAGCTCAGCTCTGTTTCAACCATAGACTGCCAGGTTGAGGTGGCTTGGAGGGTGCTGTGGGTCTGTTCTCATTTTTTGTCCTTCTCCAACAAGAGAGGAACAAGCATTTAGACTCCTGGAATCATGGAATGGTTTGGGTTGGAAGGGAACTTAAAGCTCCTTCAGTTCTATCCCGCTGCCATGGGCAGGGACACCTCCCACTGGATCAGGGGACTCAAGCCCCATCCAGCCTGGCCTTGAACACCTCCAGGGATGGGGCAGCCACCACTGCTCTGGGCAACCTGGGCCAGGGCCTCCCCACCCTCATAGGAAAACATTTTTTCCTAGGATCTCATCTAAATCTCCCCTCTTTCAGCTTAAAACCATTCTCCCTCCCTCTCACTGCACTTTCTTTATTCCTCTGTCCTTTTTGCCTCACAGGTAACCCTGCTAATGCAGGGACTTTGAATCTGGCAACAGCCTTTATTACTCTTTTTCTTTGCCTGGGATATGTTTTCATCTGTAGTGAGCCTGAATCTTTAGGATTGGTGCTAAGACTGAGACTTTTCACTAGGAAAGTCCCCATTCTTTGGGGGTGCAGTGTCCCCACTTCAGTGTGGTCCGGAGAGGGCAAGTCCAGAGCTGAACACTGGCTCCCTGCCTCCTCCCATGCTGTTCCCTATTTCACTCTTCTGACAGGTTACATCCCCTCCCCACCATCACACACAGCATTGAAGCTGCTGGCAAAGATCAAAGTGGACGAGGAAGTGGCAGACTCCTTCATTATTTTAGGAGTTGAAAGGGATGTTTACAGCTTCCCGAGTGAGGTTGTGCCTCTGAGGTAACATTCCCAGCACTTTCAGCATTGTTGCTGTCATCTTCCATGACTAAACTTGTTCCGTTTTGATCCTTTCTTGCAATGCGATCAAAACAAAGCAAAGGTAGAAGATTCACAAGTATTTAGTCAGCACTGAACCCTGCTCAAAGATTTTCCTTTCTTACTGAGCTGGGGATAAATGAGTGAATAAAATGTGTAGGCAATTAATAGAAAGGAAAACAGATCCTGAAGAGGCAACTAAATCATGGGGGCAAATATTGTGCTTATGCATGACTTGACACTCATCAGTGTGGAAGTTGTAAGGAGATCCAAACCCCAGAAAGGAGTGAAAGCTGAATTTGAAGGATAGATAGAAAACAGGGAGGTCTCAATGCAGTAAGATGCTGAGCAAGATAAGCAGCTCAGTATCTCTCTGCAGCCAAAGGAATAAAAATTGGCAGCTCCCAAAATTCTTCATCCCTCCTGTGGAGAAGCTTTACTGGGATTACAGAAAGGCATAAAAATAACAGCTAATTTAAGATCTGTTAAAACTGTGAGAAGATCCCCAGAAGGATTCTCCTTAGACCAAGCTTGTTGACCACAAGCTGCTCCCCCACCAACGTCTCTTCCAATGTCACCACTGGCGTGCGACACACTTGGGTTGCGTGTGCATCTCTGATCAGAGGGAACATCACGTGTCTAATGAGGTGATCTCAAAGGACTTCCTGTCATGATCTGCAAGGTTTTACCACTGTGCCTTGAGAGAAACGTGGCAGGCAAGAAGAGGTGCAAATGAATCAGGGCACAAGTAATACCATGTAAGAGATTGTAAATGGGATGGATAAAGGAGATGACGTGATCTCTTCAGGTCCAGTGCAGGGAGTAGAGATGAAAAGGCATCTGAAAAGGCATCTAAAAAGGCATCTGAAAAGGCATCTGAAAAGGCATCTGAAAAGGCAGATAAGAGGCCTCTGCCATGCTCTGCTCTCCTTTGTTTCCCACTCTGAGTGTTTGAGTGCATCGTGGTTCTGGGTGATGGATTGAATGGGGAACTCAATTGTGTAGAGGAGCAGAAGCAAATCAGCTAACACTGTGGGAGACTGGGCAGGAGGTTCTGGCTTAGCTTCTCAACAAGGCAGAGATGAGTTTGAAGGTATTTGTGTCACAGCTGGGCTCTGCCTGGAGTGAATCTTTGGCTGCTGGTGGAGCTGAGACCAACATGCTCAAGAGATCAGCAGTTGACAGGCCACCCATGTGGAAGTGTCCAGAGCACAACAGCACCTTCCTCACCGCCAACACAGCTGGCAAACCCTGTCCTGGGAAATAGCTGCTATTAGCAGGTGTCTGTGGGGCCCATATCTCCAGGCCCCAGGGAGATCCTTCAGGGTAAGGACTTCCAGAACACAGTTTATTATAGAAAGAAACATACACTGTCATGTTCTCTGTACTCAGAGATGTATATGACTTGCAAATCATCCTGATTCCCCCTCATTTTGCCCCATCAGGTGTTTCCAGAGTAGAATTAAGGGTGCAGAAAGAAGAGACAAAACAGTACAAGATGTGAAATTTACAGAAAAAGAAAACCAAAAGATAAATAGAAAAATAGTCATTCCAAACCTCTTTTCCCAGACAGCCACATGTGATTAAAGTATTTATCAGCCTCCATCACAACACTGAGCAGTTCCAGCTTATAAAGAGTGACACATGCAAGGCACAAAATAACAGGGTTGCCAAAGGATCCTGAATGGAAACAAAACTTATGGCAGCTCAGTGAGAGGATTGAAAACACACCAGGAGGCCACACACCTGGGCTGCTTGACAGTGTGACTGCAAAAACACCTTCCTCCAGGGAATGGCAACCCCATCACTTGCTGAAGGAGAGAGATTCTCCATCCTGCTGTCCTGGGAATGCAGCTTGGTGGCTTTTACAAACACAATGCCTGGAGCAGAGGACCACTCGGTGTCTTTACTAGTCAGCCATCCTGGAGAATGCAAGGAGAAGAATTCACGTCTAAAAGAGGAGGAGATTTAGAGTAGATAAAAGGATGAGGTTTTTACAATGAGGATGATGAAACACTGGCCCAGGTTGCCTGAAGTTGTGGTGGACGCCCCATCCCTGGAAACATTCAAGGTCAGATTGGATAGGGCTGTGAGTGACTGATGGTGATGCAGGGGGCATGGACTGGATGACCTTTAAATGTCCCTTCCAATCTCTATTCTCTAATTCTATGATTCTGTCTTGTCTTGTTGGCTGCCCTTGCATCAACAGGGAAGCAGGATTTGGGCCCTCTGCTGTGACCACGTTCCTCTGCCCACCTGCAAGAGGCAGTGCATCAGCTCAGCCTGCCCTCCTGCAAGTGATAAAACTGATTAAATGATAAAACTCTCAGGAGAAAGTCATCTTCCCAGTACTGGGTCCAGGAGGGCTGTGTCTTCCACTTCATTGATGCTGTGGGTCACCCTGGTGATTCTCCTCTCTCTGCCCTCATGTGGGCAGGAGGAACCCTGGCACGACCCTCTTCTCTGTTGAGTACCAAGGAAGGGTTGTTTTGAAAACAGCTGGCCTGGACCAGAAGGGTCCACCCAGGCTGAGGCTTGAGGCTCCAAACTGGCTGTCCTCTGGTGTCATCCCCAAGCCTGGGCTGCTCTCGGACCCTCAGCCTTCAGGTATCCTGCATCACCCACATCTCAGGCTGATCCTGGCCCAGTCACCTTTGCTTAAGAGACATCAAACTTCTTCAAAGAAGGGTCTGGGTGACTCAGGGAACTCTGTGCATAGTGGGGAACTGCTCTCTCTCCTTCTGACCAGCCAGTCTTACCTGGAACTTTCTCTGGACATTTTCCAGGTCAAATTTGAACTTCCAGGAATAATAGAATCATAGAATGTTTTGGGTTGGAAGAGCTCTTAAAGATCACCCAACCTACAAACTGCCTTTCCCTCCCAGCCAGTAGCCATTGACCCTCAGCAAACAGCCTGGGGTTTTCTATCCTGAGAATGAGCCCGGTAAATGTGATTTTCTGGGGAGGGTTTTGGGCTCATCCTAGAGTTACCCATCCAGTTGTGATTTACCCTCCCTATCCAGTTACCTAACCTAACCCAGAGCCAGTGGTATCTGCTTCTGCTTGCCATGCATGGTCTTTCCAGAGCAGGAAATACATTATCTGGTTAAAGGCATCTTTATTTTGCCATTATATTTTTCAGTCATTTTCCTGTAAATCTCAATAGAAGAGATGGAGTTACTGGAAGAGTAGTTCTAGCAATGAAAGCAGCTTCACCCTTAAACTTTCATTTGCCTTGATGAAGATCTCTCTGCTACAGTTTGAAAAGAGCAGATGTAATGAGCAGAAATGTGTTTGGTGATCACACTCTTCACTTACTGACAGCAGCCATCGCTGGGAGCTTCCCTGCCTCTTGTGAAGGGAACAACTTCTGCCCTTGTGGCTTGGAGTCAGTAAATACTGAGAAATAGGCAGGTTGTGGAAAGTTTGCTGAGTCTGAACCTCTGTTAAGAGCCAGGGCTGCAGCAGTACCACAGGTCACACCACAAGCCAGAGGAGCCCTGAAAGCTGCAGCAAAAACCAGGACAAGTAGGGTCTTCACAAGCATTAGAAAGGTCTGCATCCATCTCATGGTGGATGGGCTGCCCTCAAAGGTTTTGTGGGACATACTGGACAAGTGGGAAGTGCCTGAAACTCAACCAGATATCTTTTCCTGATGAGGGTTCAGGAAATCTCAGCCAAAGGTGCAGTGCTCCCAGCCAGCAGAGTAAAGGTAGCAATAAATATTCATGTTCCTGTATTTCCTGGGACAGTGCCTTCCCACACACAACATCTGATTTGCCTGCTGCTTCCTCAGTGCTCAACATTTCCACGGCCCCAAACAGGACCTTCTTGCTGACACATCAGAGGCTGCGCCCAGGTTGAAATTGTGCAGCAGGGATTTTGCCTCTGATGTGCTGTCTGAATTCAGACAGAAAGAACCAGTTAGAAGAGCTAACTGCTGTCCCCTTATCCATCCTGCCACATCTGGAGGAGCTGAGCTGCACCACAGAGGAGGATCTGGAACTGAGAAGTTGCCTTAACACAGCTTGGGGCTGCCCAGACTCCAGCTGCCCTCATCACCTGCTGAGTGTCCCGAGCAGATCTGCACTTGCAAGACACGCTGGCTCTCCCCATCCAATAAGCCTTTCATTACAGTGCCTCGAGCTCTTTGCAAGCCCCATAATGAGACATCTAAAAACTTGTATTCATCATTCTCCCCTTATTAGGTGCCTTTGCTGTGGAATGGTGACAACTCGTGTAATTAATACACCATTAAGGCAAGGCCCGTTTTCTCTGCTGAGTTATGACATACCTCCCGACAAAATGTGCTCTGTGGCTGTTGAGAGACAGACACCCTCTGTCCCATTCTCCCTTCACACACAGGACCTCTGCACAGCTGTATCTCAGAGCCCAGGGACAGCTGCAGGACCAGCAGCAGGCAGGGAATCTCAGCCCCTTTTGTGCTGGCAGCAGGGAGAGAAGATGACCTGTCCCTGCCTGCCCATCCACTTCTCATCCTCACCACTGCATCTTCAAAATTCATCCAGACTTTTCTGCACTTGTTACCAGGACAAGTCTCCAATGAAGAAGCTGAGCTGGGTTTGATCCATGCAGGAGGAGGAGGAGCTCCTTCTCTTAGTTAATCCTCCTTAGTTAATTGCCTTGGCCCTTGTCATCCCTCCATGAGGTCCCACGTTCCTGCTCCGAACCAGGCTGCTCCAGTCTCTACATTTAATGACAATTTCAGATCTTAGCACTTGGCAGAAGCAAGGTCAATATCCTGAGTCCAGGAGTCAGCAGAGACAGACGAGTTCAGGACATCACTTGACCTCCAAGGTCTTGCCTTAGGGCAAGGATTGCCCTTACAGAAGGCAAGAGAAATGAGGAATAGCTTCATCAGACATTCCAAAATGTTTTTTCAGAGTTCCACTGTCAACTTTTTGTCAAGGCAAGAGAGAGACAATCTGTCTGGGCACTAACATAAAAAGATTTATATGGCCACGCCACAGAAGAAAATCCAAGCATGAAGTAGGAAAGGCAAGTGAAATGCTTCAAAGTGCTAAGTTTTCTGTCAGCATTAATATGTAGAAATAGGTCCTGAGAGATGTATCCTTGCAAAAATATCAATAAAACGAGTGAGTCCTCCCAAGGACCAGCTGAAAAAATTCACGTTTAATGATGAGGTAGCTTGTCCCTTTCTGACTAAAACCATCAGAATAAAGCACAAATAAATCATGTTCAGCTTTAAACTTTAGCCAAGAAAATACAAAGTTCTCTTTTTTGGATTTAGAATTTCCTTACAGTCAAAATGGAAAGATAAAAAATTTGATGAAAGCAGTTTTTCCTTAAATTTTTGTTGTTTCACAAACAATTTCCCAATAGAACCAAAATTTCCAGAATGAAAAGCCCAAATTCTTGAAGTGGACACTTACCCTCTGTCCTACAAGCTTTGGGTAGAAGACATTTATTTAGGATTAGCATTTCTGTTCCCTCAGTGGTGAGGGTGCACCTGAGACCTGAAGGTTCCACGGGCACGCAAGGCGATGCAGCCCACTGGCTTTCTGGAGCATCACAAGCCATTTTTCACATCAAATAACCCCATCTAATCTGTCATCCTTGGTGCAGCTGAATCACTTGAGCTCAAAGACTGGTGCCCTGTTCTCCCTGAGCAGTTTTTACCTTTGCAGAAAGACTACTTCAAATTTTCCTTTTCTGGTGACACACAATGCAACGAGCCTTTAGCCCAAACTCATTGATACCTACAGATGACTTACCCCATAGGCAAGGCTGCTGAGCTGGAGAATGGTCTTTTTAATGGTAGACCTAGCAAAACCCTTGGAAAGTTTGGAGAAGAGGAGGCTGAGGGGAGACCTCATCACTGTCTATGGCTGCCTGAAAGGAGGCTGTGGCAGAGCGAGTGTTGATCTCTTCTCCCAAGTGACAGTGACAGAACAAGAGGAAATGGCCATAAGTTGCCCCAGGGGAGGTTCAGACTGGATATCAGGAAGAATTTCTTTACTGAAAGGGTTCCCAGGCACTGGAAGAGCTGCCCAGGGATGTGGTTGAGTCCCTGGAGGTGTTTAAAAAAAGGATAGATGAGTTATTGAGGGACATGGTTTAGCGGATGATGGGTGTGGTTGGACTTGATGATCTCAGAGGTCTTTTCCAACCAGAAGATTCTATGAAAGTGCCACAAAAGGCTCATTGCCCACACATAAAATCCCAGCAAGCTAAACAGAAAGGGCATGCTCTGGAAGATGCTGTTTTCTAGCCCCAGCCCTGGCTCGCTTTCTGCTCCCGTTAGCTCAGAGCGCTCCGTCTTGCTGCACACTGAGAATGCACAGACACCGAGCGCTGTGCCTTGTTTCCTCTCTGCTCACAGTCAACATTCAAATTTACACCGTGTGCCTCTCCCATTTAGGAAAGCAGAATTACTGCTGAGATTGGTATTGGTTTAACAAAAGTATTTGCTAGGCAGCTTTGGAGACTATTAAGCGGAGAGCTGGGTTTCATGCTAATTTTCTTTTTAATAAAGAACAAATGGGCAAGAGTTCCACACAAAAGTGGTGGCTGTTCTGAAACGAGCGGGAGTGGAGCTGTGGCAGCACAGCCCTGCTGGGTTATTATGTTTTGAGGGAGAATAACTTCTACAAATCATTTGTATACGTTGTCTAAAAGGAACACGCAGGGAATAATTTGGAGCAGGAAAGCATTAAGAAAGTGAAGGATACACTGCTGCACCCATTTGCTCAGCTTAAACTCTTCTCCTTTGTTTGTTGCCCTTGTTAGAGAAATGGTGCCTTGGTTAAACTTAAAATATGAGTGTGATTATAAAACCCAAATATAAACCAACACAGAATAGAAACCACTATTCATAGCCACAGAGAGCAGGAGCTTTACATAATTTCCGTAGTGTGTCATGCATTTCGAGGAAGGAGAAAAAGGTCTTGAAAAGAAACAGCTGACAGGGAAATCATTATGAGAGATTTTTATGCTCACAGGGTAGTCTTAAATGAGAATAACGTTGCTCAGGAAAATAACACTTGCAAAGTTATTTAGACCTAAAGTTCCAGATAGGCTTCTCATGGGGTTTGCAATAGTGCTGAATCAGAGCAGAAGAGGCAAAACATTTGCACAGGAGCTTCACAGAGAAATATGTACTTCTGGCTTGCAGACTGCCCCTGCCAGACTGTGGGAGAGCCTTCTCCCTCCACCAGCCCCTGCTTTCCCTCCTTCCCAGGCAGCCTGGCTGTGGGGCAGGTAGAGCAGGGAGCAATTGGTGGGGACAGAAGCATCCTGCCTCCCTCACTGTGTGGGGCTGAGTTATGGCTTAGCTGGTCTTCTGTCCAGGGAGAGAAAGGGGTTAAATATATATAAAACAGAGAAGGGGACAAATGGATCCTTCTGCAGTGCCTGTCAGGCTCTTCTGGGAATGGCCCAGAAGTGGGGAACCAGACAAAGCCCTACTACTGATACACCACAAAAACACAGAGCAGGTCTCTGGTCAAACCTGCAGCAAACTATGTTAGAAGAACCTACCTTTGGGTGAACTCAGGGAGGAAGAAGGTGTGTTGGCTTTTCCTCTGCCTGCCTGAGTCTGCAAGACTTGCTTGAGCCAGATTTTAAAGTCAAATATTAGAGTCATCTAAGCTCAAGTGGGATAGAAAGTCCTCAGAAATGTTGTGGTGGTGGCAGATATAAAACTGCAAAGTCAGTAGCAGCGTTTGCTCCTTTTCCATGATGCCCTGGGAATTGCAGGGGCAGGAGGACAGGCAGGGGACAGCCCAAGCAGCACCAGCTGGGACTGTTCCTTTAAGCAGAGTTTCGAGTTGGGTACCAAATGCTTGCTCCCAGTTTTCATTTATTTATTTATGCTTTTAATTCTCTCCTAGATGCTGGAAACCATATTTGCATTTCATTAAAATATATTTTCCCTACTTAGTTCTTCATTCTTTTCTGGCACATGCTCTCTTTTTGTCATTTTCCCTGGGTCTGAAGTAGAATCAATGTGTTGCAGCTGGTTTGCTTTAACAGCCACTTGAAACTCAGGGTTGTGCTGCTTGCTGATCCTAAATCAGTGCAAGCACCTGACAAGGTTCAAGCCATCCATTGCTCCCTACTAGCTGACGGATCATCATCCCCCACAAATCATTGCACCCTGACAGCGTACACAGAGCAACCATACCCATGCAGAGGTCCCAAGAGCATGGGTATTGGTACAGGTCCAGGAGCTAGATCATTTCCCAAGGGCTCTGTGCTGGGTCCAGTCCTGTTCAACATCTTTATTAATGACCTGGATGAAGGGATCGAGTGCACCCTGAGCAAGTTTGCAGATGACACCAAGCTGGGTGGCAGTGTTGATCTGCTTGAAGGAAGGGAGGCTCTGCAGAGGGGTCTGGACAGGATGGATCCATGGGCTGAGACCAACGGGACGAGGGTCAACAAGACCAAGTGCCGAGTCCTGCACTTGGGGCACAACAACCCCCTGCAGTGTTACAGGCTTGGGGAAGAGTGGCTGGAGAGCTGCCTGGAGGAGAAGGACCTGGGGGTGTTGGCTGACAGCGGCTGAACATGAGTCAGCAGTGGGCCAGGGGAGCAAGAGGGTCAATGGCACCTTGGGCTGTATCAGAAACAGCGTGGGCAGCAGTACCAGGGCAGGGATTGTGCCACTGGACTCAGCACTGGTGAGGCCACACCTCGAGTACTGGGGTCAGTTCTGGGCCCCTCACTCCAAGAAGGACATTGAGGGGCTGGAGCGCATCCAGAGAAGGCAACGAGGCTGGGGAAGGGGCTGGAGAACAAGTCCTGTGAGGAGCAGCTGAGGGAACTGGGGTTGTTTAGCCTGGAGAAGAGGAGGCTGAGGGGAGACCTCATCACTGTCCACAACTGCCTGAAAGGAGGCTGTGGGAGAGCGAGTGTTGATCTCTTCTCTCAAGAGACAGGTGATAGGACAAGGGGAAATGGCCGTAAGTTGCTCCAGGGGAGGTTCAGACTGGATATCAGGAAGAATTTCTTTACTGAAAGGGTGGTCAGACACTGGAACAGCTGCCCAGGGAGGGGGTTGAGTCACCATCCCTGGACGGGTTTAAAAAAACGGGGAGATGAGTTTTTGAGGGACATGGTTTAGGGGATGATGGGTGTGGTTGGACTCGATGATCTCCAAGGTCTTTTCCAACCAGAAGATTCTATGATTCTATGATTGCAAAAGAGGCTGAGAGTGTGGTGTAGCAGTGACTGGATACGTGTCTGTCATCAGTGTATGGGCCAGGCTAAGCTTTTCTCTCTGCTGGAAGAAGCATGGCCAGCACAGCTTGCTACAGGCACCACTTCATTGTAGCCAAGTCCCAGTGCAACCTGAGCTGGGGAGATGCAAAGTCTCGAGACTGATTTCCTACTTAGCTTGGCTCCTGCGTATACACACTTCCCTCCAGCTCTGATGGACCTTGGCTGGAGGAACAGCCTTTCTGTCGGCATGGAAATGACATCTCCTTTCTTAATATGCATCACTTTGCCTTCTTTCCATTATATCCATAGTTGGTAAGTGTAATGAGCTCATTCCTTGGCTCTGCCCCTAAAGAACATACTCCCTGTCCCTCTGTCCCACACGTGCTGATGCTCAGCTCCTCTCCCCAGCCGTGTGGCACATTAACACCTTTTCTCCCTCCAACAGGACTATATGTTCTTCTTCCTGACGGTCTCTTACTGCTCTGTACACTGACTTTTCCTGCCAAAGAGATTTAAAGTTGTCCTCAGTTTCGTTACAGACCACCCTCTGCTCCTGGCCATCAAACAAGTGACCTTCTCTCTGGAACAGACACTTTTTCACTGCATGTCTCACCCAATTACATCTCAGCTCAAGTAACATCCATATTTAATTATAAGAGGTTTTATTAAAGTGCTGTGCCCTCCTCAGCTGAGATGTCCTATTCTGCATTGCTCATCAGACCATAAGACAGGCTCACTGAGGCTGGACCTTGACACCAAGAGAGTGAAACGTGGCCTCTGTATCTTTGAGTGGAAGCAGATCCATCTGATGATTTGTAGCATTTTAACTTCTTCAAGATGTTAAAGGAAATCTTCACCCTCCCCAACTACCTTTTTTTCCAGAGGTACATTTAAGATCATCAGATGAAAGGCACTAGAAATGCAAAGCATCATTAATATTTAAGTTAGATTTACAGAAAGATAGATTTAAGCATTGTAGAAATTAACTGGATAAAGATAACCATTTCCTAGAGTAAGGAGCTTAGACTAATTCAAATACTTTATTGAAGAAAGACTCTCTCATTCCTGTATCCCCACACACTCAGTCCCACAGAAAAACATGTAGTGCTTCTGAAATGATGCCACTGGTTTAACAGAGCTGCTCTGGACATCACAAAGCGCAGCTGGGTCAAAGTCCCTGTTCTGTCTCTTTGGTGTCATGCCCTGAATTCAGTATGGACTGATTTTACCACACTGTGTCAGAGACCAGCACTGCACTTGCAGGAACTCCCAGACAGCCCTTCCTCCCTGCAGAAAAGGGGCACAGAATGTGGATCCCAGCTGAAAGGCTCCCTCAAGCTGGGCACCCGTGGTGCTCCCAGCTGGTGCCCCTGCCTGGGCAGGAACCTGCCGTGACTGGGAGGCGACTGCACTGTCCCTGCAGACCTGTGGGGAGGCAGTTCTGTCACAGAGGATGTCACCAGCTCCACCACAGGAATGCAAATAAATCCTTTCTTTTCTTCTTGCTAATTTGTTTCTGTGCAGAATAAATTGAATATGTAATTTCATTTTCCCTCTCAGAGCATTAACAACCTTGGAATTGTTCGGATTCACAATGAAGACAACAAACAAGTAATTACTGACAAACTGATATCGCTATTGAGAAGAGAATGCAATTGATTTTAATTCTCATCAGCCCTGTTTACTCTCCCATTGCATTAGGCATAATAAAGTGTTACAGTAGATAATATTCTGTTGTGAAGTAGTTCTTATCAGACACCACAAACTGCCTCCTTATTAGAGAACATGCCTACACCACCACGCTCTTCACCCACATCCTCTGGGGAGGGGCGTGCTGCCTCCTGGGGGTGCCTGCCCACAGCAGTCACTCCATAGCGTGCTCATCCCTGGATATTAAACAAGGCTGACCTCAACACTGAGCCCTGGGGAACACCACTTGTGACCAGTCACCAACTGGATTTACCTCCGTTCACCACAGCTCTCTGGGCTCAGTCTTCCAGCCAGTTTTCAACCCGGTGAAGAGTGCACCTGTCCAAGCCATGGGCCACCAGCTTCTCTAGGAGAATGCTGTGGGAGACAGTGTCAAAGGCTTTACTGAAACTGAGGCAGAAAACATCCACAGCCTTTCCCTCATCTACCAGGTGGGTCACCTGGTCATAGAAGGAGATCAGGTTGGTCAAACAGGAGCTGCCCTCCATGTGTTGGCTGGGCCAGGAGTGGCCTCTGGCCCTGAAGCAGAAGCTGGGAAACTCAAGAGGTGAAGTTTGTCCCCTGCCTGCATCCTGCCTCCTCCCAGCTCCTCAGCTCTCTGCAGGAGCCGGCAGGCTTGCAGGGTTGGCAATGATGTGATGCCCGTTCTGGAGGCTGAGAGACACAGAGGAGTTCGCTGCACGCAGCTTCAGACAGGCTCATGGTCCTTCATAAGCACAGAGAGGACCTATCACCAAGACAGATGTTAGAAATGCCTCCTGCCACCACTTCCATTGCCTCAGCACAATTTCTGGGGCTCTCTCCTAAGAGAGTTCTACAAGAAATTCTTGGAAGGTCTTTAAAATGCTTTCCTCCAGCCCCCGTTTATGCTGTTTCTGAGATCTGCCTTCACTTCTATCAGATCTTAACAGACAACTGATTGTTCTGCATTAAATTGGGCTCGTGTTACATGCAAAGTCCACCAGCTCTCAAAATAATCTTTCTGAGCATAGTTAATTATTAAAGAAAGTCTAAATTGTGAGTGACCATTAAAGGAGGCATTGTTTCCTCTTAATTATCTTTGCAGAGGTTTCTCTGGTGTTTCTGAGTTTGGTAAGAAAATTGCTTAAGCACTGTCAGATAACTAAATAATTTCTCAATTAATATAACTAATGTTTCCACACAGATGACTCCTTATTTTAGTAAGCAACTGCAGCATTGAGTGACCTTGCTAAACTCTTAAATTAAGTATCTCTCTCACAGGACACAGATATACAGATTTTATTACACAAATATTCCTCTTTATTACAAAATATTCCCAAATTAACTTCTTTGAAGAGGCTTCTTATTTGATAAAGAACCTAGGTTGCCACACTGAGGAAAAGACATTATCATCTAATTAAGAACCAAACTTATCCAACAGAATTACTTAGTATCTCCTTCAAAACATTTTCTTCCTTTGAATTCCCAAAGAACATGAAAAATGGAGAGGGCAAGGTGTTACCAAGAAATCAATCCTCTTCAGATGAAAAGGGCAGTCCTTCATGAGCAGGTTTAGATGAAAGCATTGGGATTTTTGTGCAAAGGCAAGACTACTTACAGAGCTCAGGAATACGAACGAGGCACTTGATTTCCTCACATCTCTTGCAAGCAGGGATGCTTTCTAAAACATAATTCTTGCAGGGTCTGTCGTGTGCAGCAAAGCCTTTTCCACTTCAGTGGGTGCTTTGTGTCAGGTTGCTGTGGCCTGTTGGTAGGTGAGATGGTGAGGGCCAGGTCTTGTTTGACCAAATATGCCCGTCTGTGGGCTCACAATTGCTGCCAGGGTATAACCGTAACTCTACCCACTCTTCTCCAGGCAGCACGATCCCAATGCCCATCCCGGCACGCAGTGTTCACTGGCACAAAAGGACTCTTGTACAGGAACACCTCCGAGGTGTGCAGAGCCTGCTGCCTGATCCCAGCCACCACCAGCAGCACCAGAGTTGGAAGGAGGTCTGGCTCAAAACAGGAACTTCCTGAAACGGTTTTCCTGGCCTGAACATTTTGCTCAACCGAGCAATCGGCCAAGCCCATGGGCAGTCCCTGACAAGGACTCTTGGGTCCATTTGAACAGTTGACTCAGCAGAGGTGAACCAGGTCGAGGCACCCTGACCCAACTTCAGGAGAGTGCATCGTAACAACTACGTTAGCAGCTTCTTGGTGTCAATGCTGAGGGGTGTCCTGAGCCAAGCCCCCAGCTCTCAGCTTCTGTGGCATCCCAAAGCCAGCAGAAGGACACATCCATCCAGTCTAGACCTGTCGAGAGCCTGCTCCAGTTCCTGCCTCACCACTGCCCTCCCCACCCCTGGGCCGCGCTGCATCCGACAAACCCTCGAGAGCCCCTGCTCCACCCAGGCTGCCTGAGTCACCCCGGGCTCAACTGTCAGGGTTGACAGCCAGGGTCAAGAGGAATCTACCACCTGGGACTTCTGAACAGCAGACATACACTTTGGTCCCTGTCTATTCAAAGTGCTAAATTTGAGTAGAATGGGCCCTACTCTCTGTATGTCACATAAAAATAGACAAAAAAATAAACCCAAGAAAACCATAAATTTCTGAAGTTAGCAAAATAAAACAAAATTATCATAGAATCTTTAATGTTGGAAAAGACCTCTAATAGCATCCAGTCCAATCATCAACCCAACCTCACTGTGCATATCAACCATGTCCCAAAGTGCCATGGCCACAAGTTTTTTGAACCCCTCCAGGGACAGGGACTCCACCACTGCCCTGGCAGCCTCTGCCAGTGCATGATCACTCTTCCAGTAAAGAAAATTTTCCTCATCTCCAATATAAACATCCCCTGGTGCTCAAAAACATTATGACACATAACCCTAAACATAATTATGTGATAACTTAATAAATTTAAAATATTTACAAAATTCACAATAAATGCTTGTAGTCAAGGACCCGAGGAGTCAGGGAGAGTCATTCCATGAGTGTGAAAGAAGGAGACTTTCACAGGGAGGACTGGGACCACCAGGTTATCATAATATTGCCCAGAGCAGGCAAAGTTGACAATGTTTAGCAGAAAGCAAGTTTCTCTGCAGAAGAGCGCAGATGCCCCAGGGTGACTTCTACCAGTTCTTGAAAAACACAGTAACCAAGAACTGTCTGGTAACACTTCTTTGCAAACCATATAGCAATTGTTTGATAAATCCATTTTAAATGGAGACCAAGTTTAGATAGATTTTTTCCTGTATACAGTTAATTTAACAATAGTAGTTTAGTGTATTTTGATTGAATTTTAATTTGTATTCAAGTGAGCTTGACACAAACCAGCAATTAAAGATGCATGATCTAATGTGAACAAAATCTACAAGTTAAATTCCTATTAAACGTATGTTAAGTAATATAACCACTTAAATACACATAAAGTAAATATTTCATTGTGGTAGTAGTATGAAGTGTAAGACTGTATGATGGTATTTATTATCATACCCTCGTATGCTCGTATGTTGCAGATGCCTGTCCTTCATATTTCTCTGTCTTTTACCTTCAGCAGCTGCACATCAGGAGGAACAGTTGCATTTACTTATTTAATTTCTTCAAGGTCTATTTCCTAGATATCCTCTTCTCCAACTAAGGGCAGCATTTGTGCATTCATCCTAGGTTTCAACTGGACAATCATAGAATCATAGAATCTTCTGGTTGGGAAAGACCTCTGAGACCATTGAGTCCAACCGCACCCATCATCCACTAAACCCTGTCCCTCAAAAACTCATCTCCCCATTTTTTAAACACCTCCAGGGATGGTGACTCAATCCCCTCCCTGGGCAGCTGTTCCAGTCCCTGACCACCCTTTGGTAAAGAAATTCTTCCTGATATCCAGTCTGAACCTCCCCTGGAGCAACTCATGGCCATTTCCCCTTGTCCTGTCACTGTCACTTGAGAGAAGAGATCAACACTCGCTCTCCCACAACCTCCTTTCAGGCAGTTGTGGACAGTGATGAGGTCTCCCCTCAGCCTCCTCTTCTCCAGGCTAAACAACCCCAGTTCCCTCAGCTGCTCCTCACAGGACTTGTTCTCCAGCCCCTTCCCCAGCCTCGTTCCTTTCTCTGGACTCTCTCCAGCCCCTCAATGTCCTTCTTGGAGTGAGGGGCCGAGAACTGACCCCAGTACTCGAGGTGTGGCCTCACCAGTGCTGAGCACAGGAGCACAATCCCTGCCCCGGTCCTGCTGCCCACGCTGTTTCTGATACAGCCCAAGATGCCATTGGCCCTCTTGGCCCCCTGGGCCACTGCTGGCTCATGTTCAGCCACTGTCACCCAACACCCCCAGGTCTTTCTCCTCCAGGCAGCTCTCCAGCCACTCTTCCCCAAGCCTGTAACGCTGCAGGGGTTGTAGTGTCCCAAGTGCAGGACTCGGCACTTGGTCTTGTTGAACCTCATCCTGTTGATCTCAGCCCATGGATCCAGCCTGTTCAGATCCCTCTGCAGAGCCTCCCTTCCTTCAAGCAGATAGGGATTTACCCTGGAGATGATTCTTCAAAGGCCAATACAGCAAAATTCTCCAAAGCACTGGAGCATCTGATTTTAATTTCTGAAGCAGATACAGAATAATGATATTATTCAGCACCTTCCATCCCTAAGGATTCTCCTCAAAGGCTAGGTTTGACAGATAGTCCTACAGGTGGATCTGGATGAGCAGCACAGGCAGGACTTCATGCACCATGGCATTTCTGGGAAGGAACATGACAGCTAATTTGAACTTTGTCATATTGAATACTAAATCTCACACAGATTGCTGGGATGAGGATTCAAGCAGACGGCACTGCTCTTTCAGCATGATGGGATCTTCTTTACTGAAAGCAAATCTCATTTGTACAAGAAATGGAGCTGTCCAAAAAGTCCAGTCTGGAACAAACCCTGCACTGCGGCTCAGGGAGCTGGGAAAGCACTCTGGGAAAGGATGACCACACACTGGTCCTGTCCTTGTGTCCTGAACACTCCCTGAAGAGACCTCTCAGGGACAGCACACTGGGATGGCTGGGTCACTAGTGTCTCCTGACACTGATAGCTGCTTGAATTATCATCTTATACAGATATGGATCAGTGTGGACATAGCTATGAGCATAAATTCTGCTTTACTGGTTGTTCCCTTGGGAGAATCATGAACAATGGTAACAAAAAGAAAAAAACCCAAGCCATGCAGCAAGCATTAAGTCACAGGGACTGATGGGACTAATTGGCACAGAGGTGGCTCAGGCCTCCTCTGAAATCAGAACTGTGGCAGGACTGGGAACGGCTCAGAACAGAGGACAGAGGAAGAGTAGACAGAGATGCTGGAAAGATCATTTGGGTACTGAGGTATTGCCTTCTTCTACCTGTACCCCAGATACCTAAACAGCAGCACAAGTAATGCTTTGCTAACTGCTTTCTGCCCTGCAGCAGAACTTTTTGACCTTTGAATCATGCGTACCCACGGGTGAAGTCACACCAGCAGCTTGAAAAATATTTTCTAGAAGTTCCTGAGCAAGATTTAAATTGTGACTGATTAGTGCTAAGGGCTGTGTGTGCCCGTGGTGGTTTCACCAGTGCTACCATGGTGATCGCCACTCGAGGAAGCCGTGGTACTGGGCGAATTACACACCTGTCATGATGATGATGCTTTTAGATGTGACACTAATAGCAAATACTGAAGGAGGGACTTTCTGCTCTCAAATTCCTCCTGTGTGAACAAGAACCTTCATGTTGAAGATGTTCATGCTCACTGCAGGGGAGTTAGACTAGGTGATCTTCATGGTCCCTTCCAACCAAAACCACTCTATGATTCTATGTTGGCTCTGGCAGTACAGCTCACCAAGCTCTGGATGTGTCCCAGCTGTGTCATATCGGCAACCAGGAGCTTTGGTTGGCAGGGACAGTTTTTCACTGGGTCCCCGTGCTTGTGGCAGGATGGAGGAGCTGGAGCTGGCAGGAGGATACTGGGGATCCTGCTGCATTGTCCTTCAAGAGATTCCATATTTTCCTATGCTGGGGATTTTCTTGTCTCCAGACCTTGCAAGACAAATAGTGAAGCTCAGGAAAAAATCCTAAATTGCAAAATGGTCCTCTCCAGGACTATAGATTCTAATTAGAAGTACAGATGAAGCGGGAGTCTCCATCAGCTTGGTGCTCTTGAGCTTGTATTGCACAACTCTTGTCCCAGCAATGCCAGCGCGGGGGATCACTGCATTCAATTTAATCGGGAAAAGTAGCACTTTGGCTAGAGTGGCCTGGGGCACATTGTTCCCTGCAGAGCATTCCAAGCCTTCCTTTGTCCATCCTGTTTCCTGAGCCGTCAGGGAATATGTTTGCTCTTTCTTGGGGAGTGGGTTTGGAGCGGGATGTGCCCATTCAGGAGCCGCTCGGCTGGCAGAGGGTCAGTCCCAGCAGCGGCTGCCGTGCCAAGCAACCATTCCAGGGCTCTGGCAGCTTCTCCTGCCAATGCTGAGGGCTTTCTGGAATGCTCAGTGGTCCCTGGATGGAGCTCTAGAGGTCCTGAGCCCGCAGCTCAGCCAGGTTCTGGGGTTGAGGTCGAGGATGCTCCTAACAGGGTTTGCTGCCTCCCAGGGGTGTCGCCTGTGGGTCACTGGGTGTCCAGGGGTCACTCGATATCTAAGGGGCACTCGGTGCGCATCCATCACTCGCTCTCTCTCTGTCTCTCTGTGTCCATGAATGCCTGTGGGGCACTTGGTGTCCCTCAGTCACCCACTCTCTGTGGGGCACTCCGTGTGCTTGGGGCATTTGGTGTGTGTGATCACTCACTCCCCAAGCCACTCGCTGTCCATGGCTCCCTATGTGTCTGTGGGTCAGTCGCTGTGTGAGGCGAAGAGCTGGAGCAGGAAGAAGAGGAGGAAGGCTCCTGGCTGCCCACCCCCCACCCTCTTGGGATCACCCCCCCCAGGGAACATCTGTGGCTCTGAAAAGGGCAGCCCATGGACCATCTGTACCAGCTGCTGGATGAGACCTTCCCCAACGGCAATGGAACACTAGTGAATATTCCTGCCCTCCGTGACCGGCTGCTGGCCGTGCTGCAGACTCTGGAAGTCGGTCCTGGGAGGCACAGTCTGGAGAAGAAGGGGGACAGGGTGTAAAGGGAGGGTGTGAAGGGCGTTTGGTCACCATGTGGAGCACACAGTGCCAGCAAAAGAGGGCAGGGAGGGGACGAGCCATGCAGTTCTGGACCCTTCACGCAGGGCTGGCTGGGAGCGATGGGGCGACCTTCGTGCTTGGGGTGGGACGTGGGTCCTGCTCGGCCCCAGGGAGCGCAGGGATGAGAAGTGGGATGGGTTTCATCAGAGCTGCTTTGCTTCCCCCCTCCATCTAGGGTCTCTGGGGAGCTGCTGCCCCTTCTTGGCTCCTGGAGAAGGGCTGAATGGTTTAGTGCTGCCTGCGCTGCCCTGGGCTCTGTGCAGGCCACAGCTGGGGTGAAGGTGCTGGTCCTGGGGTGAGGGTGGGGAGCATCCTGGTTTTCAGGCACACTCCCGCAGCAGCCCCGTGGAGGCTAAGCCTGCCCATACCCCATGTCCATGCTGCAGAGACCATGGAAGAGTAATTGGAGATGCTGCAGCATCTGAGAGAAGAGATTGATGCACCGAAACAGCAGGTGCAGGTGAGTGCTTCCACTGCCTGCTGGGGTGGTCCTGGTGGGGTTCCCAGCTGTGTCCCAGACCAAATAGAGCCTCCATGGCAACTGGATTGCATCCATCCCACCTCAGAGCCCATTCCTTCTCCCAAGGGAGTCCCGGGTAGGGTGACACAACACCCCTTGTCCCTTGGGTGCTGGGTGGCAGAACCGGCCAGAGAGAGGGAGGATTTCCAGACTGGCTGTGGGTTCCTTGTCAGGTCCTTCTGTCTCTCCTCAGTCCCTTTGCTGCTGGAACCAAGTCCAAGGGGGTGATGAGTCCAGCAGAGCCATGTAGCCACGTCTCTCTCTCCTCCAATGAGAGGTGGCCCTGCCCATCCCACCTCTGTATAGACCCGGTCCTGCTCTGCAGAAGTGGTGGGGAAAGAATCCTTTAAATCTTTCTAGGGAACAATCACTTCATTAGTCAAAAGTCTGTCCTTTCCTTTGAACTCAGTTGAATTTGCACCAGTTTACAACAAAGAATTGGCCAAAGCTTTTCCTATTTGGAGTTGCTCAAAACTCTCCAGCCAGTCATCCAAAATGCTGAGGAATAGTGAGGAAGAACTGCAGAAACAGTAAGGATGGAGAGAGAAATAATACACCGATGGTTGCCACACAGAATAAAGCAGATCACAGGCAAAATAAAACTTGTTAAGACTCTGGAGTTTCAGAAAGCAGGCATTATTTTATTCAGCATTGGCTGCACACGGGATCAGCTCCTCCTAAGACACACAGCCAGATACCACCACTGGAGCCTTTTATCTTCCCATGACATGCAGATGTATCTTATTTCTCAGAAAGGCTTTCCATAGTCACACTATTTCTTGGCACTGACCTTAATCATGGCCATACTCATTACACTTGACATTTGTACTAGGAGGGTCTCTCTGGTGGGATTCAGGAATCCCTTATAAGCATATTTCCATAGACCTGGCCCATGCTGGCAGTGGGATGGATGAGCTCCCATCAGCCCATGCAGCTGGGGCAACCCAAACATTCAATCGCAGCCAGGCTGGCACCGAAGAGCTTCGTGGGGAGCTGGGGATGCTCCTCCCCTGCTGCACCCAGGCTTTGGGACAACTCATTCCAGAGCTCGCCTGCAGGTGCTGCCCAGACAGCTTTTTTTTTAAAATAGCCTATAGATTCAGCAGGATCTAGAAAGGTTCTTGCTGGGGAAACAAATGAAATCCAAACAAACCCCAAAGCTTCAGATGGCTGTGTTTAGAGAAAACCCCATGCACACAGAGCCACACACCAGCCCCCAGCCCTGGGCAGGGTGAGATGTGGTGCTGGAGGGGGCACAGGGCTCTGAGCCTCTGCAGTTTCTGGTCTCCTGAGCTTGTGAGACAGATAGTGAAGCTAAGGAAAAACCCTAAATTGTGTTTTCCAAAAAGGATGTAAAGACGAGGTTACAGAGAGCTGCCAAGAGGCTCTGCCCTGCCTGGGGGGTGCCATCCTATGCACATCAGGTACTTTCCTCCAGTGGGGCAGACAGACCTGCAGAGGCAAGTGAACCCAGAGCTGGCAGCATCCCACCCTGCCTCACTGAGCAGGGGACAAGGTGTGCTGAGCACTGTGTGCAGCCCTGTTCAGTGCAGAGGGGCGCTTAGTCCCCTTGGTTAGGTTGCAGTTGGGTGAGGTGTTTTCTGTGGCTGTGCTGATGTGGACCTGCTGAGGAGTTCAACTACCACCACCCTCAAATCTGGACTCTTTCCTCTGACCCTACACACTACAAGTGTTACATCAGTTACAGCATGAAAATATATGAAGTGCAGCCCTGACTGGGAAGCAGCAGTGAGGAACTGCACGAGCACTGCTCTCAACAGGCGAGAGCTGCGGTCGAGCTGCCTCTGCAGGCAAAGCCACTGCAGGGAGATTTTCCTGTTGGAAGTCCAGCTCTAACATCCATGGTCATACTAAGGACATGGTCCAGCTCACCTCGTGCCCAGCCTGGGTACCCATGTTCTCCCCATCCTTGCCCCAGAGACTGTCACAGGCTCCCTTTCCTGGAGGAGAACAGGTACAACTCTTCAGTGCTGTGTTGCTTCTCGCCTCATAAAGTTGTAGTAAACACTTACAAGGGATTTTCTGCACAGCCGGCCAACCAACGCCCTTCACAGCACATCTCCAGCTTTTTAAATATTCACAAGGCTGGGTCAGCTGGCTAATTGAATTTCCTCTATGAATGAATCAGTTATTTTCCCATCTCCTGCAGCAAAAATGCAGATTAAGCATAGAGCTGGGATAATACACCAAGAAAGCAGTTCCTCTCTGGTTAGCGGCTGAACGAACTCACCCCTGCTGGGATCAGGTCTCCACCATCATTCTTCACACCAGACAACCTGAAAATCACAGATTCATAGAATAATTCATGTCAGGATGGACTGCCAGAGGTTTCCAGTCCAACCCCTGCACAAAGAAGGGATATCATCAAAGTCAGAGGAGGTTGCTCAGCGCCTCATGCAGTCAAGCTTCAAGTACCCAAGGATGGAGATAACACCTTTCTCTATGCTCTTCTTCCAGGGCTGGGTGTCCCTCATTTTGAACTTCTTTGTTTTCCTTACATTCAGCAAGACTCCTCTCTTGTGTCTTTTGCCTGTCATCCTTTTGCAATGTATCTCCACCAGGAGCGGGGCTTCATCTTTTCTATAACCTCCCTTAGGCAGCTGGCAACAGCAGTAACATCTCTCTCTCAGCCTTCTCTTCCTGACATCAAACAATTTCAGCTCTCTCAGCCTTTTCCCTCTGTCTCAACACAGCCATCATGTACTCCAGCCCCTAAATTAGATACAGCACTTCAGATGCAATCTCACAAGGGCTAAATAGAAAGGAATAATCTCCTCCTTCAACCTGCTTACTAGGCTTTTGCTAATCCAGCCCAGTAGGCAGATGGCCTTCATAGATGCAAGACACACTGCCAGCTCGTGTCCACCTTGTCCACAAGGAGCTAACATTGTTCATGCTGCTTGTAATATGTAGTTATTTAAGACCCTGGTTTTGTCATGAATGAAGGGAAGAAGAAGCAATGAGCAGAAATGCACTGATGGAAGGTACAGAGAGAGCAGACAGGAGACCAGGTCAAATGCTAGATACCTGTATACCTGTCTCATCCTCCCCTGGTGGTTACATCCTGTTTCTTGGAGGTTTTGGTCGTTCCAGAGAACATTGTCCGTAGAGATGTCTTAGCACCTGGGTTTAGTAAGGAAGCTGCCCTGTTTTATCATTGGCCAGGAGACAGTATGTAATTGGATAGTAAAAGAAGGAAAAAGGAGTCCAATGGCCTCAGCATTTGGATCACAATTCACAGGGAGCCTGAGCAGGCTACTGAGTGGCAAGGACAAGGGGTGGGAGAAAATGAAGGAGCAAGGTGACACATTGGATTGGAAGAGATCTCCTTCTCTCATGCTTCAGATGGCTCTAAAACTTCACTAACTTCTGGATTCAGAATTGTAGCGAGATTTCCTTGGGATCCAGAGCAGGAGAGCTTCTGCAAATGGTTACCTGGCACTGAAAATTTTTAGGTAGTTGGCTGCCAGCAAGGATGAACTCAAATGGAGTTCTAGCTTGGCCTTTCAGCCATCGCAAAGGAAAGTCTCTCCTCCCTTATCATGGAATCATAGAACAACAGAATGTTCTGAGTTGGAAGGGACCCTCAAGGATAATCAAGTCCAGCTCCTGTCCCTGCACAGGACAACCCCAACATTCACACCGTGGGGCTGAGGGCACTGTTGGAATATTGTCAGGCTGTGACTTCTTCCCTGGGGAGCTGTTCCAGTGCTCCACCACCCTCTGAGGGAAGAATCCTTTCCTAATAGCCATCCTAACCACCCCCACTGCCCCTTGGCACATCTTCCTGCCATTCCCTCTGGTCTTATCACTGGGCACCAGAGAGAACGGATCAGCACCTGCTCCTCCTCCTCCGATTGTGAGGAGGCTGTAGATGTGATAAGGCCTCCCCTCAGACAGTCCCTTCAGGTCCCCCTGTTGGGAACAAAGCTGTCACCCACTGCAGGATCCACTGGCATCTGTCCCAAGGATATGCTTGGGTACATGGCAAAGAGCTGGTGTGTATGTGCTTATAACAGACAGCAAGAATCACCCAGGGCTTTTGTGAAAGACCTGTGCCTGCAGACTGAAGTCTAATCCCTCCACTCCCACTCACCTGCTCCTCTCCAGTTGGGAAGAACATCCATAGTGCTATCTGCACACAGAGACCTCCAGCTACACTGGGCTGTCTTTGACAGCAGCAGTAGTCTTTTTATAAAGCACTAGGAAGCAGAAGGATTGTGCATGGGAAAATAAAGTCCTTACAGACCCAATCTTGTGCATAATTGCAATCTTCTACAGACCATGGAACCTGCTGAATCCATAGCACACAAGGGAACCTGCACCAACTTGGGCTGAATTTTATGGTGCTGCAGTGTTAAGAAGCAAGATGTAGTCACCATGGCCATGCAAGACAACTCTGTCCCTTCCTAATTGTGAGGATCTCAGTCTCTATCTTGTTGTGTTTGCAGTAAAACTGCCTTCTACACAACCTCTGACAATGGTGCTGACTTGAACAGCAGACCAACCACCCTAAAAATTGCTCTCCACTGTTCCTGGCAAAAGCTTTTGTCATTGGCTTTCTCTGCCAGCTAGAAAATTACTCCTGGCAGGAATCTCAGCATCTGAAGGCATCAGGTTATTCCTCAATGACAGGGATTTTTGGCAGGGGTGGGTAATTTTGAGAAGTGGACCCAGCTCACTGGCACCTTCTGTGTGGTCTCTACAGGGTTGCAGCAGGTCACTGGGCTTTGCAGCTCACTGAACCTCATAGCAGTGGGTTCCAGCCAAGACAGATGCTGTTGGTGGTGCATTTGGACCTCAGGGCTGAATTTCCACATTCTGAATGAGAATCACACTTCCTCACAGTCTTTGTCCTTGGAGGAAGCCAGTATTCAGGTAGGTTCTTTTTGAGATTAAAAAGAGTAGTGGGGAGCACTTGCATCACCTCAACAGGACGTAAAAGGAAAGTACTTCTCATACACCTCTCTGCTGCTGTCCCAGTGCTACAGTAGTGAGGCGAGAGGAAAGGGCCACAAGTTGCACCAGGGGAGGTTCAGACTAACCATTAGGAAAAATTTCTCCAATGAAAGGGTTCCCAGGCCCTGGCAGAGGCTGCCCAGGGAGGTGGTTGAGTCACCATGCCTGGAGGGGTTTAAATGATGGGCAGATGAGCTTCTGAGGGACATGGTTTAGCAAGGGGACAGGTACTTGATGATCTCAAAGGTCTTTTTCAACCAGATGATTCTATGAGTCCATGATTCTCGGTCACAGGGACAGAGGAAGAATTGAGATGTGGCTCCCAAGACTGAGAAGAGATTAGCAACCCTTCATCCTAAGTCTCTTTATCTTCTCTTACACAGGCCCTGTTCCTGGGCCCCTCCCACTCTAATATCTCTCAAATAGTAAAAGATCTACAAGATGCAGAAGGTTCAGAACATTTCTTCACTGTACAGTACACGTCTGTGTAAAGGTCCCAATGCTACCTCTGGTGGAACCTGTCCAGCTGACATCCCATCACTGTGTAGAGATGCCCACTGATGTCCTGGAGCATCCCACTCTGCGCATGCTCCCAACTCCAGCACCATCTGAGCACAGCTGGAGGCAGCCAAGCAGCACCACCAAGGTGGCACTGGGAACCTGTGTCAGAAGAATTGTTAAAGCAGCCGCCTCACAGGTAGAAAGTGGGCTGAGACCTCAGAGAGCTCAGAGGGATGAAATCCCCCCACCCTGGGAGGGACTAAACCACTCGTCTCTGCGAAGTTCTGGCCCCTGGAACCTCAGGTCTTTTCTCCTGTTCTGTGATCTGGGCTGTTTCTGGGCTGGGCAAACCTTTAGATCCCACTTGCTGACAGGTACTGGGGAGGTGGGGTCTGCTCATGCAAAGCACTTCCTAACTCAGATGCATTTCCTAACTCAGCCTCAGAGAAACACCCCTCAGGATAGCCATGGAAGCAGACTGGAGAAGGGCCCCAGGCAAGCAGACCAGCCCCTTGACTGGAGTATTCAGTTCTCAGACTTAGTAGAAGAATGACAGTGGATTATTTTTGCAGGACATTTTGTGGCTCCACAAGAACCACAGTAGCACTGCTTTTACTGAACAAGTTGAAGGACACAAATTCCAAGGGGTCTACAGTGTCCCCTTGCAGGCAGAGGAGTCGCCTCCTCACTGTGCCCCTCCTTGCATTACAGGCATCACGCTCTGGGTCTGAACATCCATCCCACTACGAGGCTCCACTGCTCCAAGACCACAGCTGCCTCCCAGCATGGAATGAAAATGACAGTTTCAGACAGCACCATCCAGTGTGCAGGGAGACTGCGCTCTGAAAGCTGCCTGCACACAGCAAAACAGAGACATCTCAGTCCAAGATTTTGGCCCTCAGCGGATTGGGAACATAAGAAGAAGGGAAGGGGGATTTAAGGGTGAAGGACAGAGCGGTGGGAATTCCTGTAGACCTTTTCTAAAGCTGCTGAAGAAGGAATTCAGGACTTGACCCATCACACAAATACAGCCTGCTGGGTTTGAGGACAGAAGAAAGGCAAAGCCTCAGTAAGAAACATTAGCATTTAGTTCAATTCCTTAAGCGATATCCCTATGGAGTACTGGGCAGTGAGACCTGGTGGGCTTTGCATCCTTCCAGAAGACATCCTGTCCTGCTGTGGGGAGTGACACAAAAACCTCTTCCACCTCCCTGCAGCCTATATTGAGGCAAGCTGAGAACAAGGAAAATGCACCATTTGTTGAACACTGGGATCTGCTGTTCAGAGAGCAGCAAATGTTTTCACCAGGGATTTCTGAAGGTGTCTTCTTTCCAGAAAGGTACAATTTATTATTAAGTCTAACTCTTCCATAATATTAACAGCTGTTTTTCATCCAAAAACATTTTCAGCTGAAACACATTGCCTTGAAGAGGCACAGCTCACCCTGGTTTGCATCTGCCAGTCCATGCAGATAAGTCATTCGCGCTCACCTTGGTGTGTCAGGTCCATCTTCTTTTTTGCAAATTTCACTAAACTTATCTACTTTGAATGGCATATTTGTGGAGCTGCTGAAGGACAGCATATCCCAGCATGACTGATAAACAGCCTGTTCTTGCTTCCAGACATCAACTTTTCTTGTTCCTCTTCGTGCTTGCTTTCTGCTAGGCGTGTGCAAGATGAAAATCATCAAAACCTAAGATTACGTGGGTTGAGCAGATTTCTCCATTGCAGCAGATTGCTCCTGGCCTTGTACAGTTGAGCTCTGAACACCTTTAGAAATGAAGATTTCACAGCAATGCTGGGCTCTTGTTCCAATGTCTGAGCACCCTCAGACTTGAAATATTTTTCCTAATTCCTTGCAGTGTTTCCTGCATTGCAACTGCCTCCTGTTGGCTTTTAGCCAATCTCCATCCACCTCCAAGAAGAGCAGGGGACTGTCTTCCCTACATCTTCCCACTGGAGCTGAAGACAGCAATAACATATCTCTCTTTCTTTAGCCTTCTCTTCCCAAGACTAAACAACACTTTCTTTCTTCTGCTCAACCGACAATGAATAAATTACCCTCTGTTGGTGGAAACCAGCTGGGAATCTTAAGCACAAGCTAAGTTTGTTCTTTCTTGGAGCTTCAGTCCAGGATATATGTCCATAGATCCTGCCAGAAGCAAGAAGCCAGGCTACAGAAACAGAGAAATGTCATCGTTACAGAGCAGCACAAGAAATCAATACCAAGGTGACGGGTGACCCTGCCTGTCTCCCATCAGATGTTCCTCCTACACCATCAGGCTGTGGGCTGTTTGAAGCTCAACACCAGATGGCCTGTTGCTCTTTTTCTCTTTTCCCCCTAAGATTTGACAACTTATGCTGAGTTGATTGAAGCTGTTCTGAGGCAGCTATTAGCTTGTTTTAAGAGCAAGCTAGAAGACTTGACTTGTCTTGGTAAAAGCTCTACTAAGGGTAGCCAAGTACCAGCCAGTTGGCTAATGACTGTATTTTTGGACTTACAAATCCCCCCTTTGGGGTTTGATCCACGGATTTCCAACAGAATGCATAATTTACCCAGTCAGGGAGTTGTCCAGCCTAATCTTGGTGTCAAGGCTCCCTCTGCAGGCACTGCAGAAAGCTGGGCACCTCCAGGGAGCAAATCTGGTCGTACAGAGGTTTTGGCTGATTGATGATATTATGGAGGGATGACCCTTCAGAAGGGGTCTCTGCCCAAAGGCCACACGGCACTCCACACACTAAGTGAGGATGGAACTGTAATTTCTTGGGAGTCTAATTTCTTCCCCGTTTAGCTGCATGAATCAAACCCAGCGCAAGGAGGTGGAGAACGCTGATAGATTTTGTCCCCGTAACAAGGTGTGTTCCTCTTCGTGCTTTGAATTAAATACATAAGTCCAGCACCATCCCATCCATACTCCACCCTATGTTTCCAGAAGCCAGAGCCTTTGCAGCTCAGCTCCTTAGGAAATTTGTGGCACGGAGTCAAAGTAATTTCTCAGTCTTCCCTCATTTGCACAGGTCCATCAGTCTTTCTGACAGAAATCACTGCAGAGAGCAGGGATGCTTTTGCCTTTTCTGAGAATTTCAATGCAACCATAGCAGATGATTCCAGGAAAAAATGTGTAAGGAAGGAAGAAAGCAAGGAAGGAAAAGGGCAAAAGAAAGAAAGTAAAAGAAAATAAAAGCAAAAAGGCAACTAAATAAGGCAAAGAAAGAGGAAAAGGGGGAAAAAAGGAAACAGAAAAACTTTTTTGTAACTTTCAGTGATTCCCTGCAAAACAGAAAATCTTCCCAAGCAAATGTTGTTTTCTTTGAAGTGTTATACTCTCTTCCATACTGAGAAGTATTCACAGCCAGGTTTACCATCCTGAGACCCAACAAACAGCCTCATCACAGAGCAGAGCTGTGTCCAGACCCAGCTCCCTGCCACACTCTTCCAATCCATCTCATCCCATCTCCCCTCCGCTCTGCTGCCTTTCTTCTCTTTGCTTCCTTTTCTCTGCATTCCTGTCCTGCAGCATTTCTGCATCCCAATTCCTCTCCTCCACCTGCCAGGTCAGTTGAAAATCAAACATCTCATCCCACCACAACCCTAGGATGAACCTGCCACGCTCCCCACTGCCCCAGCTCAGAGCTCTGCTCTTGTTTTCCTTTCTTACCTCCTGACATTTCACCTCCTCCAGTAATAAATGTAGCCAGCGAGTGGGCAGAGATTTCAGGTAGGGGTGAAGACATGAGACAGAAACTCCCAGCACAAGCTGCTGAGAGAAAGCAGGTTGAATTGATCCACTCAAAAGAATCCTCATAGTGCTTGTCTTGAAAATATCCCTCTGCAAGACATTTTTCAGTCTTTCTTTGAAAGAACAGCCTGAAGAGCTTTCAGCAATCAGTGGAACAGATTTGTCACTGAACTTAAATATTTCTAAAATGTTTTTGACAATATTGATTTCAAACTGAACTTCTCTGTTTTCAAGTGAACATCTAGAAACTTTTCAGTGCTTCCTTGTAGCAGAAATCCAAACACTCATTTTCAATAAGTCTTTATTTTCCATCCAAATTTCCCTAGGAATCCCTACATAAAAGGCCAGAAACCTGGCCTGTGTGTCTGCCCCATCCTTTTGACCTATTTATCACTTACTGCTTTGTTTTACCAGAAATGTTATTGTCAAATCAAGGCACCAAGTTGTGTGCATCCAAATTTTGCCAATTTAATATTCATCTTCTGACAACACTCAGGGTTCTGCTAGCCTCCTAATTAGTGACTGGCTGCAGTGGAGAGAATCATTGTGGAGAAACACTGACCCATGGGATCTCATTCTTCTTTGCTATTGCTGGCTCGAAATCTGAAATAGAGGGATGCTTAATCCTGCTGACCCTGCCAATCCCAGCTCCACCTCTCTCTCTGAAGAAATATGAGTGTGTGTACTGCTTCTCTTGCTCAGGGCTACTCAGAGGAAACTACATCTTTAGTAACAAAATTTCTGCTCAACATAATGTGGCAAAACTCTGCACCAGCTCAACTTAAGAGGGCCTGGGCTGAATTTTAGTCCAATTTAGGTCAGGTTGTGTATGGAGCTCCTCTCTGGGAGGAGCGTTTCGGCAGGGCTGCTAAGCTTGGGTCTCTCCCCTGCGTGATGTTGGTAGTAGAGAATCGTATCATAGAATCATAGAATCATGGAGAGGTTTGGGTTGGAAGGGACCTTAAAGACCATCCAGTTCCAATCTCCCTGTCATGGGCAGAGACAATTCCCACCAGATCAGCTTGCTTAAAGCAAAGAACTGTTCACACTTGTTGTTTATGCTCTTGCTTACTTTTCATTAGTTTGTTATCGTAATCTTCTTTTGAGTGTTTTCATTCTCATCAATCAATAAATGATAAAAATCAAAATGTTCTACAAGAGGAACCACAAAAAGATCTATTTCCTGTCAGCTCATATGTTCTTGGCAAAGAGAGCTGCGTATCACAGAGCAGAATTAAAGATCTGAAAAAGCATCTGAAAATTCATCAGTTGAATTCCTCAGCAGATCTCAATTGCACAGACTGAAAAACAGGAGCCCAACACCCATGGACAACTAAAGATCTCCACCTAGCGAATGAAAGCAGGACAGCCTGCAGCTTCACAGCATTCCTGGGAAAACCAGGCCGAAAGTCAGAAAAGTGGCCTTCAATTAAACAGCAAATTTAACATCACTGCTGTTGTAACACCTGTTCTGAAAACATTCTCAGTATCAGATCGATGCTGTGAGCAGCAGCCACCTCTGTGGGGCACACGGGACACCCATCCCTGCTCCAGGTGCTCACGGGGAGCCAGGGCACTACGATGGCAAGAGCCATGACCTGTAAAAAAGGGGTAACATGCAAGGCTCTGGTTAACCTCCATGTGGCAAAGCTCCACTAGGAGAGCACTAAAACTCCCCTCTCAAAGTCCTAACCCTTACCCAAGGTGATTGTGGCTCTGTATTAATCACAACACAACAAATTACACAATACAGTAATGATGGCTTTTGGCTGGAAACCTTTCCAAGCAATGACATTTTTCCTATTGACAATTACCTGTTCTGTTGCAAGCACAAGATAACTGTAATTTCCTGTGGTACCAAAGACATAAATGTTTATGGGTAGTTTTATTAATTTATTTCATATTAGTGGAAAATTCAGTGTTCTGAGCTGGGAGAAAATTAATGGACATTCTTTTGTGTTTTGCATATAATTCAGTCCCTCGTGAGGCACAGGTGATGTGCACTTTATTAAAAACATCACCTCTTCCTCCCAGTCACCATCAGGCTGAGCTCACAGGAGCGTGTGAGCAGAGCTCAACCCTTCTCTCTCTGCACTCAGCCACAAGAAACATGCTTCTAAGTCATTAGCAAAGAAAGCCTTTCAGATGAAGGAGCCAACTTTATAGGTGATTACAGCATGGAAACTGTGGTGGACAGCTGAAACCCAAAAAGCAGTTCTCAGAAACGGTCATAGCAGGAGGATATTTCAAAGCTTTAAGCTTCACACCTCCGGAGAGCTACCTGGAGGTTACGTACCTTCAATGCTACAAACACATCCTCATGTTTAGACTTGGGCTGACATAGGTTTAGTCAGGTAGTTCCTAACCCAGGCCAGGCTGTGATGTCTGATTCTATCAATGCTTCATCTCGTCCAAAGGATAACACTGCTGATACTCCTTCTTTGCAGGCCTGAAGCTTTTTCTTCTCCCAAGAGAAGAATTGATGTTCTGCTTTTTCTCCTCAGACTGAACTTTGATAATAAATGATTCCCTATCTCTTCAAAACAAGCTGTCCCTTTCCCTTCCCCACCTGCTGCTTGTGTCTGAGAGATAAATGTAATAAGAACCCAGCAGTTTCTTCACGGTTTCCATCCCATTGTGCTCAAATAGTGCTGCCTCACTCTGCAGGCAGCATGGATCCATCCTAGGGTAGCAGATCTTAATCTTAGAAATGATTGGGCTACAGACATCAGGACTACACCTCCCTGTAACCAGGAGGCATGAAACCTCCACACTGAATTAGCATCAGTCCAGAAGGGATGAGGAACAACGAAGCTGACAGTGGGTGATGTCTGTAATTCAGCACAGGACTTTCACATTGGTCAAGGACACAGGATACACAGCTAAAACCTGCTTCAGGTCAGGTCTCCATGTCCTTACAGTGACCATCATCACTAGATACAGTAGAGCAAACTGCACATCTGCTATAGTTTTCCTGGATGCAAAGAAAAGGATCTGAAGAACAAATGTTCTTGGGAGATACACAGCTTCTCAAAAGTTTAACTGAAACCTAGGTACAAGTTCTCTCCAAAATCTAATACCTTGGCCAGTCAGTTAACCATTGACCACCACTGAAATACACCAGACCTGTCACTTCTTCCAGGATGACAGTGCACCTTTGCATATTTTGAGTTTCAGGAAAAAAATTTTGCTTCATTTCATAAAAATAGCTATTAATTAAAGTTTTGCAGCTATCCTCACATATCCTCACAGGACTGATTAAAACCCCTTTGCTCCACCATCAAGCTGTGAAATTTGGCTGCTGAATTTTGTTTCAAAATACAATAGATCCTGATTGTATTTCAGTGGCCCCAGACTATCAGGGAGGCAGAGACATCCCATGGGTTACATTTTCAGGGAACACATTTCCAAACTTAGGTCATGCTTTGCTTCATGCTACATTTTACCTTTTCTGTGATGAACACTGACATAGAGAAATTGTTGTGAAGTTGCAGATGAGCCTGGAATGGAAGTCATTGCCCACATTTTGACAATATTTTTTACCACATCTCATTACATGAGGATGGATAACAAGACTGAGATAATGCTGAAGGAGGCTGCGGTAAGAATGTGACCTGACTTGTGAATCCTCAAACAACGGGAGAGGAGGGAAAATTGTTTTCTTAGATAGCCAGAAACATCCATAAAATTGGTCCTTATACAGTAACCCTGCCGTGCTCTCCCAGCAGTTCATCCATCTCGTCAAAACCTGCCAGAATCCACCAACTTTCTTCAGACTTTGCTTTGTGATACCAGGGAGGTATCACAAATAGAAGAGCCTGATGTTGGCTCCCCTTTTGCCAACAGCAGGATGTGTCACCATAACTTCCCTTACTGCCAGCTTTGTTGTGGTCTGCCTAGGACTCATCACTGCAAGGATAACGTGTGCTCCTGTTTACCAAGCGGGAACACAAAACTCATTTGGCCTGAAGTGTGATTCATTAACTGCCCCCAACAGCAGCTGGGTGAAAATGATTTTGGTTTTGTTGGACTGAAAGAGCTCTCTCTGCACAGGTAGGGTCTGGGAGGCGAGTGCAGCGCGCTGTACCCGTGGAGACACAAGGCTTTGCTACGGGGCTCACCCCCCACGACAACTCCTCCACGTTGAACAGCTGATTTGGGAAAAGTCCTACTTTTCTAAGTCATCTCGCAGAGCAAGAAACAGCATGTTGGACCTCATTGCTCTTCAATGTTGGAGGTGTCCCTGGTAAAGGAGGATTAACACGGCCCTACCGTCCCTTCGCATTTGCAGCTCTTTGTCCCATGGATAGACCTTTCTTTTGGTGGTTTCTGCCCGCAGGAGAGGTCTGAGATGTGCTGTCATGGCTGGATTGTCTGGGCTATGGTCCTCCCTGGAAGAGGTAACCTATCCCCTTGCAGGAGTAAGAACATCCACACAAACCTCACAAGCTGTGAGGTGGGGCTGGGAGATGAGGAACAAGAAATCTCAGATGTGCTTCCAGCCTGACGTGAGACCTCAATGCCACACAAACAACTGAGTAGCGGTTACAGCACAGATTGTGGCCCAGCTAGAAGTGTCATAGAGAGCTGAAGGTGCAAGGTTAACACTAATTAGGTTCTGTTCCAGCCCTGTAACGCTGGACCCTGTGGTGTGGAACAAAATCTCCCCACCATAGCTACCTGTCACCTTACGGGTTTATGCAGGAAATGATTCAACACAAGCTCTGCTGGGTCCTCTGAAAATACTGCAGGGTTCAGAGCAAACCTGGTCCCTCTCGTGGACCAAGTTTAGGAGAGCTGAAGTTGCCCTTTGCATTGAAGAAGTAAAAAAATCGCCATGCATGAAGAAAGGGCACTTACCTGGGTATTGAGTGACCATCCTAACGGCCCAGCAGTTCAGTCAGGGCTTGCACTTGCAGGAGCCCATTTCAGAGCATCCACAGAGCACATTTTCCACTCCCACTTCTCAAAAAGAAAACAGAACTGAAAGAAATTCCCAGCATTTCAGAATTTGCAATGAAAGCCACCAGAGGTGACAGTATTGGAAATGCCTAAAAATAATCAAGCCACCTTCAAGTTTTCTACGATTTGTTTTTAATGCCTTCTGCTCAGAGGAAGAGGAGAATTTCATTAGAGCTTGAAATCACCTCAGGTGAAAACCACAGCTACAGGGCACCGGATCACGGCCTGGAAGAACGTAAAGAGCTTCATGTTTCCCAGTCTTTACCCCTTCAAGAAACAGATGCTTTTCTTTTGTAACTCAGTAATTCACAAAGACTTGAAGCAAAGGTGTTGCATCCTCAGGCAAATCAGGGAGGGGTCGAACCCTCAGAAAATTTGTTTTGGAGACCCACAAGAAAAATGGGAAATGTGGATGGGATAGAATTGGGGTGGGATGGGGGCCAGGACTCCGTTGGACGTGATGGCTAAATCCCATGGCCCAGAGAGTGTTCTGGGAGCCTTGTGCCTCCCCCTTCCCCTCTCAAGTTCTTCCACATGATTTAAATGTGCAGGAAATTCTTGGGAGTTCACCTTCCAAATAAACTCCAGCCTCGTCCTTTAGCTGGTGCTGGATCCTGATGATTTCAAGTCGAGTCCAGGTGTATTGATTCTTCTAGCAGTGAAAACACTGGCATACAAATTGCAAATTGGAGCCAAATGAAGGCAGCTGCAGTCAGGGCACATGGGATAAGAGAGATTTATAATAAGGGGAAGGTCTGTTTATTCATCCGTTGACCTCAGGCCCTCTATTACTACACTATCCATAGAGCGATGCTTAGTGTTGACCTTGAGATGATGGCTTAGCAGGGGCAGCGCAGACAGCTTTTCAGAGGTGAGTTTAGCAGAGGCAGAACCATTCCAAGAAAAATGTTCCTGTCAAACCTGACACAGCAAAATTAACAGCCTCATTCTGTCCAGGCTAATTCCTTACTTGTGATTATCATTATTAATCTGTTTTGATATTCCAATAAATAATGTAATTACTAAAAGCCAGGTGCTGATGAACAGAGACTCCCAGCTCTGCTGGTAGAGAGGCAGTCAGGCTGGAGACAGGAGAGTGAGCCTCCAGCTGTGCCAAGGAGAGCTGCTGTTCTCCTGCAGGCTTTTCAAACAACACATCAGCTGGGGTGGACGCTTCAAAGAAAGGATCTGATCTGGTGACTGACAGGGTTCCTTTCAGACCATGCCTGAGCAGGAATGTGATTTGCAGGGACTACTGTAAAGAGCAGAAGCCAGGCTCTACGTGAGAGATGTGGATGCAGACCACAGTGCTGTCTGTGGGCAACTCATGGGCATGTGGGAATTGGGCTACTTGCTCCATTTCTCCAGGCTTGGTCTTCCCATGAGTGTGATGGGATGTCAAGGCCTCTCTCTTGGCACTCAAAGAAAGGATGCAGAGCTCCTAATGCAGGGCAGGGGAGGCTGGGACTTGATATGTGCCCAGATATCAAGAGAGGGTGGGACATTGGGCATAGTGTGGAGTTTGTGCCTGGGAGCCTTTCCGCCACCTTTGGTACAGCAGGCAGAAAATTTGGGAAAACAATTAATTCTCATTGCTTTTGCCAAATTTAAATAACAGAGAGTTATTGAGATAGATTGATTTCAGCTCTGTTTAATGAAGAATAATTAACACTCCCATAACAAAGCCATACGATTACACTGGTCGGAAATTTTGCAGTTAAAGTGCCATTTGGTATTTCCACTTAATTTTCAAGAGTTTGATTGATGTCTTAATTATAAAAGATATTGCTTGTAACACCATTCTTAAACAATTTCCTATCATTGCTGTAACTTTATAAAGGCATGAAGGTCCCTTCCCCTCGGACACAGCTCCTGCCCACACTTGCTGAGCCAGAGCTGCACAGCAGAATCTTGTTCAAATCTACTGGAGGACAAGGGAAAAGTCAGCACTAGGGTAGAGTTTGTTAGTCCCAGGACAGCGTCCATCGTTCCTCTTACACAGTACTTGAGTGTGCAGGAGGTTCTGTGCACGCCCACATCAGACTGAAGAATAAATAAATCAAGGTCACAGCCAGCTCCCAGCCCTCTGCCCCCACCTCTCCATAAGTGTAGGTACAGTTACAGAAGTCACTCACAGCTCCACTTTGGCCATGGCCAATTCAGAACTAGAGAAATGGTAGGGGGGGTCAGGGTTGTGCTGATAGACCTCCAGGGAAGGGGGACTGAGGCTGGTTGCTTGAAAACCAAGGATGTCACCACACTGCCAAAGGCAAAAGGAGGCATAAGCATCACTTTTTGCTCTTGAGGAGAGCTTTAATTATTTGTTACATTTTTTATGAGTAATGCAAAGGCACATCTAAATGTGAGGCCACCTCTCAAAGATACTTGATAGCATTTGGTATGATGAAGGATGCTGTCAATGATGTGCACAGAGAGACAGCTCATGTGACTCCACCTGGTCAAGGATGGCCTAAAGCTGGTCTTGGTGAGTAGAGGCAGGCCCTGGAATCTAAGCCATGTGGCTGTGAGAGAGAAGTAGGCTAAGGAAACACTGCAAAAAAGAAGTCTGTTTGGTTAGGGAGCTGGTTGGGTAGTGATGGGCAGATGTCTGCTCCACACATAATGAACAAGGGATAAGAGGTTGTTTGAACCCAGCTAGACATTCGTGGGGCAGTTAGAAAAGCTGCTTCGCCCTGCCCTTTGCTGGAAAACAGGAATTGTTATTTCTCATTAGCTTGGACCCTGAGGCAAACCCACTATGACCCAAGGTCTAATAGACTCTCACAACTGATAAATTAATTTCAAAAGGACATTGAGAATTGCTTTAAAAAATTGCAAGCATGTGAAAAAAGTGTTACTGCTTCGTGAACATCACTGCCTGTTCTCATGTGCTACGGAATCAGATGTTAAATCCATAGATGAGCAAAGCGAGTTGATCGTGGTTAATCTTGTTACCAGAGAGAATTAATTTGTCCCACTGACCTGCTTTTGATTTCCATGTGGTTCTCATTGATGTGTTCTAGAAATATTGGAGATGAACAGGGAGAAGTGGAAATCCAAGATGATAAAACAGTGTAAATACATGGGAAAAACAAGACTTGGAAATGATATTCCAGAAAAGCAGGAAGCGGTACAGATAGGGCCAGCATCAGAAAGAGGGAGCCAAAGACTGCCTGATCAGTCACCTGAGCTCACTACTAACCTGAATTATCCTCTGCCTCTGAGCTGCACTTCCCAGCAAAGGATGTTCATTTCTCTGCCATTAGGGAATCACCTTCCCCAGCCAAGACCCTCCAGCACTGGCTCTTGCTTTGGGTCAGGCTGCCCCTTTTACAACCACAAACTGGCTTCTCCATAGACTGGTGGGGCTGGAGACCTTCTCCTTCCCCACTCGTGCCTGCTGCTTGCCTTTGCCTCAGCTTTGCCTTCCTTGACACAGCTAATTTCCCAGAGGAGATGGATTGATTCTCTGCAGTCACTATGGATGTAATACATGCTATTTATCACTCATCTTGTCACTCGGAAGAAGTGTGTGCCAGCACAATATATATGCAAAAGTCTCCATTGCATTAGGTTAATCCTCTGATGGCCATCAGTAAATATCAGGGAAGTTACTAAGGCAGAATTTCAATATATAGAATATTTAAATAAATATATTTTCTATTGTTGCTCAGCTTCTCAGCAGCCCTTCCCATCTAAAACTGTGTCGATCCACAGCAGCTCTCTTGTTTTAATTCTGTCAGTCTGCCAAAGCAGTACAAAGTGTGCTGGTTACATCATCCCACTGTCTGGGGAGGGGAATACATCAGAGGAAAGTTAGTTACCATTCTTCTGACACAACCATGCACTACAAGCACTTGTCCCATGAGCTGGTACATGGTTCCATCTGCTTTCAGAAACATCCAAAGTAGGACCTGGGCTGGGTCTTCTGTGTCTGACAGCACGCAGCCCATTAACTATATCTGCCACTTACATGCATATGTATAGATTTTTTGAGAAATCTTATGCATGTTCCTTTACTTTTCAAAGACTAATTTTAATTTTATTATGAACTTCACAACAGCCCAGTCTCTGTTAATTGGAACTTTGGAACCAGCTCTGTCTGACCTTGCATTTTAGATAAGGAAAGACTGCAAACGAGGTGATTATAGAAGGAGACACATCTGCTTAGCACAGACCATACTGAACCCAGGGCATTATCATTTCCCTTTGAACAGTGGTTGCGAAAAACAGTATTTGAAAAAAAAAATGTGATCAAAAAAACATTCCATGAGAGGGACATTCTGTCTAACTTTCAATAAATACAGTTACCTAGATGAAACGAAGGTCTATGTTAGCTTAAATCAAAATATTCCACTTTTTGTAATAATAACTGCTTGTGTCAGGGGCAGCCTTGGCTGCAGTGGCCACGAGATTGTGGAGTTCAGAATCCTGGGAGAAGCAGGGCCAGAAGCAAGGTTACAGGTCTGGACTTGAGGAGAGGTCACCTCTTTAACTGACTTGGAGGAATCCCATGGTTGGGGCTCTGAAAGGTAGGGATGTTCAAGAGAGCTGGCATCGAGCAAAGAGGGCAGGAGACTTGCATGGGGGAGCAGAGGGAAGGCTATGGGGAGTGGCCCACATGGGCTGACCAAGAGGATGTCACACGACCAATGTGACAGCTTTCTGTGATGGCCTGACTGCCTGGGGGCAGGCCGAGGGGGAGCTGAGGGGGTTCAGCTTTCAAATCAATCTTGTGGAGGAGGGATGGACACAGAGGGAAAACCCAAACAGAAAAGCAGGGGGATGAGAGGCTGCAGAAGCAAGACACAGGCTGGAAACTCCCAGGAATGATAGATAATAAATAAATAAATAGGTTATCTTATGGGCAGGAACTCGCTGTGAAAAAGAACACATTCATGAAAACAAATTAATAAGAAAACTTGGAAAATAGAAAAAAGGGTGAAATCTTATCCCTATCCAGCTTTGGTCTCAAAAACTGTGCACATAGTTCCAGCTCTGCTAATTTGCATTGTTTGTGCATCCGTGAGGACACAGGGAAACAAAGAACCACAGAAAACCCATGGAAGACGAAGGCACAGGAGGGAGCTTCAGTGCTTGGCTCCAAAGCATCTTCTGACTTGGTTTGCTTTGGAAAAGGGAAAAAGAACTCTATCTCCAGGACTGTCTTGGAAAAGCAGCAGTGTAGGAAAACACAGGTATTCCCTCCAGCCCAGCCCAGCCCAGCCTGCTTTAGAAATAACTGGTACCACCCCAATATTTTTCACTCCCTGTAGGACCGGAACCATTTGTGAATTCACTGAAAAGCCAATTGAAATGAAGCTGGGATTTGTAGAGTAATCATTGTTTTCTCTGCCAAAACCCATGAGTCAATGCAAAGAAATAGTAGTGAAAAGAGAGAAATGCAGCTAAGCGCAGTGTCACGGTGGGAAATGAATCCAGAAGTTGCCTGGGGAGATGGTAGATGTTGCTGCTTTAAGGAAGAACAGGAACTGCAGCCTTTTCCATGGATTGTGATGCAGGGAGTTGGTCACAGCCATTGAACCAAATATGTTCTCCTTATACAGATACAATTAAAACAAATGTTGCAGAGACTGGGTGGTGGTACCTTGTTCTGAAGGTTGAACGTTTTATACCTGAGGGTGTCCGTGCACTTTGCAAGCACGAAGAGATTACATTCAGCGGTGCCCAGGGGATCTTCTTTGTGTGTGTTATGGATTGTGAAAGGAGATCAAAAGATGAAATGAGACCTTAATGATCCTCTTAAATCTGGAGAAGAGTACAACATTCCAGATTTATTACAGGCTTGTTGCTTTTACTATGAATTTTCAGTTGCTAATGTCCAGCCTTGAACACCTTCCTGTCTCACTGGCTTGGTATTTATGGTAGCTGCCTTGTGGTCAGCAGCAGGATTTAATCGCATCGTTACGGACTACAGCTTTGTTTTCAAAGGGTAAATAACCACAATACAACCCGTGCACCATTTGTATTATTGTATTTGACCTCCCTCTAGTGGACTGGTTTAAAGATGACCTCCGCTACAGCGCGAGCACCGAAGTTAAAAGAGAAAAAGAGGTCCAAACTACAAATCCCAGCAGCTCTCAGCATTGTCGAGAGAGGACCCAGGACACGCCTCTCAGTTCTATTCCAAAAAATATTTCTAAAGGTTTTTACTTTCCAGGTGTAGCTATAGAAGGCATTTTGAAATATTATCTCTGGATTTGCTTTTTGGTTTTTTTCTTTCCTCTTGTGGGTGGCCCTTTCTGCCTCTCAGCAGTGACAGTGACAGAAGGACCCAGCCCTGTCATCTTGTTTTGCAGGGGATTTAGCAGAAAGCAGCTGCAGCAGCCCTGGAATGACCATGGAAAAGATCCTGAAAGCAGAACTGAAAACCTCCATTCTGAAGGCATTTGGGAGCTCGGGAGGAGGATGCATCAGCCAAGGCCAAGGTTATGAAACAGACAGTGGACGAGTATTTGTTAAAATCAACCACAAACCTCAGGTTAATGCTGTCAGACATTTAACTACTGATGTTATGGCGTTTAGAGAGCTTTTGCTTTCAAAAGCATCTGATACTTTATAACTTAGAGTTATGTATTTTCAGGCTTACTTTTAATCATTCATGTTTTCCTTTTAGTTTTCTTTTAAAAGTTGTAGTCTATTTTATATCAAGTATTCATGCAGCAGGTTTGGTTAATGCAAAATGAGGTGTAATGGAATGGTATAACCCTCCACGACAGGAATTGGTATTGTACTACGTAAAAAAGAGACTGAGTACAGAGCTGTTATTGTAGTACTGAGAGATCAGAAACATCTAAAGCTGAATTTGCATTCATTGCATTCTTTTTTCTGTTTCATTTGGGAGGATGGATTAGTGAGAGGGAGGGGGGAAACAGGTTGCCAGTGCTAAAACTTATGTATTATTTTTAAAGCTACAGAGGTTCCAAACTTCCCCATTGCTTGTTTTTTTATTCCTAGCAGTAAGATTCTTGCAATTTTTCAGGCCACATTCTTAACTTTTCAATTACTAAATGAATACAGTGCTGAACTGCTTTCTGTAACTCCACAGTGCATCAGAAATTTGTTTTATCAATATCAAGACCATCCTAAAACTGCTGTGAAAAACAGCATCATTATTTCAGCAAGATACGCTACAGGCTTACTGGTTGTACTGTTGTCTCCATCCCGTGGCATTGACCTGCATGGAGAGGAGAACCAGCTTAAGGATTCAATCTTTCACTTCATTGAGTGGTGGTCATCCGTGGTTTTGAGGGAAGAGGCTTGGGGAATTATCCTCAGAGATGCTGTTACATTTGAGTAGTTTGGTGTCTCCATAAGCAGCTGGAAACCATGGTGAAGTGTGACAAATCATCCTGCCCTGGAGTGAATTTGGGAAAGAAAAGAAGTTAGAATTAAGGCACTCAAGCCTCTCTGCGTAGACTGGACTCTTGCTGCAGTGACATTCTCTTATCAGCATGAATTAACTCCTTGTAACTTTGGAAATGAGGTGATTTTTTTCCCAGAGCACTGGTCCAAGGCTATTCTCATTCCTTGACAGGCTAGAAAAATGTTTGAAGGGGAAATGGCAAGTTTGGAAGCCATTCAGCAAACCAACACTGTGCGAGTGCCACGGCCTGTGAAAGTGATTGACCTGCCTGGAGGAGGAGCGATGTTTGTCATGGAATACCTGAAGATGAAGCACCTCAGCAAGTACATCCATGCATCTCTCTCTCTTTAGTGTTTTGAGGCCTGTTTTCTTATGTCTTACAATCAGTCAGAAAACTTCAGGAGAAGAACCTCTCAGTTGTCTCAGAGATAGAGCTTATATCTGTTAAAGTCAGCGTGTGTGTGTATGTGTACGTATTAAAAACTCCAGCATATCTAAGTGTGTGTAAGCTCCTTCCCCATGGATTGCTCTTCCCTGCCCCTCTCCCTGCAATATAACAGCAATATTGTCACCGGCCTAGAGCTTTGTGTGCTCGTCCCCGCGTGCTGAGATGCTACTAAAGGGAATGTGGGAATGGCTGAGCTCAGCCCATCTTCCTCTCAGGATATTTTCCATTGGAGTTTCTTCTCCCAGCCTGTCAGTTTTCTTGAAACTCATGAGCTGCTTCTGTCTCTGAAACCTCTACTTCTCTCGGTGTAATTTTCATGTACGACTGCAGCCAGTGAGCAAGGTCAGAGGCACCAGAGAGAGGAAGAACTAAATGGAGAGATAACATGAAGTTCCATTTTGTCCGTTAACCAGCCTGTACATGGAATTCAGGCACAGGCTCCTGAACACAGGCTTTCAGGTGTTACCTGCTTCATCCCAAGCCTCTCTGGGAACATAGGAATACCTAAGGCTCTTCTAGCAGTTGTTTGTCCAGCCTGTCTATTTTTATCAGGAGAATAATGGCAATTCCAAAGCCTTCCCAAACAGTTCATTCCAATCTATCGCACTGTGCTAGGAAAGATTTTCTAATGTCTAACCTCAGTCGTCCCGGCTGCAGTTTCTGAACCCTGTGCTGCTCTTTAAACAGCCTGGTGTTCTGTTTGCCTTTCTTACAAGAGCCTTGACTTTTGTTCATTTTAGTATGTGTTACAAGTCCATCCCGTCAGAGTTGTTGTTCTGGACTTGTGAAGCTGATTAAGGTTCTATATTTGCCAAAAATATGCTTAGCTATATTTAATTAAGATTTTTCTCCCTATCTTATTTCATTCACTTGTCTTGTTTCAGCTTTGCTTTGTTTTTTGATCCTACAGATATTCTTCAAAGCTTGGAGAGCAGATAGCAGATCTTCATCTTTACAACCAGAAACTTGGAGAGAAATTGAGAAAGGAGGGGAACACAATTGGTAAAGTATTGCTATCATGTACCAAATAACAAATGAAATCATTCACTTGGCTGTGGTGCAGTATTGCATCAGAATTTTAATGATAGTTAAAGTCAATATTGGGGCACTGTTTCATGAGATCTGCCCCTCCTGTCACTGTGCTGCACTTCTCAAATGTACATTATATACACAGAAGCTGTAATTGCTATTATGATTTTTAAATGCATCTTTTTAACTTTGACAAAACTAAATTAATTTATTGTTAATTCTTCATTTAGTATATTCATTGTTATATAAAATTATGTGGATACTGAAATTTAGTAAGAAATGGTGCTAATATTTGTTATAATTTCCAACATTTCATATCAAACTGGACATTTGGATGAGCTGTATTTTTCAGCCTCATGTACTCTCAATCTCTTGAAATGTTCTGGACCTTACAGACCTCCTCTTTTTTGTTTGCTGTTTGTTCAGACAATTAACTTTTTACAGAAAATGATCCCAGTTAGTAAACACATCATTAGGCTCTGCTTTAAAGTTGTTGAGGATTACATTTTTGAACTTAGATATGTAGCAAAATATACAACAATTGCTGCTCCTTGAAGCCAGCTGTAATTCTGCTGTGTAAGGTCAGGATTCAGTTTCTATTGACATCAATGAATATACCTTCCATCACTCTTGGGAAAGTGGATTTAGGTGTAAATGAGGAAGAAAAAAAAAAGAAGCTATTCTTCTTTTAGAATTGTTAGTATTAAAGTCTGACCTACGAGGCTGTATCTGTGTCTTTCCTGTGACTTCAGGGATGGATCCGACTCGACTCCTAGTGGTGGACACATTATATTCTGTTGGTTTTGAGTGAAGGCCAAACACTGGCAGGTGACAAGTAATGTGCGAATCAAAATTAAGCCATGTTTAGTGAGAGCATCTTCAAGTGTCGAAACAGTGGATTGCACATCTGCAATGTGGACTCTGTTTCTGAATGTTTAACACACTCATGCAAATGGGAATTCACTCACGGTTACTGATTGTGCCTCCATTTCTGTTCAGTGTCTGCAAGCCTAAGAAAGTTCTTTCCATTTTGAGAGAAGCGTCTGACCATGAAATCAGTGTAACTTATCGTTGAAAAGTGTTTACTGTGTCTGTTCTCTGAAATTAGTTCTGTGTTTGCAAACTTTACTATGTTAGGATCTAGAAGCTCTCAATATTTATTTTGGTTTTAGGTAAAGGAGCTGGTCACTCTGAGTCTCAGTACATGGCTCAGTTTGGATTCCATACAGCGACTTGCTGTGGTTATATACCGCAGGTATGTCCTGTGTCTGTGAGAGCTAGCACATACTCAGTAGAGTTCTAGCACCTCCTTGTGCAAAAACTCATTTCCTTGGCCTTCAGCTTTATGGTCACAGTTTTGCTCTCGGTGTTTTGATTTGACCTGGCAGTGAAGGGAATGTAATGGCTCTTCAGTGCTGGAGCTTGCTGCAACACAAGCGGGCACAGCAGGTCAAATAAGAATTGGAAATTTTGTAGTGGCTCATTATTTTGGTGAGACTTCATGAAATAAGTATCCCTTCCCTAAACCCCTGCTCTGTGGATCTCAAATGACAAAGTCTACTGCTTCTAGAGGGCCTCATACTGTATGACATCACGTAAGACCTTGGGAAGGACTCTCTGGGATAAATCAGTCATGTGCTGGCTCTACACATGGTAGAATTTCATTCTGCTGTTTGACTGAATGAATTTTCAATATCTCAGACTCTTGGCTAAGTACAACTTTTCATCAAATTAGAAACACATTATACAATAAAATACTTTTGCATTCCCAGAAAGATTTTGGAATATTGAACAATGGAAATGATCTCACCAGAAACTCTCCCTCTAAAGTACATTAAGAAAATTTGAATGAATGAAAACAGCCAGAACCTCAGCTTATATCTCATGTTAGAGAGAGCTCCACCTCAGCATGGAAGGCAGCATCACTCCCAAGTGACCAGGCAATGCAATACCTGATACCACTGTGCATGGGCCATATTGACATTGTCTGGACTATTGTGGCAGCATCCAACACTTTAACTTGATAACTATGGATTATTAATTCTGACTTTGTATATGTTGAAGTTGTTTATTACAACCCTTTGTATTACATTTTCTAGGTAAATGAATGGGAGAGCGACTGGCCTTCCTTCTTTATCCGCCATCGGCTCCAAGCTCAATTGGATTTGATTGAAAAAGATTATGGAGACAGAGAAGTCAGAGAGCTTTGGTCACAGCTAAAAGTATGAACCATATCTTCACAATCTGCTTTTTAGAATGTTACAAAATATGTATCAGTGAATTCTTAAGGGTGTTTAATAAGAGATTTACATTGCCTTTAATGAAGAGCGAAACTGGACTGGCTTCACAGCTGGGCCAACAACAGTGTCAGCTGAAAAGAACTCGTGGCTCTTTCAGGTTTTTTAATAGACAGCAAAAATAAACCAGCACTAACACTGATTTCTTAGAATGCAGCTAATAATAATAATATGGCAAATCTCATCTTAAGAATGTGGTGTTGCATAACAGATGAGATTCTGCTGCCCTGGCAGATATTTTCTTTTTCACTTGCTCCAGGCTCCCAGCTGCAGCAGCCAGGTATGTGTTCCTCTGGAGCTCTGCAACACTGCTTTGTTCCTTAATTCTGGTCGATTGGTACAGCTATTCACTGCTGCCCTTTTTGCCACTGAAACCTTTTAATTTAAATGAAATATATGTTATATTTCTTGTGATAGCCAATATCATCCCTGTCTAGAAACATATATTAACTCTTGACGTTGATACTGGAGCATGAATTAAATGGTTTGCTAAGCTCTGTCAAGAATAATCGAGAACATTTATTACTGGCTTACAGTTTAGGTTTATACTTATGGCCATCAACTTCAAAAGCACTCTGTGAGGAATGAAAACAGAGAGTATTGAACCAGATTAATTTATTTTATACCACAGTATCGTGTTTTATTTAATATTTTGTTCCAAACACTTGAATTGTTGAATGTTTGTTCATGCTTTTTCAGCCTAAGATTCCCGAAATGTTCCGTGACATAGAAGTTGTTCCTGCTCTCCTGCACGGGGACCTGTGGGCAGGAAATGTGGCTGAGGACGACTCTGGACCAGTGATCTTTGACCCTGCTTCCTTCTATGGCCATTCAGAATTTGAACTGGCCATTGCTGGAATGTTTGGGGGCTTTAGCAGCTGTTTTTTCTCTGCCTATCACAGTAAAATACCCAAAGCTCCGGGATTTGACAAACGAAACAAATTGTATCAGCTTTTTAATTACATAAACCACTGGAACCATTTTGGGACTGGGTACAGGGGGTCTACCCTCAATGTAATGAGGAAACTGCTAAAGTAAGCAGGCAGGTTTGAGAAACTCTGACACAATGGCTTAGTAATGAACAGCCACTGCTTGTCAAAAATAACACAAACTAGGAATAAATGTTGATGGTAAAACACCTCACCTAACATGGAAAAGGCTTTGTATACTTTTCAGCCTCACTAAACGTGATTGTGTAATTTTTACCTTATACACTCACTTGGTAGCATGGGTTCATAACCTGCTGAAGGAAAATACTGCATTGTTTGTGAGAACTCCACTAGGTTGGAAAAGCAGCAGGACAGTCAGCATCCTCCTGTTCTCTGCAGTCTCACTCCTTTGCTGCTGTGGTTCCAGGTGTTTGCAACTTGTCACTTCTACTGCTTCTCTGTTCAGTGGGTCAGTACAGAGAGCTGCTGGGGTGGGATTGTGGTGCTGGAAGGAATGAGTTCTGTACATCTCCCTTAATTTGTTCTGGGATAGTTTTCTGTCATCTTTCCCATGATAAAAGTGTCCTGATCCAAAATTTAAGTCAGATTCTATGAAACTGAAAATGAAAACATTCTCTTTTTGGTTTAAAGAGCAGGCAAGACCCTTTGGACTGCACTTGCCAAGCACGTTTCTAGTACTTACTTTAATGTAGTCTACTGAAATGCTTTTGGTTTTCTGTTCCTATGAGAAATTAAATTACAGTGGTATTTCACAAAAGGAATGTCTCTGTAGTTCACAGTACAGTCATAAAGCGAGTTGTTACCCCACAAGTTTAATAACAACATATCATAGTTTTAGTGTGATATTTAAGAGGGTTGTACTATGATAGTAATGTATTTAAATAACTTTGTAGATAGATAGTAAAAAGTGGGAGGGAGGCTTAGTGTTTTGATGACGAGAAAGCATCTTTGGCTGCTGCGTTACTTAGTGCTTGATTTATTTTCAGTTTTAGGAAATAATGTAGGCAAAGCTCGTCTTTGCTGCTGCAGCTGGGTTATTGAAGGAACAGTGCAAAATTGGATGGCTTGGTAACACTTTTTAATATTCCTGACTGCTTTATTTTTACAGAGGACATAGTCAATGAGAATTTGGAGAGAAAACTGTGCAACAAAGGTATTGGCATACGACAGCTAGAGTACACGAACATTTTCAAGTTCTTTAGTGGAAGAAAGTGGTAAAGAAAGAATATGTGAGTGCAGTCCTACAAATGCTGATGTGAATCTGAAAATTTGAATATGAATAACTGAACATACGTATTTAGGCTTCAGATGGTTGTCATTCCTAAAATGTTATATTCAAAGATGCTCAAATATATTTGTACATTTTTTTCAGCTTTAAATGGCTGTGCTATAGAGATTTCATAAAGTTGCAAGTTTATGATTGTCTCAAACTTTGTTTTTGGTGGTGCTGGAGGAGAAAATAAGACTCTGAACTGCTGTAACAATGGAGCGAAGCAAACAGATATGTAGTGAAGTCTGTATAACCGCGGTCGCTTCGCTCGTGGGGCTTGGGGCACAAAATGGCGGATTGGTGGGCTCCAGCTTACAGGGTGCGTGATGGAGGCTGCGTGAGCTGTTGGCTCGTGGCCTGCGCATGGTAGCCACATGTTATCCCCTAACTGGACTCGACCTGTGAGTGGATTGGATATATATGCCACCAGCAGAGGGGGTATAAAAGGACGCTGAACCTGCAGGGGCTTGCTGCCCTTCTTCAGGACCAGACCACCACCACCACCACCCACGAGGCAGAACCAGAGGACCAGGCAGCGTGAGACTGGCAGGACCTTACAGAACCCTGGTGATTACTTCCATTACCTCACATAGTCTCTTCTCCCCACTTTTTCTTCTTCCTCTCACTTTTTGCCCCTGTTCTCCTCCCCTTTCTAATAAACAGTTAAGTGGTTATTGGCAGTATCTTGCCTCATTTGTGCCTTAATCTCTCAGCAGGTGACTGAATCTGCAGTCTCAGCAAGTCAGTGTACCTTGTGGACTGTGACAATGATGTAATTTACACTAATTAAGAAAATACATTTTATTCTCTGTCAATATAATAACAAATGGTTGACATTTTTGGCTTCCTTTGAATTTGGGCTACAGTTAGGGGATATTGGAATGGTGTGGTTATAGCACAACATAATTATAACTGTGGAAAAGTAGAATAATAGAGTTAGATCACAACTGAAATCATAGGTGATAGCTGGAAGAGCCAAGTCAGAGAAAGAAACCCGCAAAGTGCATGTGTGCTGGTTTCCATTCTCATTAAGAAGCACATCTGTATCCTGTTGGAAAGTCATAGAATCATGGAATGGTTGGAAGGGACCATGAAGAACATCCAGTCTAATCCTCTTTGCAGTGGGCAGGGATATCTTCAACTAGATCAGGTTGCTCAGATCCCATCCAATCTTACCTTGAATGTTTCCAAGGATGGGGAATGTATCACCTCTCTGGGCAAACTGTGTCAGTGCCTCACCGCCCCCAGTGTAAAAAATATCTCCTAATATCTAGTCTAAAGCTCTCCTCTTTTAGTTCAAAACCATCATCCCTTGTCCTAATGCTATAGGCCCTTCTAAAAAGTTTCTTCCCGTCTTTCTTATAAGACCTCTTTAAGTATTTAAAGACTGCAAAAGTTATCATAGAATCATATAATGGTTTGAGTTGCAAGGGACCTTAAATATCATCCAGTTCCATCCCCCATGACATAGGCAGAGACACCTCCCTCCAGACCAAGCTGCCCAAGGCCCCATCCAACCTGGCCCTGAACACCTTCAGGGAGGGGGCATCCACAACTTCCCTGGACAACCTGTTCCAGTGTCTCGCCACCCTCATTGTGTGATATTTCTTCCTAATGTCTAATCTAAATTTTCCCCCTCCCAGTTTAAAGCCGTTCCCCCTTGTCCTATCACTATCTGCCCTTTTAAAAAGTCCCTCCCGAGTTTTCCTGGAGCCCCTTTCAGTACTGGAAGGACGCTCTAAGGTCTCCCCAGAGCCTTCTCTTCTCCAGGCTGAACAGCTCTCTCAGCCTGTCCTCATAGCAGAGGTTCTCCAGCCCTCGGATCATCTCTGTGGCCTCTGGACCTGCTCCAAGACTTCCATATCCTTCTTATGTTGGGGATTCCAGGTGGGGTCCCACAAGAGAGGAACACTGTCCATAGAAACTTGTGGTTTCTTCCTCTAGTACAATATTTGCTTTGCAGGAAGCAGACACTCGGTGTGTCTGCATTTTGCGACTGTGTTAACAAATTTGAGTCTGAAGATCAGGTACTTGGTTGTGGATGGAGTTGCTGAATCCTGGGAAAGAGAAGTCATCTCTTCGAGTGTCCTGATCAGGGAGTTCAGTGTCTCCCTGGATACCCTTTATTATCAGTGGAGGAAATGAGCACCTCTGGAGGTGACCTCACCCCGAGACCCATCTGCGTTTGTCATCTGGCCCTGATTCCTCGAGTTCATTTTCTGTCAAGTCAAAGACAACCCAGCGTGACTGCATTCGCATCTGCTTCAGTTCTCTGATGCTGGAGAGGCGTCAAGAGGGAAGGCAAAAAGTAAAGCTGTTACCTGGCCAACTGTTCAGAAGCTGGGGGAAAAGAAGAGCGGGCGGAGACACGGGGTGTTTGGGGTGAAATACAAAAAAATCCCGTCCTGAGGAAGCTGACGGGAAAGGATCCGGGAGCTGGGGCTGCGAGGGGCAGGCGGGCTCGCAGCCGCTCTCCGAGGCTGAGATCAGCCGCTGCCGCCTCGCCGCGGGACCCACCGTTCTGTCGCCGCGCGACCCAGCGTTCTGTCGCCGCGGGACCCAGCGTTCTGTCGCCGCGGGACCCAACGTTCTGTCGCCGCGCGACCCAGCGTTCTGTCGCCGCGGGACCCAGCGCTCTGTCGCCGCGGGACCCAACGTTCTGTCGCCGCGGGACCCAACGTTCTGTCGCCGCGGGACCCAGCGTTCTGGGCAGGCAGGGGCAGCCCCGCCCCGCGTCCCTCCCCCGGCCCCGCCCCGCGCCCGTCCCGCGCGCAGCCGTCCCTGCAGCCGTTTGTCCCGCGCGGCGCTCCGTAGGCGGGTGGTGCCGGCAGCGCGCGCGGGGCGGGCTCAGAGGGCGCAGCGGCCGGTGCCGGGGTAACGCGCGCGTGCCGGGGGCGGCTGCGCCTGCGCCGCCTCCGGGGCGGGGAGGGAGGGTACGGTGGGCAGCGTGGGGCGGGGCCGGGACCTGGACCGGGACGCGCGGGGACTGCATCGGCCGGGCTGGGGGGCGGTCGGTCGGTGCCCGGTGGGACTGACCGCGCCGCTCTGTGCAGCTTTCGCAGTCCTCGGTGACGACGCGGGGCGGGATGGATGGAGCGGGACCGGAGGAGGCCCGGGGCCAGGAGCCCGGGACCAGCAGCACGAGAAGCGTCCTGGAGAGCTTCAGCGAAAGCCGGGAGGTTGGGGCGCTCCTCGGGAGCCTGGGCAGGGTCTACGGGGACCCGGCGGCTCGAGAAATGGCCGTGGAGAAGTTCATAGGTGAGCAGAGCATCCTAAGGGAGCGCCGTCTGTCCTAGCTTAAAGGACCCTGCTGCCAGAACCGGACTAAAACTCTAATTCTGCGGGCTTTATCAACAGGCAGTTTAGATTTGTATTTTGCTCGTCTTGTTTTCCAAACATATATTCATAGACTGATGGAATCATGGAATGGTTTGGGTTGGAGGGGACCTCAAAGCCCATCCAGTTCCAACCCTCTGCCATGGGCAGGGACACCTCCCACTGGATCAGGGGGCTCAAAGCCCCATCCAACCTGGCCTTAAACATCTCCAGGGATGGGACAGCCACCACTGCTCTGGGCAATCTGTGATAGGGCCTCACCACCCTCATTGTGAGAAGTTTCTTCTTAATGTAAATCTCCGCCCTTCCAATTTAAAACCATTCCCTGTCATCCTACCGCTACCTGCCCTTGTAAAAAGTCCCTCCCCAGCTTTCTGTAGTCCCCTTCCCTATTGTGCAGTATTTACCTGCTGTAAATAAAATCCCAGGTCTGGGCTTTAAGAAATCTAAATCCTGACCCACGTTTAGCATCCAGTTCCCTATTCAAATGCAGGTGCTAATTCACTTAAAGCTGTCAAATAAAACTAGTTTTGTACCTAAGTACTTGTTAAAAGTACCCATTTTGAGCTCTGAAGTGGTAAGTTCATGTCTTCACTTCTGTGTTTCATAGGCAATACGAAGAACAACTGGCTCTATAGATGATGTGATTGTTTCTGAGTGGAGGCAGCTTGGATATGACTTAGCGACTGAGCTTTTGTGCCATATAATGAAACCGGTTCTGCTAGTCATCCTTCCCCTCTATTCAGCATTGGTGAGGCCACATCTCAAATCCTGGGTTCAGTTTTAGGCCCTTCACTACAAGAAAGACATTGAGAGGCTGGAGCATGTCCGGAGAAGAGGAATGGAGCTGGGGTCTGCAGAAGAAGTCTTATGAGAGGCAGCTGAGAGACCTGAGGCTGTTTAGTCTGGGTAAAATGAGGCTGTGGGGAGACCTCATTGCTCTTTGCAACCCCCTGTAAGGAGGTTGTGGTGAGGTGGGTGTTGGTCTCTTCTCCCAAGTAGCCAACGATAGGACAAGAAGAAATGGCCTCAAGTTGCTGCAGGGGAGGTTCAGATTAGATATCAGGAAAAATTTCTTCACTGAAAGGGTTCTCAGGCACTGGCAGAGGCTGCCCAGGGAGGTAGTTGAGTCCCCATCCCTGGAGGCGTTTAAAAGAAAAGGTCGATGAGGTGCTCAGGGATATGGTTTAGTAGTGGACAGGTATGGTTGGATATGATGATCTCAAAGGTCTTTTCCAACCAAATGATTCTATGATTCTGGATCTCAGCTGAATATAGAAGTGGTATAAATGCGGGATTGTAGCAGTATCCTAGATAATTAGCCTGTTACAATGCACATCTGTGCATTGAATCTGGCATTCCAACCAGATACTTTGCAAAGGTTGATTCAAAGTTTAGTATATTTACCAATGCAAGTAAGCGAGCTAACATTTTGCAAGTACTTTTGGAAAAATGATGGAATTGCAAAAACTTACTGTCAAAATATTGATCCAGTGTCTGTTTTTTTGACAAGAAGAAACGAGGTAGGCAAGCAGTAAACCAGAACCTCCAAAATTTGATAATCTGACTGTGCAGAAGTTATTCAGTGGAGTTGTTCGTGACTGACTTAACTGACTGCTCCATCTGAGGAGGTCAGTGCTGAACGTGTCACTGTTCAAGAAGAAGTAAGAACACTCGTATTTGTGTTGATTCTTCAGTATCACAGTCCTGGGTGGACTTTGATGGGTAGAAGAGCCATTACTGAAAAAATCTCAGTGTCCAGAAGGCTGTCATCTCCTCCAGCTGATCTTGCTGTGCTTCTCTGTCTTTCATACCACGTGTACTGTCTGTGTCTTTAATTTGTATTTATGAACTTTCTACATGCCTGTCACTGCCCAGTTGATGTAGTGTCATTGTACTTAAAACTGGTATGTACTGCACATATTTGATTATAATATTTAGGGTATAAGGTATCATTTGATCTTTCTTGGGCAAAATGTTCCAAATGTAGTAAAAGGCTGTATGTGTGGGAGGAGGCAGAAAGATGGGAGGAAGCACCCTGCTGTGGGTAATAGTGTGGCACAGCTGGAGCAGCTGCGGCCTGCAGTGGGTTTGTGTTCTCTGCAAAGTGCCATTGGGAAATGGTGTGCTGACAAGTTGTGCTTAGGAAAGGAGAGCCACAGAGTGCTGCACAGTGAGGGACAAGAACAAACTGAGTGTCTGCGTGTTTCATCTGGCTGTGGGATTTGTCCTCAGCGATTTGAGAGACTCCTGGAAGGGAGTTCATGATTCAATGTAGGTTAATTATTACACGGCAGAAGTGGACAGACTGTATTCTTACAGTTACTTTTCTGTAGTTTGCTTACTTTTTGACTGACTTACAACTGGTGGCAGGACTTAGCTCAAGGATGTTGAAGTCTTAACCTAAAGCTGTCTAGAGTTAGGGATACAATCTCACAATTAATGCCTGTGAGGGCCTTTAATTTGAATACCTTATCACAGATATCTTTCTTTTCAGGTATAATGGACAAATACCAGGAGCAGCCTCACCTGTTGGATCGCCACTTAGGTAGGAATGTCATCTTTAAGTAGTTTTTTGTGTACATTCATGAAAATCTGTTAAACTAGAAGGTCTGTATTTGCATTACAAGATTGCTGTGGGTGATATTATTTCTGCGATATGACCGCTGTCTCCCTCTTTATTATTAGAAGTATGAGAAACTGTAAGCTAACTACATGTAGTCTCACTTTTTTCCTCTCTTTTCGTTAGAGTGGATGATGAATTCGTTGTTGGATATAGTACGGGAGAATGGATCTCCTCCTTCACTGATTCACCTGGCTTTTAAATTTCTTTACATCATTACAAAGGTAAAAAACCCCAAAATTAACATTCTGTAACTGAAACGTAAATTCTCAATATTTTCTTTGTTGTTTAAATAACTTAAAAATTTTAACATTTTCAAAAATAAATAAAAAATAAATAAATGTCTAAAGAATGCAGTGAAATGTTTTAAACTGTACTGTGTAAGATTAGTTCTGGTTTTAATCATTTTCATGATAGCTTATAGTACTTAATGACCTAGAGTACAAAAAAATCAAGGTCTGAATGCAAACCCAAAAACTATAGATATCAACATACTGAATGATAAAGTGAGGGTTGTAATATTAAAAAGAAAAGTATGATGAAGAATGAGATGGATTGTGGAATTCCTGTCTGAGCATAAACAAACAGTTTCTGACTGTGAGAGCTGAACACTGGAACAGGTTGCTCAGGGGGTGTGGAGTCTCCATGCCTGTTGATACTGAAAAGCCTTACTGGACATGGTCCTGTGGAAGTGACAGTGCTTTGCCAGGAGAGCTGGACTGGGCAGTCTCTAGGAGTCCCTCAGTTTAAATTTCAGGAATTACCATGCCACTAATTCTCTCACTAATTTTACTAGTCTGTAAGTGCTGAGAAATCTCAAGGTATTTAAGGCCTTAATTCATACCCTGTTCTTACTACTTGAGGATCGTCTACAAGAAGCTCCTCAAAGCTCCTGAATCCTTGATGCTTGATGATGCCATAGAGCTTAATAAATTCTGAAACTTTCTGTTGTAGGTGAGAGGGTACAAACGTTTCCTCCCGCTGTTTCCTCATGAAGTAGGTGATCTGCAACCAGTTTTGGATATGCTCGTGGACCAGAACCCAAAAGACTCTGAGGTGAGAATTTGTGGTCCATCTTGTTTATATTTCACACAGAAAAAAGCTGGTGAACAAAGTAAGGAAAAACACCTGGAAAACAGCGTCTAAGCAGTCACGCACACTGTACGGTGTCCACTGAACATCTGGATTTAGCATGGAAGTCATCAGTCAGATGAGAAGTGGTTTATTGAGGAGAGGTCTGGTGTTTCTCTTCCATGGGCTATGTTCTAAGGATATAGAAGCAGTGGCAGATTGAGGTGCAAGTAAAATCTAACCGCTTACATAAGGGAACAAATTAATTGAAACAATAGTAAGTAGATAGGCAATGAAAGATACTGAACTTCTTAAAGGTGTAATAGAAAAACACATTTCCTGCTATGCATATTGTTAACAATCCTGTTAATTTAGTTGAAGCCATAAAAGTAAAATCACAGGTAAGAGAGTACTTTCAGTTTTATGCATTTATTCCTATTAACATAAACAGGCTGTGTTTTAAACTTCTGAGATTTTCACAGCGGATATAAGAACCTCTGTTTTGGTGAGGAAATGAACATGATAGTTAATTTTCATTGGTTTCATAAAATGCTTATTCTTCCCCAAATCTATCTTCAAATCTGTGTGGTGGGGTTTTTTTTATTTTATTTTGAAAAGAGGGAGATGAGGATTGGAGAAAATTACACAGTTATGGCATGAATGGCTTGAATTTTTGCCTTTTGATATTATATTCCTGACTATGAAAAAATAACACAGAATTTCAGATTTTTTTTCTACCTATTTGCTATTTGAAAAACAATGTGACGCCACTTCATTATGTATCCTGATTTATTTGGCTGGGAATGTTCCAGACAAGAATTCTGATTTGAAAAAAATATTTAAGCAAAGAGTTTTTAAGCATGGGTTAAGGTAAATAGAATTGTGAAATATCTCGAGTTAGAAGGGGCCCACAGGGATCAGTGAGTCCAGCTCCGAGGTACTGTTCATGCATAAAGAAAAATAAAAATGCCAGAAGGCTTATTAAGATAGGTGAGTTTTAAAGAGATATTATAATCTGTTACAAGAAACAGCCCCCCAGATATGAAGGCAATAGTGGTATTGCTGCTCTAGACACAAATAATTCCTTAATAAACATTATAGCTTCTGACCACTTGGTGTTGCTGATGTGGTTGTACAGCTTTAACACTTGTAAAGGTTCCCTCTTTTCTTTCTGTCTCTCTCAAAACACATAAAGTTGTTTCAGTAAACCCATGGCAACAGTACCTAAGAAATCAGGAAGGAGAACGTATTTCGTATTTGTGTCTGGAGGCACAAATATGCTGGTGGAAGGAGAAGACTGGGGAATGCCAACGTGCAGATTTCCTTTGGGAGGGAAATAACAGATTTGGAGGGGAAGGACCACTAATTTTGTTAAGTGTTCCTGTTTGGGATCTCCTGTACTTATGTCTCCTTTGGCGTTTCAGAGCAGTCGGGTTTGGAACTCTCTCTCTGTTGTCTGTTTTTGCAGGTTCCTGGGAGCTAGTGGATAGTTTGTGCTCCAAGCACTGTGTTGGAATATGTTCCAGAAAATGGAGTGCATATTTTGTTTTACCATTCTTTTCCAGACTTGGGAGACTCGTTATATGCTGTTGTTATGGCTCTCCATGATCTGCTTGATTCCGTTTGATCTGGCCCGTTTTGATGGCAATAGTATTTCTGAGGAGGGGCGCGCTCGTATGCCGACAATGGATCGCATCCTTCAAATAGCAAAGGTAAGAGTAGTACATCTGGCAATACAGGAAACCTGTGATATTTTTCAGAGGCTTAATCTTTCAATATGCAATAGATTATTGTTTTTTCAGGATATTATTCAAGCCCTTATTTTCCATATCTAATCTGCAAAGAACTTCTGCTTAGTTTCGGACTCTTCGGTATGTTCTCTGCTGCTTTGGTGTCAGATGAGACTATTCTTTGTTTTCTCTGAAGTTATAGACTATCTTGCTGTATCTGTCCAATAGGAATGAATGCCTTTGCTTTTTTTAACAGCCTATAGTGTTTGAAAGTGCTAGCTAACTTTTTCTGAAAGCCATATTTGATCATTTATGTACAAAAGTAGTGTTTGATCAGGATGCATAATGTTGGAAGCTGTGACTGCCTGAAGAATTTTCAGCAGAGATAATGAAGTTTTACTGGATGTGAATGGAAGTGGCCAACCTGTCTTCCCTTTAAGATAAAAATAAACAACTCACTCCCAACAAATACCTGAACAACTTGCACTTCAGTTGGTTGTTGCTTATAGGCACATAGTAGCACAAGTATAGCTGTAAGCAAAGGTTTCGGTGAAGGTAAACTTGCTGCCAAAGATACCAGAAGGAGACTGTTGTCCAATATCATTAGGAAAGGTAATTTTTTATGATCTTAAGCTCAGTTTGTAATCATAATTACTGAATAGATGTAATTGTGATGTGTGTAGTCATAAGTATGTACCATATTTGTGTACAAAGTTCTTGTGTAGTTATTAAATCTGCATGTATGAAAGAATTCTTTCACAGTTTGTTTTCTTTTACTTTTAGTGTTACCTGGTTGTCAGTGATAAGGCTCGAGATGCAGCTGCTGTGCTGGTTTCAAAGTAAGTCTCTTCTGTGCTTCTTGACAGAAAGGGAAAAAAAGCCAGCTCCCATTTCTCCTGCCGTTTTTCATGCTACTTGTGACAACACTGGGAGGGCAGGGAGTTGTCTGCTGTATGTGGGATTTTAAACTCGCTTCAATCCGATCCAATACTGTCCTGCTTATTTGAAATACTGCAGACTGGAGGAGTGGGTGTCTGTCACAAGGTGTGCAGCTGGCAGGGTCCTGCTCCAGCTGCCTTCTAGGGACTGGTTTGTGCTACAGGGTTTCAGAAGGGTACAGTGACTCTGCATTGCTGCTGAGTTTTGTGTTGTGTAGTAAATCGAGAATTGGTGGCTGGTGTTACTGACTGGATGTTTCCTAGGAGTACTTAGCTTATGTAAAAGAAAATAGTAATGCTAGAATTTGTTTTCTTGATACATTCTTTGTTCTCTCATCCAGAAAACAGTACTTCTGTTTTCTTAGGTTTATTGTTGTCAATGAATTCATCAATCAAAACAGATGTAGGATAATGGAACTTTGTAAATCCAGTTGTTTACATGGCTGTTGTTCAGACACAGAACAATTTATCACAGAGGTGCAGTTGGTCTGATATTTTTTGCTCACTTCAGTAATACTGATGTTTGGATTGTTTATAAATTTGAGATAATGAACTTCTGTATCACTTCTTTCTTCTGCCAGTGGAGATTTGCTTCAGTTGTGATGGGTATTCTAGTGGAAGAGGACTTTAGTCAGTTCAGTTTGTCGTTTGGTTTTTCTTTTTTCCCCGTCTTTTAGCACCAGCCACCCCTGGGCTGTTCCTGTGCTGTACCCTACGTCCTGTGTGCACTAGAGGGCTCTACCAGTGCAGCTGTTGGAGCAGAGGCTCTGCAGGGTGCAATGGCAAACTGGTGAGAGTGGGTGTGGGTAGCTAGCTTGAACAATACAATCTGTGTTCATGGTTTTCTTTGCATTAAGAGGTATAAAATATGTCAGATTAATTTGAATTGTGTCAAAATAAGTTCTCCCTAGAACGTTTAGTAGAGCAGATCCTCACTGTCTTTTTGGCAAATAACTATGTACTTATTTTAAATTTATTCTGAACTTCAGTCATGGCACTAAGTGTATTTAGTGAGTTTACTGCCACATTTCTGAATCTGATTCAAACATTTTATTGTTTTGGTACTAACAGTGTCATGCAGAAAACTCATGAAGGATTTCAGACTAGAATTAGTTCTGTGTGACTAGTCCTGTACTTGTCTGATTTGCTTTGAAATATTGCAGAGCAAAATTTAAATGAATACGTGAAACTTTTGAATAGTTTTTAATAAATAATATTCTCTGTTATGTATTTCTTGCCATGTGACAGAATGTAAGTTTTTCTCCTTATCCTGATTGGGTTTTGTGGTCACTTTAGAAGTGATAATTGGACATTGCTTTTCTAGGATTTTGATGTCTCTGCATTGGTTCTGCTTGTTACAAGTTGACAGAAGCAGAGGATATGAGGAGAAAGTGTGACATAGTGTGAATTATTCTTGAGCATTCTTATGAGCCTTAATGTGCCCTTTATCTTCTTCATTTCCTAAAAACCCTGAAAAATGCCTGAATCAACAAACTGTAGTAGACTCCTGAAGGTACATCCAGTATTTGGGAGTTTTCTGAAGTAAGGATGACGGTAATTCAGAAGGGTTCTTTCATCACATTATACTAATTGAATTGACACTTCATTTGCACTCCGGGGTATCTGTAAAAGTAAATTTCTGGTGCAAGCACGTGTACAGTCCTGTGATTGATTACAGCATTGCATTCAGCAAAACTTTGTGTTCGTGCAGTGCTCAGCCCTGGATTACAGGAGGATTTGATAAGGGCCTGCATTTCAATGCAGGCTACTATGCAGGCATGTCATTAGCACTCGTTTCCTGTTCTCGTCACCTCTTTTTATTGGTTGAATTATTTTTTATTAAAAACTTATAACAAGTAAGATGATAGAATGCATTAAGCTCATTCTAGTAGAAGTTGTATCAAGGTGCGTAATGCTGCAGTGGGAGCAAAATGGCTATTTAGTGCACCTATTATTATTTAATTTATTATGAAAATGCCATTTTCAGAATACCTTAATGATTAAACCACTTCACGAGAAATTAGAAACCCACATCCAAGGCCTTTTGGTGCACTTGAGTTCCCTGCTCTCTCATCCCAAAGCAGTTCTTCAGTGAGCGGGCATGGTTGTTATGAGATGGGATCACTGTTTCTCCTTCTTGAAGTTAGACTGTTTGGCAGGCAGGAGTACAAAAGTCCTGGGATGGGCAGAGCGGTAAGATACAGGAGTCTAACTGTAACACACTGAGAAGGAAGGTCCTTGGGGAGGAAGGGGAATCTGTGTTCTGGTTCTTGTTCTAAGAAGTTTATGATTTTCAAGTGAAGTTTAGAATGTTAGGATCGAAGACTTCCTATTTTCCAAAGTAATTTGCTTTTCATAAGGCAAAAGAGCTGGAGTTTTTTTCATGAATTCTCATTTCTGTCTGCTCAGTGACCCTGTTGCAGTAGGAGGAGATGACGCTTATCCTTATCTTGCTTCCAGCCTGGAGGTTAGGGCACTCCTTGGAAAAATGAAGATTTAAACTCCTTGGGGCTCAGAAAGGGTCTAGGAACCAGTCCCTCTGCTTCACAGGTGACTTTTGTTGCCTGTGCTGTTGTGCAAAACCAAGCTGTGTCCTTGCTGCTCTGTTTCCAAACAGCCTCCCTCTCACCCCACTCTCCCCAAACGCTCTCTGTCCTGTCACTGAGCATGGCAGGCACTGACTGACACAGCTCAGGGGACTGCACGGCTCTCTCTGCTCTTCCCTTTGTGTAGTGCTCTCCGGTGGCCGTTCGGTTTACTCTGTGGGTGTATAAACTAACAGACATGGGCTCTGCATGCATCCTTCTTTAAGCTCTGTGGATTGTGCTTTGTGGGCTTTCCCATCTCTCTTGTTTCCTTTGATTGCCTTGAGAACAAAGTTTCTTAATTTCATCTGAGTCTCTGCTGGGACAGGACCTCAGTTTTAGGGGCTAAGAACACCAAATAAGGTGACTGCCACAGTGCCCCCCTTGCGGCCTGGATGGAACTGATGGTGATTGGGTGTCGGTTTAGGGAATTACTTTAACCATCGTGAACCTCTGTTGCCCCCTGTAAGATGGTAGCAGTGCGTCTCGTGACCGATCCAGTGTGTTTGACCTTTTCCAATACTTGAAAAAGCCAGTAGTGCACTGGGATCACTCTCTGTGGGCCTGGCTGATAGCAGCATGGTATCAACCAATTGTAGTTTTGCAGCAATTGTCAGATTTAGAGTGGCTGTTCCTGGTGGAAATAGTGGAGAATTTTTGTATTTGTTTGTGCTTTTCACTAATTCTTATAGAAATAATTTTTATTTGGGACCTTTGGAAAGTCTGTTGCTTTGCAATTAAGATGACAAATTGCTGGAATCCAAGTTTATGGGTTGGTTTGAAGTGCAAGTGGAATTCTGGGTTAGAGTCTTGCTGTGAAACAGAAGGGCTAAACATACAGTTTGGAGTTTTCCCATCCTCAGCAATTTAGGAAAATATAAGTTGGAGAATTGTTTTTGGAGACTGCAGCCAGTTTGGATAGCAGGAAAAAGTAGTTTTCATTGAGTCTTATGGACAGTAACTGCAGTGTTTTGTTTTTATCTGTGACAGATTTATTGTCCGCCCTGATGTCAGGCAAAAAAGGATGGCAGACTTCCTGGACTGGACACTTTCAATGTTATCCAAATCATCCTCCCAGACGATGGAGGGGACTGTCGTTATGAATGGCATGCTCCAGGCCCTGGTAAAAACAGTTTTTCCTTTAAAAGATTTGTGATTGTAAGGTACTGCTATAGCAAATGCAGAGAAATTCCTGTTTGAAAAAAAGATAAGAAAATATATGCTGGAATTTCCTTCCCAAGAGTTTTGAATATTTAACTTCCCACATATGTTTATTTTCTTTAAGTGTTCTTGTCGTCACCAAAAGAAAGTGAAGTTACCATTACAGGTACTGATAAATAATCTCCAGAATGCTTTTAAATATCTGTTTGTGTATTGTTAGTAATTTCATCATTGAATTTGGGTTCTTTGTTGGGTTTTGCTGCTTTGAACTAAACCTTTGAAATAAAAGAAATAATTGGAACCGTACAGAATGAAAAGGTTAGGCTTCAGAGATGTGGTGGTCCCTCTGAGACTTTCAGAACTGGTAACCAAAATGCAGGTGATTCTTGAAAGTTGTATCCGTTGTTCAGCTAAAATATTCTTCTCAATAGTTTTAATAAGACACACTAAACTTGTTAGACAGTGGCCTTGAGCAGTGTTTCCTGTGTTTTTTGCTTGCTAATCTGAACAGATTTTTTTTTTAATGCTCCTTAAATTGTGAAGTAACAGCAGACTTTGAGCTGAGTTCTTAGTTTAGGTTTTTAAATTTTTGTACTATGCCTTGGGAAAAAATCTGTAATACTGAAACCACTTCTATGTGATAGTGCTCCTCTTGTACATGCTAAGAATATATTTTTATAAATGCTTTCTTATAGTTTTATACCCTTAAAAGAGTAGGTGTGCATTTTGGAATTCTTGAATGACGAATTTGATATCTTTTCCAGTTTTGATGTCTGAATATATTTGGGTGGAATGGGGGAATTTGTGTGGATGGTTCCTTCTCGGTTTTGCTGCTGATCACAGTTGAGGTAATGCAGGTGAAGTTGGGTGATGTGCCCTTGTGCCCAGGTTTAAGGGTTTCCTGGTGTTTGCATGAATTTCTATGATTTGCCCAAGTTTATCATAGAATCGTAGAGTCATGGAATGGTTTGGGTTGGAGGGGACCTCAAAGCCCATACAGTTCCAACCCCCTGCCATGGGCAGGGACACTTCCCACCTGACCAGGCTGCTCAAAGCCCAATCCAACCTGGCTTTGAACACCTCCAGGGATGGGGCAGCCACAGCTTCTCTGGGCAACCTGGGCCAGGGCCTCCCCACCCTCATGGTGAAGAATTTCTTCCTAACGTTTGCTCTAAATCTTCTCCCTTCCCAAATTTAAAGCCGGTCCCCCTTGTCTTATCACTACCTGCCCTTGTAAAAATTCCCTCCTCAGCTTTCTTTCAGCCCTTTCCAGTAGTGGAAGGTCGCTATGAGGTCTCCCCAGAGCCTTCTGTTCTCCAGGCTGAACAACCCCAACTCTCTCAGCCTATCCTCATAGCAGAGATGCTCCAGCCCTCGGATCATCTCCGTGGCCTCCTCTGGACCTGCTCCAAGAGTTCCATATCCTACTTATGTTGGGGATTCCAGAACTGGACACAAGACTCCAGGTGTGGTCTCATGACAGTGGAGCAGATGGGGGGAATCTCCTTCCCTCACCCTGCTGGCAACACTTCTTTTGATGCAGCCCAGGACATGGTTGGGCATTCTGAGCTGTGAGCACATATTGCTGTCTCATGTTGAGCTCCTCATCAACCAGCACCCCCAAGTCCTTCTCCACAGGGCTGCTCTCAATCACATCATCTCCCATCCTGTGTTGATACTGGGGGTTACCCTGGCCCAGGTGTAGGACCTTGCTCTTGGCCTTGTTGGACCTCATGATGTTCACACAGGCCCCCTTCTCCAGCTTGTCCAGGTCCCTCTGAATGCCATCCCATCCTTCTGGTGTGACCACTGCCCCACCACTCAGCTTGGTGTCACTTGCTGAGGGTGCCCTCGATCCTGCTGTCTATAACAGTTAAAATATTAACCAACATTGGTCCCAGTACGGACCCCTGAGGAACTCTGCTCATCACAGGTCTCCATCCGGACATGGAGCCACTGACCACTGCTCTCTGAATGCAACCATCCAACCAATTCCTCATTCACCCAACAGTCCACTCCTCAAATCCATATCTCTGCAATTTAGAGAGAAGGATGTTCTGAGGGACCGTGTCAAAGGCTTTACAGAAATCCAGACAGATGACATCTATTGCTTCTCCGGTGTTAACTTACGCAGTCACCCCGTTACAGAAAGGCACTAGGTTGGTCAGACAGCACTTGCCCTTGGAGAAGCCTTGTTGGCTGTCTGCAATCACCTCCATGTGCTTTAGCAGGGCTTCTAGGAGGATCTGTTCCATGATCTTCCCAGACACAGAGGTGAGGCTGGCAGGTTGGTAATTCCCACACTCCTCCTTGTAGCCTTTTTAAAAATGGGCACAGTGTTGTCCTTCTTCCAGTCACAAGGGACTTCCCCTGACTGCCCTCACTTTTCTGGTATTTATGGAGAGTGGCTTGGCAACCACATTGGCCAATTCCCTCAGGACCCTGGGATGCATCTCATCAGGTCCCATAGACCTGTGTATGTTCAGGTTCCTCAGATGATCGTGAGCCTGATCTTCCCCTGCAGTGGGAGGGACTCTATCGCCCTGGTCCCCGTCTTGTTGTTCCTTGACCCTGGAGAGGTGAGGAGAGCGGTTGCCAGCGAAGACTGAGGCAAAGGAGTTGCTGAGCACCTCAGCCTTCTCCTGGTCTGTCAATACAAGGTCAGCATTTTCATTCTTCAGTGGGGGGGAGGCTTTCTTTAACCTTCCTTTTCTGGTTGACCCATAGAAGCTCTTCTTGTTGTTCTTTGCTTCTCTTGCCAAGTTCAGCTCCAGCTGCACCTTGGTCTTCCTGACCCCATCCCCACACAACAGGGCAGCATCCCTGTACTCTTCCCAGGTTCCCTGTCCCTGCTTGCTCTGCCTGTGCAGTTCCCTCTTGCAGATCTCGACTCGGCCACGCTGGTCTCTTCCCTTCCCTGCCTGATTTCCTGCATCTGGGGACTGAGCGCTCTGTCAAAGCATCCTTCAATATTTGCCAGTTCTGTACTGCTCCCTTATCCCTGAGAACTGTTTCCCAGGGAGTAGTACTGACTTGAAGAGCTGGAATTTTGCTTTCCTAACATGTAGGGTTCTGACTACACTCCTTGCCTGTCCCGTATCCCCCAGGACCTTGAACTCCACCAGTGTGTGATCACTGCAGCCCAGGCTGCCTCTGACCTTGACATCACTGATGAGCTCACTTGCACTGGTGAGCAGCAGTTCCAGTATCACATCCCCTCGGTAGGGGTGTCTGTTATCTGGGTTAAGAAGTTCTCATCTCTGCACTCCAGGAGTCTCCTGGATTGCCTACAGCTTGTGCTGCTTTTCCAGCAGATGTCAGGGTGCTTGAAGGCCCCCAGCAGGATGAGAGTTTGGGAGTGTGTAGCTCTTTTTAAATAATTACTGTGAAGACTTACACAGAGTGTGGTACTGAGCATCAAAGCAAAGTTCTGGAACAAGTGTGGGGTGTCTTTTTTTTTTCCCTTTTTTTTTTCTCCCCTCTAGCAGCTCTTCCAAATCCAAAGATAACCAGAACTGATCTATATTTAGAATGACTTAGGACTGGCTGCTTAGGCAGGAGGAAGCATTATTTGTCTGCACTGCAGTATATTTCAAAAGACAGAGTGATGTTTCATCATTTTATTGTCAGATCTGGAAAGACAGCCTGACTCTTTGCCATCTTTGGAGCATGATGAGACCTGCAGGATGTGTAATACATTCGTGTTCTGTCATAATTCTCTGAGTTTGGCTTTGGCTCCATCCACCTGTTCATTAGTGCATGCTAAGCGAAACAGGTGAATCCTCAACAAGTCAAACCGAAACTGGAATGTGATACAATATACCTGGGAGGAGAAGCCTGCCTTCCTGCATTTATGTGATTTTTTCTTTTTCTCCTCCTCTGTGGGATAGGAGATGATGTTTATCAGGCCAGTTTTATTCATGTCCTGCAGCTCATAACTCCTGTTCCATTTGGTAGGTATAAGCAGACTGAGTATTTAAATCCTTTTCTTGCCTTTTTTTTAAGTCTTCAATTTTTAATTTCAGTTACTACAGTGTAAGCATGAATAATATCATTAGGGAAAAAAATTGTTCAGAATGATACATATGTAGGTATGTGTGTAGGCAGACATGGTGAAGTGGAGGGGGAAATATTTATTTCAAGAGTTTAATATTAAGAATTTCATAACACACTTGTAATAGGAGTGTTTTATTAAACCAGAAATATCAAGTGAAAGTGAAAACAGTGTTTAAAGTAAGTAAACCTTTTCTCTTAAACATACAAGATTCTAGCAGCCTGTACAGAAACATCATAAGTGATTGCTGAGTTTGTGAAGCACAACGTATCCTCACGAGGGATGACTAGAACCTGTGTTAAGATTCTTCAGAATTCTCTGCCCTTCAATTCCTGCAGCCATTCGCTAATCAGAATCAAACTGCAGTTGACTGGGCAGTTCTCTTTGAAGAAGCAGGAGAAGACTATTTTTCAGTTTCTTCTCAGGACAGCAAGACAGGTTTTGGGAATTTATCAGGTTTTGGGATGTAACCCACCACGATGGGATAAAACAATCTTTGTCCCTTCGGGTGCACGTAGGGCTGTAGGGTGGGTTTCAATTGCACGGCACTTCTGTGCTGCGTGTGGTCCACATGCAGGAAACGGCCTGCAGTGAGATTGGCACGGCAAAGCTGCTTTAAAAGGACATGAAACTCTTGCATGTCAATGAACTGAAACTGCAGGCTGGGTACGCAGCGAGGGGTTGGACATTGCTGCACTTTGATCTGCCTCGTCGTGGCCGTAGGTCGGGGTGATGAGGTGTGTGCTGCTGTTTAATCCAGCTCAGCATTGTGTGGAACGAGTACTGCTGCTCCGCAGCTCGTGTTGGAACACGCAGCCTGCTTTACACATTGCGGCTCCACCGATGCTTTTTTCTCTTCCCCTTTCCACCTGCTGTCAGTGATGTTCCATCTCCCAGCAGGTGGGCACCAGCAGGAATCGGGCTGGCAGGGTTTCAGATTCGGCTTGTAGAAGTGCCCTCCTTTGTGGAAACTCACCTTGCAGTGTTGAGTAAAATTCACTTGTCTGCTTGGCTATTTTGTATATCTGAAGGTCTGGATTAATAAGAAATTGCTACATTTTTTTTATAACATTTGTTTACTTGAAGGAAACTTCTAACCTATTTCAAGAATCTGCATTTTAAATTCTCTTGGTCTGGAGGTTTGCTTTTAAACCTGCCATTATATCAAACAGCTTTTTAGTTATTGCTGCAGGGTGTAGCACTCCCAGTTCTTGCGTGACAGAGATGTCATCATGTTGAGGTAGCCTTGGGCGCTGAAACTTATTAAACCTTATTTGTTTTATAAGTGATTCAGTATACAAGTGTGAGTAATAATTAAAAAAAATAAAACGCCCTGCACAGTGATCTGATGAAACTCGAGAGGCTTAAGAACAGGGCATTTCCCTGAGCTGTCTCTAATGCAGAAGATATTTAGCAATAGCTACACGCTTATGTAAATTTTGCTGCAGGGAAGAAAGAACTCTCTAACTCTCTTCTTTCAGACCCAGAGGCACAAAAATAGAATATTTCCAAATAGAAAGTTTCCCAAGTCTCTATATTTCTGGCATTCTGCAAGAATTAGCGATGCTGGGATTGTCTGCTGGTGTTATTTTTTTTAAGAAGGTGCTGTTGCTTGGTGGTTTGATATAAATGTGCAAAAAGCTGTGTTGGTATGAGGAGAGGAAAAAGATTCTTGTGTCTGCAGGTACCCCGGGCACTGACCGCTTTCTAGAGCTGCTGCATCTCATCTCTTTCTGAGTGACACGGAGTGGCTTTGTCTGACGCTTTTGAGCGTTTTCCCGTCTCCCCAAGTGTCCTGTGCTTGATTCAGCCTTCGGGAGTGCTGTTACCATCAGGCTGTTTGTTACCTCTTAGAATGTGGTGCTGTCTCAAGCTACTTTTTTTTTGTCTATGCTTTTCAACAGTCTTGCTAAGGTGGGAAAGAATGATTCTGTTAGCTGTCCGTGGGTTAGTCTGAATTTTGCAGGCTTAGAACTGATAAATAACTAAGATCTTATGAAAAATGAACTCCTTTTGTCACTCATTTAACCAGGCTCTGTATTACAGTTTGTCAGCTTAATTACCATTCTGCTGATGACATATCCGTGCCCTGACAAAGACGAGACCTACAGAAGGAGCACTGTTTGTGTTGAAGACATGATAATTTTAGGCTTGAACTAGTCTATTTTACCATTAGATACACATGTAATGCATTAAATGCTATCTACTTTCAAGCAAACTCATTTTTCGGCCAGCACATCCTCCCTCACCTTGTTTACCTCCCCACATCTACCCTGGAGGCAGGGATGACGGTAGCTTTCCCTGGACTTGCAGGTGTCTGACTGCTAGAGGGTGCTCCAGAGTAATGGAGGAGACCAGCTTCTCATCGCATAGAGGCTGAAATCATCCTCCCGGTTCTTGGCCTCTCTGGTTACAGCCAGAGGGGAGAGCCAGACCCGTGTCTCCTGCTTGGCAGGAAGATGTGCTTGCTACTGAACAGCCAGGCCACCCTAATGGTGATTTGTGTAGCTTGGGGAAGGTGTTCTGGAGATGATCCTGGTTGATGCATCAGATGGAGGTCAGCCCGAAGTGGATTATGCAGACAATTGGAAGGTGTGGTGTGTTTCTTCTCTGATTACTAAGAAACTGGGTTTTGTTTTCCTTGCACCATGCTGTTTCTAAAGCAAAACCAGACTTGACAGTCGTCATTGCTTGCACACCACTGATTGTCTCTAATTTGTAGGTTGCTTAATTATTTATAAGAGAGGGAGTCACATACTTTTCAACAGTTCAACAGGTTGGGTAAGTTGGTGTGTGTCCTCATTAAAGTGAAGAGGCCGTGGCGTAACTGGGACTGCCTGGATGCTCCAACAGACAGGCTCCTGGCTTGCAGCGTTGTTAGCTGCTGACACTGAAATGTCTGTGCAGGTGGCAAACCAAGCTTATTAATCACTTTGTATCAGATTTTTTGAAATTGTATGCCTTGGATGTTTTTCTTCCTTCGAGGCAGGAAATTTAGGCCAACATCAGTTTAAGTGTTCTTTTATTTCCCCCTGGAAAATATATCTAGTAAGCTGAGAAATTTGGGAAATTTGGACTTGTAAATGCTTTTTACATAGATTAATTCATAAAGAAGTGATGAAAACTTCTTTTTGTGACATTTCTACAATTAGAAAAAAACCCCTTTCCTGCTGCAAAAGTATATCTGAAGAGTAGTGCTCAACAGTTTGGCTATTTACTTCTAATAAAAATTGTTTGTTTGGTAAAAATGACTGTTAAACTTTTCTATGATGAAGAGAAATTCCTGATGTAGCAGTTGCTGAAACAGCAATAATCTGGTAGGAGGTTCTGTCTGATCTGCATTGTGTATCGTTGGGTACAAATAGAATTTTATTCCTTTTGGACGTTTGGCATTTTCAGCTGTGTTTATTCCAAAGTCAGGAGGTAAAGTGTTCTATTAAAATGTCCTCTTTTTTTTTTTTTAGTTTAGTTATTAATTTAAACACAGTATCTGTGCTGTTCTTTGCTTAATTTTTGGTTCTTCAAAAAATTTGCTTCAGTAAAATAAAATCCCTTCATCTGTCTCTCTGTTGATGTACAGCAGCTGCTATGATTTTAACATCTGAAAATGCATTCTAAGTCCTTGCAGTGTTTTGTTTGAGAATAGATATATATCGAATATTTTATTTAAGTAGGAAGTGAAACTGCTGTGGGGAAATGATGTTTCACTTCTTGTTCAGAAAACAATAGAAGTGGTTGTGAAGTGGCACCTGTCAGGTTCACCGTTCTGTGAAGGGGTGCAGGGCTGTTTTTTTCCTTATTTTAGAAAAGCATTGCAAACATTTCTTGTACAATGTTTAAAGAGTTTTATCCTTTCCTGCTTGTGTGTTGGTTCATTTCTTCCCACATCTTGCTTCGAGGTGATCCCTTCCTAGTGATGTTTTTCCTGAGGAGTCAGAGCTCAATTCAGAGCTGGTCTTGAGGAACTGAAAACACAGAGGCTTATAGGTGTCAGGATTGAGGAGCTGCTCAAGGTGCATGGATGTTTTGAGGGTTCTGTTCCACCTGTGCAGGAGTGCCAGACAGTGTGCTGAGGAGTGTGAGGGTGGGCATCCAGCTGCGTCTGTCCCGGAGTGCTCCCAAAGCTGTAATGCAAAGCTGTTTCTCTACGTTATCACTGCTTCAGCAGTTAGACTGGCTTTTGTTTGAATGTGCTTGAATACAGTCCTGATGATTCGGAGGCAACTGCATGTGCCTTGACAACAGAATTAACTCTTCACTGGGTTTCTATACTGAAAAGAAGAGTGGCCATGAAGGTAGGCACTGCAGAAATGTGATGGTGTTTCCTAGCATCTGCTGCAAACTTGTAATGCTATGGAGAAACCATTGGACAGGTTTTTAAAGCCAAACGTGGCAACAAAGTGATGAAGAAAGGAGCTTTGTGTTTTCCAGCAAAGAGGTAGAAAAATTTTAGAGGTGCTGTAGGTTTGTTAATTATAGCAAAGACTTGCAGATTTCCTACTGTCTTTGCTTTTCTTCAGGCTTTTTAATACAAGCAGAGTATTGTTGTGATAGTGGGAAATAGGTCTTTTTGATACTGATGTGGTATATTGATAAATCTGTGCTGTATGTGTACCATTTATGTTGGTAGTTGTTTCTGTGCACTGTTCTTCTGGGCCTGGAATAGTTCTGTAGCATTTCTGCTTTGTAAATGTAGTTTTTAAAGGATGCCTTACAATTACTAGTTACTTCTCAAAACATGAAAGATCTTGAATAATTAAATATATAGTGGACATTGACAAAATATATCTTGTAGTAGAGTTGATCAGAGGTGCTAATTTAGGATCCTAGAATGCAGTTTATTAACAAACCAAAACAGAATGGGTGCATAGCCTAAAGGTGTTTTTGTGGCCTTTGCCACTCCTGACCCCACTTGCAACATGGCAGGCAGGTGTGTATTTGGTACCTGTGAGAAAGTACATGTTTTTAACATAAGTCTGTTCTTGTTTGACTCCAAGGCACATGTATTGAGGAAGATTTTTCTTCTGGTGAATGACAAAACAAGACAAAACAAGTGTCTGAATGCAGTTGGCTTCACGCTGAGTGACCTGAGGAAACTTTGAATCTGTAGTGTGTTTTTTGTCTGGTGTCCATAGTCTGTTCATCTCAGTGCAGTGCTGGGTCTTAACCCTACCTGGGTATTTAATTGTATGTCAAATGATTTTGTAGGCTCTTTGCATCTGTAAACCCCTCAGCCTGTTGAAGGGATATTCATAGCAGATTTCTGTAGCTGGTTCGGTTGAGTTTAACCTTGAGTTCTCAAAAGCTGTGGATAAACAGGGTGAAACACTGAGCAGCTGAGCGTGTCCTGTGTCCCATCTGTCCGAGCTCTGCTTTCTGCTTGTGATTGAGCAGTGAGCACTGCATCGGTGTCCTGGGGGTAGGGTCCTGTTGCAAGGCTTGCTCAGCTTGGAGACTTTTCACAGGTTCAAAGTGATGTGAGCTGTGTGAGAGCATCGGGGCTGCGGCGGTACTTGGACTGAGCCCCGTGACCGGCTCTGAGTGGGATGGCTCCAAGAGCCAAGATGGCCGAAAACTTGGGGGGTTGGTTTTGTTTTGTTTTATTCTCTCCTAAATGTTTTTTTTTGGCCAGCTCAGCTCCACAAGTTGCTGCCTGTGTGATGGTACTGATGGGAGGGGAGGGCTGGGCTGCAGTCTCCTTGACTTGGACTGACTGAGAAAGAAGTAAACCTGCAACCTCAGAGTCTTTTCCTTTTACGCTGTCTAAATGAGTAAATGCTACAGTTGTTGCAAGAACCTTAAAAAGAGTTTTAGAACTACAAGTTTGATATATTGTGCTTTAGAATATCTGTATTCTTACATCTGTTTAATTTAATTGTAGGCACAGCTATTTAAACATGGCAAAAGAGAAGACTGTTTACCATATGGTAAGTTTGTAATATCCAGATTCTTGTTTTTAAAGCCATTCCAATAGAAAAAGAAAAGAAGGATTAAACTGATAACAAGTAGTGCTCCAAGAGAGAAACAAGCAGGGAAGTTATAAAGCATGTAAAATGAGAGGGAAGAAAGAAGAGATGTCAAAATGAGAGAGGAGCAGCTGCCACTGGGAATGTGGTGTTGGAATAGCTCATCACAGAGTATGGCAGGTGATCCCATGGCCACTGCTGCAACACAGGAGCTGAACACAGAGCACAGAAACTGTCAGATGAGAGAAATAGTTAAAAAAACTAGAACATCAGCTGGTTTTATATGTATTAACTGTGGAAAAGTTTGCAGAAAGTCTTCAAGTTCTGACATAAGCACGAGATGTCAGAAACCCAGGTTTAAGAAACATGTTGCTGTGAACAGGAGGCAGCTGGAATTGTGTAGTGATGCTGTTAACTGATAAACAGCTTTTAATGCAAAGCGATGATAGTGGACACAATTAGGGATGGACAGGTACCAGAGAGGAGAGCACAGACATTTCTGTCTTTGACTACTGATGTTTGTACAGTTTCTTCCTCCTAAACCATTGGTCTTTTGAGCTTTTACAACTGCAAAAACCAAAACGCCCGGGATGCTGGAAGGTTTTGCTGTAAAAGGCATCACTGTCTACCTTTTTTGTCTGCACGTGCTATTTCATTAATATCAGAGTATGTCAGGATGAATCATAAGGCTTTTTAAAAGCTGAGAAGATTTTTTTGAGTCACATGTCCTACAATTTGTCAGACTTTGAAAGAATTCTTATGGCTCTGATCTCTTAGTGTTCCAAAGCTGTGATGTGAGACTGGAGTAAGAGATGGCAGTGTTTTTCCCAATATGATTCCATGTATACAGTGCTTATGGCAGGAATGATGGGTCCTTTAGAGCCCAAGTTGTTAGTCCTTGACTAATGATCACCCTTGAGAACAATCATTAATTCTTTCGTGCTGAAAATGCACAAGGACTATTTTATTTTTAACAGAAGTGCGTTCCTTGTGAAAATTTTGAGTCCTGGAACTTTATAGTTATTAACCCAAGGTTCTCTTTGGTTTTATACTTTGGACAGACAACTTTGGTAGCTTTGATGTGCCCAAATCAAAGTTTGTTGCTGACTGTTTACAAAGTATTTCTCGTGTCTAAATGTCTGTGGACATTCATTATCATAAAAATGCCTGTGCCAGAGGAGTTAAGTTGGTGCTGCCTGAAAATAATAAATGAGAGAAGGGAGTGTTTTCCTAGTTTGCAAAAAATGACTGAGCCCTGGTTCTGTTAGACTGCTGGAAATTCTTAGTTTTTGAAAGATACTTGAATATGTTACTTCCAGTGAAAATTAGAGGTGTGAGTGCTCTCAGACTCTAGGTACCTTATAATTTCCATAGTCAAAAATAATCCTTAAAAGCAATCCTTGTTGTTTGGTGGGTGATGGATATTACCACTATTTGACCAGTGTCAAAGCTATGACAAAGTAGGTAACGAGGCATTTGCACTTCAGTAATACCTTTAAAAATCTAAATCTTCTAAAGAACTTTCAAAACTTTACGAAATTTTCTCATTAAGGTATTTTAAAAACATTTTTTCTGGCATGTTGGTTTTCTTTTACAGCTGCTGTTGTACTTGAGTGTCTGGACAACTGCAAGCTGTCAGAAAGTAATCAGATGGTTCTTCGCAAGCTAGGGATGAAACTTGTTCAGAGACTTGGACTGACCTTTGTGAAACCAAAGGTAGCAAAATGGAGGTTAGTTTGTAGCTGAAACAGCTAAAAAAAAGAAAAGCACTCAAAAAACTCCTAAAAATATCTAAATCCATGTGTTTGACCTTCTGCCCTCCTGACCTCCGTTCCTCTGAAAGAGAAAGAAACAAAGAAATCCTCTTGTTGTTTGGGAATGAGCACATTCTTCATTTGCACTGTTTGGATGAATTGAAAGAAGAATTAAAGAATGGATTAAAATTTAGAATGAAAAACTTTGAGTGTTCCATGAAACAAAGAGTTATGGTTGAAATTTTTAATTTTAAATTTCTTCTGCTGTGTTTGTTTCCTGTGATTTTTTTCCAGGTTTGGTAAAGTAGTGCTGTGACAATCCAAACCTTTTGACTTTTCATGTTGCACATTACACAAGCAGAAGCCTGTTCCTGTGTAACGTGTAACTTGGTAAAGATGGGAGGAGAGTGACCTTCATTACTGGAGTTGATTTAGTGCAGTTCTGTAAGAGTGAACTTAACTTCTTCCATTAGACAGTTTTACCCTGATTCAATAGAAAGTTCACAGGGGAAAAGTGGTTTGCAATCCCACTCTTGTTTTGCCTATTAGTCAGGTTTTGGTGTCTGATTTTACTTACTGCCAGAGGGTAAACCTTTTCTAGATTTCTCGCACTGATATTTTAAAACTGCAGGCTCTCTTGGTGACTATTTTTATTGTATTTCTTTTACCAACTTTTGAGAACGTCCTTAGGCATAGAAAATTCTTTTTAGGTGGAGAGTATGCCTTGCCCAATGGCAAAAGTCGGTTTAGCATGTAAAATACCTTTTGCAAGAATGAATCTAGACCACAGGCTAAATATCTGAGTGCACCTTAGGCAGAAAGTACTGAGCTGGTTTTAACATTTAAAAAACAATTTTTAATGAGTTGATTTTATTATTTTTTTTATGTTTTGGAGAGGTTTTTAGAGCATGGGAATTTTGCCTCTTTCTGTAGTCATCAGTGGAAAAGTAGGTTATACTGAAACAGGAAAGGGAGAGGTAGTGAGAAGGAACCATTTAAATAGTCGAGCTCTTCTCACCTTGGAAAAGAGACAACTTGGTCAGGAGGAAGGGGAATGGGGTACTTTTCACTTTCCTTTAAAGCAGCCATGAAATAACTGGAGAGCCCTACACTGGGAGGTGTAGTAACTTGACAAGCAGGCTTTATGGCACTCTGTTCTTATTTCAGTTGGAACTTAAATCAGAAAAATAAACTCCCTGTGTCTTCTCTTGCAGGTACCAGCGGGGCTGTCGGTCTCTGGCTGCCAACCTGCAAGCTCAGGGCTCAGTTGTGCAGAATCAGGTGATAACAATCACTGCTAATGAAGCTGACGATGAAGAGGAATATGACATTCCAGGAGAGATTGAAAATGTTGTAGGTGTGTTAAAACTGGGCAGAAATTACTGTAAGGCCTTTAAATTAAACGTGTATTGGAAAACAGCCTGCTTAGCGCTAAGGAGGTCATGTGGGTGTCTGTGCTAATGTGAACAATTGGAAAGGCTATAAACATTTCCATCTATGCAACTGATTAAAGTAGACTGTCTTTTTGTGAAATGATCTGGGTTTCAGCAACTCAGGCAGAAGCTCAGTACTGTGACAGTTGGTGTGGGGTTGGGGGGATGGGATTATCGCAATACATTCTACCAGTTTCATCCAGTAGTATGAAAGAGATACCTTGAACCTTTCACAAATGGAAGGATGAATTAAAATTCAGAATGAAAAATGGAATAAAAAATAAGTTAGAAGAGAGATCAAGAGTTATGGCTGAAAGTTTTAAGCTGTGGTAGTGTCAGAAGAACAGCATTTATTTATTAGTATGCAGTTGTACAGCAAATCTTCTGCCAGCTTGCAGGTGGATATGCTGTAAATAGGCAAAACTTGCACCAGTTGTGTCTTTATAACTGAATAATCTAATGAACCACTGAGAAAAACCACCATGACCTCCATTTTGAATCTTCCACAGCACTTAAAATTTCAAACCTAATTTTCTCTTTAGAGAATTATTTTGACATCTTTCTTGTTCCTTTGATTTCAAGTCACACTTCTGTGATAAACAGAAGAAATATAGAAAGACTAATAGAAAAAAATATAGTTAGAAATATTTTCATTTAAACCAGGGGGAAGTTGTGTTAAGAGGAAAATGAATTTTGAACATTTTAAGAAAAATTTCTGGTTTTAAATGAGATTAATCTGTTTTGTTTAAATGAAATTGTCTGCAGAGGAGTTGTTGGTTGGACTGAAAGACAAAGACACTATTGTCAGGTGGTCTGCAGCAAAAGGGTAGGTTCCTTACGGTTGCTCTAAATAAACTAAAGTAAACGTCATAGAAATACAGTCTGATGTATTCCATGATTGATAATTTGCATGCGTGGTCAATATTCACAGGTCCTTCACGTGGCTTTAGTGTAGCAGTGTATAAAGCCATGTTTTTGTCTTTTGGGGGACAGATGGAATTGTGCTAGGCTTCAGAAAAATGTCACGTAGATTTGGAAATGGAAATTCTGGATCAGGCTTGCTTTGAAGACTGTAAAGTAGCATTTCTTAAAAACATTATTTTTCCACCTCTGGCACTGTAAAAAATGTATTTCTGTGTGAAGTTTGCTGCTGTGTAGCTTTTGCTTCAAGTTTGAGATGATTTTTTAGAGTAATGGTTTCAGGGTAGTACATTGCCAGCTTGGCTCAGTCATCTTATTGTAAGTTTCCAGTCACAAAAATTTTATAGAATTTCAAAACTTAGTCATTAAATGCAGGACTAATGAATCACTGTGTCACTTCTTTCTCCTTTTAACTTCCGTAGCATTGGTCGAATAACTGGAAGACTTCCAAAAGAATTAGCAGATGATGTGATTGGATCTCTGTTGGACTGCTTTAGGTAAAGATCTTATTTCATGCTTTGCACACAACTGAAATGTGTCTGCTTCTGAAACAGGAGGCCAGGAATTAGGAATACAGGTTTAAAAATCTGTATGTTGTTTTGAACCTGTTCTCCCAGATTTTAGAATATTCTAAAGCACAGATGTGCTTAGGTTGTTCAATAAAGAAACTATTCCTGAACCTTCATCTTGATCCCATTCTAGAGTAATGTGGAAGGGCCAACGTTGAACTTCAGAAAAATAAAAAAGTGCTTATTAAATTGCTGCTTTAAAGATTCCTGTTGTGCTCATGTCTGGAGTGTTGTGTGCATCTTCAGAAACATAGTAGAACTGGAGATTGTATTCATAGGGTCTGAGGATCGCCAGAGATAAGCAGTTGCCATGTGAGGTGAGGCTAAAACATCCAGGAAGAGTGACAAGTAAAAGACGTACATTAGAGGTTTATGAAATCATGAATGGCAGGGAAATTATTGCCCTCTAGATTTTATATTATTAGAAGCAAACTGGAGTAGCAGGTGGCAGTTTTGGACTAAAGAAAAGGTGGTGGTTATTCACACAGCACGTAGTTAAACTGTCAGATCTGCCTGCCGCAGGATGCTGTGGGTGCTGGGAGAACGTGCCCCAACAGAAAACCTTCTGTTCTGCAAACTTGCCCTGTACCGAGGCGCGTACTGTTGGATGTGTCAGAGAGGCCTTGGGCCAGCTGAAACTTGGGTAGAATCGTACACAGCTGCTAGGATGTTCTTTTGGATGTCTTGTTTCTGCATCCCTGTAGAGCATGTAACTTATTAAACAAGAGTCGTGTGCTTTTTCATATCAGGTTGCTCGTCAGGTCTGCATGGAGTACTTGAGCATTTACATCTAAACTAGTGCTTAGGCTCAGCTAATAACAATGAATAAGGTCTTTATGTGCAGAGAGCACTGGTAGTGTTCAGATTGCCACTCAGATGTACTCAGTTTAGGAAAATCATCTCATATTGGTCATGAGTACAAATTGAAAACACCAACTCAAAGGATAACATATGAATTCAAGAAGGTATAAAGTCTTTAAAATCTTACAAGGAAAATATCTACTTAGTCGATAATTCCACTGTGTTACTGTGATTAATTTAAGAGGTGCTGTTGGTCTCAATTATCACTGGAGCGTTAAAGACTTCTACTCAACTGTGCTTTCTTTCCTTGTTTTCAGAATCATAGGGATGAGTAATCCAACTAGTAACTGAGTGACTTGCTTTCTACAGAAGCATCTGGAACAAATTTAGGCAAGGACAAAAGGAATGTCTTCTGTATTGTTTGCACTAAATATCTAGTGACCAAAATAAAAATAAGTCAGTTGGTCATCAGAGGCACTTGAACCTGTATATCTCAGGTTAAGAAGAGAGGATTTCTTACATGTAGATAGATTAAAAGACAAGAGACAGGGAATAAATAAGTGCTTGAGTTTGCTGAGATGATCAGCACAGCCCCACAGGGGCTGTAGGAGCCCTTCCCTTCCCTTCCCTTCCCTTCCCTTCCCTTCCCTTCCCTTCCCTTCCCTTCCCTTCCCTTCCCTTCCCTTCCCTTCCCTTCCCTTCCCTTCCCTTCCCTTCCCTTCCCTTCCCTTCCCTTCCCTTCCCTTCCCTTCCCTTCCCTTCCCTTCCCTTCCCTTCCCTTCCCTTCCCTTCCCTTCCCTTCCCTTCCCTTCCCTTCCCTTCCCTTCCCTTCCCTTCCCTTCCCTTCCCTTCCCTTCCCTTCCCTTCCCTTCCCTTCCCTTCCCTTCCCTTCCCTTCCCTTCTAAAGGATCCCAGAAGAAAGGTGAATATTGGGGTGAGGAAATCAATTGGTGGTTTAAAGTTAGCTAAACTAAAGGTCACAGTTAGAAAAATGTTATGAAAGCCTATGTCAAGTAATCAGACAGTAAATAACATGAAATCTATTGTCTAATGAATGCAACCTAATGTGCTTGGGGAAAAATGCAGCTACTTATAAAAGAGTTTCTGCTGCTAAGGAAACAGATATTGAAGGCACTGATGGTTCTGTTGAGATGTCAGTGGGGCGTTCAGCAGCTATCGAAAAAAAGGGTTAATGGGAAGTTAGGTGGTGTTAGGAAAGGAAGAGATAAAAAACATGAATCACTGGAAAGTGATTTAACTGAGGAGGATTCTTCCAAGTGGAGAGAAGAAGTAGAGGGGTATAATGGAGATATGCAAAATGATAAATACGAAAGAAGGAGGGAAAGTGAGTAATTGTTTACAGTTCACTCTTTCTCATAATGTGACAGCTGGGAAGCATCAGGAATTACATTTTCACGCAATTATAATTAAACTGTGGAAGTCATTGCCACAGGATGTTATGAAAGCCAAAAGTGTACAGGGATTATACAAATGAATGGAAGAGAGTCCCATCAGGGGTTATTAACCAGGACATTCTGGCTGCAGCCTCTGGCTTGGGCCGTCTCTGCATTGCTGATGGCCAGAACTAGGAGGAGGCCGATACGGGAATGAGCCTTTACAGGTCATCTTTGGCCAAGCATCTGCTGTTGGTCCATGTCAGAGACAGGGTGCTGGAACGTGACCCAGTCTGTCTATCCAGTGTTTTTAGACTCCTTTTTCTAGTTTAATGCAAAATGAACTTTTCATGTTTAGTCACACAGCACACAGCCTTTCCCCTCTTTACTCCTTTATCTGCCAGACCAGTGGATATTTTTTTTTTCTGTTCACTACAAGTGACTCTGTTTTGGTTTATGTTCCTTTAAAGGTGGATAAATTCCACTGTTTGCTCACTGCATAAGCTGCTGTAATGTGTTTATTTGAAACAATCCCTTGAGCCTCCTTTGCTGGTTAAAAGTTTGGCACTGAATTCATTAGTTATTTTGGGTATGTTCTGTAAACCAGCATCTTCTACCTGTATATTATAAAGCTGTTTTCCTTTTCTGGATGAGTTTTAGGTATTGTATTCTTCAGTATTAAGGTTACATTTATATTGATAAATAGGGTTTTTTTTTTCTTATTTGATCATGTTTCTAGCAGTATTTATGTTGCAGAAGATGGAAAAGAAAACATGTTCCACTTGTCATTCTTATATTTCAAAAGTCTAGCAGGATTAAATAACACAATAAACACGTGCTCATTTGGAATATGGATCTTTTAAAGTGTCAGGAATTCACCATGCAAAATGAAATCCGAAAAGGGAAGGGCAGTCTTAACAAAATTTGTCTTTGTTCTGAAATCAGTTTCCAGGAAACAGACAATGCGTGGCACGGTGGATGCCTGGCACTGGCTGAATTAGGCAGAAGAGGTTTGTTACTCCCTTCCCGAATTTCAGATGGTGAGTTGTTGTTGCTGGATGTCAGTAAGTTCATGAATTCACAATTTATAGTACTAGAGTGTGAAGTGTGGCAATAGACTGGAATTTGCTGATGTGAGTGTGCTGAATAATGACTGCAGTGTTGAATTTTAGAGTGAAAAATACGCCTGTGGGGAAATGTAAGGTACTTCTGTCCAAAGCATTGTCTTGGGTGTGTCACTTCTACACTTAATAAATTTTTCTTTCCAAAATGAAATTAGTTTCTTGGGATTTTCTTCTTTGTTCCTCCCTCCCATATTTCTTTGTGCAGTTGTACAAAAATAGTTCTGTATGTCTCTATATTGTGTGATTTATACGATCACACAAAGTTTTCAATGTTTTCAGTTGAAGTTTTCAATGGATGTTTGAAATATCAGGATGGAAAGAAACATAACGGGGCAGAGGAACTGTTTCTTTGCATCTGTCAACATCCATTGAAGTACGGGGATAAACAAGTAGTAGTGATCTTTCTGATTTTGATCAATTTTTTTATAGAGTTGAAATGACAGAAGTAGTACACGTCCAGTGCTGGGCACTTGTACAGCAATATCGTGGGCTCCTCTGGTGTTCCTGTGTTGACCAGAGAAGTTGAACACTGATTTTCAAACATTTCACATCTAGTGTTTCACACTAATAAGTTAGGTTGCCAAATCTTTTTTGTCCTCAGGATCTGTTGACTTCTTCTAGAAGAAACTGTAAGATATGGTATTTAATAGAGTTTCTTGTTCTGTCTCCTTGAAAAGAGTGCATGCCCAGTGCAGTATCTGATTCACATGTGAGAATTTCCTTGCAGCTTGCCTTCAGTTGTTTCCCTCTTCTTATTACTTTCGCCCTGAATCATAAAGACAAAACAGCTTAAACCCCTGAGCTTTAAGAACGGGAAGTCATCCAAAGGTCAGCCAGTGGTTTAGTTATAACCCAACTGAAGCTGCTCATCTCTGGACATCAGGATAGCCTCATGTAATGGAATTGTTTCATCTGCACTGGAAGCTTGGTATTGTATGGAACTGCAAAAGCCATGGGTGAATCCTGGCTCTGCCAGTGATGTGACCTGTGCTGTGAAACATCTCTGCTCATTTTGTAGGTTTTCTGTGTGTAAAATGGGGATGAGTTGTCCCCTTCACACTCTTCATTTTCTGCAGTTACCATGAAAATACATTGCTGCCTATGCAGGTGATTTTAATAGGTTTATATGCAGATTCTTCATTTGTCAGATTGCGTAATGTGTAGCCTTCTCTTATTGGGGGTGGAGAATATAAAGCTGAGATAGGGAAGGAAAGGAAGGATGGAACACAATTGTCACAGCAAGGTCTTTGTGGGAAAGAGATAGGCATAAAGGTCTAAGGAAAAACATTTTATAGGAATTGCAAGTTTCTTAATAAAACAGTGCTAAGAGTTCCAACAGTTGTTATATAAGAAGATGGGCAAGAACCCTAATCAGACTGACTAAAGTACAACTCCTTTCGTACCAGATATTCAAGAGTGAGTTACACAGAAGGCAGAAATGTGTGATATTGTGAAGGATGAGTAAAAGAGAGTAGTCTGAATTACTGGCAATAGAATTTGGAAAGACTTGGAGGTGCAATGAGATGCAGCTAGTGAAGAATATATCTGGTAATGACAAATCGTGTTATATCTTTATCAGAGTCAAACTTTTATTATTGCTGAGCAGATCTAGGCTGCAGAATAGCCATAGCACACTTGACATCATCCCTTCTCTGTTTTTTTTCTTTTTGCTTTAAGGGAACATGTTTTCCCTTTAAATTAATGTGAACAAATAATTGTACTAAATACACTATATTTGGTGTATATCAAAAGCAGTGTGACCTCAGCAGGTTGAGGGAGGGGATTCTGCCCCTCTGCTCCACTCTTATGAGACTTCACCTGGAGTCCTGTGTTCACTTCTGGAGTCCTGAGTTCAGTTCTGGAGTCTTCAGCGCAGGAGGGGCATGGATTTGTTAGAGTGAGTCCAGACGAAGCCATGAAGATGATCCAAGGGCTGGAGAACCTCCCATATAGGGAGAGGCTGAGAGAGTTGGGGTTGTTCAGCCTGGAGAAGACAAGGCTCCAAGGAGACCTTAGAGCAGCCTCCCAGTACTGAAAGAGGCACAAGGAAAGCTGGGGAGGGGCTCTTGATCAGGGAATGCAGGGATAGGATGAGGGGAAACCATTTTCAGCTGAAAGAGGGGGGATTGAGATGAGATCTTAGGGAGAAATGTTTTGCTGTGAGAGTGGGGAGGCCCTGGCCCAGGTTGCCCAGAGCAGTGGTGGCTGCCCCATCCCTGGAGGTGTTCAGGGCCAGGGTGGATGGGGCTTGGAGCCCCCTGGTCCAGTGGGAGGTGTCCTGCCCATGGCAGAGGTGTTAGAGATGGATGTAAGGTCCCTTCCAACATAAAGCATTCCATGATTCTATGATTCTAGTTTAATTTGCAAGTCTGCCTGATTCAGTTTTGCGTTACATAAGTGATCCAATCTGCTATTAACGTAGAAATTCAAAGTCAATTATAATAATTTGCAGAAAGACAAAGGAATGAATTCTGAAAGTTGCAAGAAAAGCTAACACAGTGATGTTAGGAGAAACTGTGTTGTACTTTGACAGACTTATGTTGAAATTGTCCGTAAGCAGTTAATTGATTTAAGATGTTGGGGCAAGCGTAAAGTAGTATTCTTAGCTAGGAATAAGTAACTACACGATTCAAAATATAGGGATTCACTTCTAGACAGCAGTTATGCAGGAAGGGACTGCAAGGATTCATGTGGGTCACCTGCATCAATCAAAAACTATCTCAGTAGAGCAATATGGTGAAAAAGAAGTCATGATAGTCACGATATCCAAATCATGAGACACTGAGAAGACTTTAAAGAAAGCTAGGAAGCAGCAGTAATCATGAGAAGAGCAGAAAATAAGGCTGATGGGGAGAGACTAAAAGAACTCGGATTATTTGGTTGAGAGAAGAAAAAGCTGAAAGCTGGTTCTCTTTTGCTTAAAAGAAAACATTTGCTTCTTACAACTCTTTTCAGTGACTGGAACAAGGCTACAGGTAATGGGTACAACAGCAGCATGAGAATTGTCTGGTAAGCACCAGGGCTGATTTTCTTCTTCATAAGGAACTGAAGCCCTAGATTAATGTGTTTATGGACATTGATTTAGAAATATTTCTATTAGCATGGGAAGAAATAAAGTTCAGCTATGGAGGGCTATTGAATGGTTAACTTTCTAGGTTCCTTTCAGCCCAACTTGGAGAATGGAGAGGTGGTGGATTTCACCACTGGATCTTGTTTTATGAACGATGTTTGTGTAGAGATGGTGAAGAATAACTCCATGAATTATAGGGTAAACCACTGAAACCTTTTTCCTTGTTGACTTAAAGAAATTCAAATTAACAACAAGAGAGGTACATGAGATTTTAAAAAATTGTGGATAAGGGGAAGTATGAACCTTTCTGCTTCCAGCGAAAGCAGAGGGAATAGCTTAATGTAGTTTGAAAACCAGCAGTGATGATAATAGATCCCATAATTTCATGTTTGGAAATGGTGGATTTGGTATCCTGTGTCCCTAAGCTTGAAGCTTTAAACTTGATGTAAGAAGAAAGCCTCTTTCCCCTTGTGTCATCACGTGTCAACGTACAACTTGATACTTCCACACTGCCGCGCAGTAATTTGAAGGAGCTGGGCTTTTTCTGTTACCATATCGCCTTTGTTCAGACTCAGACTGGTATTCTTGTCTTTTGACAATCTATGAAGAGGCTTTCTCTATTAAAGATTAAATTAAAGATCAATGTTGTTATACTTTTTTTTGTTTCTTAGCTCAGAAATGTGAGCCTTGTAATGTACTGTTTAATGGGGAACTACTTTCACTGCTCTGGCTGAGCTCTCAGCTCAAAACATCACAGCAGGGAAGGGAGGAGAAACACTTGAGGGAACTCTGTGTTGCATTTTCCTGATGTCTGTACCTGCCAGTGATGGGCAGGTGAGGATCTCTCTGGTCTGGATGAGGAATCAATGATGAGAAATGTGTACCCATCATTTTCAGTGGATAAAACTTGGTCTGGGTTTGTTCTACTGGGGCTGCCAGTGCATAGCAGCACATTTAATGAGGTGTTCTACAGTGGAAGAGCCTCAGGGTAAACTTTTTGTAGAAGTTTGGGTAAACTGGACAGCAGCTTTAAGGTAGAGAGAATTCTGAGGTTTGTTATGTGAAGCTTACCATGCAGATGAATTCGTCCATAGTTGAGGTTCCTTCACTGAAGGAACCTCCTTTTTTTAGAGTTGATTGATACTCCCTGCCAGGTTCTACTTGTAAATTGAAGACTTAGATAGCAATTTCTTCTCTAATTTTTCCTCGAAATATGTGTTATAGGCAGTGCAGTGAGGGTATTTATGTCCATTAATGACTTTCCATATGTTTTAAGTACAGGTCATAATTTGATTTATTTAAAAAAATTGCAAAATTATATACACAGTTATAGAAGCAGAAAAGAGTTTTAAGGTGTATGTAGAAGCACACTGAAGCTGATAATTAGTGATAAATGTATGCTGAAGTAAGACCTTCACCAGGAGAGTTTGCCTCAGGTGAAATAAATTATTTAAATAACCTGTTAGGCTTGGAGTTTGAAGGTTGCCCAGTATCTGTCCAATGTCAGAGGATCAGGCACCTCAACTGTTGTCTTCAAATTTTCAGTATTGTTTTCACTGCAGTTCAGTTAAAGATGAACATAAACTGCATTTGTTAAAGTGGTGCAGCATTTCTTTGGTTTAACTTAACTCTTGTTCTTAGTCAACATAAGAAAAGCTTGCTAAGGCAAGGTTTGGATCAGTTTGTTTCAACTGTCATCTGCTTCTGAGTAACAAAATGTGGTTTGTTGTTTAGTATTCTGCATTATAGCAAAGCACATTCAGACACAAACCAGGTTTTACAGTAAACTCTAAATAGCCAGGTTTAATCTTAAGCTTATTGAAACTACTGCACAGTGAAATAAAGACTTTGTCAAAGAAAAAAGAAGAAACCCCATAAATGAAATTAAACCTGAAAAAGACTACGACAGAATGTTACTGAACAATTTTGCTTCTAGAGCTTAAACATCTTTTAAGAAAAGTTGTAAAAGTTATTTTACATTAATACAGTTGCAGAAAACCTTAAGGATTCATCTACTGTACTTTGGCTTTAGTAATGAATGCAAAAATTCACTCATCAAAATCTGAGCTTATACACGGGCAGGTTCAGTTCCTTAAAAATATTAGTATAAAATTATGAACATTATTTACAAGGGAGAGATTGAACGTGTCTTGTTATGGACCAAAACCAGGAAGAGACAGTTTGCAGAGATCTTGTGATGTTACTGGTGACTCATTTCTGTGACCCTTTGGAGAGTGAACTATTAGGATACTCGTGTTCTCTTCCTTAAAGTGAAGACTCTGCTACAGTCATTTGCCCTTACTCTTTTAGTGCCTTGCTGTGATTTTCCTGATTCTTTTTGATTTGTCCTTTTTTGTCCTTTTACTTTTTGATTGCACTGAGTATCCTGAGTATCAGAAGAATTCAGAGCAGCTTCTGTACAGGAGGCACTGGTGTCCTGAGGACTCTGCCCATCGCTGTCCGAGCGGACATGGCTGGGGCTGTACGCAGCGAGCTGACAGAGCGCTACGGCCGCTGTCTGCTTCTGTTCGTCACAGCTGTCAATGATTCTCAAGTCTTGAGCTTCGTTACGGTGAGCTAGGAAAGAAGAGCTGTCACGGGCGCTGTTGAGAGGGTTCTTGGGGACACGTGCTTCTGCTCCAGGGTTTTCCTGTTCGTTGTTTGCAGAAGTAGCAGCGTTATCGTGAGCTGGGCTGTGGAATGAGGTTTTCAGGTTTACGGTGTTACAGGAGTCTTTTACGGAGAGGTTCAGGGGCGCGTCTTGCAATTCCAGGAAGTCCTGACTTTCTGTTTTAGATGTGGTTTTGTATGCATGTTCGTGGATAGGTCCAGTGCTTGTGTCAGCCTTTTTTGAAAGGTTAAGGGGGACTGTCCCTGCGTCTTCTTCCGCGTTGGACAGTGAGCCTTCATTGTTATGGCATTCGTTCTGTGTATGGGAATCTTCGTCAGTGATGTTGATGCTGAAACAAACGAGGAGAAAAAAGAATTCACTGTCAGTTGCTTTTTTATATTGGAGCTGAGAAGGAGGGCAGGGAGAAGAGAAAAAAAATCTGGCTGGAATCAGAATTGTACAGTGGTTTGGGTTAGAAGGAACCTTTACAGGTCATCAAGTCCAACCCCTCTGCAGGAGCAGGGACACCTCCCACTGGATCGGGGTGCTCAGAGCCCCATCCAACCTGGCCCTGAACACCTCCAGGGATGGGGCAGCCACCACTGCTCTGGGCAACCTGGGCCAGGGCCTCCCCACCCTCATTGTAAAAACCGTATGGTAATATTTTTTCTGCTTTAACTGTTGCAGTCCCTTTCGCCATACGCACTGCTGTAGCACAGGTATTCCCTGAGACATACAGATGCACAGTAATGGTATTGGAAACACCTGATACACTTAAGGAGAATGAGTGGTCTACAACAACTGAGAGTTGTTCTGTTTTGCACCGTTAATACAGGAAGAAAATCTCAATACTGTAAATTTAAATATCTTTTAGGGGCATTGCATGAAATGTGTGCATTTATCTCTGTGTGTCCCTAATTACTGACAAGAATTTTCAAAGTGATTTTCTTATTTTACCTGGTGGGTGAATCTCCTCTGTCCGGCTGTTTCTGCACGCTCTGAAGTAGGGCTGGTTGATCAGTGCTCTTTCTCACAGGTCTGAACGCTGTGCAGTTTTCTTCTGGTTGATCATACTTGCCAAGCAGTGTGGAAGAGGACTTGTTAGAGAGGTCAAATAAGCCTTCGCATGCGTGGCTTGTCTGTGTGAAGTTGGTTGGGCTGGGTCTGCCAGGGGAGCCCGTTGCCGCACTTCCCGCGAGAGGGCTCATCTTGGCATTCTCTCTTTCATTTTGCTCATCTTTGGAATGACTTTTGGCATGCAATAATGTGATTTCTTTTTCATAATCTGCTTGTTTCTTATGGGAACTTAGAGGGTATTGTTGTGATGGGCTTAAAGAGGCTGGGTACAGCAAGGTAGTTTCTTCCATTAAATGAGAATTTTGATCTCTGTTGATACCAGCTACTTGTGAAAATCTGTAAAATGGAGGATCTGTTGGCCTACAAAATCCATACGGTATCGGAGGAGTGGAATGATATTGTTGGAACAATCGATAGTGTTCATATGCTGATGGATTTATGGGTTTTGGAAGTGAGCCAGGGTGGGGAAGAAAATGTCTTTGATCTTGTGTGCCATAGACTGACAGAGCAGAGCTTTCACACTCTGAGTTACCTGGAAACAAGTAAGGTGTGTAGATAGCCAGCCTGTGCTCATAAAAATGAGGTGAGTACTCCGGAATCATTGGTTGTATGTAAGGTGAAATGGAGCTAAAGCCTTTTGTGGGAGCAACTTTGTGTGGAAACTCCGGGAGGAAAGGAGAACCTGCTTTCCAGGGGTGACTTGGTGCGTGAAATGCAGACTTAGTGTGAAAAGGTGAACTTTTGTTAGAAAGAGAGAGAATTTCAGATACTTCGCTAGCTTCTGGGCCTTTACTATCTCTGTGTTCTCCAACTGGAACGAACGCCGAGGGTCTTACCATGCTATCCAGAAGGGGCTGCATGGTGATGGTGCTCTCTGTAGTGCTGGCAGGGGTTAATTCCTTCTGAATCGTGGATTTTTGTCCTTGAATTGCTGTGTTTGTTGCCTGGGTTTGTAATTCAACGTTTTCCTTGGCATCTTCTTTTGCAAAAGGATATTGAGGCTTTGAATCGAGATTTGAAAGTCCATTTGTGAGGGATTTGGAAGAAGTTGGCTTGACTGTCGGTTCGAGCTGATTGATCTGTTTGGGCTCCAAGGAGCTGGTCTTTGGACACTTAATAATGCGATCCTGCTCTGATACTAAAGTGATGGAATTCTTGCAGAGGCCGTACTTCATGTGGTTGAACAGATGGGATTTCTCATTGCAAGTGAAGGGACATTGAAAGCACTTGTACTTAAATGGCTTTCCTGGGGGTCGTGGGATGTAATGAGGCTTCTTTGGCTTACGTTCTTTGAGGAGACTCATTTTTTTTCTCCTTTAAACAATTAAATGTAATGGTTCTTTATAAAAACTTTCTTGTGGTTAGCTTCGCTCAATTTTAGCCTCTTGATGTTTCCAGTTTTTCAGGTTTCTCAAATTCTTCCCAGGCAAAGAGAGGAAGGCAGGCAGCTCTCGCGGTGTCTCAGGGCAGAGGGGGTGCCAGGGGAGAGCCCTTCTGGGACTGGTGGTGCGGGAGCTGTAACATAGAATTTACAATTAGCTGTTGTGGAACACTGGAGATAAATGCAGTCGTAAATCCTTTTAACTATATTCCCCCTCACGTTACATGCGCTGCTGGGGTGTGTTTTAATCAAAACAAAAATACTGTCTGCCAGGCTGCGGAGAGACAAGCGCCACACTTGGCCACCCGGAGCAGGGTCGTGGCAGTGGCCCCCTTTGCAGCAAGGCTCTGAGGGAACATCCACTGGGAAGATGAAAGTGGAAGTCTAGGTGGAGCTGTGGAGGTGCAGGGTGAGGAGAGACAGGGCTGGCAGGGGCTGGCTGTGGGGAGAGCCTGTCGGGCCGGTTGGGGAGAGAGGAGGGAATTTCCTGCCTGGGCAAAATGTGGGTGGAGAGGGCTGGTTGCGCCTGGGGAGCCGACTCGGCCCTTTGGGGCTGACCAACCCCTCTCCTGCATGGCGTGGTGCTTCGTAACAGCCTGATCTCAGTGGGTACCTCAAAAGTGGCCAATCTCTCGAAGGATAAAACCACACCAATTTTCTTCCTCTTCCTAATTCAATTAAGAGAAATGAACGCTGCAGTATCTGACTAATGGAATCTTCTGCCTGGTAGACACGTTTCACATTCTGTGCAGCACCTTACACGTTGCAGAGTGCTAACGCAGCCACACGTGTACGAGTGCAGGGTAAGAAGTGTCTGACAGTCATTGATTTATAGGGGAGTGAGCTCTCTGCCTCGCTTAAACCGAGGCTGTGGATACTTCACACAGCCCAACGATTTGCTCCGCAGATAAGTCAGGAGGGCTTGTATCAGCTTGTCCCATAATGTTCGCTGATTCTGAAGGCGTGAGAAACTCTCAGAGTCAAGTTCTCATGATTTTATAGGATGTGTTATGGCAGAGATCTAAAACTTGATGATTTCATCATGAACTATAAGCATCATTATCAAAGTGATGACTGTTGCAAAACCACGCGCTGTATCTATTGTGTTACCGAAACTACAGGAACAGTAATTGTCAGCCTGACTGGTAGAGCTGGGTTTTTTTGTTAAAAAAAAAAGCTTTTTACATAAAAGTTTGAATTAGGAGCATTAAAATACTGACTTTATGAAAAGAATTGCTGGTAATTACATGCTATGAGATTTTAGTTAAAGTAGAGATGTTCTGCATTTCTTAAATCAGAGATTATTTAATGGAAAATGGCATGCAACACAGCATGAAAACTGAAGGCAAAGCTACAGAATTGCTGCTTGTTTCATCAGGTATAGTAATTCTAGCAAATTTTATTAAATGTTGTTTCTGATGTCATAGAAATAGTAATTTTGTTAAAATAATAATTGTGAAGGCATCCTGAAAAATGCAAAGCTGCTCTGTAAGTAGGAAAAACAATGAAGCTTTTTCTTAAAATTAACAGATGATTAAATATGTGATAACCTAAAGGAAAAGGAATGTGTAGAAAAGGAGATTTTTATTTTTCATGTTTTAGCAAAGCTTTTTTGGTTGTTTGAGTTGGATGCTGACACTGAAACAGTGAAAAATAAAACCTGAATTGCACAGTGTATTAAAGTCTTGTCATCAGGTCTGGTTAAAGTGGTATTTCAATAAATTAAAAAAAAAAAAATAGCCAGAATTCTTTAGGACGATTAAGAATAATGCTTTTATGTGAAAAAACAAAACAAAACAAAAAACCTGAGCCATAGGAAGGGAGGTCCAGGTCAGTAACTGAGCTTTTCTTTTCTACCTTCGGTTTGCTTGTTGCACTTATTTTTGACTGATGATCTATAACTGACATAGACAGTTTGTGATGGACTCAGTCAGTTTGTACCTGTTGTTCTTTATAGCTTCTTGGAAGTATTTGTAGTAATTATTCTTGAAAAAGAAGATATTGTTGTCAAAGCTCCCTTGCATTCGTAGTTGAGCCATTTATGATAACAGTCTGAATTTGCATTCAGGTGCAGCACTTACAATAAAGAGATGTTAATTAAATTTTCTTGTTCTGCTGGCTTTCCTTTGCTTAATAATGACAATTCCTGTGGGTCCTGTCCCCCCCACCCTGACTTTGTACTTGGTATTTAACTTTGATTCAAGTTATTCCTGTTCAGCAGACTATTAACTAACGTTTCTTAATAAGATGAAATCATTGTTGCAGTTTCAGTGTTAGAAATTTAGAGCTCAGGAGCCTCTCTGTCCTGTTTACAGCAGGCGAGCGTTACACCAAGGGCTGTTTGCCCTCTGCTGTGCCGGCTCAGCCCGCGGCCAGGGCAGCTCTGGAGCCTCTGCTCTGCCCTGAGAGCTGTGGGACGAGGGGCTCTTTTTGAAGGGAGTCAGTCAAATGAGTGCTCTGTTGCTCTCTTTTATAATTTAATCCTTTTTTTTTTTTCCTCATGGTTTAAAAATGCCAGTAATAAAGTATTTCTAAACCCAGACAAGAAGGGTAATTTCTCCTCCCATCTGTAACTAAAAACCAGGAGTATCTGGCACAGATTTTAATAATTAAAAAAAAATTAGAACTATTTATTCCCACACAAACAGCTGGGAAAGACATTAATGGTTTAAAATAGGTGCAGCCACTTGTAAATGTCTCTACACAAATAATGTCAGTTACTTACAGTAACATGGATGTTTTGTGCTACCATAATTAAAAATCAGTATTAGAAAGAAAAATTAAAATAGGTAGCTGCCTTTTCCTCAGACTGTTATGCTGTCACTTGTGATGTCCTTCAAAAATTGGAAAACATTCTTCAGTAGCAGGATGACAGTTTTCACGTATTTTTTTTTTAGATTGAGAATTTTTCTCCTCTATTCTTACTTTGGACACACATAAAGATATACATTATTAGAATTTTTCTCTGTCTAACTTTGAAATCTAGTAGTATTGTTTGTTTATATTGTTCTTGAAAACAGGTTATTGGGATAATATTGGTTAAACTGGAGGCTTAGTTGTTTGTTTCTTGTCAGCAGTGAGCGTCCTCATGGCTCGCTGCCCTGTAGCCCTTTCCAGCTTGACACTGAGCTACAGGTTTTCTTCCTTCTATTTTTCAAAGTAATGTTTTTGCTACCTCCCTGCCCATAACGTACTGGCAAGTGCAGAAAACGAATGTCATTTCAGAGTGTGCATGTGTTTGTGTATAAAGACATAAACACAAATGTCTGTGGGTATGTCTGTACACACATGCACATGTGTATTCATACACACATATATATGTACATATATTTATGTACAAGTTGTTTTTCAGATTTTTAAGTAGTCAAAATTGTTTAAGATGCCCAGTGGATCAAAGAGGAAATTTCAAATGTCTTTTATTACAAGCAGGTACAGTAATTATATTTCTTTTTAGGGCACTGCTTTAGTAAGCTACGTAACAGTTTGTCATGCACGCTGCATTATTATGGCAGTGTCCCTTTGGAGATGTTGATCTCTAACCAGGAGTACTCACTGGGGTGGAACATTCTGAAGGACATGCTATAATTAAAATATTGTGATGTGGCATTATTGCATAACTCAAGGACATGCCATTGTCACCTACCTCGAGTGTTGCAAGAATAGGATTTGGTTTATTCTAGCTGAGATTTTGCAGCGATTAACTACCACTCCCTTCTAAACTTCCAGTTCTTTTAAACTGAAAGATAACTTCTAATGCAACTGTTTGTTAATGAGGAGGAACCGTGGTTGGGAGGAGTGGGTTGGAGAGGAAACATGTGGTGAAGGTAGGGATGGGAGAGGAGTGCGTGCAGGTGTGTGAGTGCGCACCTGTGTCTGTGTGTGTGAGAGAGGAAGAGAGAGAGACAGATTGAACAGGGTGGTCAGGCAGGTGGATAAGAAACAGAAATCTTTGCTGATATTAAGTTAATAATTCAATATCTTAATACACTTTAATTGACTAGAGAGAGGATGACTCAAACCAGTCCCCTTTTCTGTGATAAATTCCCAGAAGCTGGAAAGATTAATAAATCCAAACTGGAGTCCCTCATTTTCCGATTAACCCGACATCACTGTATGAAGAAGCGTTGGCAGACTGAACACAGCAACTTTTAAGCAATACAGCTTTTTGTCATACTGGAATATAACACATTAATCTCCTGTATGATAAAGGTGCTTAAAACACTTTTCCCCAACACAGGTTAATGATTGTAAAAACGTGCAAGATTTGTTCCTCTTAGACGGAAACATTTCCCCTCTCTGGAAACTTTGAGCTGAACTCGGTGCAGCAAATGCACCTGCTGGGAGTAACCCAGGCACAGCTGGAGAGGGAACACCTCTGCATTACTGCTGAGGTGTTAAGAGGAAAACACTGTATTTGTTAAAAGCTCCAAAGCCGTGTACTTACCAGATACATAGATGTGTGCAGGCTGCGAGGTGCTGGCTGTGGGCGAGCTGTGCTGTCCCTGCTGAGAGCGCCGGACCTGTTCTCTGCTGGCTCTCCAAGTGAAACTGCAGGAGGTTGTTTCAGGGGAGGGACTTAAGAAGTGTAGGAGTTGAGCCCTCGGGGTGTAGAGATGCACCTGATATTACTCCAGCCTGGAGCTACGATTCATTTGTTTGCGTCCACTGCTTTCATTCAGCATTACCTCAGCATCTAAGCAATCGGAGAGAGCTCTTGTCGCTTTTGTGCCCTCCAACAACCAAGTTTTACTCTGAACAGGAGTTTGTGTTCCTCCAAGTACCTGTCTGCAATCTAGGGTCAGAAATGACTTGGGTAACATACTGAGCTTTTAATATATTTAACTTCCATGAAAGTGGCTTGTGAGCAGCAGAATTGACTGTACACAGGGGGTAGCAAAACTTAAAAATTATAATTTTACTCTTTTTTTAGAGACTGATGTTTTTTATTGAATGCCTTTGTTGCTTTAATATTCTTGCTCTTTTTTTTCCTCACCCTCTTCATTTCTATTTAAATCTTTTTGTCCTTCATGAGTCTCCTTTCTGAAGGCAGGACTGAGTTAACTCCAAGCCTGCTTGCCCCAGGAACCTGCCAAAGCTTGCCTATAATCAACAGTCAAATGTACTGATCTTGTACAGGGAACAGTCACCTCAGCAGGGGATTGATTACCATGCTATGGGTTTGCTTAGGAGCTGTGGAACTGAATGGTGAAAGCAAAAAGTCAAATGATCACTAATTAGTACCAGTACTTGTTTCTAGTTGCGTTTTAGTTAGATATTATAAATAACAGATTTCCTGTTGCATTTGCCAGACAGCCAGTGACATTGCTGAGTTGTTCAGTGAGATAAAGACCTCTTGCATACTGGTTGTTAAATGGAAAAATCTTTTGATCTTTCTAGCTTTCTCTAAAGAACTGAATGTAAGAGCGAAGAGTTTTTTGCTAATTCTAATGTTATTAAAACTGGATGAACATGAAAACCCTCGTGTTTCACCCACTGCTCTCTAGATAAGATGGTTGCAGATTATTGAAACATTTAAATGGAGAAGAGTGATGGATTATATACTTGGCAGAAGTATGGCCTTTTGAGTGAAAATTATTAAGGAAATTGTCACTCAGAAACCTGTTTAGGCAGCAGGTAAAAGTTGTTTCAAAATCAGTCTCTAAAACAGTGTCTTAAAAATGATTGTAAAGGTGTGGCCTTTATCTCGCTGACTTACGGCCCGTCGCTTCCCTGTCTGGGTACGCCGTAGCCCTCCCACCCCTTGCTGTGCCAGTGCTGTTGCTGGAAATATTTTCTGGATATAAGCAATCACTAATTTTAAGGTAGAAAGGTGGCTCTTTTTCTTTTTTATAATTCTTTTTTATTATTAAGTTCCTATAGTGCAGCTTAGCAGTGTAAAGAGATGTCACGTGGCTGTCTAGCTGTTTGTAAATCCTTTGGCTTTCAGTGGAACAATAAAGAGTGTTTGGAGTCCATCATTCTTCCGTTCAGTGGTAAAATGTTTTAAGGAAGAGTGGTATATTAGAGAACTTGCCTGCAGATAAAAGATCCTGTAATGTCTGCATTCAGGAACATCTCTGACCAGGAGGAAGGAGAAAAGCCCTTTACATCTCCCACAGGTGCTGTTTTCCATAGTCCTCCCTCGGCAGAGAGCAGCCTTTCAGTCCTGTCAGGACGATTCTGCCACATCAGCCTGCAGAGCTGTCCTCATTTTCTTGTTCCAAATGAGGATCTCTTTGTGTTGTCTGGAGCTGAAGGAAGGACCATCTGTTTTCTTTGTTTGCATTTGATGGCGTGGAGGTTTCCTTAAATAGAATCAGATCAGATTTTATGTTTTGGAAGAAAATTGCAATTTCTGGCATCTAGAGGAAGCTGTTGAAGGACCCCTTTAATGTAGGGGTCTGAACAGGTTTAACGCGGCAGCCAGTACTTGAACGTTGGTTTTATCCTCCTTCCTACCACACCAGTGTGTGGAGGGGAGATGGGATGTCTGGTTGCTGCCTTAACCCAAGGGAAATAATGGGTTTAATCTGGCTAATTCCTGGAAGGTGCTGATATTAGTCACATCAGCTGAAATCAGCTGTGAACAAAGTAGAACTGAAAAAAAGAATAGCTAATATAAGTGCTCTTTTTCTTGGTGCTTGGATGGTACTGAAAATCCAAATCTGAGAGAGCAAAGTAATTGCTGGGCCCGGAAACAGAATGTGGTAGCTCCTGTTTGTGTGTGCTTCCAGAAGAAATAAAACTTGATTGCAGTGATGTGGTTTCATCACTTATTTTTATTAACTCATTCTACTTGAGACCAGAGTTTTGGATAAACTGAACCTGGTCACCTGTTAGCAGAACTCTCTTTAGTTCACCTGAGCATAAGTCAGATTAGTTAAGACACCAGGACTGACATAGTAAAATATGGATTTATTGATTCTTCTGCCAAGTTGATTTTTTTAAAAATGTGATTATTTTTGTATCTCTGGAGGGCTGCAGCTGTAGTTTTACGTCTTCTTTGCTGTAGAGTATACTTCTTTGACCTAGGTTCTGTTTAGAATTCAGTATCAAGTGTTACTTAGCTCTAGTTGGATTTTGTAGGTTTAATTACTGTAGCATAAAACTGCTCTTCTATAAATGTCACAATCTTCTTTCTTTGTGGTTTTTTGTATGATTTTTTGGCTCAGTTTTAGCACTAAACAGAAAACAGAATGTCACTAGCAGAAGTCATACACACAAATGAGATAAATACAACTTATTCTTGATGTACCACTTACTTGATTTTTGTTTTCCTTTTGCACTTCAAAATTCCATTCCCTAGATGTATGAAAGAGTGCCGAGCATTGCTCTGGTCAGTTATCCACCCCTCCATAGATCAGATAATTCTGAACTTTCTGCTCTAACGCAAAGCCTGGCCCTGGGGACTGAGTTTTTCTGCTGTTCTGACTTTACCTTGTGTCAGTTGGAGCTCTCACACTGGCTCTCAGGGGATGTCACTGGCTGGCTGTCATCAACAGTGGTGCCATATCTTTCTACAGATGCATTACAAATTACTTTCTTATCCCAAGAAAGAACGATCATAGGTAAAAGTGAATAGTCTGATGTCGTTGGACACCGACAGACACAGGGCTTGTGGTGCTTGGTTTGCCAAATAAAGAAAACGTCTTACAGTTAGGTGATTGTTGGTGTTCACTTCTCTCTGTCATCACAGCTGTCTATCTCGATGTGTAGCTTTGAGCTAAACATTCACTCAAGTCCTTTTTTCTGTCTTTGATCACTTGAAGTGAAGTTATCAACAGACTTTGTTATCTGTATTAGCATGTTCGGACTAGGTTATTCCACGCCGTTCCCAGAAGGGGGCAAATGTATTTGAATGTAATTGCTGTACTCATGCTGTGCCCCCAAACATTACATGATTCTTGTACAATATTCTCATAATTATTTTCTTCTGTCCCATATGAATAGTTATTAGTCTTAATACTTTTTGAATAATACCTTTGAAATGTGCCTTTGTTTTCCATAACGATTCCAGTCCCTGATTTGGAGATATGTCTGGGCAGATTACCTTGCTGATGTTTATGAGCTGCTTGTTCATCATTACTAGAGCAAATTATTTGTATGGGAAAAGAATAAAAGCTCAGCAGTTAATAGCAACTGCAGATCATAATTTTAGATATTTCTTGTGGCCTATACTGTTAGTGTTTGGCCGGATACTAGGATGTTCTTCCTTCTGGTTCCCATCCTCGCCCTTGGGCAGTGAAATGTCTTGGGGGAAGGAGGTAGCATCAGAAATTGAGGCTGTAGGCAAAACTATGAACTGTTTATGAGAAAGGGTTTTGAATAAGCATTCTTTTCATTGCATATTGTTCTAACAGAGAAGTAAAATCCATCTTTCTTCAGTTTCTACATGATGCTCTGGATATAATTCCCTTTTAAAATGCATTATTTTTTAAGTGTTTTTCAAACGGAACATATTTTCCTTTTCTGGATGGTTCCAAGGCTTGTGCCAGAGACTGAGACAGTTCTCTCACCGAGATGAAGCTTTTCTCATAGAATCCAGTAGCAGGACCTGAGTTGTGCCATGTACAGCTCTAGTTCATATGAAATCAGTTCCACAGGTGTTTCTTTGAGGCGTAACTGGTGCTGAGCTGCTGCGATGCCTCTCCAATGAGGAGGCAGTGAGGCCCTCAGTGCACGCTCATAGACTCCAAAGGTGTTTCAGTTATTCTTTGAAACACGTCACATTTTATAATTTCAATGATTACTTGTATGTTGTTTTCTATCTCAATACATTTTAGAATTGGGGAATATAAACCAGCAAGTGAAAGTTGGTGTTCTATTTTATTGCATTAAAAATCCACTGGTGCTGAAGTTCTTGACCTGCAGTTTCTGTTCTGTTTTTGAATTCCATGTTAGCATTAAGCTGTGAAGTTTGAAAGGAAGGCTCATGCCCGCTCAGTTTGCATGTAGGGGAAACTTTTTTTTGGTTAGCAAAATGGCCAGAAATGTTAGGATCTTATGATTATTTGTGTGCATTTCTACATTTGGAATTGCAGTACAAGAAAATGAAACATTTCTTACTATACAGCATATGTTACAGCCAAAACCTTTTATTTCAGTGTGGTTTCAGTATGATTTCACATCTTTTGTTTTCTGCTATATTTGTGGTTTTGTAGGCTTCAGACTATTATTTGTAGGGGGTTTTTTTATTTAATTGGGTGGGGATAAATACTAAACAAACGAGAATCCTAGTTTACTTGAATTTCTGGTTTGCCCGTGAAAGGACGTTATTAAAATTTCTCTTGATGACAGCATGGTATAAACTTTCTAGCTAATAAGGTGTGTCCCATATAGCAGCATGAGACTCCCTAGGTGTTCTTAATATGTCAGTGGTGAGATTAAAAGTGTTCTAGCATTAAACTCTCTCAAGGGTTGCTGACCACCGGTCCCAGCTCTATCTGCTGAACAGCCAGGGGTCCAACTATCTGCTTAGAGCCAGTGAAAGTGAAATCAGGGTAGAACAATCAGTGTTTCACAGTCAAAGACAGCTTACTCTTCTTTTTTTCTTTCCTTTGTTGTGCATTGTGTGATCCTGGTTTTGCTATAAAATGACTTATGTTTAAAGTGAGGCTGGAGACCTTTGCCTCTCTGAAGAGGAGGGAATGGAAGCCAGGGAACAAAGCTGGCAAGAGCTGTGTGGGTACACTTGCAGTGGATTGGTGCTTATTTGGGGAGGATTCCAGCCAGAAAACATTATTTTTGATCTGCCTGCCTTCTTATATACCCTTACCCATTCACAGTGACTGGACTGAAACAATCCAGCAATCCCTCCCTCCTTTTTTGACTATGGCAACTATGCAAGCAACATTTGAACAGGAGGCAATAAAGCTGATGAGTACAGGGATAATGACTAATTCAGCAGTCTGATGCTGGTGGGTCAATATGGAATTTGATTTTTTTTTTTTTAATCTCAGAATAAAAGGAAAGGGTGGAAATAGAGAAAGTGGAAAAAAAACAAGTTATGAAGAACCATGCTCTGTTTCTTCTGTTTGTAAATGGCCTTCAGAAGAGAAGGACAAACAAAAGTGTAAGAAGAAAGTAGGGAGCATTGAAGTCTGCACTTCCGTACTGTTAGTGAGGGATCTGAGAGAGCTTTGAGAGGGGACTTGGGGGGTTATGATGTCTTTGGATTCAGTGAAAAAATCAGTGTGCTTTTTACCTTTTCAGAGAGGTCAGACACAGTGCTACCAGTATCTATTATTTCTGCTGAGTGGTAAGCACAATGTTGAAATAAGAAACACTGGTTACTTCGATTGATGTTTTTCTCTGTTTTAACAGTGTCCCATTGTCAAGTATGTTTTTGGTGAAAAGTCTGTATACGATGAAGTCTCTGGTGCTGTCAGAAGGCTTAGATGCAGCTGATCTCAATAGCAGATGCTATGACTTTGCAGGAATATCTGCATGTGCATGACTTCTATGTCTGCAATTTTAAAATTCCCTCAACTTCTGTTGCAAATATCCTATTGGTTTGGTTGGAGTGGCTGTTTCTCTGTGGTGGGACTGGGCGATCTGTGTTCCTGGTACAGAATGCTTGCATGTTTCCTACTATTGATAAGAGATTGGACTCCTGTGTAACTTACCTGAGAGTACAGAGAATGGTGATTCTTGATATTTACATAGAGCTTAGTATACTTATAAAACCCCAAAGTCTGAAAACCTGTGCACACAGTGAAGAAGCGTTTTTGCTTGTCCAGTCTCACTGTGCCATTTATTAAAAGCAGAAAAACCCGAAGAAAAACTAAAACCAATGCTGCTTTCAAGTGTGTTCTAGAAAGAGGTTTAACTTACACTAACATTTACAGAAAGTAAATGTCTTACAGAAATCCATTAGATATTCTTAAACTTGTTTTTAAGGATTACTTTCTGTGTTTGCATATTCCAGAAGAAGTTGTTGGCTATTGATTTGCAGCTGTCAGGGATTTTGGAGGATCCTGGTGCATCAGGAAGTCAGGCTCCTGTGATGTGTTTGGCTGTGCTGGAGGGACGGTGAATTGTGAGGCTCTGGCGAGGTGCCAGGTACTTTTCATCATAGATACAGGAAGAAACGAAAAAAAGACCAACCTGTCTTAGGTGGACTCCTAGAAAATAGAGAACACCCAAACCTGAAAGGCTGGTTACGGAGGAATTTCTTTTCTCTAACACCCAGATGAACTTTAAAAATGATGTGTGGTCTTGAAAATAGTATTTTAAAGAGTTGTAACGCATATGTCACTGTAATAGTTCTCAAATTAGCAAGGAAGCATTATGAATAGTGCAGATTTTTTTTTTCACTAGCCAGCAGGTATGAGAAGGGAAAAACGCCACAGCTGAAGCTGGAGCAGGGAAGGTCCCTCCCCCAGTGCAACTGTGAAATGGTATAAATAGTAAGCAGGAAATAAATGGCAATGAATTGCTTCTGGCTTTTTCACTGCAGGGTTTATCTTGGTATTGCCCAACCTTAGCCTAAAGGTTGAGGTTTCTTTGGTGATATTTGTTTTGTGACAGACGGTGTTATAAGTTTACAGAATTTTTATACTCCTTCAGAGAGAATAACTCATCTGCTTAGTGTGTTTTCTTCAAAAACCTCTTTCTTTATGTCCTTAAACACAGTTTGCTACTGGTTAAGTTAGAGGAAGAGCTCTGTTAGCTGTAAAACTTTACAGAGGTCTCTAGTCTGGCCTTGGATGTGAGTGGTTAGATAAATCCCCAATGTTCAGTGCTCTGTGTTTCAGAGAAGATAGGTTGATGCTGTCTGAAGGCAGCTGTGGGCCTTTCTGTGGAACCAGGGGTGCTTAGGAGTTTTGAGTTTTCATAGCTTCCTTACATAATGGTATTGAGATAGGCTGACCAAAAGATCTGTCTGCTTCCTCAGTGGCCTCTTGCCATGCTCAAAAGCTTACACTAATGTCAGTGCTGTAGAGCTTCTGCAACCCTACCATTAGTTTATTGAAGCAGATATTTGGGAAATGAGAGACAAAGTCTATTTCTTTTAAATACAGTATTTAAAAGAAATACGACTGGTATCAAACAGTAAGGTTTTGGCAGAGATGTAGTTAGAATATAGCTCTGTAGGGCACTATCCAGCTCAGCCACCCATCCCTCCTCTCTGCCTGACAGCCAGCCTTTGCATTGCAGATTTTCCTCCCTCAGCAAGCCAGGCAGACAACAGCCTCCTCCGCTGCCCAGCGGTGATTCATTGCTGGAGCAGGTCTTTCCTGTGCACCAGCTGAGATAGGTCCATGGAAGAAAAATACCACGTGATCGTATAATTAAAGACACCCTGAATTCATTACGTAGTGGGAGACCGAGCTGAGATTGCAGCCAGGCAGACCCAGCCCTTCCCATCACGGCTTTGGTGTGGGGGTATGCGGGTATAAACCTTCCACATGCGGGCTGTGAGAAGCTATGGCAGCTCTGGAGGTTGAGCTGTCAGATTCTCCTCTGGCTTCGGAGCAGGCATGAGTTGTGATACTCTTCCCTGGGTAACTCTGAACTGGGTCAGACCAGGGTGCAGGAATGGGAGACAAGAGGTGACGTTGGTGGCTTGTGCCCCTGCCTGACAGGGTGCGATGTCAGAGCACTGCACAGAAACACAGGAGAGGTTTTCACCACACACAGCATCACGTGCTTTTTCTGCTCCTTGTCAGAGTTCTCCTCTGGATGAAGTAGTCCTTTTCCAGTAAATTCTGAACAGCTTGTGTAGAGAATGAGAATAAATCATAAATGTTTGGCAGAACTTTAAACAAATATTCACTTCTGATAATGGGCCTAACCTGGCATTATCTCTGTTTGCATCTGTGTTGATACATTAAATGTTGGTATGACAGCCCTAATGAAGTTATGATTAGGACCTGCCTCTCTTTCTGCAAGAGGCTGCAGTGCCACGTAAGAGCACGTGGTCTCAAATCTGAATTTCTTTACACTGAAAAGCCAGAGTTCTTGTTTTAGCACATGGATGATAGTGACATGGGTGCTGTTTAACACAGGGGAAGCTGGCAGACTGTAGACCTGGCTGCAAACATTGCTTTGTTATGCCTGAGACTCACAAAGAGGCTGAGCCTACCAAAGGGGCACTTCTGCAGCGAGCTAGTTTTGTTGAAGAAAAATTTGAAGAATAAAGTCATTATTCCTTGTGTTTATACTTATAACTGTGTTTAAGCTTTGTAATTCGTTAATGTTAATGTTCTTAGCTGCTCCTGGAGTGATGTTGTGTACAACACCGCCTTCAGTGACAGACATCCAATGTTTTGTAGTATTTTTCTCTCATATTTTATAATTCTAAAATAAAAAGGTTTGCAATATGCTGCTTATGAATTGAGAAGGCTTCTCTGCACAAATGATCCATATCAAAATGTAAGACATCTGAAAGGTGACATTAGCTTAATCTCGTTTTAGGGGGGCGTATTGTAGTTTTAAACTAAATTTGAACAGTTCTTAATTAATGTGAGATCCAGTGAACAAATTTTTAGATGGAATAGGGTTGACCTGATATTTTGCAGTTTTCATGTGGAGACAAGGCCTAAGGCTATGGAACAGGTTTTTGTTGTTGGTTGGTTTGTTTGTTTATTTAGTTGCTGTATTTGTGTGTTTTATATGATAAACATTGTAATAAAATAAAAAAAAAAAGAAACTCTGAAGTTAAAATAACACAGGGCTCAGTATGGGCTGCGTGGTGGTCTGGGTTGGTGCGAGGGATGTTTTTAAAGGCACTTGTAAAGGAATAGTGTGAGGCATTTTGTATTTCCTTCCATGTGACTGGTCAGTACACAGTGCCTCCTGTAAGCTTTCTTCACTGTGGTTTAGTGTTTAGCACCTGCACCCGAAAGGTGCTGAGCATCTGATGGGTTAAATCTGTGTTTAAAAAGCAAAATATCCAAGCAACTGGTCTCCAGTGTGACAGGAAACTCCAGTGTGTTGGTACTGTTTTGAGGGCAGAAGCTGCTGCTTTGTTTCCCAAGGCCGGAGCAGAGCCGTGTCGCAACCTGCGGGGATGTTGGGCAAGGCCGGTGGAGCCAGCAGGTGCCTATTGATGCCTCTGGGCTACGGGGCCGGGCTGGGTGGGTGGGTGCTGCAGGGATCAGCTGGGAGTGGACACCGTTTGTCCTCTGTTCTTAGTGGCAAACTTGTAAGGGAGAACTATGAAAGAAACGGGAACTTTTACAGTTAAATAACAATTCAGGTCTGCTCCTTGTTGTATCTCCCAGACTCCTACTTTTAAATAAAAAGAGCATATTCATAATTTCAAAATTAAAGAAATTTGTCTCCACCCTTCCAAATTAAAATGTATTTCTTCTGGAATAATTTCTTTTTTTCTGAAGCTTTTTTATTTGTGGGGTTTTTTTAATTGATTGATTTTAGTTATGAATTCAGCGTGATTTCAAATCTGAAGAACTGGAGCAATAGTGAGCAGCACAGTCCAGCACTGTGACCACACTGAACGTTTGAGAGGTGGTGCTAATGGTGAATCAGAACAGCACAACGGATCCAAAATGCAGGAGCAGCCTGCTTGAACTTCATCACTGCTTTGTATTCCAGACAGTGCTTTAGAAGAGTGTGAATGTGCACAGTCTAAAGGAAATAAAATATATTGTAGGATTTTACTGGAGGTGAAACCTGTCCATGAGAGAATGCGAACACAGAGTCTGTCAGACTGTGGATTGGGAAAGTCTTTTCTAGGACATTTCAGTTACTACCAGTGGGTTTGCATGTCCCCTGCTGCAGTGACTCCCTTCAGCCTGGCTCCACAGGCACCGCAGTAGCAGGTGTTCCAGACCCTGGGCAGCATCACCTCTGTCTTAGACTGATCCTCATGCACCAGGTGCCCTTTGGTATTGTCCGTGCCATTTGGGAAATTAAGGCCCAGAACTGAAAAAACATGTGTTTTTTCCTTTCCTATAGAGGAATACAAATGTGAGGAGCTGTGTCTGGGTCCTTCCTCCACATTCCCTGCAGCGCACAGAGGGAGGAGAGACGCTCCCAGCTGGAGCAATCACTGAGCTGAAGGGAATGCACAGCAGCTTTGCAAAATTGCCTATGGCGTCTGTTCCAGTGTTCCTGCAGAACCAGCTAATTCCATTTTTTTCATCAGTTGATGCAGCATTTTTCAAAACAAGCCAGTCAACTTAGTTAAAGACTTCTGTTGCAGCTTCTTTTGGAACTGGGAAGTGCCCAAATAGCCATCCATCTTTCCTGGGTGGGAACTGCTTCTTATCCCGTGTAGTGCTTGTGCTCCTAATAGCCGTTCCTTGTCCATCCCTCTGACTGCTTTGTTTTCTTCAGGAGGTTCAAGTGGATGTAAATGGCATCTTGACACTTCCCTTCTCCAGTTGTGGTGCATTTTTTTTGTTTAAAGTAGCAGGCGTGCAGTGCTGAACAGAATGTTAAAGTTTAATTATTTTGTGATTATATTCACTCAGGTGTATCCAGGCACATTTTGCTAATGAAGTACAGCTCAGTGATCCCGTTTCTTGTTCAATGGGATCACCTTTTGACAAGTATGTTCTAAGGAAAAAAGGCATTTGATAAATTTGATGCAAGAAAGAAAATCAAGAGAATTTTTTTTTCTAGAGGCTGTTCTTTCTACAGGCTTTATTCATTTATTAAAGACATTCCATCTAGAAGGAGGTGTATTCCAGTTATATATGTGTATTTATGGATTTGCAGATACCAAAAGAAAGCCCTCTGGGTGCTTACAGTGTTTCTTAAAGTGTGGTGGTGTATTACTAGAACTGTGCAAGAGAATTATTCTTTAAGTTTTTAGAAGTTCTCTTAATGCCTTCCACAGTTTTGATGGGGACATAAGCATGAAAGTAGAATCCTTAATCTGCTTGTTTTCCCAGGCTTATTTTTGTTGTTTCCTTATAATGGCAGTACTGGTGTTATAATGCCTTTGGGATGAGATTCTGGGATCTTCATTTCCCTTTACTTCTCTTTAACTAATCCACTGCCTTTGTTTTCCCCAGTATGATTAAACCCACCCAGGCAGCTGTGTTGTGCTGCTGTCCCGGTGCCGCCGCGCAGCTCCAGGCACCCGCGTTTCCTCCGAAGCTCCCTCTGCGTTGGTTTAACACACACTCAGCCCAGGCTTCCTCGGGTTGCCCATTAAATTGGGAAACAATATTTGGTGCACGTGTTTCTCAAGCTGCCTTGGCTAAGAGGGGTATCGGATCAGTCGATTTCTGGATCGTGATTTGTTTCATGAGCACAGGGAATGCTGCTCTTCTCCAGGATGAAGCTCTGTGCTCTGCAGTGCTTATGTCATTGAAGAGATCCTGACCCTATCACTTCAGAATGGTTTTCTAGTTCTGTGAGGAGAAACAGAGCATCCTTGAGAATGCAGAGTGTGTTACTTCCACTCAGAAACATGGTGCATTCCTGCTGCTGATCTTTTCCAGTTCCTGTATGGAGTTGAGTCCATCAAGTGTAACATTGGTAACTGAATTTAGTTTAGTGTCTGTTAAATGTTGTCCTCTGTTGTAGCATCCCTCCCTGTCCTCACCACCCCAAATAAGCATAACTGACAAGTAAAAGGCCCTTTCCCAGAAGGCTGTCCTGTGCTCCGGTCTGGTGTCTCTCCGCTGGGCACTTGCACGTTTGGGCCATAGGGTCACCATTGGTGCATCTTCAGCACAGACAGAAGGGTGATGCGTGATTCCATGTTGCTGGTGATGATGCAAAGATCTCCATCTGATTTTCTCACTGACTAACAAAAGCTGATAGGTTGGTGCAATTCATATAATTAACATGACTGATAGGAAGGAAAAAAATAATTGACTTTTTTTGTACAGTGTTTCCTTCCCCAGAGCTGCAGGTCTCACAGTCTGTGCTGGTGAGGAGGTGTGCAGTGGGCACAGTTCTGGGTGTCTGCACTCAGGCACTGTTTGTACTTCTAGGTCACCTTGTGGTTTTATACGTATTCTGTCTTTATGACCTGTGCAGGTTGGCAGTGCTGATAAGTTCAGGCTTAAAACATTGCATTAAAGTTGCTCAGAGTAACAGCTCTACAGGGAATAAAATATCACTGCTTGCTTGATGCAAAAATAATGTTGAACATGTCACTGCTTAAAGGGTGAGCAAAACCTGTACTTCCATCCCTTTCAAGATTGATATATTGGTGACTGACAAGTGTTGTTAATTAAGAAGAATTTGTCATATTAGGACTTCTACCATGATAGATGTTGCCTGCTCAAAGACTCTTTTATGGTAGTTACAATACAGTATTTCTTAAAAAATATTTTTTCTAGTGATAGGATGTCTCTGTAACACTTGCAATCCAGTACTGTATGGTCATAATTGTTGCCTTTGTCCTTTTTTTCATTTCTCAGTTGTTCCTGTCATTTTGAAAGCACTTGTCTATGACGAGAAGAGGGGGGCTTGCAGCGTGGGGTCCAACGTGCGAGACGCAGCGTGCTACGTGTGCTGGGCCTTCGCTCGAGCTTACGATCCTGTAGAGCTGGCACCCTTTATTAATCAGATAGCAAGGTAAGTTGTGGCAATAAGGAACAGAGCTATTTACAGTTATTTTTAAAATACATTCAAAACTAGGAAGGAGCTGGAAGTTAATCTAGAAGTCTAATTCTGTGTCTTCTAGAGGTTAATAATCTATGAGCCGAATGCTCTATCTTGAAGAAATTTAAAATGAGGTATTGGCCAAAGTAGTACATCCATTCAGGGTACATCCCTTTGTTCTTAAAAGGTAGATGGTGTGTCCCATATAACGTGAATGAAATTAGTTGATCTCTCAATGTTGTTCACCAAGGAAGTGAATTTTGTTTCTTTGTGATAATTTTTAATGATGTTAACTGGTTCGTGCTATTGGATATGGTGATTATCTTAAACAAAGATAAATAATTCAATATGGGTGGGATGATGATGATGTGAACCGTTGCCTTTCCATGAAATTGTTGAAATATAAAATTTCTTCCTGTTGCAGTATGATGCAGTTTAACTTTTTGGATTGAAATGCATCTATATATTTCCTTATCAAGTGTGATGACTTCATTTGCTTCTGTCTTTAGTTTTCTTAAGAAATCCAATGAAATTCACTGTAAGAAGTTTTAGAGCCATTAGTGGGGGCTTTGGGGGCTGGGGGTTTGTCTGTTGTCTGCTTGATCCCTGGCTTTAGGGTGAGTGCAGCAAAACAGTTTCCGGAATTCTGAGAAGGTTTTGAACCTTAGTGCACGAGAGGTGGAAATATCAAACTGCTCTAAAACTGGGGAGTTGCTTTACGAAGTCATAAAGTGCTGCGAATATTAAAAGAGGAAACTTAGGGCAGAAGTTGCTTCTCCTCTATTCAGGTAAACACTTGTTTTTAACGATGCAGAATTTGGTACTTGATTGGATGGGCATGGTGCAAGAAAAATCCATCAGGGCTTTATTTAGCACCTTGAAACTTGCAAGTTGAGCAGGCTAGGTCTGAAAGGATAAACTACACTCAACTGTTTCTTTATAGAACCATTTCAGAGCCTCCTGGTTCACCCGTACAATTCATAATTTTGCTTTTGAAATTTTCCAATTGAAAGTTTATTTTGAGTCAACAATAAAATTATTTCCAATTTCTAAAAAGGGGTAAGAATTTGAGCTCTGCAAATTGATCCTGACTTCTTGGTAAACCCAGAATTTTTACTATAACTAATAGGAGATTTTGGTTAAAGTTAGAATTACTTGAGAGAGTATTTTTCTCCTTTGATAAGGTTTATTTTTATAGGTGACCCCAGTACAGAATGACCACTGGGCTAATCTCTACTTAGAGTTGAATAGAGACACATTCAGTACTTCTTTGTAAATTAGTGGTTTCTGTTTCAAAAGCCTTTCAAAAGTCACAACTTTCAAAAGGTGCCCATATCAAAATCTGTGGTACTGTAGTGCAGGACTAGGTCTTGGTGCAGCTTTTCCCTGCATACAAAGAATAGTTCTGCAGGTACAAATTGGGTTTACTTTTTTGTTTCTGCTCCTGCTTTTCTTGGTTGTCTTATGGGTTTCTCTCCAGCATTTCTTCATTGTGTTGGCACCACAATGGCTGACATTTTGAGGCGTCTTTGATGGGATTTGCACTGCAAACACAGAGAGAGCTTACAGCAGTTGCTTGGATGACTTCTAGTGCGCTTATTGAGAGTAGCAACTCAGGCATATTTGTCTCCTTTGGAGGGGCTTTGATCAGTGGTCATTTAATATTGCCTTTTTAAAGGGGAAAAAAAAGAGTTTGGACGGTGCACTGATTTGTGTCCTGGATCTCTCATTCTGCTTGTAGGCGCTGCCTCGCTTCCTGTTTGCTGGCAGAGTGATTTCAGTCACTGTGCACGTCCAGCTCATCTAAACAGACTGATTTGGAAACACAGGATTACTTACTTAGCTCAGCAGGTCCCCAAAGAATATGTGACTTTTTCTTTCTTCTTTAAACCGTGTTTTTTAAGTTCTTTGGAACAATCTGTAAGCCCTACGTATCCATTTGTATACTTACTGTACCCTTGCTGGTCTCTGAGGGTCTTCATACTTCCATCCTCCCTTTCTGGTGCTGGTCCTTTATTGCCAGGTCACAGAACAGTGTCTCTTATCTGTGTCGTACTCGCTCCTGGGGTTTTTGAGGCCTTGATAAAATTTTTGTGTTGAAGAACCTGCTGTCAAATTTCTTCAGACCAAACGCTGTTTTTCTTTCTTCTTTTTCTAAGCTGCCAGGTCTGTTCACCAAAGTGAGCAGACACAATTTCTGAGCCACCTTAGCCTTGTGTCTCCAATAGAGATGTTTCATGTTATTTCGATCGTTTCATCTACAATGGAATGCAGACTAAAGGAGAGGAGTTTTGCGACACCAAACTGTGCCAGAACGTGATGCCATCCTGGATAAGTTTCAGAAAAAGAACACTGTGCTCCAGAAAAGACCTGCTTTAGGTTAAGCACGTGAGGAATACTGGTACTTGCCATGTTAAGCTATTAAGGAAATGCTTGCTTTTGAAGGGTCGCATTTAATTCCCTTTTAGCTGTGTTCATAGTAGATTATGTATAGTAGGACATTCTTACCATAAAGGTACCTAAAGGTGTGTTTGCACAGCAATATTATCATGTGATTACATCTTGGATTGTATTTTTAACCTAACTAGCAAAGGTACTGGTGGTGATGGAGGCACAGGGTGTTCACAGATGTTTCCACCAGGCTGTTGGTGGCTGTGCAGTTAAATAACTGCTGTCTTTAGGCTTGCAGGAATATTTGTGTGTGGAATTCTTTGGGATGAGCATAGCTGTACCGATACTAAAATCTGATTCAAAACTGGTGCTTTTTGTAGATTTAGTCAGCAGCCTCAGGAAAACAAATCCTCTGCTTCCTTCCTCTGACTTAGTTGAACAACTTTAAAGTTTCTTTTAAGGTTTGGCAAGCCTGTTCGTTGTGAAGCTTGAAAAAGGCTAAGTATGACTGTGTACGCCTTTGATTTTGCAGAATTCTAATCTATTTATCAGAATTCTTCTTCTGTTCGTGATGCTTTTATTTCTTTTACTCCTTTCACCCTGACATGATGCAAAACCAATGTTGGTCTCCATGTTAGATACAAGATCACCGGTTTAATTTTGCATCATGCTGTGGTCTTTTGTTTCACCATCCCAAAGTTGTTAGTGGGAACTGGTGGACAGGTAAGAAGGACTTAGGTTTCTGAAGAAGCTCCTGTCTCTTGGCTTTCTGGTTGTTCTGCAAACAAGTTCTTCTTTTCTTTTTAGGAAGACGTCAGTTTGTATCTTCTCCCTCCAGCAGTAACACCAGTTAACAGTGTGGCTGTGCCAGCTACAACAGCTGCCATTTCTTGGGATGAGTTGGTGGGGTGGAGAGAAGCACGGGGTGGACAGCAGGGCTCAGAATAGCTTATGGTCGGTTGTAAGTTGTTGTTGTGGTTTGTACATGCTTAGTTTTCTAACACAGCAGCACAGTATTCTAGCAAGTATTAAGGCTTTACTTAAAAATACTTGTTGGCCGTACCTGTTCCAAATGTGATCAGCTCTTGAGGGTAGAATTGCCACTCCAAAGAGGAATGGTGAAAACAAGTATTCAAATGCAAGATGACACACAGTTTCACCTATTGTGTCAGCAAGCTGGTAATTACAGACAGCTTTTTTTTAAATCTAGCCTTAGGTGTGTCACTGCTTTACTTAAAGAAGAGTCATACTTCGAGCCACAAGCAAATCATTGCTACCCTTAAAAAAATGCAAAACTCAGCATCTTGAACCAAAGTACACAATATCCATTGTGAGCTGAGTTACACAGCAAAACCTTTGGCTCAGGTAAGAATACAAGCGATCAAATCTTCCAGAAAAACAATGAAAGGCTTCCCTGAAAAGAGAGCTACTGCCTCCTTAAAAATGTCGCCCTGACTTTGTCTCAGTGCTGGTAATTACAGTGGTTTATCCTTTATTCCCAGTCTCCAGCAGTGCTGTTTCACAGGCTGAAGGAGCACAGGTAGTGCTGAGCTGGGGGCCTGAGAGCTGGTGCTGCCCTCGGCCTCGGAAGGCGGCGGTTGTTGGGCAGAGCACGCACGCTGGGGGCAACCAGCAAGTGTTGAGCTAAACAGTGAGCTGCTCCATGTCTTCCTGCTTTCTGCCATGGCCCTTGGCACACCTTCGTGTACCGCGTGGGGAAACTCACTTGGGTACCAAAGCAGGGAGGAAGTGTGCAGCTTAAACTGGCTCCTGCCCCCAGCCCGCTCAAGCTGTGGTCCTGCAGTTACAAACTACAGCAGGGGAGTAAAGTGGTGGTGTGGGGTTTTTTTCCTTTCTTTACCTGCAACGTTAATGTTCCATCATGTAATGGAAAGACATTTTCTGTGTTTTCTGTAGTCACAGTACATAAATACTTCACTTTTGACTAGTGAAAAATCCCCTTAAACTGCATACAATAATATTTTTTTTAGATTTGTGACACTTTAAAAGAGATGTCTCCACACCTAGTGAAAGCTGTTTCTTCTCTACTTTCTTATGATTTTTGTTACTAGATTATGAAATTGTCTGAATATTGAAGTTACAAACTTAGATTGCTATAGGTCATAGATCAGCCCTTCTCCCTCCTGACATTACCACTCTTCTTTTAAGAAGGAAAAAAAATGGGAAAAGATAGAGAACACTTAATAGGAAAGCTTGCCTGAGAGTATTTCTAATAGTAATTGCTTGTGTTTTTACATGTCTGTGTGTTTTCCCTATCCATATGTCCTATCCTTACAAGATACCTACTCACATTTCCTTATTTATTTTTTTTAAGTCCAGTTAAGCTGATTTCTAAAAACGTGACCCAATCTATTCAAACACAGGACCACAAAAAGAAAATACTTGGGAAAGTAGATGAAACTTCACTTTTGTTGCAGTGTAACATTACAACACTTGCATGGGCTGAAGTTCTACTCCAACGCATCTTTATAAAAGCACTACTCGAGCAAGATGTTTTTCTCTCCCAGTCTCTACATACGTGCTCTCTTTTTAAGCTTACCTACAAGGAAAGTTAAACATGATTCAATAACTTGAAAACAGGAGTGATTTGATTCCTGCCTCCTGGGTGTGGGAGCTCCTGTTTGTGCAGCGCAGGTACCCACGAAGGAGCTGAGCTGTTCGGTTTAAACCTTAAATAAAAAAGAAAACATACTCCTACTCCATTATACAGTCACAGTGATTAAACTGTTGCAGGCTATTGTAATTATTTGGAACTGTTGCATAGACAGAATGTAGTTTCACTTCTCTGCCGTTCAGTGGTGAAGGTAATCAATAACTGCACAGTTCATTCGGGAGCTCCAGTTGCCCTCTCCCGTCCAGCAGAGCGCTAACGCGGGCAGTGTGGGAGTGCAGGCGGCTTTGCCTTCCCCGCGGAGCTGTCTTGGTTTTGAAGAGGGGGAAAAAAAAGAAGGTGTGGCTCTGGATGAGTGATGGAGCTTGCTCCAGGGCAAGCTTGTCCTGCAGAATTGGGGAAATCTGAAGTATTGCTTTGAGCTACATCTTGTACCGTGATGAAATATTGAGAACAGCTTTTTTCTTCTGTGTCTTTGAATGTTGTCTTCAGAAGGGAGTTGGGTGCCTACTGCGTCCTGTGGTCGAGTGAAGTTTCCCACAGGGGCAGTGGATACCTTACTTTTTTCTTTTTTTTCTTTTGTTTTTTTTTTTTTTTTAAGTGGCAGCATTTATAGCTCCTGCTCTAAGTATTTTTCTCATTGCTCTCATTTTACTTTCACCATTTTACCCCAACACTTGTGGATTGGAGTTCCACACTGAACAGCACAGGGTGTTGGGTGGCTGGTAGGAAGGGTAAGAGCTCGCTGTGAGCTGCATTAGAGGGACTGTGCAGTATGTGGTAGAGAGGTGAAAATGGTCACTATTTCTCCTTCTTTTCAGATCTTTCTCTTGCTGAGCTCAACAGGAAGGATTAAATCTTTGCCCTGGCAGTGCTGGCAGCAGCAGCTGCTGTTGCTCATTCCTTCCCGTGTTGCTCCTGCAGTTATTGCAGCCTTGCTCTGTGGGCTAAAGTGAAGGGGGGCTTCTCTGGTTAAGAAAAAAAAAAAAAGGCAAAAGTAAAATGAATTGAGCCAAACTCCATTTTCATGGTCCCACTGACTGCACAGCCACCCCAGCTGGCATTCTGGCACAACTGGCAGGGTTGGAAAAGGGCTGCTTGCAGCGGGGGCACCGAGCAGGCTCAGCTCCGACTCCGGTCGCGCCTGCTTTTTAACTTGCTTGGTCTGTTCAAAACAGTTTTGCTTGTGATGACTGTTATGCCTTCCCTAGTGTATAGGAGGGAGGAGGGTTTTCTATCCTGTTGGGAGTTAGACTTTTCCCTTTTTTGGGCTCAGGAAGGAAATTTTGGATTTGTGTCAATTTGGCAAGAGCTTTGAGAGTTGATTTTCCCTTCCCGCAGCTTCAGGGTGGTAGGTTTGAATGAAGTGGTGAATTCTCAGAGGTTAGTGAGCTGCTTGTGACTAGCGTAGGCTGGAAGTACCCGCAATAATGGAAATTCAGATTTATGGTCTGGAGTGTCTAAGGAGAGGGTAACCCAGTATTTCTGATGTTCCTGTGTTCTGTCTCTCACCTGTGCTCTGGTTCCTTGTGGCAGTGAGTTTCGTGTTGGGCTGAGGAAGCGAGCTGCTAACGCACCTTGAGTCCTTTTCACTTCCCTGGTCCAGCTCAGTGAGTCCTTGGGGGAGAGAGGCAGAGGTAGGGAAGGAAGGAAGAGTTATTGCTTGGATAGAACTGCAGCTTGCATTTTAAAACCCACTTGTGTTTATTGTACACGGAACTGCTCATCATCTGTACAGGCTGAAAGTCCCTCAAGGAACTACAAAAGGTGTTTGGTAGAGTCTGCGAGCGGCAGAGCCACTCTCTGCTCTACCTGTTGGCAGTCAGGTGTGGTACGTCGGGCAAGTCAAGACATGATTCCTTAACTAGCTTAAAAAATATCCCGCTTTGTTTGACATAAACAGTTTCTTTATGTTAGGAAATCCTGGTGGAGTATCACATAAACTCCCACGACGAGACAGACAGGTGAAGACACCTCAGACACGTTCCATCTTAGGCATGTTGCTTCCCTTGCTGATCCCTCTGCAGGCTGTGCCTGCATTTTCAAATGGGAGCTCACTGGAATAAAATATTTGTTTAGTTTGATAAGTTTAAAATACTTCTTTTGAAAAGGTTGGTATAAGCTGGGGACTAAAGTGTGATTTATGAATATACTGGGGCCATGAGGGCAAATGAAAAATTTGTGGGTTGTTTTGTGTTGTTTTTCTTATCTGTGGTATTGAGTTGTAGCACTGAATAACCAGGGTGGCATCACAGAAACAGCCTGTTGTTCTGCTGGGTTTCCTTGTGCAGATTTGTCTTAAGGTAACAGAAGAATAAAAAAAAAAGTAAAAGTACAGTTTGCTGTACTAAAATAATGGACAGAAACTTCTTGTTTAAACTGTTTTCCATTAAATTTAATAAACAACACTTTAAGTCTAAATACTGCTGTATTTATTCTCCAGTGATGGTCTTTTAGCGTTTCCAGTTTGAAAACACTGCATGGTCTTTCAGATCAGTATGTAAAAATTTAATATGTGTATCCTTGCCCTCAGCCCTGAGTGTCCCTCCGGGGCCTCTGGGAAGGATTTTGGTCTGACCTAGCACAGCTCTGCTGAAATTCCCTGTAACTCTTCACTTCAGGGTCTCTTTACATAGTGAGGGCAGCGTTTGGAGCTTCCTGGCTTGATGAGGGGGCTTAGGTGTTTTGGGGGTTTTTCTTATTTGTTCTTGGAAGCAACAGTACTGAAATGTTGCAGAACTGACAAAGTCATGTCTGAACTTACAGTGCGTGTGAGCGGAAACGTCAGGCAGAAATTTGCTTCTTTTTGATTTCTAGGACGATTTTCAACCAATTCCGTAGTTTTGAATCCTCTCTTCTAGATTTAAAAGATATATGGGAGCTATTAATATCATTAAAACTGTGTCATTCTGAAATGGCCTTTAAAAACAATTTTTAAGTTTCTCTGTATGCTGGAGAAGAAAATAAGCAAACGTGGTCTGAAGGTGATGCTTGACCCAGCACTTCCCCAGCAGTTACCCAAGGATGCTGCTCTCCTACGGAATGCTTCCTGACGCTATCGTTCGGATGACCACCTTTTGTCTCACAATCACTTAATGGCTTTGTGGCAGAGAGAAACTGCTTGTGCAGTAGCAGTAAGAAAGCATCAGCTGGCTCTAGAACAGTTTGTTGGGGTTTATTTTCATTTCATTCTTGGTTACCTGAACGGAGATAAACTGAATTTGCAGAGGCACTATTGGAATCAGTGAATTTTATCAACACAGTATTCTTCAGTGTAGGAAACCAATAGCCACCACCCAGGGAAGTTTAATATTATCAGTGTAATTAGTATCTTTATGCTAAAGCAAAACTATCTTGGATTTATTATTCAGGCAGTATTTATTTCCTGTTTTGCCTGGAGTAATAAATGTTGTAATGAAGAGTTTCAGAGTTTGAAAGGAGTAATTTTCTGCTTAAATGATTCTCCTGAAGTGATGTTTATTTGTCACTGGAGTTAATTGAGTGCTGGAGGTGGATTTCTAAAGCTGGAGACGCCATGTCCTGGGATATATTCTCTCTCTCTCTCTCTCTCTCTCTTTCCTGCTGCGTGGCACATCTTCTAAAAGCAGTTCTTTGGAAGATAGAATTACTAAACTGTGCAAGGTTACCAGGCTTCACATGCACAAAGAAATTGTTGTGTATAATCATGCCTCTGTATCTGCAGGTCATCTTCTAATAAAGCTGCTTTGCCATTTATCTGGCAGGTCGCTTTTTAGCAGGATTTGCATATTGGTTTTTGATTTTTGTTACTTAGAGGATATAATTGTTCTTGTAGAGAGAACTGCAAGGTTCCATTGCTTCACTTCTAGTTTTGCTTAAGCCTTACATCAGGCACTGTTGGTCTGGCTGTTGAGAAACTGTGTTTCCAAGTTTTAATTTAAAATTGCACTCGGAGTCTCACATTAGAGATGATAATGATGTCCAAGTTTTAACCTGCTGCAATATTTAAAATGTAAGATCTTTCTATGCAGTTAAATACATCTGTGTGTTTCTTAAATTGCTTTGATAGATTAGGATGGCAGTTGTCTGTTAATGCTATAGAAGGTGCAGAGCAAAGTAGAGAAACGAGGAAGTACATGGTTATTTCAGCTCAAATTTTAGTTCAGGCTTGTATTTATAAATAATAATAATGCTCCTTAGAGGAAGTGCTGTGTGTTCTGCTTAGAAGTCTTAAGTATTGAAATGATCTTGTTACGTATTTCTCCTCATATTTTTGGTACTAATACTCTTATTTTATTTCCTCAGTGCATTGGTTATTGCTGCAGTATTCGATCGTGATGTTAATTGCAGAAGAGCTGCTTCTGTAAGTTGTCACATTCTAGCTTATATGTTTCTCTTATTTTATGCTTTCATTTAATTTAATAATCTGTAGATATACGTATGTAGAACTACAGTATAAAAGCCATATATTGTGTTGTGAGCAAAAAAGTGCCTTTTAAAATTCTTAGAAGTGTGGTATAACGTTAGATTTTAAATTATATAGATCCACATCTTGATTTATTGCCACAGGTCACAATCTGCTGGTTTATTGTCATGTTGGTCACAATAAAGTATCTCAAAAGAGCTATTTAGCATTTCCTAGTCATGGTATCAAAGACAAAAGGGTCATAAATAATATACAAACACTGTATCTTTTTCATGTCACCAAGCCCCTAAGTTTTGTGAATTTACACTTTTCTAATTGTTCATCAGCTGTTACTGTGTAATTGTGGTAAGCTGAACATTTCTAGGATAATGTATCCCCTTCAAAGGTATTTTCAGTTATTGTATAAAACTCTTTCTTAGGATGGTTTAAAACAAAGTACTAAATCCATTAGGCAGATGTCCTTACCTAGATAACAGAACTGACACCAGCGTATGCTCTGTGGAGCTCTGTGGAAAATATTTATGCTATTGGGAATTGAAAAGAGTGTGTTCTTGTTCTTAAGAGAAGGGAATTTATGGAGGAGAGGTTGAAGAATTTGAGAAGAAAAGAGAATGGACATCTGTGAGAATTTACATCAGTGTGTTGTGTGTATTGAACTTCCTGCCTTAAAAAAAAAGTGTGTTGTCTGTTTCAACAGATAAAATAAAGTACCTTATGCAAATTTATCCAACCCCACACTGTAACTGTATTAACTCAAACACAACACCTAATGATGTCTCCTGAAAAAGATTTTGTTTGTTCCTAAAAATAAACTGAACTGTGAATGCATTTAGGAGAAAACTGAAAGGGCAGTCTTTGCACCGTGCAAATTAGTAACAATGAATTAACAGAAAATTGCCTTTTCCCTTAGATGAACAAGATGTTTCATTATTTTTATATTTCTATTTTACTTTCTCTCACAAAACTTTAGCAGAAGAATATTGTGGGGATGGTTTTCCTTGGAACTTTTTCTGTATAATGTACTCCTCACACCCAGGAAAAATGATTTACCATATAATTTCTTTTGCCAAAATCGAGATGAGATGCTCTTCCGCTGGAGCAATGCTGGTTTGAGCTGTCACAGCTGGAACATTTGCTGTCTAGAAAGCCTTCTTAAACCAGTGGTGAAATTTCCAAATAGAACTTTAAACTCTCTGGCCTTCTGGCTTTACATTCCTTTGAGGATTTTTTCTGCTTTCATTCTGGTTTTCATTGTCATTTACCCCATAACTGGCTGAAAACTTATTTGCAGAGAAGACCCCTTTCTGCTCTTTTTTATAAAATGTGCAACTCCACGGGAGCTCAGAGGGTCCTGGTGATGCCCACGGACATCCCTCGGCCTAAACAACCAACTGGGAAACCATCACTGTGCAGTTGTAGTGTGCAGCTGAGACACTTTAGAGCTACTGGGTCTGTGCACAGGAATCTGCTAGTTAACATGTTTTTCTTCATAGTTTTATGTTCATAACATAAGTGTGAGAATTTCTAACAAACTGATTATTTTTCTCCAAGGCTCTTAAATTGAAATAATAAACAAATAGATTTCTAGTGAGGCAATGCTGATGGCTATCCCCATGAGCAGTAGTTAAAGTTTTATGGTGGTTTTTTTATAGATAAACTAATCAATTAGGTGGAAATTGACATGTAAATTAGGTGCTTAGAGTACATCAGGTGAATGCTAAGTGGTTTTGCTGTGCTGCTGACCTGTTTCTTAGATCATAGAATGACCCCAGTTGGAAGGGACCCAAAGGGATCATCAAGTCCAGTTCCTGTCCCTGCACAGGACACTCCCAACACTCACACCCTGTGACTGAGGGCATTGGCCAAATGCTTCCTGAATGCTGCAGACTGGGTGCTGGGACTGCTTCCCTGGGGAGCTGTTCCAGTGCTCCACCACCCGCTGGGGGAGGAACCTCTTCCTCATGTCCAATCTACCCCTCCCCTGGCACATTTTCCTGCCATTCCCTCCAGTCCTATCATAGGTCACAAGAGAGCAGAGCTCAGTCTCTGTTTCCCCTCCCTTCCTTGTGAGAAGGCAGTGAACAGCTCTGGGATCCCCTCTCAGTCTCCTCCAGGCTGAACAGACCAAGTGACCTCAGCTGTTCCTCATATGATTTCCCCTCCAGACCCTCCACCAGCCTTGTGGCCTCCTCTGGACACACTCCAGTAATTTGATGTCCTTTTTATACTGTGGTTTCCAAAACTGCCCCCAGAGCTCAAGGTGGGGCCGATCTTCATGATTGTTTTTCTAAGGAAGTTAGAAAATGAAATAGTGATACAGCAGTGGGGTTCTGACATTCCTACAGTGTAAAATCTGTATGGACAGCAGCTATTTGATGTAGCACAGTCCGTAGGCCCCTACACATCCTTTCCCAGTGGTTGTGCCACAGTACATTTCAGTCCTGGGCCTAAGGATGTATTGCAAGAAAATAAAACTAAAACTTTTGCTGGTTTGAGACTGGTTGTGTTGTTTGGATATTGAAGTCTCTGTTTTAAAAAGAAAAGAAAAAAGTAGATCTTTACAGCTGTGTTACCAGTGAGGCACTTGTGTGAGCAGCACGTTTCCAACGGAAGCTGTAGTGTGAAATCCCTTGAATGTTGATAGTTGAGAGCATCACCCACCCCTGCTGAATCCTCCCTGTGCTGGGTGAAGGGGTCTCGGCAGTGTCGCAGGGATCTGACGCTGGCGTGTGTGTGAATTGAGAGAGATGGTGCCTGTGTGTTGGCAGAGAGGGAAGGGGTGAAAAAACCTGTGTCACGAGCTAGGCTGGAGCGTACAGTAAGGACCAAACGTGGGGTATTGCTGCAGCTCCTGGGGCTGTTCTGGAAGGCTCTGCTCTGCGTGGCCCCTGGGTGGATCTGTGCAGCACCCGCGAGGACAGCCCGGGCCGTTCCGCCTGGGGCCGTGCTGGGCTGCTTGGCTTGGGGCATTGCTGCTGGCAGCCTGCGAGCACACTGAGGTGGGCTCAGCACCTCCTGAGCTTGGAGTGAGCCTCTGCTCCCTGTCCCCCAATGGATACTCTGGGAGCAGGGGCTGGAGTAGTCTGCAGGAACTGTACTTGTTATCCCAAACAGGTGTCATGGCAGGAACGCACTCCCAGACTCCAGCTGCATTAGGGCTTGCTCTATGTGTAGACTGTGATGCCTTGGTGACCTGACTTAACCTTTTGTTTTCACAGGTGGATCAGCACATGTCCTGTGTTTGTATGGGAAATAGAGAGTGCTGTCTGTCAGAGTTCTTATGGCATTTTCAGTATGGACTGAGACTTCCCCCCCCCCCCGCCCCAGTACCTTAAGTGCCAGTGGCCTGCCAGGTGACAGTGCTGTCCATCACTGGAGCTGGTGTTTGTGGAGACACTGACAGTCCCTAGGAGGAGTGTCCAGAACGATGACCTCTCCTCTCTGAAAAGCATTACAATTTACAGAAGTTTTTATTAGTGTGTATCACTTTAAGGAACAAAAAATAATTGACTTTGAGTGAGGGAGAAAATTCAAATAGGGAGCAGGGAGTTAAGTAGGTTTTGTTCTGTATTCCGTAATAGTAGAAAGGTTCACTTTATGGTGGAAGCCATAGAATCATAAGGTTGGAAAAGACCTCTGAGGTCATCAAGTCAAACCATATCCCTGGTCATTGCATTTTGCAAGATTTTGAGTTTTGTTTAATGCAGAACACAAGAAACGTGAATTTTGTGTTCAGGTTGTATAATGTCAGTGCTTCAGCATGCATTCAGGTGGGTGTCTTTCAAATAATCATTGCATTCTTATTATTTTTTGTATGAAGTTTTCATTGACAAAGAATCACTTTGCCTACAGTTAGCAAATTGCATTGAAGTGGTCAGACAAAAGTGAACTGTCTCAATTTCTTGCTGTCTACAGGCATTGGCTTTCAGTTCCAGTGCAAAGCCTTGTGTCTCTGCTCAAAAGCGCTCTTGTGGGTGTGACTAGTTTAATAAACTTGCATTCTTCAGCTTCTGCCATGCAACTTACAGCTTTAAGAGCAACAGAACATAGCGACGCAGAAACATAAAAGCCCTGTGGGCTTGTTCTACTGACAAAGCTTACTTTATTTAAAAAAGAAACGCCATGGGTCATTTATATTGTTGTGTGTTTTGAATGCATCATCTGGTGTTTATCAAAAAGCAAACCTAACTCGTTTTGGTATGTTTGTTCTGTGTTCCCTAGGCTGCCTTCCAGGAGAATGTTGGGAGACAGGTATGGTAACTTTCCTGAATCTTCATTCATCAGTGCCTTGGAGGTTACGGTGAAACTGTAGTGCCTAAAATCAAAATTGGACACTGTGGCTTCAGAGAAACTGAGTAAAACGATGTCACAAAATAATTATTTTTGTTATCAGCAAACAGGGTCTTATAGAATATTTTTCTGAGATGTGAGTTTTATTCTACTGTTCTAGTATTGGAAGAAATTGTTCTTTCTGTTAACTTCAAGCAATTCTGAAGAGCAAAATCAGCATGTATGATGGTGGCCATTATGCATCTTGCAAACTGCAATGCTCTTAAAGCAGGAAAAATGAGTTGGTTTGGTTGTTCTGTTGATTTTCTAGCTTTCAATAGTTGAGGAACAACTTCAGTGCTTTAGCAGGTGATACTAGGTTGGTGATACAACTAGGCTTCAGAGTTGTCAACTCAGTGTTTGGTTTTGCCTGTTGTACTGTAATGCTCCTGTCTGGAGAAGTCTGTTACTTCTGAATGTACCTGAGTGATTTATAAAAGCGTGTTGTGGAAGGTTCCTTTGTAACTTAGCAACATTTAAGTAGTTAAAATGCTCAAACAACTTTGATTTGCAACTTTGGAGGAGAAACAAGTAGGGTAAAGTCTTGAATTCCTAAGTTTCCTGTTTTTTTCATGAGGAACTAATAAATACGACTTAGAGGGGGCAAAAGGGTGGGAAGGAAAATGGTTTGGTGGCTCTTGTGACAGAGCAGGGCTTGTGAGCACGGTTCATGCAGGTTTTGTTATCAATAAACTATACGTTAAGTGTTCTCTGTGAAAATGCTGTCTGGCTTCCCCTGATGTCACACCTGAAGATCTCTGTTTTATGAGCTGGGATAGGATTCCTTTAGAGCTGTAGTTATTAAGCAATGTGTCCATACCTGGTGTTTGTATTTCTGCACAGAATTAGGTTAATAGCAGAGAAAGGACACAAGAGGACTAGGAGGAAGAGGGTGGGTGTTTTTGGTGACCTGACCCAGCCGTCTCTGGGATAAATAGCAGTCAGCACGATTGTTGCTTGGGTCTGTGTCACTGCCCTGGAGAGGTTGGTCACCACACAGCAACCAGCCTCCTCCACTGAATGCAGTAAACACCCTGCCGTGACCAGTTCCAGGTGAGACAGGGCTCCTGCAGGCTGCGGGACTTGAAATGCTTCCATGTGGCAAACGTTTTGCAGAGTTGTTATTTCATAATCAGAGGGGTGCACTCGCAGTTGGTTTCCAACCAGAAAACTGGGCTATTGGTTCTGCTTTGACCCAATATTCAGATTTGTCAATGTTGACAGAACACAAAACAGCTTCTGTGTCAGAATGTTAAGGAGTTTGCAGTGAAACCCTAAGTTTTCACAGTGTGCAGAACAGTCCCAGTCTGTACGTGGTTCCTGTAGTTTTACTTACTGAACCATTCCCTGCCTAGGGAAATGGTTGCTTAACCTGTGGATACACCCTTTGGTTGTGCTTTACCTGTCTGTGATGTGTTGAAAGAGACACCCTTTCTCTGAACAGGAAGGAACTAAACCATGTTCTGCATCTGAAGTAACAATGCTGATAGTGAATAGGTGGAGAAGAGTTGACCTCACTTACTTCCTGGTTCCCACCTGCTTCACCTTTGCAATCCGACACATCCTGAGTCTGAGAGCTCATTTGGCCTCGGAACAAGGAGCCACTGTAACTTCACCTCGTGTAGGTGAAAACTTTGGAGAAATTCAAAGATATTTTTAAGCCATAGATGATTAGCAATGCACATACTGCTAATAAGAGAGAATTTTATATTTGGGAAGGAAGATTTCAGTGTTCTGACAGAACAGAAGCTTTTTGCTTCTCCTCTGGAGTCAGTCTCTCCCAGGCCGTGACCTCTGTACTTGTGAACCTGTGTCAGGAATTCTTCTGTCTCACTGATGTGCACTGGGGCACCGTGACTGTCAGTGAGATGGCATCAAACTGGCACAGTTAGGGCAGAGGAATAAATAGCAAGCACCAGGCAGGAGCCAGAGTGAAAATGGTTTAGTTGTGTTTTTCCTTATATATTTATTTGTGTGTTGCCTCGTTTGGCTGTTAATCACACTGAGCTATTTCTCCAGTGTGCACTTTCCTCCCTAGTCAGTATTTAGTTGGGCGTTTGAAGAGTGCATTCATTTCACGGCTGTTAGGGCTTGCAGGCAGTCTCTTGGATAAGCCATAAATATTCCATCTGTCCTTCTTGTTGCAGTCTGATTCCAGACCTTGGTTTTTTTGACTGTTGGCTTCCTGCTTTCTACAACAAGACCTCCACAGTAGCTGACACGTTCCCACTGTTGCAGTGTACGCTTCTGCAATTCTGCAGGCTTGGATCTGCAGATATTTTCTACTATTTTTGCATGGCTGTATCCTAATGTGGAAGAGATGAGTGAGCTGTAAACAAACAAACCTGTACCATGTCCAGAACCTGTACTTCCACATAGCCTTATTGCTTAAATATCACATGGTTGTCGCTTTTGTAACTGAGCGCACTGACTCAGTTGGCTGTTTTCCATTTGTACTTAATTATGGCTTGTGGAGGCGATGCTGCCTCCCCTGCTCTGTGATACTGAGTGAGGTCAGCCAGAGCCACTCAAAGTTATGAATGTCTGAATTGTATTTCTTATATAAAAAGGCAGATATTCACATGGCAGTTAGATATTTAGGAAAATAAGCAATCTTCTTAAAGCAGGTTTTTTTGAGCAGCCATGCCACAAGTGTGGTACTTCTCTGGGATTCAGTATTTCAGGCTTTGAGGGAACCTGTCTTCTTTTTAAAAACAAACAAACTAACCTCAGTTTGTTTAGTTCATTAATAAATAAGTCATAAAATATATGTGTAAGTACAAACAAATAGAACCAGTTGTCTGCCATGTATTCTACAGGTGATGCATTTCTTAGTGCCTAAATCTCTAGTGTTTCAGCAAACTCGCAGCAGGTACTTGGGCCTTCGCATAAACTGAAAACATTCATTTATCTAAACCTTTTAGAGAAATCATTTTTTGTGTGGATACATAGTGATGCCTTCACCACAAATACATTTGGATATGACTTGAAGGTGTTAAGATAGCTGTTGCACAGTTCCTAACCTGCTTTGACTGTTTATCACTGACTCATAAATGAAGCTAGAGATTTTTCAGTTTATATATCTGATGTCCTGGATATCTTTAGTAAAAGTGATTTTACTATAAGTTAGAAATTAAATTTTATTTGGGCATCAGTAGATTTGTTTTCAAAAATGTTGCCTATTTGGAAAGCTTTTTCCAGTTTAAAATGATATTTTCTTATTTTTCTCTCTCTTCCCTATGATGCTTGTAGGGCACTTTTCCACATGGCATAGACATTCTAACTGCCGCGGATTATTTTGCTGTTGGTAACAGAGTCAACTGTTATCTGACTATAAGGTAAGGCTCAAAGCATCAGTGTTCCTAAACATGAGGGGTCTCACTTGCACAATGAGGTATTTGTCTGAATGTTTCACCTTACAGAACATTATGCTTATTTCTATTGTTTTTCAATAAATAAAAATTTGATTTTGCTTATTTCTGCATCAAACTGCTTATTTTGCATAAGACAGTGTAAATGTGACCTGGATTTCCTTGTCTGCATGGATGAAGCAGCCAAGAAGTGAAATTTGCAGGTATCACAAAGCTATCTAAGCTGGTCAAGATGAAAGAAGGTGAGGGGATTTTGAATAGCTATAGTAGAAGGAAAGACTCTAATGTGGGTAAAAGAATCAAGTAATACCCATTAAAAAAAACAAACCCAGTACCAGTTGTTGGATTTGTGCTCTGTGCATAGACTTTTACCTCGAGTGCCTGTATTTTTCATGGGCGACTCGGAGCAAATCTAACCCCAGAGTGGAGCAGGGCTGGGCAAAGGAGCCGATCGGTGCAGTATGGAGTCTGGATGGAATGGCATGGACAATACTGACGTGGTGTGGTGCTGTTGCACGAGAGCCTGGCCTTGGAGTGCTGTTTTCTGCCCTGGGCAGCTGTCTGACAGCACGAGAACGCTGAGGTCAGGGGAGTTCAGAGGCGAGCTGGGCGTGCAGGGTCCCTGCGGTGACCATCGAGCTGCACTTGCTCCTGTAGAGATGCTCAGGCTCGGGCTGGGCTGAGGCTGGAGCTGTGCCACAGGCAGACAGGCACCTGTGGGAGGTGAGTCAGGCCCTGGTCAGGTGGGTCAGATAAACTGTCCTGTGCACTTGGAAGCCAACAAGTTAGAAAGGCTTGAAGGGATTCTGTTCTTGGGGAACAGAAATAACAAACAGGTACATGGTGGCTTTTGCTCTGTTGCCAGCCTTGTGACTTCCACTGAGCATATTTTTAAGGTACTTTGCCCTGGACCTCTCTCTTCTCTGCTCCACTATTTTTGTATTAAGCTGCCCACCTCCATATTGTCCTTTTCGGGCACAACCCTTAATGTCTGTACAAACCTTCACCTTTTACCTGCTGCTGCTCCCCAGCACCCTTCCCCAGGGCTCCCACCCACTGAGCTGAGAGGCGGTGGCTTGATGTTCGGTGCTGCTCTGGGTCTGTATGGCATCAGTGTGGGTTTTGGTACTCTTTTTGTAGTAGTAAAAAATGGGAAATATTCAAAATTAACAAGGCACTTTTTATTTTATCTCTTTTTATACTTTGGACTTGGAGACTAATTACATTCTCCATACTTTTTGAGAGCTGAATTGTTAAGTTATTCTGGTTTTCAAATGCTCATTTATTACTCCCTTCATTGAGATTTCCAGGATTTTTTACTTTTCTTCCACTCCTGTGGAATAAGTTTGTAAATTCTTCATAGTTAATATTCAGCAGTTTGTAACCCTGAACATGGTTTCAAGGGATCATGCTGTTAATTCAGCTCTTCTTTATAAAGTATTTGTCATCTCGTTCATTATATTATGTATAAAGTCTTTACCACTTTGCTCTTCAAGCAGGATGTAATTATTTGGGTCAATAATTATTTCCTAATTTTTGACTGTATAACATCAAAGGAAAAGTGCATCAGCATGTATTTGGCTGCACAGAAAGCATGTATTGTTGTGCTGTGGTAGGAAGGCTGGACCTTTCTGATCAGTGTGCCTTAAGGTGGTACAATTGTTTAGGTAACTGGAAAAGCTGTTTGAGGTTCATATTCCAGATTTGGAATCTTTAGCTGTCCTTCCCCTACCCAGATAGAACAATCCTGGGATGCTTTGTATGCTTTGTATGCCAACGTAATGCCACTATTGGAAAGAGAGCTGTGTCGGTACGAAGGTGCCATCAGATTCCTTTGAGCAATAAAACCTCGAGAAATATGTGTAATTTTCTACAGTTGAATGTGGGTTTGGTTAATAAATTACAATATGTTCTTGTAAAGAGGCAGTCATATATTTATATATATGATATATATGCACATGTATATAAATAGCTGCATATATCCTTTCAAATCTAAGTATTTTTATGCAAGTTTTTCATACTGTGTGCCCTTCTGAAACTTTTTGCTGGACAGTCTTTGGAGAATTCACCTCAAATATCCATCATCTATTTCTGAGGATGGAAAGTAGAGGAAACTCATTTTGTATGAACAGGGAGTAAAGAAACTGAGTGATTCCAGGAGTTCTGGGCTTGATGAAAGCAGAGTTAAGGAAGAAACTTCTTAATCTACTTTAAGTAGAGTGGAATACAAAAATGTTACCAGCACCATTATCAGAAGGCTCGGTTTATCTCATTAAATACCCAGTAGGGTACAAAGGCTGAAGACTGTAGTTAAAGATGACTATAAAATAAACCTGAAAGCAGGATTGGGCTGCAGATGTGGCCCAAGAGATCAATTTTGAGCTGTTCAAGGAAGCTCAGATTAAAATGACTGGAAAGAATGGTGAGTGCTAAAACTAAGACCCCAAAAGCAACTGTGAAGAAGAGAGGAAAACTCCACTCTGGCAGGGGAAGCGTGTCTGTTAGTGTGTGTCATTCCATGACAGAGAAAGGAAGCAATGAGTAATGAATTTTATCATTTCCCTGTTGGCAGCAGCCCTCGGTAAGGCCAACTGTCCAATAGCCGTGCAGGGCTCACAGCAGCAGATCGTGCAGCCGTATCCTGTGTCAGCTCCAGTGACTGAGGGTGTGCTGCAGATTGAAGGATTTATACTCTCCTGATGAGTTGTGTAGATACCAGCAGGGTAACATGTAACAGTATTTGGGGTTTGTCTTTGTTTTGCTTCTGATTACACGCACGTCTAGTGATGAGACACTGTTACGGCTGCGAAGTTAATCACTCAAAAGATCTGAAAGGGTGAAATGGGGGCAATGTTGGTGTCCTTGATTCCATCCCTTTGTACGTGCCATTTTGACACAAACACATTCTGTTGATGGTTCAGCTTTCCAGTATTATTTAATGTACATCAGAGGTACTGAAAAACATCTCGCTTCACTTCTCTTGACCTTAGCTTTCAGCAGTTGATGCTCCTGAAGACTGGAAACCAAACGTGACTGTAAAGTTAGGTATTGATGCAGGTTACCCAGGGAATTAGCTGGTGTTCCCGTGCCTCTTAGGGACTGGCTTTGTATCTTTAACAATTTTTGTCAGAATTGACTTTTTGTGTATGTTTGATTTTTTTAAAAAGGACAAGTTGAAAAGCCATATTCAGTTTTGCACCATCGTATTTATGATGACGTAGCACATTTCTGCAACTTAATTTTACTATATCCTGTGGGTTGCATCATTAATGTTTCTCCAATCAGAAAGAATTGTAGAAGTTAATACACACATCTACATTTTACTAGAATGTAACGATGGGATTTTAACTTTTACTTTTCATTGCTGTCAAGTTTTTTGTATGTGTATTAATTTTAATAGAAGATATGAAAGAGTTTTACAAAAATGATTTAATTTTGTTTCAACAACCATAAAAAATTTCTAATATATGATTCAGCTGCATCTTCTTTAGAAGGAAAGTTTAAGCAATTTTTTTTAGTTCTTTTAAAACTATAAGTTTTTGATTTTGAACTTACTTGTGCTCAAATATACACAGATGCTAATTCTGTACTCTCTCTATGTGGATGTCTCTTTTTCAGTGTGTATATTGCTGGCTTCCCTGAGTATACACAGCCAATGATTGACTATTTAGTTAACGTGAAGATTAACCATTGGGATAGGTAAGTTTGTATAGTCTAATTATTAATGTCCAGTTTGCTGTTCTGCATGTCATGCTTTCCTAGATTGTTTTGGTAAGTCTTACTTGTACTGGAGTTTGCAATAGCATTTGACTGAAGGAAAATGGGACAAGGAGCAGCTGATGTCATCTATACCTCCCTGGCAGATTGTCACTTAAAACATGTTTATGTATTTTGTCTTTTTGCCCTGACCTCAATCTGTTAATAGATTAATAAAACACATTAATATCATATATAGTGTATGTGAGGGGTAAACACTATCACCATACAATTATTGTAATTAAAGTAGATTTCATGCATAGAGATGGTGCTTAGTCACTTTCAGTGTTCATGGAATTTAAAATGTGTACCTGTAACACTAATGAGATTATATCAGTGCTGATAATAGTTTGCATTGTGAGAAATAATGATAGTTTACTGTAGGGTCCCTTCCAGGGTACAGAATGAGCCCTTGGGTTCTATGATCTGCACTTGTGTGTGTTTGTCTCTTTTGGCAGTAGGTTCTGTCCATGTAGCTAGAAGCTACGTGTGGATGTCTGTTTGGTCCAGTCTTTTCCTTTGTTGGCTTGTTTTTTGAGGCAGGGAAGCACAGGATGGACAGGGAGTACTGTAATTTTTAACCTTGCTGGGGTCTTTTGGTCAGGGACAGGAGTCCCTTCCTGACATTATTTTATTAATACATTAGTTCTACTAAATTGTGAACTCCCAAACATTTCAGAAATGCTTTTTTTACATCTTCAGTGTTATTCGAGAACTTTGCACCAAAGCTCTGCATAACCTCACTCCACGGGCTCCTGACTACCTGGCAGATGTGGGTAGGTAACAAATCTCTGCACAGCGCGCCGAAGCGCGTTACGGCTTATGTAGCAGGAATGTGTTAAGGAAACTGAAATCTGCATCACAACTTAAAAAATTAAGATTTGCCCTGCAACTCAATACAGTCTTGTGACACCAATAGCTTTACCAGTTTTCAGATTCTCTGCAAAACTTATAAAATATTGCCAGATCTATTTGTATTTGGGGACTGGACTTAAGTTACTGGGCTGCACTGGACCCTGCCAGTTAAGAGATGAATAAAAGGATGTAGTTTTGTTGCAATAATTCAGGCAACTAGCCCTCAAATTCCTAGCCTTTGTTTTGTTGATATGGCTTTGGTGCTCTAAAGGGTTGGGGGATCTGTTTTGTCTTGTCCAGTCTGACATCTTCAGAAGAATTCCTTTGTGGCTGTTGGGTGTGTAATCAAATATTTCTTAGCATGAGTCTTTGCTCAGCCCTCTCAGGGCTCTGGGATGCATTAACTGCTGGAAGCCAGCAGCTGGTACCCAGGCAAAGCTGCAGTGACGGATCTTACCTGGGCTCCCTGGAGGGGACAAGGAAGGTGGCAATTTACGTGGTAGTGAAGTTCCATGGCAGTACCATCCTCTTTTCCCATACTGCTCAGCCAGTCCCATGCCTCATAGCAAATATGTTGCTTTATCTACTCAAAGCAGGGAGCGAGCTGAGAGTACAGAATTTCCTGCTGTGTTTTAGTGTGCTTTGTAAGAATTTACTGATAATTGTAGGACTTGATTTTCACATAATGTCTAGGCTTTGCAGAAGTGGTTTTCTCATGTTTTTTCTAGGCAGATGAGTTTACTTTTAGAACTGTGGTCTGTCAGGATGCTTTGTTTAAAAACCCAACTATTTCATCTCTTTCAGTTTTGCCAAGACTTCTGCCTTTATCAATGGGCACAGATCTGCACACGCGCCATGGGGCGATTCTTGCCTGTGCTGAGATCACCCATGCACTGTGTAAACTAGCAGAAGAGAACAAGAGGTATAAATGCAAGATTATCTTGACTATAAATTTTCCTTTCAGCTTTGGTCTATTGAAAGCTTCCTGAGTATAGTTACAGAAATCTCCATCTTGCTATGCTTCATTCCCAATGATTTTTCATTTGTTTTGATCAGTCGTGCCAAGCCTTCGCATTTTATTTGGTGTTGTTATAAAGTCTAAATTCATTGTCAGGAAAGTGGGATCATTTGCTGCCTTACTTGAAGAGTTCAAAGTTGTGATTTAAATATAGATTAACCCCCCTTTCCCTATAAGTATGCTGTCTCCCTGCTGAGGGGACAGTCTTTCATCTTCAGTGTTAAGAGAAATACTTCAAGTCACTTGTTGAGTTGGAATGATTTCATTGTTGCTGCTGAATGCTGATCCAGATATATATATGGGAGTGTGAGTGCACTACACAATATTACATATGGGTGATATAGCCAGAATAACTGACAAAATTATTTGGAGTTGTCTTTGCCTTAATGTTGTGGTTAAAGAAATGAGTCATTTAGCTTCCTTTCTTTCACAAGAAACTCTTGTGAAAAGTAGTTGAAAATATTGCAAAAACTAGAATTTGGCAGCTATGCTAGCAGTAGAATTCTATACTGGTGGGATGTAAATTGGGACGAGCAGATGTTTAAGATCAAGAGAGCAGAAAATCAGGCTCCAGAGTGCAAACCTCACTGAAAATAAGTACAGTTCTGCAGGAATCATACACTCAAGAAATGTATTTTAAAAAACACACAGACTTTCTGAGTGATTTTCATTCTAAAAAGATGGATAATTACTCTCTGATTAACCTTTTATATTGTACTTCTGAGAACATTCTTACGTAATTGTACAAAGATATCTGAAGTGGTGGCATCTAAAAAATTTAATGTCATTGTTTGTAGAAGTTAAATGTAGATATCAGAAGTGTACACTGATCTTTATGGCTTTAATTATTGACAAATTGGATTTGTATTTACCAGCAGTTTCTATCAAAGAATTTGCATTAATATTGAGTTCCCTTTTTAAATAAGTTGAAAAGTTGGAGAAACAGATGGAGAGCATTTTAGTAGTGGAGAATACTTGAAATTGAAGGAAAAGTCACAGAAGGGTTGGAGTCCAAAAATACAACTGAGCTGAGAAGGGTTATTGGTGTATTAGTGATTATGATGTTATTGTGTTATTGATCTCGATTGAAGGCACCCTCAATTTGCAGATGACACCATGTTGGGTGGGAGTATTGATCTCCTGGTGAGCTGAAAGGCTCTGCAGAGGGATCTGGACAGGCTGGATCCATGGCTGAGGCCAATGGGATGGGGTTCTGCACTTGGGTCACAACAACATTTATAGCATGATTAAGAAACCAGTCTTAACAACTTTATATGTCTTTACAGATCGGTAACTTATTATTTCAATGAAAACTCATTGGAGGGACTTAAGCAAATCCATCAAGAGGTTTGTTGCAAGTATAAATATATCTTTTAACCTGGTATAATGTATTATTTTGAAACTACCATTTCCAATTAAGACAGCTGTTTCCACCCTCCACTTTCCCTTGCCAAGGGGAACAGTCTCACAAATACCCAACTGGACACTCACTCCAGGCTGTCAGACAGTGTCCTGACTGTGTTTCCTAGCCAGTGTAGTTTTGTACTTGGTGCCTTTGCCAGCTCCTTAGTGAAGCCACTCTAATCCTGTCAGTCCCACTGCTGAAACACTGCACGGGGTTTGGCTTTGTGTTTCTTCCCCCTTTGACTTTGTGTTTCTTCCTCCTTTCTGTATTACTGACTGCCCTGGCAGATAGGTGTATAGCTGGTGGCTGAATGTGACCATGCTCGAGAGAGATCTCCTAGTGAGTCCGTTCTCTCTCCTTTCTTTCCTTTTTTTTTTTGTTAATTTTTGATTGTGATCCTTGCATCCATAATTTACCTGGTTATAGACCTTGGAAGCCATATCCAGGGTTCCAGCTGGTGCATTGTCTGTCTCTCTACTTAAGACAAATGAAATCTTGTCCTGCTCGCAGCAATTTAAAATTCTTCTGCAGAGATAATTTTGCTTGATTTGTCCCTTTAATTTTAAATTATCCCATGTGGTTGTTTTTTTCTTCTGGCTCCTATGCACCTTATGGAACAGACAGTACTTCAGCATTCAGGATGTACCTGTAGTACCTTTAGTCCCAGTTCCGATGTGCCAGAGCTGTCAGGCTGCACCATCTACCCATTATGTTTTAAAGGACAGAGGATCTTGCTTGATTTTGTGCATGGGTGAGCACTGCTGCTACAGGCTGAAAAGGCATCTTTATCCCTGTTTAACTTTCCTAGGTTGAAATGCCTGAAGGCGTGATCAGCAGTCTCTGTACTGTTAGCGTGGCCTGAAGGTGGGACAGTCCTGTCCAGTTCCTGCTGGTGGCTGTTCTTAGCATTCATCTGCAAAGTCAGCATAAGCTCCTTCTTTTTAAAAATTTGGATTTGGGAGTTTTTACTTCATAGAAATTTGATAATTTCTGATTTTTGAAGATGGCCTACTGCAGTGTTAGCAATGAGGTGATATTTTTCAGTCACATTTGAACTTTTTTTTGAAGTTCTCTTTTTCATCTGTAGCTTTCAAAGTTATTTTCAGTTTTCAGACAATGCAGTAGAGCAGCATTGTAAAAGGACTGGCTGTGGAAAGCAAATGGATTTTAAAAAGCCAAACTAACTCCCAGGGTATATGCAGGAGCAGCTAGGATTGGAATTAAGAAAATTAGTGCTTTGAAAATTAATGCTATGAATGTGTTAAACTGATTTCCTTTGAATGTAAAATTTAAAATTATATAGAGAGGGTTTTTTTAAAAAAAAAAATTCTTTGCATTTTATTTTTAAAATAATCCCATGTTACCTGCTCACAGTGTACAGACTGCAGACAAGGGGGAAGAGGAAAACACTTGGATCAAACAAACCCTGCTAATATTAATGTTTGCTTTTCCCTCCTCCCCAGCTTTGCCGTCGTCAGCTGTACAGGTAAGAAAATGCACGTAGAAAAACTTGTTTTTCATATTGGAAAGTATCAATTAGAAATAAAGAAGACAGTAGGGTCCAGGGGGGTTGGTGTGTAGAGATTGGTTACATGTCAATAGATGGCTGATCTCACAGGGAGCAGAGTGCACACACCTGATCCTTTGCCTTTGGCTCCCAATCCCAGGGGCTGCTGATGTGGAATGGGGGTGTTCAGAGTGAGGCTGACAAGCGCGTTGGGGTGACGGGGAGATGGTGAGTACTGGGCTCAGCACTGGGGAAGAGACAGTTAAGAAAGGAAAGACTGGAACAGAATGTGGTCCCTAATCCGTGGCTCCAGCAGCGCGTGATGGGTTGCTTTCCCATTACTCAGCTGTGCTGTAGCGCTTGTGTGGGTCAGACAGGTCTGTAGGAGTGGCCTTTAGCTAATAAGGTAATGAGTCTAAACTTTATTTATTTATTAAAGGAGCTTCTGTCCAAATTCTAGCATCACTGTCTTCATCCTCTGTAGTGAGTAGGCCAGGAGTATTGCAAAACATTCAGTGCAATTTTTCAATGCTTGTGCCAAAGAAAATGTAAATGAGTTTTCACTGACTCGTTTTTCATTTCCTGTTTATTGAAGCTTCCAGGAAATAAGTAACTGTTAAGTGAATGTGAATTAAAAGTGATATGTGACTTCAGAAGTTGTTCCTACATTTAAGGAAATCAAAACATAATTAGTGTTCTTGTATTCCTTAATGATTTATATGTGAATGAGGGGTTTTTTTTTTGCTTTAACTGACAAATTCTTTGAGCTTTTGGACAGTTCAGTTCACTTCTTTTCACATGACATCTGAAAACAGAAAACCTTAAGTAGCTTTTCTAGTGTAATTATTAATTATAATTTAAAAAATTTTTATCTACTTTTTTATCTTGAAACTTCCTGCAAAAATTGTTGAAATTTACTTTGTGATGGTCACACAAACTGATGTGAAACTTCTACTCCAAAGCAAGCTCGCACCAGCAGACGGCTGTAGTGCTGATACAGTATTTTAGTGTCTTTGTGGGTGGCTGTCTTGGCTCCCATAAATTCTTTAATGTCAGGGTGGATCTTGGGTGTAATTTGTTTTTGTCATAATGTGCACTTCTTGCACTTAGTGGTATTTATAAGATGCCTACAGAAATGTTTTCATTCCAGATAAGACTTCTAATTCAACTCTAAGCAAAGTTGATTCACTGCTGTTTACTGGAGTCCTTAGCCTGAGACAGAGATGTGTGCTATAATCCACATTTTAAAATATTGGTGTGCATAGAATATGTTAAAATAGGACAAGAAAAATAAACTAGGTTATAAAAACAAACCAGCAATTTGAGTATTGCTGGGCAAGCATTTAGTGAAACAGGCTGAACTTGTTTTGTGATGAGTAATTACTGCACATAATATTCCAAAGATTTCCATTTGAGAAATTGCTACTGGGAATTTTCGGTGTAACAACATCTTATAGGAATGTTGAAAACCGGTGCATTTCTATTTGTGTTTCTAGTTTTTAAATAGCATTGACGAAAATGATCAGGCCAACATGTCTCATGTTCATTAGATATTTTGCTTTCACTTCTGGTGACAAATCAGCTTCCTTTATATGGACCAGATGGATTTTAATGCTTTGATCAAGCTGTTTTCAGAAATTGTGTAGACTTGTGACAAAGGGAGAAAGAAGTGTAAAAATATTGTAGTTTTGGTGTTTTTTTAAATTTTTTAAATTTTTAACTTATAAATTTTAAGCTGGAAAATGACTTGTCAGTTTCTTGATTGTCTAATGCATAGAATTGCATTGAACCCATGTGCACCTCAAGGCAAAAAAGGTAGTGCCCAAGTGCTGTAATGGAGCCCTTCATTTAACCAACACCCTTACCTTGCTTAGCAGCTTCTGAAATGTCTTTAACCTGATTCTGAATGGTGGCCATGAGTTATGCTTCAGACACGACACAGTCTAAGTTCTGAGCTGTACTGCACAGTCTCTTGATTTTGAATAGTATACTTGGAGCAATCACATTTCTTTGTAGAAAATCATGCCCTCTGCTGTACTAACAGTTTTTTAAATGCAAGTATCTTTCTCTCTTTCCGTATTAGTCCTTTTCTGGGATTACCGTAGGACGCTGAAAAGGGAGAATACAAGTCCAGGCACAGCAGGACACACTTCCTCCTGTTAGTCTGGGTCTGACACATTTGCTGCACTGGTTTGTCTTGAGGAGCTGGTTGGTTTAAGCATTTGCATGTGCACTTCCAGTTGAGCATTGCTCAGAGAGTCTGTTTTTCTGTATTAAATGGGCACTCGTTACAGCAGGTCATATGCAAAGCAATGCACTTAAACAGAATGTGTGTTGTGTCTTGTTTGTGCTGTACAGGTTAGAGTTGTAAAAATTGAGCTGTATTTTACTTGCATTAAACATTACTTTATATCTAAAAACCTAAGACAAAAACTTGTGGCATCTGTTGCCTTAAGCTGTGCTCTTTGGACAGGAAGCCAACATGCTGGTTTAAACATGGTTTTAATACTCAGCCTGACTTACACTGCGCTTCCGCTGAGCCTGCGTGGTTGGTGTCTGGTTTTTGTAGCCATTGTATTTCTGTAGTGCCTCTGGGAGCTTGTACTGGTTCTCAATATGAAAAATCCTCAAGCAGAAAGTATTTTTAATAGTAGTTCTCTTAAGATTCTTTAAAAATGGATAATCTGATATAAGGTTCTTGACAATATTCAGGTGAATGGATGTTCAGAATTGTTTTGACCTCTTTTCTCCTAGCTCGTGCTGATCTCATAATGTGGGTCTTAACACACAGAGCTGGGTAACAAGAGAATTTAGAGGTGGATGTGGAAGTGCTGCAGATAGGTATGCCAGGCTTCTTCCAGGTGGTTGCCCTGCTCTTCTGTAGTTAAGCAGGTGTTCCATTTATTGGCCCTCCAAGGCTGCTGTGGAGCTGGCTCTGGCAGGATGCACAGTGGGAGCGGTGCCCGCAGTGCTCGGGTCTCGCCCTGTGCTGGCTGCAGAGCCAGGCTGTGTGTGTTACACGGGCAGCCCTGCCACACGAGCAGTAGGTGCCAGCGTGAGTTCTGCTGTCATCCACAGAGTCTCAGCATTTCCAGCAGAGCTAAGCAGCCCACAGGTGCTGACAGGCACAGAGAATCTCACCCCATTTCAGAGACTTTTAAGGTGGCAACTAATCCCGATGGTTTCAGGGCAAACGTGTTTCTTGGCAGTCATCGAGGTAAAAGATGGTTTTAGGCATATTAACATAATCAGAAAATAATCCTAGCCTTGCAACAAGACTCATCTGAAAAATTTTGCCAAGTTTAAATTATTTTTGCATCCAGGAGGAGGATGGGTTTAGGTGATCGTGCTGTACTATAGTCTGGGGAATTATGAAGTGAAATTCTTTTGCCGCTGACTGAAGTCAACAGGGAAAGCTTTTCCTTCCATAGAGCTGGGATTTCACCTGTAGTCTTCTGGTGTTAGAATACAACACAACACGTACAGTCAGCGGATGAATTTACAGTAACCTAAACATAGGTGTTTGTAAGCTTAGTAGAGCTTATTCTCTGCATCTTCAAGAGATGACCATAAGAGCTGGATTAAATACACAGGCATCTTCATCTCTGCGCAGAGGTTTCTCTCTCCATCTCTGCTCTACCTTGTGCTATAGCAGTTCACACTCCCAAAGCCCACTCAGTGTGTGGATGGGGCCTCTTATGATACCTCAGCTCTGTTTGGGACAAAGAGTTCCCATAGGAAGTAACTGGTTACTATTCCTATGGAGATGAAAATCCTTATCCAGCAGGTGCTCTGAGCTTCCTGGAAGTGGATTATTTGCAATTGAATCTCTTCAGCTATTCCACCAGTTTTAACTTCAGATTCGGATGTTTATGAGAAGATAAATGTAATTCAATTCTGAACAGCTTTAGTTACTATTAATTTTATAATCTATAAGATGAATGCTGAACTTCTCACAAAAAGCAAGTTTAAAATAATTAAAAAAGAAAAATCCACAGAAGAACCTTGGTCTTGTCTGTGCCTGGAGAACAGTGCTGCCCTGGGCACTGAGTCAAGCCTACACAATTTTAGAGTAGATACCAGCATTCTTAGGTCAGTAATCTTAATTCATCAGTTCTATGAGGGATTATACATTTTGATTATATTTTCCACAAATAAATTGTGACTCATCCTAAGATGTTTCTAGGAGAGAAGCATCACTGTGGAACTGTGTGTCGGGAGGATGCTTAGGAGCTCAAGGGAGCTGGGCACTGCATCAGCTGATTTACAGATTGAATTAATAATTGAATCTTGGAACAGGTACTTCTGATAATGTGATGCAACTTATGGATGCTTCTTTGGAAGAAAAAAAAGAGAATACTGACTGTGCAGCAAAATTCACCATCTCTGAATTAGGTAGATCCATATCTTTTTAATTTAGTGAAATTGTAGAGCAAGATAAAGGTAATAGAAAGATGACCGTCATATTTGACAAACTAAACACTGACGGAGGAGAGATCGAGCATTATGATAGACTTCTCAGTTCTTAAAATGGAAATATGTGTGAGTTGTGGAAAGGGGAGGAAAATTTAGATATATTGATGGACATACTCTGATGTCTAGGGAAGAAATAACTTGACAAGCTTTGCAGAGAAGAGTGCCTGGTGTTGCAGTGCATTTAAAGAAGGGGTTGATTAGAGTTTCTGCGCTATGTGGAAAACTTTGTATGAAAATCATTGTCACAATTCTTCATTCTTGCACAGGGACAACAATTCTCAGTGAAGCTCTAAACTCTGAAATTAAATTGACTTGGTGTAATGCCAAATGAAGGGATAGGTGTCAGGTTATTAACATGAGAGTAGGTTTGAGTGGCCTGGCTTCCTTATTGGCAGTGAGAAGGAGTGGAGAGGAGCAGCCTTTATGACTCAGTTCTTGCTTTGTAGTTTGAACAGAAGTCTGTATCTGAATCCTTGCATCAGCAGACTCTGTGAGCACACCAAACACATTTACAGGATCGTTGTGTTGCACTTACTTGCAGTAAGACAACAGACAAAAGGCAGGGCATGGATGAGGACAAAATTAAGGGAAAGGAAATGTCAGAGGAAAAAAAGCTTTGACACATCGTTCTGGTTTTGCCGCTGTCTCCTTGCATCATTTCTTTGTTTTCTAATTTACATTCTTTAGAAGCTGGAGAACAGACAACACGACAGGAAGGTGTGGCAGATAATAGAGAGACCTTATCAGCATGGGGATGTGAAATCTGCACTTGCTTCGTACAATGATACACTGAGCTGTGGGTTATTACATTGAGCTTAATTTATTGATTGTCGAAAGCACAAGTTTCCCAATTAAAGGAAGTGCTGATCTATGGCAAATTAGAATCTTGTGGAGTTGGCATCTCTATGTTACCTGAATAACCAAAGCAAATGTTGAGCAGTCAAAATCCCAGTGCACGTAAGAGGATACACCTGCTTGTGTGTAATGGAAAAACTTGTTTAAAATGTTTAGGCTTTTGAAGCTCATGTAAAAAGATGAATTGGAGAACAAAGTCCTAAGAGTTGTTAGGGTTGCTAAGTTTGCATTATGAGCATAGCTACTAATTTTGTTGTGGGGAAGGAGAAGGAGGGGAGGGAAGAAAACGTTTAAAAAACTCCAAAACCCAAGAAAGCAAACACCAAAGCTTTTGCTGTTCCTCCCCCTTGCTGGGAGTTTCTGCCAGAGCATGGCCTTACACACAGGTGATTAAGGGTTTGGCACACCTCAGGGAGGAAATATTCCAGCAGAAGTGAAGGGAAACGAGTAAGGAGTCGAGGGAGGAAGTATCCAAAGGAAGGGCAGGGGTCAAAGGTTCATAAAATGGAAAAATTAAGCCACAAGAGGGTGACACTGAGCAGAACACCCCAAGCAGTGCCCAGGGCACCCTGGGGATATCCGAGCGACCAGCAGACATTCCTCAGCAGGGTGAGGAGACGTCTCTGCCCGGAGACACATGAGGCTGGAGAATGGAAATAGGCCCTGCCATTCCCAGGATGTTTCTCCCTGTGCCCAGTCAGGTATCCCCCTCTGAGTGCTGGTGGCTGGCGTTCAGACAGGGTGACCAGACTGGGTGAGCCTGGGGTCTGAGCTGGCGAGACCGTCCTTATGGAACACACACACACACACACTCCAGGAGGGTCTGGGGCATCTTGAGCCATTTGTTTCTCTGCTGTTCCTGGTGTACTGGAAGCTTTTACCCACTCAGTTGTGGTGATGAATGTAAAATCACCTGGGAGGGGTCTTAAACAGGGAAGGGGAGAGTGAAGAAAGTAGGGTGAGAAACTTTGCCAAGAAAGTAAACCAGTTAATGTTTGTGAAAACAGGAACTGGAAAGTGAAGTTTCTTTGTAATGTTCTAGAGAGGAGGACTTTTGTAAAAGAATTGTGTGGAATTGATTTTCAGTTGTGGCAGTCAGAAGGCTTTAGAAGCTGGATGGCTGTATGACTGTGGCCAGTCACAGAGGTTCAGAATGCTTCTGAAGCAAGTGGGGAGAAAAGTACAATGAAGGTGATAGTCTTTTACTGTTCACACTAAAAATAAACAAGGCTGAGACTGCACTTTTGCAAGAAGAAAGTTAAGTATTCAGGAAGGGTTTGTATAAATTATGCTGAAGTCAACAGTTGATTTAAAAAGAAGTATTTTAGAGTTGGTGAAATACAAACCTGCAGATATTTTGTTATCTGCTTTTATTCTGAAAAAGTCTTGAGGGTTTTTTTTCTCACAAGGCAGTGTGCTCGGATAGCTCGTGGTCAGTTCTTCTCTGAAGGCTCTGTTTCTGCTTTGCAGGGGTTTAGGTGGAGAGCTGATGAGACCAGCTGGTGAGTATCATAGCTGTGGTGTGAAAGCACCAAATGTGCAGTGATGAATTCTTCTGTTTACTTTTTTTCAGCGTGTTTTGCATATATCCTGTTGAATGAATAGATAAGGCATGCACAGTAATTAAAAAAATACAGTGTGGATGCCAGTCAGAAGACCAGGTACACTGGGACATGGTTTTCCAGCACAATTGAGAATAACCCTGTTTGTGTAAGAGTGGGAGAGCTCTTTGTTGTATGTCACACATTCTCTCCTTCTGGTGTTGCATGCAGTGAGTTTTCTTCGGGGTTTCCTTCATTTATATACTCAGATTTCTCTCCAGAAGAGATGCAGTCTGTCCTTTAAGGCTAATGATTTTATTGTAATACATATGTGCACAAAAGCGAAGGATAAGGACCATATAAACAACTGTAGAAGGTGGCATCACAGAGGAGGTGATGGGTTGTTCACATGGATTGTGAAGATTGTTATAAACAGAACTACTGTGAAAAGGAAGGACATTCCAGGAAAAGTCTCCATCCAGGTAGCTGGAGTGGAAATGACGCCACGTCGAGTTTCCACATAAAGGGTTGAATGAAGGAGGTGCTACATAGCAGATTCCAACTTTGAGGGTATAAAACCATCCAGCCTTAGTGGATAAAGGAGTTTCAGTACCCAGATGGAAGGATGTTCAAGTAGAAGGGGTAAAAGGGGCAAGAGGATTTCTGCTGGCTTTGAATAAATGAACAGTCTTGTGACATGAGAATAGGCTGAAAGAATAGCTGGGGGGGGTTAATATGTTTTAGCTTTTAAGCAACTGAGTATTTCATAGTGTTGGAGAAGTACGAATGACTATTTTGGCATGATACAACTGTGTGGGTGGAATAAGAGAAGAATTGAAAATACTCCACAAATTGTCTGTGTGTCTAATGAAGATGATGGTCTCAACCACGACCGAGCACAAAGCAGCGACTGAGGAGGAAGCCTAAGAGAGCTGGGTTTAGTCACATCGTACTTACCTTGTCTGTGAATAAACATGGGAACAAAGAAGATGACATACAGTATTGAGTGGTATTTGAGCACAGGGATCCTGCTTGTGTGGCACATAGTCCTCCTTTAGTGAGGACTGAATTCCAGAGTAGATTTGGAGCCCAGAAAGTTGATTACAAATGAAGAAGATGATGAACTGTGTGTAGAGCCTGGGGTAAGATTCAAAGATTAAGTTGTGGGAGGAGAGGGAAACAAAAAGTAGTAGCTTGTTCTGTGCTCTCCCTCCTCTCCACCAACTCTGAAACAGGCAGATAGTGAGTGTGGATGTATTACTGATCTGTTTTATTTGAGCTGATCACCAGGAGATGACAGCATATTCCCCCAGTGCTGAGTTTTCATTGGGGCAATGCGGTCCAGTTGTAGTGCAAAAGTTTGCAGTCTTTAATGCATTAATCTCTGTTCCCCAAAACAGCCTTGAAACACTAAAAAAAAACTGTTCTGGAAGTAGTTTTGTAAGCTCAGAACTCATTTAAATTTATAGATTTAAAATAAGCAATAACCATTAAAATGACACTTTCTCATATTCTGAGTATTGCGGGAAATCCAGCTGCTCCCACCTCTGTGCAGGGAACAGAAGCCCATCCTTGAAAGTCAAAAAAAATTGCTAATAGGAAGTAGGAAAATCTTCCATAGATAGTGAATAGTTTTTTAGTGGCTGTGGTATTACCCTTGTCTGAGTTGGTTCACTGCCAGCGATCGTACCCAGCTGTTACAGGCGGAAATAGGAAAGGAAAAGTGACCGGTATGGACATGTGCACTGGGAATGACAGAGGGGGGGAAATCCACCACCAAACCATGGATCTGCATGAATAACCACTACTGTCAGAGGGCAGGTACTGCATTGCAGCTTTTATGTATTTAAGAATCACAAGTACAATTTCTTTTCATGTTCTAATTTCACTTATTTTGGACCTCTAATTGCAAATTTTCTTCAATTTAGAGTGAATGCTGATGTAACTTCATGTGACTGGATCTTAAAAATTGCTGCAATTTCTCTTTTTTTTTAATTCATACAGTTCTCAAATTTATTTTCTTACAGTCTGCACTTTAATTGAAAAGTTGTCACTGTCAAAAATGCCATTTAGAGGAGATCCAATAATCGGTATGTCTTATTTTAAATAACCTTCTGTTATCTTAGTACTTATTAAGCTAAAATAGTAACAAATGATGTTTTTCAAAGAAGCAATATTAGAAAGGTTGGGTTGGCCTAACAAATAAACAAATGTCAAAAAGCTATCCAAATATCCCTGGCAAGTTTTCAGCATTACCAGACACAGGCTTTGTGCCTTGGAAACCACAGCAGAACACCTGTCCTCGTTGAGAAACACAGCCTGGGTTGTTTGGTTTATTTCTTGGAAAACCCAGGAATTATGTCAGTATGTATAGTTGTGGGTCCATTTGATGAATAAAATGGAGAATGTTGAAGTTCAGATAGTAAGAAAAAATAATACCAATTATATTCCTTTCTATTTGAGGTGGCTGGCAGTGGTTAATAAATGACACTCTAAGAAGTCTTCCTCTTATTTCAAGCTCTGCACGACAACATATAAAGGTACAGTGCTTCCTTCTTCATGTGGTCATGTTAAGTACAGAATTGGAAATATTTTTGCTTTCCATTGGTTCTTGAATATTTATTTCTTAGATTGGTAAGAAAGGTTATTTAAAAAAAAGAAGTTCCTCAAATTTCAGAGGGACCTTTTTGATTCACATTTGAACAGCTCTCTCAGGGCTGTTCTTATGTGTATGTTTTGACAAAATCAGTGACAGGGGCTGGTGGTGAGTTCCTGACGGTTGTTTGAAGCTGCTGACTGTCAGCTCTGTGCTTACATTGATTCAATATTTTGCTTCTCTTTTGGTGTACCTGTAACACGTTGATCTCGGTAGTTTCAGAGGACTATAGTGAGAATTAAAAAGAGTATCTGGATGATGACTTGGCCTGGTGTCCTGAGGGCATTTGTGCACAGTAATCAGTTACTCAGGACAGCACGCTTAAATTTTCCATTAAACTATGTTGTAAGTCCTTTTCCTGTGCTCTCGAGCTACCATAATTCTGAATATTAAATGTGTTGATGGATGTGTTTCACACTCCAGTTATTTGCCTTAGTTTTCCCAAGTAATACCATGATGGTTTGGTTTTGTGCTCTGAAAGGCTCTACCAAATTTTAAAGACAGTTTTTGTCTGCCCAGTTAAAGTTTATAGCCATCACAGAGACAATTTGAATGTAACATATTGTGTTCATTTTGTTAGTTTATGAAAATAAGATAAAAAGCCATTGCAAGCATCTGTTAGCTCATCTTTTAAAGTCTTCCTTGGAAGACAAAGTAAACTGGTCAGAGAAGAAAATTAAAAGGTGAAATTTGAATTCTTGGAATGTTCTTTTGGCATTAGCTATTTATTCAAAGAGTTTGTATGTGCTCTAAACCAAGCTTGGAAGGATTAATTATAGACTTCAGAGAAATTTGACTTCTTTGGTCAACATTAATGTTGAGCAAAGTATGTTTAGTAAATGTCAATTCTCACTTGATTTCTGTATATATTTTGAGAGAAATAATTTTAAAAGCAGTGCTTAAGACATTGGAAAGTAATCTTCTTTTCTGACATGCAGTATACTCTTCCAATATATCTTCATGCACTTAAGGTGAAAACAAAAAGTGGGGGATCTGAGCAGCCTGATCCAGGTGAAGATGCCCCTACTTATTGCAGAGGGGTTGGAGTGAATGGCTTTTAAAGGTCCCTACCAAAGCAAACCAAACACTTCTGGGGTTCTGTGATCTACAGCAATTAGATAATTCTCTGTATTTCACTACAATAATGTCTGTGGTAGGTAGAAGATTTTTCAGATGAACACTGTTTTTCTTTCAAGTCCTCAATTTTGCATAGAGAGCAAGTCTGAGGAGTCTTTGAGGGAGGAATGAATTGGCCATGCAGAATTGCTGTGTTCTTGTACCCAGAGAACATGAGTATTAATATCGTTGCTATTAATATGGAGTGAACAGTGCATAAGGTTTGTATGCTCTCAAATTTATTATGTTTTGGTCAATATTTATATTATTAGCTGAAAAGTATGGTTCGGCCATGAATTTTGTAAGAAAACTTGTTGGATGCTTTTTGAAATAGCAGCTATGTTGGTTTTGTGTTCTAAGCTGGTGTCTGAAACCACTGTGAAGATTAGGAGGTTCAGACATGGTGCACAGCCTTTGACAATTTTTTAAACCAGTTAAGATGGAGACACAAGGATTGTACTACTGGATATTTGGGGGGGGGGTTGTAGCCTTCAGTCCATAGGGGTTTTTTGTATTTCCTTTCTATAGCTTTCTGTGGAAATATAGCTTGTTTGTTTTCAATCTGTCATCAACATATTGAAGATGAAATAATGGCTTTTGTGGTTTGTAATAATGTGTCATTACTATTAATGTCTTCAATATTCATTTAGCTTACTGGTCCTTTTAATGGAATAGGAGTAGAATCTGTTTTTTTTCTTACAGGGGTTTTCTGTTCAACTGTTCTTAAACCAGTATTGGGAAGAAATAAAAAGAAAGAAAAATGTCAGTAGCTGAAGGGAATGTTTTGGGGTTTTTTTAATAATCTGCTCACTTTTCCTTAATCTTTTAATTCTAAGCACAGTTATCATGAAGCATGATCTTAGTAAACATAGCAGGTTCACAGTCTTGCCTTTCTTTCAGGAGTCTGCAGTCTCTGCACTCACTGCGCTCTGTAATGAATATTACATCAATGAAAAAGGAGAAGCTGATCCAGCTCTACAGGGTAATGACTCATGTTTACAGTAGAGGCAGAAAACATTTGGCTGGACTTAACTTGCACTTTGGAGTTATTGGGTAGAATGGGGAGGAGCATCACTAATAGTAAAGGACCTTAAAATACCTCAGGAAAGAATGATAAAACTGAAATACTGGGAAATGTTGTGGGCATCTTGCTTGTTTTAGGCTGGAGGTGGATGCAAGATACCACAAGAATGAAGATGAAGAAAACCAGATTGCTTGCCTACTCCATATGGTAAAATAAAAAGCAAAGAATATGTTTGCATCAAAACCTAAATTTTAGTGAAGTGAGACATTGTCATATCATGTTTTGATAAACTGAGTGCCAGAGGTCATGGCTGACTTGAAGAAGAAGAATTGGATAGGGATCAGAAAAGGAGGACAGCAAGGACACCTGGAGTTCTTGTAAATGCACCTGTGAAACCTCATCTGTTTGGAGTAGGATCAGTAGTACAGGAGGTGTCAGGGGCATATGGACCTGTATCGTATTTATACTGATTTTTGGACCTTTCTTTAAAGTATCAGATTATATCCTGTCTGTCAGAGACAGATTGCTGGATTGTATAGAGCAGGGGTGTCAAACTCACAGCCCATGAGCCCAATCCAGCCCAGCCCCTTGTTTGTCCCCAGTGGCAGTGCTGAGCCCCTGGTCCCTGCGCTCCTGCCCACGCTGGGCACATGTGCGGGGTGTGATGGGCGTTACGCTGCGGGAGCAGGAGAGCAGCAGGAGCCCTGAGTTTGACACCCCTGGTATAGGTGGATATCTGAAGAATAACAACATTTATGCTATTTTATTTTTAAATGACAGTGAAATTAGATATACTTAATAAAATACTGAATTATTTTCCTGTTTTTTTGCCATTACTAAGTACTTCCTAAACCGGTAACAGAGTACCTTATGATATATTTCTGTTACAGCAGTTCCCAGAATGAACCTGATGTTTATCATGTATGTAGTGATATGCAGTCTGTACTCCAGGAGCAGCCTGTCTTGATTTGTAAATCTTCCATATTGCTAAATATCTATTTTTGTCAAAAAAAATTTCCAAAAGAGCCTGTTCCTTCATGCAGGTTGGCACTGTGTGCCTGAGGTTTTGGGGGAGTATGGGAAGATGGGATATGGCAGATTTAAAAGAAAAGCACTTCAGGAAAGGTTTTGTGAAACAGAACTCTGGGCAGGAGGAGACAATGCTGAATCACACAAAGACGACTAAAAATGAGTTGAAATATTAATGGATCACATTTTATTTAAGGATGAAGTTTCAGGCTTCTGTAGAAGTGGACTGGAAATCTCAGCCAGATGTCCCAGTCCAGAGGGAGTGAGGGTGAACTCGAGGGATGTGCAGGAGCTGGTGGCAGCTGTGCTGGTGCCAGTGAGGCTTCCCCCTCATGCCCCGAGTTCTCGCTTGTGCTTGAACGACTCGTGGTGATGTGGCCACGAGGGGCTCTTGGGACATAATTAGAGTCAGATTTGGGGAGATACAGGCAACATTTTTTTATCAGACTTCCTGGCCTGACTTTGAGAATAGAATTGTGACTTGAAAGGCTTTCTGTTCTAAAAGATCTCTGGACAGCTCTATCTGGATTTGATCCTGTACTTCTCTAAAGCCGCTTCTAAACATGGCAACAAAACTGCTCTTACATATGCAAACATCTTTTAAAAGGAAAAAATATGTTTTCATCTCTGTGCCAGTAAAAACTATATTTCCTGACCATTAAAATGCGTGTGTTTGTGGGATTGCAATCCACTGCTCAAAATCCTCCCCCTGACATCTGCCGTGTGCCTGTACGTGTGGCAGCTGCTGTGCAGAGCGCGCTGGGTGCCAGTGCAGGTGCCTTCGCCAGTCAGCAAAACAGGTCTGGACGTGAAGGGAATTAGAAAACAAAATGGTTTTTGTGAAGTTTAACCAATGTTCTGCTGACACTGTGTCAGGTTAAACTGAGGACACAAACCAAAGATCCTTCAGTGATTCACCTTCTGGATCTGTCCCTAAAGGGCTGCAATTTTATTGAATCACTCCTTTTGCCTCTCTTTGTTTTCACCTTTTCTTTGTTTTATTTTTTTTGCATTCCTGTGTTCTGGCTTGATGTTCCAGACAGTTCATAGGCCATGTTGTTTTATGAAGCTGAAGACTCTTAGAAGAATATTACCATTTGCATTACCCTCGATAGCATAATTACTGAGCACTTATAAGTCCAGAGCAGCTCGTTCGCTAGTTATCATGTCTTAATTTTATATCATTTGGCTGAAATATCAATCCTAAACGTACATCAATCGAAGGGAGGGTTGTCAGAGCCTCACTGTCTGAGATCACCTTGCTGTCAGGAAGCATTCAGTCTTCCTCTGGCTTCAGAACTATCTGACGCACCAGTGGTCTGGAAACTTAAATAGTAGATGTGCTTAAACTAAGGTATTTTAACCTGGACAGGGAAGTGGTTCCCTGGTGTGAGGAACTGGCTGAGGCCTGCTGGTGGCGTAGGTGTTTAAAAACCCCTCTGTCCCGAGTGATGACAACCAGTGCAGTTTCTTATGGGAATAATTCCTGCTCTAGCACGTGTTGGTCCTTCATTTAAATCTGAGATGGCAGAAAGCAATGGCACAAACACATGATCTTCCTGAGATCTCTGATTCTTTTTCTTTCCCTTGAGGATTAAAGAGTTTGTATTCAGTAAAGCGGTTCATGACCCCCTGTTCTCCTTTTGGAAGCACACTGTCTGCTGCAGAGGTTGGGTTGGTCACAGAAGTGTTTCTGGAGTACCTTGTGTTCCCCTGCATTTTATAGAAGGTGTAATGTAGGAGCTGAAAAATCTGGTAAAGGAAGCATTGTCAGTAAGACCCTGATAAAGAATTCCACAAAAATACGGAGACAGAGTCCTGACCATTTCCTTTTTCCCCTTTTCCCTTTTTTGCTCTCTTCCCTCCTCTCTTCCCTCCTCTCTTCCCTCCTCTCTTCCCTCCTCTCTTCCCTCCTCTCTTCCCTCCTCTCTTCCCTCCTCTCTTCCCTCCTCTCTTCCCTCCTCTCTTCCCTCCTCTCTTCCCTCCTCTCTTCCCTCCTCTCTTCCCTCCTCTCTTCCCTCCTCTCTTCCCTCCTCTCTTCCCTCCTCTCTTCCCTCCTCTCTTCCCTCCTCTCTTCCCTCCTCTCTTCCCTCCTCTCTTCCCTCCTCTCTTCCCTCCTCTCTTCCCTCCTCTCTTCCCTCCTCTCTTCCCTCCTCTCTTCCCTCCTCTCTTCCCTCCTCTCTTCCCTCCTCTCTTCCCTCCTCTCTTCCCTCCTCTCTTCCCTCCTCTCTTCCCTCCTCTCTTCCCTCCTCTCTTCCCTCCTCTCTTCCCTCCTCTCTTCCCTCCTCTCTTCCCTCCTCTCTTCCCTCCTCTCTTCCCTCCTCTCTTCCCTCCTCTCTTCCCTCCTCTCTTCCCTCCTCTCTTCCCTCCTCTCTTCCCTCCTCTCTTCCCTCCTCTCTTCCTTCCCAGTTCTTTCCCCATATCCCTGTACTTCACTGTTGAGCCTCCCTTTTCCATGCCCAGTTCCCTTTATTCACGTTCCTTTTCTGTGTGCTGCTGTTTGTAGAGCTGTTTTGTCATGTAACGATGCACAGAATCTGAGCACAGCACTCCTGCTTCAAAGCTGTCACTTCTTTTTGAGCCTTTCTCCTGCAAGAAGCCCAGTTTTATTTTTGTCTGTAAAAAGTAACAAGTGATCTCATTGCTTAAGCATGGGGGGTGTGAGTCGGTGTTCAAATCCTGAGTCCAATTAAGACTATTGGGGGGGGGGGGGAGCGAAACTGTCAGATAATTGACCTTCAAAATCCCGAGACCTCTCTTTCCCAGTATGGACTGCTTGTCTGATTATGGAAAATGGTGACCTGTAAATAGAAGAGAGTTTGTTCCCCTGTGCTTACATTCACTTCATGCTTAGACTTATGTTTTGGACTTTTTAAAATTATGACTTGAGAGCTTTGTCTTTTCTCCCTCTGAGTAGGATTGGTCCGTCAAAAAATATGACTTCGTATGTAGACAATAAGAATTGATTCATTTAACAGTGAACATTGAAAATTCATTTTAATTTCTCTGTAAGAAATTAAAGATATTCTGGAATTTAGTTAAATGAATTATAAAATTTCCTAGGTACTCTGTTTGGGGTATCTTTGTTTAATTTTTTGGTTAGTCAAATATGATGGTGATGTGTTCATTCCTTTTCACTCTGCAATTATGTTTTTTTCTAGAAGAGCTGGTGACACAGTATGTTTCAGAACTACAAAACACAGAGGAAATGATTCGTTGTGGCTTTTCACGAGCTCTTGGGGCCCTTCCAAGATTTCTGCTAAAGGGCAGGCTCCAACAGGTGAGAAAATACCATCATTGTAATGAGAAGAGGGCACGCGGTATTCTGAATGAAACCCCTGATTGTAATCAAATAAATAGTAATGATCATAATTAAAGGTCTTTGTGTTTGGACTATAATTTAGGGTAGCTTCAGAAAATCATTGTGAGCTTAGCTTACCATAGATTCTGATAATTAAAGTTAATCCAGTTTTAGTAGTGTTAATGGAAAAGCCAGAGATTGAATTATCCCTTTGCTGTGGAACAATTGTCCAAAGGGAAAAGTGAGGCAAAGGCATGTTGTCAGGTCATGGTGAGAAATCAGGCACTGTAGCCTGCTTGGTTCTCATACATGATTGAGGTCGTTTTAATACAATGTCTAATTTAACATTTATCATAAATAATGCTTTGGATTTAAATATCTCGAATTTTTTTTTTCAGGTTTTAGAAGGTTTGAAAAAAGTCACCTTAATTACCCCTAAAGACGTGAGCTTTGCAGAAGCCAGAAGAGATGCCCTAATAGCAATTGCAAAGTGTGTTTATTATCTTTATTTTTGTCTGATTTTAATTATTTCTCTAGAAGTTTTCTTGTGTTCGTTCTGCTTTCTGTTGTGAGCTTGTATGATTCTGGAAATCAGCTACACTGTGATATACTCATTTTTGATATGGGACTATGTGCATCTCATTATTCAATATGTCTTTGATTCAGAGGATTATCAGACATCTGAGGATGGAGTACAAAGCTGATGGTGTTGGGTGTTTTCAGATCAATTAACTGAATAGCTTGACTATATTTTAATAATTCAGTGACCTTTAGAGCGGAGGGAGAATATTTTTTCCACTTTCTTAATGAGAAGCTTTTGAATTGGTTTAAATAAATTGTATTTTTTCGGTAAACAAATATCTGCTATGTTAAATATTATGTTAATAGTATCATGGTATACATGCTCTTAAACTGTTACAGTGCCAAACCAACCTCTTTCCCATGTTAACCATGCCTTCAGTGCAAAGCAGTTTGTTAATACCCAACTCAGTGCATATTCTGTTAGCTTTTTACTTTTCTTGCTTACTCTTTTAAGGGAAGTTTAGAAAAGGACAGGTGCTTTCAGCGTGTCAGTGTATACACAGAACCAGTCTGCTCATCTGTTGAGTTTTCTGCCTTGCCAGTGTTCTTTTAACCCTAAACACCAATCAGAAATCCTTGGGACAGATATAATGCAGGGGGCTCAGGAATATTCTTCATGCTGTCTGTAGCAGATGTTGTAGGCATTTAGAATACTGTACACCCAGGAAATTTTATTAAACAACAGAACAAGGCCATGATCTTAAATGTTGCTCCGTGCTAGTGTGGGCTCCTCCTCCCATTTTCTCTTTCTGCAGGGTTTGCCAGACAGCTGGTGTGAAGGGAGAAGGGTCCCAGGAAGACTATGTCTGCAGAGGTAACGTTGCTCAGATCTATGCTACGCTGCTCAACGGGGTGACTGACTACACCACCGACAGCCGTGGAGATGTAGGAGGATGGTAAGGTGCCTTCCAAAGGGCTCTGTGCTGTCTGATGTAAAAACAGTGCCTTTTCAAAATCTGTTAGAAATAGATAGCTCCAGGATTTTGGACATCTTGGTATAAGTAGAAATCCGCTGGAGGAAGAGTAGAAGAAAGTGAGAGGAAAGGCTGATGAGAGTTTCCTTGTTCCTTGCCTTGGAAGTTAGGGGACTATTGTCTTTTAAGCTCAGATTCAGTCTTATTCTGGTTTTGTGGATGATATTTGTTTGTTTTAGTGAATATCAAGAACGTAGTTAGTCGTAAAAAGAGTGGAGATGTAAGGCATTACTTCTGTTTCTTTGAAATGATGCCTTCACTCCTCCTCCTCCTGGGTGAACTCTCCTGCTGTCCGTTGGTGTTGTGGGGGATTTGTGCCAGGAGAGGGAGCAGTTGCATAGCGTGTCAGGGACGAGTGTTCAAGTCTAGTGACTCTTAGCTGTGACAGATAAAAACTTTATAAATTGTGCTGTGATATTATTGTCTCTTTTCTAAGTTTAGATTTTCAGTGATTTCAGCTACTAGATTGCAAGAATAATGAAGTCATAAGTCTGTAGGAAAACTATTATTATGAATCTAGTGAATGGGTATGAGGTCAAGTCTATGTCAGTCTTATTTTTGTGATGTTCTTCAGTTTTCACAGTTCCCTTAATATGTAAAGAAGGTACAGTACATAAGATTGCATTTATTTGAATGTTCTGTATTCCTTCAGTACCACTGATCTGAAAAAGCAATGTGAAAATTGATGAACTTTGAGTACTAGACAGCCTTATGTCCTTAATTGGGTTTGTGTTTCATTTCTGAAGAAGCTGTGATTTAGGGTGTAACATCACTTGGTGGTGGAAAGTTCCTGCAACCTTTGGATGTGGTAGACAGAGCAGCAGTGAGGATTTCATGCTATTCACTTCATCCTGTAGAACTGTGCAAGGTACAAGTTACAGGGTGACAAAATCATGTGGAGTATGGATCTTAGAGGTAAAATGAGTATGAAGGAAACACACTGGCTCTCTTGTCAGGGTACTTTTCTGCAGTATTTATGAACATGAGCGTGCCCCATGTGAAATGGTACTTGCTAATAAGTAACATCAGAATTCAGGAATAAATCCGGTGTCTGCAGATTTAAAATATTTGACAGGCTTAGAGTAGTAACATTTAATCCTTCTGTAGAGAAGCCATAAACAAAGTATATGGATGTGATAAACTAATTTTCATAGAATCATAAAATCACTTGGTTGGAAAAGACTTTTGAGATCATTGAGTCCAGTTGTACCTGTTCACTACTAAACCACATCCCTGAGCACCTCATCTACCTGTCTTCTACACCACCAGGGATGGTGACTCCACCACCTCCCTGGGCATCCTCTGCCAGTGCCTGACAACTCTTTTGGTGAAGAAATTTTTCCTGATGTCTAATCTGAACCTCCCCTGGTGCAACTTGAGGACATTTCCTCTTGTCCCATCAGCTGTCACTTGGGAGAAGAGCCCAGCACCCACCTCACCCCAGCCTCCTTTCAGGCAGTTGTAGACAGTGATGAGGCTCCCTCAGCCTCCTCTTCTCCAGGCTAAACAACCCCAGTCCCCTCAGTCTCTCCTCATAGCACTTGTTCTCCAGCCCCTTCCCCAGCCTCGTTCCCTTCTCTGGACGCTCTCCAGCCCCTCAATGTCCTTCTTGTAGTGAGGGGCCCAGAATTGACCCCAGTACTCGAGGGGTGGCCTCACCAGTGCCCTGGTCCTGCTGCCCACGCTGTTTCTGATACAGGCCAAGATGACATTGGCTTTCTTGGCTACCTGTGCCGCTGCTGGCTCATGGTCAGCTGCTGTCAACCAACACCCCCAGCACCTCCACCAGCTCCTTTCATACCCCTGGGGGGATTCCATCCACCTCCATATACTCATGAATGTCTTATTGGTCGAGCAGGTGTCTAACCATTTCCTCTTGGATCATGGGAGCTTTGTTCTGCTCTCCCTCCCTGTCTTCTGTCTCAGGATGCTGAGTACCCAGAGAACATCTTATCTTACTATTAAAGACTGAGGCAAAGAAGCACTAAGTATGTCAGCCTTGTCCTTATCCTTTGTCACTGTTGTTCCCCCTGCTACTGGTAAAGGATGGAGATTCACCTTGGCCCTCCTTTTGATGTTAAAATATTTGTAGAGATTTTTTTCATTATCTTTCATAGAATTGGCCATTGAAATTCCAATTGGGCTTTAGCCCTTCTGATTTTCTCTCTGCTTGATCTCACTTCATCCTTGTAGTCGTCCTGAGATGCCTGCCCCTTCTTCCAAACATCATGTACTTTCCTCTTCTTTCCAAGATCCACCCAGAGCTCTCTGCTCAGCCAAGCTGGTTTTCTTCCCCACCAGTTCATTTTATGGCACATGGGGATGGCCTTCCCTGGCAGCACTGGGATTTCCTTCTTGAGGAATATCCAGCCCTCTTGGGCTCCTTTGCCTTTTAGGACTGTCTCCCAAACAACTTTATCAAGCAGCCTTCTAAACAGTCCAAAGTTTGCTCTCGAAGTCCAGTGTGGCAGTTCTGCTGCCCCCCTCCTTGCTCCTCCTAGAGCTGAGAATTCTATCATCTCATGATTTCTCAGCCCCAGGTGTCCTCCTCACTCACATCTCCCACAACTGCTTCTCTGTTCACAAACAGCAGATCCAGTGGGGCACCTCTAGTCGACTCACACACTCAAGGAACCTCCAAGACTCTTTCCTTTCTGATGTGTTCTACTTCAAGCACGCATCTGATAGACTGAAGTCTCCCACAGGAACAAGGGATAACCATCACGAAACTTCTCCCAGTTGCTTGTAGAAGACCTCATCAGTCTCTTTTCCTGGCTGGACCATCTATAGCAGACTCCCACCACAACATCTGCCTTATTAGTTGTCTGTTAGTTGTTGGAAATTGATTTTGATTAAAATGCTGGGTTTGGCAAAGACTTCTTAATTTTGTTGTCCTAATCCATAATTTTAGTTTGAAGATAAGGAGATATTTATCACTTTTAGCTATGGTTCTATTCATACAGTACCTGCCCTTCTTAACTGTGTGGGTAATGCTGTTTGTATGGTGTGGCAATGGTGTCTTAACGTGTTTGGTGCATCAGTCTGTTTCTCTGATGGTCCATTTTCTTTTTCTGACTAAACACTAAATGTCCCAAGACAAGCTTTGCGTGTCAGTTGTGGTTTCCGAGGCATCTACAAAACTCCAGTCTGAGGGCTGCAGCACAGAGTAGAGTGACTGGGATGGTGTCAGGGTAGTTCGTGGGCTGTCAGATCTAGTGTCTGCCTGCATTGCAGGCAGGAAGGAGGAATGCAATAGTGTTGTTGGTTGGAAAGGTTTCCTCGTTTTCCCAGTTTCCTGTTGAAGCTGTGGTGGATCAGTGCTAAGTGACATGAAGGGCTTTGGTGTTTAGTTCCAATCATATCAAAAAGTAAAGAGTTTGTATGAAATAACTGGTTTAGACATTTTTTGAGTCGCTGTTATCCTCTGAGAAGGAATGCTTTCACCAGTAGTAGATAAACATAAAACATAATTTCCTTTTAATCAGATGGAGCAGTACTCAAATGAAAGGCTATTGTGGCTCTAGCAAAGCTAGCAGAGCTCAGGGGTGACAGTTGCAACCTGTGATGGTGATTGCTGACTTGGGAATGCTACAAGGGAAGAGAATTTGGCTGTACCTGGCAGGGGAGGATGTGCACTGCTGCTTGCTCTTCGTTCTTCTTTCTGTGGCCAAAACAGTCTCAGCTGACTCCCTCCTCCCTGCTGCAAGCGAATCAGTCCATTTGTGGAGCACTGACTGTATTCAGCTCCAGCAGCCATGCATAATGTGCCAATCCCTGTTCAAATCCCATGTAATAACACCTGATGCCAAGTATGCATTGTCTGAGTTTGGAAACTCTTCCTTTAAGCTCATATTTCTGGTTATGTCTGTTTTGGAATTCTGCCCTACTCACTCTTTACTCTAGTGTCATTTTTTATTTGATTAAAAAAGGGGAAAAAAAAGGTTAATTACAATGGCATTCTCCTCTTTAGGGTTGCTTATTAGATAGCTGGAACACGGGCAGATGCTGTAAATCACCTTTGTAATTGACACCAGGAACTGGATTAACTATAACAAACCTTTGTCTTATGTAGGAAGAGAAATGATGACTGTGCTTTTTTGGGGGCACTGTGTATCATGCTGGAGTTTCACTGGCAGCAGTCACAGGGCAGTGTGCACTGCTGGGTGCTCTACAGAGTTGTTATCAGGCACCAAGATCTCATCTCTTCTGGCAGGAGTGGCAGTGGTTATTTATAACTGCTCTGTGTGTGAACAGAAAGAGAAGTGTCGGTTCTGCAGTGCAAAGGCAACGGAATGTGTCTTGTGCTATGGTAGTACTGGGCACTTTTGAATTACTTGTTCCTTTGGGGTTCCTCACTGCAATATTTGTAAACGTGTGGGAAAAGGACACAGGGCAAATAATCCAGAATGCTCTTGTCAACCTGAGTTAGGATTTACGTGTTTGGATTTTTGGGGTTGTATTATGGTACTCAACTTCTGAGCCTTCGGTCCTGATGCTAAATTGTCACAGGACAGGGAAGTAACAACACAGGACAAGAAATCATAGAATCATAGAATTATCTGGGTTGAAGAGACTCCAAGATCATCAAGTCCAACCCTTAATCCAACACTATCATGATTACTAGATCATGGCACTAAGTGCCACAGCCAGTCTTATTTAAAAAACCTCCAGGGATGGTGAATCCACCCCCTCTCTGGGCCATTCCAATGCCTCATTACTCGCTCTGTCAAGAACTTTTTCCTGATCTCCAGCCTAAACCTTCCCTGGCAGAGTCTAAGCTCGTGCCCTCTTGTTCTGTTGCCGGTTGCCTGGGAGAAGAGTCCGACCCCCACCTGCCTACAACCTCCTTTCAGATATTGTAGAGAGTGATGAGGTCACCCCTGAGCCTCCTCTTCTCCAGGCTAAACAACCCCAGAGCCTCCTCTTCTCCAGGCTAAACAACCCCAGCTCCCTCAGCCTCTCTTCATAGGACGTGTGCTCAGGTCCCTTCACCAGTTTTGTTGCTCTTCTCTGGACCCTCTCCAGCCCCTCAATATCTTTCTTGAACTGAGAGACCCAGAACTGAACACAATACTCAAGGTGTGGCCTCACCAACACCGAGTACAGGGGAAGGATCACTTCCCTCGTCCTGCTGGCCACACTATTCCTGATACAGGCCAGGATGCCATTGGTCTTCTTGGCCACCTGGGCACACTGCTGGCTCATGTTTAGCCTCCTGTCAATCAGCACCCCCAGGTCCCTTTCCACCTGACTGCTCTCCAGCCACTCTGTCCCCAGCCTGTAGCGCTGCAGGGGGTTGTTGTGGCCAAAGTGCAGGACTTGGCACTTGGCCTTGTTCAACTTCATCCCATTGGACTCAGCCCATCTCTCCAGCCTATCCAGGTCCCTCTGCAGAGCCCTCTGGCCTTCTGGCAGGTCGACACTCCCTCCCAACTTGGTGTCATCTGCAAAGTTACTTATGATGGACTCAATCCCCTGATCTAAATCAGGTGTGTTTGACAGCTCAGTCTTGGAAGGATGCAAAAGCTAGTGTGGATCAAGAGTGGGTCATTCCAGACTGCGCAAAGGAAGGAGGAGTGCAGCTTTCCCTCTCCTTCCTCAGCCGTCAAAGCAGCAAGGGGGAGGTGGATAGGTCCTCATTCAGAGAGAGGGTGGTGACACAAGACTGACACAGGTGTAGTGAGATCAAATGTAAGAGCAGACATATAGGGCCGGGAGCCAGGAAAGAACAAGTACTGAGCAGTTTGCTTTCAGAAGTAGGCGAGATACTGAAGTAGAGAAGACCTGGCTGAGTATAATGAGGTGTTCAAGTGAACCTGCATGTCTGACAGCTCTCACTTCAGTTCCCCCGTACCTATTGTTTATCCTCTCTATGTCTTGCTTTAAAAACCAAACTCTACAAAGTGGAAATTTTCAATGAAATTGTGAGGAAATTAAATTCTAAACACCCATTCAAATTCAAATATACTTTGAGCAGCAGCTTGTTTAAAGCTTCTTTGGCAATGCCAGCCAAAATCAACTCAAGGAACACGTAAATGGAAGGGAAAGGGAATAATTTCCCTTAGCAAACTGCTGGCTGCCAGATATTTTTGTGGCCTCCCAAATATGAATGTTTTCTCATTCGGCTGCAATATGGGGAGAATTGCCACTGCTCTGGAGGGACCTTTCCTTTGGTGGGTAGTTTTTATTTTTCCTCAAGGGAATCGTGGGAAAGTTTCACCACCTTTGCTTTCCATATGCAAACTTTACATGTCTTCTGACAGGTTGTTTGCTGGGACTTGTCCAATCTGTCTACAGGTATTAAACATGAATATCTAATAGTTAGATACTTCATAAAAAGAGTAGGAAAACATCCTTTGATGAAAGGTGCCAAACTTGTGTTAAATTACTTAGGGAAAAGTGATATAATTTCCCTTTTTCACCATTACAACCAATGTCCCACCCAGCTTTAGATTGTGTACACAACTGTTTTGAGCTTGTTTAGGAAATCCCAAACAGAAGTTTGCTTTTTCACAGTAGGCAAGTACCTTTTCAAGTATTTTGATATATTTATTTTTTAACTTATTACTGAGAAAGGATGACATCACCATGAGTGACTGATGTGGTGGATGTGTTGGTCCTGTTCTTCTGCAGGATCATATCACCAGTTGAGAATCTGCCATGGTGCTGCCCATATCTTAAGAAAGAAATTACTTTTAACAACTCATGTATTGACAAGGCATGTGGTTTAAAACAAGTATATTGGTACTATGTTGAAATATTTTGAAGGCTCAAATCCTTCATCATACAGGTAATATGCACTTCAAGCACAAACTAGTGTTACTTTAGCTAATCTTTTAAAATAAAATAAATTATTATTTAGCCACTGAAGCCATTCTAAATCATGGGGTTTTAATATTGAAAGTATTAACCTTCAAAACTTACAACAGTGCTTAAATGTCTCGTCAAAACATGGGTTGGCCTTCTTAGAAGATGATTTGAAGCAGAAAACGCTCTTGGGATTAAATGCATCTACTTGCACACTAAATATTGCTAATAGTTTAGTAATTTTAACCTTCTTAAATTTTAATCTTCTTAAAATAATGAATAAACCTGATGACATCTGGCTGGAGTAAAAACTGAGCTGGCGAGGCTGGGGGCTTGCCTGGAGCTGGGGTGGCTCTTGTACCTCGAGTGGCAGCGCGGGCTGGGCTGGGGGGTGGCTGTACGGAGCCCTCCTCCTCCAAGAACGTGATGTCCTTGCTTTGAATCTTTTGGCAGTCTCTGTTTAACTCGAGTGCCTGTTCATTTATTAAAAAGGATCCTGCTGTGACTCCTCTGATGTGTCTCTGTTTCAACAGGGTCCGTGAAGCTGCCATGACGAGTTTAATGGAAGTGACGCTTCTGCTGGTTCAGAATGAGGCGGAGTTAATCAACGCCGACATGTACGCTGCTTGGACCAGTTTGGTGTCTTATCTCCTTCCAACTCTGTTCCAGTCCATACAGAAAGCACTGGTTACATATTTGCTCCCAGACCTTGTGGTAGCAGTGTGTCAGGCTTACACCCATGCAGATACTGCACATATTGGACCTGTTGTGCAGCAAGAGTAAGGTGGCAAGTCTGCCAGCATGGTCATTTAAACAGAAAGCAAACTTGCCTGCTTCTCCAAAGCACCACATCATTGATTTGGAATGTGATAAAATGTGGAGAGGACTTTGTATTCACTTCTGTCTTCTTGGCAGAATTATTAGAAATACAGAAAAACTTCTTCTGAATTTTAATTTCATGATATGATGGTCCTAGTAGTACAAACCACAGCTTGAGCTGCAGCAAACTTTCCTACTGGTTCTAAAAAAATGCAGTTGGTTTATGGACAGAGCACGTCCACAGGTTGCTGAATATATACGTGATTTCCTAGGCCTTGTCCTCTGCTGTCTGTGCAGTTTTCTACTTGAAAATGTGCTTTTCTAAAGGTTGCTGTTCTGTTTCTGTCTGAAATGTAGTAGTTCATCCAAACCATAAAGCAAGCACCTTCGTATCTTTTTGGAAGAAAGGTGGTATATAAATATCAAATAAAGTGTGACATTTTTGATTGATCTATGAAAGACAAAGCTCTAAAGATTCTATCACTGTGCTGATGTCTAAAATCACTTATGTATTCATTATAAAGAGTTAGACCAGAATGCTTTCAAAGTTTTTGTATTGTTAGTACAATTTACATTTAAATACACGTTCTACTGATTAAGTGATGTGGTGATTGTTCTCTTCTTTGTAGCTGCAAGCAGATTATGTGCTGGTTGGCCCAACAGTCAGCTGAAAAAATCGATAAATTTCGAGCTCATGCAGGATCTGTGTTCCTTACTCTTTTACATTTTGACCGTCCTCCGGTTCCACACATACCTCATAGAGAAGAGCTGGAGAGGATATTTCCAAGGTAATGTATTGAAAAAGGTATCCTGTACCAGTGGGAAAAAAAAAAGATGCATGCACAATTACACCTCAGACAAGGAACCTGATGTAATTTCTGTGCCCAAATGCCAATCGTGTGTACTGAGGAATATTTTGTGCTCTTTATTGAACTTTCCTTGAAGTGCACAATGAATGTGCATAAACATCTAAAATAGCATGTCTTATAGTATGAGTGCATGTTTTAAACCGTGGTTTCCAAATGAGATAAGTCTTATCTGGTCACGCTGCATGAATCTTTCTCTGGATCAATCCAAATCATTTCTGAATCCATCAGCCAGTTTCGTGGTGGATGGTAGAGATCCTGTCAGTAGTAGACAGTTGGGAGACCATTGGTAAAACAGATCTGCTGGGAGCTGTGTTTTAGGAAATGTCTAGTTTTTAATCTCATTTTCTTGTCATAACGTGACAGCTGAAATTTATTGGCACTTCCTCTTCCTGAATTGTTCTTTCTCCCTGACTGGAAATCACAGATTGATCATAATGATAATTTTTAATGAATTGTATTGTCTTGTTGAAGCTGGTTTTGCAGTATTTTTCTGAGATGAGATTTCTAGTTAAAGTGAGAGCAAATCATTCTTGAGTGGTGGTTGTAATACCTCATTGGCATGAGGAAGAACCAACTTTGTGTCCACTTGCAGTTTGTTCAGCAGAATCTCAGCCTCCTTTAGCCCAGAGTGCTCTCCCTGCTAGGCTGCTGATTGGTGGGGACGGGGGTCAGCCTTTGTGGGGATAAGACTGACTTTGTGCCAGTTGGTAGTGGGAAAGAACTGGGAATGGAACTCAAGAAGGAGATCTTGCTTTCTTAGTGCAGAGAAAAGTGGTGGAGCACTGGAACAGCTCCCCAGGGCAGCAGTCACAACACCCACTCTGCCAGCATTCAGGAAGCATTGGGCCAATGCCCTCAGTCACAGGGTGTGAGTGTTGGGAGTGTCCTGTGCAGGGACAGGAGTTGGACTCGATCATCCTTTTGGGGCCCTTCTGACTCAGCTGATTCTACGATTCTTTGAAAAGCGCAGTGAAAAGGGAACCGTAGTTCAAATCCCTAATCTGAGTCAGAACAAGGTCTAGGAGATTGCTTCACTTGCAGTGGCTGACGTTCTGATTTGTATTTCCCCATATGCTTGAAGAGCAGTGATTAATTTGATTTTTGGGTAATTCAGAGACTTTGATCGCTGTCGTGCTGCTTGAGGATGGGCCATCATCAGAATGTGTGGAGAAGACAGGCGGTGCACACGCACTATTTATTTTTTCCCTTTCCCTAGGTCAGAGAAGGAGACTCTAAACTGGAATGCTGCATCAGAAGCTTTCCCTCGAATCACCCAGCTTTTGGGGTTGCCAGCATACCAGTACCACGTGCTGTTGGGGCTCTCGGTGTCTGTTGGTGGGTTAACAGAGACTACGGTAAGACTCCAGTTGGGTCGGAGGAGGGGTCTCCCTGGCAAGGTTGTTGCCTGGTTCCTCTGTTACAATAGACATTGCAGACAATTATTTCTGTGAGAATTTCAGTTGTAGGAGTTTTAAAAGAAATCAAGTCATACTATAAACCTGGTGGGGTTTTTATTTTTCATGTTTAAAAGTATTTTCTTGAGTTTTTGACCATGTTGGAAACAAGGAGTAAGGAAGGGACGCTTTGTTTCTCATTTCCTGGCCTGGTAGAATCTGAGTGTTCCAGCCTGTTGGCTCAGTCAGCTCTTCACGTTTATTTGCTCACCTTTCCAAGCTGTTAACTGATGGAGAGCTGTTCAGCTTGGTAAAAGTTGTGGCTAAAAGCAGGGTGATTGCTCTTTGTAAATGAGGTGAATCCCTGTTTTCATTTTTAACCTGGTTCTCTCTTTTTTTTTTAATTTGGAAATGATACAGGGTTTGAATTACTGTTTGTAGATGTGTGTTAACAGTCTGTTCAGCTTTTACTTTTGGTAATTTGGTAACTTTCTAAAAAGATAAGATACAAAAACATATATTACAAAAATATCATTCAAATGTCTGACTCCTCTAAGCTTTGCAATCTCTGTTTCATTCTGTCGCTCTCACTATTTGCAGTTGTCTGTTACACTGCCATCAGCTTCCAGACTTTATTATAATTTCAGCTTCTCCTTCTGTCCTTATGCTCCATCTTGTCTTACTGGTTTCAGAATTCTTGGTGTCGTGATAGTTGGCTGCTGGTTTTTTTTTAGTTGGTTGTAGCCAAAGATGAAACACACGTGAAAACAGCTGCTGGGGTAGGGACCACGGCTCGAGATGAGATTCACAACGATGCTCAGAGGAACATCAGAGCAGTAGCACAATGTTCTGGACTGTCAGATCTTTAAACTGCAGTGTCTAAGGCTGTTTCTAATTAAGATTTCTGTGTTTAATTGAAAAAGCTGGTAGAAAAGAGGTAGGTTTTGGGCCAGGCAGTTTTTGTGGAGTGGGAACAGCTCCTGCTGGGTTCTCAGAAGGAAGGAGGAGATCCTTCCAAGCTTGTCCTGCACAGCTCCCACTTCTTGGTCTTACCATGAGCTGTTCAGAATGTGCCCAAGTGATGGGGTTTGCCTGGGACCAGGGGTTCTGCGCTTGCTACCCAGAGATGCCTTTGGGTTTGTGGAGCTGAGGAACTGCTGTCTGTGCAGTGTCATGGCTTTGAGCCATGTTTGAGAATTCTAATGTTTCTAAAATAGCAACTAATTATATAGCAATGACTGTTTGAAAACTTTGAAAATGTATGCTTGTTGTTTTGTGGCAGTAATTATTGGGTAGACAATGTAACTCTTAACAGATTTTTTTTAAATAGCAGACATGCACATGAAATGCAGCTTTTGGTCAAACACAGTTAATTATAGAAGGCTCCACCAAAACCAGAGTTATTCACATGAGTACAAAAAGGGAGAGAATATGTGGAGAAACAGACATTCTGACTGCTAACTGAGGTCAGAGAAAAATTCTTATTCAACGTTTTAATATCTTTTCTTTTTTTTAAGAAAAAGTTCTGGTTGTGCTTGTTTTTGAAAAGCATAAGCAGTTTAGTTCCTCCAGCTCCCTCCCCTTGTCACCATCTGGCAGTGCATTTAAAGAAAACTTTCTCTACTGTTTTCAAAATATGATTTTGAAATGTTAACTTGCTGTGACCCTGCATTTTTCTTTAACGCTAAAGGCTTGTTCCGGTTAAAATATTCTCAAGGGCTTTGGCTTTTGAAAGAAGATGACCTAATTCTTTTTTTGAGCCAGATTGAAGTGCAAGGGAGACTCAAAGTACAGGGTACTTACACTTGGGACTGTACAGTGTGTGGTGGATTACATTTAATATTTAAAGTAGGATATGTAAATCAGAATTGCTGTCTCATAATGACTTGTGTTTCAAACCTTTCTATTGAAGCTGGTGATGCTCCTTACAGAATATCCAGGAACTGATTTAAAACACTAATATAGAATTTTAAGAACTGTTCCTGTTAAATCCACATGAAAAAAGCAGAGTTTTAAAATCTTGGATAAAGGAAAAAGCTTATTCGAATATGTTTTTGCAGTAACCTGTGAGTTCTTGGGGTCTCTCCTTTTCTCCCTCTCACTTAAAAGAAGTTCTCGTACACTGCAAGATAATCCATGTCCCAGTGTTGATTTGTCTTTAAACCATCTTGGGGAATTACTAGGAGAAAGGCTTTATTGTAGTCCAGCAGTCAGTGGCTGGGTTTCCATAGTCAACATTGCTGTGCAGTATATTTAGAAAGAGTGGTTCTTTGGTTTGCTTTTTAAAGAGATTCTCTGAACTGAGCTGTGTGGGGCATTTCAGAAACGTTTTGTTGGTGGCACGGTTGCTGAAAGAATTGCAGCTCAAGCATTTGAAGTAATCTGGAAAGTCAGAAGATGTAATTCCCTTTGGGATTTGGCATTCTGCAAGGTCGCCTTGGCTCCAAGGGCACTTTCACTCTGTAAAAGAATCTTCTAATTATCTGTGTCTGGCCCACGATGAGGCGTATTTCTTACTACGTAAAAAATCCTCTTGGTGCTTGGAGATCAGGATTATACAATAGTGTTCTTTCTCCAGGTCACAAACCCTGTAGTTTCAGGAGATGGGACATAATTTTGATATAATTTCATGATAGCTACACTACATATAAAAATCTGTTAAAGCACAGAATGTCCTTTGTTTGCCCTCCCACCATGAAGAGTGAAAGTTGCATTTTAAAATTATATAGAAATTTTAAGTAAAATCTTTGACACAGCCCTCCCCAAAGAAAAAAATCCCACAACAACCAAAACCAAAGCAACCCCTTTTGGAAATAAAAGGGTTTCTCCCAAGGTAGTGCCAGGATTCCAACACAAACCATTCTGTGATTCTAAAGTGCGAAACCCCCCTCCTGCTGTCTGTCTAACCTGGTCCATAAACCGAGAGTCAGTGTTCCTGAGTGGCTCTAAGTTTTACCCCGAGTTTTCAGTTTACCTCTATTTTCAGTTATATCAGCTTGTTGAATAAACATTACTTCTTGAACTTGTTTACTCTTCAACTTTCAGAACCATAACAATATAATTATTTGAAGTAAAGCTGGGTAAGCATTGTGGTTTGGGGATGTTTTTTTTAAAGAGAAAGATTATAATGAACCTTTAATGTGATCTTTTTTTTCCTACAATGGCAAAGCTTAAAAAAAGGAAAAAAAAACCCTTTCCTTGAAAGAGGTGTAATGACAGTAAAATAGGCACCTTCCTGCCAGGTGTTCAGCGCCGCTGCTGTGGGGAGAGCGTGTTCCCAGGGCAGGAGGAGACGCGGTGCAGTGAGCCATGAGCACGGCCCTGCGTAGTCGCTGTTTCTGTGTGTTTCAGTGGGTTTATTCCGTGGCCCTTCATCCAAGGTTCCTCTGTTGCAGCTCAGATACTCTGCCCAGAGCCTTTTTGACTACATGAAGAAAATCCAAAGTGATGCCAGTGCTATGGAGAGTTTTTGTGAGTCGTTGCTAAAGGTCTTTGAGGACAACCTGCGGAATGACCGGTAATGTCTTTGGTTCACTGTTTTATCTTGCACAGTAGGACTGTTGAAAGTTGGGTGCTTGGCACAGCTTTATTAACGTGCCTGGATGAAGCACCTGTGAGCTGTGAGAATTTGCTGTAGTCCAGCTGTGTGGAACAGCAGTACCAGAGGTAAAATGTATAACAAAGGAGTGATAGGAGAATACTTTGCACTTCCTGTAGTTTAATATTGCACGTGATGTGATAAGCACTGGTTTTTCTATAATGCAATATTGGGGATTGTACTTCTCTGCACACTTTCCAGTGTAGTCCAGCCTGCATTTCATTTAGGCAGTGGTTTGGTGGGGTTTTTTAAGGTAGGTTTCTCTTGTGAAGATTTTTTCTTTAAAAGCAACTCATTCTGCATAGTGAGGTGATTAATCTCTCTAAGACTCACTTATCAAACTTGTGCAAAATAGAAAAGATTCCCTAGGGGAAAAAATCCACAACTGTTGAAAGCATTTTCAGTTTTGTTTTATTTTTATTTTGTCTCTTGTGTCAGCTGTTGCAATAGAAAACATGACCATACTGATCCCAGCTGATACGTTGTGTGTTGGTTCATTTGGTAATTACCTGCAGTGAGAAGGTGGTGTAACATCAAATACACTTTGTGAAACACGTTGTTTATGTACTAGAAAATAAATTAATATTTTCTACTACTGTTAATTGTGTTTTCTGGACCCTGCAAGTTTAAATCAGCTGTGTTGTTAATGAGGCTTTTTCCTTTTGGCTGTTAATGGACTGTCCCCCTCTCAGCCAGCCAGGATGATCTTAGCCAATACACAAAGTTCCTGAGCAACCCTCCTCCGTGTAAAGTAGAGCTCTAATTAAAATATGTGTAGATAGATAGGAAGTTTCTTTCTTTGCTTCTAATTAAAGAAACATACCCCTATATGCCAAGGAGTGTGTTTACATTGTCAAATGGTTTCCTTCCTGCAGGGTGTCTGTACCACTGCTGACGATGCTCGACCAAATGCTGGCAAATGGCTGTTTTGATATATTTACCGTGCAAGAGAAGTAAGTTGCTAGGGGTTTTTTTTGTTTATTTTTCACCATGCAACAGGCTCTTGGATCCCACCCCAACTGCAGCTGAGCATTACTCTAGCTGTGGGCGTGCAGGACTCTAAAGTGTGTGTGTGGATAGGCATGTACTGTCCTAATTTTCCTGGAGTGGAGCGGCTGTGATAAATTCTGGACCAGATAGCCTTGAACAGGTGTTGATAAAGTCTTTGACTCTCACATCAGTGTAGAAGTTGGTTGTTGATTTGTTTTCTAAAGACCCACTGCATTGATGGGATTAGGTTTGTGTGTTTCACCTGGCAGATGTGGGCTGGTGTCAGATCTGCTCAGCTTCTCTGCTTTCCAGCTTCCCTAAGGGCGTGTGTGTTGGGGTGCATTCTGTGTGGGGCTGTGAGCCCTCAGCAATGGTGCTGCCCTGGTGTGGTGCTGCTGAACAGTGTGCCTACAGGCTGTTGCTTCCAGAATCCCCCTGCTTTTGTTCTGTGAATGTCTCTAAAGAACTTAAATGAGATTCTAATGAGAAGATTAAAAAATGCACATCCCAGCTTTTCCACACGGAGTTCAGTCTTCTGGAAAGTGTTTGGTTCAGGAATGGATAAAGACGAATAAGATATTCCAATGTGAAATCATGCTTTTTTGCAGATGTTTCAGAAGAGAATTATTTTAATTCCAGTAATGTTAAAATATGTTCCATGAGCTCTCAGAGGCAGCATCTTGGCACATATTCACATACCTGCAGAACTGTACAACGTGAGTCCTACCAGCATGTGTACTGCATTTGGAATCTGTTGATTCAAGAATTGCTCCCAGCATGTAAATTTGACAAAGTTCTATCACTCTAAAAGTTTTAATTGAGTCTACTCTTGTTTTGACGTGTGTATTTAGATATTTCCTCTTAAATAAAACTTGGCAGTCCCTTTTTGAATGGGAATTTATCATTAGTCAAATACTCACAGATGGAATGAATATTCCTTCTTTGGTTTGGTAATCATGCCAGTGGTCTGGGACTTCCACATAGGCTCCAGGCTTCCCTGCCAGGGATTATAGGTGAAAGTCCCAGGTAGAGCCTGAGTCTCCCTCATCACGGGTCAGTGAACAGAAGGTGTGTGGTAGCATCACTGCATTTGTTGTGTAAGTGCAACTCAAGCTCAGTCCTCTGGTGCCATTGTACTGCTTTGTTAAGAAGGCCTGGAGTAAAATCCGGGGGTGTTGTGGGGGTGGGGTGAAGATTTTGAAGCTGGTCCAAATGTATTTGCTTCCAGTTTGGTGATGAAAAAGAAAAGTAATAATTATACAGCTCAGTGGATCATTCTCGTGACAAAGGAATGAAATATGGCATGAAGTGCAAGAACTCATTGTCACAGGAGTGCTTGGGGAGGCCAGAGCTCCACAACGTTTGAAGATAGATGGAAAAGAGACAGACATCTCAGTTTCCTGCCTGTGGGAGTGTTTTGGTAGCATAGGTACCTTGTGGAGGAGAGGTAATGGTGACTGAGTCACGGTGTGGAGGGCCAGACACGCCTGACATGCTGGGTTCTGCTGTGTGCTCGTGGTCCATGCGTGGGTCAGCAGGATGGGCTTGGTGGGAGAGCCCACAATTGTATTTCGTGCATTGTTTGTATTTTCTCCCTGTGGCAGAGGTCACTGGGGTGCAGTTGGGGGTGGATACGTGCCAGTGCTGGCTCAGAGGGCTGCCCACCTGCCCTTTTGGGTGCCACCTACTGCTGTTAGCATAGAAGAAAAGTGTGACTTGGGTCCTGGCTTCCTGAGCAGGACCATTCACTCCCTTTTGAAGCAGTGTGCAGTAAAAGTCTAGAAATGCAACAAAATAGACATGAAAAGGCTGTGTGTGCATACAGCTTTGAGGTACTTCACACAGAGTGTGTCTGTGAGGAGGAGTGAGGTGCACAGTTTTCTAAAAAACACCAGACAGTCTTGCTGCTGGTGAGCAGATTCCCTTTTGCTTCTGTTCTGCTCTGAACTTCTTGCTTGTCATGGGAAAAATGAAAAACTTTTCAGAGAAGCTGGGAATAAACCAGGAGCTTTCCTTGGGGTGTCTGGCTCCCATTTCATCTCCTTCCCTCATTTCTTACCACAATGAGCTGAGTGAAGTTGGGGCATCTCAGGTTTTAGGGTGTGTGGCATCAAGATTGTGCCTGTGCCAGCTGCTTAACAGTCAGCAGTGACATAGAAGTTTCAGATGGATATTGTGCACTATCCTGGACCTTTCTTCTATAGTAAAACATTAGCAGTCCAGAGCAGGTCATGTCCTACACTGCTGAATTTAAACAGGATTAACAGCTGCTGGCTGAATTAGTTTGACAGGTGAGGAGCTCAGTGCTCCTGTTAAAGGGTGTTGCCAGCTGGTGTCACTCCTGCCCTGCAGAGGTGGAACCACGGTGCATTCCTGCCTCTTGACACCGTGTGGCTCCTGACATCAGAATACACAGCCTGACTTTGCTGTAGTTGTAGCATGTGTGAAGGGCTCTGTGTTAGTGGCTCTTGTGGGCTCTGTGCAGGAGGGTGAGAGGATTGCTGGGTATTTCTCCTCCCTTGTGTTGTGAATGTTCATGGTTAATGTGAGATTCACTTGTCATGCGTGGGGCATCGCTCTGCCAGGGCCCTGCAGAACCTGCCAGCAGGGAAGCAAAGCATGGGGCAGGTACCTGTCCAGAGGGGTCTGACATGAACCAGCTGTGGCACCACCAGGTAATCAAAAGAACATCAGAAGCAGCTTTTCTTTTTTGTGCTTGCCTTAGTCTGAATCTGTAGTATGAAAAGCAAAGCTCAGCTCCTTCCTGCTCCTCTTAAGCTGGCACAAACCTGCACGTCCAGAGTGAGAGGTTCCCCCTCCCTGGAGCTGCAGGAATGGTTTGTGTGGCTGCACAATTAATGGCATTACAGAAGGGTTAAAAATATCCTTCTTGCAGTAAAATTCAGCTTGAGGTATTTCCTCAATCTGTTCTGCTCAGTGCTCACAAATTGTGCCAAAACAAGGAGGGAAGTGGTGGGGGGAAGTGGGGGAACTCGTTTCCTTTGGCAGCAGTGCAGGTGTAGGTGCTCAGCACCTTAGTGAGACTGCAGCATCGTTCACCTGCCATCTGCTCCCTGCCCTGTGCACCCTCCCACCCCAGAGAGGGCCAGAGCTCATTGCTGAAACGGGATCCTTTCTCTCTGCTGGAACAACTTGAAACATCAGGATTTCCTCTCTGTGTACATTGTGAATTTGTGGAGCCTTATTCATAACAACATAGAGAGTGCTCATGGATTAGAGAGACTGATGGAGGTGAAGGGCACCCTGCTTGGAACAGATCTGCCATAAATAACACTGTGTTGGGCTTTTTTAAACTCACCACTGGCTACTCTTGCTGTTAGTAGGACGAGGGACATAGAATAAAAAGGAGAGTGAACTGAAGCCTCTTGCAACACTGCACTGCATCGCTGTTTTCTGGTTGTGGCTGCTGTATTATAGAATCATGTGGTTGGAAGAGACCTCTGAGATCATCAAGTCCAGCTGTCCCTGTCCCCTTACTAAACCATGTCCCTAAGAAACTCATCTGCCTGCCTTTTAAACCCCTCCAGGGATGGCAACTGAGCCACCTCCCTGGGCAGTTTTTCCAATGCCTGAGAACCCTTTCAGTGAAGAAATTTTTCTTGATGTCTAATCTGAACCTCCCCTGGTGCAACTTGAGTTGTAGACAGTGATGAAGTCTCCCTTCCTGTAGCTGCAGGAGTTGTTCTGCTCTCCTGAGTGAACACTCACCAGAGATGCTGAGTCTGCTGAAGCCCAGATAGCTCGCTGGTGCTTGGAAAGTACAGCAAGATGAGTGTAATGCTCAGTGCCATGTGAGCAGAACAGGCTTTGAACAACAATGCAAGATCTAATGCTTTTTGGAGGAATAAAAGTGGTGTTTCTCTTTCTTATCTGTATTTATTGTACATACTCAGAAGTATTTGTTTGTTGTGTGTGTGTGATATTTTTCTGGTGGTCTTAACATGGTGTGTGTCCCCACTGATCTCTGACTAATGCTCTCCACACACCACCTGCTCCCGAGGATTTTTGTGAAGCGATCAGACTGGTTTTGCATAATAAACCATAAAGCACAGAGCACGGCAATGGCTGCTCTGGTTTTCACAGCACCTCAGGTGATGTGAGCTGAACTATTGACACTCCAGGCACATTTAGGAGGAAAAAGCCCACACCTTTTTGCAGTCCCATGTGCACCCGGTGTATGTAACGTAAGGACTTTAGCCTGATCCCTTTTCCCCAGATGCTGACTCTGTTTCTGTTGGCACTCTGCCCACGCAGGAGAAGGAATTTTCTCAATTTCCTTTAAGGAGGCCAAGCTATTTGAGTCATTTGAGATCACACATAGGTTAGGTTTGGTTATTACAAATATGAAATTGGGAAATGACAGAAAGAAAAGTGCATCTGTTTTAAACACAAAATGATGCTCGTAAGGGTGTGTGTGTTCAATTTACTCCAGATGCTCGTGTTCCAGTTGGTCTTTGTACTTCTCTGCAATGTCCACGCTGTTCAGTCAATTTAAATCTCACCTAATTCACTATATTGCTGCTGTTCTGTGCTGAAAGCCAGGCCTGCATTGCAGGTATTGTAATCAGTTGTCTGCACAATGTCTTTGTGTAATTGGGAGTGGGAGAGGGAGACATTTCACACAGGTAAGAAAAACAGTGTCTCTTCCTGAAATGAAGAGGTGCTCTTCCCTCACATACTCAGACAAATCTGTGTCCAGAGAGACACCCACTGGCTCAGACAGATGTCTGTCATTCTCATCACGTCTCCTACATGTGTGCTTTCCGTGCTTGTCATCCTCCTTAAAACGTGGAGTCAGTCCTGGTGTGCCTGCAGGCGGTACCTGACCAGGACCTTGCTCTCACAGCATCCTATGGAGGTATTTTAAGTCAGCCCTCCTCAGTCTTTGGTCCTCAGAGCCACTTTCAGCTCTGACAATCTCTTATGAAGCCTCAATATCAACACTGAAAACCTGCCAATTTTCTTTACTCTTTTAGCGTGGTTGTCTGGTCAATACTGAGACAGCTGCAGACAGTGCTCTTCAGCTTAATGCTTTGTTGTTCAGGTTTTGAACCAGGTCAAGATTTGCCAGTGTATGTTTGTATTTTGTTAAGAATTTTTTTGAAGTCATTCAAAGCCACTAACTCTTGTCTGGAAAACTCCGTATGACAAGGGGCAGTGACACACAAAACATCCTGTCACTCCTCTGTGGTTTCCGAAAGATCGCACCACACAGCTTGTTTGAGTAGTTTTTATCCACAGCTTTGAATTACAGTAGCAGAAAACAAAAGTTAGGATTTCTGCTTTCTACTTTACTTACACAATACAGTGTGGTTTCCAAACCATGCTGTTGAGAACTAATTGTCCTTACTAGACAAATATGAAATAGTTTCTTTCTGTGGCACTTCAGCCTTGAGTGTAGCAAGTAAAAGATTAAATAATTTGTATTGAAATAAAAGCAGTATTCACCTTTCCTTCTCTTTAATAGATCCCAACAATACTGGTGTTTGTATGAGTGTCTGGGAAAGAGCTGTGAGAATCACATTTCCCAGACTGTGGAAAGAGAAAAGAATTTGCTAAATATATTTAAAGATGGCTTCATGACTTGTACACTGAACAGAACTGTAAGCCCTGTGTTTAATTACGTTGTCTGGAATCACTGAAGGAATTCAGGCTGTGAAATGTATTTAAGAACAACATTCATCCCCTTTTATGTAAAGTTTGGTTGCAGACCTTAGGGAATAGCCAAGGCACCACCATGATGCACAGAGGAAATAACTTCTGTTTGGCTGGAGAACATTTAATTCTTGGTATTTCTGATCACACCACACGTTGTTGTAAAGCCATTGTGAGCTGATTATCACGCATCTGCTGAATAGCAGCGTTCATGTAGCTCAAGCCTCAGCACACAGGTAGGAGCAATGTAAATAATTAATTGGGATCTCTTCCCTGTCCTGTAAAAGAGCAAAAGGCCCTGTAATACATCGGCCCCACTCCTCTGCGTCTGTACCAAAGGCCCACCTACAGCAGGGTGTGCGCTCAGCCTTGTCTTTCCTCTCCTTGGAACTTTGGCATCTTTACAATCATTAAATGGGTTTGAAATTCTACTGACATCTATTGCTCATCTCTTTTTTCCTTTCCCATTTCCAGCTATCCTTTTCCAGCGAAGTTATTTACCCTGTGTAAAGAGGAGATAAAAAGATCCAAAGACATCCGGAAGCTTCGCGCCAGTATAGGAGTGTAAGTTGTTGAAATAAAGAAGTCTTTTCTCTGCTGATAAAAAGTGAAGAAGATTTACCTAGAGTACATACCAGCTGTGACAGGTCTGTTTCCTGGGACACGTAAATGACAAATGCACAAACAATACATGTAATATAAAGTTGTGAGAGTTTCATGGACTTCTGGGTGGTTGGGATGAAAACGGGAAGGATCTGATACGATTTATCAACTTCTGAAATGTTGAAATTCTTAATGATGCTGTGAATCATTTGGATTTTGCTTGATGTGGTGCCAATGGCAAATAGATGTAATTAATTGATTAGGTCCTATTTGTGCACTAGAAATAGCTGAAAACACCTGCAAATTATGATCTGGCTTAGGTAAAAGCCCTCAGTTCAGAGAGGAGAGCAGGCAAAACAAAAATGTCAAGCAATGATTTTATTTACTTAATTTCATTGCTTTCTTGGCAATAGTTTAAAGGTGCAAAGCAGCCTAAAATGAGCAGTTGCCCCTTTTTTTGATTTGTCTTTCACTCCTGTGTGCCCAACCTACCCTGTGCTTCTGTTGTCTGTGCGAGGGCCTGTCTCCCATGTGGGTTTCGGCGCGCAGGTTTGGGGCTGCCGGGCGGTAACACCACGCTGGTGCTTGAGATGTGGCCTCTCAGTAACCCGTGAGCACCTCGGGGCTCTTCCCCTCAGTGTTTGTGTTCCCACAGCACTCAGAACTGAGCTTTCTGGGCAAGAGCAAAGCTTCCCCTCCTGCCCTTTTACACGTCTTCCTTCTCACCCTCAGAATGCACCTCTGCAGTTATAACACAGATATCGCACCAGATCTGTTTTTCCCTGTGTTTTCCAGCTTTTGTGGACTGATTCAATTTCAAGGAGACATGAGGGACAAAGTTTTGTTTCAGTTGTTTCTCCTTCTTTGCCATCCGTTTCCTGTAGTAAGTACTAAAGATATTGTATATTATCAGATGTTTTATTGAACGTATTTTACAATTAAAAACTAATTTCAAATGCATTAAAGCACCGTTCTTTTTAACAGATATTAACATCTACAGTAGCTTTTATTTCTCAGCTCTGCTATCTGCAGTGCCACCTGAACCAGGCTACTGGATACTTGCAGCTTGCCTGGCTTCTCCACCTTCTGTCCATAGTGTTTTACATTAGAAGCAATCGAGTTGCCCCAGTAATTTGTTTCTTTTATGCAGCAGCCAGCAGAGCGAAGCTCTGTTACACCGTTTAGTGACTGAAAGCTCTGATCAGATCCATTGCTCTTAGTTTTGCAATATATCTGATAGCAAGGCAGCAGTTCTGCTTCAAGAAAAACACATTTGTTTGTTTTTGTCTGGAGTGATGAGAGCTTGTGCAGTGCAGGAGAGTTCATCAGAAGTTTGTCTTTTTCATATAACAAACAGAAACAGGGCACAAAACCAGAGTTAGTCTTTTTAAGTATGTATAAGAGAAGGCTCAGATGTGAGACCGTATTGTCTTGGTCCTTTAAACTGTTGTTGACCCAGTGAGGTGTTTTGTTCCTTTCGCTGTACAAGACCCAGGAGGTGCACTGGGAGCTGCTGACAGCCAGGCACATCCACCCCTCCCTGGGGCGATCTCGGGCTGCCCCTGGGAAGGCCTGCGGAGGCAGGACCAGCACCACAGCATCTCTGGGTGAAACAAACATTGCCAGAAGGGCTTGCAGGGGTGCATGAAAAGGATGTGAAAACCCCTCTTCAGTACTTTTGAGAGCACGTTGAACAGCCTGCTGTCTGGCCAAGGCAAAGCGATACTGATTATTCTGACATTGATTACTTTTGCCAATTACTTTTTGATAAGGTTAAAATCCTGTAGTACTCAAAAGCCTGATACTTCAGATTTTTGGTCCAACTTGGTCCCCACATTGTTCGCTTTTGCTACACAAGAATCCTTTGCTGGAAAGGCACAATGTAAAAACTGGAGGGAGATAATTTCAATTTCGTGTTCTGTTGGTATTTTACATCACCTTTTGTTTGTACAGATGGGTCAATTTAACTTGGCAGTACTATTCCAGCACTACCCTATAATTTCTTTGCCCTCCTTTGTTTATCAGCAGGCTTTCTTGGAAAAAAAAAATAGAATTTGTTTTTGTTGCAATTTTTCTGTCTTCCATTTCCTATGTTTTTACACATTGTCCTCCAGCGACCGGCCCCAGCAGAGCTCTCTCTGTGCACACGCCCAGCACTACTGGGGAAAAAACACCTGGAAGTTAACTTCTGCTGGACACCAGAGGGTAAAAAGTGAATATTGGTCACAAAATCATCTGGCTCCCAACAGTGTCTTAGAGGGTTTTGCCTCCTCTTACAGTCTCCAGGCTGGCAAACTGATCAGCCACCAAAGGCAGAGCTTAGGGAGACACTTCAAGAGATGAAATCTCCAGTTTGGCCCTTCTCAAATGTTTTAATTCATTCCCTGTGGGGAACAGATCTTAAATCTGAAATCCTGCAAAAGTTTAGTGAAAATAGAGCGAGTGTAGGAGCATGAATTTCCTTGATGTGCAGAAACAAAGTCCCTTCCTGCAGCAAGTCATGATCAGAGGCAAGTACAGGCTGTAATTCTGAGTATTGCGGTGTCCACCATCCAGGAAACCAGTGCCACTGGTAGCACTGGGCTCTTCCCAGCAGGACTCTGGGTACTTTACTAAAGCTTCCTCTGCCTCTTCCCTCAAGATCCGGAAGACAACAGCCAGTCAAGTGTATGAAATGTTGATAACGTACAGTGACGTGGTCGATCCTGCCATTACGGATGAGGTCATGACCATACTCAGCGATACCAACTGGTAAGTGAACTTGTTGCCAGACAGTAACAGGAGCTGACATGATCTTTTATCACTGAAGTTTAAAAACAATCCATGCCTTTGAAAGCTGATGGCAAGGAAGCTGTGTAGATACTGTAGTTTTGGCTACTTTATTGTTTCTGGGCCAAAAAGCATTGATGTTCTAAAGATCTATCTCATGTATTGTCCCATGGGAGTGGTACAAATAAAATCACCAGTAGACAAAGTAAAATATCTGTATTTTTCTAACAACATTAAAAGGGAAGAGGTCTTGGAAATTGTCCATGAAGCAGAGAGTGACTGGTCTGTGCAAACCTGAACTGCACCAAAAGTTTCTTGGCATTGATCAGCACTGACAGGATTTTGTGACAGGAAGGATCTCTGCAAGCTGGAAAACAACAGGATTAGCAGAACAGCTCAAATCTCCCATCAAATGTAACTTCTCAAAACGCAGATACTTTGAGTTGGCACATTTTAGATATTTCCCAAGCAGAACATTGCATAAATTAAACAACCACTTATATATAGCCTAATTTTTTTTCACAGAGTGTTACCTGTATGTCAGCTCCCTCCAGGCACAGGGGGACTGGAGGCTTGTTCTTCATCAGCAAGGTTCACCAGAGCAGCAAAGTGTGTGTGAGGGCAGGGGGAGCTCGTTCTGTCAGCACCTTAGAGGTGTTGGGAGCAGGGAATGCTCACCATGATTTTGGTGCTGGTTTTGTTGCTTCTGTAAATCTTAACATTTGTGCATTAGAGTCACCTGGAAAAGTTTATCAAAGACTGCCTCTATGAGCTATCTGAGGAAATACAGACTTTTAAGATACAAATTAGTTTATTAGTTTTGCTGCCATGTTAAACATTTCTCCTTGTTACTGACAACTCCACGGTCATGGGTCTCGTAGCCCAACGCTGCCTCAAACAGCAGTCAGACTGAATACATGAGATTAGGCAGATATAAAGAATATGTAATTTATTTAGTCATTATATTAAATGCCTTTTTGTCTTCATTGACATTTCATGGAAATTAACCCAGACGTGTTCAAAGAACAAATCTACCTCAGGATTGTGGTTTATATATTCTCCGACTGCTCATTTCCATTATTTAACTTTTATTTGATTTCTATTTTATTTCAGTGCTAGAGCTTAATAACTTTATATGTGGGAAAAGAAAACAAACTTTGTCATTGTAAGGGGTGGGGGGTGTTTGCTGCTATTTTTCTGAATTTTCCAGTACAAAATTAGAATAAAGGTCTCTGATTTGAAGAATTAGCAGTTCTGTTAAAATCATTTGCTTAACTGCACGTTGGTGTTTAGTATTGTGTTTAGTGGGATTCAATGCTCGCTTATAAAACCTGAATTTAAAAGCAGCCTTGCTCCAAAGTTACAGGAAGAATTTGTGACCAGAACCAATTGAGGAGGATGAAATTGCTGCTGTCCAAGGGATGTCCCAATACCAAAACCAGAAGTGGTACACACCAAATTGTTATAATACAGCTCTACCATAAATGGGTCACTGAACCAAAGTAAAATACTTCCCAAGAACCTCTTCAGTCTCTTTGCCCCTTGTCATTTTTAGGGTCTGACTGGCTGCCTGTTTCCATCCTGCCCTGCGGCAGGGCTTGCTCTCAGTCCCCTGTTGCACCGTGTCCATTGCACTAAGATTAACAATGAAGAGCTTCTTTACTCAAAACTTAATTGTTTGATCTTGGTAGGTTTGAACTGTTTACAAAAAAAAGATACGTGAAGTCATTGCTGAATGTCAGAACTTCTCGAGCTCTCTTGGTGCTGAACGACGACAGCAAATTCTGAATTACAATAAGCATTAACATCAGGAAGCCAAATGAGAATTAATATTGGGGGAAGATGATAATTACTGGCCTGTGCATATTTGTTCCTTGTTGGAACTACAGAGAGTTTATCACACAATTGTGTAATTCATAATTTGAATAAATTACTCTGTAAATAATAAGTGTGGTTTGGCAAACAGGAAGGTTTCCAGTATGAAATGTGACAAGTTGTCCAAGGTGTTTAAAAAACCCAACATTCAGGTTATTTCTAACTTGGCCTTTATGCTTTTTCTCTGCAGTTCTCGACTCTGTATGCTAAGAGTTAAGTTTTTAACCCAATCTACAGCTGTTACTTAGAGAAAACCCAAATAAACCTGCCACTCCAACTGGAATGCTGTGAAGAATCCCAGCAGGCTCACGGCATTCCAGTTGGAGTGGCAGATTTTTGCAACATGGAAAAGAATGTTGTCACTATGGATGTTTTGTTGGCATCTGAGGGCTTTGCTGTCACTGACAGTTCTTAAGGCCATTATCTCGTGGCAGTCATGCTATTTCAGAAACACTTTTGAAGCCTCACAAGTTTGAGATCTGGATTTTCTGTTTCAGGAGAAAGCTGCTATAGGTTGTAGAATATTCTCCAATTCCAGTGATGAAATTTCTTTAAATTCTTGATATGAAGTTTTCTAAAGCAAAAAGGAGCTATAAATTAGAGAATAAATTAGTGAGCTTGTAGTCAAAAGGGTTGTGTGAATAAGGGGTATTTTTTTTTCAATAAAAACCCCTAGAAGAATAGTCTTGGACTAGTCTAGTAGTACCTGTCCCTGCTGTATTTGTGGTGCATTTGGCTTAAGTTCATGCAAAAAAGTTACATGACATTTAAAATGTGACACAACAAAAAAATTCTGCAAGTAAAGCTGCATACAGAGTGATGTAATAACAAGATGGAGAGCGCAAGGAGTTGGGTGTATGTGGCCAACTTTGGGTTTTAATTTCTGTATTAACTGGATTGCTTCCTCCTGCAGGGAATCTGAATTGCCAGTGGTCAGGGAGAAACGCAACTGTCTCTGTGATCTCATGGGAGTGCCCAGACCACAGCTGGTATCCAAGGTAGAGTATGGAATTGTGCTCCTGAGGGGTTTTTAAAGGAATATAGCGATGATCAGTTGTTCCACCAAATCTGCTGTGTACTTCTGTGCTACAGGTGCAGCTCCTCACTGGTCCATGAATGTATCTGTGTGCACCAGGAGGTAACTGCACCATGTATGGAACTGCTGAAGAGTGCTGTCTGGAGCCCTTCCAGTCTCATTCCTTGAAAACATTCCAGACTTGTAGTGTGACTTCTTACTCAGACGAAGCAAGGATGCAGTAACACAGTACAGATGTTTCAAACTCTGCGCTTGCTGGGGAAAGAAAAAGGATAAAATCTTCCCAGTCAGTATCAACAACAGAATTTTAATGTGGTTGTGCACTCTGCTGCTTCTGACACTGCCCAGGAGGAGGAATATAATCTAGAAGTCACTACAATCAGAAGAAGACAAAGAATATATCCATATGTAGGTCTTATTCATCTTATTGCGGATCATTTGGCATTGCCCATCTGCTCAGTGTTTCAGAAATACAGACTTTTTGCTTGGTAAGGGTTTCTGTGAGGTCCCCTTCCTCTCTGTCCAGAGATCAGGAGAGCACGTGTTAACATGACAATTTACAAAGTACAATAGCAATTGGAGCAATACAAGACAAGGTGACGCTTGATGAGCCTGAGCTACTTCCACAGCATCCACAGAGTATCATCTATTCCCTAACCTGATTAAGCTTATTTCTTAAACGTAGTGATACATCAATTTATTCTGGACCTTTGTAATTTTTATTGCTCTGCTTCCATAGTTTTAGAAAGTTTTGTCCTTTGTAATTATTTTAGAATTCAGAAACGTCACCCATGCAGTCATCTTTCCTGGGTTATTTTCTAATAAAGGGGATCTTAATTCCCTTCATTTTCTCATTAAAATATTTGAACACCATTAAGTGTATTTGCATGACAAGAATTAGCAAAGCATTCTTTTCTTGCCCTGCACATTTCCATTTCCAGACTGCATTCACCTTTGTCACAGCTGCAGCATCTGTGGCTGAAAGGCACCAGGTCTTTGTCTCCTCCTGAGCACCTAACGGTGACCTCAGCAATGGCATTTGTGCTGGCACGTTGGGATATCGGAGTGTGTAAGCCTTGAGCTCAGCCTTCTTCCTGTGTGAGAGTCTGATAATCCTTTACATCCAGATGCTTCCTAATGGAAACAGATCCTACGATCTGAGTTATCATTGATATAAAATATATGTGCGTGGTATTTTTAAATAGTATTTTTAACACTTTGGTCAGCAAACCCACACTTCAGAAACCTGTGAATCGCCCTCACAGACACCCTGCTGTCCCCACAGCAGTTTTCTCTGCCCATCTTCCTGTTCTTACCGAGACACATCTACACTTTTCTACTTTTAGTAAAATTTTAAGAAACCTGTGACTAACACTTTTGTAATTTTGGAAAACAAGAATCTGAACCTCTCGCCCACAGTAGGCGTTGTTTTTAGAGCAAAAGTTGACATGAGCCTTGCTATTTTCTAGTCAACTAATAGAAATGCTTTGTTTAAAATTAAGATGTTACAAGATGCATTCACTGATCTTAAAAAAACTTATTCCTGCTCCTTAATTATTTGAGACTGAGAGAAGCCTGGCACGTTAGGAGAAAACAGTCTCTGATATAAACAACAGAATAAGAAATTGCCAAGAATCCATACGGGTATTTCAGCTGGAATTGTTACAAATAGGGTCATGTGAAATCTGGAGGGTTTGTGGCTGAATGTGGAACTGCACCTTCTCCTCCTCTCTTACCATAAGCAAATAGTTAGTATAACCTTTAGAAAAAAGCTAGGCTGGCATCAGCCCTGAGAACTGTTGGAGTTCACTCCGAGGGCAACACTTGGTGAAGCTGAAGGGCTTTGCACAGTGGGGCAGAGGGCTCTGCGAGCAGCCAGGCTGTGCTCACACAAGAGTGCAGAGCAGCCCTTAAAGAGCTCACATATCCCAGAAAAGAGGGAAAACAACAGAGGAAGCCAAGTATAACATTGTGAAAAGGTGAATGAAGGTGATTTCATATGAAATCAACACACACCATTCCTTCAAAACTTGTACAAATAGAAGTTGTTAAAAATTAAGATGCTAAAAAGCACCATAAATATTCTGCCTTGGTGAGTCTGTAGTTTCTGCTCTGTGTAGTTCACTCCCTTACAGGACTGGGGGGCTTTTAAATAGTGGTACCTGCTACTTTAAGTGACCTTTTTTTTCTGTCTTTCCCTTGCAGAGCTCAGCCCAGTGAAGCTGCTGGCACTGGCTGCCAGTTTGCAAACTGAACCCCTTGGTTCAGGTGCCATCAGGACTGGAAGAGTTTGTGCCACGGCCCCCTGTGAACTGGATTCTCGGCATGAGCTGCAAAGCACACTGGTTAATAAAATGAGAGGCAGAGATGATGTCTTGAAGTGTTGTGCAGATGTGCTGTGTGATGGCCACAAAGATTCGTTATGTTCTCAGTTTTTAAAGTTGTTATCTGTAACCAGAAGATGCCAGTTTGTTGTCACACGTCTGTCACAGTTAACCTGGTGCCTGATCCTTTCACAGCTCTGACTGGAGCCGTCCAGCCCGTTCTTGCTGGACACACATGGATTGAGAAATCCAATTGGCTGCATCAGTGTCTTAAAAGAATTGTTTTTCACAGTTGAAAATGGCAACACTTAGTGATGATGAAATCTTCATGAACACCCACTATCTCTGTGGATTTGTCTGTCGTTCTAGTGTCGTAGTTGAACAAAAAATCTAGGTTACACTCCAGCTAAAGTCAGAACCGCTCTTGACAGCTCTGATACAACCAATGCAAGCAAGGATTCTGGGGTAACTTCCTTTAAGGAGCTTTATGTTTTCCCCTTGGAGAACACAGAGGTGACTCAGTGCTTCAAGCAGCTGCTGGGAATTTAGACCATTTCTCATGAACACTGAATTGAATGTCTCTAGCATTTGCTTTAGTTAGACTAATGTGAGGGGGAGGACAAATGCACAGGCAACATGATAGTCTAATTACACTGTGTTATTGATGGTCCTAATTAAATCCCACTATGCCAACACTGCAACTAGAACAGAGTGTGTACATATCCACACATCAATGACACTTTGAAAGGTAGGATAAATTCAGGCAGAGGAGCTAAAAACAAGCCACTTCCTCTGGGCTGTACCTGCTGCAAACTGCAGCAATCTGATACCGCAGGTGTTCCTTTCCAAAACCATGGCCTGTCTCACTCCAAGAGTCTTTTTCCTTTTCAAAAAAGGTAGTTATATTATTCAGTACTTCTTAGGTATACTGGACTGGCAGGTGAATTTTAGTGTAGCTCAGTGTTATTTCTTGACTAGCCCACAACAGCACTCAGTTCATACACGCAGAGGTTGTGCTGGCAAATCCTGCTTATCCCGAAAAACCCACGGGAAGACACAGCTTCCCTGTCACTGCCTTACCTTGGCTGTTAGTTGAAGTGATAATAATCCCTCCCTTCCTTCAAATTCAGCATCTTCAGGTTTGTTTCAAATGCTCCTCCTGTCAAATCCTGAGGGAAGACAAAGAGAATGAGATGGACCAGAGAACTTTGGTTTGGGTTTATAACTGGGTTTGATCTATCGGTTCTTTAGCCCACAAAAAAAGTCCCATTTGCAGAACTGAACGTAACTAAACCAAATCTCAGAAATTCCACTCAAAATTAAGTGTACATTGAAATTTAGTGTTTCAACCCAGCAGGGAGGGGCAGGGCAAACCAATCAGACCTGTCTCCTCCAGCCCTCTGCCTTGGTGCATACAGAGATGGCACCGTCTGATCCAGAGCTTCAACAGACCCAATTCAGAATTGAGCTCTGATGTTTATTAACATAGAAGAATAGCTAAAGAATGATTTGAGGAAGGGCTGGGCCCTGGGAGGCCTGAAGCATGAGCTCTCCTTGCCGAAGGTGCCCGATTGCTTACCCGAGTGATCAAGAAGGCCCTGACTGGGGAAGATGATCTGGACTTTTGGGGGGTTTCCCCACCTCTTGAAATGCAGCACCCTTAATGCTTTGAAGGGCTGGGTCCTATTTTACAATTCAGTTAAGATCCAAAACTGTCACTGGGCTGTGTGCAAACTTCCCACTCACATCAACAGGGAATTCTGCTCAGAAATATGGGCCTGGATCCTGACCTCTGGCCTCCACCAATGATTTCATAAAGCCAAGATTACCCAAGTTAGGACATAGGGTATGAAACAGTTGCATTTGGCTTGCTGAAAAAAAACCAATCTGCTCAAAGTAGTTTGTAAAAAGAAATCTAAATGAGCCCAGATGCTGAATGGAGCTGGAGAGCTCCACCCAAAGCTTTCAAACCAGAGCACAAGAGTGAGGTACAGAACAGGGCAAGGGGTTACAATAACTGATCTAAGAGTAGTTTTACTGAAAGCTTTACACAATTGCTCTGGTTTAATTACTGACACAGAAAACATAAAAATAAAATTCCTTTCATCTTAAGCACTTGGAATTCACCAAACCAAGAGGCAATTCCCAATTTCTATGTGTTTTCCTTTTACCTCAGAGCAGGCCCCCGTGCAGCGGCTGCACAGCTCTGGTCAGCTGCAGCCACACCTCTGGCGCTGCAGCCGAAGCCCTTGGTGACGCCATTGTAAAACGCAAACCGAGCGAAGATCACCCGGGACGACCACTCTTTCAGAACTGCTCTGTATGGTAAGAGCAGTGCCAGCACAGATGGAAAAATAAGGAAGCAAACACTGCTTCGAGTCCACGGGCGGCAGAGTCGTGTCCTGCAAACAACCCCTGTGACAAACATAGCTGATTTTCACAATTGCCCTCTTAGAACTGCACGTGAACACGAGAGTTTTGTTTGTATCAAAAGCAAAACAACCATCAGGCCCTAAGACACTCTTCTTCAGCAGGATGGTGATCAACTTGCGCTGGTAAATAACAGAGCTAAATTTGGAAGTCTGAGATGTGTAGGAATTTGTTAACAGCTTCTGAGAGGCTCTGCAGGTCCTTCTGCCTCCAGGAGCCTGGACAGAGCTGGTTGCACTGACAGCGTCTGCACAGAAACATCCACACGGCCCTGGGGGTTTCGTTTGCTGCACAACCTGAAACACAGAGCTGGGGAAAGCTGCTGGTCCTAAACAGCTGGAAAACACAGGCTGTGCGTAACCTCCAAGAGACAGCAGCTGTGTTTTCCCCCCCACATCATGCACAAGGACAGCACCCTTTCTGCAGATGAATTTTACATCTCAAACGCAGTCGTTCACATCAGCCTGGGACTTGAATTTGTGACACCGACACATATTGCACAGCTTGATTTGATAAACCTGGGTGGCAGCAACAGAGAGGTGGCAGCAGCTCTCACAAAAAAACCCATTTTTTATTTGATGCAGTCAGGATTTTACGTGCTTATACTCTCTCCTACTTTTTCCTGTGCTCCCACTTTCAGAAAGCATGGAATAGAATCATTAAGGTTGGAAAAAGCTCATCCAGCCCAACCTCACTGTGCCTGCTAAACCATGTCCCCAGGTACCACGGCCACACTTTGAACCCCTCCAGGGATGGAGGCTCCACCACTTCCCTGGGCTGCCTCTCCCAGGGCTTCACCACTCTGTCAGTAACTGGTGTAACTTGAGGCTGTCACCTCTCATCGCTGGTTACTTTGGAGCAGAGACCAACACCCACCTGACTCCTTTCCAGAATGCAGAGAGCGATGAGGTCTCCCCTCAGCCTCCTCCAGGCCAAACAGCCTCAGGTCCCTCAGCTGTTCCCAGAACCCCTGGGCTCCAGACCCTTCCCCAGCTCCATTCCTTTCTCCAGATGCGCTCCAGCCCCTCAATGTCTTGTACTCAGGAGCCCAAACTGAGGCCAGGATTCAAGGTGCGGCCTCACCAGTGCTGAGCCCAGGGCCACAGTCCCTTCGCTCCTGCTGGCCACTTGGTGGCTGATCCAAGCCAGGATGCTGTTGGCTGCCTTGGCCACTTGGGCCACTGCTGGCTCATGTTCAGTCACTGTTGACCAGCACCCCCAGGGCCTTTTCCTTGAGGCAGATTTCCAGCTGCTCTTCCCCAAGCCCAGAGCTTTGTCTGGATTTGCTGTGTCTCCAGTGCAGGACCCGACACTTGGCCTTGTTGAACCCCATCCCGTTGGCCTCGGCCATCAATCGAACCTGCCCGGATCCCTCTGCAGAGCTTTCTTGCTCTCCAGCAGATCAACAGTCCCTCACATCTTGGTGTCATCTGCAAATCAACATAGGGAGCACTCAAGCCCCTCATTTGAATCATGGATAAAGATACTAAACAGACTTGGCTGCCAGACAGAGCCCTGGGGAATGCTGCTTGTTGGAAGAAGAAATGTTAAAAAAAATAAGAAAAAGGTCACTACAGAAATGCAATTGGGGAGGTTTGGTTTGAACTGTTCAGCCCTGACCTGCACAGAAAGCAGTGCAAACTCCACCCATAAACACAGCAAGGATTCCTCTCAGCATTACACTTGGCCTGCTCAGTATCTACACAGCTGAATGAAAAAGTTCTGTTCTCTGCTCTTCTCAAGCCATTTAAAAGCCATTTATTTCAGTGGTCTGGTCCTTCAGCCACCGAGATTTATCAACTGCTCTGTTTTGGTAGAGAACCACTTTCCATGACAAAACTCCTACTGAAAGCTGTGGCCATTTCAACCCCATTCACACCTTTGCAAGTAGTAAGAGTGGGATCTCATGGATTCCAGAGCCTTCAAAAGACTCCTACCAGTAACAAAATACAGTAATTACAACAATTCCTTATGAGCTGCAAAACCCAGTGGTAGAGGAAGGGAGGGTCCTGCAGACGGATCTGCAGTGGTACCTGGAGAACTGCTGCTTGTTTCCTGAGACCCTCTGATTTTTATTTTTTTTGCTCTCCAATGGGTTTTACACTTCCAGCACTTTGGTGCAGGTATATTTATGGCTTTTATTTCTTTGTTACTCTGTCTGTGGTTTCTCAGGTGATAACAAGGTATTAAGTGTCATTAACAGAAAAAAGTTGATTTCTTTATTATATTTTTTTTTCTAACAACCTGATTCACTGTCTTCATAATATTAAAATAATTATCTGGTATAATGACATGGGTGCTCTGTGAGGTTCCTATTATTAACAGGTGTCAGTATGTTTAACACCTGCAGGAAGCCGAGCTCCATGATGGACTTTCACAGTGTTGTTATACAAGTTCATTATCAATCAGCATTGCTCATCTGCTTGGGCACTGCTTTGTTTCCCCAGTGCTGCTGGAACTCCATCTGCATTGATCTGCATTTACGTCTGCACTGGGGAATTTTGCCATCAGCTCTTGTAACAGCAGTGTTCACAGCCACCCCCAGGGTAACTCAGTCATCAAGCGAGAGGGGTAAGGAGGGAACTCCCCTGCAGTTTCCAGAGCTTTGGCTCCATATGGATGGCTATTGACTTTCTTGAATTCTCCTAAAAAGGGAGCTGCTTCAAAGACAGATTCCAAAAGCAACGTCACAAACTCCCAAACTGTTTCAAACAGATGAAACTGCATTTCCAAAAAAAATAATACTGGTTACTTAAACAATACTATAGTGTTCTGCAGTCAGCACAGAGAGGATGCTCAGTGGCCACAAGTGGAAAATGACACTGAAAAAAGTGAAAAATCACAACTGAAGCCATGGACCAGAGTACTGAGGCAAGATGTTATTTAATGGTCTCATTGTAAGGGCTTCACAAATTACATGTGCTTTAGTGCAGGCTGCACAGATGTTTTGTCCAGGGACTTCCACCCACTCTTATATGCTGTATGAAAACCAAAATTAGTTGTAATATTACTAGCTCATCCAAGAGTTTATCAGCCAACAGTTCATGAGAATGCCCTAAGGCCCTTTCAGTCTGGCTGCTCAGCTCACAGTTACGACCTCAGCGTTTATCACGAAGCCGGGAGTGCCAAGTTAAAAGCAGACGGTACCAGGTGAGATGAGATTCAGCCAATCCATCTCTGAACAGACCTGGTACAGCGTTACAGTGTCACTGTTTGCAGCTACAGGGTTTAGGTACTACTAGAGATTTTGTTAGCAGCGTTTGCATCTAGAAGGTATTTGCTATTTTGCTTTGAAACTTCTGTGTTATACCATGCACTGTGCTCTGCTGTTGTAAATAGAACAGCAAAAGAAGTGCTGGTTACAGCTTCTAGTTATGTTTTCAGGTCAATTAAATTAGTAGAAACGAGAACGTTACCACAGTCAGGCACAGAAGAGGCTTCAGACTTGGCAGAGCCAAACAGAATGGCTTTTACAGTCTGATTTCAAAAAACCAAAGCTTTTGCACAGGAAAGATGAGGAACGAAGGAGGCCGAGGGCTGACTCTGTATCCTCAGTTGTGTCTAACGGTGAGGAGCAGGATAGGAAAATAGATCCAAGCTCCTTTAGAGAAGCTGCAACTTTTATTATTCTTAATACTACTTAATACTGCTGTTTTAAACCCCTGAAGTACTCTGGACAATCAATTTGATAGAAAAAGAAGCCATGCAATTGCATAGTAAATGCCTCTGGGAAGAGCTACTTACAGTAAATAGGAATTTATTTTCATGAGGAGCAAGTGCTGATTTTGCCCAGAAAGCTGAGGCTGAAGGCAGTACTCACCAGCTTCACACAGATGATGAAAGGTGGAGAAGCATCTCTGAAGTGGCATATAGGAATTTTTGGTTTTGGTCTCTCCTGCAGGAAAAAGCAGTAGATTTGAGTAGAGAGGCACCCAGTGTTCCTCGATAGCTTAGGTTTAGGAGCTACTAAACACTAAAAGGGGAAAAAATGTGTTTCTTTAAATGAGGTTACACATTTCACCAGATCTGAATGAAGAACTTTCTGCTGTGGAAAGGAGAGGATCTCCCTCCTCTCCTCCACTGCTTCTTCCTTACCTCCAAGCTTTACTTGTAGCCCTTTCCCAAACAATTCCCTTTGAGCTTTGCAAGGTGCTGCTTTAATAGCTCACCCCATTAAAATCACGTTCTTTCTTTTTTCTGGCAAGTTAATTTTCTGCCACTTCAGGGAACTGCCCCAGCTTCCTGTGCCACCAGAGCAGGCACAACAGTGAGCACAGAGGAGAACATTTCTCTTTCAGTGGGTGCTGTTAAATGTGCTCGTGCCAAACTGGGGTTTCAGCGTGCATCCAGGCACCAGGCTTTTCTGAAGTTTCACAACAGGCTGCAGTGCAATGTTTTTTTACAACTGCTCTGAGAGCGTGGGTGCATCTTAGGAAGACAAATGCATGGGATTGGAAAGAACTACACTGCCAGTATCACTGCCCTGGTCATTAGTGAGTCCCCGGTATTCCGGGTCAAAATCCTGAACTCCAATTGCTTTCATTAGCTCCCCAGTAGAAAATGTGATGTTACAGTTGCTGCAGTCTAATTCCAAGCTGTCTCTGAGGAGGTGCCCTTCTGTCCCTCTCCCCCTCCTGTGGTCCCACTCCCATCAGATGCACCAGGTGCCCCCCCCCCAGGAAATTTGATTCACAGGGGAACTTGCTGGAAAACATTTTATTTCGAAGGTTCCTTCAGCTCAGCCAAGTGCCTCAAGTCATCCTTCAGCCACCAGACTGCCAGATCCATTACAAACAAAGAGTGGGAGCGTGAGGTGGAGGCGGTGGGTGCAGTCTGAGTGCCCCGGGCGGGGCTGGTTGAGTCGTGGTGGCAAAGCACACGGGTGCAGAACTGTGCTGCCAGATCTGATCCAGTGCCCAGGGAAACTAAGAACAGTCCCAGCTGTTGTAGACACTGAATCTGGATGGAACTTTACTCAGTATCTTCAGGCAATTGGTATCATGAAATCACTACTGAGAAGACAACATTAATTTTTCTATATGGTTTCTTTATTGCCATCTAAATATCACGATTCCTTGTCTAAGGAATAAAATGTCACTGCCTACAATTTTACACTCCCAAGGAACATTTTTTTATATATATATCAAAGTCTTATTCAGATGCAGTGTGACTATAATGTGAGAAGGCTACAATTAATCACAAAAGCTTTCTTTCTTTTTAAAAGATATTTGACTTTTATCCATCACGAGTCAAATTCCACTCCAACTTATAAACCTGTCAGTGAAAGCTGTGTTTCACACCATCATCAGAGCAGATATATTTTTGTCTTTCTACACTGATTTCTCTGAGTGTGAGCATCTCTGGTCTCCAATCATGGCCTCTTACCCAAGGGAGTTATTGTACATTGTTTAAAATCAGTGACTTGTTCTTTCATCACATTTCCCAGAACCCTTCCATGTTACTGTAAAGAATGCAAGAGTGCATTGTAACCAACCTCAGATTCTTCATAAGTGTAGAATCCTTTTGTTATTTTCTTCTCATCCACATCACAAAATGCAGTTACCTGGCAAAAGAGAAGCAGAGCATTCAACAGGGATCTCACCTGTAGTGCATCGTGAGTGAACACAGGAACAGGGCAACCAGCCCAGGGCCTCCCATCGAGCTTAAAAATGTATTAAACCCTTCCCAATTCTATCTTCAGGAGATGGGCAAATTCTGACCAGATGACACAAACCTGTCCCTTTCTGCCCACCACGACCCCTCCCTACAGCAGTGCTGCACTGGTGCTTCGGATGCTCTGGTAACATCAGCCTCGGTTCTAGGTCATAACACACCTGGTCTGGGAATTCCTATGGCTTCGGACTTCCTATTTTTCAACTGAAAAGTTTAACAGATTTGGTGTTTAAACATGTGCATTGTGCTTATTCACACTGCAGTTAGGGAAGCATTATTTGCAGCCTTATCTGCCAAATATTTCAGATTGGTTTTATTTGTTTTCCTCACAAATACGCACACATAATAAATGCCTGCAATCCAAAATACACAGCAGCCTCATCTTTGAACCACTGAGTTGCCAGTAACATTTCAGAAGACTTTTTAAAATAAACATATCTACTTTTTCCCCTGATTTCCCTTGGATCCATTCATATTATCCATGTAGAATTCTTGCACTGATGCAGTTAATAGTTAAAGTCTTGCAGAAATCAATTATTCTGGTGAAAGTTCTCCTATCTTTTTAATTGTTGCATTAAAAATTGATTAACAATCCTTACCGCTGAGAAAATGCAAAAAGCCAACCAGCTGTTTGCTAATCTATGAAGTCAGAGAAGGCTGCAGAAGCCTGGCTTGCATTCTGGGCCTACAAATCTTTCTCTCACATTTTCCTCTGGTGATTAAAATAGTTTTCTTTTACCTAAAGTGACCTCACTCTGTTTGTGCAGAGGAGAACACCAACACATGCACTCTGCGTTGCTGCTTCCCTCCTGATGCAGAGCAGCACCTTTAAAGCCTGGGGAAACCTGCAGAGGGATGAGACTGCCTTGCAGATGTCTTCAGGCAATGGTCCCACAGAGCTGCATTCTCTTGTAGCATAAAAGGTATTTCTGAATCAAAAATACTTTGGAGATGTTTCCACTGTCCAATGGAACAGTTTGCTATCCAAATCCTTAAACACCAGAATACGAGTTCTTCCAGTGAACATCAATGGAAAGAGAATACAAACAAAAATATTCAGGTACCACAGATACAGCTGAACACCACCATCCTCCACAGTCAGCACAGAAATCACAGCTGAGAACCTGGAGGGGTGGGCAGGGACAGTTCTGGGAACCACTTGGAGGTAGATGTTTATCCCTGGGCAATAGGTTGCTTGAAAACAAGGCAGTAAAAGAAATAAAGAACAGAAAGAACATTAAGGAAACATCAAATGTTCACTTTGTGGCTGTGCGACCAAAGGAATCACATTACAGGCCAGCAGAGCCAGACTTTTGCTTTGGATGATCCCAACTGCTCCACTGACACTTGTGCCTTTTTCAGACATTATAATGGAAATAGAAATGAGAGTTTGGGGCAGTTCTGGGGAGTTACTGACATTGTACAAGGTCTTTGTGGATGCTGCAGGCTGGGCCAGACAGTAGGAAGCACAAAGCAAATTTAAGCACAGACTAAGAACCAGGATCTGGCTTATGCTTTTTTTTTCTCTTAAACACAAGTTAATGCACTGCACACCCCCCGTTTCCATGATCACTGTAATGCTGTTCTGTAAATCTGGAAGATTTCATTAGCCTAATAATATCCTCTTATGGTGAAGGAGCTTCGTCAGATTTTATTCCCTCATCTTCTATTCACTCGTGGTCTGCTTGATCAGAAAGCAACAAAATGTAATCACAGCAAATTCTGAAGATCTGTTCTAGCAGGAAGGACAGAGGCAAGTTTACATGGGAGAGAGGGAATAATTTAGTAGAGCATAATAGAAATAAAGGACAACCCCTGTCACAAGTGGTCACTTGCACTTCGTCTCTTCTCCCTTCTCATTTTATTAATTGGTCTCATGAAATTTATCTTTAAAGAAGAAAATCTGCACATTCTCTACAAAATTCTATTGGAGCAAATCTTCCCTATTACCCTCTCTCCACACCTCATGCAATCCTTCATCCATTTTTAACTTCTAGTGACCCTCTTGATTCTATTTACAATTCTTTAATTCAAATTCTTTCACAAAGCCTCAGAAGCAGGGTAATACATTTTGGCCATTCATGTCAAACCAAAGTAACTGAAAGCATCACACTGCGTGTTTAAAGAGATACAGTTAGTGACAAATTGAGCAACAGATGCAGAGGCACAAACATCTTCCGTACGCCACTGGCAGAACCACGAGACCAGCACGCAGCTCTCTGTCACAAACCTGAGTGGTTTTAACCATCAGGGTGCTGCTTTTATTCCACCTCTTCAGCATTACGGCCACGACAGAAGCCGTGAGTGCCTTTAAATTCCAAGCATGCATTTCACAGTATCACACAGTATCACAGTATCACAAGGTTGGAAAGGACCTCTGAGATCATCAAGTCCAACCTATAACCCAACACAACACCAACCATCATCTAAACCATGGCACTCAGTGCCTCATCCAGTCTCCCCTTAAACACCTCCAGGGTCGGCGACTCCACCCCCTCCCTGGGCAGCGCATTCCAATGGCCAATCACCCTTTCAGTGAAGAACTTCTTCCTCACATCAAGCCTAAATTTTCCCTGACGAAGCTTGAGTCCATGCCCTCTAGTTCTGTCACTGGTCACCTGAGAGAAGAGACCAACCCCTGACCGACTACAACCTCCTTTTACGGAGTTGTAGAGAGCAATGAGGTCTCCCCTGAGCCTCCTCTTCTTTAGACTAAACAGCCCCAACTCGCTCAGTCGCTCCTCGTAGGGCTTGTGCTCCAGCCCCTTCACCATCTTCGTTGCCCTCCTCTGAACACATTCCAGTATCCTGACATCTTTCCCAAACTGGGGGGCCCAGAACTGTACACAATATTCCAGATGAGGCCTGACCAGTGCCGTGTACAGGGGGACAATAACTTCTCTGGTCCTGCTCACCACACTATTCCTGATGCAGGCCAAAATGCCATTGGCCTTCTTGGCCACCTGGGCACATTGCTGGCTCATGTTGAGCTTCCTGTCAACCAGCACTCCCAGGTCCCTTTCTGCCTCACTACTCTCCAGCCACTCTGTCCCCAGGCTGTAGCTCTGCATGGGATTGTTGTGTCCAAAATGAAGTACCCGACATTTGGACTTATTAAACATCATCCCATTGGAATCAGCCCATCTCTCCAATCTGTCCAGGTCCCTCTGTAGGGCCATCCTACCCTCTAGCAGATCAACCCTTCCTCCCAGCTTGGTATCATCTGCAAACTTGCTGATGATGGACTCAATCCCCTCATCCAGATCATCAATAAAGATATTAAATAGGACCGGACCCAACACCGATCCCTGGGGGACACCACTGGGGACCGGCCGCCAACTGGATGAGACACCGTTCACCACCACTCTCTGGGCTCAGCCATCCAGCCAATTCCTAACCCATTTAAAGAAACTATTCCTTTAAAGACAGCAGCATCTTCCCTCTTTGTATATACTTTAATAGATGACAATGTTGCTCATGAGAATTTTAATACCAGAATCCAACATGCAAAATAAGCTTCTAAACATTCCACACACAACATTCCCCTGTTACACAGATCACACAACTGCCTGTCCACGTAACAGCATGGGAACCAGCTGCAAGGCTCTCATTTCTTGAGGACAGATAACTGCATTAGTTCTGCCAGGAACTTTCCAAGCGTCTGCACTCACACAGCCGGCGCTGCAAAGAGCACATCACAGGGAGATCTCCCTGCCCTACTTCAGCAGGAAGTTTTCACTATAGTCCAAAAATGAAGGCTCTATTTCACTCCGTGTCATTTTAGGATACTTCATAGCTGGATTTAACTGAAGCTTTCAAACTTCATCTCTCTCCTTGTTCTGCTGTCTCTCTTTTAACCCCCTTTCACGTTGACATTCTATCTTTTCACAGTCGAGGTGGGTATAATATTCTTCCCTTTATGTTCCTTTGCTTTTACATGTGCCCCCTTCAGTCTCTCTTACTGCCATCTGGATATTTTAGAGTAGTTAAAATGCTACAAAACTTATACATCTCTTGCTTTTGTGACAAGCTGAAGGGTCAAGGCTGAAATACACAATTTAGAAGAAAGTGAAAAGAAACAAATCGATGATTTTAAATGGTTGTTGAGCTAAGAAAAAGGACATACAAAATAATTTTTTACTGCTTTCAAATTTGCCACTGGCAAACAGAGCTGTCACAGAGCAGCCTCATTCCATGCCACTAATTTGTTGATGCCTCTTTCACCCTTCCCCCTCTTTTTCTCTTCACTATTTGAACACTATTTTCGGCTATCGGAAACGACACCCAATGTTCATGCTGCGGTTCTCCTTTTAGCTGAAGTTTGATGGAGAATAAAAGAGCAGATAAGACAGCTCAGAAACCCTCCAGGCACACATAGCATCCCCAAAAAACATTTGGTTTCCATCTTCAGCTGCAAACGACAGAGAAGATGGCTGTGTTTTAAACAAAAAAGGTCTGTTCGACCTCATCCTTGCAAAAATGTGAATACTGAACCACTGACAACTGCGTGAATCAAGAAGGGGACAGCCAGGAAACAGAACTGCCCTAAGAATACTGACATCCTGCTAATTAATTCATAAAAACCCTACTCATTGATTAATTATTTTCTTGTGTTGCTGTTTAGCAAAAATACTGAGCCATGGATTTTTGCCCAAACTCTTTGGAGACAAAGCATTATTTGAATTTTCAACATACAAATGTCTGAAGGAAGAGAGAACATTACTTAGGTGTCCTTTTCTCTTTTAACACAGCCAGCATTCAAATCCAGAGTGTTTTCCAAACAGACTAAAGTAGTAACTTGTTGGGGAGTGCGACCACACAGAGGCTGCTGCTTCCTGGAATTGCCAACTTTTTGTTTTCTAAGAAACAATTCTGTTCAGCAAGGAACAGATTTATACTTTGGAAACATCCCACAAAACTCTACTTAGGCTAAGAAATACAATTTCTTTCTTTATCAGGTTCTAAAAATATTAGAAGCATTCTTTTCTGAAAAAGATGTTTCTTTACGTGCTTTAGGCTTGATGGGCCAAACAAATTAATACTCGTCCAGAAGATTTAGTAGAGTTTAGGTTTTTTCACAATTACAAAACAACACAAGCCATATGTAATAGGCTTGGTGGGGGTGCAGGAGGGGGTATTATTTATTCTCAGAGTATGTGTCCCAAATTTTACTCAGGTATTTAGTGTCAGTTTAGAAAAGGGCCCTGTGACTCCACGTTCCAACAGAACTCAGTCTCACAATCTAATGAAATTCTGAATCTCCATAAGGGGAGGCACCAACGGTGAAACAGAGCAAAGTTTTCAAGAGTCTTGACTGGGAAAGTATAAAAACAATTGACATTAAATTTAGACAGTTAAATTATACAGCTTAATTGAATTATACAGTTTATTTTGGCAACTCCTCCTGCATTTCAAAGAGTATCAGACTGATTTACACAACTGGACCCTCAGAGAAGAAAGTGGCAATTGTATTGATATACGACATCGTATTTTTTTTAAGAGGCTTTTGGAATTGTATTTTAAAGTTGTCTATTACATATAATTGATGAATTCATATCCCAGGGCCTCCATTTATGAGACATCATTGGATTTTACCAGTAGACTCAAAATGACTCTGAATCCCAAGTGTTCTTATAATTAAGGGAACATCTGAAAGCCTAACGCTTGTTGTAGTCCTTAAAGGGTAAGTCAGAAAAAGTATTTTACTGTTTAAAGGGCTTGAAAAGACAAAGCAACAGCCATTTACAACCTTTATTCATAAAGGATTTTAGAGTCTTTGGCAAAGAGTTGAAGATGGGTCACAAAATCCCCGAAGGATTTTCAAGGAAAAATGTGGAGTTTAACTCACCACCTTTTACTGTTATTAATGCAGAATGAAATGAAAGCTTCCAGGAATTTCCTACTGCAAATTTTATGAATTTATTTCCCGAAGCTCCAGCAGCACAATCCTTTGATCAGCACTTAGAGGAGAAATGAGAGATTTAACTGCTCCTACAGCCATTTGCCAGTGACTTACCAGGAAACAAGGATATCGGTTATGTTCCAGGTCTGACTGAGATGAATAGACTTGGGATCTCACTTATGGAAAAGCCAGGGAGTGGCAATGGCAGTCATAATGTGCCTGAACAACTCCATTAATCACTACAGATAACACTAATTTAATCAGAAATTAGGCCTTTACTCACTTAGGATGATACTATCTGAAACTATTTATCTTCATTGTTTATTGAGAAAACCTCTGAATATTTCAGATAAGCTGTCAGACAGTGGATGCAGATTGATTACTCTCTATGTGGCGTTAAGGATGAGACTGACTGCATTTTAGCAGTACTTTTGTAAAATGAGTCACACTTGGAACCTGCAGCTGCATCTACCATGTGAGCTTGCTAAATCTGTCTGGTATAGTAGCCAGTAATTAATGGGTTAATGCTCGGTGCAATATTTCAATATCAAACTGGAATATGAGCAATTATAACCTTGACAGAAGCAAAACAGTATCATGGCCTGCAACACTGCCAAAGCAAACGTTATATAAAGGTCAGAGTAGCAAGATCCAGTTCATTAGAATCACAGTGCCAGTGCCAGCACACTGGGAATGAAGACTGTTCCTTACCAACGGAGAGGTAAACCTTGCCTCTTTGGCAGAAAAATGGCAAAGACTCCACCAATATTATTTTTCTCTCGCTTTTTGTGCCATCTCAGCAGTGACATCTTCAAATTACCATTGTATTTGTTGAACTGGATGTGAAGTCCTGAATGAGTCACTCTACATATACTCTATTTTTTCCATAACATCTCAGACATCCCTGCTCGCACAGTACTACCAGACACCTCTTTCATTGGAACTTATTTTCTAATTCTCATATTGTAGACAGAAAAGGGCAATTGGTTAGTAAAGTAAGGTTCTGCAAAATACTAATGTAAGAACATTTTCATCAACTCCCAAAACCATGTGCAGAATGCACTGCATGGCCAAGATAGGGCAGTGCATTTAATGGATGGGTTTGTCCCCTTGGAATGAAGTAACTGCTTAGAGATACACAGCATTTAATCTTTCTTCACACAGCTCACCCACTGTCACGTGATGGCAATGAAAGCGGGGTGGCACTGGAGCACCAAATTCAGGTGGCACTGGAGCACCAAATTCAGGTGGCACTGGAGCACCAAATTCAGGTTCAACTCTGAGTATCTCCCACGTCTATTCAGTAATTTTGACTAAAGGTATGCACGTTCCTTCTCCTGTTACACAAGTGGGGTCTAAGGGCAAATACACTCATTGGTTTTATATATGAGGTCTGACATAAAAAACCCAAGACTGACCCCTATAGCTTGGGATTCAAATGCAGGAGGGGAGAGACAAAGAGATGGGTATGGAACATGCTGTGCCCTGGCACAGGGAGACAAGGCTCTGCTCGACCGCCGCGCTCTGTACGAGGGGACACTGTTCAAACAGAGACATCTCTGTACCCTTGGTCAGAAAAAGTCACCGTGCAAGAGTGAACAGCAAGTGAACATCAACTTTCTTGTGAAACTGAAGAAATCAATGACAATTACTGGCTGAGGCTGATGGTGAAGAGACCCCAGAGATCCAGTCAGTGCTCAAAGGGACCTATTTTTTGTCAGCAGAAGATTTGAAAGCAAAACCAACGGAGGTCAACGGCCTTTCAGAAAATGATTTACAGAATTGCTTTGAATGTTGGCAGCATCGTGGGCAGCCATGTGTCAGCTCAGAAGGGAACTGTTGTGAAGGGGATCAGAGTTGATTTTCTTAATTTCTTAAATAAAGTTACAGGCACAGTCTTGGTTTGTTGGGTTTTTTTGTGTTGGACCTTTGTATTTGTCATTTTGTCTTTCCATCCATATTTTTAAGAAAAGAAAATACATTTAGTAATAAAATGAATGTTTGGTGAGTCTTTACAAAAACCAGCCATTTGGCATTAGCCCTAAAGCCCTTACCTAAGAAAAATTCCCTACATAATAGAAAATGCTAAAAAAGTAAGGCATTTAAACTCTCACACGCATCTCTCCTGTGAAATATCTGCCATTTCCAAACATAATAACCTCCACATTTTCAACTGACTGTAAATTAAATCAGTCACATGCAATGGTTTCTACCTGCCTGTTCACTCCACACCCACCCCTGTTTTTAATCAAGCTATTCGAAACAGAGTTCCAGTACAACTACTCCTCGTAACACAAACCAGGCTGATCAGCATCCAACAGGGACCAATTCAGTATCTGCTTAGGAACTGGACAAATATTATGCATGTATGAATAATCCTGGACAGGGTATTTCATATTATACCACCCCAATAAAGAGTCGTCGCACTCACCGCGGTAGAGAGGTTGGTTACACGGTCGCAGGCCACGCACATGAACTGTGTGTCTGATCTGCTACTGTGCTGAGGCACCAGCAGCAGGAATGTGGGTGAATGTGCTGCACTACACACACTGTACCCTCTGGATAACGTAATGCAGCATTTAAAAGAAATAATTCAGTATGCAGACTACTGAGAATTTCCTCAATTTATACCAATCATCAGCATGGGGACCGAATATCTTACGAAAATTTTAATAGAATCATAGAATGACCCGAGTTGGAAGCTACCCAAAAGGATGATCGAGTCCAACTCCTGTCCCTGCACAGGACACTCCCAACACTCACACCCTGTGACTGAGGGCATTGGCCCAATGCTTCCTGAATGCTGGCAGAGTGGGTGTTGTGACTGCTTCCCTGGGGAGCTGTTCCAGGGCTCCACCACCCGCTGGGGGAAGAACCTCCTCCTCATGTCCAATCAACCCCTCCCCTGGCACATCTTCCTGCCATTCCCTCCAGTCCTATCAGAGGTCACAAGAGAGCAGAGCTCAGTCTCTGTTTCCCCTCCCTTCCTTGTGAGAAGGCAGTGAACAGCTCTGAGATCCCCTCTCAGTCTCCTCCAGGTTGAACAGACCAAATGACCTCAGCTGTTCCTCATACAATTTCCCCTCCAGACCCTCCACCAGCCTTGTGGCTTCCTCTGGACACTCTCCAGTATTTTGATGTCCTTTTTATGCTGTGGTTCCCAAAACTGCCCCCAGAGCTTGAGGTGGGGCCACACCACCAATTTTGCCACCTTCTGTTAGAAGATGCCAGGAAGTGTAAGAAAGAGAAGGAAGTGCTTTTGTAGAGATGTTACCCACCCCAATGAGCCCACCTTTTTCCGATTAGCTGGTGACAAGCTTCTGTAGAGCTTCTTGCCTTGCTTGCCAGCATTCCAAATGGTGAACGATGTCCAGAAGCTCAGGATCCTGTCTTCAAGAAACCTGACTCGGTGATTCCAGATGGTTTCCCTGTAGAGTTAGAAAAAGAGTGGGTTTTGACCCCTAAAACTCTTAGCATTATTATGTACCGATATGCATATGCACATACTCATACAAACATAAACCTGACCAAACTGATTCACCTGTAACAGAAGAAAATCAAAATCACACCAAAAGTTTATCCTAGAAATTTCCAAGGGAAATACAAACAGCTGACAGGAAAAAAAGAAATTCTGTGGAAGTTCTCAGACACAAATCATTAGGATAGATCTGAAGCTGTAACTAAACCACTATTATTTCCAAGAACCCTAACAGATGATCACAGGAAGATGAAAAGCTGTAGCTGTGATGATCAAATACAATATCAACAATTCCAACTGCCCACACCTGCGCTCGCCGCATGAACTGCTCTGGAACTCTTCACTTCACACGGGCACATTATCTCCTACATCCAAAAGGACCTGTTCATGTTCCATCTGTCCACGCATCCATTCTCCTTGGTCAATGTGAAGTTGAAATCTCACAAACTCAGTGCTCCAATCAACCCAAATGCTTCAAGGGAAGTCCATTCACCTTGTGGTATTCAACAGGTCCACTTGCAAGGCTCTGACCCAACAGACACCCAGACAGCAACAAATCATCTCTGAACTGCAAAGTCACACACAATAATGGAACTACCGTGTCACACACAGAGGAAAGTGCACACACACATGCTGGGGATTAAGAACAAATTAATTTTAAGGTTCCACAGTATTATTCAGCAGTTCAAGGACACAAACGTGACCATGCCTTTATGTGATGACTTTTATTAGAAATAGCGTTTCTAGAAATGGAGAGCAGTAGAAATTCTTTTTTTTTTGGAAGAAGTGCTGTGCCTCATAACACTCCTTAGAACACATTTTAGACAAAAGCATGCTGCCAGATGTCTGTGTCCAACTGCACATTTGTGTTTGTAGTAAGTTCCACAATATAACTTAAGCCAAGTGGTTGAGGTATCCAACTGTGAGACCAACACTGAATGACGGACCACACCACTTTTGAACCAGTAACACCGGAACACCTCCCCTCTTGGAATTCTGAAGTTCCATTGAGATCTTCAACAAGGTCTCAGAAAGAGAAGATAACATCAAGGAAAGCATTTTGTTCGTGGATCATTCCCTCTAACTGTCAAATTAATTTTGACAACTACAACCATTTTTTCATGTGTCACTTCTAATCAGGTATGCTTTTAAAACAGCAATCCCCACCATATAAGGCAGTATTTAAGACCACGTAATTTACAATCATTGCAAGGAAGCTGCCTGCTGCTAAGGACATCTGTTTGTTGTCCAAGGTCCCTTTGATAATAATTAACTAGGAACCTATCTCATACCCAAGAAACAGTTTTCTAGACACAATAAATGTGTCCTAATCCACCTCTCTTAAACAAGGCACCCAGAGTTGAAAATTACTTTCATAGGCAATTCTGATAAAAACTGAATCGTCTCTTCTGTCTGAGAGCATTTCTTCAAATATTCAAATTGCTTTCTGAAAGCATTTCTCCTTTTCTTCATCATGACAGAACATAACACACTTCATAATAATTATTACAACCTGTTCTATAATTTGTGATATAACTTGTGATCTAAGAAACTAGACACAGAAATTAGTTAAAGCATTAGGAATTTTACCCATTACTTTTCCAGGTCGCAGTTCTGATTATCCATAACCCTGTATTACACCAATTTTGATTCTATTACAAAAATGAGTCTGATCACCAGAGGCTTCTGATGATCTGGCATTACAGCGGCATCGACTTCTCAGAAACATTTTCAGATTTTTCATTTTTGTAATGGATTATCGAAAGTCACAAAGCCAAATCTGTGGTTCCAAATTCTTCTTATGAAGTGTACTCTGAGGTACAAGGATAACACGTGAGGTTATCAAGGGTATCAGGTAACCTCATTTATTCCCAAAAGTTTCTTAGCAAACTTTTCTAATATTTTAATGATACGAATTCCGGGTTTTTATTTTTGTCATTCCTTCACATCCCTGAGTTAGGGTTTGAAAAGCACGAAACCCTCACAGCAGTAAGACACATGGATTCTTGCTGGGTCTATTAGTCAGCTCCAGAGAGCCCGCTTCACTTCATGCCATTTCTGAGCAGAGCCAAAATCCTGCTTAGCACTTCATCATTGCTTGTGGTGCAATAACTTGGAAAGAACTTCACACACGAGTAACCATACCCCAGAAGAACAGTTACTCCATATAAAGTTTCCACACTGTTTTGAAGACTGCACTGTGCACCAGCACTGCAACTCACGGAGAAAGAAACATCTTGGATTTGATTGCAAATCTCTTCTAACGCAATCATGAGCTGCATTCCTGCCGCAAAGCCTCGCCTTCTGCTGGCACCCTTTGACACTTGCCTTTCTCCAGGTCCAGTGTAGCACACTGTATTTCCAGAAGGAAAATTAGAAGGAAAACATATGAACTATTTTTCCAGGATCACTTTACTGGAAAATTTAGAGCTTCTGCTAGCTTCTGAAAGGCAGGATTATTGCTTTACACGTAAATGGAAAGGATTTTGAACAGATTTTACTTTGAAATGTGATTTCAGAAGGCTAACGCTGTAACACATTCTAGAGGTGCTTCAGGATCTGCTCTGTGGACTTGAGTGACAGAGGCAGCTTCTTACCCACTTGAGTTTGCCATTAAGAAAGCCAAGGAAAAAACAGGCAACCTTACCAGGCACAACAAGAATTATCAACTGACTACTGGCTGCAGGGCAAGCACTGGAGTTTGCATCCAGGCACAACGAAAACGTTTCTCTCATTCACAGAAATTCAGTAGGGGTTGCTCCCAGACAGTCTGCGTGTGCTGCCCAGCTGATGGGTGCCCATCTTCCACAGAGTCCCTACAGAGGTAACACTCAATGAGACAAAATATCATTGTGATCACTCACAAAATTCCAGACTGAACCAAATTTACTGACCCAGATTATCTAGGAATGTTACATCAAGAAATGCAAGTGGGCATTTAAGGGAATTACACTCAGAAATAAAACAGGTAAGAAAGTCATTAAACTCCAAATTAATTGTATCACTGTCCAAATATAAGAATATTGTCAGACAGCTGCCTTTAAACACCAATAAATGGCTTTCTTAAATGCATATTTTGTGTTGTGAAAATAAAGCCTTTATACTCAGCACTTGTGATTTGTTTGCTTCCGTCAGAGAGGTATTCTGACGAAAGTGCTTACAGAAAAGAATTTACAATCACATCCCCTCTGCTGCATGCCCTCTTTAAGGAAGATTTTAAGTTATACTGAACATTTTGCAGTCTTCAGTCAATGTTGAAATCTCTTTAACGGTACAAACTGAGATTCTCAGACAAACACAGAGAAGTTGCGACTGAGCTTTGGAGAGACAACCACAGCCAGAATTCTGGGGAACACGAGCTCTGCATGAGCATATCCCACATGTTGGAGCAAAAGGGAGCTTGTGGAGTGTCAGAAGAGAGTTTCAGTTATCCCCTTCAGGTTTCCAGTTCACCTAATTTGCCATATTTTTTGATGTTTCCATAAGAGATAAGTGGGATTCCTGCCTTGGGGGCTCAGGGAGCGCCAGTTTCCCATCCTTTAAGAGCCAGTGCAGGTGCAACAGACAGAAACTGTAGCAACCTGCAAAGTATGATTAAAGAAAATGCCTGAAACTCCCTACAAACCACTACTCAGAGATGATTCGCACAGCTATTTTCATATTTTGCATTATTATATATTCATAGCCACCAGAAAAACCTTGGGGGTATTATCACTCTGCATCATCCCAACGCCAGGCTGCTTTTCCTGCCTGTGCTGGAAGGGGTTAAAGTACACAGGTTCCCGGTAGACTCTGGTATAATTTCCCAGTCTGTATTGAGTTAAGATGTTTCTCCTCAGCCAGAAGGTGGGAAATAAATCCTTCTGATTGTAGAAGGTGGTTCTCACATCCTAACACTCCTCCTTGACCCGAATTATTGAAGTACATTATTTTCCCCACTTCTTTCATTTTCTTGTCATTGCTTAACTTTACAAAAGGTATTAGAAGAATACACATTTTTGTACTTCAAAAATCATTCTCGAGGCTTACACAATTCCTGAGATCTTTGCCACAGCCCCTCAATGCTCATTAGTGATGTAGCCTGGAAGGAAGAAGAGGAGTCAAACTCCTGCAGGAGTGAAATACGGGTATTCATGCGGCGGGTGAGAACGACGGCGACGTGTGCTCCTCAGCCCCAAGTAGTTATTGCCATTCCATCCATCCAAGCAATGCAACAATGGGGCTCTGTTCAAGTGTGTGCTGACCTACTGACTGAGCACAGGAGTCAAGAAACATCTGCTCTCCTCCTATTCTGAAATGAAAGATAATGTGACAATAAAAGCTATATGATTTAATGCCTCAACCTCGCCACACTGTTCAACCGCCTCTCCCCTCCTTCCCCAGCGACGCTACATAAGTGAATCCACAGAGCAAGGACAGATGTCCAAGTACTTGAGAAATGCACAAATGCAAGCCCAATATCCTGAACAGTACTGGAATTTCAGGCATTGACTACCATCCACAGTAATATTATAAATGTATAAACCTGAACTTTTCCTTATACCCTGGTCCCACACGCTGCTCAAGTAACCCCAGATGGGAATAGGAGCTACTCAAGTGAACGGCCTTTTCCAGTAGTTTTGAATTCATGGCAGGATAAAGAGTTCTATACAATAGGTGAATTTCACCTCATAGCTAATCCAGAGATGTAAGAAAAGAGAACATTTTAGTCTCAGTGAGAGCTGAAAGAACGGACTCTTTTAGCTGGACTTGCACGCAGAACGCAAGGTCCTCACAATCCACAGGAAATTCAGAAGCGAATCCCATTTGAACCTTGACCATACTGGGGAATAAACTGATTTTTTTTTTGTCACTGTTGTTCTGTTGAACTTCATGTGAACTTATTAATTGCTGGACTATATCATCCCACTGAGTTATTACATTTACACCGTTAATAGGTTCTATTAATGTCTGAGTTCATCTTCAGGCCATGGTCATTAACTGAGGCATGGTTTGTATTGGGCTTATTTTTCATGAAAGGCTTATTAAGAAAGACAGACTATGCCAGTTACTTTTCAAGAATCTAATGAGGTCATTAGTTTCTATGTTTAATTGAAGTGCCAAATGCAAGCCTGGAAGATAAAAATGCAGTTGACCTCATCTTCATTTCAGTTGTACAGGAATATGTTGAGCTATTTCTCTCTCCCGTGTATTTTTGCCGTAAGTGTTTGCCAGCGACGCAGTCGGCATTCCCGTGCTGAAGAGCAATACGAGCTCTGTGCCTCAGAGCACCTCTGAACAACCAAAGGAGTGGTTTCAGAAAAGTGCCTCTTCTCCTTCACTTAGGTGACACTGGAAGTTTCTAGTGCCTGAAACCAGGTGCTTTCAACAGATGACATTATTTCTGCAGAACAAGTTCTTACGATGCTGTACTCATTCTGAACACACAGCACGTGAAATTACTGTACGCCTGGTAAGCACACTTCACATCTGCATCAAAAGGAATAGCTGAAATCTCAGAGGGAAGTTACAAACCTTATTTTCTGTGTATATTAAATTTCTCTTTACTGAAAGCTTGTAGATTGTTGCAGAGATTGGCTGCCTCCCCAACCACCTGCCTTCGAGAGCAGCGCTACCCAAAGACAAGCACAATGGTTTATTGCTCGTCTTGTTCTAGGCTGACTTTTATCCTGCAATGAGGTACATTGTTTTGTATACAGATCCTTTTCCTCCCCTTTGGTAAGATAAAAATCTATGAGTTTTACAATGTTTTTATTACACACCAAGCTTTCTTGCCACAGTACATCTCACTACAAAGCCAGCTCTGATGCTGTATCAGATCAGTGTAACGTAGCTGAGTAGCACAAATACTCACAGCCCTAGGACACGAGCTGCACTGCCAGATAATGGGATTTAGATCCAAGAGATACACTATATTTTGGATTTGCTGCTGTAAATTCCGGGCTGAACAGAAGTTTCTCAAAACTTTTCTTGCTCACTCACATTTAGCAGGTGTCTACCATAGATTTTAGATGCAGTTTTATTTTATATATTTTATATGTTAACAGTAATATTTAATTAATAATATTAATATTCAATTAATACTTAATAGTGTTTATATTTCTGTGTGCACCTAATGAAATCTAAATATAGACTGTGCTTCATTCAGATTCTGTCACACACCCAAACCATTTAATAACAGAATATGAGGCCTCCAAGGCAAGCGAGAACGCAAATAAGATTTTGTTTCCTGCTTCACAGATAGTTTCATGTTTAGATGTTTGATCCAAAAGGATATTAACCAGAGGAAATGATGGAAAAGCCATTAGGGTTTATAATTATACATACTCAAGAAAAAGAACTAAATGTTGCTTGCCAAGTAGTTTTTTATATATTTTAGGAAGTCTGAAAATGCAAAATCAGGTGGCTTTCCCCTAAATAGTAATGAGAGAGACTCATAGAAACTGAAATCAGCTCATAACCGCCTATGGGCAATTGTTATCTCTGCTGAAAAGAATGAATCAAGCACCTTTGTACTCCCAAGTCCTATTCACCAACTCTATTTTCTAAGGCTGAAACTAGGCATAAACTGCTAAAAAACCCCCATCAACAAGGATCATTTTGATCTCAGGCAAGATATTAGTCTGGTTGTGAGTTATTGCCTCCAAACCCAGGTTCCAAATTTGGAAAATTCAAAGACAACACAAGCCAATGGCAAAAGGCAAAACACCACAGAAAAACTGCTCAAACAAGGCCCACACTGGAGGAAAAGAAAAAAAGGGACTTCTAGAAAAGGTAGAACATGCATTCAGTAAGGTGGGACAACCAAAAGGCAAATTAGGAAAGACCCAAATTAAATTATAAACTTCAGCCTCTGTGATTAATCTCTCTTTGCCGAGCACATACCTCAGTCTTTAGAGACAAGCACTGGCCAACCCTTCACAACTCAGGCAACCAATAGGGGGAGAAGCTGGGAAGCAGACTTATTGCACAAACTCATATAGAAAACGTGCACAAAATATGAAGAGCAGACCCAGCAAAAGCCAAGAGGGAAAGTGTCCAGCCTGACTTCTTCGAATGAGATGAGAAGGGCGCCAATTTGGCCGTGCAAACGCACATCTGAAACAGCTTACGGCATTTCCACAGCTCACGGGATGCTGTAACCCAGGGCACTTGTGCCACACAGCCTCATAGATCTGAATAGGCAACAGCTTGCAGCAAATTCAAAACAAACTCATTTCCAAGAATGTTTTCCCACAGATACAAGCAACAGGCTTCCAAGAGTTCCAGCATCCCATGATGAATAGCTGAAAAGTTTGTAACCCACTGCCAAAATGATTGCACACTAAAAGAGAAAAAGCTCTCACTTTTAAACATCAATAAAAAGGAAAATAATTTACATCATAGTTGTTTGTTAAATCCAAAGAATATCTTCTATTTGCTTGCAATGACTGTATTGGAGCTAAGTTATTGTACATACAAATATATGTATGCATTTATAAAGATCTATACTGACATTAACCATGAGTATGATATTTATGGTAGCATATTACAGTATCTACAGTGATACAATAATATAGTGACTTACTATAGAAATACAATGACATAAAGATATTTAGTTTTACTAGTCACAAGGCCACACAAATCAGACTGACTGAAAAGTGTATTTATATCATTAAGCAATAAGAAAAGAGTTTACTTTATTACCATTGTGATTCTGGTGCAGGACTCCAAAAGGGCAGTAAAACTCACATAATTTTTCATTAATGTCAATGCGTTCAGCTCAGCTTGGAGGACCTCTGATCACGAGAAACACCTCTGATTGAAAGGCAAAATGAGTGTAGAGGAACCAGTATCAACAAGTTAACATTTTCTTTAAGGGCAAACCAGCAGTGCAAAAGCAGCAGGGCAGGAGTTTACAAGGCAGCACCTGAGATAATTACTTCTAAACGTCCTCGGGTATTCGTCAAACAATATTATCTGATTTAGAAAGTTTTGACCATTTAAACTAGGAGAATAATAGATGTAAGTGCAGCACATTATCAGGTGAAAGGTTTAGGTTTTATTCTTTTTTTTTTTCAAAAGGTTTGTTGGTGATACAAGTCTCTGTTTGCTTCTTTAAAATCGAGGCAGTTAATTTTGAAATTAAGCTTCAAAATTTAAAAAAGTGTTTTTTACATTATGGTTCATGTGGCAAAAAAATATAAGAATCAAAACCTCACATATTAAAAATACTAACTGAAACCCCCAGTAAAATGTCATCACTGGGATATATTTTAAACATGGTCCTGCAACTGTGTTCAAAAAGTGTTGAAGAATTTCTCTTTCACTGCTTGCTTTTGCCATTTTCAGTAGATGAGACACAACCATACGGAGTATTCGGAATCTGCTCTTGGGGTAAGAAACTCAGCTTCTGCCAATAACCAGATTCCCAGATCTTGCTTGCCCAGAGCCAGGAGCTACAGAGCCTCAGCTGCAGGGATGATAGATGGAAGTTGAGAAAGCACTCCTGCTGTAATGCAGCCCCGAACTCTTCACTGCTCTTACAGCACCCACTGTGAAATGATTCCAAGAACAGTTACAAAGTCCTCAGCACACTTGCCAAGTGCTAGAGGGCCCCCATTCCATCCCTGTCTCACTGAAATCATCCCCTCTGGTGCACCAGTGGAGTATGGACAACAGCACCCCAAAAAGAGAGTTCAGTTCCTGATTTCAATCCCAGCATTACAGCATGACACTCAAAAGCAAAAAAACCCAAACCTTCCGTCACCAAAAGAGGATTCTGCCAGGTGTCACACCTGCTTTTTAGCCCTTTTTTTAAAAAAGCCCAAAAACCTGAACAATCAAACCCAACTGAGTAATTATCCTGCTGTGGGTGTCCCGAAGGTATTCAGCATTTTCACTGCCAGTCATCCCAGATAAAGACAATTTTAAGTTCCACCAAAAAATGCAACTTACTCTAAGATGGAATGGGTTGCAGCCTGGGGATGGTACCGGTACAGCAGGAGGCACTGGTTCACTCGGAAGACTTCACCACCCTTCTGGATATGTTGGTAAAAGAATAACAAATCTTCTGGAACCCCCTGGAAGAGAAGCCATTACTTCAACACAGGGAGTGACCAGGATTCATAGTTACAGCTGAAGACACATTTTATGTTTCTGGCAAATAAATGAGTTTTAATATAATTTTATTCACATTCTTTCTGTACATCTCCATGAAGTTATATAATGCATCATTAAATAAACATGACAGCAGAAAAGATACAGCTATTAAAAAAGCAAGGAGTGCTGTTTAAAAATTAAATGCAGCTGACCACAAGGACAGAGGTGGAAAAATAAACATCATCTCATTTGGAATCCAGACAAACTGGAGAGCTGGGCAATCACCAACTGAGTGAAGATTAGTAAGAGCAAGTGCCAGGTTCTGTACGTGGGACACAGCAACACTGGATACACGGACAGCCTGGGGTCTGAGAGGCTGGAGAGCAGCCCTGGGGAGAGGGACCTGGGGGTTCTGGCTGATGGCAAGTTGGACATGAGCCAACAGTGCCCTGGCAGCCAAGAGGGGCAGCCATGTCCTAAGGGGCATCCAGCATGGCATCGCCAGCCGGGAGAGGGAGGGGATTGTCCCGATCTGCTCTGCACTGGGGAGGCCCCACCTCGAGCACTGGGGGCAGTTTTTTGAACCACAGTATGAAAAAAGATCTAAAGCTACTGGAGAACGCCCAGAGGAGGACACGGAGTTGGTGAAGGGTCTGGAGGAGAAGCCGTGTGAGGAGAGGCAGAAGACACTTGGTCTGTTCAGCCTGGAGAAGAGGAGATTGAGGGGAGACCTCATCACTGTCTACAGCTTCCTCACACAGGGAAGAGGAGGAGCAGGAGCTGAGCTCTTCTCTCTGGTGACCAATGATAGGACCCGAGGGAATGGCAGGAAGATGTGCCAGGGGAGGGTTAGGTTGGACATTAGGGAAAGGTTCTTCCCCCAGAGGGTGGTGGAGCACTGGAACAGCTCCCCAGGGAAACAGTCACAGCCTGACAATATTCCAGAACCACTTGGCCAAGGCCCTCAGTCACACGGTGTGAGTGTTGGGAGCGTCCTGTGCAGGGACAGGAGTTGGACTCAATGATCCTGGTGAGTCCCTTCCAACTCAGGACGTTCTACGATTCTATGATTCATTTTGACAGGGATATAAAGCCAGGTACAGGTTAGTCCCAAAAGAGAGAAAACCAGCTTTGGGACGGTTCATGAAGCTTAAAGTGCCAAGGAACCAAATAATTACTGAAAGGGATCAGGAACTTTGAGGAGTGTTTTTTTGTTCTAGAATTATCACTCTGTTTTGGCTGCCATACAAATACATACACAGCTCTCTACTTCGGAAAGGTGAATCAGGCCCCATAATAAGAGACCTTAATAAAAACTTTAATAAAAGCAATGTCTGAAAAGAAATATTTTTTCCTTGCATCCTATTTCCATGTACATTCTTCCTAACAGGACTGCAAGTGGTACTGCTGAAACACTGCAGGAAAAAAAAAACTCCTAGGGCTGTGGATCTATCGGGCTCTGGGAAATCTTAGAGATTCCATGATCCTATGCAATACTTCTGACCCAAAAATCAGAAAATCTTCACGCCAGGGATCCAGTGTCATAAGTGCAATCTTCTGGCACACAGAGCTCAATTACACATCACAGCACACAAAAGCACAGAGCCACATTTTCAGTCCTCTCCTGAAAGTGAAAAAGTAGCAACTTCTTGAAACATGGCCAGAACATTTAATTTTAACATGTTTAAATACAGATTTTTCTTTCCTTCAACCCAGTATTTTAAAAGTCCCATGACTTTACCAGGCTAAAACTCTGGTAAGTAAAACCAGGTGGTCCAAATAAAATATTTAAGTGTAACATCATTAAAAAGCAACACAATAACATGACAAAGTTGTGAAGGAAAGGTAGAAGATGGCAAAGATATTCCATTTCAATACAGAAAAACAATAAGAGTACAACTTAAAAAAACCCAACTTTTTTTTCCCCATCACAACTTCCAAGTTTCTTCCATAATTAAGAAAAGGAGATTCTCTAATTAAAGTGCTGAACACAAAATCCCTCTGTAGTTTCTTCTGGCCTGCCAGTGTGTTCTTGCTTCAGCTAAAGTAGAATCAGTTTGCAACATTTCGGCTCAGTCTTGTTTGAGTAACTGCATTTTCTCAGAGTTAACAGCACGTTTCAGACAGGATTTCTCTCTAGCAATGATAACGCGGGGCTCTGGGATGCAGAAAGACCATCACTTACACCTATTCCTTTAGGAACCAAGGCCATCCTGGAGCTGGTGGAACCATGAAGGAAAGGGGTGGAAAAGGGTTGCACCTGCAGGGAGGGTTGAACAGGACAGGTGACTCCAAACTGACCAACAGAGGATTCCATCCCATATATGTCACACTCTGGATAAAACTGAGGGATCACAAGGGTCACTCTCGCTTCTTTGATGGTCGACATCCAACATCGACCTCCTCTGTCTTTTTGCCTCTGATCCAGGATCCGTTTGTTCCTGAATCCAGCTCCCTCCTGCCACTGAGTCCAGCCTTGGACCTTTCCCACGTGCCTGCTCTGCAGCACCTGTAGTGACTGGGGAGGGGCAATTTCGTATATTTGTATATATTTTATATTATAATTGTTGTTGTTGTTTCATTAAAGCTGGTTTAGTTTTCATTTCCATTTCATTTCCAACCCACAAGTCTCTCTTTCCCCTTTCCCCGGGCTGGGGGATTGGGATCAAACCCACTCGTGTTCAGCTGCTGATCACGCCAGGCTGGGGCTGAACAGTTCCACGAACAACCCAGTTCAGTGATGGATTTCCATACCCACCAGACTGAGCAACTGAGGGGGTGGAGGGGAAGAGAAACAAGACAAAACCCCCTTGAACTCTGGAAAACAAATCCAAACCAGCCAATTGAACACAGGCACCTGGGGAGAAACTAGAACCAAACCCAGCTTTGCACTTTTAGCTCCAGACATCACTCCATCACAGACTGATTTCAGACACCTAATTAGGCCACGCTCCCAGATTCTGAATGAAATGGACTCTGATCTGACTGCTTGCTAAGGGCAGCTCCTCTGTAGCTGCTGTTTGTATTTGTCAAAATTTGTCTGCACTCTAGTTGAAGAGCTGTGATACAGAAGGAAGCTCGCAGAGAGCTTCATTCAGTTTATGCTTCACAGGAACCTTCTTTGAAAGCCACGAGAGAAACCTTGGGGAAGCTGGAGCAGCAGCCAGCAACCACAGGCATCAAGAATACTCAAATTCTTTCTATTTATCTTGTAACCCTTTCTATTTTTTTTCCTGTTCTGGACTTTAATGAAAATACTGCAAGTCAGCAGCAACATTTAAACCCTTTTCTCTTTTCCTGTCACACACTGTGCCAGGCAGGACCAAACCAGGCAGCACCAATCAGCTTCCTGCAGCGGTCACATTTTAATTCTGATATATGGTTACACCACATACATGTCTGCAATTCATTTTCTTTTGGATAAGCACACACTTACATTATTCAGGATAACTGTCAATATGTATATTAAAAAAGAGAGTAACTGCAGAAGTAAAAGGATCTTTCAAGGTGCTGTTTGGTTCTGAGTGCTCTTTGAGTTTACGTTACCTGGCAGGAACACTTTGGAATCAAGAGTCCTCACCCCTGGAATGAGCAGGTGCCTGGTGCTGCTCTGCAGTGGCTCTCACATTGCAAAGGAGCAGCACTTCTCAGGGAAGGAAAGATGTTGACTGTGTTACAGATCCTGCAGGAATGGGAATTCCTACGGCTCTTGAGCGTGTAAGCCTGTTGCAATACAAGAGTTTCTTCCCAATTGAGACATTTTATTGGATCCAGATGGGATTTTAAACACCAGGAATCTTCGTCAAATAACACGACTTTCAAAGAAAAAGCTGTTTAAACCCTAAAGGGATATATTAATGTATTTTTGGAAAATTAATATCCATACCTAAAAGTATCAATTAACAACCCAGCTTTTTAGCAATAGGCTACCATATAAATGCTTTCAGCATTAATAAACACAATTGATTGCACAGTTCACATGTTACTGGACTATATACAGAATTTTCCACATTACAGGCAAAGCCCAACCCACCCCACTCTGCTGCACTAACGGATAAACTCCTTGGCCTGCCTCCCTCAAGGCTGTGCTCCTCAGCTCGTTGTTTCAGCTGCCAGGGAAATCCCAGCCTGCCACCACTCTGCTCTTGCCAGCACACACCAGCCACCTGCACAGCCATCGTTCCCTTTAACACATCACTGCTACACAGGTGAAGGGTTTGTGTCTGCCCACAGGGCAGGTATCACCTGGCTGGTTGTACAAGTCAGGGGACTGAATCGACATACACAGTGGGATGTCAAGCAGAATTAAAGTAATTCCTTCATCAGGGACAAGACCAAATACTCCACGACTCTTCTCTTCTCACCTCCTCATTGCTGGCTGTTCCTCACTCCTAGCAGATGACTCTGCATCTCAGTGCCCACTGCAGTGGCCTCAGCACACCTGTTTGGCAAGGAGGTGGCACCACCTGCCCTTACAACAGCAATTCTGGCTACCATTTTTGCAGCTCCACCGTCAGTAATGGGGAGGAGCATCAGTAGGGATGAAGGTACCAACCAGCAGGTTCTGGAGGAAAAATTTAAGGAAAGATTGTCCCTTGGTGCAGCGCTGTACCCAGTAACACCTGGTGAGAGATTGTGTTGCAGCCCTGGGATGACCAACAGTCACCTCTGCAGAACTTCAGGCTGACACAAGTCTTCTCTTCCGTCACTTGGACGAAACTTACAGGAGGCTCTGCAGGCACAAACACAATATAAGAGTTGCCTTTTATTGTTAACCTAATAAAGGAGATCGTTTCTGCCACTGCTTCACTCTCTCCCAACTTCCCTATTCATCTCCTTTCTCTCCATTAAAGAGGGCAGATTTAGGTGAGATCTTGACTAATTTGTTACTGTGAGAGTGGGGAGGCATGGCACAGGTTGCCCAGAGAAGTCTTGCCTGTCCCATCTCTGAAGGTGTTCAATACGAGGTTGGACAGGGCTTGGAGCACCCTGATTCCATACAAACCTGTTTCTTATAGGACTTTGGAAAGAGTTTGTTTCATTGCCATGTTTTAAACTCATACTGCACATTTTAGAACAGACATTAAAAAGAAAAATGTCTCAATATTATGCTAGATGCACAAAAATCAGATAAAATGGTGTATATTACCATACCCAGGATTAAACAGGAAAAAAAATCTGATCTTGGAATCATTTAGCAACAAAAAAGTGATGTTGGGTAAAAAAATCAAAGCACTTTTTTTTGTTTTAAAATACTTGTGCCCACAGCTGCCCAAAAGCATCTCCTCAAAGTCCTGAGCTAAATCCTGACTTCAGGTAAATAACACATACAGAAGAGCTGGTGGCCTGCAGGTGTACACAAAGGACACTCTCTCTTAAAGGAAGTGCTCCAATCCCAGAATGTTGTTCTGAAAGGCATGAAACTCTCTCACTGAGCAAGAAATGCTGTTCAAAGTGTGCTGCTAATGGGGAACAGCCACTGAGCTGCTGGAAGCTAAAATCTAATAAGAAATTCGAGTTCTCCAATTAAAATGCAAAGATGAAAAAAATTAGCAAGTAAAGTAACTTATCAGTAATCATCCATCCTTCGGTTTTGCCAAAGACATGTTTTGTATTAAACACCAATTGTATTTTTCTTTTGTAAGGAAATTACTTATTTTAAGTATAAATTTCTGTTAATTGAAAATATTCCTTGCTTTAACTTCCTTTAGGATAGTCACCAGAGCAAGCAGACCAAGCACAAGTTAACTCCATATTCAATGGCTATTAATAGCTTGCCCTTGGGATTACCCAAGATATTTTTAAGTCTCGTTTTCTGCAACTCTGTCACTCCAGTTTTTGGCTCCCATCCAAATTATGTCTTTACAACTTTCTGCCCTGATTATACCACCTGACCCCGTAACATTCACTTCACTGTTTGGGAAATAACACATTAGAAGATTGGTTTTGCCCAAATGTCTTGGCACAGAGAAATTCAGTAAACAAAGGTGATGGGGAAGCCGAATGGAAGTGAGGCAGTAAATTCTAAATGGCATTTAATAATGGACTAGGAATAAATGCCATAGCCATGAGGTATGGGGAAAGATTTCAAATAGATTATAAAGCCTAATTAATAATCGACTCTGCTACTTTTTCTTTCCTTTTTAGATCAGATCCTGATCTCTGTTCAGCCTTAACTACACCAGGTCAAAAACATTAATACTTGTGTTTTATCCAGCTTTTTTCCCAGAACACCTTGACAGGTTCTTTGACAAACTGACCACATTTTTATTCACAGTCCACAGAAATCAAATTCCTTCTTAGCCTTTTACTTCTCAGGCATTATTGTAACTGCTTGCCTTCCCAGAGGGAATGACAGGGAAATGGAAAAGTGGAGGGAATGGCAGAGAAAAAACAGCTACAGTTCCTGTGCACCAAAGGATATTTTGACACCTCCTCAATTCATGTTTTTTTGACCTTTTATCACAAAAATAGATGAAAACTGAGCTCCAGACACTTTGTTCAGAGCCACAGTTTGTACTCAGAAACGCCAGGGGCTCATCATATGCAATTGCAGCTGGGGCTCCTTAAGAGTAATTTCCCCTTTTTTACACTTCGAGATTAGTTCAGAACTTGAAGGTTGCCTCTCCATTTTTAGTTCTCATACACTTACAAAGAAGAGTTAAATACAGAGGTGAGTGGAAATTTGAGACTAAATTGTGGTAAAACTCTAGAGAAAGTGATACCAAAAATGCTGGCAAGTAACTTCTCTAACGCTCGCTTGCAGCTCTGGAAAGCAGCACCCTTTATTACAGCACTGGACACACAGAGGAACAATTCCACCAATCATGCATAATGAGACAAGAGCTAGTTAAAGAATATATTTCCCACCTACATGCATTTGTATAACATTTCCCAGAAATCTTATGCATATTCTCTTACTTTCCAAGGACTAATTTTAATGTTATTATGAACTTCACAATAGCCAAGTCTGTGCTAACTGGGATGGTACCAGTTCTCTGTCTGACCTTACACTCTTTAGATAAAAGAGAGAGACTGTAAACAAATGGAGATGATTACATCTGATCAGCACATATCACATACAAGACGTCATCACTTCTCAAGAGAACAGTGTCTGGAAAAACACTGTTTGAAAAAAGAAAAACATGTTATCAGAGCGACATACAGTTACTTAAATGAGACTAAACTGAAGTCAGAAAGCTGCTTCCACTTCAGCTTAAACCAGAATAGTCCAATTTTTTGGCAGTAATTACTTGTTGCACCCAGAGACAAGCTGGGCATGCCATGATGTCAGGAACAGCACTGCTAGGATGAAGCCAAGCCTGTGCAATGTGCCACACTCATGGAGTGAGTCTGCGCTCAGCGATGCTCAGCCGCTCCGCTCGTGCTGTCCTCTCAAGCTCTTGGTGCACAAGTTGAAGAGCACTGTCAAACACACCAGGTAATAACAGCCACCACATCTCCCACCACATGACTTCATAAGTTTCCTGCTCTAACATGACATGGCTTCCAAATCTGCTCTTCATGTCCAAGCCCATGCACGTTCTTCCCTCAGCATAACTTCTGCGACACTTTTGGACACAGTGATGGCTTTTAAGCAATGAGTGGCTGTTAGAAGACACCAAAAGGTATAGAAGGAAAACCATTCTCGTGGATAACTTTGCACACCGGTTTTCAAGTGTGAGTCCTGAAGGTTTTAGCAAAGTCTTGACTCTTATTTAGACAAAGAAGACTTCATTCTTTATCCAAATTGATTGGATAACAGGAAGATTATTTCCCTTTAGCTTCCCAAAACATTAGGTCAGAAATATGGTGTGTGCGACTCTCCTCCTAGCAGTGGATACTGTTTAAAATGTTATTTATTAGGCTCGTGACCATTTCTATTGTATTATTTTAGCCTCAGCACAACACTAAAGCTTACTAAAATTAATTCCTTTTAAATACTTCTGTTGTAGTTATCATATACCAGAGGCTGCGTAAATAACACCTCCCCCATTTTGGTTAATTAGTGCATAAAGCAAACCTGCAGGTTCTCAGCCACTGTTTCTGAAGATACCATTTAGGATTTTGCTTGGACATTACCACAGTGATTACATAAAAGGAATACATTTACAACAAGTGCAGATCTTGACCAGAAAGAAGTATTTGTTTCTAAAACGTACAAGCACACCTATCTGTAATAAAATAAAAAGATTCCATCATAGCCTTTCTATTTACACTCTATCAGTCCACTCATGGTATCAACATAAACATCAAATCACAATTCCTTCCCTAGAAGTATTATCTTGCCTTTGTTTTAATCACTGAAACATGAAGAGCAGGTGTTTGGATTTAATTCCAAATGAGAAACGCAGCTTTTTGGCAGGGAAAGAGTTGAGCAAAAGGTGAAGGCTGCAATGGGGAAATTTGCCAGCCTGTTCCTGCGTTTCCTTGCAGCAACAGGACACTTACAGGTCGCCGAGTTAAATACAACCCCCTAAAAAAATGAGGTGGAAGTGATGAAATTATAACAACACAGTCAGCTCATGGGTCAGGCCAGAACATACACATGTGGGTAAATCCTTCGCAGTGCTCAGTACCAGTTTAAAACAGTGCTACTGATGCGCAGAGAAAAGCTTTCTTTCCAAATGAATTTTCAAACGCTAAATAGCTCACAGTGCTAAATGCTAAAAGATTTAGGACTTGATTGTGTGTCCTCTAAACCCACAAGAAAAGGTTTGCCTTCCTTGCTCGTGTTTTTTGCTTTGTCCAGATCTGTCACCACCCTTGTCCACGGGGGATTTTTTGAAGTCCCTGTGCATCAGCCAGAGTTTGGGGTTTGACACGTTCGAAGCTTCACAACAGCAGCAAACAAAAGTTTAACTTATCACTGATAATTTGGAAACTGGAAGGACATACCATGTGTTGTGTCTGAAAAATCATTAGGATTACGACTGTCAGAGTATTACATCTGTGTAACCAGTGTCAGAGTTCCTACACAATTATATGCATAAAGCAAAACAACAACAACAAAAACCCCAAAAACAGAACTAAGGGGGAAAAAGCAGACCAAACCTAAAAGAAAAAGCACAGAGCAGTAGTCTGTTCAGCTCTCTCACCGGGCTTGCTATTCTATTGTGGTTCTATGTTTTAGCTGGCTTGCTTTCTTTTTTGAGCTTACTAACAATTCTCAAGAAGTTAAGGCAAACATTCCTAGAGAATGAAAACACATTGATAAGAAAAAAGAAATAAAGTGCACGGGTCAGCGAACACAGCTTGTACCGGGAGCCAGGCACCGTTCTAAGCTCCTCCACTCACCACCATCTAATTAAGGTCAAATCTTTTCATCACTCTAAACAATTCTGCTCTCTGCCCTCTGTCTCCTTAAATTAGATTTTTTTTGGCAGCCCAATATAATATTTGTATATTCTAATAGATAGAAATACATGTGTGTCTGTCTGTATATCCACACACACTGCATAGCACAGGAGGGTTCTGTTTAGAGGTTATAAAAAAATAACAATCATAATACATTGCAGTTCAAGTAATAAAATAGCAAATAGCCTTAGCAGAATTTTTTAGAGTGCTCTTAAATGAAGACTTTCAGAAAAAAGTCCCCAGAACCTCCAATTCTAGCCCCAAAATCTCACCAAAACCACTGGAAGCAAAACCTCTTCCTGTCCAAAACCAAATGCATGTGAATTACATGCATCTGCCAACATATTTCTACCACTACCACAATAAATACTGCCCACAGACATCCCTGGGTTTCAGTCCATGAACATGTTGCTGAGTCAAAAGCAATCACAATTGAACTCCTACAGGAAATCCATAATGAAAAATCCTACCTAACACAATGGAGGAACACTTCCCAAATAACATTCATCCGATTTGTAACCCCAATTCTGATCCTTGAGGAGAAGCTACTGAACTTCTTCCAAAGATAAGCCTCAGAACTGAGTCACAGGTGGAAATGAGACGAGTGGATAAATGAGACTTAATTATAGGAGTTTTATGGCACAGTGACCTCCCCTTCTCCCTTTTTTCTTCACCTTAGAGATATAAACCTTTCCATGTAGAAGAATATATTACCATCTCTGCCATCCCTCACCTTTCTTCCTTCCAATGTCTTTCAGCAAAGCCACCTTAACCTTTCTGAGATGATTCACAAGGAAACTCTGAGCTGACTTCTGTTCAGCTGTCAGATCTGCTCTATCTATTTCAGGGACTGAAGAGGAGCTTGAATGTCTGAACCCTTCTTTAACTGTTCCAGCTATACTGACATATCTAACAAAGTGTTAGTGTTAGATTAACCTCCAAACCCCATCTTAGTGATTGTCCTTCAGTCACCTGTACTTGGCTACTGAGTGTTTAACTCCCCCCAGGTATATGATACAAACTAGATTTGTTTAAAACTCAGTTTTAACGTGCACTCCTTTGCCTGGTGTTTCTTAATAACAGGTTGAGAATTTTCAGAGGCTGTTAGACAAAGAGATGGTTCTTGGACTACACATAATTTCACTCATCCATAGCACTCACCTTTCCACCCTCATCAAATTTTCCCACATGAAAAAACCATTCTCGTGAGCAGAACCAGGTTGGCATGATCACAGTAGGTCCATGGGAGGTAAACACCTAGGAGCAAGGTGGGAAACGCCAGTATTAATTAAAAGAACATCAAACCCAGCATCTGTTGGGGAACAAAGCAGACCTTACCCATTCACCTGACATCCTGCAAACACTTTGCCTATACTTAACATCCAGCAATTTTAAGCATTGAGAAATGCAAGTGCTTCAAATCCAGCATGAGCTCAGTGTTTAAATGGCAGTGTTTGAGGTGTCACAGCCCAACAGACGAAACTGCTGCCTCCTTCATATTCCATAACTTTCTCTTCCATCATAAGTTGCAACACATGCAGAGAACTTCAAACTTGATTTCAAATTTACAGACCAGGAATGATGCTTCCATTAATGATGGTGATGTTGATATTGAGGGAATGAACTGAGAAGGATCTGAAAAAGTTGTAGTTCTTAAACTTAAATCTATACTCGTTGTGCACTGGTTTATCATTTTATATTTCTTATACATATATTAAGTAGGAAATTTCATTCATCTTTTATTTCTGTCAAAGACACAAATGTTCACCAAACTTGAAGGAGTAAAAAAGATGCAATTTATTTTAAACATTAACAGAGTACTATGGATTTGCTACCCCCCCATAAAATGTTGTTGGAAAGAAAATGCTTTAGGGAGTAAAAAGGGAGTGGCTGTTAACTTGATCCTCTTGACTAGTGTCAGCCAAGAACTACACTGATTTGTCTTTGAAGCTTTAAACAAACCTGTTGTAAACACAGCTGTGAGATAAAACAGAGTCTGGAGTACAGAAGGTAAACTGATTCGTTCTTTCTTTACCAGATGGAGTACTCAGCCAAGCAAGGGAATGAACCTGTCAAACAGAATGTGCAAAGCTAAGGCAGGAGACTGTGCCTGCTTCCAAGAACTACACAGGAAATCAGAAGCACAGCCTGGCTTACAAGGGCAGAAGAATGAAACCTTACAATTATTGCCAGACTTAATGAAAATGCTGATCTTGTGAGCAGATTATTTCATAGCATGCTACAGTGGTAAATATTTATAAACATATAGGGGTATATAATATTATAAATAATATAATGGTAATAATTTTTTAAACATCGGTATATGAATGTAAATTTGGCCACGTGCATCCAAACGTTTAGATTTTACAGGCACTCCTTTGGATTTCAGCCTGGGATGAAGCTCCTTAAATTTTTCTTATGTCTGGGAGCTTTGACTTCCACAGATCAACACAGATTTTAAACCTGAATTGTGTACACTCAGTTCTGTTCAGACATTTGGATCAACTCTCCAAACATTAGATTAGATTAGAAACCTAATTAAAAGTCAACAGGAGATCGACTTTAACTGTTCTCACAGGTGAATCACCTGGACAAAGAGAGGAAACTGCTTCAGGGCGAGACACAGTGCGTGCTGACCCCAGGAACACAAGGACAGAAGGGCACTGTCCAGACAGGGACCCGAGGTGACTCACCTTGATATCGACACTTCAGTGTCAAGCAGTCACGATAATCCTGTCACTTACTGGCTATGACTGAACACATTAGCAGCTTGTTTATAACCGAAATACACCGGCTTCAGAGATGGCAAATGGCAAAAAAGTCAGTGGGAGCTGAAAGAGTCACAACAATCCCAGAAAATCAGAGCAGACATGATTAGGCAGCACATACTTATTAGCTCCACACTAATTAAAGGGCAACTGAGTATGGCCTGAACTGAACAATGACCAAACAGTAACCCCAGAAGAAAACACCAACAGGGAGAAAAGCCAGGCTGGAATGCACTGCACTGAATCTCATTTCTGAATGAGAGAAAATTTTCAAAAGAAAGCCTATTGGAATACAGGAAATGTATTTGAAGAGGCCAGGATGCCATTGATCAGTGCAACCAGGGCCAGCAGAGAACATAAAGGCACTTAAAGACGTAGCTCACTGTAATTAATTATGCTTATGTGCAAAGGACATGTCCCAAACATCTTAGATAATTTGTGTTTCACTGACTTATGTACTTAGGTGAGACCACACAGAACAAACTTAAAACACTGAGGAAAAAAACCCATCAAAATGTCACTTACAGTAACACAGATGCTGCTGTGATGATGATTCTAGAGCAGATCATCACGCACTGCGTACGCTGCTGTCTTTCCTAAATCAAATCGTGCTCTGTGGCTCTCTGTCCATCCCAGAAAGGAACTAGAGGGGAGTCACCGACAAAACCAAGACTGATGGTGAGGTGACTGCATTGCCACACATGATTTAGGGTCTTATCCTTCAAAAACGTCTCTGAACCTGGAACACTACACAAGCTGAGAACCAATGAGTTGGGAGAAAAGCTTTTTCTATATGAAATAAAAATAAACTTTAGGAAATTTCAGTTTGTGCTGCTGCCACAATACACAAATTCATGCTGCCCTGCCCCTTGCTATGCTAACAACATCTGTGAAGCTGGAATTCTTTTTTCTGTTAGCTCAGTTTTCAGCTTGATTTGATCCCTGATCCAATGAACCACAAAATCCCTAATGTTACCATGAAGGAGGATGTTGAAAAACAGGGCACCACAGAATCACAGAATTGTTTAGGTTAGAGAAGACCTTTAAGATCATCAAGTCCAACAGTAAGCGTCACATTGCCAACCCCACCACTAAACTCAGTCTCTAAGCACCACATCCACATGGTTTTTAAATCACTCCAGGGACGGGGATTCCATCACAGCCCTGGGCAGCCTCTGCCAGTGCTTCACCACTCTCTCAAGAAAGATATTTGTTCCTAATATCCAGTCTAAACTTCCCCTGCACATCTTGAGGCCATTTCCTCTCATCCTATCACTGTTTTTTTGGGAGCAGAGATCAACACCTACCTGACTCCTTTCCAGGAGCTGCAGAGAGCAAAGAGGTGTCCCCTCAGCCTCCTCTTCTTCAGACTGAACAGCCCCAGGTCCCTCAGCCAAACCCAGAACCCCTGTTCTCCAGACTCTTCCCCAGCTCTGTTCTCTTCTCTGGATGCGCTCCAGCCCCTCAAGGTCTTTCCTGCAGTGAGGGTCCCAAACTGAACCCAGGATTCAAGGTGTGGCCTCACCAGTGCTGAGTCCAGTGGGATGATCCCTTCCCAGCTCCTGCTGCCAGTCCATGGCGGATCCAAGCCAGGACGCTGTTGGCCTTCTTGGCCACCTGGGCCACTTCTGGCTCAGGTTCAGCAGCTGTTGATCAGCACCCCTACTTCCTTTTCCTTGGGGTAGCTTTCCAGCTGCTCTTCCCCAAGCCTGGAGCGTTTCACAGGGGTTTTGTGGCCCAAGTGCAGGACCTGGCACTCTCACTTGTTGAACCCCATTCTGTTTGCCTTGACTGTCAATCCAACCTGTCCAGGTCCCTCTGCAGAGCCTTCCTGCCCTTCAGCAGACCAACATTCCCACCCAATGTGGTGTCATCTGTAAACCAACTCAGGGTACCCTCGATCCCGTTGTCTGGATCATGGATAAAGATATTAAACAGAACCAGTCCCAAAAGAAAGGAGCCCTGGGGAAAACAACTTGTGACCAGCCACCAACTGGTTCCCCACAGCTCTCCGGGCCCAGCCATTCAGCCAGTTTTTCATCCAGTGAAGAACACGCCTGTCCAAGCCACAAGCAGCCAGCTTATCCAGAGGAATGCTGTTGGAAACAGTGTCCAAAACTTTACTGAAGTCAGACAAAGGTAGACAACATCCACAGCCTCTCCCTCACCCGCTGAGCGCGTCACCTTGTTGCAGAAGGAGATCAAGTTGGTCAGGCAGGACCTGTCTTTCCTAAAACCATGCTGACTGGTTATCCTGTACATGCAGCATGATGACATTCAGGATGAACTGCTCCGTAACCCTCCCCAGCACTGTGTTCAGGCTGACAGGTCTGAAGTTCCCCAGATCCTCCTTCTCACCCTTCTTTTAGGTAAGCATCACATTTGCAAATCTACAGTCAGCTGGGACCTCCCCAGTCAGCGAGGACTGTGGATAAATGATGGAAAGGGGCTTGGTGAGTGCTTCTGCCAGCTCCTTCAGTACTCTTGGGAGGATCTCTGGCCCCATAGACTTGTGTGTGTCCGCATGGAGTAGCAGGTTGTTAACCACTCCCTCTTGGATTAAGTGGTCTCCACTCTGCTCTCCTTCCTTGTCTCCCAGCTCCAGGGTGCTGAGCACCCCAAGAACAACTGGTCTGACTATGAAAGATGGAGGGGAAGAAGGTGTTCAGTGCCTCAGCCTTTTCCATATCTTTTGTCACTCTGTTTCCTCCTGCATCCACTAAAGGCTGGAGATTCTCCTAAGCCTCCATTTGCTGCTGATCTATTCATAGACCAAACACAGAGAGGACAGCAAGATCATTCTTTTCAGCACCATAATAATCCATAAATAATCTTTAACCTGATAGGAGGAACTGTGTGCTCAAAGTCTAGATTTGCAGAATATCTGTATTAATTAAAGAGCTCTCCCACTTTCCTGCCTCTGGTCTTGCCTCTCAGTCCCCTGTAACAGCACTACCACCCACCTGACCCTCTGGTCAGCCAGATCCGAATGCCACATCAGGAGGAGAGTTATTATTTTCTTCTTCTTGAGTGTGAATTTTCTATAGTTTTAGTCCCTTTAGTTGGTTCACCTCTGGGTCAGACCAGCAACACTGCTGACAGGCCAGACGGGGAAGGAACAAGCTTTGAAGAAAAAAACAAGACCTCCCTTTTTGGTCACTGCCCACAGTTAATCAGTCCTGCTGCAATATAAAACAGCTCCCTCTGTCTGAACACTTACAGTGATGGGAGGAGAACTGGCTCAGGAAAAACACCGAACTCCTAACCAAAAATCAACTTGTTAACAAGTAACTGCAGAGCTGTAGATGAAGGTATGAACCTGTTCAGATTTAGAATTCCTGAAGAACATGGTTCTGTCATAACCAAATTGGAATCCATTTTTATCAGTTTTCAGGTGACGGCAACAGACTGCTCTTTCTGCACCCAATTTGTTAAACTATTTAGAATTTTTATTGCCATCTGGTATTATTCCAAGGATCAAGTAGCAAGCAATTGAACCCTTTTTGCTCTTGCTAACTGTTTGGCTATTGAATTACTTTCAACTGTTACAGGGATTCCCTGAAAATAAATTTGAAGCATATAAAGAGTTGACAAAGCAACTTTCATCTGTCGCATTTCAAAGCTGTCAGCAGTGCATGTAACTCTGGTCCCCACCGATGCTCCCACCAGGATCATGTCAGCATTGAACACAAAATGTAAGTTCCAGTACTGAGAAAGGACTTCATGTGTTTATAGCAACTTTTCAAGGCAAGTTCTATTTCCTGAACCAGCAAATCAAAATCTAACAGTGATGTGCCAAGCAAACGCATGCAGATGGTGAGACAACCTCATCATGTTCTGTTATGCTGAATACAGACAGGAAACCAGGCAGTTCACGAGTGGCACATTCACCAAGGGCCCAGCATAACAAGTTATTCCCACAACACACTGCACATTTAATTCTACTTATGCTATAGCATTTATGAAAATTATTAGAAACAATCTCCTATATTATGATAAATAAAGCTATCCAATACCCAGGGTCAAACATGAAGGGGAAAAAGAAAACAAGGAGGACCACGATGATTTTATGAGCTGTAGGCAGACTGTAGGCTGAAGGACATCTCTCCCGACTTAGAAAAAATTATGTGTTAAGATATCAGTGCAGTAATTGAACAGTGAATATGCCAGTACCTCCTTCCTAAAGAGCATCAGGCTTACACACAGAATCAGGTGTGTCAGTGTGACAGAAGAGAGATGGAAAGGTGGGAAGAGGAGACTCCATATTTTACTTCAAAAAATTATTAGGCAAATATTTTTTTTTAAAAAAGAAAAGAATTAGAACAAATTACATTAAACTTTAAGGAACCTAAAGAACCAACGTGGTATGGGTTACATTCAGTTAGTTTATATGGCACTGAACTGCTTTACCCTTTCCCGTGCCTATATAAATAATGGCCTGTGTCACCTAATCACTGCGTGCTTCAACATCAGCTGAAAATCCCTGTTCTAGAGAAGTCAGAAGCTGGCACAAAAAATACAATTCCGAAATACAATGTGCTATGACTTTCCATACTGACAGGCTGGCAGATACACAGTCATTCTGGCCCCGGCTTGGCTGAAAAGCAGCATCACTTAACCTTCACAGTCCCCAACTCTACTTAGCAACAAAACTAACCATGAAGAATTCATTAGTCCTGAGAATTGCTAGAGCCAGGGAAACCGAGAGTGTTTCGCACCTCTGAGAAGGTATTCCATTCCTGCTCCTGGGAAAATGATGACCCACCATTCCCCATGATGTCTTCTGGATTTGAAGCTTTAATGATGACTGAAGCGGTGCTCTGTGTGCAGGAGACCCAGACTCTGCGACAGCAGACCCTCGAAGGGCAGCTGTGAGATGCTGCTTTCCCAGCTGCTGTAGCTGTTTATCCAGTCGGTGTCTCCACCACTGTTTGAAGGGACTGACACTGTTTATTTTCACCACAACTAGCAAGGGTGAACAGCTTCTCAGCACAGAGCTGCAGAGTATGTCCATCACTGCAGAGACGCTCTCTTACACCTCAGAACAATCCCTTCCAACATTTAAAAACCTAATGGAGGTTCAAATTGAAACACTATTTAAAAAAAGGTGCTATAAAAGGGTTATAAAAGTGAAGTGGTGACTCTCTCTCTCTCTCCCTCTCTTTGGTCAATCACCAGCACAAGCACAATCCAATGATGACATCTGTGTACAAGCTGTAATAATAACAATTAGTTTTGATACTTTTACCTACACAGCCACTGCATGACTGACAGTTAACTTTTCTGAAACACATGTAAAAGCCTGATGCTGATTCAAAGGTGCAGCCAGTCAACAATACAAAACACAATACCTATGTACCAAGTATTACAGGAGTTATGGAGCATCAGGATTATATCTAAATATTAAAAAAAATCCTGCATTAGATGTTGTTAGAATCCTACTTATAGAGGATAAATATCAACGCTTGAAAGTACTCACTTTCATTAAAAGACTGTTTCCCTGAAAGCCTAAAAGGTTAAGAAAGGCATCAATGAAAAGCTGATGTTTGCTTTTTGGTTTATCTTACTACGCAGATTGAAAAGAAAAAAAATGTTCATTAAAACCTTTATGGTATATTTCAATCCTTTCTAAAGCATATGCAAATGTCAACATATGAATCTCTCTTAGAAATCCCTGCTCCCCACCTCCCTACCTCTCAACCTTGCAGTGCTTGGGCTGTAAGAGGGAAGTGCTGAGGGAAAGCTGGGAGGGGAGCAGTATTGGGAGAAAAAAGTTCATTTGTTTGAACAGTTCTAACAAACTCCCTCACGGGTTATCACCGTGTGAGGGCTTTTCACCAGGCTGTTCACCCTTCTCATAGCTATGTGACCATTACACCAAAACATTATCACCTACACAAACAGTATTTGCTATGTTACATAACAATTTCGTATCCAGTCTCTACACTGTTGGACGTGAAGCCACCACCTGAGATGAGTACGAGGGTGTGTGTTGACACAGCCCCACCTCCTCCAGGCATCGCTGCTACGACCAAGCGCCACGCAGAGTGAAGGCTCCTTCCATCAGGCTGCATTTACCTATGCTTTTGTCTTTTAAATTTGCTGCTGAAAGGAAATCTGCTCACAGATTTTCCAAAGGCAAATACATTAACTATGGTTTTACGACCTCCTGCATATATATATATATATATATTGAATGAGCTGGGGTTTTGCTGTGTGTGAGCTAGTCCACACCACCTCATAGTGCTGGATAATGGAGAGCTGACTAGACTGATGAGTGTTTCTCATTTTTTTATACTTGAGCACTCCCTGTAAAACCCAAAAGCAAGTACCATTCTTCCAGTCTTTTTCAGAGCTTTTATCTGATAATGATGAATTAACTTACTGCTGAAAGTAAAAGAACAAATGCTTGCAAAGGGAATAGCCTGTATGATTTTAACGTCTTACATCCTTTTTTCTTGGCTGTAAGCTGCTAAAAGTGGTCTTTGCAACATCCGTGCACAACAGCCCTCTCTAATTCTTGGAGTGTTTCCAGTATTTCAAGAGTCAAGAACGTACAATGGGGGAATGAAGCATTCTGTACGAAAAGTTTGTCTACTTGGCTTGCCATTTATGCTGAGCTTTCACCACAAAAGAAAGAAAACAAAATGCTTAAAGTCACATTAGCAGACACTGAATTATGGTTAGAACAAACAAGAAATCTGCTAAGAAACAACACTGACCAGTGCATATGTAATAAGACTTAAAACTGATGTTTCCATATGACTTTTGAACACGTCCTTTAGTATTTTCACAAGATGAAGACTGAACAGGTCTGGTATTTTGAGACATTACCCGAAGGACGGTAACAACCAAAATATTCTAAGTTATTACATCAAAATATATATTCACACAGTGATTTCAAAGATCTATGAAAAATCAAAGCCAACACAAATGTCCTTTCTGCAAGAGGCCAGTTCTGTTCTTACAGAGAGTTATAAACTCTGTAGTGTCAGAAGACTATTTGATAGTCAGTATTAGTTATTTTATGTCTATAAAAACAGCAGGAATGTTTGTACACATTTTGAACACTTTTTAATACATAACAACAGTTGAAGCTTGAAGGTAATGATGGTAGCCCTGCAAAGGTCTGCAAAATCCTCTTTTCTTTGTTTTCACACTGTTACTGCTGAGGAACACCTCCTGCTCAGCAGTGAGGAGTGCTGGCTCTGGGGGAGTATTTGCTGCTCTTCACTCACCACTTTACTGATCTCTCCTACCCATTTTCCTGACGATCTCTTCTCCAATTTTATCTCCCTACACGGTGTGCAGGAAAAAAAATCAGACTATCTTGCCTTTTAAAGTGGATGATGCTGTTAACAAAACAGTCAGTTGTTTGCTTCCCTAGAACTTGCTAGTAAAGAGGAAAATGAATTCACATAAAAGGCAACACATTAAACATGTCCACATACCACCTGGTAAAGCCAATGCTCAACTCATAATGTGAACAGACCTTCTGGCAAACCTCAATTTCAGCGAATTTTAAAATTTTGAGAGAAAGAGTAAATATTTTTGGGAGTTCAGATTTATCCCAAAGCAGAACACATCCTACCTTCTAACGCTCACTGATTCGCTTTTTCAACTTGGTCAGGAGGAGGGATGAACCTCAGTTAAATGAAATACAGGCTAATATCCAATCTAATGTTTCTCCTGACCAAGTCCATTCATTGGAGATGGCAGCAAAGATCGGGGATGGGTTGAGTTTCTCCATGGCAACAATTATCTGTGGCAGAGAAGACCTGTATTGCCTGGGCTGCACACAGGGACAGGCTCAATTTCCAACTTGCAGAGTTTCCAACTTCCAAGCTATCGGTCCAGATACATTTCTGTACATTCTTTCCCTCAGCATTTCCTCTGCTAATTCCAATGGGCCATCCCACCCCACTATTTTCTCCAAAGTGCCCACTCCCACAGCAGCTCCGCAGTGGGATTCCCGATGGGATGGCAGCAGGCAGCAGCCTAGCTTTCATGTCACACTCAAATCCAAGTACTCCTCATGGTTGGAACGTTCATTAAAGGAAGGAAGGATGCACCTTCCAGTTATAATGTAGGGAATACAAAATAAACAAGATGCCCTTTGAAGGACAACAATAAAAAACCACCAAGATCTTCAAAAAGCAATGAAAGAAGAAAAGAAAAAAGGAGAAAACCAAAAATATGAAACTCTCTACACTGTCACAGCTGCTCTGGAGCTTGTGTTCTGTTTAAATGTTTTTCAGTCTAACAGGCAAACAGTTCAAAATATCATAAGATGCATGGTGTATGGCAGCTCTCAGACCTAGGTTGAAACATCTGGCCTGTCACCTCTTCCCACAAACTGAAATAAATAAGGGAACTTTTAAGATCAATTCCAAGACAATTGATTAAACCTCATCCTTTCTTTTGCTAAGTATAATGAAACTAATTATGTCTTTTGATAACAAAATGTTTGTTGTAGCTTACAGAAAACAGCGTATTTTTGGCAGGAGTGTACTAACACAAACCGTAATGTTATGGAATTAGTTAACATGTTTTTATTTTAGATGAAAAGCTATGTACCTTGAGGGGTTAGTTTGTCTTTTGAGCACTACAAAAGATTACAAGGATAGCTGTCATTGATTCAAATCAAGTTACTCAAGTTAGAAACCACCAGGTTTCCTCCCTACAAACCAGTCATTTCCTAATGATGACACTTTACAGAAACTGCAGATTACTCCGGCTTCAGTAGTCGCTTGTTAACACTGACTCTCAGTGTTTACTGCACTAAACTAAATACTGTAAGCCAGAAGCAAAACAAAGGAAGACTGAGCACATAGAAACACACTCCTCCTGGGATGCTGTGTTTTAACAGATGTTTTTTTCACAGGGTGGCAATATCAAGTCTTTTCAGTGATGAACATGGATACAAAGGTTTGCTTTTTAAGCATATTTCCTGCATTTCATTCTTTCTCTTTATGAAAAAAGCTGTGGGTCAATGTTCTTCTCATTTAAATCTAACTGCATAGTTTTGACAGTTTCACTATTTTTTTTCATTCTTATCTCTGAATTGTTGCAGACAGAACAACTTCTCTTAACTAAGAATAATAAGGTAAGTGATTGGTATTCTGCAATTCAACAATATTTCTCATTAGCCAGCTGCAATCCGCAGATATCCTCAGCATTGCAGATGCTTTGCAAATTCGACAATTTCAAACATCATTATTTAAAATACCAACAGACATACAAATACAAAATCCATTCCATACTGAAAAATCATAATCTTGTCACGACTGTCCTTTATGTTCTAAATATTTCCATTTAGTTAAAATAAACCATTCTCTTGACAAAAATGTGAAAGCAAGGCTTTTCCTAATGCAAGAGAAAACAGGAGCTTCCACGCTTTCCATTTGAAGCTGTTTCTGAATGCACATTTCCACTGCCTTTTTCAGCTGATCCAGCCAAGCCCGCACTGCTCCAAGACAAGCCCTGGGTGCCAGAGGGGCCCTGCAGCCTTAGAGTTGCTGCACCCACACAGCCACGTGGGACACTGCTACATGGGCCTGTGCTACTGCTCATTTTCAGCAGTTGGAGTAAAGAATGAGATTTATACAGCACTCTGCTTTGTTGTTGCTTTACCATTAACATGGAATCATAGAATCATGGAGTCATCCAAGCTGGATGGGACCCAAAAGGATCCTCGAGTCCAACTCCTGTCCCTGCACAGGACACTCCCAACATTCACACCCTGTGACTGAGGGTGGCCAAATGCTTCCTGAATGCTGCAGACTGGGTGCTGGGACTGCTTCCCTGGGGAGCTGTACCAGGGCTCCACCACCCGCTGGGGGAAGAACCTCTTCCTCATGTCCAATCTACTCCTCCCCTGGCACATCTTCCTGCCATTCCCTCCAGTCCTATCAGAGGTCACAAGAGAGCAGAGCTCAGCCCCTGTTTCCCCTCCCTCTCTTGTGAGAAGGCAGTGAACAGCTCTGAGATCCCTTCTCAGTCTCCTCCAGGTTGAACACAGTGACCTCAGTCGCTCCTCATACAATTCCCCCTCTAAACCCTTCACCAGCACCTTGACCTGTTCCTGTAACACCAGGCAGCCCAGAGGGAGCCCAGATATCGGGTGATGGGCTGACCTGTGCTGTCCACAAAGCCCCTCACTGCCCTCCTCAGCAGGATGGGGAAGAAAATGAGACAGAAAACTCATGGGTCAAGATAGAGGCAGTTTAAAAAAAAAGCAAAGGCTGCATATGGAAACAAATTAAAAAAGAAAAGAAGACAACTTTTTCTCTTCTTCCCACCAACGGGCAATAGCCGGCTGCTTCCTGGAAAGCCAGGCCTCGGCACACACAGCGGCTGCCTTAGGAGACAAATGCCTTAACACCAAACGTGCCCCTCCCTGGCACCTTTCCTGTCCTTCAGGTTTCATTGCTGAGCGTGTCCCACGGTCAGAACACCCCTTTGGCAGCTGTCCTAGCGGGGACCCCTCCCAGCCTGTTGGAGGCAGGGGCAGCAGGGAGAGCCTGGATGCTGCGCAAGCACAGAACCCCTGGTGAGTCTTCTCCACCGTCCCAGCCACACACACAAAACACAGCACTAATGGGTTGCTCTGAGGAGAGTTAACAGAACCCCAGCCAGACCCAGCATACCCTGGTTTGGGCTTTAAAAACTATCTGGTAAAGAAGGGCTTGGGCATTCCATCCATAAAATCAAACAACCTCCTTCTGCTGCTGGGCTGTTGAATATTTGAAAATACTTGAAGATATTTCGCTGGTAGTTGATACCAGTGAGCAAAGCAATGAGGTTTCTAAATGTTTATCTAGAAATTAAATGTTTGGCTACATATTAAGCCCCCAATTAAGAGGAGTAAAAAGCTTCCCTGAAAATTCAGCAAAGGACAGAACGCGGTGCTAAAATCTCAAATAAGTAACTCAAGATCACAAGTTTCAATCCTATAAGGAGAAAATTCTTTACTTAAAAGTAAAGTTCTTAGAACTCGAGGATGATTTATGCATCCCTGGGCACTTCCCTGTTGATCTCAAAATAAAAAAGAAACTGTTAATGCATCTCCTGATCAAAGAGCATCACTAGGAAACAGAACATAATTTATTTGCTTCATGTTTGGGGAAAAAAAAATCCCAAGCAGAATTATGAAAGACAGACTCAGAGGTAAAGGAAGATTCCAATTCCACTCTGCTGCTCAATCTGCGGCCAACCAACCCTGCAGACGCACTGAAAACAAGACATCAACTGTAGCATCTGACCCGTATGCAGCAAAATGGAGCTGTATTTGAGTTTCAAGATGGAAAAGGGAACTGAAGTAATATGGGGAGAGAGGAGGAGAGAAAGCGAGGCAGAGGAAGGAGGTGGAAACCAAAGGGTCTTCCACAGGACCCAAAAGCTGCTGATAGGATAAAACTTGTAAAAAACCTATGAGGCTGGGAACAGCGAACAAAAAGCTTGCTCACCTTTGCTTCCTTTATGTTTTGCTCAGGAAAAATATCAGATTGTCCAGAGTAAAGAAACCAGATTGGGACACAAAATATCTGCTGCTTTCATCAGCTTATCCCGCACCAGAAACAACCTACCAGACCCCAGAGTCTGCCTCTCTGCTCAACTCAAAAGAGGTGATGTCGTGTATAAGGCTAAAACCTTTCAACATGTTCCAACACAACTTGTAACTCCATGGTTGACTCTAATTCACATGAAGTCATCTTAAAGAAAAACAAAAGTAACATGATACACCAATTTGTTTTATAAGTGTCTGCATTTACAGACTAAAACATGGGGATTTGGTTTTAATTTTGTCTACACAGTTTTATTGATGAGCTTCCTAAATCACCCCACTTCAAGTACATAGTCATAAATTAATTTTAATACATTTTTCACTCTTTGCTGAGCTTTAGAGCCTACTAGAATATACCATAAAAATCTCTTTTACAGATTTCATATGATATATGGAACAAGGAGAAAATAATTTCACTCATCAATCCAAAACTATTTCCTTCCCATTAACATTTACTTTTTTCTCTGAAAGTTTAAGATTCACAGAAAGTAGAACAACAGATCAGCAGGGAAAAGAGTCAAACAGTTTTTATTTGTCTTTTCATAACCACAGCTTCTCAATGGAGCCTGCTTGAAGCTTGCTTATAGCCCAGAATACAACACAGCCCTAATCAGAGGACTTGAGATACTGGGCTGATAGCAAGGGCCACAGTAGTAGTTTAGGAAGAAAACCCAGGGGATGTACTTGCATGGAATATATATTTGGCATATACCAAAATAAATCCAACCAAACATAAAGCTTGTTCACAGTTACGCCTCATTTCGTAATTGAACATAGACCACATGTGTGAGGATTAAGCTGGTGAACCAAATCTGTCCTTTCCAGGAGCAGGAACACAACAGTGGGGCTACAGCACTGTCAGTGATTTTACACAGCCCAGCTGTGCTCCAGCACAGACCCCCAGGACAGGGTGATGGGCTGTAACAGAGCCCCACGCTCAGAACACACCCACCTGTAACCGAGCCAGCGGTCCTCCCAGCAGAAAAGCACCCTGCACACATTAACACTGCAGAGAGGACACACACTGCATTTCAGAGTTCTCCCATCTGAGGTGGACTACAAACATCTTTTTTTTATCTAACTCTTGTTTTACCAGGAATTTTGTTTATCATTTTGTATAGATAAGAAACTCAAGAAGGAAAATTGTACTTGTACATTTCCATTTACTTTATTGCAGCCCAGATCTTGTTTCATTAGACAGCAAGCAGACCTCTATGGAGAAAATAGCCTGTCAGACTCTGGAATTACAGGCTACAAACCAGACACACGCTGAATGAGCAGCACAGGATCCATAAATCTCAGGCAACACTAAATTGAACTGAAGTTTATATTTCCTTTTGATCTCAGTCAGATTAACCAGGCTGCCAGCAATCAGTATCTAATACTTTAAAAAAAACCCACATAGAAAAGCTGACAGTTCTTATAACTAATTTCCAATACATATGCTGTCTTTCAACCCTTTTCTAGAACTGATGCTGCATGTGACTCCGGAGGTCTACAGAAAAGATGCACAGTAAATCCAGATGGGGCCCTACTGCTTCTTGTCTTGCCCCTCTAAGAAAGGAAACATTAATATTCTGAGTTATGTTAATGACTTAGGTTAATAAGTTATGTTTAATCACATATGTTTGGTAAGAAGTGTCCAGGCAATAACAGCTGAAGCAAGAGGCACAGTCTCGTCTATGTGGGCCCCTCCTTTTACTGTAGAATACAAATTTATAGATAAAGCAAATCAGGTCGTTCAATAAATGACAGAAATGCCAATGAAGTCTCTGCTAGGAATCAGAACAAAGTGAAGCAATAACCACTAGTGCCAATGAGACAGTCACAAAGCCTTAAAGAAAGCATGACTCACAAAGTTACTGAAAGCTGTCTCTCTTCAGCAATGAAAATTGCCTATTTTTGGATGCACATTGACTTCTATTACTGTCTGAAGAGCTTCCCTGTAAAAATGTGCCTTATGTAACCCTACTGCAGCAGCAGGGTACAGCTCCCTCAGTCTTGCTAAAAATGGCAGTGGAGAATTCAGTGCTGTTCTTCACATCACCTGCCTGACTGAGCCAACTGCGTCCAGTTACAACAGAACCATATTCTGTACACACAACCTTACGGCTTAAGAACAACCACAGGAAAGTGGACCCATTTAGAACTTTTAGAACTGTCAGTCTGAACATGAAGATGTACTTAAAGCTGTGTAAGAACAGACCAGCAGGAACACCACACAACTGTTGAAATTTTGTCCCAGGCTGACACCACAAGGCTTTTAAGGCTAATGCTCCGGTGTCCATTAGTAAATATTTTCATTTACAAGCAGTACCGATGCCTGTCAAACTGAGGCTTGTTTGTTTATTTGATAATAAATACTTCAGGAACATACTGATGAGAGGAAAGGGAGATCAAATCTCAATGCTAAAAGCACATACCTCATATTCCAAAAATACACTCTCTGTCTGCAGCTTTTGCATTCATCTTCGTGTATTTCCAACCCTATGAAAAAAGCTTGTGATACAAGAATAGGGCCTAAACCGAGAGTTAGGATACTTGAATGGAGCATCACTTCCAGAAATGAGGTAAATGTTTTACTTCTGTGATGAAATACTGACAGGACCGGTTCAGTGCAATCCTTCTCAGCCATCAGCAGAGCCAAGGCTGTTCTCTGGCAGCCTCCCTGTGTCAACCTGTGGCAAGCATGGTCTGAAAACTCTGAGCATAATTCAGTATTGGGACGAGAAAAGAGATTAGAAATGGAAATCTTGTTCAAAGTTGATAGTTACGCCAGACCCACTAAGTTGCTTAGAGAAAGCTTTATACAGAGCGTTAAAGCTGCTTTGTTAGGCAGCTTTAGAAATATTTTCAGCTATAGGAATTTCTTCCCAGTTCCCCCTTCTCCCCTCCCTTTCTTAAATAAGAACTTTTATGAACAAGTATTCACCCTCAAAATTCAGAAAGCACACAGGGCCACTGGGTCATCTGCATTACAATGCCTGATTCATCATCTATTTATAGCATAAATTATGTTTCACTATAAGAAAAAGTTTTCTATCAACATGAAAATACTCAATTTTGACGTTAATTTAGATGCCTGACCAAAAACCAGACCCCAGCCCAAAAGCCCTATTAACTTAATTTTATCTAATACATATCCATATGGAGGCAGAGAGGACAATTACAGATTCATAATTACATTCTTGGGTTGCGCAGATTATTTTTGAACATGTGAGGAATGGTCTCTCACAGCTATAAACATATGAATTGTAGAGACACTGCACTACTAACCACATCTGCATTTTCCTTTTGGAATCTAGAACACTTACCTTGGTAGTTTTAAGCTTCATGCAATCTCAGTTTTCCTCTTATGAAAACTTTTGCTTGATAGAGAATATTGTGATTGTGCATAACCAGTGTTATTTTGCACTGTTCCCTTCCAAAATAGAAGATTTCTCGGTCCCTGCACAGTTCTCTCCAAAGCAGAGGAAAGTAAAGTATGAATAGAAGAGGTTACTTTTGTTATAGATCTGTGAGCATAAATGAATCAGTGCTGTCTGGTTTCATTCAGTTACTACGGAACTTTCAAAAATGCAAATTATTTCTCATCGAAGGAGCTCATACAACTCTACAGGCTAATCATGCATATCTACATTTCTGTAACATTAATGTCTACAGTTATTTGCCCTCATTTTTGCTTTTTCCCTTCCCCTCCTGTGTCACCTCTGTTCCCACCTCACAGCGAGCCCTTGGCTCCACACTCCAGTATCCGGTAAAGAGCCTCTCCTGGGAAAAAAGCCCCATTTAGAGCCTGCTGGCTTTCAGAAGGGCCACTATCACAGAACAGAGAAGGAAGACTCAAATCACCAGTGACAGCAAAGGTAAAAAAAAAAGTAAAGAATTTTTTCGAAGGATATGGGGAGCCAAAAAGTGGGCAGTGTTGACTCAGCACAGTCCTTGAAGACTCTGCTCATTGAGCTCAGTGGCAAAAGGACTTAAAGTGCAAGAACCTTTTATCTCCTCATACTCCGCTGGTACTTGCACCTTTACAAATATCACTTTGACCAGAGACTACTTCTTCAAGCCTCCACACTTGAAGCTTTGCAAACCTCTGAAAACGTGCACATGGGAACTGCTCATGGAGAGCACTGGCTTCTCTCAGCAGGATGCTCAGAATGATGGAAAGGAGACATCACACTGGAGTTTGATTTCTAATAAACAGGCTGGAATATAGGAGAGTTGCTTACAGAAATATATTTTTTAAGTGAGAAAGTTGTGTTCCTGATTCACCATCTCCTGGAACTTACTTTACTGTTTTCACTTGAGGAAATGCAGTGAAGATAAGTCTCCCCAAAAAAGTCAACAGGAACAGCTAAGCCATTCCAAAAGCCAGGATCTTGGACTTCCTCTGTTAGTAGAAACTCTCCTATTACGTGTAGACTATACTATCAGTATATGCTGCCAACATCCTGAGTAATTTCATAATGTTTGTTTCTTTATAACACACCAGAAAAAACTCCTTATTCCTCAGGAAAGTTATACAGCAGTTCAGGTGTTTGCCATCCTTCTTATTTCAAATGAACACGCAAGAAAAATACCACCACAGTCATCTCCCCTCCCATACACTGGTAAAGCAACTGATAAGTCTGGATACAAATCCACAATGAACACAAAGCACAGAATCAGAGCAGAAACCCAGCATTTGCTCTCAGCACCGCTCCTAATAAAGTGGTGAGCAAGTCTTTATCACTTTCCAACTTAAACTATTCCAAATTAACACATCTGGAATTAATACGCCTGAGTGAGTACATAAAAAATAGACCTTGAGTCACTGTTGGAACTAGGACAAATATAACTAATTTTCTACTTTTTTTTGAAGAATATTTTCTGATTTCACTAGGTTTTAACCTTGGCCTTAGATGCAAACCAGAGAGCTGCAGAGCACCAGCACTTCCAAATAGTTTGAAAATGTGGCACTGATAGATCTCATTCAATGAAAATGACATTAACTGTCAACGAACCAAATACTATGAATGAATTAGAATTCCTTTTCTTCATTAACCTCTTCTAATCACACAATTACTGCTTGTTAGGACAAGTTTCCTACACAGTCCTTCTGTCATCAACAAATAATCAGCTTCACCCACCTGAAAATTCGGGTAAGCTATTTGAAATAATAATGAGGACCCTGCATAAGTTCACTCTTTGTCTTCATTCAAGGCGTGTTCAATCAAAGGAAAAAACACAGAGCAGATTCAATGAGTTTGACCAGTGCAGACATCTGCTCAGTTATCTATATCTAAAACACAGGTATTTTGGATTCCTCTAGGCACAATGGTTCACAACCCATTACCAGATGAAAACATGACCTGTTTTCATCAGACAGCCTCTTCAACCTGTCACGGAATTGTTAGCATTATTACATCCAGTTTAATCAGTAGGAAGAGAGGTGATCCCTTGGTCACAAGTCTGGGAGAGAATCATAGAATGGTTTGGGTTGGAAGTGACTTTAGAGTTCATCCAGTTCCACTGAATCAGGGGGCTCAAAGCCCCATCCAGCCTGGCCTTGAACACCTCTAGGGATGAGGCATCCATGACTTCTCTGGTCAACGTATGCCAGTGCCTCACCACACTCGTGCAAAAGAAAAGTTAATTCCTTACCCTTACACAAGGATTTAAGTCTCATTTTCCAGCATGATGCATACCAGTCAATTTAAAAAACCAAAACAGCTGTGATAGAGCAGAGATCTATCAGCATGACTCACCCACCAAAGCTGTTGTCTGTCATTGCCCACCACAGCAGGTACCACACTTCCTGAGAGGTAAATCCTTTTGATCTGGGATTCACATATAGGGAATGCTCAAGTTCTCATCTGGAGCCGTGGCTGTTGCCCTAATCCACCCTTAATTTCTATAATTCCAAAAGAGCAAATTCTAAGAACCAAGGCAGAATTCTGTTCAGTTTTTTCTGCCACAGTTTACTGGAAGGAAACTGCATTTGGCCTCGCTGCCTCACCAGATACAGAACTGAAGAAGTTACCTCAAATTAACATTTCATGCACAGGGTAGTGCATTTTCAAGAGGTTAATTGTACTTTTGATACAGAATTAATGAACAAGGCACTGCAAGCTGTGATGATATTACAATAACTATGAATCCAATAGGAAAAGAACTTTGCTGGAAATCTTATGTAAGTACAAATTCTTGAGATTAGAGGATCTAAACAATGAACTGTCAATCCGAAATTCTAAGATTATTTGCAAGATTAGTTTACTAATTTAAAATCCCTACAGAACTTCCCTGCAGTGCCCAGTGACAGCCAACAGACCCTCTTGTTCCAGCAGTCACGCTGACAGCCCAGTCCAGCAATGTCACATGAACAACTGCAATGGTTAACAGACCATGAACAAGGAGTGTCCTCATTCTTACAGGAATAAGACACAAAGGAGGACCTTAGAATGCCCAATTGCCAGGTTCTTCAAACCTGGCTTGGGATTCTACACAGCTACAATCACAGAAAAATCACTTGGAATATGTCAAAATGAGGAGAAATTAAATTTACTGGAACAAAGTTTCTGTAGTGGAAGAAACATACCCAGTAATTCTGATATCCTATTGCCAGCACAACACAAACAGAAGGACTTACTGCTGTTAGAGAGAGCAAACAAGAACCACCTATCTGCACAATCATTTTTGTCTTTTTCTCTAAACACGCAGCATATAGACAAGAAGAAAATGTATTACTTTTTGCACACTGGCAAAAATATTAAGCCTATTTGCCAATAACATTGAGATGACACACAGAGTGTCAAACTTCTACAATAGAAGTTGTGAATTGAAAATCTTCTCTCTTGTCAAAGCTTCAGCACAATCACATCCCCCCTACACTGCACAGCTTTCAGTTAGGTTTTTTTCCCTATCATCTTTCATGCCATTCTATCCAAATGAGAACATTATAAATACTTCTTTCCTTGTGTTACTTATAAACACATTGGTGTTTCATGTGTTTGTTGTGTAACTCCAATGATGCTTACATATGTCTAAACACACACACAAAGACCTGGAAAACACCCAGTGCCTGCAGGTGCAAAAGCATTTCTGCTGCAGCCAGGTTTTTATCTTTTTTATCTTAACATTGGGCTCAATGGATACAAGTAGGAACATAATTTGCTTTTGATCTTTGAAATGCTCTAGGAAAGTCAGAAAAGCTCCAAGAAACTCAGATGTGCACCTCTAACTTATCCTCAAGCCTTTGAAGCTTACAGCGACATTTAATTGATGGATACATTTCCCTCTAGTTCAGTAACGCAGAGGTTAAAGGGGAGAGTCTGGAGGGAGAAGAGGGGCTTCAGCAACTTCTTGGCAGTATTGAATTGTAAATAAAGGTTTAAGCCACTCAAAATTCTACCTTTTGTGTGGATTTCATAAAGTCTTCACAGATATCAATTGGTATTATTCAAGGCCTACAGGTGGCTCAAATTCCTTAGATGCCCTGGTGATTTTAAAGTGCTTTTAAACGTATGCTTCTATAACCACCAATATACTTTTTAAGGAAGCACATTAAAGTCCCACAGATTAGGAAGGCAAGGATTGTTTCAGTTCATTAGTTTGATCCCCAACTTCAATTTTCTAAAAATCCATTTTATTAGAAAAGACTAAGTTTATATTGCACAGAATACATTATTGTTTCCAAATACTTACCTCAAATTAGCTCTAGAGTCCACCAAGAAGCTGCTCAAAAGGATGCACTTTTGTTTTTACTCGAGTACCATGCTAACAGATACCACACTCCCCAACAAAACTAAAGTGAACTGTGAATTACTCTCTTAAGGGAAAAATCACAGTAATTGCTGAATTCCAAGACGTAACTTCTGATTCCCTAACAAAGAGCGGTTTAATTCTCCTACACCAAATAAGCATGAGGGTATGGAACTGGTAGGAGATGAACAGAATAGATCAACACTAATGCTAAGGGAATGTAATGGATGGCCTGTGAATAAACCAGTGAAATGTCTCCAGATGCCAATCCAGAAAAATTCTGTAATGTAGAGAAGATCAGCTTATGTTCCATGAGAAAAGACATCATCCCTCTGCATCAGCAGCAAGCTTTGTGAGCAACTAATAAAGATCCTTGTCATTTTAAAGGGGTTTTCTCCGTGCTTGCTAGTGAAAGATGAACAGAACCTGACTAAATGCATGGGAAAATCTGAGTTACAGTTAACATCCAGCAAGGGTCAGCTCAAACTGAAAGAGGGAATAAATGGAGTAACACCTCTGGATAATCACTCTGAAGTTTTCCAACAGACAAATGTCATGTAGGTTTCGTTCTCAGTGCAATAGTGTAAATTCCAAAGCATTACGACCACCAACTGAATTTGCCCCAGGTACATCTGAAAAAGGGCCAACGTCACCACACACCACTCTTAAAATGCTTTATGAAATGACTGCCTCATACAATGTCTCAGCTGTGAAAAAGCCTTACATTCTCCAACTGTGACCACTGCAAGCAGACTTTCGCCCCGATCACGCCGATCCCGTGTACACACGGTCCTGCTTCTCTTGCTGTATGAATGGGATGCTCAGCTCTTCCTGAGAAAGGGGATTGTGAAAGTGGAGCTAGAGCAAAACAGCTGGGATTGCAGAAAAATCTCTTAGCTAAGCAGAGGCTTAACAAAGATTTTTGGAACCCAATGGGCTTTGTTTACCTACAAAATATGTGATATTTTAAAAAGCCATTACAAGCATTATCAGTCCCTGTCTCTACAAGACCCATTTCCCTGTGTGCTTCTGAAACATTTAAACAATTGCCAGAAATCTTTTGACTGGTACTTTCCTGTATAAACAGCCTGTTAGGAAAGTCACCATCACCAGCAATGCTCCTCCCCAGCTAAATCCCTCTTCTGGCTGTGCTGAATGTCTTTTTAAATTGGAAGCTGAAACATAGCGGTTTTCTTTTTTCTTTTTTTTTTAACTTAAAGTTTTTTTAATAAATACAACTTTTAAGTCTTTATCTGAAGATACTTGAAATATTGAGTTCACCATTCTCCTAGCTGCTGCACCCACACATCAGTAAGACAATGCTAAAAGAAACGCAGAACTTTTCATAAGTCATATTTGTAAGTCTATGAAACAAATATTTAATTTTCTTCATAATTTTTGCTTTAAAATAATGTGCATAGACAATACTTCATATAAACTGCAGTGATTAAGTGTAACTGTAGGGAAAAACTTGTTTTATTTGTATTTCTGGATGTACACCCAGGGCAAGTGCAGGTTCTGAAAATGGCATTACAGGGCAAGAGTGCCTGGACTGGTGACACTATAAAGGAGGACAATGTATTAAGGCAATGAGGAGGTGCTAAGACAGTTTAATGACTCATCAGGACAGAGGGGAGTGAAATTTGGGTAACTAACTTCTGACTGTTACCACTCTCTGTTTTGACTGAAAGTGCTGCACAGTGAGTCCAACTGCCCTGATCCCTTCAACAAAAGGGGAAGACCTGGCCTCACATTCCCCAAGCCCATCACCCTTCCTGGCCTCAAACGTTCACCCCCTCCCTTGCACCAGTTCTGGCACTCTTTCAGCAAGATGATGAACTGATTCCGCTCACTGAGCTGGAAAGTGGATGTGACCAAAAGAAGGGAGAGGCAGAGCGAGGGAGGAGCTTGGCTGAAGTTTTTTGGTGGCAGTAAAACATCAGCTCTGCTGTGTTATGGAGCTGCCCCAGGAATGTGAAGCTCTGCAAGACTGATTGAGCTGACATAACGGCAAACCAGTGCCATTAAGAAGAGGATCCTTCCCTCCCGGACACACATTCCCCACTGTTTCCCACCCTTTTTGGCTGAACCCTCAGCAAGTCGACTCAGCTTTCTAAACAAATCTAAAATGATTTGTTTCTCTCTTCCTTTCCCACCTGACCAGCAAGATAAATTGGCTCATTCAGGAGAGGACAAGCATCAGAAAGTACTCCAGAGAGGGCGCCGGGCTTCCCTGCTGGCAGCCAGGTTTTGGAGTGACAGTGAGTTTCCAGAGAAGCTCAGCAGCTCTTAAGGAGCCTTGAGCTGCAGCCCTTACACCAGTATAAGTGTACAACTGCCTTGCTTGCTCCTCCACACCTCGATGAAGTAGCACAATATTTTAAACAAACAGGAAAACCTTTTTTCTTTTATTTTATGTTTTGTCAGGAGCTGAACCGGCATTAAGCAGCTGGTTAAACCCTGGTACCAGCAAGGGAATGGGTGGGATCATGCAGAAAGGAGAGAGAAGGTTGGGCTTCTATAAACTAGAATGTCAGAGAATCACAGCTTAAAAACACAGTGAAATGCATTTAAATATAGAAGTCAATTTTTCACCAAATTCAATCTGAAAGAGGTATTTACTGTAAGACAGACTTTATGCTGAATACTTCATTAGCAAAACACCACCATTGCTACTTCGTTTAGATTAAGAAAGGGCAGAAATGAGCACATCATTTTACAATTATGTGAAAGTAAGACAGTTTGCAATGTTTTTGCCTATTACTTCCAGTATTCCTAACAACTAGAAATCTCCTACACATATACCATTCTTACTTTCACAGTTTTAGTAGGGAATGTAACATCCCCTACAACACAATCACAAAGGATCTAATGCAAAATGACCTGGAGACGTGGCAATGCTCTTTTCTCTGCACTACACACAGAGGTAACAGACACTTACTTTCTGATAACATGAAATATTACCTGCTTTCTGTGAGCCATGACTTCTGAGAAGACACCTTCCACAGTAAGGACAGTTCCAGTAGTTCTCTACGAACACAGTACTAAGCAACATGAGAACACTGCATATCAAACCTGCAGTGGTTCAGCTGTAAACAGAAAAGTGCTTACTGATCACACATCTTTTACTTCCAGTTTCCAAGTACAGCTGGGTATTGGTGCTCTAAGGAAACAGCCAGGCTAATCTGGCAATTGGATAAGACTTCAGATCAGATCAAACCGATCATATTTCACTGTTTCTCCTCCCCTGTATAACATCAATCAAGTGAGCAAACTGGAGGTCTTCATTTTAATCCCAATTTTGGTTTTGCTATGGATTTCATCATAGTCCTCATTTTTCTTGAAATAAGGAGGCAGGACTGCTCTGTTTTGTAGAAACTTAGAAATGCTGCCATTGTGAGTAGTGGCTGACAGATGTCACACAAAGTAACTGCAGGACTGAGGCCTCTCGTTCAGCCTGGAGAAGGCAATGAATAAATACACCCCTCTCGGACACCATTAGCAGAGTGGTACAGGAGTCCTTAAAGGATGAAAGATTGAATCTGTTCCTAATTCAGATGCTTTTCCTTCAATGTGGAGGTCCTTCAAAGAGGCATGCACTCATTTCCAAGGACAACCTGAAACACAGCACAGTCTCTGTGCTGGCAACCAAACGTGATGCACATTCACCTGCAAAGACCCCTTTACAAGACTTCCCTAGAGTAAATCCATAGCAGATGTCTCTGAAGTTCACAAGGTTGGAATTAGTTTAGCCAAAGCTTGTCCCATGGCTAGGCTGGCTCGAGTTTCTTGCTTGAGCAAGTGGTGAATCTAGAAGCTGAGACTCATTCAAAATTCAAGAGCGAATGCAGTAGAACTTCTTTCACGCCCCTTTTCCAGACAGTGCAAGCACCAAGAATGCAAATCTGAATGTAGGATATGATGCTCACATTAAAGGATAAAACCAGAAGGCTTTCAAAAAAAGCATCAAAATAGAGAAGGGAAAACCCTACACAGATGGAAACTGAACAGTAGGTTTTTCCGACTAAGAGGTGCGTGAGATATTCTTCAGTGGCAACAGACAAGCTCAAGTTTAAATGGAAGTCACCTCTGCAGATGGTGCAAAAGAAAAGCTTTTATGATGGGTGATGGATACTCAATGTGAGGGTGCACACAGGATCCTCTACCAAAGGACCTTTCAGTCTGACTGCTGAAGTAGCTGCCAAAATAAACTGATTATTAAATCAGTTCTTTAAAGGAGCTCAGTTCCAGCTTAAGAAAAGTTAATAAAACACCCCACCACTTCCGTGCTCTGGTTTCAGCTGTATCCAGCACATTTTCAAGTGGTTCTAATTGCAGAGACTACCTCACATTGGAGCTTAAGGCTCACAGAACAGCAGACAGGTGATAATAAGAATGTGCTTCAATTCTAGACACTAGACATGGAATGAAGTAACACATCGAAAGACAGAGTTGGGATGTTCCTTCTATAAACTTTTGCTTAACATTTTGCTACAGAGGTGACTTTCCACACTTATTATTCCAGGGCTTCAAGTATCACCCTACCTATTCTTATACCTTTGCAAATCACTACAATACATTGCCTTGTGTAAGACACTGCTATTCACGTTCAGTGACTCTACATTCAGGCAAATAATCCACGTTTCAGCCCAGAGAGTGGCACATGTAAACCTTTTCATGGTCTTCATCACTGGCCATGTGCCCATTGAATTCCTCAAAAAACATTAAATCTTCGTATGGTACCATGACAGACATCTCTTTGTCCTGATATTCTGGGAAACCTATGAGCCACACTTGACAATACTGATCTTTAATGGTGTTATGTCCTTGAAACAGCCACCCAAGAAAGCATATCAAGAACCTAAGAAATGGTTAATTATCAGATACAAATATGCATCGTTTTTTAATCAAGTTTTCACTGTCTTTAGAGATCAATGCTGTGACAGTTTTAGCCATGTACTTTGGTATTACAGTTCTGAGCATATGTTCCCATTTCCAAGAAAAAACACATTCCATAAAAGCTGAGTGCACAGCAAAGGCTGAATATGTGAATTCACATAGAACTTACATTTACTAATGGGTAAGGAACAGCCCAAATATCTCAACTGACTGTAACTCAAGTAGTTATTAGAAAAATGTACTACAAAAAGTACAGCAGAAGAGAAGAACAATAAAAATGATCAATTCAAAGCTGTGAGATGGGAATAATAGGTTTTAAATAAGAGTGATCCACATTTTGACAATGTTTCTGCCAGATATAAAGGTTTGACAATGAGCTGAAAATATTTTCTGGTTTTTACTTGAATACCACACGTGTTGTTCTTTTTTTCTTGGAGCCTAGCACAGTGAAACAACAGCTACTTTATGATGTAAGAAATAAAAATGGTTACAATCAGTCACCTCTGGGCAAGGTTAAGTCAGTCATTAGCTCCATACAGTCATTAGCTCCCCTCCAAATGAGTCACCGAACCAGCTTTCTGCTGCTGGTGTTTATTTTCTGTTGTACACTAAAGACAAGACAGTCTTCAAACAGAATTTTTGCCCACACTTCATGCCTTTTCGTATACCGTGTGGTAACTGGTTGGATGCCAATCCCAGAAATAAGTTCTTGATCTGCTTCAGAATCAGTACTGTGAGCAAACAGTGCCCAACACTTCCTGCTGCTGGCCATGAGCATGTCCTGGGTTTCAGAGATGACAGCAGAATAAGGACAACCATTCACTTTACCAGGAAAAAAACCCCAAACTAAAAAAGAACCCTTTGCATCTGGTGTTAAAATTCACATCTTTAGATTGTTTTAAGTTTATACAGCTGAAAAAATTAAGAAGAAACATCAGTGTACAAAAAAATGCTGACACAAGCGTTGAACCCCAGAGCAGCTGATCCTATGTGCATGTATAATAATGAACTCCTTGATATAGTTTTCAACCTATGTGCCTGCTATTTTAGATTCCTTTCAACAGTTATCACCTAAAGGCCTGAGTTAGGAGATAGCTCTATCTTGGGAATGCCCTAAAGTATAGATCGTGCTCTGCCTATGGACAGTTGCTGTTTCCATTTCTCAGTATGAGATGACTTCTCATTTTTTTCCAAAACTGATTATATGATACAGCACTTACTTATACTAAAAAGTAAAGACTTTTCATGATCCTTGTCTTCTGAACAGACTTACCTGGTTACAGAAAACCTGTAGTTACAGGATTTAGGCTCAATTGTTTTATCCCTGTTTTGTATTGTCTTGTGTTTATTTACTGCTACAGCAGCAGCTGAAGGAAGCATTTGGAAAGATTTCAGAAGGAAAAATTTTTGTAGGCTTTCCCCACTATAAGTGTCCAGTCAGCTCCTGCACAATTACACAACAGTCAAAGAACCAGAGATGGGGGGGGCGATCATTTATTAGAAGATATTTTTAAATTATTTTTATATCTTTTTTTTGGCCACATGGATCGGGACTCCCAGAACCCATCCAAAGCTGAGATGGCACTGGGTTCTGGTTTCAGTTCATTCTTTACTTTGGCCATGATGTGAAACATAAATCAACCATAAAACGGAACATAGGTGATGTTTGCTAACATTTCTTTGACACAAAAAAAGCAGGGATATGACATGAAAAAGCCAAAGAACAAGAATATAAAGACATATGGTGAATATTTCTATAACTATTAAATTGCAAGCACTATTCTTCTCTCATGTTGCTAAAGGGTAGGATTCCATTTCCCAAGAGCATCGTCCTCCACTTAGCTGAACTAAAGAATGAAGACAAAGAAACGTTATAATTTAACAAACTATTCATCTAGGCTGTATTTGAAATTATGATCTGCACAAAAGAATTTAGCTCTAGATGACAACTTGGTCAAATACTTATACATAAGGACACAAATTTTCCTTAGATTTAAATCTTCCTCTGCCAAAATGTCCTATTCCAGGCTATTTCCTAAAAGGATAAAAATGCAAGTAAGCCTCACTCGAATTAGTTGAAAGATATCTCAAATGTTATTTATACATGTAATAAGAAACTTGGATTTCTGAACATGGGAAATCTCATTTACTTTCTGACCCACAGAACTCAAGGAAACCGATTCAGAGATTTAAAGAAACAAGACACACACACAGAAGGTGCTGAAGCCAAGAAGGCAGGTGTGTTAACTCAGGGATTCTGTCTGAGCATCTGAAGGGTTCTGACCAAGATTATGGAAGTTTTGGCTAATAACTGCTTTGATATACATGAAACCTGTGCATTCTTTCACATCCAGTTTTCACCAATCATTCCATCTGTCCTTCATGGCAAAACATTGTGGGTAAGTTTTGCCTTCATCAGTTCTACTTGTATTTAATGACCTCTTCACAGAGGAGACTTTATAAAATACAACCATCTTCTCTGTTGTGCTTCCCCACTCCATTTACCGAGTGTGGTGGCTGCACAGACTCTAATTTCTGATCTTTTCTGAACACAGGATCCATATATAAATCCTATAGGGGAGGGGTTTGGGGCTTTGGGGTTTTTCCAGCATTTTTGCATGAACTCCCAATATCAACATCTGCACATTTTAACACCACTCAGCAACAGGCTTTTTTTTTGTTGGTTTCTTTTGTTTTGCCTTGGTTTTTTTTAACTAAACAGCTTTTGTGGTGGAAAGTCTCAGTTCCAAGTTGCCAGGTCACCACTCCCCTGTAATTCACTGGTGCATGGCAGCAGTCTGAGTTTAACTTTCTGTTACACAGCATTCAGCATTTTCTGATCTCACAGTTCACAAGACTATTACATAACAGATACTCTTAAGGACCAGGCATAAATCATCCCGTTCTGGCTCCATTTCAACCTAGAACAATCACATAGTGATAGGCTGTCATTTTCAGAAGCTGTAAACCACAAAAGTGAAACACATCTTTTATATACTAGAGATTATACCTTTTCCAATACCTCTACTTCTCTAAATAAAAAGTCAGAATACATTTATCATTTTTCATTTGATGGCCACGTCAAATCCATTGACAGCAATAGAAATTACCTGGGCCACCTTTCCTAGCAGTGAGGTTCCCTTCAGGCACATTTGCATGGCTGGATTTTATTTTTTGTGATCAGGTATAACTTCCACTTGGTAAAAAAGGTTTCAACTGCATCCTCCACATTTTAATGTTGATGGGGGTTATCAGCTCATTGGGAATGTATTTTATCTTTTACTATAGCTGTAGTTTCAGTTCTGCATTTTCTTTATATCCTGGTAGGTCCTTCTACAATAAACTCTCTCCCAGCACCCAACAGGCTTGGTTCATAGTGGCTGTTTTCTCATCATGGCTGGCAATCTGATTCAGCTACACCTGAAAAATTTAATAGGCCTTTTATATATTCAAATACAGGTCTTCCAGCTATATTTTCCCTCATTTTTAAGTCTCTTTCCTGCATTAAGGTGTATTTAAATTAGAATTTCCATGCTTTCAAAAATCATACATCTGAAGAGGCACAAAGTTGGATCGTTTGTTCCCTTCTCTTAATGTCTTGTATGAGAAAAGCAGTGGAAAATAAAATCAAAAGCCATAACCAGAGGAAAAAATTTTCAGGGCATCACAGAGGAACAGAACGAGTCCACCACAGGCCACTCGGGATACTGTGCTGACCGCTCTTACCAAAAAAATCTGCTTCAACAAAATGCCTAGAAATTATATATTTCAGAACCAACTTCAATGAGTCAGACACAAATGCACAGTACGAAATGGAATTCACCCATGATTCTCCACTGTGAAGCAGGAGAAAAATATAAACACCTCATTTTGCCATTATTGCTTGAAAAGAGGGTACATGGCAGAAAATCCCAGTGACAAAGAGAAGAACTTGGCCTGGGGTTACCTTGTCTTCTTGCATACTGCCTCGCTCTTCATTCCTCTGGAAATACACATTGGGTTGATTTATAAATCATTTTCATTTCCTTTTCAGGGAGCTGTCTATCAACAGTCATTATTGCAGTGCCCTGACTATGTCAGCTCCAGCCCTCTATCCAAACATCCCCCAGCTCCTTTCTCAAAGGCTGATAAGGAAACAGAAGGAAACACAATATAAAGGCACTGGAGCATATGTCCATACACCTCCACCACCAGAACTGAAAAACCACTGACCCAGAAACACCCTGAGCACCCTAAAGACCACAGGCAATCAACAGAACATATCTGGGCTTGATAGGAATCATAACGATACTCTTCTTTTTTTCTTTCCCTTTTTTTTTTCCTTGGACAAGTGCAACTGTGACCTCTCATGGCATATCACAGTATCACAGTATCATAAGGTTGGAAAGGACCTCTGAGATCATCAAGTCCAACCTATAACCCAACACAACACCAACCATCATCTAAACCATGGCACTCAGTGCCTCATCCAGTCTCCCCTTAAACACCTCCAGGGTCGGCGACTCCACCACCTCCCTGGGCAGCGCATTCCAATGGCCAATCACCCTTTCAGTGGAGAACTTTTTCCTAACATCAAGCCTAAACTTTCCCTGATATGATGAGGTCTGTGGTGAGTAGGATAGAAGTAAAGTCAGGGTGCCCCAGAGCCTGTGGAAATACAGACACTGCCAGAAAAAAGGATTGGATTAAATATGTTTCTTAAACAAACAGGGGATTTAAAAGGTTTTAAGTGTCATTCCACGGAGTGAAGTGGAACAGGTCTTCTTCTCCAAAACACAGCACGATGCATTTCCTTAGCAGGTAGGAAGGAACAGTGGGATTCTGCCATAGCAGCAGGTGATGGGACCACTTGGCTTTTCTAGCAAAATTAGTATTTATGTTCTCTGTTATTTGTTAAAATTGTTTCACTATTACTTATGAAGCATGTGGGTTTTTGCAAGAATCCTTTGTTTTTCTCCATCTACTTAGACAACACCAGATTTTTTGGTAGTTTTTTAACACCTATTCCACTAAATAAGTCTAAAAGCGATGTTTTGATTATTTTCTACCATAACACCAGATAAATAAGCACTTTTAGCTGCTGCCATATCAGGGCCACCTTAAATCGCGGAAATTTCTCTAAAATTCTCTCAAACCAAACTGTTACATCTCTGATAGCATTATGCATTTTCTTTAATTTTGATGTACAAAAAGAAAACAACTGCTTATACCCAATCCTGTAGTGGATCTAAAGGACAAAAAAAGAAGCATGTCTCTCTAAATGCTTATCTAGATGCTACCGCCTGTTGAAATTAAGAATAAATGGGCAAGGAATACAATAGCACTGCCTAAAATGTGTAACACACAAAATACAATCACACTGCTAAAATTGTCTTGACAGCAAAGAAAATGTCAAATAACCACTTAACATACTGGCTTTCAAGCTAAATAATCACCTTGTGTGTCTTGTGTAAATATGCTCGCTACTAAAACACACACCCTCCACAACCCCAGCTCTTCCCTGGTGTCATCAAAGATCGATCCTACAATAAGGACACACACAACTGATTTGTAACTTAAAGGAAGAAACTCCTAAAAAGTGGGCAAAACGTTGAATAACCTTAACTTAATAGGTTCACATTCATAAAAAGTGCCATCAAAACTCACAAAGCTTTGGTTCAGATTAGAAAAAGAAAAAAACCCCAAGCCAATAATTCCTTGTTCACCATCACCAATAAGTGACTAACAAAGTTGCACGTGCAGAACCCCAAGCTGCCTTCGCCCACAGTGCCACAGCGACACTCAGCCAGCCAGACCTTCACCCATGTCCCTGCGATCCGATTGCGTCAGCAGCTCATGCCCAAACACACACCCTGACTCCTCCTGCTTCAACTCACAAAGGACAGGAGAGTAGTTTCAATGCCAGACTTGTGAAGTGAGAGCGGAAGGATAATCCTCCAGAAACAGCCACACGGTTTAATATTCAGTTCCAGCCATAACTGGCATTCATGATCAATTCTGAGTGCTCAGATGGCTGTTTGGATGGTTCAACGTGCCTTCTCTAAGCCATGAAAAACAAACCCCAAGAGACTGGAAAAGATTTGCCAATTTAAGTTTCCAAGGTAGGCAAACCAGAGTGGTTAATTTGGCCTTCTCCTCTTGGCCTTTTACACACAAATTACCTTTTTAAACTCCCTGCTCTCATTTCAGACTCTTTCCTCCCATACCTCTCAAGACAGCTTTCAAAACCACAGTCCTCAGAGAGCTTCCCAATCCCTTCCTTCCTACTGATCCTCTGAAAAAACCCCATCTGCACAGTATTTTGTATCCCATTCCTGGCACTGTGCAGTCTCACTGTCCAGTGGACATAGCAAACCCTGCTGTTCCACTGAGATGTGCTTGGAGAGTTTCACAGCAAGTGTTTCCAACCGCTCGTGTGTCTGTGGAGAGCACATATGTGTTATGTTTGAACCAACACACTGAGTCCAGCAAAAAGATCACTGGACCTTGCAACTGCATGAAAAGTTGTCAGGGTGAGAGAGGAAATGCCATTCGAGTTTGATGAGGAAGATGGAAGGATCTAGATTTAAAACTATTTGGATTGAAAACAATCAAAGGCTGAGGAAAAAGAGGCATTGGTTATCTAACTGTTTTCCAAATTGTGCCTTTATTGATGGAGCAGAGAATTCTGTCAAGGAGGAGTGGCTGATGGAGAGGAAAAGTGGACGAATCCAGGGGATAAAAGAAATCATCTGCTAGAGGAGGAAAAACAACAGACAAAATGGACTGCAAGTGTCAGAAGCAGCAGCAGGGGCCTGAGTGTCAGGCAAATGAAGGGCAGTGAAGAATAGCAGGATATCTCTGGGTGTCTAAGGACTGAAAGTCCCATGACATTGTATGTGTAAAAGCAGCAAGGATTCCTTCAGGTATTATTCTGGCAGGTCAGCTGCTTACAGGCACTTAACACCAAGCATCATCAACAAGGACAAAACAGAACCTTACTCTAAAACTGACACTTTGCTTTCACTGATGAGAAAGAATCTGAGGGTCTTTAAGGGTGACAGGCAGCCAGAATTAGTTCTTTAATTATTGATTAATCTAAGGATATCTGGCTAGACAAATACAAAAAGGAATGGAGAGAAAGAGTTAAAACAGTCTGGTTTGTGCTAAAAAAAACAACCAACGCATCTTTCTTCAATTCAGTCTTAAAGGTTCTCCCTTCTTCCTTAGCAGATTACAGATGAGTCACAGCTGTTTGGCATCTGGTGCACTGCTACCTCCTGAACGCACTCTCTTTGTCCTCAGACACCTCAGAACAAACAGACCGGAGCAGCCACATGCAGTTCACTGGAGTATGGGCATCCCATGTGCTACCACACGTTCCTCACACATTGCTGAGGGTGGAAAGCAAGAACTAGAGGTTACAGACACAGAGTTTGCTTACCTAGGCCTAAGGAAACACATTTTCCCTACTATGGCTATTTAATTTGGAAAGAATCTAAAAGCACCCTTCAACTCAAAATAAGATTTCTATTATGTTAGGAAATAAAGAAAAACTTCTTGCAGTTAGAAAGGTAGAAAAGTGTCCGTTCTTCTGGCTTATGATCAGAGGTCTCACGTTTACTGGATGATTAGGAAAACACAGCTGTTGCTTAGCTGCAGCATTTTGCAAATGCTAGATGAGGCAAACGGTTATTTTGTTTTGAAATGCAGAAGCTTTTGACCATATGAAGCACATTTTATGTATGCCACTGACTCAAAACAAAAAAAAATGTTAATATATTACTTTTGGCATCAAATTGTTTTATAGTATCATATGGCTATCTCCGTTGAAACAGCTGTGCCAAGAACTCAAATTAACTCACTCTAGTCCCCTCTGACAAGCCCCTCGCCTGCTTGGAAATTCCTGGTTTTTCCAGACCTCAGTTTAGTAGGGTTATTTGGCAATCCATCATCTCTCACAGGCACATGCTCACCCATTTTCCTGTAGCTGTGGACACACACATTTCCATAAAAATCTACACATATCCACTTAAAAAGGTAAGATTCAGAAGCATCAAACCTGCTAAAGCAGGAAAGAACAGCAGCAAAGCACAAGCAGCAGCTCTTGAGAAATAAGACGTAAAAGCGACATTTACCTATTTTCCCTTCCAAAAGTAAAAAAAGAAGCATGAAGTTTTCACAATAATACAAGCACATCTCTAGAGAGCATTTGAAATCAATGTGTGCCAGCCCTGTAACAGCACCCAAACCCAGCAAAAACAAACATTTCTCCTAAATGCAATATTTTAAAATTAATGAACAGCAACAAATGTAAAGTTCTGGTCAAAAGATACACAAACTTTTACCAGATGATGTGGACGTACAAGCACTGTAAGATGGCACATGATTTGTTATATCTGGACTCATCTATAATGCAGAGCTCTCATTCTTTTTCAGTTCCTGATAATTAGAAGCCTTAAAATAACAGTAAATATTTAACACCATTGAGTGCCAGTAAAAATGCACATAGCACGTTAAGACCCCTTCATGATAAGGTCACAATATCCTTGCTCTTAGCAGAAGTGGAAGAATTTTTTCAAGCACTGTTAGAATGTTTCTCCCCATCTCCCTCCCCCTGCAGAGCCCTTCTCTAAGGTCAGTGAAGTCATTCTGCCTTTCAGAGCTACAGGAAACTGAAATAGTGACTAAACATTCTTCAGTGATGCTCTCAGACTTGTCTGTAGAACAATTAAAACTCAGATTCTGATAAAACTGCTTTGTTCTCTCGCTCAAGGTACCACCTACATGTAGCAGAGCCTTGTTAATATTCTCATTTTTTCAGATTATAATTCTTGTAGTTTATTAGAGGACCAGGGGTATAATTCCTTGGTGAAGTACCTCAGATTCAGATAGGCACAACCAAAATACATTTTAGAAGAGAATTACTGAAGCTGTTTCTGAATGAGGGCCTGGTTGTGCACAAAGGCAGATCAGCAACTTCTCTTTGCCAGTTGCTCACACAATTATCCAGAGTCAGTGAAGCAGATGACATCCTTAACACAGAACACCTTTAGCAGCTTTAAAAAGTGGTTTGACAGAAGTTATAAAAGCTAAAACCTGTTGGGTTTATTATCATTATAAACAGACAGTAACAGTATTACTAAGGAACATTTTTGGGTTGCTGGTGTTGGTGACTGCCAACACTTCTACAGCACCAAAGCTATTAGGAAAGGAAACAACAAAACACATCAAACAAATACCACATGGAAATGAAACAGCCTGCAGAATTTTTTTGGAGCAGTAGCACAAATATACAGAGGCTTTAGAAAGAAGTTTTCTTGTAATATTATCATTTGTGTTTATGGAGCTCTCCCGTAAAAGGCCAAAGCGAGAGAAGACGGCGCTCCAGGTCTTTATCAAAGCCCTTCAAGCAATACCAAGTCCCGATGTCACACAGAGGGAACACCCGCCCGCCTTCCTGCAATGTGAGAGAACTACTGAGCTTGGAATTTCACTTGTAACTTTGGAAAGCTTGACCTGACCAGCAAACATAGATGGAGGCAACATTAAAAACACAAACAATGCCCCCCCGTTCCAACTAAACAATAGCAGCCCCCAAAAACCAGAACCACATCCCACCCCAAAACCAAATGCTCTTTCTCTTCCTACAAACATAAACCAAATCAGGTCGATCAATAGCCAGCAATCCTAGCACCTCAACAGGCCTTTTGTTGACACTCTCACCACTGTACACATATACCTTTAGTCTCAGAATCTTTATTTTATGACTCCCAGGCTGGCACGAGTGAAGCCATGGAATTATCAGTCATTTGTCTTTATTCAGGATTTTTAGTACTTTTAAGTGCACCATCTACATCACAAAATATACGTATGAACACTGTCACTTAATTTATCAATTTTAACAAATTCTGAGATGTCAGAAAAAATGATGGCATTTAGTTTACTGTTCTGAGAAAGCAAACCACACTTCTGTAATTACAGAAAGCTGTCCTCATATAAAAAGAAAAGTCAGACAGAGGTGTTAATTGCAAGTAAAAAAATTTCTATCAATTAAAAACATTCAGTAGCCCAGATTAAAAATTAATTTAAGTTGATTCGCTTCCTGGTCTCTGCAGAAAAACTAACCCAACCCCTTGTGACTTCCACTTGTCCCTGTCCCCACCCTCCACATTACCATTGCCCATCAATACAACATTCTGTATGGCTCATCTTAGCAATTAATCCAGAGAAAGCAGATGATCTTGTAATCTCATAAATACATGCTATATTTAAAAAATAAAAAGTAACCACTTTCAACACGTTTGTAGTTAAATATGGCCTTGATTTACATATTCACCAAACATTTACCCAGCTTAGAATCAGTTATTATCAATTACATCGCACAATTTGGCTTAACATCTTGATCTCTGCACATTAGTGACAGGAGACAGTGGGCAGCTTTCAGTTAATTTGCAGGTAAATACCTCAGCCTGGCAGATTCCCAATCCATGGTCTGGCGGCACAGGCTTCCTTCTGTTTAGAGAGCAGTAGTACAGGAGGGTGTCATTGCTAACACTGAGCTGTTTCAACTTCACACGGTCAAGAACGCAGCTCCTCGGGGCACAGGCTGATCCCCGAGGTTCTCCAGCCCTGGAATGGGATCATGTGCCTATACAGCACTTCCATTAACCCTGCAGATGCCTCTTTCACACTAAAAATGTGTGTGTATTAGCATTGCTTATGTTTTATTCCTAACAAATCAGCACAAGCCCTGCCACAGCAACAACGCTTTGCCGGAAGCCTCGAGCTATGTTATTGTTTCTGCTAAGGAGAAGGAGGAATTGTGTTCCATGCTGATTTGCCTGCACCTGATACCTACTATTATAGGAGACTTTGGGCTTAACCTACCCTTAACAGAGAACTTGAAACTACAGCACTGGAGAAAACACGCTCATTACCGAGGCATGTAATTTCTTCCTTCCTCTCTATTCTAAAATTACCCACTTTACCTCCTCGATGAAAAAAGCCCAAGCAACCTTAGGTTTGAGTCACACACAGAACGTGGTAGATTCTTATCATAGGGACCCTTTTCTCTCTCAACAGTGAAATGTGTGTTGCCAGTAGGCAGACAAAAAAAATAATTTCTTGCTTCTGAATAACCCCACACATATTTACTACAGACACTGCTTCAGCCTTTTGAGGAAAATAATGATATTATAAAAGGCTTTGCTTTGTCATTTTATCAGTGCTCCAGTTGTGCTCAGTAGCATCCAGTCATTAGAACTTGATGTTAGAGTGCTCACATTCCATGGCCATGGCTGCATTATAAAATCCATGAAAAAGTGAGTTTAAAATATGGTAGAACAACAGGATTTTTTTCTGTTTCCAATTCTAGAAACTACCTTTCTGATCCTGAATAGCAATTCAGCCCACCACGCTTTCTCTCCTTGCGCTCAGCTATATCTTTGTTGATTCTCCTCTCTCCATGGTCCCCAAAAGGGCAAGAGATGCTCCTCCATCAACACCTATTCCTGTTAAACTGAGGATCAAAATTTTTTACTTGCAGAAGAAAATTCTGTTAATTATCTCTCACTAATACCTGGCTCTTTACAAAGCTCTGCCAACAAAGAAGAAAATGGGATTTCATTGAACGTGGCATCAGCATCACCATTACGTGAAGAACCCCATGCTGTTTGAGATAAAATGAGCTATAGCTAAAATTCTTTAACTTCTGAGACATGTCTGTTTATACTGGCATGCCAAGTAGCATTGTCAACAGCAGAGATGTCCCAGGTCACATGCAACCATAAGAATTTTAAAGAACACTGGTCTGAAGGCCAAAGGATAATAATTTATTGTTTTCAATTTGCAGGTAATAGATATCATTTCAGTTCTTGAATAAAAATACGTTACAGTTTGGGGGAAGGGATTGTGCTTTAAATACAGCTTCAGCTAAAACAATTAAAATATGAAAGGACACACTGGCAATCACTGCAGTAATGAAAGGATCATCTGTTCCACACTTTCTAAAACAAGGAGACAAACATCTAACAAAGCAACACAAAATTCATAAAAAGATTTTAACCCACATCTTTGTATCAATAGACACAGATCTTACAAAGCAGAACACTGGGCTTCCAGTACCATTATTCTTTCAGCTGAGAGCAAGAACCAAGGCCTCACAAAGTGACTTTGTACAATGTGACAGGGCCACTGCCCACAGAAACTGCTCTCGCTGCCGCCCGGCGTGCTGACAGGAAATAGTTGCTGCCTGGAGCCTTGATCTGCCCACGTGAAATGGAGCTCGCGGGCTGACCACAGACCGGCCTCTGTTCCCTTTGTAATTGTTAACATCTGCTCTGCAGAGCAATGAATAATTTTATGCCACCCAAAAAAAAACGTCTCTCCTCCTGACTCCCGAGGTTGGTGGCTTTGGTTTGTTCTTGTTAAAGTGTGCACTCTGACGTCGCAGTGAAGATTTAAACTCTTCTGAAAGATGCCATTAAGATGGAATTTTGGGTAGGCAGGAAAAGCTCACATTGCTGGCCGTTACCTTCTAAAATCAAGTGGAAGAAAAACTGTTGGCAGTTGAGAATAGCACATCATTTTCAAATACCATAGGTAAATGCCAGCAGTTCACTGGTGTGGGCTCAGTAGCAGCAACCAATGGGAGAGGCAGCTGGGATTGCTTGGTTCATGCCAAGTAGAACAAACAGCTCCAACACCTCACACCTGAAGAAACAAGGATGCAGATGCACCAATGGACACATTCAACATGACTTGAGTTTCAGTTCAAAGAAAAAACACAGTTGAGGACAGAACAGCAGCACTACCACTTGAAAACTCAACTGTCCTGCTCCTTCAAGCAAGCCACCAGGGGTTCTGAACATTTGAACCAAACAGGTTTAAATTATTTTCATTTCACAATCACAGAGTTATTACTTATTTATTTGTTAATTTTTATAGAAATGCATGAATATGAAAGATAGGATAAACTCTGGGGCATGGCCACACTACTGTTCTAGACTGCCATCACGCCTGGTGAAAACGGAAACGGGAAAAAGAGAAATGGAGATGCCTGGATGCATCACCCTTGGCCTGCCTGCAGTACTCACCTGCACTGCTGCTCTTCACGACCACTAAAAACAGAAGAATGGAAACAACTAATTAAACAATAAATATCTGCCAGTATAATTCTCAGAGAGTTTTCCAGGACTGGAAATAAGACAAGGCTTTCTTGACTGACTTCTGAGCACAGCACAGGTAGGCTGCCAGCTGCATAAAGGACAAACTAGAAAAAAAGAAATCCTTTCTCCTTTAGGTTGGACACCCAGGAAATACGAAGAAGGAAGGACAGTGATAAGCATAAATGGTCCATTTAGTGTCTTGCTGCAGATTACACTATATTGAGTCCACCACAATGCCTTCTTTAGTTCTCTTTCTTGCTTCTATTATAATAAAGCTGAGAATTTCCCCGTAATTTCCCAGATGTAAATGCTGTGGTAGTAAGATTGCTTCGTGCTAGTTTGGGTGCAGGGTTACCATTCTGGGCTGGCAGGGCTCTAAACGAAGCGTGTCGAAGCGTACAAGTGTGTTTAGCTCAGCACAGCTTAGCAGAGGTCTGTAAACCTGCAGAGTCTCGTTTCTCTTTGAAACATTAAAACCTGTTTCAATGCAATTGCCAAACTGATGACCAATTTGCCTCCTTTCCCTACGACTTTGGCTCAATAGAGAGTGTGTTTCATAGATACAGCAACTGTTTTCTCCTGAATATCAATATGATTATTAACCTCCTCCTTTCTCGCACTCACAAGTGGCCACATTTAGATTTCTTCATTAAAAACTACTATGCAATTTGCTCCTTCCAAAATGAATGGGCAATGAAATGTGTGGTGAGCTTGTGGCTCTTTTGTGAAGCATAAGAGAAAGACAGAATCCTTTAAGGGCAAGAGATGAAACTGAGAGTGTAGCGGGAAAGTGAAGGCTACTGAATGCTTTCAGCATTGAATGCTGAACAGCCAGAACAATCCATTCCAAAAGTTTGCGGTGGAAAACAGCAAAAAGCTTTAGGACACACAGAAGAAAACAGAGTATGAGACCTGGCCAGACAGTCCAAAACCTCTCAAAAATTACACAAAGTCAAATAGTTCGGTTTCAGTCAAAGAAAAGCATGGATTGTATTCTCAAAATAAGTGTCAGTCAAGGTGATAAAAATTCTCAATATACTGTTATGTGATGTTAAGCACAAACTTGGACTGTATTTTACCGGGTTTAACAAAGAACACAGGTCTTTTGCTCTCAAGAATACAATTCTGCTGTAAATGTGCTTCAAAGGGATGACAGATGGAAAAGAGAATGAAGACCATGAACATGAGATGAGGCAAAAATCATTACGAGATATATCAAGTAAATCTACTGCCGAAGGCTGCTTGCACTAAGTGGCTGTGGAAGGAGCATTTTCATAACCTGCTGCAGTCTGATTTAAAAAACAAACATCCCCAAACCAACCAAACAAACAAAAGGATGTACATCTTAAGAGTCACTGCTTAGGATCTGAACTCCCATCAATAATATCATTTTGTCTTGTTACATACTCATACAGTAGGAGATGATCCAGATCTAGAGAGAAGAAGGAAGATGAAAAAAAGTATCAGGAATACATTAAATTAATTTAAAGCTCTTGCACTGTAAAAACAATCCAACAGGTGACACAAGGCATAAACACTTTCATGTAAGAAATGGCTGTGCTCTACATTGACTGTTTCGCTGCACTCAGCAGTGCACTCTCTCGTAGAGATGTGTTTGTATTTGCAGACAAGCTGTAGGTAATGAAGATTTAGCTATGAGCTATGCTGACACAATCCAGTTTTATACAAGTGAACCCACATAAGGGCTTTCAGTAGCACATTCTGGCATCACATCCCTGGTCAGATAGGTAAAACAATGTTTTTACAAGCTGAACAAGCTAAATTATATAGACAGCACAGTTATTTTGTCTTTAGTCACAGAAAAAACTCTCCAAGTGATAAAGATTAAAATAGTATTTTAAGTAAAAGTTGAACCATTCTTTAAATAGAATCATTGAGTCATAGAATGGTTTGGGCTGAAAGGGACCTTAAAGCCCATCCAGTTCCAATCCCCTGTCATGGACAGGGACACCTCCCACTGGATCAGGAGGCTCAAAGCCCCATCCAACCTGACCTTGAACACCTCCAGGGATGGGGCAGCCACCACTTTCCTGGGCAACCTGTGCCAGGGCCTCACCCCCACATTGTGAAGAAATTCTTCCTAATGTCTAATTTACATCTTCCTCCTTCCAATTTCAAGACGTTCCCCTCATCCTACCACTAAAGGCCCTTGGAAAAAGTCCCTCCCCAGCTTTCCTGTACCCCTTTCAGTACTGGAAGGTCGCTATAAGGTCTCTACGGAGCCTTCTCTTCTCCAGGCTGAACAAGCCCAACTCTCTCAACCTGTCCTCACAGCAGAGGAGCTCCAACCCGGATCATCACTGTAGCCTTCTCTGGACCCATTCCAACAGTTCCATATCCTTCTTATGTTGGGGATTCCAGAACTGGACACAGGACTCCAGGTGGGGTCGCACGAGAGCATGAGACCTGCTGGCAACACTTGTTTTGATGCAGCCCAGGACACGGTTGGGTCTTCTGGGCTGCGAGCGCACACTGCCGGCTCAAGATTTTGTCTTAATTTATAGAATAATCATAATCCAGAGATTAATATGTTTGTTACTGTATTTATTTCATTCTGACATTATATGCAAAGAATCAGACAAAGTAACTATATTCCTGGCATGGTGAGAAGTTATATGGCTGAAATTTCTGCACACCTATCTCCTGCGTTGACAGGTACGCTTAATATCTACACTACTAAATTCAACATTAAATTCAAGAGCATAATTGAACGGAAAATCTCGGAAAACAATTCAAATTTTTCCAAAAAAAATGTCTGGGAACATTTGCTTTTTCTGTTTTGGTAGCTCTGAAAAAATTGCTATCATCTGCAGCAACTATGAAGCCATCACACTTTCTTTACCAGCAGCATCAGCATTTTCAGTTTCACTACCATATTCTTTGTATGAAGGGTAAAAAGCTGCTGGCTTTACGTTCCTCCTCTGCTGCCCCTCCCTGTGCTGCAGGAGCAGCCATTGCAAGTGACGCAAAGGTTAAACCCACCGTCACAGACCCCACCTCCAGAGCAGTGGTGAAGCACCAGCAGTTACACTGGAGCCCGAGGCAGGACCATTTCCTTCCTCGTTGTGCACCCCACGCATTGCAGGAGCCCAGATTTCCGCTGGGGCCAGGCTCGGCCATCCCCTCGCAAACCACAGAGCACGTGCCCACTCCACCTCCCTCAAACGGGGGCTGCAGACACAAGCACTGCTTCCAGAAGAACTAGGAATGCTAATCATAGAATAACAGAATGGTTTGGGTAGGAAGGGACCTTTACAGCCCATCCTGTTCACCCCCCTGCAGAAGCAGGGACATCTTTAACTTTAAGAGGGTGCTCAGAGCCCCATCCAACTTGGCCTGGAATGTTTCCAGGCTTGGGGCTTGGATCATCCTTAAGATCATGGCAGTGAAATACATGAACAGGCAAACAGTTATTCTTTATGAAAGAGCACACACTGCTCACAGCTACATCTGATCCAAGCCAATGCCCTGAAAAGCTCTCTATTATTGTGTTTTATTTGCATAACTTCAGCTCCGGAACTTCCACTCATGGTCCATCCATCCAAGGCCGTACAGTCAGAATAAAAATGCCATGGCCCAGTCTGTCACACTTACTTACCCTAAGAAAAAAATTGAATTAATCACTAGATCTGCATCCTTAGAGCTGTCAGTACGGACCATAACCTGTCTTCTTTACAACAAAGAGTGAAGAAAACCCCAAACCTAACAGTGTAACTTATATCGTTAATACTTTGGGAGGATATGGTGGATGTAAATATTTTAAACTTCACATTCCTTAAGTAGTCAAAAAATCAGACAAGCAAGAACTACTGCTGAGACAAATGTCGAACACAGCAGAGTGAAGGGAGTATAAAAAATATACAGAAACAGAATGCTGACTGTGAGAGACCAAACTGCCTTTGGACCACCGATCCAATATGGGAAATGGTGCTTCCATACACACTCAGTCACTCCAGTAACTATGGAAAGTACTGAGCTCTCCTGAAAATATGCCCCACAACTTTCACCAGTAAGAGCCAAAAACCAGAAGTGATTTTCCAATAATAAATAGCTCACACTTAACTCATGCTCATACACAGTTCTTAAACTGTGAAAAAATGTTTGGTGCCCAGTTGCAAGAGACAAAAAATGCTTTTTCTTATACATAAGGCTGTAACAGGGCACTGCATTGCAGCACAAATGTTTGAAATCAATAATTTTTATTACACTGAAAGTCACAGTACAAATATTTCCCCTTTTTTTGGTGGAACCAGCACTTTGATCTTCAAATTCAAAGACAGAAAATGACAGGAGGTGAAGGGTGTATCTGCTCTGGTCTTGCACATAGGGATGGCCACCTGAGAAATACACTTCACTAAATTAGTTGGAAACTTGTAGCTGGTGTTCATCCCTTATCTGTTTGACAAAATTGCGTTTCCTTATGCTACCAAAGGCAATGAGAGAGCAGTCCAAGTGAAGCTCAAATTATGTTTATCTGTAAGTTGGCACACCAACAGGATAAACAGGGATGATCAAATATGAATAACTGGAACACTCAGACACTGGAAGTTTTAGTCAGTCCCAGCCACTTCCCTAACTGCAGTCTTTCATTAACAACCAAGTCTTGATTTTATTTTAACTTCTTGTCCTATTTTTCAAAGTAGTTTTCATTAGTACTATTGAGCCATAAATGTCAATAACAGTTTGGGAAACAAATGATGCTTTTCTGAAAATGTAATCCATGGTAGTTTTCCCTTACACTCGGCCCTACTTGTCCATCTCAACATCAAATGTCTCCAGAAAAATCATTTTTAGGATGCAAACATGTTGCATTCCATACTGGTATGATTAATTCCTTAAAATATAAGGAGACATCATCAACAGGAACAAATCATAGCTCAAAGCAGAGATAAACTGTTTTCTACCTGCTTAATGTCAATATCTGTCAAAAGCAGATCATGCTTTTTCTGCCATCCCTCACACTGCAATACTGCATTCATCAAGAGCTTTTTGGAATAAAGCCAACCTTATTCTACTCCCAAGGTTTTTTTTATTCTACATTAAATGTTTCTGTTCCATCTAAATATTACTGTGTATTACGAACTGTATCAAAGCCTTGTTTAAGCATGCAAATTATCAAACATATAAAAAGGAAAAATCCAAGTTGTTTGGCACTCTCTCCTCCGTGGTATCCCTCTGAACTCATGCAAAATCCCTAACACATTAAGCAAAATCTGTGTACATTGCTGTACTACTACAAACCTGTTTCCAAACCCAGAAACGTTTGAGTTGCCTTCACACAAAGCCTCGCTGGGAAATTCTGATTGTGCCTGGAGCTCATAGATGTGGGTAAACCACTTCTCATTAAACTTTCTACAAGTCCACGAAACCCTCTGACATGCATTTCCACTCGTAAATACAAACACTGACTGGCTTGTGAAAGTAGGTGTGTCTCCAGAGGAGAAAAAGGATGAACCACAAAAGGCATCAGCCAATTGGGGTTTTTTCATACATGGTATCTGCTTCATCCCATACACGCCACTAGAATCTACTGTGACGAATCACTTTGTGACTTTGGTTCTTTTGCTCATGTGAAAAAAGTCAGGTCTTCACTATTAATGCCAGCTTTTAGATAACATGGGTGAAGGAAGGCACAACAGTGACAAAAAAAGCCCAGGAAAACATTGAATATTTTTTAATTGAAAGACAACAAACACAAGCAAGCCATTAATAGTGGCAAATATCCAGGGATGGAGGGATATCAATCAGCTTTTTCACCTCTTATTTGTTCTTAAGTAAGAAAACCTCACCCTCCATCCAGTTTTTGCCTTTTCTAATAGAACCTGACCGCAGGCACTGTAGAAATCCAATTCCAAATTGTCACCTCAACTGTTATTTCAGTTCTGACACACCGACAACCAACCCTGGCACGTGGAAAACTGCCATATTCTGGTCTGCAAGTAGACAAAATAGAGGCTCAAAGCCAGAGGATTCGATCTGTGGCCCACCTGAAAAATTCATCTTACTTGCAGTCTACTCCTACCAGCTTTGCACCAGGAATTTGCTACTTGGGATGCCCAATAACAAAGCAATATTGAGTGTATGGACTCCATGGAAAGGTCCAGCCCTGTTATCAGGAAAAGCTCTTGTCATAAGGCCCTTCCTGCCTGCAGAACAAGACATATGCTCCACTCAGCTAAAGTCCCAGATCTCTTTCCAAACTGAATATCTGCAGTAAATGTTGGTCTGGAGCGTGAACTTCTGTCTAATATTAATTCAAACTCTAATGTTGGAAGATTCAGTAAATGGAGAAGCACAGCTTTTAAAGCTATTATCTCGATTTAGCAGGTGCTTGTGACACAGAAAAGTGAGTTATTGTTCTGGTGGCCCAGGGATGCTGTTGGTGAACACTACGGATCTCCAGAGAAAGCTCCCAGACTGCCTCCACCCAGAGCTGGAGCCAACTTGCCAAGTGCAGTGTGTACGAGGCAGTGATGCAGACACCCACGGTGGAACAGACACCGAATTCCCAGGGGTTTTGGACTGCTTTTTTTCTAAGCAAAGACAACACAGCGTCACTGATCACCAAGGCCTCTCCTACTCGCAAGCAACTCCTCACACACCGCTCTGTGTTCACCCTCTGCTCTCTGAGTGAGCAACCACAGGAAAGCAGAGAGGTTTCTTGTCTTTGGGGAGGGAGAAAGGACAGATCAGACAGGATTGTACTTCAGGCTGAACAGAATACTGAGACAGAACTTACCTAGAGGAGTGATTAACAGACATGGATATGAACTCCACAGTGTTACAGTCAGCAACAATGCTCAAAATCTCCTTGTATAAATATTTGTCATTAATCCAACCTTAAAACCATGTAGACGTTTTCAATAATACAGCACAGTAAAATTTCCAGCATACAACAGGGCTGCATGACCACACTTCAATCACACTTCAAGCACGATTCAGACTCAGATATCTTGTAGGATTAGTTTTAATCTATTTTTTTTTCATTTAGTCTGACATCAAAACAGTCAGTTCTCTTAATTTGTCTCTCATTTTCTTCCTGCACCTGTCACTGTGTTCTGCACTTAATGGACAATTTAAATTGCCCATTGTTTCTCACTATTGGCCAGAAAGACATCAAGTCCACCAGAGCACACACACGTGCATTTTAAGGCTTATATGAGTATACCTATACAAGTGTTTTAATCACTCATCATACAGAAGATATCCTTAAACAAGCAAATACTGATCTTTTCAAGAACAGTTCTCTCATTATTATGCTCCCTTTGTACTCTCACTCCCCCCCATTCTCTGGGGTCTATATTCTGAAATTTCACGCATACCATAAAGGGTCTTTGGAATGTTACAGTATAATTGTTGAGAGACACATTTAATGGATGAGTAAGCATCAAGAGGCCAGGGCAAAGGGAAAAGAACAGTTTAAATGCTAGAAGCATTTTGTACTGAATAATCTTCTCAGCATGAGGACAGAGGACGGATATTTCATCCAGAACTCTGGTATTGACTCAAGCGATAAAACCAGCAGCCAGCGCTGCGGCACACGGAGCCACCAACCACCTAAGAAACCATCGGCTGCCTTTCCCTCTCAAACTGGACTTCAGGCACTGTCCAGGAGAGCAAGCAAAGGTTACACAATATTATGTGATTCACAACATGAATATTATGATGGGGATTACACATTCTCGATAACTGGCTGGGGTTTTTTTTTAATTGGCTGCTTCTGACCCCAGTGCAGAGCACAATTAATGTGGATGTGCACGGTACAGAACTGCAACAGGGGCAACTGGAAACAAATCCGGGCACAGAGCACAGAGGCAGCTATGAAAAGCTGAACATTGTTTCACTACGGGAAACCGCTGGAGAAAATATGCTGTAAATTAAAGCCAATTTTCCTGAATTCCCTGAAGGACTGTTCCTCCCAGAGATTCTACAAATCCACTAGGAAATTCCTTTCATTAGAGTTTTCTTTGGGCTTATTTATTACTGAAGGCAGTTTCAAAGGGCATATCCGAAATAAAATGTACAGCGTCCTGGGGGCAGGGCAGTGGGACAAATCAGGCCTATCCTTACATAATTGATTCCTATCCCCATTAGTAAAGAACAGCTGAGATGGGTTTTACTCCCAATTCCTCCTCCTCTCCAGACTTTTCTAAGTCAAGGAAAGGCAAAATAATGACCTCCCTACCTGCATTCCTGATAGAAGAATGGACAGCGAGGCAGGTGCCATATGGTGACACGGCTGCTCTGGAAATCAAGCAGTTATTTTAGCTCCAGAGGTGGGAAAGCCAAGGCTTCCATAGGCTGGTGCCCCAGTTGAAGCCTGTCCTAGAACTGGGCACCTAAAACCTCAGTCAGACTGGATTCTGTGGTGCTTAACAACATACGGATTGCAGCTGCTGAAAAAAAATCCCTTAAATATCAGAATCTGTAACTGTAGTAAGTTATCAAGTATTGCTAATGACTGAAAAAATCCATCTAAATGAACCTCTGGCTCTGTTTTTCTGCTGTGCTTTCAGTCACAGCTGAAACAGGAATACCTGTGTATGGAGCTGTTCTTCAGTCAGGTTATTGATCCAACGAGTGTACCGTTCCATAGACTCCAGGGGCTCTCTTCGGACTTGGCAACCAATAATCTAAAGTAAAACAAGACAAATCCCCTCTGTAAATTGCTGCACATCCACACGGCAACATGATCAGAAAGCATTCAAAACATGGTAACTCCAGGAATTCAGGCTATCTAAATAGACCTTATTAGCCCCCCACTATGTTTATAATTTAATATCGTCTAATACAACATAATGTGTCACAGTTGCTCTAGTCAAATTTTAAACAGTTACAGACTTCCAGAGGTCTCTAGAAGGCTAACATTGAGAAGTCTCTTTCCAATAGCATCAGTCTTCAGAATTTTTTAATGGTTTTGGTTGAAATTTTCAAAGGGAAGTCATCCAAAGGCAGGCATCTTGAATGCAAAATTTCAACCAAAATATTTAAAGTTTGGCAAGCAAAAATTAGAACTTGGATGACACCAGACAATTGCACCAACAGTACCATCACCTACAAAATAGCATTCAAAATTCAAATAAAATAAGGAAAAAATCATCTGTATCATGATTTGTCTCATTCATAGTAGAACAATGTAGATACCCCATTGTGATTTGATCGCTGAAGTACCCATTCAAGCAACATTTTCTTCTCTAATGCTGTTCTGTAGCTGCACAGGTTAAATATGAATTTGAGTATTGTGAACACCTATTGGCATAATAAATGGCTTCCAATTGCATCAAACAAACAGAATATTAGGAGGATTGCATATTGTCTCTAACTGCATAGACACACACTAATTCGATTTCACACAAACACTGAACTGTTGACAAATCTCTGGTTAGAGAAGAACACAGGAGCGTGGCAGGACTTAATTACACAAGCAAAGTAAACTCAAACTGATTTATACCAACCACTACACTCCTGTCATAGCACAGCTGCCTGTTTCTCCCCCAGACTTTGCTGGGCACTTCCTGTTGAGGATGCGTTCACTCATCAAGAATTGACACCAAAGCATAGGCATCAGCATGGCTGAGCAGGAACTGCAGGTGATCAAGTTCTCTTCAAGAACAGTGTGGAAAACTCACTTGGTTTATTTCCTACCCTGAGCACGCATAAGGAATGCAAGTGCATTTCAAGTTCAAGTCTTCCGAGTGTCTCTGTTTACAGAGCCTTAACCTCCCCATGTGAGCAGTCAGGCCAGAATTCTGCATGTGCAGTTCTGAGTGCTTTTGATGTGGGAGCAGAAACACCACATAGAGATCTTGCTGGGGTACTGCTGGCAATCAAACACCACAATTTAGAGTATGATTGAATACAACCAAAATAACAAAGATGAAAAAAACCCTATAATTTGCTTCTCCCATAAGAATAAAACAGAATATCTCTGAGTTATGGAATGGTTCCTCAACGACAGCCCTGAATTGCTTTGGACAACTTCAATGCATATCCTAACTTTCACCTGAATTACAGCTAAATAAGTAATACTAAGACATTTTCAGAGGGTTAATCTAAAGTTATTTTCAATCCAACATCAACAGAAGAGTTCAGAGATACATTTTTAAAGGGGCCCTTCATGGATACAAAACTTCACCGAAGCTGCCTCAGATGTGCATACATTCTGTTCTGTGAGGATGACTTTTGTTAAAGAATATAATTATTTACAAAACTCTTGATAGCATTCATTAACCAAGACATGCTCTTCTCTCACGTATCCTAGGATTTTATAACTTACAAAGACACTTTACAAAACCATACAAGGAAATCAGAATGGAAAAATGACAAAGCCTTTTTCTCAACAGATATTCTATAACAGTGAAATATGGAACCAGTTTCTTTATTCCAGTAGTCACAGCCTGAGCCAAACAAATACAGAATAACAAGAAGCTTTCACGAGGAAAGGGATAAAAAGTGGAATCTCAAATTTGTTTCTCCAAAGAGCTGCTTTTCAGTTAGAGCCAAACAGTCAGGGCAGTCAGCTCTTTCAGTGCAATCTGAAATTTCAGTGCCAGGCAGAGAACCAGGCTGGCCACTCGCAGAGATGTTGTTGGTAGTTTTAGCAATCTAAAAAAAAATTATGAATCTGGGTGCTCGGCTAAAGGACTGTAATTCCCCAAAGTCCAAATACCAACTGGTTCAAATCTCCACTCCTTATGCTTCCAGACAGAACTGAATGGGTTCCATCAATTATCTGTATGTGCACACAAGGAGAGGTGAAGGTACAATAACTGTAGAACATTGGATCTTGACAGCTCTTTTCTGTATAATACATCACTTTTTGTAATGTCTAGAGTTTGACTTAGATTCTCAGTCAAAATTTCCTCCTCCTTCCATCGCACAATCCAAAGTACTGCTCTGAATTTTGGCTTGTAACAATTCTGTACTTATTGTATGAAGAGTTTAAAAGACCTGGAGGCTTTGGAAAGGAAAACACTCTAATTAGGACAAAAATACTCATCAAATAAGCAAATTATTTAGGAATTACTGTTATTGGAGTGATGAAAATTTAGATCAGAAAAAACAAGGAGTTGCACTGAATTTCACCATAATTTGGGGCAAAATCCTTGGAAGTATAACTTCCTAAACTCCACCAGCTGACGTGCCTGACAGCAAGACAGAGGGAGAGTGAAACAACCTAGGGGTTATATACAAGCACACTAATCAAAGAAAAACCCTCATTTTACAAAAAATATATTTTCCTGTATGCAGCAATTTTGTTTTCACCAGCAAAGCTCTATCTAGTACTTAGATCAATTGTAAAAGCAGGGTAAGATACTAATTCAGAAAAATATATAAAAAGTACAGAAAAAAATAATAGGATTGGCCTATTAGTTAGAGTAACAGTGTTTCAAGAATCAAATTACATTTTTCACATAGTTCAATGAACATGCAGAATAACCACTAGAGCCACTCGTCTGTTGCTGCAGCTCAAAGCCCCTTCAGCAGCACACTGAACACCGCACAGCGTCCAGACTAAAAGGAGTTGCACTGGACCTAATGGCACAGGGTTTGAACAACAATCTGACTCCACAGCAATGGATTTCACCTCCACAAGTAAACAGCACAATCTTGATCCACAAATTTTCAAAGTAAGAGTCTCAAAGCCTTCATTCTCTAGTCACTAACAAAGCTGGAAGCAAATATTCCTATGACCTACTATAGTATCAATGAACACTGAAAAGGAAGAACAGTAAAACCAATGCTGAGAATTCATGGGGAAAAGAAAAGCTGATTGCTGGGAAAAAAAAGGCAATTTCAATGTAACTTAAAACCCCAAAATTTTCTGAGACTCTATGTGCTTCCTAATGTCCCCATTTCTCTAAACAATATCTAGTATATATACCTTCTTCCCCATACTTCTGGCTTTTCTTACTTTTTTCTACTTTGAGCTCTACGACAGGTATTATTGATGAATGAAATGGCTCCAGTTAAGTTAATGTGAAGAAGTTAAGATTTCACTCTAATTTCTTCCTTACCTGCTGAATAGGATCATAAATCAGACAATAAAATATCATAATACAGAATGAGCAATTCTATGCTTGTTTCATATATGAAATTATAAGAGAGATAGGAAAGGAGGGATTAATACAGTTAAAACTTTACTAAAATGTTGCCCATAGTAGTGGCTTTAATTTCACTTTTTCTTAAAATTATCTAAATGTCCTATTCACAAACACAACAAAAGTGTTTCTTTCCAGGCTTTCCAGTTAGTCCTAAAGTCTACTTATTCACAAGCAAATTGAGTTGCTGTTTTCACTCATCATCATCATCCATAAACTAAACTCACAATAACCACCTGACATTTCCTTTCTTTAAAAGCAAAGGATCAAAAAAAGCCATAGTTGGGGTTTTCAGCAGCCTTTTGTGAGATTTCCATGGATGTACCAAACTCATCAGCAAGGAACATACAAGCAAGTATCTCCCTGCTGCAGAAGATGGCATTGTCAAACATCAGTTAATCCTGGTCTTTAATTACAATGATAGCACAGCGAAACCCATCGCACAAGATAAATGCACATTATTGAGAACAGCTGCCTGCTGATCTTGCAACACAGCAGGAAAATAACAACAAGTTCATAAACAAGTTAGCATTTTGTAAGAAGTGAAATGTTGACACTTCCCTCTGCCCTAACATAACAGCGGAATGTTTTGCCCAGCACACAAACTTCCTGATTTCTTTGCATTTTCAGAACCAATGCCTCTCAAGATTTCTTATAGTATCATCTTAAGAGATATGTTTTACAGACAAACCTTAAAATTGTCACTATGCAATCAAATCTATTTATAGATCCTCAGCCAGAAAAAATTCACATCTTCCTGCTCTTCTTCCTCTCCCAAGAAGACTCTGACTCAAGACTGAGATTCTTGACTTTATAGTTTCAAGATAAACATCACCAAGATAGAGTAACTGAGCCTTTGATACAGCTTCTGTAAAGCACAGTTCATTTAACCAGCTTCTTTCATCCATCAAAATCAGGATTATTTATATTACAAACGGCTTCCTCCAGTTCCCTGGTGTAAGGTGTGGCATCAGAGGCAACTACACACTGCTTCCCATTTCCTCTTCACCTCTCAGAGCTTCTATATTCACTTCACTGAATATTTCCTTACAGCCTCTAAACTGAAGTGAAAGGTTTTTCACTAGTTTTTTTTCTTCCATAAGTTTTAAAATACCTTGATAAATATCTTTCTGGCCTATTTCACACCCATACAGATTTCCAGAAGACAAGAAACTCTCCGTATTACAACAGAAACATTCTTTTCAATACTTTGAGTATGTGTTCCTATGCAAAAAAGGAATTCATTCAAATTCCAACTGGCCTACACCTGTACCTAGATGAACTATGAAACATATACAACAAATGCAATACACTTCATATTCCATCTGGAAACTTACTGTAAAGCAGTATGAATATTACTTGTACAGGAAAAAGCAAGGTGAACTGTGAACAAAAAATTGTTCTGGCTCATAGCAAAGGACTGTGGCAGTTCATGGAGGAGAAACCTCTAATTAGGAGAGTAAGCCATGACAATCCTTTCTGCTACAATATCAGATGAAATAATTCACTTTCTAGACAGACAATTACTTTCATAAAATCATAGAATGCTTTGGATTGGAATGGACTTTTACAGGTCATCCAGTCCAACCTCTATTGGAAGAGCAGCGACACCTCCCACTGGATCAGGTTGCTCAGAGCCACATCCAACCTGGCCTTGAAAACCTCCAGGGATGGGGCAGCCACGACTTCTCTGGGCAACCTGGGCCAGGGCCTCCCCACTCTCATTGTAATAACTTTCTTCCTTATATCCAACCTAAATTTGCCCTCCATTAGTTTAAAATGAGTTAATGAACCACATCCAAATAAGATCATCAGAACCAAAGCCATGGACATGTACTTCACGTCACTACATTGAAACCATTTTCAGGAGTCAGAGTACTATAAAATCAATATAATGTAACTATGATACCATTAAAGCAGTAAAAACAATAAATACACTGGGTTAGCCATGATGTATGAAACACAAATGTAACGAGCACATTCAAATACTGGCTAATCAATCCAAAGTTCAAAGCTATGATCACATTCAGAGGAACCAGCCAGGGTTATTACAGACCTTACAAAACTGTACTATGAGCACATACAGTCACTGTTCTGAGAGTTACAAAACTGTTCAAGAGTATTTCAGTCATACATCCGACGTACAAACCCATCATTCCACACCCAGCAGCAGCCCCATCCACTCAGGGGTCCTATCCTGTTCCAGCTTCCCACTAGTTGGTTGTTTTTAAATGCAATATTCAGGCGGAGACATTTCTTACTTCCATTATTCTGGGTTTTGATATTTTACTTTGCAAATACACATGGAAAAGGAAGTGGGTGAGAGGAAGCAAAGACTAAATAAGTTGACAGTAATTAAAACCATTCACGCTTTCTGCAGATGTGGCACTTTTCCTTCTTTAATCATTACAATTTCCTCTAGCACAAGGAACACTTCATATTCAGGAGACAGCTAATGGGTCAGAACCTTCCTGTTGTACAGAAGAAGAAATAAGGATGAACAATTAATTAGTCTCCAATTTTATCCCCATTTTTTCCATTCTAATTTTATGAAAAAGGTAAATGAACAAAACAAGGCAAAAGCATAGGTTCTCTACAAAGTGCACACACACACATATGATTTCATAGAATGGTTTGGGTAGGAAGGGGCCTTAACGTCCACCCAGTTCCAGCCCCCCTGCCACGCACAGGGACACCCCACGCTGGATCAGGGTGCCCAAGGCCCCATCCAACCTGGCCTTGAACACCTCCAGGGATGGGGCAGCCACCACTTCCCTGAGCAGGTTCTTCATATAGTACATCTTCTTTTAAGAAATTCTGGTTTATGAAGATTTTTAATTAGCAAACCAATAACAATATTGAAGCAGGTATTGGAAAACATGTCTTTTTAGCAAGAAAAAATCCACAGTTTTCCTGTACAAAATAAATTGCTTTCCTCAACTTCTGGTATTAAATTAAATGCAGCTTTCAAGGGTTATATAAAGTACAAAACTTTCAACACACTGAGAAAAAGTGTGCAGTGTTGAGTTTCGTGTTAGAAATATGACTGAATGATGTAAAACTCCTAGAAGAGAATGTAATTAACTACTTGGTGAAGTTTCAGTTAGAAGTATCATGACATCTTATCCGAGATAATCTTCTAAGAGAAGAAAGGCTATTCAAATAACAAGCAATACAGGAAGGATTATCTCCAGTGCACAACACCTTTCCTCAAAATACACCTGTTTATCAGTGCCCATAGAGGGAAACTTCCTGAACCAAAAAACCCAACAGGAGACATTTACCTTATCCTGAGTGGCTCAGAGCAGGTTTTGTTAGTCAAGCATACATCTTGCTGTATAAAGGAAAAGGCAGATGCCACCTGTGCTGTCTTTAAATCCTACTTCTATTACTTTTGTTGAATTAATTTCCACACCTCACGGACGTGACACTGCAAACATCCTGAAACTCAGAAGAAAACTTGACAGGAGACTGAAAATTTTTCCTACTTTCCTCCGTATTGACCTTGTTGGCTTTTATTCATGGAATATTTTAAATATTATTTGGTTGTAACAAGTTTTCATTTTCTTCCTGGGTACACCTCCGCCCAAAAAATACACATATTTCTGTATCTACTATTTGTCTAAAAGATTGTCGAAGTTTCAGGTGCAGTATCTCTAATGCTGGCTGTTCCAAGGATCGATCAGTAGTGTCTCTGGTATCTTTTATATCTTTTATGGGAAGTGTCATGTAGAAATCCACCACAAAAAGAGGATTTGATTGAGACAGCCCAGGATTTCTTTGCGAACAGGGTTACGAAATAGCTTGTAGCATCATTTTCAATTGCGCAGCCGTGACTCAGCATCAGCTCCTCAGATCACACATTCTCACAGGAAATACAACAAACAAAACCTTCCACAGGTCTTCATTTGCAATTTACTAAGGATGACCAGAATGATTGTAGAACTAAGATTTAACCATTAAAATATCTAAGTATTGGATAATGTTTTCAGCCAATGGTAATAAACATCATTCACTCATTTTAACTAAATGTGAACAGGTGATTACACTTATATTATTAATTTATTCCTTCACCCAATGAAGGAAAAGTTAGAGAACATCTGTAATTAAATGTTAAAATCTATTTCAGTTGGAGAATACCGAAGCAGGGAAGCAAGAACTTCTTGAAGAAATTCATGAGCTTTGTTTCCAGTTCTGCTTCTTACTGCTCTTACTTCGAGCCAATAATTAAAACTCTATAGCTAATCCATAGTTTGTAAAAATATAGTGGGATATATATATGGGATATTATTGTATTACCTTCATTCAAATTGTGATGCTGCTTAGAAGAGCCTGTCTATGAAGTGCTAACCATTCAGGAAATAAAACTATGTCAATAAAAATACTTGTTTAGGCTTGATTTAGCTGCAATTTAACCAAACCCCCTTATGCTTCCATGTATATCATCACCAGCAACACTAGCTACAAGATTCACAAGGTTTCTCTAAAACACAATAAAATTAAGTTTTTCACAACGCAACAAAACTAAAGGGTGGTTTGTCCAAAAATCTCTGATATCTGAGAAGAGAGATTTACAAACCAGAGCTACCTACTGAGGACACATGACACTGAGTTCCCAGTAAGTACATGGTCATCTCAATAATTAAAACATCTGCTTTCATCAATAAGAAACTTCTGGCACAGCAACAGCTAAACAGTCTAGATATTTATACCAACAATCAGCATTTTGGATTTGACCTTACTAAAACCAAGGTTTAAAATTTATGTTGTTAAAAATACTGAAGAGTTTTATTTAAATCATCTTGTGGTTTTCTACAGGTCTATGGCCTTTTATGTTTTAATGCAGCAGAATAATGAAATGATTGAAGACACTAGTGGCTCTAGGAAGGATCTCCTGAACACCATTTACTGTAATCAAAGGAAAAACACATGGAAGGAATATTTTATTGTGGTTAAAATACTTCCAAGATTATATATTCAGAGAAGAAGACAGCAAAATGTGTTTTCTGCCCCCCTCATTTCCAACAGAGGAAGCAGTGCTCTTCAAACAGATGACACCTGCAAGATAATTTCCATTAGATGTAGAGATACAAAATACAAAACACACCCCAGTGTATTTACAGCATGTTTTAAAAATTCTAAAATATGTTGGCAGTGCTGACTTCCCAGGGAATCCTTCAGGTCAGATGAATGCCCGTTTCAGCAGATGTTCTTATCTTGTAGAAATCCATTTTTAAGAACAACTGTTAAACATTATACTTGGCATTTGTTCACATCCAAAGTTCACAAAAGGACGTTACAAGTTTATTTTCGGCATATAAAATAAAGAGCAATTAAAAACCAAGGAAGTCTGAATTTTTCTTTGGTCAATTTACATGAAAAACAAGAAGTCAAGGTGGTGCAATCAGACTGAGCCCAGCTGAGCACCACACCACATGTGCAATTAAAGAGGGCGGTGTTGTCTGTGTGAAATCACCTAGGACAAACACGGCAATTTGGAAAAACATCCAAGTAACTGAAGAGCAACTGCAGCAAATCTGCAGCTACTACAGTGCATACAAGGAGTTTCGGAGGTCCTTTCTGAAGGTGAATAACCAAGCCCCTCTGCCCCTGTGTTTGATAACGAGCTTAGGCAGGAAAAAAACCCCAGGCCTCAGAAACCCTCATTCAAAATCTGCCATCTCAGAACAAACAGGATCTCAGGACTCAGCCTCTAGGTTAAGGCGAGCGCACCTGCAATCTGAATTGGATGCCAATTGATAAACTCCTTGGATCCTGTCAAGATGCTCACACAACCGAAGCTTTGCATAAAGCTGAACAGGAGTCAAAGAGAGAAAATGTTTGCACAATTTCTGTTCTAAACCCGGTTTCTCAAAGTGCAGTTGGATTAATAACAGTCATCACTATAGCAAAATACCTGAACACAAGGAGGAGGGGATCTTGATTTTCAATTGTTTTACACTTCAAAGTTTTAAAAATGAACTATGCTGAAAGTCTGCATTACAATCAGCCACCAATGAATCAATCTCTAATAATCACAATGGTAAAATGGAATGTTTCTAATTTGGGATATTTAATTAAATACAGAATAGATTTAAGCTGACATTGTGACTTTGAAAATGCACTGCAGTTTTTCAGAAGTATCAAATTAATAAGGATCTTTAAGGAAGCTGCCTAATAAAAAGCCAAGACTCAGCTGAATTCCAGCAGATCAGGGTGACATACATGGGAAGGCCCAGTCAGTAAAACCACCATAAGAATAATACTCTTCTTGTCAAAGAGAGAATGGCCATACTCTTCAGTGCAGGAAAATAAATCCTATTTCCTCCTCTTAAATATACCCCGCGGTCACCACTTGGGAACAAACCCTTCGCACAACTACTGCTCTATCCTCTGCCCTCTAGAACAGAAGATTAGGGAAATAGCATAAAAAACTTTTAAAAACCTCTACTGGCGATTTCCCAAAGTCATAAATAGATGTATTTTTGTAAGTAACAATACTGGATAGCCTTAATTTAGAGCTACAGTTTCCACAGGCTGGAGAAAACCACTAAACACTCGTAGTTTGTTTATGGAGTGTAATATTTAGGAACCAAGTATAAAGTACTAAAATTCTAATGACCAGAATAGTTAGATTAGTTCATAAATACATTTCTCTGGACATTGTTTTCTCTTTCATGAAAAATAAACTCATTTGTGACAATTGACAACCGTAGGTACTCACCTCAGAATATAATCTCAATTTACCCTCTGTCCACACTTAATGGAGCAAATGCCTATTAACAGGGTTAAGCAAATGAATTTGACCTGTTCATCTAGCCTTCAAAACACGGCAGTATCCATTTCTTTTCTCATTAATATCTGCTAAATGAATTAATGTTTATATTAAAGCAGAACTCCATAGGCAGCGCTTGCCTGGGCAACACACACCAATCTGTCTCACACGTGCTGCATAAAGGGAACAGAAGGAAAGCTGATGTAAATTAGCCAAGGAGAAACAAAGATTACTTAAGTTCTACACGATGAAGAGTTTAATCAAGGTTACGTCCAAATTACAGTATTTGTCAAAGAAATCTGGTAAGCTATATACAACAACTGGAAGACAAAAAAATCACAGGGAGCTTGGTAAAACCCAGGCTTCAGTAGGAGACACAGAATGAGAAGATCACCAGCAACCAGTTACCTGTTGTATGCAGGAAGGCTGGAATTTAATGGAGGGACTTTTCTGTCACCCAAATGGAGGTAATATTTCCACATTAGGTAGTTATGTTTAATGACAGTCCAGCAGAGCCTCACAATGCTTATTATCTTTTCACACCTGCAAAGTTTCATACAAGATACTACTTACCTATTTTTGCAGTCCAGACTAAAACACTGTATAATTTGAGAAAAGGTAATAAAATCTCTCAGGAATGAAAGTTTAGACTAGAGAACAACCTTATTGACCACCTCCTCAAACCAGTACATGAGAAACGGCAAAGCCAGTCTAGAGGGCAAATTCACACCTTCTCACTCCTATATGAAGTTCTTGTCCACTGCTTCCCCTACTTCAATTAAACAAGACCCACTCTAAAGCTCCTGAAAGTAAGTCAGGTGGATATAACCTCAGTCTGTCCATGTTCCAGGCTGACCAGAAGCTGTGAAGCAGATAACAAGACCTGTTAATGCTGTTGTAAGGCAGGAAATATCAGCTGGGGTGCAGCACCTCTCTAACCAGAGCTGTAGAGTTTTCAGCTGAAGCTGCTGTCTGCTACACCCCACCCTGTGAAGATAAACTCTTAACATAGCACAATTTTTTTCACTCTTTCACATCACACGAGGATCTAAGAAGCTGTTCCTTTGCCTGGATTCCAGTTCAAAACAAAAAAAAAAATCAATAAACCAGGTGCAATTATATGAAAATTCATACAAGTTTCAGAGCTCCTGAATTTCTATTAGTACTGTGTAACAAAAAACTTTTAAGAATAAGACACAGGTATAGAAGACATGCATTATTTCTACTTTACAAGTTCTACCTGTACAACCAAGGCTATCTTGTTCATTAAAGAGAATGAATCCACATCCAAGTACAATGTAATTTCCAGTCTGCATAATAACAATTGTGACTCCCAAGAGAAAGCACACAAGAAGGAGCACAGTGTGCAGGCTGAACAGATCTATTTCCAAGACCACTCTAACATTAGACTAATAAGAAGATACAGCAAACAAAAGGCTTTAAGATCTTTCATAGGTGACCAAACTCCACTGGTGTGTCGAACGTAAAATCACTCCACACTAAGGATTGCCAGTATTCCCAGACTCTACTGATGCTTGCTAATGCACAAGGTGGCCTCCTTCTTTATTTTTCTTCCCATTTTTATCTTTTATTCCAGGTTCCCTTTCCTCATGAAGCAGCCTGGCCTGGCACAAGACAGAGAAAATGATCTTCTGCCTTTATTCCAGACTTGTGGTAATGAGCAGCTATAACATCGATACACTCAGACTCGGATATAAGCAGCCATAACACTCTGGCTGTGCGGGGGTGCGTGGCCGTGGGGGGCTACAGGGGCAACTTCTGCTGGAGGCTGCTGGAAGCCAGAGCTGGCTGCTTCAGGGTGGACTTGCCTCTGGCTAAGGCTGAGCCTATCACTGATGGTGGTGATAACCTGTTTAAGAAGTGGAAAAAATAGGGAATGGGGGAAGCAGGAGGAGTGGGGGCAGCAGAGAGAGGGGGGAGACACTGGCCTCCCCCACCAACCTGCTGGGTTGCCAGGGCTCGGTGGACTGGTTGCACCAATCCAGCCTGGCAAGGTGGCAGAGAGAGAAGCAGGGTGAGGGAGAAACAGTCCTGCAGACGCCAGATGCAAGCAAAACAGCACCACAGAGAACACAAAGGTCAGTGAAGGAGGAGGAGGACTTGCACCAAATGCCTGAGCAGCAATTCCCCTGTTGTCCCTGGAGGAGAAGGTGGTACAACAGGGCACTCACCTGCAGCCCATGAGGAGTCCTGGGGGGGATCTCTCTGCAGCCCATGAGGAGTCCTGGGGGGGATCTCTCTGCAGCCCATGAGGAGTACTGGTGGACACCCACCTGCAGCCCGTGGTTGACTCCATCCTGGCGCAGGTGGAGCCATTTGAACGAGGCCAGGGCCCATGGAAACTCATGCTAGAACAGGCCATGATGGACTGCAGCTCAGGGGATGGACTCACATTGGAGAAGTTCATTTAGGACTGTCACCTGTGAGAGGGACCCCATGCTGGAGCAGGGGAAGAGGCTGAGGAGTCCTCCCCCTGAGGAGGAAGGAGTGGTAGAGACAAGGTGTGATGAACCAACCACAACCCCCATTTCACATCCCCCTGTGCTGCTCAGGGGAAGGAGATAGAAAAAATCAGAAGTAAAGGCAAGTCCAGGAAGAAGGGAGGGGTGGGGAAAAGGTCATCTTCTGGGGATATTGTTTTGTTTTATCAGCATCTTGCTATAGCTTGATTGGTAAAAAAACAGACTGATTCTTTGCCCAAGTCAAGCCTGTTTTGCCTGTGAGGAGAACTGGTGGATGATCCCTCCCTCTCCTTATCTTGAACCATGAGTTTTACCTTTGTTTCTTTTGAAGATCTTATGACAGCCATATAAACACTCAGAATGCTGGTCTTAAAAATTCTGTTCCACATTAATATTGACTTCATGTACCACTAAAGCTATTCATTTTAATTATACCTGTAAGAAAGGATCTATTATTTCATACTCTTTCTGTTAATACTAAGAAAACCTTTATTCATCATTTCAGATACTGATTTAAGTGAATAAGTTGAAAGCTAAAAGGACTGACCTAACCAAGAATCAATGGAATGCAATCATTTTAGTCACAAAAAAAAGAGAAAATTAAATGATTCAAACTAGTGCTCAATAAGCCACAGGTAAGGAAAATGAAGGAGAGGAAAAACCCAGTCTTTATAACATGTAATAGAAATGTGTAACAAGTCTAGACAAGTGGAATGGCACAGGGTACAGGAACAATACAAAAACACCTCCTTATCTATTAGAGTGTAACTTCCAAAATCAAGAAATGTCAAGGGAAGGGAGGAGAAAGGATAGAAAGGGGGGCAGAGAGCCACCAATGTCTTTGTCCTAGAGCTGGGCCTTGCAGAAAGGATGGAGCTCAGCTATCTTACTCATTTGTTCATTTCTCCAATTCATTTGCTGATGGCACAAGGTCTGTTGACAGCTTTTCCCAGGCAGATGAACAGCTCTGTGAGCAGTGCCACGCTTTGTTCAAGTTCACTCCAATCAGCTATCTTAGAGCCACCTTAAGTTATGCAGAATGTAGTCTGTTAGTCAACTTATTCAAATAATGCAATAGGTTAAAACGGCCTTAGGCATTGCAGCACTTGATCTAAATCCAAGCTACAGAATATGCCAAAAACTTGCTTTAGAGATGCAAACCAGTGAGAACTCTTTAATGAAGAAATGCAAATGATTATTCTCAGCTGCCTCACATGCCCAGGTAACCTACAGGTTGTAGTGGCTGGTAATTTTATAACAAAAAGAGAGGTGTTCATTTTGACACTGGTACAGAATCACCTCTTATTCAACCAGTGAAAATAAAAGGAAATAACATTCCTTATTTCCTTTGCCCATATTTCGATTCCAGCTGTCGGGAAGATGTGGGCAACAGTGAAGAACAGCCTGGCTATTTTATAAGCAATTCTGCAGAACGAAAGAAATATAAAAACGTGAAACCACACGCTGTTCATGTGCAGAGTCATCTTGTAGGGGTGCTCTTACACTCAAATTGAACAGCAGCGAGAAGAATAAAGTAACACCATGCCCAGCAAACAATATAGTGTCCAAAAATATTCACTATGGCTCTAAGAGAGATGAGAGAGTCAGTGAGTTTTGAGTGTGCATAGTACATCTCATTTTAGCACCTTTCCTTTCTCCTTCCAGTATCTGAGATCCTTAGGAAAAGGAAAAAGAAAAACTGGAAGAGTATTCCAAGTGCTGTGTTATTCTTCAGAGCCTCCATAATAGCACAGTGGCTGGGCAAGGTGTGGGCAGGTCCCTACACATCTCAGGGACAAAGCACATTCCAGAGCAGCTCTTTCACTTTCCAAGAGTGTACTCAAACCATAGGGATGTCACCTCAGCAAGCCCACAGCAGGTCCTGATGCGAGCAATGAGACAGCCTCGGAGCAGATACTGCTAACAATCTCATCTCTCCCTGAAACCAAAAGCTTTGGGACTTCTCGAAGGGCACCACTGTGCTCAAATAACAGAATAAATGTGGGACATAGGTGTGAAAGATTGCATTTTGTGTATGGTTTGGGGAAATAAGGTTGAAAGTGTACAGTTCCTGGGCTACTCCAAACTCAGATGCTATGTTCAATAGAGCACGGGTACGTACACGAAGTTGAATCTCCTCCAGAAGAGCATAAGCATAAGCAAAATAAGATATGAAGGCCTGTTTTGTTCTTTTTTAAATTAAGGGAAATCCAGCCCTGAATCTTCCCACTCCCTGACTGCCAACAAAGCATACGGGATTTGTGGTTGATAAATAAGCAACACTTGGCTCACCCTGGAAAAAACGGATGGATGCTGCTCCTGGGGATAAACAAAAGCTGGAGAGAGACATTTTAGTAACAGTTGTTGATTCTCTGGTTACAAAGTCATTCCTCATCTGATCAGAGCATAAGCAATTTGACAGCATGTTTGTATGTAGCATAAGGGCACCTTAGCACTGGACAATCAGTGCCAAAGGTTTTGTAGCTGTTATATTACCCACAGACAGTGCAATGTCTCTAAGCTTTCAGGTATGCATACTGAGCTGGTGGAGCTTAAGAACTTGGGGTATAAAAATGCAAATTCTCAAAAACCTGTGTCTTCCAAGAGAGTCCCAGTGATGTAATCCTTGTCCAAAGACCCAAACCCCTCCACTCTAAATATTACCGAAAACATCTCCAGATAAGAGCATCTTAAGAGAGTAGAAATTAATTTGCTCTTGGTCTTTAAAGCCTACACAGGACATGGGACTTACAAAGCTAAGGGGCTGCCACGGTGTCAACCCAGCCATGTTCCACTACCCAAACCTGGGGGCAAGACTCTTGTTTTCTTAAAAATAGATATGCTGGTTTCTTTGAAGAACAACTGGTCGGGGAGTAATTCCAAAGGCAATTCCACTGTTCCACTGTTTAGTAACCAGGCTTAAATGCAGATTGTTTTACTCTGATTTGAAGAATAACATAGAAGAGGAAGAACCTCAGGGATTAGTTAGGATCAGGGAAAAAACTTCTCTCATTGAGAAAGTTGGAGGCTTTTCTTACTTATAAATCTACAGGCGTGATGACAGTAGACTGAAGCCACTGGGAATACAAGCCTTCAAATCCAGCTCTCAGCACCAACCAACAAGGCCAGGATTAGGAACAATATTTCTGAGAGAACACTGAGACTACATGAAGTCAAAAATCCCAGTCACAAGAAGTTGCAAAACCATGGAAAGTCCAAGTCTGCAAATTAGAATTTCAGGAACAAACCAAAAAAAGCTCACTGTTTCACAGGCATTTCTCAAGCTTCTGTTTCCCCACCCTCCCGCTGGGCTGGTGTATCAGACACTAAAGCTGGGCCAGAACTTCAGATACAGAACAGAACTTTATTTAAACTTCCCCAGCCATCCTCCAAGGCCAGAAAATTCAGTGGAATGATTATTTTGAGGACAGTCGAAGGATCATTCTTTTGAGAACTATAGTACACCCTGACATTGTTCAGTTGATTTGTGCCCAGAATGTTCATTTTTCTTAAAGTAACTCAAGTTCTGTCAGAACTATTGCAGAGCTCTGGACCAAAATGATCTATTTGCTCATTAGGAACAGCTGAATATATTCCCATTTCTCCTTTCAGGACTTTGAGTTCGAGTTATGTAAAATATGACATTAATCTAGAAAGCACACTTCACATGGGCATTACAGAACATTCTACGCAGTAAAATGAAAAAATATGTTCCTTTTAGTTCAAACACAGATTCATTTTTGCTTTTATAGGGCTCAAGAACAAAGAAGGAAAATCCTTAGACCTAAAAGGCAACAACACATGGCAAGAAAACATAGTAAATAGAAACCAGTAGAAGTTTAAGGAAAGAAAAATCCAAGCCTGAGGTCGTTTCCCAAAAAGCTGCAATGAAACCCTCCGATTCAGCAGAAAGCTGAAAGTGATGGCATGAGCCAGGCTCCAGCCAGGTGTCCTATTCCTGTGCCCTATGGGGAGCACACACACATCTACCATTTCTCTTAAGGTTTCTCTCCAATAATTTCTCAGATTTTTTACACTTTACTAACGTGAAGATTTCAAGCACTAATATGTCAGATAACTGAAAAGAGGAAACTCTTATTTGCCATCTTAAATCACACTGACTTTGGCTCATTTATTTAGTGAAGAGCAAAGCTCAAGTTAAGCTTTCTAAATACATCAGTAATACCACAATAACACAGGACCTCAAGTGTAGATTAGTTTAGAGCATGGGTAAAACAAATTTGTGTTGCCTGGAATATCTCATGAAGACATACCCTTCAGTGCACTCTGGCACTCATTACTCACTCGACTGTCGTTTAATACTTCATACAGAGTGATGTTAGGCACTGAAGTACAGCAGAATATAAACAAAACAGCTGAAGTGCTTTCTAAACAGACTACAAACCTAAGCTGAAATTAGCCTAATTTTAAAAAATGTCTTAAGATACAGATAGAGAAGTCATATAGTCAAGAAATATGATCGCTCTTAACACTAATTTCCATAAAATAATCTTACTGGATCAACTTGCCTCTCTGGTTATTTGGCATTTTACTACACAATTAAATTAACTGATTGATATCACAACAAAAACAACTCTCGATGTATCACTTTGTTATGTTCATAATGTGAATTAGGTTAACTGCCACTCAGGTACTGCTAAAACTATAATTTGATAAATTACATTGTAAGCATTATCAGATTTCGTAAGAGACCCAATCCAGGTGGGGTGATGGGCACACACCCCAACACTTGGCAGTAGGTTGCTTGGCACATTCCTCACTTGAAACAACTGCAATAACCTCTGCTTTGACAGAGGAATCTCTGCTGTTTCAGAGAAGTTCAAAAGGTGTTTAATTGCCAGAATGTGATTCTAAAACCTCCTGTTTCACTCTAAGACCTGCAGGAAATACCTTCTTGACAGATAAAGCCAAGTGACCCTTCCTTTCCAGAAACCTCTTGTATATTGAAATAAATCTCACTAGAGAAAATGCCAGAGATGTGACAACAACAAGCTTATTTTTGCTGAACACTGCTGACAGGAATACAAACATGTTATCTATTTCAATACCATTGACAAATAAAGTAATCACTGTCACAGATGATTTATATTTCTTTTCTTCAGGTAAGTAGAAGACATACACAAACTCTCTCTAAAAGATATTGGTCCAAATTACAGAAATCTGTTTAAAATCAAAATCCTATAGATCAGAAAACAATCATCTCACAGAATAGTTTTGAGAGTTTACTTCCCAAGAATACAGAATGGCATTCGCATAATGTTTTTGTTTGCAGGCAGACATAGGGAGAAACATCAGTTTAACTGTTGGACAGTTTACTAATGCAAACAACCCATACATTCCTCACACTGTGCACTTTCTGAAATATTAAAACCAAATAAACCATAGCTGTAGCCAATCCTTTGTAGCTTCTCACATTACTTAGCAAGGCTACATAAAAAAGGCATTCTCCTTCGATTGCATACATTAGCTAAACCTGTACACTTATTTGAAAGAGAGCAGCACTGTTGTAATGAGATTTGGTTTACTGAACAGAGAAAATGAATGGGAGAAAAGAAGTTCAGTTAAAGCTACTATTCAGTACAAGGATTACAAATAAAGGGAAAGAATACACTGGTCATTGCTTTGCCTCCATCAGCCCTACTGTGAAATTTTCATATCTTTTTAACGATGTATCCGGCACTCTGTAAAAGACAAACACACAAATACACACAAGAAGAAAGTACTCACACTGTTTGGGTGTTGAATGGCAGCTTCGTACTGTAGTCTAACCCGCTGTGGCATCATCACATCATCCTGGAATCAATAGCACAGTGTTACTGAGCATAAGAAGGGTCACTGTACTCAGATATACATCACAATATGCTGCTAAATGAACATCATTTTAGTGGCTTGCAGTCAGAAACACAAAGGGAACAAATACTAAGACACTTATAGACTCAATTCTATTCAAATTGGAAGTGATCAAAACTGCTACCTGATAATCATGTGATCTCAAGATATATCTGATGGGCACTCACGTGTTCCTTGCTGAAGGAATTTAGCAGCTCTGTAACAGCTCTGCCAGTAGTACCAGCAGCACGGGGGGACAGGGAACTGACCCCAATTAAAAGCATGAGCTCTGAGACATTCTAGCAACGTGAGGCAACATTCCTTGTCACCTGGCTGTACCTTGTTTCATTGATAAGGAAAAGACCCCAGTCTCTAGATCTACCAGCATGTCACATTGTATGGGCACAAACCCCAGTGTTTGGGAAATGAGGAAATTCTAATGGGGAAAAAAGGAAAGAAGAAACACCATTGATAAAATGCATCAGCACTGACCCTGACTGTAAACCACAGCCCCTGGATCCCCATTTGATGGAAATACTTTCACCTGCAGCACACAGGTCTATCCCATGAATATATAAAGAGACAAGATGCCTTGCTACCCTTCCATGAGCGGACCGGAGATGTTCCTTTCAAAATGACATCATTGCTGTTCAGAATTATGTCTTTTCTGGACATTGGTTTTACAGTCCATTAAAATGCCCAACTGCAGCATAAAGTTTCTTCCCCAAATATAGTCTCCTGAGCTTTCTATCTGTACTCTTTACCTATACTCTCCATTTTGATGCCAATTTTTTTCCCTTTTAGAGGATCAGATCAGTCTTTCTTAGATGTTGGTTACAACTCACACCCCCTATTTCTTCTCAGAGCCTTTTCAGGCCTTCCTATTCCTTATCAGGCAAACACAGCTCAAAGGAGCCCTGAACTCCTATTCTACATCCATTCTGTTAACAGTTCCTCACCTTAACATCATTCTAAGGAGATTCCTAATAAGGTCAAAAAAGAAATACTGAATTCCCCACAACTTTCACATTAAAACTTTCAATCAAACTTATGGCAACAAAAAAAATCTCAGCACTTAAACAGCTACAGCTTAGAGGGTGGAATGACCTTGATAAAAGGGCAACAACACAGTTTTATCAAAACCAACACAAGGGTGAAAAAATTTAGAAGTAGATCCAACTATTTAATACAATTCACGGTTAAAGATAATACCAATTAATAATAAAAGTGACCCTTGTCACATACAAGTCTATAAAAGATGGAAGGTATACATTGTCAGAAGCATTTTGCTATATTTTGGATTTAGGGCATATTTAGTGTTGAGACATTACGCAAAGCCAACAGACTGAAAAAAAACCCCTTCTCATCTCTAAACCTCAGCACATCAGTTCCTTCAAAACTACAATGCTATTCTATATCATCTAACCCACCTTCACAATAAAGCACCAGAAGTCAGGTACTTTGTCAAGTAAATGTTAAAACATTTACTCTGTTTCCCATAAGAATCCCCACAATCATATTTCTTTGTGCCAAAGACAGAGCTGATTTTTCTCAATTAAAACCTGGTTTTCATATAAGCAATAGCATATATGTTTTAACTGAGCTTTGTTCACTCTTTTACAAATTACTTGGGATTCTTAGACGTCTCCTAGTTAAATCCCAAAAAAAAATGAGAAACGAAAAGGAATCCATGAAAAAGCAATGATTTTCGGTGCTTAGACCAATGTTGCTGTCATCTCTTACAATACACAACATATTCTCTTGTGCTCAGAGATTCCACAGTTTATGATCCTGCACAACAAATTTAACAGAACTCACGCATTCTCAAACATGAAAAATAACCAAATTCATTAAATCAGCGTGGAAAGCATTCAAACCAAATCCAAATATCTTATGCAACAAACAAGCCAATGTTATGTTTTTACAAACAGATGACCTGACGGGGAAGGTCAGACCCCTCCTACCACAAGACTTGGTTGTTTTGATGCTGTGACCACAATGGCAATTTTACAGACCGGGGCCTGAGGTCCATCAGCAAGAGGAGAAGCGCCCTGTAAACCCAGTTTTTGTGTAAACACGAAAACTTCAAAATGCCTCTTTTATTAATGCACCTTCACTCTCTGATGCTGGAAAAGTCTATGAACTCTTTTCCTGAAAGACCTTTAAATGATTGCTTAAAAATATTTTTGTCTTTTTGTTTATGTTTGTTAAGACATCAGCTGCGGTGCTGAACAGTTCTGTGACACTGTGATACTTTCCCGAGTCGTGGAAGGGGAAAGACAGAGAAAAATCCCAAACCATAGCAGATTAAGACATAACTGAAAATAAAATAATAAAGCAATGAGGCAATGAGGAAGAATAGCAAAAAATATAAACCACATCCCAGATAACACTGAGTGACATCAGACATTTCATTTTTCAGACTCAGGTTAGGCAACTAGAAAAGCCAGCAAGCTGCAAAATCCAACTTCAGCACCTTACATGCCCTTTACCACTGCTGACTGGGCAGGTAACCACAAAGTCAAACCAAAATATGTTTATACAGAAAGAATATTCAGTAGTGTGGTTGGTTTTTTTAAACCAAATTAAATTCTAATGAGTAAGACCAAAAAGATTATACCACAAAATAAGAGCACTTTAAAGATTTTTCAGCTTCAGAGGGCACTGAAGGAATGGGACGCCCAGCCACGTGCTGTCCTGTAAGAGCTGACAGAGTTCAACAGCTCCACTATCAGATAACTAAAGAGGTTGTACATTATGTAATCACAAATTTTATACCAAACCTGTTGTATTTATGATAACGAATTCAGCAACAGCGTTGCCAGACTTCAGTTTCTACAGTAAGAGTTCGCTCATCTGTTTTGGTTTAAAATTGAGAACAAAACCTCAGTAATTAGATAAAAGCACCTTCCAAATTATTTTTCACTCATGTCATGTCAGACCAAAAACAAGTACACCTAGCTGCTGTACCAAAAGGAATTGTCTCCTAGGAGTGAGTATGAAAGATAAGTTGAACAGTGAACTACATTGAAAACAGTACCTTAAAATCCACAAGTTTTACAGAAATTTCCACTGAAAGTCAATTTTTTCTCTAATGTTTATTTCCTAGCAGATATAAGCAGACAGGATGAAGAGGGATTTCTCCCACTAAAAGAACTGACAAAAGAACAGATTTAATATAAAGCTAAGACAAATGCATCTTTTCTCTGAGTGTATGCCTGCAGCGGGATAGCTAAATAAAAAGGAAGCTCTAAGCAAATCTATTTTCATGTGATCCTACTCACCAAACGTCATTAGGAAATTAAGAAAGATGTCCAGTAATAGCTGGGTTTATGACATCTAAATACATAGAGGCCAAACAAACAGGTAACCAGCAAGAAAAAAGCAACACAAACAGAAACCTGCTTTGAGCACTCAAAATAACTCAGAATTTATAGGAATGTGGTTGATTACAAACATGTTCCCGTTCTCCCGTGTCCATTCTGAATAGGAAAACAATTTGCTGAAAGATGGGAGAATGAAAGGACCTTATTTCACATGAAAAAGACAGCAGGGGTTTCTCCACAAGCCCAGATGTGTTTCTGTCAGCAGGGGCCGTGATCCCCATCACCTTTCCACCATGAGGGCACTCTGCCAGCTCGTGTTCCTATCAAATACAGCCCTTCTGCAGAAAGCCAGCTTGCTCCTGTCGGGTTCCAAACCACCACAGATGCTGCCAAACCAGAAAAGCCTGTTATAAAGTGATCAGTTGGGCCCTTCCAACCACAGGCACCGTTCTCAGTATAAATTGTGTGGGGTTTTATGAAGTGTTTCGTTTTACTTTGTGCAGTTGTTTAGTTGAAGAAAACTAAATCAATAGCCTGAGCTTAAGAAAGTTATTCAACGTTCTTGCTTCAGTATGTGTTTCTCAAACCAATTTGAGTAAATTCACCCAATAAGCATTCCTAGCCTCTTCAGCCAGGCTGAACTCCAGGGATAACCTGATGGTTTTCCCCTAACAGTGTGGGGGGGTTGCACTTCAGAAAGTAAAGCAAAACATACAGCTCAATGTACAATACCCACCTACTTCTTAAAACCAAGGACAAGTTCAGACAGAACAGCACAGGATTACAGCTCAGTGCTGAGGCGGTGTCCTGAACTCACATTACAGACTCGCCACCACTTTTGCAAATTCCTTCATATCTGGCTGATCCAAAACCCAAGAGAGCTCATGCACTCCACCCTCACACCAGCAGCCCCTTCCTGCCACTGCAGCTATTACACACAACATACAGGCTGTGGTAACACCAGGAGGAACGTTTGACTCGCTGAGAAACAACACGGCATCTCCAAAGTCACTCAACCCATCACACAGTCATCGGTCTCTCATCTCTCCTGTCCATTCATAGACTATGGTGAAAATCTTCCACTTCAGCTCCCCAAACCAGAGAAGGAAAAGGCCTGGGACCCCCCAAAACTCTCCTGTCAACAGCAGTGCCAAAGCAAACCGGCTGATCTCCAGCAGGCAGATTTGGAAGAAGCCCCACACTGTCACACACAGTAGATCATGCACTCGAATTGGCACACACAAGTCCCCCAGCATAACGCACCTGATGATCTACCAGTGCTTGCAAGGTCATAGAAAAAAATACTACTTTTCTGTTTCTACTTCTGAATTAAACAGAGAAAGTAGAGGACAACAAAGAAAACACTTCAAAGATTAAGCAGCTGACATTATTGAGCACCTTTCTTTTCCTGAGCATGGCAACAAATAGGTCTACATGGGAGCACATACTTCGTATTCTTATGCATCTGAATGACCAGCACCTTCCACCAATATGAAACTGACTGCAATCTTTTTATAGAATCTTTAATCATGCATCACTATGAATTGATCAGGAAAATTTTGCTGTCAAGGCAGTTCCCACCTTAGTGCATTTGTTCAGCTGATGCAGACACGTGCCCTTTCATATCCCCCTTTTCTGTAGGGACTGGAGGATCACCTTGGATCTTTCTCACATACCACTGAGAAAAGTTAACACGAGTCTGCAGTTTAAGGGAAGCAAGAAATTCACCTGGTGTGCAACAGCAGAGTCAGTACACTCAGAGCGAAATCCTCACTGTAAATGCCAAATATCCACTGTAACTAATGAACAGATGAAGGTGTTTGTAGGGAGAGGCTAATGGCAACCAAATTCTGAAGATTCACTTCATTTATTAAACAGAAAGTTAACATTTCACATTCCAGGCAGAAGCATTTAATCTTTTTTACAGAACAATAAAAGTAATGATGCCTTCAAGCACTCATTGTTTGATTTCTTGGTGCCCATTAATGACTTAGAAACATTCACAACTCTTCAGCACAGAAGAGGTTTGTGGTAGTGAGTTCATCACATCTCCTCACCTGCTATTGGAGTAGCAGCGTGTTTCAGTTTTTAAATCAAAAATTGCAAGGAACAGTACGTTAAGCCCACCAAAACCTGATCACTGCTTCATTTCCTAAGCCATACAGATGATAATTTGAAAGAAAGGAAGAACATTTCAAGTTTATTAGTGCCTGCAGGGTAATGTATAATAGCAACTAACAAGAAATCATCTTTCCAAAACAGCAGATTATGGAGACTGTACAAACAAGCAGCCATGTTTATAACTGAAAGCTACCCTGGAGGCTGGAGTCTATGGAACACCCATCAAGCCCGGCCAGCTAAGGTCCAGCCACCTTCTCCCAAGACCTTTACAAGTCACCCCCTCAGAGAAGTATTTTTAACCTGAAACCACCACCACACCAATTAAGGATTACAGTTCTCAACATAAATCACACAAGCAAATCTCACAAACAGAAAGGTCAGCAACTGCCAATTCCACTGTCTGAACGCCAGTGCCCGTGGTCCATCTTCACCTTCAGTGAATGAGACTTCACTGTCTCCCTACATCATTTCCAACCGGTAGCAAGCAGTGACGGTCTGACCACATGGTTTAGGTCATAGCTTTGAACTGGCTAAGGACCTCAGAAATAGTGATACACTGCCAGCAGAGCCTTGCCAGAGGCTACAGCAAGTGTTTCAGGGACACAAGTGAACATGACCAGGTTTGAAATACTGTAGGTCAAAGAAGGACATGTTTATATTTCTTCTTTAACAGTCCGGAACTGTCCAACACTACACTGATTAAACCTGGAATAATCAGAAACTACACAGATTATTAGGATGAAATGAAAGCACGTTCCTTTTTAAAGGACTACAGTTTTATACAAGTATGTTTGAGTGAATGGCAATGAAAAAAGCAGTTCAAAGCTGAACAAGGAATTTTTAGTGTAAGAGTCCTGCTGTGCTGCAATGGGGTAAATGCTTTTAACAAAGATGTTAACCACTCCAGAGAGTGGACAAACCATGGTTAGAATAAAATGCAACTCCTAGATAAAGTTATAACTGTAGACAATTTGAAGAGTAAAGGTAACTCTGAAATGTGTTTCCATAATTAGTGAATTCCATTGTCATTATGTTTGAGAATTTTTGAGACTATAAATGTTAAATATCAACAATTGATTAAGTATCTTCAATTTTTCCACTTGTTTTCCTGGTGGGAAAAATGCTTCAGTAGCTTAGAGATGAAATGTGTAACAACAGCCACAGCAAACCTCCCTCCAAAATAGCTATTAGCCAAACAGCTGCCACTTCGTACTACAGCAGGCTGATCAAATTCTGACAGTTCTGAGCTCTGTAGCAGTTTTTTCCACATTTCTTCCCAATTTGTTGTCCTCCCAAATCTGCGTTGAGAGACATAACACAAGCAGCTTGACTCCAGCTGGAACAGCAAGCAAAACAGTCTGTCTGGAGCCAGTAGTTCCAAAGATGCTCCCAAATACGCTCATACATTTATTTCACTCAAAGAAGTGCAATGACTGTGCAAGGAATTTGTTCACCTATATGAAATGTACCCAGTTTACTGATCCAGCCTCATTTCTCTCCACATCCACCTACAGCAAACCTGCAATTCTGGCTGCACTTCCGAAGGTCAGTTCCCTGGCATTACTGCAGCACATTCCAAAAGGCTGATATCAACATTCCTTCCTAGAGAGCTCGACACTGGATTGGTGACTGAAACGAAGGAGGTAGGTGGCGTGCAGAAGCAGAGCTGTTGAACAGCTGGCAACATCTGTGTTTCAGCTATTATCACACAACATTCACTAACTACAGCCAAAGTGTTGAGCAATTTTTAGACCTGTAGCAGTTTCCACATTCATTTTATGTTCTCCGATCTGTTCTCAACAAAAAAACGCCAGTCACAATGAGACAGTAGAAAATTTAAGTAACGCCCAACATTTAATATTTCTTCTGCATCGAGATTAGGTTTCTGATAGTTCAGAAAGCCTTCTGTTTTGAAGCATCTAGCTCAGTAACAGCAACAGAAATGCGTAACACAGAAAATCTTGGTTCTTCCAAGCTCTTCCATACTATAAATCATAAAATTCTCAAACCTCTTTGAGTAGGTCTTTATTATATTAAATATAAACTTATGCTAATGATAATCTTGCAGAACTCCAAAACCATTGCCTTTTCCAGTCCTTAACAGCTGTAATTTGATTCCCTCATGTTTTCTGATCCTGCACAACTAGTTAGCAACTAAAAAACACAACAGCATGAAGGTGCACGCTGTATAAACACCAAAAGGTAAATAACACATTACGAATTCTGATAAGATCTCTATAAAAATGTTAATTTCATTTGAAGAATTTAATTCTCAAATTTACTGCTAGTGATTTCCAATAAATAGATCTGTCTGAATTGAAAAGAAAGATTAATCCAAAATTCACTTCAGGAAATTATTCTGCACAGATTCGAGATATAAGATCCGAAGATTCGCAGAACAAGAGAATGGCAGGAGAATCCGGTACCCGGGCAGAGCTGGACTCTGCTAACTTCAGGAAACATAAGTACGTACAGAGCACATCCTACTCCCTAGAACACCCCACACAATGTGGTGTCTGGCCAAACCTGGAATACCCAACCCTGGCAAATAATAACTAAGATCTATTTTATTTTTTATTTTAGATTTGTAAACAGCCTCACTGACTAAGAACACAGGAAAGTTAAATCCACAGAATCATTCATACAATTAGAACTAGCACTTGGGTCTACCTGAAATAAAGCAAGAAGAACTGGATCCTAAGTTCATTCATCTCAACAAAACTGGCACCCCTCCAATTACTTCATGGCATTATTTATGCTGCCCATGTACTCTTATAAAATCTCATGAGAAGGGTGACCAAAACCAGAGCAGTGAATTTTGTGCACACACTTCCTCAAAATAATCTGTTTATGAAACAGACATTGACACTCAGCGCTGGATATAAAATACTTATTTTTGAATAAACAAGAAACTGACCTTCCCAAACACCATTGATTTTTGTACCTGATTGTGAGTTCTGTGTATTCAATGGCTGTTCAAAATGTTGTTTCTGAAATCCCCTTATATACCCGATATTGCACTTCAAAACTTCACTCTCCATAAACTTCTATACAAAGATTTACATGAAATACACCTCAGTAAAGCAAATAAATCCCTGAAAGCAACACACTGTCAAAGATAAACTAGGATAAATTCAGATAAACTCATTTTAAAAGGCACACTGTGTTGCTAAATATAGTAATAACTTAATAAAAGCAAGAATAAAGACCAGGAAAGCCACCTGCAAAATTTAATTTCTTAAATGGTAAGACAATAAATTTCTTCTGCGTTGCCTTGGGTCAGAAGAAATACACCAGTACTTAACTATGTCCTGCAACAGCACACTGATCAAATTACAAAAATCTTCACACACAAACAAAAAAACCTTTCTATCTACTTGATACAACAAAAGGCATTCGCAAACTGAAGGATCTCTGCAGTTAAAACCTGTGTGGTTTTAAGGTTGCAGTTTACAACCCTGCTCTCGTGACACTTTCTAATAAGCAGAGGCAACCATAATGTGAAGTTGAATTCTACCTGAAAACCTGCACATTCAGCATCCAGTTCCTCCTAGTACTACGCTAAGCCACAGTTCAGTTCCAATTCAGAGGCTTTAGGTGCAATTACATGGGATCAATGAGCCTTAAAGGTCTTGCTCTTCTTGCCTGATCCCAGCCACATGGCACCATTCCTCAGATCAGCTATGCACATTTGTGAAACCCTTCCCTGCGTACTAAGCTGTATAAAGCCAGAGTTATCTGTGGGTTAGTGAGATGAACAGGTTCACAGAAGGCATCCAACAAAGGGGCAGCAAAAAAAAAAATCAAGATGGAAGGCAAGACCTCTCCTATTTTGCATCAAAAAGCCAGTAGATGAGTTCTTAGTTTCTCATCAATACAATTTTCTTAAGAATGTGGGGAAGAAAAATCCTGAAAACACCTCAGTACCAAGCTTGCCCAACCCTGCTCACAATACCTTGTGGAATTCAACAGCATCAAAGAACACTGTAGGGCTGGAGGGTTTCTAGTGCTGGAAGCCAGCATTATGGCTATGAATAGTAACCAGTGTGTTTAACACCCAAACATCATTAAACAGCTTGTTTTTAAAACAAACCAACAACTACATTAAAAATAAAGGCATTTTACTGTCAAAATTTAGACATAACACATTGACTTACTGAATCCAGAAAGCAGAGATAGGTTCCCAGGCTCTGAATTACAGCTTGATTTTTAGCAAATCCAACTGTTGAGAAACAAACAAACATAAAATTACATCATAGCTTTTACTTTTGCATTTTTTTAAATCTTACTACTGTCAGGAACAGCTAAAAGGAAACAAGAAAATCATTCTCAAGTAAAGTATACAATCTTTCTGTATCTAAATGAGGTAACTTGTAAATATTTAAATCCTATGTCTGTCTCAGTTGTCTTCTCTGAGTCGTTATCAGTTGTCTGTGTTAGAATTGTACCACAGAGTAGAATCTGAGCGAGACCTTCACAAAGACATAACACATAATAAGCATTTTGAAGAGCTCAGCTACCCAGGTCTCACATCCCATACACCTCAGACCACAGATAGGTTTGGGCTGGAAGGGACCTTTGAAGGTCATTCAGTCCAACCACCCTCCAGTAAGCAGATGCTGACAACCCATGGCTGTAAACATGCACACACATATATATACACCTCTCTTGGGTCACAACAAATAGTAACAAATCATAAAAAGGCAAAGAAAGAACAAGAGATTGCTAGGGAATTCCTTCTCCCCTTCAGAAGGACCTCAGAAGGACTCACAAAGACTTCTGTTCCATTATGCTTGTTAAACACAAAGTATGCAAATACAAAACCTTCATGCGTCATTTATTTAATGGGACATGTAATGTGGAGAAGAGCCAGAGCAGAAGAATATCTAGACAAAGAGCATAAATGTGGTTTATTTATAGCATAACAGGTTATTTCATCTATGGAAGACAACACTGAAATGTAAATTCAGTCAAATAACAACACTGGAATCCAGGGCCTGTTAATTTCTCACCCGGCACTGCTGGATCTTTCACCAAGCCATTTCAGGAAGTTGAACCACTTTTTTTGTCAGCATAATTTCTGAAGCAATGACAGCACTGGAGGGTTAGATGGCAGAGCCAAAAAAAAAGGAGAGGCTAAGGACAGGACAGCAGCAACCAGCAATAAGATGAATTTAGCTTACCACTGAAATATATCTGCAAGGTAGGAGTGTTCGTCTGGAACAATTCTTGTACATAGAGAAGCTCTATCTAAGAACATTCTGGTCTTTGTATTCTTCTCCCAGGCAACATTATAAAAGACCACACTATATCCACTGTTATTCTAAAAAATGCTGCATGAATTCCTCTTGGTCATGTATGTAACACTGGAGTTTTTTTAAAGGATTTAGGAAACCAAGTTAGGGAAGCCAACAAAAGATTGCCCTGACATGCACACCAAATGTGGGGGGCTTATTCTTTTAATGGGAAAACTGGAAACATAAAGCCAGAAAATCTCACCATGAAGTGGAGCAGGATAATCTAAATAATGCTACCCTTAGAATTCCTGATTTTGCATTTGAAAAAAAGCAGAATTCCATAATTCTCTACTCTTTTTAGGTGATGCAGGCTGAAGTTTTCTCAGGAAACAAATTTAACTGGGCTCAAAGGTTCACTTAGTTTTAATGCACATGCTCCTTGGCCATTTTACTGAGTTGTCCAGTACAGAAAAATCTTATGCCTGCATTTCTTACTGCCTCAAAGGAACATTGTGCTAACTACTAATAAAGGCTCTTCCTTATAATTCTGGTATTATTTTATCATGTATTTTGAATATTTTAATCCTTGTCTTAACTTCTCTTCGTCGTGGATTTCTTGGCCTTCTCATCTTGCAGTATATTTACATAGTACTTTCTATACACATAGGAATATTTCTCTCCCATATACAGTTACTTTCATTCTCCTTCCTATTGGCAGTGAAAAAGCAGCTGGGAAAGTCAGTAGCTGCCATAACAGCAGAGCTGGATCCTGGCATGAGCGGCTTTAGTGGGAAACAACTGATGCAAGTCAGCAGGTCTGGACACGCCAAATAAGCAAAACCCAAATACTGCAAAGGTCCCTGCTAAAGCAAGAAGGAACAGGACAGGACAGAACTAAATTTGCCCAGCATCAATCAAATCAATACTCTCATACATCATTAGCAGCTGTAAAGCAGCCTGAACTTCCATTCCATTCCAGTCCAGTCCAACTAATGAAGTACTAGGAATCAATAAAGTATAAAAAAAGTGGAGGGGGCTCAAAGGCAACTCCAAGATGACAATTACTCTATGAACTTTCTGAAATATTTCAGATCTCATTTTCAAATGCAATACTTTAAATAAAATAATGAAGTCTTTAATATTTGTTATGAGAAAAAGTTGGAAAATATTTCTAAGGTTAAGGTAGAAGCCATTCTGAAGCTTTTCATATATCTTCTATTTTTTAGAGGAGAGAGAAGAAAATACGCATATTTTTATATTTTTATAAATCTTAATAAGAGACAGAAGAAACGAGATGCTAAGAACTTTTTCACAATGAATCCTCTGTTTGGCACAAGAAAAAAATTTCTTTAATATTACTCTGCTGAACAAAATGAAATGTTTGTGCCAGGTCTCTGAGTTTTGTAAGGCCTGCTTACTTGGTGAAAAGAACCTGTTACCATGGTTACAGCTGTAAAAACTTAAGCCTCAGTGAGATATTAACATTCCTCACTCTTGGAAAGAAAAAGATTTCCTTTTTTGAAGCAACTGACCCTTTCTTTTTTTCTAGGTCCCCTCCTTTCTTTTACATGGTAGAAAAGAATCAGAAATAAATCCTAATCTTGTGTAAATAGTTGAAGATGTGAAGCCTGACTTGTACATTGTTTCTGTACTAAAGCATCTTCTTTTAAAGGGAAGTCTCCTTACAGTTGTAACTAGTCCTTAACATAATAAAAGTAAATCACAGAACGCAAACAAATAACTATGGATTTCAAGTAACCTCATGCTGAAACGTAACAACCCTTAAGAAAAGCTGTCCTCATTTTAATGGTGACCCGAGAATGACTTCCACATGAAAAGCTTGGGTTTGTTTTTTAACAGAACTATGCATTTCATACTTAAAACAATGCTCACAGTTGCATCCCTCACCCACAGTTTATTTCTTCAGGTTTCAGCTATCCAACACTGACAAATGCGCGTTAAAAATAATCTGACAAATCTCTCACAGCACAATATACACCTTCTAGTTCACGACTCTAATTTAGTTTTAGTTTCATTTTCCTGAAATGCAAAGGTAAGTTGATTTCAGAATTTCTGCGTGTTCTTGCACATTAAAAACCAGCTTACACACAATCAAGACAGCACAAGGAACAAGATTTTATAAATAGAAAATGTTTTATAAAAATCTAAAATATATAACAAGAAGTTATTGATTAAACATTATTGACAAACTTTCCCAAGTATCATAATTAACAACCTCTGGTATGATTCTTTGGGTTTTTTTCCTCAGAAATCACAGCCTACTTAGCTTCTGGATCATCACCTTCTGAGAGCAGTGAAAATTCAAAGGCGACTGATCACCCCATAGTTGGGGCTGGGGGAGGGGGCGCAGTCAGAAAGAAGACACATAAATTTCCAGGAATACAGGCAATTCTTGACATTGCTCCACTCCAGCTTTGTCAGTTGCCCAAAAGAGAAAAAAATCCCTCTACAAACCTTGTCTCTCTTTTGTCATCAACAGCTCCATAATGCTAATATCCCAAGTTGCAGTGTCAAAACAACCACAGTTCGTGCTAGAGATATTGAAATACTAAGAATATTCATAGTAATAGTTATGCTGTGTTACTTCAGTATTGCAGTCTGACAACTGTTTAAAAGACAGCTTTGAAGAAGTCTGTACTCATAGGAAATGACAGTAAATAAAGGCAGGGCCTACATCAAGTTGCAGATGAATTCAGTGCACTAACTCCTATTTATGTGTGTGTTTCAACAAGGGGATGAAAATTCAGCCTTCTAAAATAGAACAAGGCAATTTCATAAAAGATCAGTTTGAGGAGACTGTACTGAGCCCAGGTCTCTGCCCAGTAACAAACAGGACATTTTGCCACAAAACAGAGCCTGACCAGATTTGTGTCAATGTGTCCAAAGTAGGCCTCTTGAGTGCCAGAGCCTGGAAGAGACACATCTGGAACCAGTTTCATACCAATCCCTACCTGTCTCCTCACTGTCATAAAATCCAGCACGATGGAAACACTAGTTATACAGCTCCCATATAACATTTGAGCCACTGTTCTGCCTGCTTTGTTCTGTTGTTGTGTCCTCCAGAACAGATATCAAAGAGCGAAACGCTTTTGTTTCTTTTCTACATTTTAGCAAGCTTGTCTGCTAAAAAAACCAAAACAAAAAGCAACCAAAACAAGCAAAAGAAAAAATGTTAGAGAGGTTTGTTTGTTATCTCCTCTAGTGGGTACATGTAACTCATATGAGCGTGTAAATCCATAGGGACTCACACTACCCACCTATCCAATACCTCACAAAACATATCGCTTTAGCCTGTTGTGTACAATACTTAAGAGTTTAGTGAGAATTTTTAGCTCACATTAAAACTTTTCTGAAGCGTGTCTTCTGATCTGAACATCAAAGGGGTATCAAAAATGTATTTTGTTCTATTTCAGGGTCTATTCTACAATAGTGAAAATTACTTTTTAAATAATTTTGTAAGAAATTCTGGATTTCTTTTCTCTTAAAACCAATCTCTTGAAGATAAATCTGGCATCAAAAAGCCACATTAAAATTGTAAGCATTAACAACACTGTGTAGATTACAATTAAACAAAATTCTTTTGCAGAGCAGAGCACAAGTGCTGCGCCACGTTCTCCATTCCTGGACGTATAAACAAATTCCACAGAGACAAAACCAACAGGCCCAAATTCTAAATTGCAATGAGTTTTTGAATAGAGAGAGATGGGAAACAACGTGGGTTTCTTCCATTGCAATGCAAGCGGCCACAAAGATGCTTTTCAAACTGGAAAACAGAAGATACCTGCGATAACAAGTTAACTCTCAAAGATCACTATCAAACTACGTACCACCTCGAGGCTGAGATGAATCGTTACTACCAATGATCACCGGAACACCAGCATCTTCCAGTTTGATCTTCCATTTTTCAATTATTTCAGCAGAACCATCCTAGAAAAATGATGACAGGTGCAACTGTTTTAGCTTGTATGGTGAACCAAACAGCCATAACCAAAAAATCCTATCAGAGATAGGATTTACTGGGATGCTATGTCACCTGGGGTCTGAAACATACCTTACTGGCATCATTAAAAATTGATAGCTCCATGGTTCCTTTAAAATCTTGCTCCCAAACCGACTTCAAGCATTCATCTAACCAGCACTCACTGTTGTGAACAGGTACAATGACAGACTACAAAAAAAAACAAACAAAACCCAAATGTATGTCAGGAAGCACCACTCTTGTTTACTTACAGCATCAGAATGTTCTTTAAAACGGAAGTGCCAGATGCTTTTGACTCTTCAATTAAAAACCCTGCATCTTAAAAATATAAAAGTCGGCAAAGATCCTTTATTTTCTTTACAAGCATATGAATTGCTTTCTTCTCTCTCAAACTTCATTTTCATTTTGCAAGTTCTACAGGATGGCTTTTGGCAGATCTCCAAGGAAACAAAAGAGACTACTGACCCAAAACTGAAAACAGAACATCTCTAACACCACACTAACCTGTTTCTGGCATTCCTGCATTTCTTACAACGCTCTCTACTTTTGTCTTCCATCGATACATCTCACTCCTCAACTTTTCTTTATGCTTATTACACAACCAGAGATGCTCACAGACACAGCCGGTACCCTTGGCTCTAGCCAAGATTTTAAAAATTGATTCTATCATAAAAGCACATCAGACCTTGACCTGTGGCACAGTTCCATACTCTCCAATTCCATCTGCAGGTGTTACTACTGCAGCAGAAAAACTTATCAGAAATATTTCAAATCTGGTCAAAGAACAGAAATGAGGGTTTCTGTGTTCAGTCACCACTGTTCTGTTTACCCCCTAAAAGCTAACAAGCCCCTCAGGTCCTTTCAGTATCTCAAAAAAGATTACAGTCCATTCCCAGAACGCCAACTCCTGACAAACTGGCTCAGTAACAGAGTGGATGAGTTCGTACCATGAGAGCCCAAACCGTACCTGTTAAGATCATTTACGGATGGGGAACTTCAAGAAAAGAACCCAAGTAACTTGTAAAGAGTCTCATGGCACATTTTAAATAGTTCCTACAAACAGAACTTAAACTGATATCATGCAGTGTAACCATAAACGCGTAGTTTGAAGAAACAGAGGATTAGTTCCTGTCATGAGAGCATCAGAATCTTAAGAAATAAAATAGAGTACGTTCATAGAGGTATTACAGAGTGTGACATGTGGAACACTGAGTGACAAATAAGAAACAACATTTCACGGCAAATTAAAAAAGCATACTCATCTAAAACGACTGAACATCCTGATTTTTGACAGTTTAACAGGCAAAAGAGGCATTTAAGAGCTGTAGAAGGAAAACTACCTAGAAACTTAAGCAAAGCAATTTTTTTTATTTCTGTTTTGGAGAGACAAATAAGTACAGTGAGGAGAAATTTTAAAAAGTGAAATTGATTAGCAAAAACATTACAATTACAACATACAGACAAAGAAGATTATTTTAGAACTATGTCTCAGATTACTACTTGGAGACTTAAATAATAAGCAAAAAAAATGAGATTCTAAACCAATATATCCAAATTACTCAAGATTTTAATATCCCTTATGTCTAGATGACAAAATACAAACCGATACATCCACACTAGTCAATCTAACATAATCATTCAGAAAGAAAAGGGTTCTCTAGTTCTTCCAATGCCAATATAAACCAGCTACAGTTTTGCCTATCCAGAAAAATCTGTTTTCTAATTAACTTAGAAATTCAAACATGCCATCACAAACTAGCTTGATATTGGTTGAAAACAAAAACTGGAATTCCTTTGCTTATTTTAATAATGAACTGTTTTAAGTCAGGCCTGCAGTGCAAAATATCAAGATTCTCTTAGGATCTCACTGTTTAGTTTGAAATGAAAACAGATAATCAGCACTTTAGTGGCTGCAATTTACACAATCCATAAATACCTGATGGCACTAAAGTACTCTGAGCTCAAAATAATAATGCTCTTAAATACAGTACTGGGAGCAAGTTCTGCCTCCACAGAACCAGCACAGGGCTAAACAGACATCTGCCAAAACAAGATGCAGAGCAGAACTGCTGCTGACAGGTCAGTGTAAAACCTGAAAAATTAACAAATCCACACAAGTAACTGTACCCAGCAATACAGTTAAAATATCAGAGTACTGCTAACACTGTGTACAGGAGCTGCCTTGGGTTATACCATTCTGACTCACTTTACTGGCTTTCTGTGTTTACTTTTCTTTTTAAGCCAAATATGAACTAAAAGCACCAGAGAGCTACATCTGTGTTTCTCCCTAGTTCACTCCTACATTTGTAGCCTGGCTTAAAATCTGCAGTCAGTCCTGGTACTAAACTGGACATTGTAAACTGGTCTTTACCATTGTGCTAGTGTATCACAGCACTTTCATCTCCTTGGTTCATTTAAACAGGGAAAACCATGAACCACTATTAATTTATTTGCAGGTGCAGATTCATAGTGAAAAATCCAGCCAGTAGTAACCTCAAGAGACCTCCTCTGTTTCTCCTGTCCCAAAACCAGATCAATTACAGCTACATCACTGCTGACAAAACATCATCTCTGGGGACAAAGCCACCAACCTGGCTATGGCAGTCACTGGAAGCAGGCATAAGGGAGATCTGGAACACAGTTTTCCCCATGTCCAAAGTCCTTTAGCTGCAGTTTATGCCAACTCCTACATCCTGATCCCAGCACAGGTTATCATTCCCGTTCTCTTTGCAGCAGCCTCTGATATATTTAAAGACTGTTACTATAATAGTGAACTATAGAAATCTGCATTCAAAGTAATTTTGAGTCAACACAGAGACATACACTGGAAACAACAAATGTATTTTTGTCCTTACAAGATCAGCTGAGTGACAACTGAGTCAGAATTATCATTTCAATAGCTGAGACTGATTGATTGATAGCAAAATTCAATGCTTTCATGGCCTGTAAACCAAGTCCAAAAGTTAAAACACAGAATTATGAATCAGATCTGGATTTGAGCTCTGTGACACTACTTCAGGTTTTCCCTGAACTTCACTCATTCTGGAATAAGACCTAAGGCGGTTTTAGGTACCACCTAAACCATTCCGTGATTCCATGACTACAAAAAAGTGACAGAAACCCTGCAACTGAATGTTTTGCATCAGAAAAAATCCTCTACTGAGAACAGATGTGATTAAAAAAATTCAAAAGAAAGGTGAATTTTGGTTTCCACACACTTCAGTTCACACACACTTCTACCTGCCACCATATGATTATGGAAAATGAATTTAAAACATCATTTTAATGCTGCTGAAGACTCACAGAAGTCAAAAACTGTTAGTTTTAAATGAAGTTTTCACATGAGTCACCAGTCCAGGCCATTCAGAAACTCCTGGCTGTTGGCGGAAACACACTAGCTTTGACACATCATCTACACAAGATACTTTAAATAAACCCAGAAGGGTTTTCGTGCACAAGCCCTGACCTGCCTTTAAGGTCTGACTCTGTGAAGCTGCTCATGATCTTTACTTGCTCATTGCTGTAAGGAACTGATTATTTTTGGCTACCTTAAATCACTGTTGAGACTGCAGCAGAGGCAGTGTACTTCAGCACCATAGCTCACTTCCACAAGCAGCCCAGCTGTGCTTGCTGTCCAGAAATCCCTCTGGAAAAAGCAGGCCCCCCAACTCAGTTCCAGAACTTTCCTAGAAGCAGCACTGTGCAGGCCCACCAAAAAAACTACAATTAATGTTCTGGAAGGAGGGTTATTTGCATGTCCACCATCCGGGAAGGATCCTTTCAGCGCTGGTGCTTTTGGGTGGTGAATCTTTGCTATTTCTTATTTCCTTTTTATTTGCCTCCTTTCCTTCTTTTTCCCTCTTCCTTGTTGTTCCTATCGAGCCTTTGCTAAGACAATGCTTTTCCTATTCCCAAGATTTTTGCCTGTGAGAATAAATGTCTTACAGATCAAATGCTGGTGTCATTTTTTTTACATTAGTCAGCCAGGGGGAGCCCCTAAATTCACTGCCCAACCTCGCACCCCAGGCAGGGTCGCAGCAGCTGCCCTGGCCGTTCCTGCTTTCAGCCATGTGCCCCTGCCAAACCGCTCCCGCTCTGCGCATGTGAACGTGAGGGAGAACAAACCTTAGAAACCCAAACGTCGGTACAAGGAGTGGCAAGAGAACTCAGCACTGTGAGGATTCATGGAATAGTTTGGATTTGAAGGGACCTTAAAGCCCATTCAGTTCCAACCCCTGCCACGGGCAGGGACACCTCTCACTGGATCAGAGGGCTCAAAGCCCCATCCAGCCTGGCCTTGAACACCTCCAGGGATGGGGCAGCCACCACTTCCCTGGGCAACCTGTGCCAGCATCTCACCACCCCCATCGTGAAGAACTTCCTAATGTCTAATCTAAATCTTCCCCCTTCCAGTTTAAAGCCATTCCCCCTCGCTCCATCACTACCTGCCCTTGTAAAAAGTCCCTCCCCAGCTTTCTTGCAGCCCCTTTCAGTACTGGAAGGCTGCTGTGAGGTCTCCCGGGAGTCTTGTCTTCTCTTCTCCAGGCTGAAAAAGCCTCTCAGCCTCTCCTCACAGCAGAGGTGCTCCAGCCCTCGGACCAGCTCTGTTGCCTCCTCTGCACCCGTTCCAACACTTCCCCATCCTATATTGGAAAAACGGACCGCCCTGAGCCAGGCGCACAGCCTCGCTCCGGGCCTTTATTGAACCTCACGGATGCGCGGACCGCCCACAGCCCCGGCCCCGCCTACATCCCCGCCCCGCAGGCCCGGCCCGGCCCCCGGCCCGCCCCGCACGTACCACCTGGGCGGGCCGCATTTTGGCCGGGGGGCTCGCACCGCCCCCTCCCGCCTCCGCCATGGCCGCCTTCGCCGCGCTGCCGGGGTCACAGCGTGTGCCTCTCACCGCCCGCCCCCGCCTTCCCTCCAGGAATCGCTCCCGCTGCTCGGGGCCGGCGCCCCGGGCCTCTCCCCCGGCGGGCACCCAGCGGGCGGAGCAGCCATAGAGGGCGCGGCTGCGGCGGCTGCGGAGCCGGGGGGGGGTGGGCGGGGCGGGGCGGCAGCGGGCGGGGCCGCGCGCTGCTCCCGCGGGGTGGGCTCCGAGCGGCCCCCGCGCCGGGGCGGGGCCGGCGCTGGTGCGGGCTCGGCGCTGGCGTTGGTGCTGGTGCTGGTGCCGGGCTCGGCGCTGGTACTGGTACTGGTGCTGGTGCTGGGATCGGCACTGCCTGCCGTTTGCTTGTGGTGAAGTTTTTTCACTCGTATTCCTCCAGCCGGAGCTTTCCTGGCCAAGGCAGCGCCACCAGTGCCTTTTTTTTTATTTTTTAAATAATCTTTAAAATAGGAAAAATGATTGTTGGTGATCATCTCAAAGGTTTTTTCCCAAGCAAATAATTCTGTGGTTCTGTGATCTCATCATTGATCCTTCACTTGCTGAAACCATGATTGTGCAGCCCCTTATTCCCGTGACGGTGTCCACAGCCAGACGGGATCGCAACACCAGGCCCTGTGCCAGAACCTATTAAGAATTTTTAAGCAATCTCTGTTGAGCAAAATCCTGACGTTATCCCGTTTATCAGAAGAACCGGTTAAACAGGGAGACAATTCAAGGAGCAAACACAGCAGAGTTATCTGGAAAAGTGTGTTGGCACAGGGATCTGAGAGCTGAGGGAGGAGGCAGCCAAGCAGTAATTCACCCTCGGAATCTATTTCAAATTATCTACACGGCTTCTCTCCATCCAGCCTGCATTTAATCTCTCTGCGAACAGCGCTGCTAAGTATGATCATTACTTTTTGTGGCAACAAAGACTGCTGGCACCTTCACGTTGCCGGCTGCCTTGCTTTATCTCAGAAAGTGTAGTAGAGTATTGCTTTACTCTCACTTAACCAAACAAAGTCCCAGTCAGGGACCAGTGCCTCAATATGCACAGCAGGCTACCAAACACAGAGCAAACCCCAGGCTTCCTTCCCCAAGGGAAAAACATCAAACCCACCAGAAATATTTTCTGAGTTATACTCTGTAGCTGACCATAGACGGTGATTAAATACAAACATCTACTTAAAATGTGATTTTCATTTCAGGGGATTTGGGGCAGACAAAGACCCACAAGCATACAAAAATTATTCAGTGGGATCTAACTTTCACTGTGACAGCCATTACCTCTGGCTTTTGAAAACCTACCAGGCATTTCTGTGCTCTTAGGCAACTAAATCAATTTCAAAACGTAGTCCATCATTTCAGGCCTGTTCCTCTTTCATGTGGGTCAGAATGGAAAGAGGTCTCCTAGTGCTGTCATCGGCAATGACCTTCTCAGTGACAAACTCATTGAGAAGCAGGCAAAAATGATTTGGTCCAGGTTGTGCTTCTGATTGTTCTGCTTTAAGGATTTTTCAGAATAGTGGGGAACGGTACAAAAAGCACCTCTTACAGCTAAAAGCTTTACAAATCAAAGACGTTTGTCATCATACTAGTTTTTAGGTTTTATTCCTGATAAGACAATCTGTTGAGGATCATTAGTTTGAACCTAAAATGTCCTCATTCTGGAAGCTTTAATTCTCAAACAGAAATTTTGTTGTCTTGGTAGAAAGACATCTAGAAAGTTGTTTTGCTTTCTTTACATTCAGCTCTGTCGTCTCCAAAGTGACACAGACTGGTTATAGTATGGACAGCCCAGACTGACTGACCCAGGAGGATAGATCTCAAACAATTTCACTAGGAGTTTAAAAAAAGTCCTGCTGGAGTAAGGTATTGTGAGGGTTATTGAGGCCAAGGCGGCTTGGGTTTAGTTTCATTTTGAAGAGGCAAAACCATAACTGGGTGGGTAAGGGGGGTGTCCTTACAAACAAATCTGTTCGTTGGTTTTGTGGAGCACGTGGGCAACTTAATTTAGTTTTATCTTTATTATGAAGACAGAATAAGTGAGTACAGGGTTTTCTTCTACCACATTTGTTGCTGAATGTACAAGCTTCAGTACTGAAGTACTTCCAGAGTACACCATGGTGAAAAGGATTATTCAACAAAGCAGGCAAAATATCCAGCTTAGAGCTAGGTTTGAAACCACTTCTATATGAAAAATACTTTGAGCTTCTAAAAATGCTGTTATTTTCATGAAATATCACCGTTGAGTGCAAAGAAAAGAGGGATGCAATATTTCACATTATAGAACTACAGGGCAGAATGGGACTGCAGAAACTCATCTAGCAGTCCTGCTGCCCTAAGACAGGACCCACTCGTCTCCAGCTTCCAAGGTACAGCTCCTCAGTTTGAGTCCTGTTAGTAGCAGGAGTTTAAATATTTTCCTTTAGGCAAAACTTATCCCTTCCTCCTATCCGTGTTAATTCAGTGCTTTAACCACATTTTAGGCCAGATGTGAAAAGTTCTGCTGGGCTGTATTTAAAAAGAAAGAAAATCTTAGCCCCTCTCAGGCCTAAAAAAAAGATACCCATTTCATAACCAAACACCCTGAGTCAATACAAATGCAGGCAGGCAGTCAGTAACCTGCCAAAGATAAGAATCCCTTGTAAAGGACACAGCCCAACATCCTTTAAGGCTGTTTCTGCCCGGAGAGGCTCCCTCAGCCCCCGCCTTAGGAGTCTCTGATAGCCTCCTCCCGGTGTTTGATCCCTTGCAGCTGTGTGCCTTCTCAGCTGCTTGCTTGCAATGCTTATCTTAACCCTTTCTTTGCTTGAGAGGGCTTGCAAACTCCATCCCAATCCATTATTCCTTATTCCACAGACAAGTTTTTCCCTTCTTCTCCACAGCCGTGATTTATGTATTGGTAAATTGTTGTTACTCTTACCCCATCCTGCTTTCTTGTGTAGATTCTGCACATCTGACTAATCCAACCCTTTCTTGTTGGCCATGCTTCATTCTCATCTCTCCCTTATGGAATCTCTCTGGGCATTTTGCATCTCCACTGGAGAATGAGACCCAGCGCCAGCCCAAGCGTTCCCGCTGGGGCTGTACCAGTGCTGGGTAGAGCAGGATTAATTCCTGTGTCTTGCAAGCCATGCTCCTGTTTGCACAGCTTAGTGCAGTGTTTGCCTTTTTCACAATGCCTTGACACTGTTGACTCCTAATCAGCTTGTGATCTATTATATCCCCTAGATCTTTTTCTGCATGAGGGAAACAGTATGTTAGCAGTTTTATTCCAGCCAGTCACACGAGAAGAAAATGACTGAAGTAGCGTGAGTGAGATTATCTGCTTTGTGCTACAATACCAAAATTGATTACTGGTTTCCAATTAGTTTCATGTGTACACCCTGTTAACGGAGTTGCACAAGAGGCACCAACCCCTTCCTGTGGCCTTCAGAGCCTTTATTCCTAGAGGGGACTGGTACCCAGGAGAGAAGTTATTTGGGCCAATTTCCCTGTGTACTCAAGGCTTCAAATTCTCGGCTAAGATTGCAGGGCTAATTGCTCTGGAGAAAATCTCATGATTTAGACATGCTGAGTTTGAATAACCTCACTGACAAGTGCTGTTGCTCTGTAAAGAACTGCTGCGATGCGCTTCTTTCTTTGAAACAGTAGCTGTCGTTACAAAGGATGTTGCTGTTGCTTGTTTCTTTTTGTTAAATGAGTCAACCTGAAGGAGCCCATGGTTGTTTTTACCAGTTGGCAAATGTAACAAATATTCTGTTAGCAGGAGTACTGGACTTAGGTTTCTTTGCGGGTGAGCTTGAAACATCCCACTCATTTCAGTACCAGTCCACACCTCTGAACATACACTCTTCTTGACCACCACCAGTCATCCCACTCCCTGTGCACTTTCATTTCACGTCCTCTCATCAATCTGCTGGGCCACACTGCAATCTTATGCAGGTTCCCTGTTCTGCCTGAGCCATTCTCTTTGCTGCTCTAGTCCAGGCTGTTGAGGAACCCTTTAACTGTGGTTTTGTGGCATTACGACTGCAGCTGGTGACAAGGGAGAGGCAAAGCTCTTCCACAGAGCTGATCAAGATCGGTGCAGGTTTTTCTTCGCCTAGGGCTTTGATAATTGAGCAATGTCATGCAAAGTTAGACTTCTATTTGGCAATCTTAAATGAATGTTTCTATTTAATGCTGCATTTAAAAAAAAAAATCTTTATTTCATAGTTTGTAAAATCTACTGGAGAATCCAGTGACAGGCAACTGGTTATGCTCTAGCCACCTTGGTAAGTACAGTTTGGGTTTGTTATTAAGTAGCCAGTCTGAAAGCCAGTAAAGTAATAATGGTATTTTCCTTACTTACCCAAAAAACTTTATAAGTAAGTTATTTGGAGGGAAAAAATCTTGTTTACAAAAGATAGCAAGATTCAGATAATGGAAACAGATAAAAGTTAGCCTTGAAATCCCATTTTCCTAATCTTGACAAGTTCCTGTGTGCCACAAGTGATAACCCTTGAAAATCAAAGCTTCTACTTAAAGAAGAATAAACCTTTAGAGAGTTCAGTTTAGGTTCTCTGTTTTTCAAAGCCATACCTCTGTTTGATCTGCTTGATGGCTGAAGTGTTAAACACAAAATGGAGTTATGCTGGAGAGCTGAGGAAAGTAGGTGGAATTGTACATTTGCCAAAGATTGACTGGTAAATTTACACCATACAGTCAGAATTTTGTTGAACTTCAGTACCTTTGGGAGCTTGAACTTCTTTGTATATAAGTACAGGAAGCATCTGACATTCTGAGATGGGAAAGTGCTTAAAGAATAAATCATTTTCCTACAAAGGAATGTATACATAACAGGAACTGGGATGTGGATAATACACAGAAACCCACAAGACAATGTACTGGATGCACATCTTTATATGACATACAGACAGGAAGGGAAGTGAGTAATATTTTGAATTATGAATTAGCCAAAAGCCTCTAAAGAAAAGATTACAAGAATTCTATAGCTCTAGAGAATACAGCAATGTTTACCTAATTCTTTTTAATTGAAAATAGAATTCAATAGGTTCTTTAAGGCTTTATAATACCCTGTAAAAGACATGTTATTACATCATCTTATTTAATCTTTTAATATCATTATTAAAATACTAATCTAGTCTGAAAAATGGGTCTGAAAGTACAGTTTATTGTGACTAATTCCATTTCATTTTTGTTTAATTTTCAAGGAAAGACTTTTTTTCCCATTTCCTGTAGATGCCAATACATCAGACTTATCCTGTTTTATGAAATTCAGAGTTCTGTCAGGTTCATGCATCTTCAGTAAAACAGATTTTACAGCTCCATTTAAGTTAATGATGCTGTTGATCATACAAAGGCCAGTACCGTGAGAAGCTTACTCCCTTACAGCTGTATTGGCTGTGTTGTAAAAGAGTAGTGAAAGTGTAATTCTTGTTGGAAAATTGACCAGATGTGAGCAGAAGAGAGACAGGAAACTGTTGTCTTTCAGTGAAAAGCTGTTGCTTCATTTTTATGTACTGTCTTTTCTGAATGTAGCCCTTCCCAAGGCCAGGAAGGCTCCAAACAGCCTGACAAATACACTGCTAACCTCCACATCCATGAGGAAAGAAGCCAACAATCTGTGCAAGTGGTATTGGTGGTTTGTTACTATTGGCTTGTTACTATCTTATCCAGCAGCACCTGTGTGGCTCCTGTGGGAGGGGTGGAGGCACAGCCCCAGCCTGAGATCATCCAGCAAGTCCAGACTCATCATAGGGCCACCCTCATGTCAGGGCACTGAGCCCAACTGGAGGAATCACGGGCTGCTGTGGGAGTAGGGGGTGATGACACCACCAGGCTCTCGGGACTGCACGGCACCGCAGCTTTTCCCTGGCTTCAGGAGAGCTGAGAAGAAGCTGTGACCCCAGGCAGCATTAGGGACTAAGGGGCTGCCAGCAGTGGAGCACGTGAGAGGGAAGGGAAGGGAAGGTCTAGAGCCCTTTACACCTCAGAAAATCCATCTGTGTAATAATCCTTTCAAAGGACATTCCCAATTCACCATAATTCTGTGTGAATAAATTGACAATTGTGTCAAGTGGGTTGTTTTTTATTTTAGGTAAGGTTATGACATCTTCTGTGACATAATGCTACAGATAGGATTTGGCTATCAAAACTGCTTTAGGAATAGGTCTTCGGAGACTACATTGTTGTGCTAGCAGGGTATAAGAGATGACAGTAAATTATTTCATTGTGTAGCAGCTCCCTGGTAACATCATCCTGACACCATTAGAGCCTGCAATAAACCACCAAGCACAAAAGACTCTGCTTCTCCCTCCCTGTGACAAAATCCTGACTTGTCTCCTGCTGAATACCATTATTCTTTCCATAATCAACACAGCTACTTAACTTCTATCTAAACGTTCCCTTCCCAAATAAGGTACTTCTTTTTTCTACTGCAAGAGAGAGAGATTTAATTTCACCGTCTGGGAAACCAAGATCCTCTTTTTGACTTCAAGTGAAAAAACCTAAAAATAGCATTTTTCTAACATTGCTTCTTGTTCCATGTCTGATACTCTGCTTATTGAGACAGAGTTCAAAGATAGATAGGTATCCAACTCCATTGACAGCACTGGTCCAGCAGCAGATCCTGCAGGGATTTACATACTGATGCGTCTGTGTAAACATATGGGGAGATTCATTTTGTTTTAAAATATCCAACTGAATAAAAATGTAGTTTTTAGTGTTCCCTTCTTGGGTTTTCAGATTATTTGTGCATCCAAAGCCCCATGTGCCACTTGTGGTTATTATACATGTAAACGTGAACTTTGACATTTCATAGTGTTGCAGAACACTGGTATGTGCATTCCTTTATCTTCCCCACTGTCCTTGCTCTTCATTATTGTCAGTGCCTATTAATTAGGAAATGACATTCCATTTTGTTTGGGCCGATTAACTGGTGTGTACCACCAGCCATCATCTGCTGGTTTATTAAATGAACCTGAGCTCTGCTGCCCTTTTCAAAGAAGCAAATTCTTGTTTCTCAGTTGACCAACTTGCAAAAACTCCTCAGATTGTTGGGTATTTCACTCTTTTGTAACAATTAAAGGGGATCAGACATTGTGTAGCCAGTTAAATGAGAGCTGTTGTTTGAACTATTGTCGTAATTACTTTATATGCATTTTCATGTGTTTAGGATGTTGCCTTCCTAAATGCCAGAGAAGAAGCATACCAGCAGAGGAAACAGTCCTTGTGCTGCTTCAATATTGTGACTTGCAGCCTGTCTGAAAGCATAACAAAGACGTGATTGTGCAAGTGCCCAGCTGATCCAACAAGCAATGAATGAGTGAGCAATGGTCAACAGTGAAGGAGTGGATACCACAGAGGGCAATTCAGAAAGGTTATAGTGCTGTGAAGTGAGGGAGGCGTGAAATGAAATAGAACTAGAGATACAAAGATACTCAACCATTTGGGTTAGTTTTATTTTTTTTCTTCCTTTAAAATGCTCCATCCTTTTTGGATAAAACAGTAAAAAAAAAGATGACCATAAACTGGCAAGAGATGAATCTTACAGTGCAGAAGAAAGTGTTCTTATTCTTTCAGTGTAGAAGAAGGATACTTTACACCTGATCTCCAGAATTCTGCTTGGAAGACTTGTTATCTAGCATGAGATAGGTCCCTGTTAGGGGAAAGAAGCCCAGGCTGACAGATCCATGTTTCTGTTCAAGCGCTTGGGTCCACGTAAGGCCTGACTGACTCTTGTCAGCAGGAAACTTAGGAAGAGAAGAATCAGAAAGGTTGGTAAGTAACGAGAAAGGTTGGTAAGTAACAAGAAACCTCCAGTTCCTCAGGGAAGCACAAGTGTCTAGAGAAATCAGCAGCAGAGAGGGTGCCCTTTCCTTTGAAGGCTTACACTTGCCTTTTTGCCCTTGAATTGATTCTATTGGATTTTTGGCCAGAATCCTGTCTGAGAAAGCAGAAGATACATAGACCTGTACACCACCAAGATAACAAAGTTCAGAGTTAATACTTATATGCTGCTTCAGAGACTTCTCCCAAAAGCACTAAAAGAAACAGAGTTTGGGTGACCACAGCATCTTCTAAAACCATTAACATTTATTCTGGCTTCCCGGTGTTTATGAGTAAAGATACTTTCTAATTTGCTAGTTATTCCTTGTCAGTTTTCACTAGATTTCATTGGCTGTTCTTGGGACTTTTCAAATTAAGACCCTTTAGCCTCAACAAGTCCTGTTACTGTACCTTCGAGCTTTCATCTTGTTCTGCCTTTGCCCACTGCTCTCACAATACCTTGGCAGCCCACCGTGAATTTGTCAATTGGTTTTCAGAATTCCTCATCAACTAAACTCAGCCTCAGAATACAGATAAATGACTTTCAGAAGGTCAGACAAGGAACTGAGTGGAGATTTTGACAGAGAAACTAACTTGCCTCTTGCTCAGTCCACTAATAAATCAGGGAAGCATTCCTGTGGTCAGATTTGTAGGCACCTAAATGAGAGTGTAATCTGACCTAATAAAGCCGTGATAGCCAAAACATGCTTTAAACCAAAGAAAGGGAAAAAAAAACCCAAACCAACCAACAGAATCTCTTTCACCAGAGGTATTGTTTGTCATTGGGAAACTGCAAAATGGGAATATTCTCACCTCAGCTTCTTGGAGGAGTCTTCTTGCTGCTCAGCTGGGTGGTGCCTAAAGGGACAGGGGGGTGCAGGGCCTTTCACCCCTTCCTTCAGACACATTTGCCCTGCAAATACTGCCACAAAGCAGCACAAAGGACCCTGCTTTGTGGAGCAGCACAGATTTGATTTCATGATCTGATCCATTGTTTTCCCTTGAACAAATATATAATAATGTTGGAATTTATGGATTAGTGAAACAATCCTTGACCCACTTAAATCAGAATTAGTGTTGTTCCTCCCAGAATGATGCTGACAGGAGTACTGGGCAGGCAGATTGCATGGGTAGAGAGACCTCTTTTAGTTTTTTCTGTTAATGGTATGATATTTGCTAAGACATCACTCAAAAAGTGAGTGAGTTTAAGAAGAAATGAAAATTCATGTGCCATTAATGACAATTGGGCAAACCTCAGTGTCTTTTTTTCTAGTAAAACTGCCATTGTATTCAGGGCTGGGGGGGAGTTGTCATCTAAAAACCATCCTGTGAGCTAGGACTGGCTCACAGGATCATATCCATCTTGCTCTAAAAATTCACTGTCGTCACATCTGAGGTTGATCTGGGCACTGAAAAAAACTGCTGTTGAAAATTAAGTGTGAAATTGGAAAATTATTAAGTTGAATTATTTACCTTGTTAGTTCATCATGCCTGCTAAAGTATTCTCTTCCCTTCAGGTAACCTAGCAACCAATACACAGTGCACAATTATTTTTTCACAATTTGTAGGAGGGTTGTATTAAAATGCGTGTCAGTGTTTTTATTTCATGACAGGCATGTAGCAAACAACACTGCAAATGTTTGTTTATCCTGGCAAGGGCTGGGTTTGTTTAATGTAACTTGCATTAGTTTTGTCTAAGTTTTGAAGAAGAAAGGAAAATATATTCCTACTTTCAGATCAGTATTACAAATATTCTCTTTAGCTTTGTTTTTATTTTGAGCAGTGATTACTAATGGAATTGGACCTGTGTCCTCTGCTCCCAGATTCTCCCATGATGGAAACTTCCAAATCCGTTTGGAGAATTCCTGCTTGTCCAGGCTGGGTCTGCAGGTTGCAGATCGTACACAGGCTGGAGGAACTGAAGAAAATGAAAAACTAAGCCAGCCAAGAGGATATGCATCAAGATAAATATCAGCTTCTCCAGTGGCATAAATTACATTTGCTAAAAGGAAATTAAAGTTCATTAGATGGTAGAAATAAACCACTGGTCCTCTTCAAAAGTCCTCACATTAAACACTGGGTTTCTACGGACTTTTTGGCATGCATTTGAGATAACCGGGTTATTGTGAAATGAAAAGAAAACCCTGATTCTTACGGATGAAATGCACAGGACTATCCCCAAAACAACAATATTCTGAGGCCTCTGTAGAGGTTTTTGGTTTTGAGTTCAGCTTTATCCACTCTCAGGCACACAAGCATGAGTTAATGTCTGCAGCCCAGAGCGGTCTCTGGGCTTAGGCACTAAATCCTCTGCCTGGGTCCTCAGCTCCCGAGACAGCATTGCTGTGTGGGATGGCAAATGATCTGTCCTTCTTAGCCATCTTTTGTGCTTTGTGTTACGTTTTTGATCCTCTCAATAGGCTGCTTGGGTCCAGACATCATTCCGTTCAGTGCTTTTCAGTTTGATGTGTAAGGAGTGAAACACGAATTCCTCTCTGCATGGACTCTGTTGCTTAACAGTTTTAAGGTGTTTGAGGAGGGAATATGGTGAGAAAAAAAGCACAGGAATCATTGCTGCTGTGTTGCTGTGGCCCTTGGCTTGATGAAAACCAAGCCATGTGATTTGGAAAAATGATCCTTGGTATCCTAAAGCTGTGGGTTTAGCACTATCAGAGCATAGGTTTAATCCTTACTCCACCTTAGACTCCTTGGCCAAGATTACACCTCACTTGGCCTCCCTAATCTGTGTGTATTTTAGCTGGCAGCAGTGCTTTAATTAAGGATAATGTATCCAGGAGTGTAGTCTCCCTCTGCAGTCCACACGGAGAGGCAGGCACTGCAGAAGGTTCAGCTCTTACCTGGCTGAGTTACCCGGCCTGGCAGGGGGCCTGGCTCCCCATTGCCTCTGGGGTCACTGGGCAGGAGAGCGCGCTGGACTGCCCCGTGGAAAGGCCTGTGTGGGTGTCATGTCTTACCCTGCTCCATGTCCATGAGGTGGAAATAAAGACCCTAAGGGGAAAGGGACATTTATTTGCCAGCAACTGGAAGTGTAAGAATTAAAAAGTAAAATATGCACATTGACCAGACTACTGCTTTGCCTTCAGAGTCTCAGTACTGGTGGTCAGTGAACTTGGTTGCCAGCAGAGGCAGCATCCCTGTTCTCACATACCCCCAGGAGGGGCAACCTCAGGTATATTCACTGTTTTGGACCAATCACGAGTCTGGGCATCTCCTCTTTTTTATTTATGGATTTAGGTGTTATGTCTTGTAATTAACCTGACCAATTAATGATTTTTTTCCCCCAGACTTTTTTCTGTTTTCCTGGCAATTGAGACTTTGAATGCACCCAAGTCTCACTTCTGTGCCTACATCAGAATCCATTGATTTGGGTGATTTGGGTGGGAACTGCTTGGGATCCTAATGCCAACATCCAGCAGTGGAAGCTGGACTGTGCTGGCAGTGGCTGCCAGTTTGGTGTAGCTGTTTGTGTCCAGGCTGCCAAGGGGAGAGGGGCAGTGTGCTCTCAGTGCCCTGTGATGCTTCCTGCTGTCCTTCATCTTGATTCCAGGCATGCTGTTAGCCCTAGCTTCTTCTAGGAAAGATATGGTTTTCTTTAAATGTGTGTGGATTTCTGTTACATTCCAAAGGCCAAAACTTTTCCATTTCAAACAAGAAAAGCAGCCTTGAGAAACAGCGAATTAGGAGTAACAGGAACCCTGCTCAGATATTGGTGCTAGCAGAAGTAAGCAGGAATGACCAGGAGGGTGTCAATATGGATGAGTGTATTTTCATTAGTAATTTTAATTTCATGAGAGTGAGTAACATGGTCCCTCCTCCCCATACACAAGGATTTCCCATTGCCTGTTCAACCACTGAACCTCCCCGTTTTGTTATTCTGCTCCCCCTAGTCTGTCTGCTGGATTTACCTCACAAATTCTATTTATTTCATATTGCTCCTACATTAATTTTCTGTTGTCTCTTTGTGGCTTGTTTGTTTGAATTCCTAGCCCAGTCTTTTCTCCCTCCTGCTTTGCCACCCATGATGTTTATCTATGGCTTTGTCTTTCCTCTTGCTCCTTCCCCCTCCTCCTCTGAAGTTTCGGGTTTCCCTCCCTGGCAGCCCATGAGGGGCTGCACACCCTGTGCTGGCCCTTGGGTCAACTTGGTGACTGCAGCCCCTGATTCCCTCTCCTGCAAGCTGAGTAGTGTCAGCTGAGAGGGAACTGGGTGGGAGTTACAAAACGTGAGGACACATGGCGAAACCAGCGCGGGGTCTGGGGAATGACCGGTGAGGCTCTCAAGGAGCTTGCTGTTCTCTCATACATAATCTCTTTGGGACAGCAATGCTGAGTGAGACCTTGCAACAGATCAGCTCTGCCATACTATTCAAACCAGCTTTGCACGTGCCACCGAGATGTGCTTAACCCAAAATCCTGCTTCCAAAAGTGCCCTTATTGTGCCTTCCACCTTAGTCCCAGCTTGGCAGGCGAGTTTTGTCCCTAATACCCTAGGATCTAAACGCAGCCATGCTTTGAAGAAAAGATAAGTCCAGGATTGGTCTTGAGACCATCTCTAATCACCGCTTGAATTTGTTTTCTCCAAATCTGCACGTTTGAGTGCTGAAGCAAATGAGCCACCTCTCCTTCAGCAGGTTCTCCTCCCTCAGCTGCCTGTTCTCCCAGTCTTTAAAATAACAAAGTGCCTGGGTTTGTAGATGTGACAAGCAAATATTTGAAGTGAATTTGGACTCGAGTGCCTGAAGTGACTGTGTAGATCCTTGAGGAAGGCAATGGAGCTTTATTGGGGTTCAGGTGTTTGAGTGCATGAAGCTGTTTCCAGACCGCATCTCCCCAGCCCTGCCACATCAGGCCAGTGTAGTAACTTTGTGGCTTGTGTTTGCAGGGTAGCATGAAGCTTTCGCTGCAGAGGATTTACGCTTCTTTTGACATACAATATTTTCCTCCCAGATTTCAGTAAAGTTCTGCTCTGAATTGTAAATGCAAAAAAAAATTACTGTTCAGAATGTTCTCTCTTGAAAAGATGTTTGTTTTTCAGAGCTCAAACAGAAAACAGCTCAGTGCATCCAAAAGCTGCCTCACCCTTTGAGCGAGTTCCCAGATCGCAGCCAAGAGCTCCACTATGGAATAGCTGTGAGTAGCCGGAAGAGCATTGTGGGGATTGAGATGCAAATGAGCAAACTCAAGCAGCCCCCTTCGCTGCAGAGGTTCCCTGCCTCCGTCTGCCCCTCACTTCGGCACCGGGGAGGCTTAACCTGCAGCCGCCGCCACGGGCTCTGCTGATTCGTGAGGCATCAGCTTGGGTCGGATGAAGAACTGCATCAGCAACTTGAAGGCACTGAGGACAAGAGGTGCTCTCAAAGCCCCCCACATTACTGTCACCTTTCTGGGGCCCCAGAACTCAATGCCGCTGCCTTTGCTGCCATCAAAGTGGGGGAATGAAAGCCAGAGGTGGTAGACACTGCAAACCAGCACACACTGCTCTGAACCTGAAAAGTGTCCGGTTTTCAGGCAGTTTCAAAAGTTCCAGAGTGTAATGTGAGAAGCTGCATGGGCAGTTGTTTGTTTTATCAGATGCAGAGGGTTCGAATATTGCAAAGGAAATCAGATACAGCGAGTTGGGGGGCATGCAGAGGGTTGCACACATAAACATGCAAAGGAATAAAGCAGCACGGTGTTTGCTCTGGAAGCTTTTCTTTCCACTGTGAGGGGAGGAATCAAAACATTCTAACAAACCTCACTCTAAAGAAATAATCAAGGCACTGAGCTCTAAAGCCCCTGTCACGGCACATGATCAGGCGAAGAAGCATTTTGCATTATTGCACGTTGTCATCACTCCAGTGTTGTCCTTGCATGCTAATTACATGTTTACACGCATTGCATCATTTTGACATAATTACTGTAATTATGTTAATACTGCATAATCAACAAAACAGTACCTGTAATTTACCAAACAAAAACGACATGAAAAGCTAAAGCCACAGGTGGAAGGGAATACGCTGTGAAGGATTTAATCCTCTGTGTTGAAGCAGGTAGGAAGCACTCAGAACTGGAATATCCTGGTTTAGTCACGGATCCTCCCAGGCAGTGCCAGGGCACTTTGCAAGGTGTTTTAAAAGGCTCTGAGGAGGGTGACACACCAAACTGTGAACAGGGTGTAAATGTTTAATACTCATCCGTGAACTCTCACCTAGAAAAATCTGTGCAGTTCCTTTAACAGAGCAGCGTGACAGACACTTGAAAAACAACAGGAGACCAAGAAACCCAGTGATCTGGAAATATTGTAACCCCTCTCAGATTTGTGGACATACAATATCAATCCTGACCCTCTTGTCACTTTTTTGAAAGATATGTCACCCGTCCATCTCAGAGCACAGTCTGTGTGCAGCTGGATCACCCTCCCCAGATCTTCCTCCCCCTGTTTGGAGTTGGGGCTAATTCAACCCTTGCACTGCCCTCTTACCCTGGAAGGCTTTTCTTTGCCGCTGGTTCCTTATAGAAGAGTTTATGCCAATAAAGGTGAAGTATCTAAAGTCAACTGTAGGATATACAGGAACATTAAACAAGACAAGGAGTTAACCAGAGTGGTCATTAAGTGTTGGAGATGGAGTCCCAAGTGCTTCCTCGTAAGTGGAGACACTAGAAGGTGCCAGGAAAATTATCGGCCTCCATCCATTCAGGAACTGTGCCCAGGTGGGGATGGTCCTGCTGCGGGCAGAGCAGCTGGGCACTGCGGGCACTGCGCGGGCACAGGTAGTGGGGTCGCTGCGGGTACTGCCTGGGCACAGGTAGCGGGGTCACGGTGGGCACTGCCTGGGCACAGGCAGCGGGGTCAGTGCGGGCACTGCCCGGACACAGGCAGTGGGGTCACTGCGGGCACTGCCCCGGCACAGGCAGTGGGGTCGCTGCGGGCACTGCGCGGGCACAGGTAGTGGGGTCACTGCGGGCACTGCCCGGGCACAGGCAGTGGGGTCACTGCGGGTACTGCCTGGGCACAGGTAGCGGGGTCACGGTGGGCACTGCCTGGGCACAGGTAGCGGGGTCAGTGCGGGCACTGCCCGGACACAGGCAGTGGGGTCACTCCAGGCACTGCCCCGGCACAGGCACTACGGGCACTGCCGAAGCGCACCCGTTCGCCAGGGCAGAAGGAGCAGCCCGGTGCCCTTCCCGGCCAAAGGAAACGCTTTGGTCCCGCCGTTCTCCCTGGGCTTCTCCCGTTCCACGCGGGACCCCAAGGCGGGGTCCGGCCAGGGCACGGGCTCTCGGGGCACCTGCGAGGGGCGGGCTGGGGGCAGCCGCGCTCCGCCGGCGGAGCCGGAGGCGCCGGGGGCGGGGATGTGGGCGGGGCCGCTCCGCCCTTCAGCTGGGAGCGCGCGGCGGGCGGGTGCGAACGGCAGAGCCGGAGCGGCGCCGCGCGGAGCGGGGAATGGGGTAGCGGCTCCTCGCCATGTAGCGAGCCCCGCGCTGCCCCATCGCTCTGCGCCGCCTGCACCGCGGGACCATGCGGGGCGCCGCGGGGCTGCTCCCGCTGTTGCTGGCGCTGCGGCTGCTGCTGGCGGGCGGCGCCGCCGCGCAGTACTCCAGCGACCTGTGCAACTGGAAGGGGAGGTGAGCGGCGCCCCGCGGGGGGCGAGGGGGGCTGCCAGGGCATCCGAGAAGTTGGTGCCGAAAACAAAAGGGCGAGCGCCCCCGCCGCGGGGATGCGGGGAGCGGGATCTGCCCCCTTCCCTTGCCGGGTCAGCTCCGAGCCACCCTCCTCTTGCCCTGCACCGGCCCCTGTCGGCGCGGGGCTGGGATGGGGGGGGGCGGGCTGGGTCGCCTCTGCCCGGCGGCGCGGCTCGGTGGGCTGGGAGGAAGAGGAGGAGGAGGAGAGGGGGAGGGCGGTGCCGTGTCCGCCGCGGAGAAGCTGCTCCCCGCGACCGTCTCCTCCCCGGGGCCGGGCAGGCTGCTCGGGGCAGCCCCGGCATCGCCCCCGCGGGCCGGGCCGGGTCCCGATGCCGCCGCGGGCGCTCCCGGCGCAGCCCGGGTCGCCCCGCATCCCCGCGCCGCCGCCGAGCCCCGCGCTCCTCGCTCCCGGTGCGCTCTGCAGCTCCCAAGTGTTTATCTTCCGAATTATCGTTCCTTTAATTGCTCGCAGCAGCTTTAACGCGTGTGGTTCAGTCTGTGACCTCCACCGCTCCTTGTGTGAAGAAGCGGCTCTGCTGCCGGGCAAGGGTCCTGGGTCAGGTTTGCCGCGCTGCGAGAGCGGAGAGTTTTAACTCTAATGTTTGCTCAAATCTGGCTTTCTTTAAAAGAAAAGTTTGGCCAGCTTGTATCAGTAGTGCATTTTGTAGTAGGGAGAATTCAAATTGGGGAAACAGCTGGGTTGGCTGTCAACATCACCGTTTATCTGTTACCGTGAACCGTGTGGGTGCTTGGTATTGGCTTTTTTTCTGTACTTTTTTGACTCTTGGCAATTGATGTGTTGTTAATCCCAGTGAATCTGTTTGAGGCGAGTCCTTTTGATAAGGACCCAGCCTATTCTGTGGGAAACTCATAATTGTTTTGTTTTGCTTTACCCCTGTCCCCAAAGCTGTACCTGCTTTCATCCCTAAGGATCCCTGGACCTTACCACATGGTCCAGCAGAGTGTTATTTAAAAGAAAGATGATAAATCCTTCTAATCTTGTCTTGTTGGGTTCATATTTTAGTCCTGTTTTCTTAGAGCAAGCAGTGAGCACCCACATCACCTGAGCAGGGCTGGAATAAGCAGTGCCTTGAGGATCAGCCAAAGGGGATAATGCTTGGAGGGGTGTGAAGTATCATTGCCTGTAACTGAGTTTGGGGGGCGCTGGGGATGTGAGCTTGGACTCACTTGCTTGGTGTTCTGGTGAACCAAAGCAGAGCTGACAGCAATGGTTCTGTGAGGATACCATTGGTGGCACAGGGAAGGAGGAGCTGCCTTCTTGCATGAACAGTTCAGTCTGGGTGGTTTCCCTTGTGTGAGAGAGTCCCCAAGTTCAGGTGGACAGGAGACTTGAGAGGGAATAATGGAAACCAGGGTGGAGTTGGTCTTGCTGCTCGCAAGTGGACGAAATGCTGTCAGTCCTAAGGCTGCTAAATACCATCTGCTTTGCCCTGAAAGACTAAGACTAGGGGTTAAGAAGCATGGAAGGTGGTTCAATGTACCAGTAAACAGCAGTTACTAATAGCTAGATGGATCAGAAATAATTGTCTTATGTGGAATATATTGTTTTGAAGACATGATGGTTTTTACCTTAGTTGTTTGAAAACACTATGAACTTAAGTTCCAAAATGTAGTCTTTCTTCCCACAGGGAAGATTTGATAGTCTAGTCATCTCCTACAGTAAACTGAAGGTGTTTTCTCACCTTTATCACAGTATCACAGTATCATAAGGTTGGAAAGGACCTCCGAGATCATCGAGTCCAACCTTATATCCCAACAGTAACACCAACACCAACCCATCATCTAAACCATGGCACTCAGTGCCTCATCCAGTCTCCCCTTAAACACCTCCAGGGTGGGCGACTCCACGACCTCCCTGGGCAGTGCATTCCAATGGCTTTATATACATGTCTATGTGAAAAGCAAATATATATGTCTATATTAAAAGAAACAGTCCTATTAATATCCTAAATATTTTGTTTCTGTGTTTTCTCCCAATACCTTGTGGAGAAGTGACGAGCTTATATCTTTGAATAGCATGAAGAGCTTCACTAGGATTCCTATAGGTATCCCTCATGCTTCCAGGGAAATCTGGTGCAATGCACAGCTTGATGTGCAATTTGAGTACACTCAATAGGCCGCAGCAGCTTCTTAATGATTAGCCTGGCAGAGAGCTTCCAGGAAAGCAGAAACTTCACCATGGTGTGTGTCTGATTATTATTCTTGCTGTGACTTCAGGTGTTTGTACTGCAATGACCTCTCAGTGCTTTGGGCAAAAGTGCTTCAGTGCCACATGAGAACATGCTAGTCTGGTGGTTTTGGCTGTAGGATCAAGAATTCAGCTCTGATGTTGCTGCTTGATGTCCATCTATCTTGCCCTCTGCACCGGTGGATGCTGTGGGGAGGTCTCAGCGCTCTCTAGCTTGTCAGCCTTCATTACATACCCCAAATGAGGAGTGAAAGTTCCCTGTGTTCGCTGAGGGGTGCTGGGAGGACAGGAGCGCTTCTAGGGCTCCTCCGAGCACCTGTAACAGAATAACTAAAGTAAATAGTTCAAGTGAAGGGTGTGAATATTCCTTCCTTTTCCTTTCAGTAACACTTGTTGCATGTTGTAGAGTAACAGCTTTCTGTACCCGCACTGGGATGGATCTCTCAGGGCAGGCAGGGTGAGTGGCTGGGTACAGAAAGGGAGAAGAGTGAGGAGACAAATGCTGTGATTCAGGGTGTCCTCATGGATTGGTATGAGGAAGCAGTACTGGCTGTAGCAGTAAGTCCCCTTAAACAGCACAGATTTGAAGGGAGGTCGAATGGCTCATCCATCACTGTAACCATGAAGCAGCTGCCTTATCTCCTTGCCATATACTTAGAAAAACAAAAACCAACTGAAATGAGCTTTAAAATAGAAAAGGCTCCTGGGCCTCCACTGTTGTGTGGGCACGGTGTCTGGTGGCTGGCGAGGGAGAATTAAACACGCATCAGTCTCTCAATGTGGTGACATATCCTTTGGACAGAAAGCAAAGCGACAGGTTTTACTGGATGATGGTGGTTGCTGCTAAAGTAATGTGAGCGTGTATTTTGAAATCTGCTTGACTTTTGAGTCATCCTTTATTACAAAGCTTAATGTGTGCAGGTCCTTGTGCTTGATGTGTCTGTCTCATGGCATCACTCTTGCCTGTGGGATATAATTGACGTTCAGAAGATAATTTCAGAGTCCACCCTGTTTTTTGTTTGAACAGCATGAACGTTTGAACAAAATGAATGTTGAAGCTTTTTGCTCAGCCTCAGCAATTCACGGCCCCAGTGTTGCTGGGATCCCTTGCAACAGCAGTTTCACTGCATGAGTTCAGAGTTTTGCCCCAGTGTGTTCCTTTGCATTAAGCACTCAGGCTTCAGGGTGGAATTTGACAGTATAAGTCCTGCAAAACCTTTGCAGTTTATTTGATGCCTGCAGTAGGAGCAAGCAATGTGTGAGGTTACAGTTTTGCCCCTTTAATGGGGGATAAGCTTTACACTTTTTAATTTTACTTATTCACTGCTTGCACGTAAATGGACTTCTGTGATTTCTGTTGAGTGGCATCATGTGCGTGCTGTGGTGAATGCTGACTTTGTGGACCAGATGTGGATTTACAGTCAACTTGAAATATCCCATTGCAAGTTAAGTTTCCTGAATGTGCTAAGTACTACTGAATTTGAGGCCAGGAGGTTAAAGGTCAAAAACTTGTCTCTTTTCTCCTCATCTGTGTTCTTGAGGTGGCTTTCAACTTTATTCCAAAGCACATGTTTGCAGGCACTATTGTTATTAAACATGACTTTTTTTCTGAGCTTCCTCATGTAAACTCTATCAAGTGGGTCGCACTGACACTCACAATAATGAGTCACGTCAACAGCAAACGCAAACCAGATGTTTTTTTTTCTCCTTTTACATATGGCTTCTTGTTACTTTCTAAATGCTGACTTGAATTTAAACTCTGTTCAGCAATCTTTCGGGTGAGGAACTGGGTATTTGGAGGTTTCTGTTGAGAAACCAGAGCTTGATGTCATTACTTGCACTGCACTAAGATCTCTTCTTTGCCACAGATTTCCTGTGTAACCTCAGATGAGTCACAGTCCTTTTTAACCTTTTTTCCCCATCTTGGTTCATCTGCCTGTGAGTGGGAATGTTGTAAATCTTCCGTGAAGTACTGCAAAACAGACTCATGAGCTGCATTAAAGGGTCTCATTTGGGTGGTGCTCTGCAGGTACAGAATAAGATGCTGATGTTTGGGAACTAGGTACGCCAAGCGTAGGAGGGGAAACAAGCTTGGTGGTGAAGTGATTTGCACTTAGGTGCGTAATAGTCCCTGTCCTGTTGCAAACCTGGGACGAAAGGATTTTTGCCTGGTGGTCCAAGTACTGTAACCAATAATCCAGGCTTCCCCGAACTTTTAACTGGAGTGCCTGCAGCGTGTGGTGTCATATTAGTGCTTTGAGTCTCTCTGGGTAGAGAACTTTTGGGGTTGGTCCAGCAGCAGTGAGAGACAGCAAGGGTTGTTTAGCGCTGTCCTCAGTTTAGTCTGTGGGCAAGCAAGTCATGAGGATTCTTTAGTCATCCTGCCTAAGCGTGGCAATTTACACTCCTCTGACTGGCAGCTGGCCCTGGGGACCCCATGTTGCTCTTCTGTCCCATCTTTGTGATCACCAGCCCTCAAAATGGCTTTTGGGGTCTTCAGTTTTTGCAGTTCTGCTGGATAAGGACACAGGACCGATGGTGGTCCTGTGCCTCAGCATTAGTAACTGGCCACGTGTTCTCTTTCTTGCTAAACACTCGTAGCTCTGTGTCTGCTTGTAGCTCGTCAGAACTGGGCAGTAAAATGATAAATTAAACTTAAACCTCATACGGGGGAGAAGTGGGGGAACGTGGTTTATTTACCAAAGGAAACAGCATGGTTCAGTGCTTCCCCAGCTATGACAGGGGAGTGAAGTGTCTTCTCTCCCTACCTCCCAGTTTGGAGATCGGAGTTGCCCAGCTGGGGTAGGGGTATCTGTGGCACCCAGAGCATCCCTTTGCTCCAGTTCACAGGCTGAGCTTGGCATCCCTCCCAGTTTCAGATCCATTGGGAATATAGACTTGGAAGAGGATCAAAGTACTCGGCAAAAGGTGGAGTCAGATCTGTGAGGCTGGAGAACGTGCTGGTTTAAGCCACTGGGAAGGGAGTTCAAGCGTACGTGTTTTACTTTGTATGCACCGAGTCATTTGCCACAGCTCAGCTGATGGGCAGTAACTGAGGCTGTAGTAATTTAATTGCTTTTGATCATGTGCTTATATCCTATTTAATTTTCAAGTCAATTACTAGTGGTTTGACTTCTTTTGGGATGGAGATGATTTAAAATTGTCCTGTAATATTACGGTTGCCGTCTTGCAAGAGCCAAGCACTTCTGACCACTGCTGAGCTGGATGGGCTGATACTCAGCGCTGCCCTAGATTTCCCGTGTTTGTTGATGTGTGTCTTTGAAGGTTTGAGGTTATGCAGTCAGATTACCAGCTCTGTCATTTCTCTAACTTTCTCTTTCTTTCTTCCCCTAGTGGCTTAACTCACGAGTCTCACAAGAAGGATGTTGAACAGGTCTACCTCCGCTGTTCTGAAGGGTCAATAGAATGGATGTATCCCACGGGAGCACTCATAGTCAACCTGCGACCCAATACTTCACCTGCCTCCTACAAACATTTGACTGTTTGCATAAAACCCTTCAAGGACTCTGCAGGAGCAAATATTTATTTGGAAAAAACTGGAGAACTGAAACTCTTGGTCCGAGATGGTGATCGCAGCCCCAGTAAGGTGTATTGTTTTGGCTATGATCAGGGGGGTCTGTTCATTGAGGCCACTCCTCAGCAGGACATTAGCAGGAAGATTACAGGCTTCCAGTACGAGCTGATGAGCAAGGGGATGGCATCTGATTTGCACACAGTTTCTGGTGAGTTCTGGGATATCGATTGTATTTTCACGTACTGTATCGGATGTGTAACAGATGTCAGAGTGAGGGGGTGGGAAAGTGTTTGGGTCTGAATTTCATGTGCTTTTAAAGACATGTTTTATAAACAGGCTATTGTGGGAGAATTGATTCTGTTGTTGTTTTTTAGAAGCTGGTAGCACAGGCTGGATTCCGGATGATTTAAGGGCTGCACTGTGAAGGATTCTCCCTTTGCAGGCTGGGGTGAATTACAGGTGCTGGCTTTACCCTGCAGTGAACTCCAGCATGAACTGGGCTCCCCAGCCTCACTCTAACAGTTTTCGAACTACTTTTTTACTCAGCTTTTAAGATCCCACTGCATGTTTTGAATAACAAACATTTCAACAAGGAGGAACTCCCTTTCTGTCGTTTTTGTTCCTCTGAAACTACTGCTACTTGCTGACCTAATTATTGCCTTTTTGTTTTTTGTTTTAACCAAGGAAGATGGTGTGTTCCTCCCTCAGCTCTGCGTGTTACCTCTCCTGGGCATTACCGTGCCCTGGCAGAGCTCTTGAACTCCAGAGTACTTGTACAGTGCCCATGTTGTCTTTTCTCTAAACCACTATGAAAAGCAAGTTCTGTAGGGAGGACTCTTACACCATGAAAGAGCTTGTAGGAAGGGAGGGTGGACAGACTGAAAGCTTGCAAGCCTGTAAAGTCTGATAAATGATAGCAAGATAAATAAATACCATTTGGGAACAATAACTTTAGGTGTAACCTGATTATGCTAATCAATTAGACAGTTTGAGAAGAATTAAAACTAGCATTTGTGGAGGCTGACGAGGGGGGAGGGGAAGTCTATTTAGATAGGTGGTGTCTGGCATCTCCTCCATTCAGAATTGCCTCTGCTTTTATCTGCAAAGCCAAGGAGTGGAGATTTCTAGGGTAGCCTGAGGAATAGCAGATCTGAGGTTGTTTGTCCCAAATGACATGGGGAGGTGTCAAGGTTTAGGGATTTTAAGTGGGGAGGCCACTGTGGCAATCAGATTTCTCTTTTGAAATGGTAGGGAATGAAGGCAGCCTCAGAGCACGCTTGAGATGTCTTGGCCCAGGGTAAAACCTGATGTAAAGTGAGCCTAAGTTGCCATCCGTGGGTGTCTAAATTCTGTGGTAGCAATGCCGTGTGCTTTTCCTGAGATGCTAATTGATAAGCAGTGCTGTGGCTAATGCGTTCCTTGTCCTTTTTTCTTTTTGGGATAAGTGACTGTGAAACTTGAGTCCCATCCTCTGCGCTCCCCGGCTTCCTTCCACAACAGGACTCTGGATGTTTGTGTAGTCGTGTGTGCCTGCCACCCTGCTGCTGTTCAGATGTTGCCACACTGCTCCAGATGTGGCATTGTTTTTGGTGCAGATCTGAGTTGGGCTGAGATGAGCAGTTCTTGGCTCAGCGAGAGGGCTGTTAGCTGAGCACTAATGCAGTAACCCCAATAACGGACAGATGGCGTGTTTGCCATTGAAACAAAAAAGCTATAAACACAAATACTCAAATATTTAAGTTCCTTTCTTTACTCTTGTAGCTTAATATCAAGGGGTCCGCATTTTGAGGATTCTTCTGCAGTGCTTGTAAAATTTAGAAGCAGGGATTTGCTCAGAGCTTTTCTCCCAGTAAGAACATTTCTGCAAAGATGGAATCGCTGTGCAGAATGCCAGCTATGTAGTAAAATTCCAGTGCAGAAGACATTAAATACATTGTTTAATCAGTTATTTGGAGAATGTTCCCGGATTCAGTGCTTCTTTCTTTGTCATGCTGTGAGGATGGAGGCACAGGCAGGCTGGTGAGAAGTCACTGAAACTTGATAAGGGAAGTCCTACTTTTTTTTTTTCCAAAAATAGTTGAAATTGCTTTTGCAATTAATAAAATAATGTTTAAAATAATATGTGGGAGATAGTGCTCATCACTGCTGGTTTTAGTTTGCACGTAGATACGATTTCTGCTGAGCATTGCTCAAGCCAAGAGAACTTGCTGGCACAAACTGCTGGGCTTTCAGAACGAAGTGCTCTTTGTTACACAAAGTCTTGGAGATTTTTAAAGCTGATGGAAGTTTTCTTCAGAGACTTTCAGAAGTCAAACTGAGGACTGAATCCAATTACAGCCTTCCTCTTTGATAGGCATATTAAATCCCTTTTTCTATGACTGCTGTATTTTCAGCTGTAACAGACACCGGTTGAATTTCAGTGCTGTCTTATAAAACAATGTGGTAGGCTCTCTGCTCGTGCTGCATGTGTCTTGGTCGGACAGAAGCAGCTTTTTAATAGTTCATCAGCAGGGCCTTCAGGGCAAACTAGGGATCTCTATTGTGTTTAAGTTATTTCTCTTGCCTTTTTTTGGATCCCCAGACTCTGGGGAGGGGTGGGAGTGGGTGAAAACACGATGAAAATGCCATACATGACTCTTTCCACTACTCAGTCCGATGAGCACTTTTATTCTCCTATAAATATCTATATGTCTGGGGAAACTGCCAAATAGCTGCCTTGTGAGGCAGATTAATATATATGGGGCTCTTTGCCATTTGTGGACCTCATTTCTTCTGGAACCACTTCTATCTTTTTTTTTTTTGTGAAATCTGCAGAGAAATGCCCTCTGAGCTGTTCATTGGGAGGGAAATTTGCAATCAATGGACTGACATCACTGGTGACTCCTTCATTGGAGAGGAGGTTCAAGCCAGAGGCAAGTGCTGACCTTAAAGGAGCTGGAATCTGAACTTAAGGTTCTGCATTTCTCTGTCCCTTGGTCACAAATGTGGCCAATGGTGTTTTTTTGGCTGTTAACACACTGGAAAAGTGAGTCTTACTCATCTCAGTTGCAGTCTGACGGAGCTCAGCAGAGCTGGCAGTATGTGTGAAAAGATGACACAGACTTGAGATGCTGTTGCAGATGGGGGCTGAGATGTGTTGGCAGGGGTGGTTGCGCACTTCCTGGGCTCACTTGGCACTGCAGCACTTTGGCTGGTGGTGAAGGACCGAAAGGCACAAATATTGCAGCATTTTCTTACAACTGCAGAGTGGGGGTGTGACTGTCACGAAAGACCCAGGTGTGGGGCTCAGTAATCCAGCCCTTTCCTTGTGCAATAAGCACTCAGTAACAGCTTCTCTCGACTTTCCCTAAATGGTGTGCTTGTTTCCTGGTGATAATTATTGTACTCTGCCCTCGAGTTTACTCTGCCTTCCTAACGTGGCATCCCAGCTCTGATTAAAGAGTATAAGTCATCTGTTTAATACTTTAATAACCTGTAGTGTCCTCAGAGTCCTGACATTGCAGGGTGCATCAACAAATCAGCAATGCTTGGCAGAGTGCCTGTGGTTTAATTAGAGAGCCTCCAGTTTTATTAGTTTACAGTCATTCTTTCCCACTTAATCAGAGTCTAGCAAATAACTCGGTAGAAAACATACCCGGGTTCCGAACTGGCCTTTTCCTTTTCTTGGGAGGGTTACATGACACAGTGCTGTGTTACAATTTTCCAGATTTGGGGGGGTTTAACCCTTTTCTTGACTCTGAGTCTGCCTTATCACATTCTCTTAAGGCTTCCTTAACTGCAGGAAGCGTTTGTTGTACACTGATACGTTTTAATTCAGATTGCTGAGATTTGATATGGGATGGGTTTTACTCTGATAATAACAGCAAAAAAAGGCACTCCTTGGAGTGTGTAGTTTTGCTCCTCTTCCCAGGACAAGCATGCTATGGCACTTGTCACCAATTTATGTGAGTGAGCAGTCTCTAAAGAGTCACCTTAATGATTCAAACGTCTTAATGGGTGCATTCTCCTGTTGATACTCAGTGATAGCTGGCTGAGAGTACTTTTCATTTGAGATTAAGATTGTGGGTTGAACCCCTATATAATTCCCATCCATGCTGATGGTCCATTAGCTTTGGCTGCATGCAGTAAGGCTCTGAAGCCTTGGTGTTTGCTCAGCTGAAGAACTGAGGCGCTGTGACATTTTGGCCTGAGGCCCTTTGAGAAGCCGCAGAACTTGTTTAGGTTATTAGAATCAACACAATTCAACAAACTCTGCTTGTGCTGGAAGAAAATGCTCCCAGTCTCTGCTGTACTGGCAAGTAGGTGGAGGTTTTGGCAAAAGTGTTGTTTGGCCATATAGTTCCTGGAGGTTTTCTGAAGATGTTGACCCCCATGAACTTCTCAGCTGTGTGCCTGCTCTAGCTCCGCTTTGCACCGCAGCACGCTGCTTGCAGTAAATTCCTGTGAAAAGTGTGAAGCTCCCTTGAGTGCCGTTTGCTTTTTAAGTTTTTCAGCTTCTGCTCAACTAATATGAAACAAGAATTTTTAGGTTTGACCAAACGTTTTGGAGAGGAAGGTCAACAGCCTTCCTTCCCATCAAATGACCTTTATTTTGTTCTGCAGAATCTGTATTTCAAGAGTGTCACATCCAAGCTCTGGATCCAGCTTTGTGTAAGCTGTGTAGTTTGCTTTTCCCATCATGCACTCATGGGGATGTGTTACAGAGCTCAGGAGGTGAAAACCCTTTCATTACCCACCCACTTTTCTGTAGTAAAGGAGTCAAACTTTAACAAAAATGTCCCTTTATCTTGATGACATCTACTGACTTAGTGCAGATTCTGTAACTGGTTTATATGCTTTCTTTATTAATGCTGGTACCTGGCTGAGAACATTAACAGGCAGGAGGTACAGCACTCGATTGGGTATCTGAAAAACAAGGCAAAGCTGGTTAAATCCAGTTAGCTGATTAAGAGCAGCATTCAGCTCTTTCCTGTATGCCATTAATTCTCTGGCCTGAGGAAACACATTGGAAATGAAGAAAGTTGTAAGTATTTGGGCTATGCCAGCGTTTCAGTGAACAGATGGCTCTCTGAAGCACCCCTAACTTCTGATTTTTCATGCAGCTGGGTTTGGCAGAAGTGGGGCTCCCACTTGCTGTATCTCTGCAGGCATCCTCCCAGAGCATTGTACCATCACAGCTCATGGGCTCCTCAGCTCACGCTTTCCTCTGGTTTCTCCCAAATATCTGCTTTTTTTTTTTCCTTCTAGTCTGCCTGCACTGATAAACTTTGTAGCCTGAAGCAGCAGATACCCAGATGGATTTTTCACTTCTTACCAGAGTGGAAACCTTCTTGTTTCTTGTCCCAGAGGTGAGCAGGAAGCTGCTGTCTGGCAAGGTGTTTGCAGTATGGAAATGGTGCTTGCTGTCATTAGCAGAAGAGCTGGGGAAAGAGGCACTTGGTACACTTAAATTGAAAGTTCCTGCGACCTTTATGCTTAGCACAGGTTCTGCCTGAGTCACTGTGACCATCTGAGATGTTGGCACCACAATGTGTGGCAGCAGTGGGATCACACGGTGTGCTGCAGGGTTGGCAGGGGTGGAGATTCCAGTAACTCCCCTCCAGATGAGAGAAACCTCTGTCACCTCCTTCTGCACAGGACACAACTCTTATCCCTCTGGGTTTGAGTTGTGTTAGGGGAAAAAGCAAATTTGAATGGGGTCTGGTGTGATTTGCTCAGGACAGAACTGATTTCGTGCTCCTCCCAGCAGCATTTGCTGGTGAAACACGTACCCAGGAGCATCACGAAGTTGTGGGATCTGTTCTGTGTGACTGGGTTCGTGGGGTCTGGGTGGCAGTAGCATAGGTGCTCCTGTGCAGCTGAAGGGTTGCTGTTGTTTTATGTGCTTTTTCTCTCCCTAAAAGGTCAGCAGCAAGTTTTAGGAGAAACCCCCCAGAAAAAAGCCTTAAAATGTCATTGCTCAAATGCACTTCAGTTATTGGCCTTACAAGGGACCATTCTGCTGCTCCTGCTTTAGGATAAGTTACTTTTTGAATAGTTTTTGTGTGCTTGCTCTAGGTGCAGGAGGGTTCTTGGTAACCTTCATGGCTTTTCCCTTGGTGAAGGGTGATACAGATAGGGATATGCAGTAACCTTTTCCCTAAGAGTTAACAGCATTCCCTAAGGAAACCCTGGAGGTATTCGAAACAGCACATTTAAGCTGTTTTTTGAGGCCATGTCACTGAGCTGGATATCATGGGTCAATATCTAAATTGATCAGGTTGGCTGCTGCAGAGCAGAGCCTGGAGTGGGATTAATTTTGAGAAGCTGGACACCTGCTCTAATTGTTCATGTGCCTGAAGTGGTCTGATTTGCAGCGAATGCTTGACCAGTGGGAGAGCTTGAGAGCAGGGGTTTTGTGTTTCTTCCTGTGTGAAATGATTTCAAAATGTGGTTCTGATGCTTGGGTACACACACACTCCTACATGTTCTTAAATTGAGCGAGGGTTTTTGGATCCGAGCCTCAATAAGGTGAAAAATGTTGAACTGAGAAGTCTTCACCTAAAAATAAAAACAACAAACCAAACTTAAAAAAATGGAGGCGTGCCATGGTTTAATCTCTCCTTCCTCCAAGATAATGAGTTTGACAGCAGTCTTCTCTGGCCCCGCTCCTCCTTTGATGTTGCCAGGACAGGAGTTGACTTTGCAGTGGGCAGAGGAGGTGACAATGGAGCTGCAGTGATAAATACACAGCTGCAGGGGAGAGGGGGGGAAGAAAATAGCTTATTTTTGCTAGACTGGCCACGAATGCCGTTAGCTTATTTCTCAACTCAGTGGGCAGTCAAACCCAATAAGCAGTCAGGTATATTGTCCAGGCAGCTGGGGCTCTGCTCTGTGCTGACCTTTACGTGCCAGGGAAGATAGCCCCACAAACAGAGCTGCAATCCAGCCGAGTTGCTTGGCAGTCTTTAATAATGCTCTGTGCTTGCTCTGTAAAACTGTTTAGTTTGCTCATTCCTGAGGCTGTAGTTAAAGAAAGGATGGGAGGGCGGGGGAGCTGCATTCCTCTTCCCACCACCCACCTTCCCCAAGGAATAAAAAACTTATAGATTTTTCCTGGGTTTGGGCCTTGATTTGCACGACAAAAAGAAATCTCTTCTGCCTTAATCTGTTGTATAAGCCAGAAAATATACACTGTGATGTTGCACTGATACTTGGAGGCTGCCCTGGACCTGAAGATGTGATGTGTTAAGTCTGACTTTGGGAGGCCTGGTGCTGGGTCAGAAAAGCTGCTGCCATAAGGCACCCAGCTCTGATTCAGTGCTGACTCCTGCTGCTGATTAAAACTTGTGGAAGGATTGTCTGTACGTGCTGTATGCACCCCCCCTTGGGTATCTTTCTGCTCTGGCTCCCATATGGAATTTGGGCATTGGCAACTGCGACCGGCGTCAAGTCTGGGGTTTGCCTGTGTCCTTCCTGGATGGCAGCCCTGCTGCTGGGAACTTGTGGTGACCGTTAGTTTTGGGATGTGCACATTGAGCCTGGCCTGGCTTTCCATTGCCTCAACTCCCCCAGGACCATTCCTGTTTGTGCAGGATGCACCCTGTGCCCCAAGACAACTGTCAGCAGCTTTGCACCAACTCCCTCTGTGTGTAAGCGAGTGTAGGAAATTTAAGGCAATAAAAGGGAAAACTCCAGGCTTATGAAGAACCAGTGAATGATCTTAACGTGTGTTAAGTAAGAAAAGGTGTGTCATATGTTTGTCATTTTCCTGTTACAAATGGGAAACCTTAAGTAGCTTTTTTGGAGTTCACTGAACAATGTTCAAACACTGCACGTCTCGTTGCGTAAGATGTAGCCCTTCCACAGTCCCTTTAAGAACAGGCTGATCAAATAAATGTGGTTTTAAAATGAAAATTGGCCTTGTTCCTCCAGAACTCTCTCACATACCAGAAAGAACTTGATTTCTAGAAACAGGGCCTGTGTGGATGTGAGGGCACGTACACTACTTTTTTTTTATTACTCCTTTTTTTTTTTAACACTCACTCAATCTTTGATCTGTCATTACTCTGCTCTCAGGGTTTAACTTTAACCAGCCACTTGTTACTTAGTTCTATTCCCCTGCTCCATAGGAGGCATTAATGGGCAGGAGCGAAGAGGAGGGTGGTGGGGAGAGGGGGAAGGCTTTGCTCTCCTGGCATGTCTCCAGCCTGGTGGTAGATGCTGCTCCAGCCTCTCCCTGAGCCCTGGCAGGGGCAGGGGGAAGCTCTGACACCAGAGCCACGTGCCTGGCTGCACAGCTTCCCCAGGGCATGGGGGGAAAAAACACCTTGCTTTTTCATTTTCTGCCCTGCGAGCATTGCATGGCATCTCAGCTCAGTGTTTTGTTAGGAGACAATACCGAACATGACATCAAAACTTTCTTTAATCAGATCTAAGAAAACATAGTTACAGCACGTGCTTTTACAAGGCTTTGGAATGTCATTTTCTTTAGGAGAGAAAAAAAAAATATTTTCTGAGTGTGTTTTAGAGGGGATGAGCCAAGCTGTAAATCTTGGTGGGTTTTGCATCAGTAAAAATATTTGCTGTGGTGCTGTGCTGCTGGGTGGGGATGGGCAGTGTGGAGCTGCGGTGCTGCCTGTGCTGGGGGGGGAACAGTCAGGAGGGAGGTCCTGCCCCAGCCTGTCCTCTGCTGCAAGATCAGGGGAGACAGGGGATTCCCTCAACAGTCCAGAGGCACTCCTGACTTCCACCAACTCTTCCATCCTTACGCCTGTCCAGTCCTTCCCATTCCTAACACCCCTGGGCAGCAGTGGTGGGCTCAAAGGAAGGGGAAAGGTATTTGTTGTGAAACAAACAGATTTATTTTTGATGACTTTATGTTTGTGCCTTGTGCACATACAGCAGGAGACATTCCCAACGCTTCCTTACTGCCTGCTTTTCACTTCAATTCAATTTAGGAAGGGGGAGAGAGAAAGCAAAGAGTTGGCAAATGATTGCAAATGCTGCTTGTGCTGCAAGGTGGACTCACCCTGGTGCAAAGATGCAGCTCGAGTACTGGGTTCTGTTCTGGGCCCCTCAGTACAAGAAGGACATTGAGGGGCTGGAGAGCATCCAGAGAAGGAGAACGAGGCTGGGGAAGGGGCTGAAGAACAAGTCTTGTGAGGAACGGCTGAGGGACCTGGGGTTGTTTAGCTTGGAGGAGGCTGAGGGGAGACCTCATCACTGTCTACAACTGCCTGAAAGGAGGTTGTAGTGAGGTAGGTGCTGGTCTCTTCTCTCAAGTGACAGGTGATGGCACGAGAGGAAATGGCCACAAGTTGCTCCAGGGCAGGGTCAGTCTGGATATTAGGAAAAATTTCTTCACTGAAAGGTTTCTCAGGCACTGGCAGAGGCTGCCCAGGGAGGTGGTTGAGTTGCCATCCCTGGAGGAGTTTAAAAGATGGGTAGATGAGTTTCTTAGGGACATGGTTTAGTAGTGGACAGGTACTGTTGGACTTGATAATCTCGGAGGTCTTTTCCAGCCAGATGATTCTATGATTCTATTCTTCTGGTTTGCTGGGCTCTCTCTTTTCTGCTGCAATTCAGACAGAAGGAATTTAACTGAAATTCTAATCGGCTGAATAGGGCTTTTTGGACATGATACATGGCAGACTTGACTGTTACTGAGGGTTTTTATAGACTGGTGATGCAAGGAGTAAGTGCAGGAGCTCGGCAGGGAGCTGGCACTGATCCTGGTACCATTACATTGCTGCCCACCCCAGCGGAGGGGTTTTGCTGTGCCATCGAGGGAGCCCAAAGCCCAACGTTGCTCTGAACACATCCCTGGTATCAAGAGGGTTGGGGCAGTGATGGAGGCAGGGAAGGGAGAGAGGGGGTGTTTGGGGCAGGTGTTGTTTTTTCCTGATGGAGCAATAAGCAGCCCAGAGGAGGTGGGACAGAAAGAAATGTCTTGAAGATGCGACACTTCTCAGAATTTCTCCTGGGTTGGTGCAACTTGTGCATGGCCCTGGAGGTAAAGTTCAGTAGTGTTTAATGCTGCTTGAATCAAAGCTGTGCTGTGGGGTTTTTATTCCTTTTTTTAAATTGTTAAACAAATAGTTGTTTGTGTTTCTCGCTGACCTTTCAGCTCATTTGTTAGAATGGGTGCTACATCTTGGAACAGCAAAAAGGCATTGACTCTGCATTCCCAGAGGATCCTTACGTGCTCTGTGGCTGCTGAGCCAAGTTCAGTTTTGAAAGCTGTTGCAAATAGAGTTTGCCTGGTACCAAATCTCTTCCTCGCGCTGCTTACATAAATAGTCTTTTTTGGTGCTTAAGGGCTTTAACACCCTCTTGGAAGACTTTTCTGTGAAAAGATAAATTTCTGCTTTATGGTCTCTTAGCTTAACATTTCTCAGAACACAAAGGTCATCACATCTCACATGGTGAGGTTTGCAATAAATATGGTTTTTTTTATTCTTTGCAGGAAGGAAGTGGTATTAACTCAGTTCTCTTGGCACAATCCATGCCACAGCACATGAAAGTCTGCATCTCATTAAACTTATTTGCAGGTTTAAATTGTTCTTGGCCAGTGTCTGTATTTTCCAAGTTACTTCTGGAAACTTGTACGTTTGTGCAAGTTGATCTGAATTTTAATAATGAGCTGAAGCAAGGAACTGGAGTTGACACTTTCTTTTCTGAAGTAAAATCCCCAGCATCCCTACTTCATTTAAGAAGTCAGGGCAGAACGTCCATTGCAGCATCGTGATTTTGATCTAGCTGCTGAATCACCGTCTTGTCCTGTGCCAAATCTTGGCTGTGTTTTGGCTGTAAAAGAAGGAAATCTTTTGAGTTTTGTATCTTTGCTCACAATCCTTGTTCTGAGCTGCCTTTTCTGCTCAGCACAGGGGCTCAGATTAGCTCTCTGGCAAATATGGGGATGAGTTTTTCTGTCTTCAGAAGAGCACTAAACTCTCTGTGTGTTGTTTGTAACATTAACCTATTCTTCAAAGAAACGCAATCCCTTTGGATCCCCTGCCCAAGGTTTATTGAACCAAAGGACTGGGAGTAGCACAAGTCCAAATCTCGTGTTTGCTCCCTGGCTTGGTGTTTTCCTACTGACACGATGGAAAAAGTGCAGTGCTTGCAGAAAGCTGTGTAATCCTATCCCATCCAAAGGCAGAAAACCCTTATAAAACAAAAGGGTGATGAGAGCTCCTCTGTGTATTGTGACTGGGGGATGGTAACTTCCAGCCCAGCTGTGGAGATGCTCAGTGTTATCTGGTGGTGTTTTCCCCCTCTACATGGCTGCAGGTATCGTGTTAAGTGCAGGTGGGCTGGATGGAGCTCTGCTGGCCTGAGCTCCCAGCTAGCTGTTCACTTTAAATTTGAGATGTACTGATGTGCAGAGCATTGATGTAGTTGAGATGGTGTTTCAGTGTGGGGGTTGTGAGTGTTTTTGAGGTTGAATGTTATTTTGACTTGCTCAGGAAGAGCCTTCTGGGGGGGTGAGGGAAATTGAAGTCTATCTAGAAGGGAGACGACGAGTCAAAGCCTGCGAAACCACAGTGATGGTCAGATCCTTGTTCACCTCCCCTGCAAAGCAGCAGGTCTTTTTGCTTGGGATATGAGCTGTGAGTTTTGTTACGTGCTACAGGTGTTGCCTTGTCTTCATCTCTGAAGAGGCAACCTGAGGAAGAAATAATTACAAGGATTTATTCTACTTTTTAATTCATTAAAGCAGGATCAGGGCAAGATTTATTTTTTTTTCTTGCTCATTTGATTTTGCCCTTAAGCTCTCGTCAGCTAAATGCCCAATCCCGTAATGGGGTGAGACACAGTCATTTCTGCTTAGGACTCAGAAAAATGACTGCAAAATGCACCATCATTGGAGAAACCGCATCTCTATTTTTGTCATCTGCTCTCAGAAGTCTGTACTCCTGGTTTCCAGGAAGGAGACTCATCCTATGGTGCCCTTTCCAGTACAGTTGCAATACAGAGCTGCCAGTGAGAATTTGAAAGGTGTGGGTGGTTTCTTTTTGTTCCATATGAACTAATGGTGATGTCAGTCTGAGATCTTTCACCTGGGAGATGGGTCTGCTTTGCCCCACACTGGTACAGCATGCGCTGGCTTAGCTTAAATCAGCCTGGGCTGTGACAAGACCCATTTGAATGTCTTCTGTTGACCATGCAAAAGAAAAGACTACTTGTTTTAATCAAAAGATTTAAACCTAAAACTAACACTGAATAATGCACTAACCGTGCCTGGGCCTCCTCTGTAGTTTTTAATACTTAAAAGGTCTGATTGCTCTTCAAAGGCTTATTCAGAAATACTTAGGTGTGGGTGATGTATGCCACGGAAACTGGAAGTGCAGATAAACCAGCTCTGTTTCCCTCCCACACCATCCACACCTCTACCACACCGCACACGTGTGCAAGCTTCTTAATAAAACCAAAGGGTATTCCTCGGTAAAGTGGTTTTCTGCAATTACTTTGTGTTAAACATTTTCACTTCTGCTTCAAGGGTGTCTCTCTTCCTGTGCGTGCTGCCAGAGTAGTGATGTACGCTCAGCAGAGCCTACCCCAAGATGCAGAGTGGGTGGAGAAGGTGTTCTGAACTCAGTAAGTGAAGCTTTGGGACACTGTGTGGGGACCTGCAGCCTAACTGACCTAGCCTGCTTGACAGGAAACTAGATAGGAGACAAGTGATGGGACAAGAGGAAACGGCCCCAAGTTGCACCAGGAGAGGTTTAGATTGGATATTAGGAAAAAATTATTTACCAAAAGAGTGGTAAAGCATTGGCAGAGGCTGCCCAGGGAAGTGATGGAGTCTCCATCCCTGGAGGGGTTCAAAAAACATGTAGACATGGCACTTCAGGACATATTTGAGTAGGCATGGTGGTATAGGGCTGACAGTTGGACTGGATGAGCTTAGAGGTCTTTTCCAACCTTTATGATTCTGTGATTCCATAGCTGTGAGGTGATGGAGTGAGTTGAGAAAATTCAGGCCAGACAGAGGAGACATCTTACTGGTGGGTTGGAAGCTTGTTTTGGGGTAAGGCAGGGTCAGTTGGACCCGTGGGTTGCTGTTGAAAAGCAAATGTTTCAAAAGATCAGGCTCATTCATGTGGCTTCTGTTCTGTCTGCAACCAGAGCCAGCACGTCTCACTCTGAATGTGTCGTGCAGGGAGCTGTCATCCTAAACCATGATGATGGCCTTTCAAATAACCCCCATCTCCTGCTTTCAGAGGATAGAAGAGTTGCAAGCAAACATCACCAACCAGCGGAGGAAGGACTGGAGTTGTGTGTGTGTGCTGAGAGAGGATGGCAACACCTACACACAGCTCTCAAGGCAGAGGAGACTCGTGCTAAATCACAGCACTAAAAGTGCACTTAAATCCCTCCCCAATATTAGAGGAGATCCTTTCTAGATAAACCAACTCCCTTCTGCTGGCGGAGCTGGGGGCCTTCTGGAGCTGATGACATCTCCTCAAGGCACATCCCTCTCTCTTCCTGAGTGTGCCTGCCTCCCTGCGGAGAGGACCAGCAACGTGTTTGACAAAGCTGTTGGCCAACAAGTGTAGTCTATTGTTAGTATCGCCACGTCCTCCTCGGTAACATCAGGTTCAGAGGGCAAATCGCTCAAAGCAGCTGGAACATGACTGCTGGCTTGTGAGGAATGATGTAATTACATCTCCCTCTGCGGGGAGGTGAATAGAGAGGCCTTTGGAGCACTGGACTAGGGGGGTGGAGGGAGAGGGCTGCCTCAGGTTACTTCAGGTCAGGATACTGTCAAAATCCATCAAAGGCATTCCCAGGAGAGTCTGCAGCTGACATGCACAATGCAGGCTTTGTGCCACCGGTGCTGGAGTTGAGTTATAGGCATCTGGGCTTTAGAGGCTTCAATAAAACATTGCTTTACTCTCCCTTTTTTTTTTTCCACCCTTCCCCTGCTGCTGTATGAATTAAGGCTCTTTGGCTTATCGAGTTTAAAGGAATTAGAGCAGCTAATGTTGATGTTGTTGTTGCAAGTTCCTAGACTTGCTGCTGGATGCAGGAACCTGGGCGGCCCTCGAACCATTCCCAGGGAGTCGGGCGGCCGGCAGACACAGCTGTCTGGCTCCGGAACAGGGCCTGCTGCCCCACGAGAGGGACAGCTTCACCTCCTGGGCAGGAGTGCCGGGGGCTGCTTTGGGCTTCTTTGGTTTAGTTACCAGGATTCTTCCCGTTTTAGCCTGCGGTGTGTGTGTCATTGTGACCTGCTGATGGAGGAAAACAAACGCCTGCTGCCCGGTCCAGTGTGAACGAGTGTGGAACTCCAGCTAAAACCATTGACGTGCAGCATAAGCACACAGATGCCTTAATGGCTGGGATTCTGAAGAAAACATAGCCATTGCCTTCTCCTAAGGATTTTGTTTCTTTTGTGAGGCTGTATAGGAATGAAGTTCTCGTTGTAGTGCATGAATGTTATTTGCTTTTTAATGGTCAATTTACCTCGGCAGTAATCCTTCACGACTCGCCTTCCATCTGTGCTTGCATACCTTGGTTTTGCCACTTGCAAGATATATTTGATACCCTGTGAATGCAGATGTGGGAGTTGTTCCACAGAAGAGGGTTTCTGTTCTTCAGATGTCTGGTATTGCAGTGATGGGTGGTGTTAAATAGTTGTTAAATAAGGTTGTGTGCCACCAGCCTGCTGTGAGTCAGCATGGATCTGAAGTAGGTTCTGAGCAATGATCTAGTGTGAGCAATGCTGAGCACCTTTGATTTCCTTTTGCATTTAAAAAGGATGCAGGATTTTGCCTGGAGTCCACAATTAAAATAATTTTGTTCCATGTATACATGGTGATTTGTTAATTTGATTTATTATAGTGTCAGTCTATTTAAATGGAAGAAACTACTTTTAAAGTATTTTGGTTTTCATCTTTAATGCTGTCGCACTCCTTTGAGAACACAAATGGCTTAGTTATTCTGGGTTTTTTCAATTTTTGGATGGGGTTGGACAAACTACAGAGACGTTTGGTCTAAACCAAGTCTGTTTTCATTCAGACTTAAAAAAGCCGAGATGCCTTTTTATTATTAGAACAGAACAAAATATCTGAAATCCAGTGTCTGAAATGCAGTTGTGGATTTTGAGGATGTCCATCAGCTATGCTTTTAGAGCTTCTCTTCATGTGCAAGCACTGTTGGATTCAGACAGGTTTGCAGGTTCCCTCCATGTGGTTGATGTACCTCAGGTACTGATTTGGGGAGAAGGAGGCTGGGGAAGAGGGGCATTGGCCCTGGGTGGATTTAGTGGGTGCAATGAATGAAACAACTCCATAGCAGGTTGTTATGGGACTCGCATAATTTCTCTGTCAGGTGAATTGTGGGTTTTGGTCCAGCCACTAATCAAAATCTCTTCAGTTCAAAGATGAAAATATCTTTACACTGCATTTACTGTAGGCTTTGGCTGGCTCAGGGTATTAAACAGTTTCCAGTCTTTTCCAAAAAAAAGAGCTGAAATGGTATGTGGGGGAAAAAAGGGCAGTGAAGGCTGGCTTGCTTCTAAAGGCCATGGAGGCATTCAGCCTCAACTAAATAGAAATGCCCAATTGATCCACATGCTTTAACAAAACTATTTTGCCTATTTCTTGTCTCTTCTTTCAGAGCTTTTTAACCTTCTTGAATTATTCCTTCAAATATTCCTGCCCCGAAATGTGCATTTTACATTCTCTTTAATCCTATTAAAGAGTGTGTTACACTGTGTATTAATCATCTGACTGGAGCAAATCTGGTGGATTTGGTTCAATAATCCTTCCTTCTGGATCACTGCCTTTCTTGGACCTTGGAAAAAATGAGACTTACCATTTCGTATGTTGAAGAATGGCTTTTGCCACCTACCAGAGGAAGGCTGATATAATATCTGAGTGCTGTAGGCACCAGCTACACCTTGTTTAGACTGGCTTAAATCTGCTTCTTGGTGCAATGGATAAATTTCTCTGGGAAGTGGGCAGGGGTGAGAGGAAGGGTGTGACTATCTGGGAATCTGGTAACTAAGTGTTTTCAGATGTTAAGGTTCAAAACCTAAGGTTTTTTTTGAGGGTGGGGAGGAGTTGAGGTAGCTTGAGTTTGGGGTTTGATTGGGGGCTGCATGAGGCTGTAGCTCCAGTGCTTCACCTCCTCTGCAGCACGAGCGTGGCTTTGCTGCGTGGTCTTTGCCTGTACAGATCCAGGCAGAGCAACACGTCCACGGGGTTTCATTTTTCTGACTGCTGTGCAAGTGCTGCTTCAAGATGACATCAAGTGAAAGATGTGGGCTCTGATCCTTGCTCAGACCCAAGGAGCATCGCTGGGCAGGGTGGATCCTGACCGTAAGCGAATTCCTGAACTCAATGGGGTATTATAGGAACATCTGTACTGCAACTACAGTACCTTCTCCTCAGAAATAGCTGGCTGAGTACAAAGAGGAGCCACATTCTTGCGTTGATTAGATTAATGCAGATATCCAAATGTTTCCAGCAGTACAGGAAATGGTCTTTGTGCTGCTTGAGCTCTAACAGATACAGCTCAGTTTCCGCTTTGCCTTGATGCCCTCAGTCACATGCACTGGATTTCTTTTTTTCTTCCCTTCTTTGCCTCCCCTATTCTGTGACCTCCTGGATCTTTGATGTGGGGATAGACTGAATGGCTTGTGAAGTAGCCTAACGGCACTGGATAGAAATTGTGAGCAAGGAGCTTTGCCATCTGGGTTTAAAGGCACGTGAGTTTTCAAAGTGTTTTCAAGAGCTGTGACTTTAGAGTGGAGCACGCTGCAAATACAGCCGGTATCAGAACACATTGAGTGTTTGGGTTGTTTGCTAGATAATATATCCCAGCAGGAACGTTAAAGAGATCCATATTCCTCCTTAAGTACAAAAATCTCATGGGTTGAGGGTTAGCCTCCTTGAGACATTACTGATGTCTGACAGGTCTTTGGACTGCTTGTCCCCATGTCTTTTGTGTGTGTCCGTGTGTCCTGGTTTTGGTTAAATTAAATACCGGCCTATTTATTTACTACCTCAGAATCCTTTGCTAACTGTGACCCTTTCTCTCCAGCTCCCTGCCGACCATGCAGTGACACAGAAGTCCTCTTGGCTGTCTGCACTAGTGATTTTGGTGAGTTGTTGCTTCCCCCCTCTTCCCCCCTTGAGTGTGACACCCCGTGTGCACTACTTACACTTGACACCTTCCACCAGCAGTAGATGTGGTCTGAAGGGGCTGTGTGACGTGGGAGAGGGAGGAGGACATGGTGTGAAGGACCTCAAAACCGTATGTCCTTCTGGCACTTCCCCAGGATGGACAAAGAATGACCCAGCATCCACAGAGGAAGTAGGATTTCAGAGAGTTGAGTGCATCTAGGAAAGGTCTTTAGTTGCTGCCCTAAAACAGGTTGTTGACAAAACACCAAAAGTTTCAATAGTTCTCTGTACTTCTCTTTTCAAAAGGGAGGTTGTTCTTAGCTGGTATCTGTGATGGCTGAAGAACAGAGGGTAGGTTGGCAGGGAGCATTAAGCATGAATCTTGTTGTTAGAACTCTTATCACGATTGATGCTGGTTTTTGATGTAATTATTTTTGTGTTTAAGTTTAGTATGTGAGTGCCCTTTGCTGGACAGGTTACAGACAGGATCTGTAACAAATACAAATACATGCTGGAGGTTACTGATAGAAACTTAATTCTAAAAATAACAAAGGACCAAACCTGGGGCTGCTGTGGTGAAATCAGTTCCCCTTGAACAGCGTGAGGCTGAGTTTGGACTCAGTTCTTCCAGAGGGGTTTTGGGTAACTCTTCCTGACTCCCTTTTTCTGTTTGCAGTGATCAGGGGCTCTATTCAGGATGTAACAAACGAGGCAGAAGAGCAGGAATCCATCATTCACGTCGGTGTCAACAAACTGTACAGGCAGAAGAGCAAAGTCTTCCAGCTCACAGGGGAGAATGGGAACTGGCGAGGACAAATAAAGACCCTGCTGGAGTGTGGGGTGAAACCAGGAGACGGAGACTTCCTTTTCACGGGACGCATGCACTTTGGGGAGGCCAGGTTAGGCTGTGCCCCTCGTTTTAAAGACTTCCAAAGGATGTACAAAGAGGCAAAAGACAAAGGGCTAAACCCATGCGAAATTGGCCCTGATTGAAATCCCTGTTCGGCTGAAGATCGCTTTTAGTGTTTGCCTGGGAATATTTCCTGGCTGTGGTCAGAACTCTGAACAAAAATGGTGAGAGCATGGATGGATCTGTAGTGCAGGCTGAAGCCCCACAGGACACGGCTGCAGCCTGAGGTGCCGTTGGACTGGTGGGAGCAACAGAGGTACGAGCTCAGAAGGCTGCCAAGCAAACAAGGCTGGATTTTTAACCAATCTTGTCCTTATGAATTAAGTTATTATATTTTTTTAGTAACTTCCTTAGGAAAACAAACAAAGAAAACTCCCATGTCTTAATAAAAAAACCCAAATGAAAGCCAACCTGCCTTTGTATCTTTTTAATACTAATTTTTAAAGATGTCTTAAACTGATGTAGCATTTGGTATGGCATATCTGTATCAATGGCCAAGTATGTGGTAGAGCACTGTAAACCATCTTAACATTGATGCTTTGTAAAAAGCTTGGTGTACAATTCAGAGTTGTTTCTTATGACAGAAATTTATGGAGCCAAACTCTTGTGTGTCTGTTCTATTTTTTATTTGAAAGAATGTACAATCGCCGCCTGCAGTTTTTTGTCCAGGCTGGCAAATTCTTTCCGTTCCAGAGAAATAAAGGTCCCTGGATGTGACACATGCTGTTTAAAATCTTCCTTTTCTTCTTCTCCATAAAGCCATGCTTGGCTGGCCCAGAGGTGCTCATAGATCAGTTCTGGGCTGCTCACTTATTTTGTGGCTTCTCTGAGCAGAAGCACAGTTCCTGTGAGGCATTGGGAACCACAGTGTTTTTCAAAGGGGAAGCAGGAGCTATTTTTGGAGATTTTTAGACATGGGTCCAGGCAAGACTCTTAAGTGTTCTTCTCTCTGATGCCTGTGGGACTATTTTGGGAACAGCTCCAAAGAGCAGGCTGCCCCTTCATGTTTAGTTGAAGCTTTTAATTGTGCTGGCTGGTAGCTCGGCGCGAGGCAGACGTTCCTGCCTGTGAGTTCTGGCAGACAGGACAAGGCCACCTTGTGAAAAATCAAGTGCTTTACCAAAGGCAGGACACTGCTGCAGGCAGCTTCTGTCCCCTCTTGTTCAGTCCTGTTGTTTCCCTTAACCTGCAATGCATCATTTTAATGGTATCTTCGCGAGGATTTTTAGCCTCGTGCCCGTGATCATTCTCAGCACTTCCTGCTGCCCCAAGTTTTATTTTAGGCCATTGGGTTTTTTAAATAAAAACCTTCCACTTAGTGACTCTTTTTGCCTCTATCCTCTTATCTCCTTCATGTAGTTCTTTCTCTGGCTCAAGAAGGGCATTGGGAGTGACTCGGAGGGTGGTCATCTTGGGTGGATGCAGGAAGTTCTAAGATGGATAAGACAGAGATGTTCCATGAGACTTACTTGGAATAAAAACCAATGCTGCCTGAAGTGGGACCAAAACTCTTCTGAAGCTGTTTCTGTAGCCTTCTCCCAGTAAGATGTATTCTGTGTGCCTGTTGGGAAAGAGAAATTTTTAATGTGTCCTAAGATGATCCTAAGAGGCTCCAGGAGGCTCTGACTACAGTACAAGACATCTAAACCCATTTAGCACCAATCTATCATCTGCTGCTTTGACCCCAGCTGCTGTCCATCCTCCTGTAAGCAAAGCACCAATACCAATGTGGTTCAAGGTCCCCCCCACTCTGAGTTTTAAGAGAAATGACCCAGGACCAGTGGAGGGGGAGAAACACTTCATTCTCTGTCTTTGGGCCTCCCCTGTGGCATTGCTTCCACTTCAGGGATCGCTCTCCTGCCTTTTGTTTACCGTTAAAAATGAGTCTGTGATTCAGCAGAGGTAACTCCCCAGTACATCTAAGGGGGCATTCAGGAGCCCTGTCCCTAACCTCTCCTCTCCTGTTGTGTTTCATCAGCTTTTATCCAGGGCAGAGTGGCTGCTGGCAGGATGAGGAGGAGAGAACAACATGTTCCTGGAATTGTCTCCAACCTGCCCACTCTCCTCTTCCTGTGTGAGGCTGCAAGAGAAAGGGCAAGAGGCTGAATTAAATGTTCAGTCGGTATTTGTGAGGACAGTGCTAGCAAAATACAACTGGTCAGGGAGGCTTGCTTTGGCCCTGGAGACCCAGCCTGGGCTGCAGCTTCATTTTTATGGCAGTTTAAATGGTTTGTAGACTTCTTTTTTTAATACCCTTTGAACCATGCTTGGAGCCAAGCACTGAGTTGTGCCTGCCTTTCCTCCAGTGTCTTATTTGCCTGCCCGAGGAGGAGCAGGGTTGTGCCTTCCGCCACCTCCACTGACACTGGCTCTGCTCCCTGTTGAATTGCTCTCCTCTGAGAAGCTGCTTGTGTCCTGTGAGCTCCCTGGAGATCCTTAGCAGGGGAGGAAATATTACCCTGCAGATTTTTGCTCTGTCTCAGCTTCACAGCAAACTGCTGAGATGTGGAGTGCTGAAGTGCTCTGCAGTTGCTACGTGTCCATCACACTGGTAGCACGCGCACGCCTGCAGTTACTGAGCATTGGAGGGAGTGGCTGGATGAGCAATAACTCCACTCAGAACTCAGTTCTTTAATCAAAGTGGCATTAAGACCTTGCTCGGCAACATTTTCTCCCCCACCTCCCTTCCTTGTCCCTTACTCCCTGCAGCGTCGCAGGTTGTCTGATGCACATCATCCCCAGCAGGTCATCAATAATTGCAGGTGCCACATCTCTCAATAGCTGGATGTGGATGCACTTTGTACGACGGGAGGTCAATGGAGGGAGTCCCCCCACTGCCCTAAAATCCAGTTCCCAAACTGGTGATTTAGTGATGCTCACCCTTACGTTTTTGAAACATGATGACAGCCTGACCTACCTGGCAGGTAGAGTTGGTGACAGAAAGGTGGGATTAAAAAAAAGGATGTCCTTGCTCACATGTGCTGACTGAACTCTGTAATGAGTATCAAATGATATTGATGCAGCATCAGGTGAGGACATGGTTGTTGGCTCATCTTGGCTGAAGGTAACCCAGGATGGAGGTGTAGCAGCTGCCTGCAAAACATTGCTTTTCTTGCAGCTCTCTGAAGAGGAAGGACTTCCTCTTGGTACCTTATTAACATAATTGAAATCCTCTTGAAAGCAACAGACAGACTTATCTGTTCCTAAGAAAGCAGAACTAATGAGCTTGAATTGCCTTTGTTGGAGCCCCCTCAGTTGGGCAAACCTACCCAGAAACAGACACGAGGCATCTGCTCTGTTTTTGCATCTGAGCTCTAGCAAGCGTGTGGTTTGGATTGTTAGAGAAAACACTTTCCATGGTAACTCTTTACTTCTCTAATTTTTCCATAAAGCGTCAGTAACAAACCCACTGGTGACCTAAGTGACCTCGGAGGGAAGGGCCGTGCAGTGCTCACTGCGGTGGCAAATAGGTTCAGAAACTTGTGTGGGTGTCTGGCTACACAGGCCGGTTTGAGGTCTATCAGATGCTGCCTGCCTGGGGGAAAGTTTGCCCTCTTTCATCCTGTGAAGAGACAGGATCTTTGTTTCTCCAAACACCATGGCCTCAGCACCCAGCGTGGAGGGGCAGGAGATCACCGTGCTTGGTTTGCCTACAGCCAGACCAGAGGATCTGGATTAAATCATCTCTTTGCTTCCCATTCAGGAAGAACAGATCATTTTCCTCCAAGCTATGCTGATGTGCTTTGCCTCTCACATACATGCCACGGCCACGCTGCGGGGGGGTGTGCCCCATCCACTGGGTGATGTCCCATCCCACCTCAGGCAAAGTAGCGAGTAAGATAGGCAGCTCTTCATCAAGCTCTTTTCTGTTGCTGCCACCTTCTCCCAGCTCTGCTCTCCCACTCCTGCTGGTGATCCCAGCACAGGAGGGACATGGATCTTGTCAGAGTGAGTCCACAGGAGGCCTTGGAGATGATCCGAGAGCTGGAGCACCTCCTATGTGAGGACAGGGTGAGAGAGCTGGAGTTGTTCGGCTTGGAGAAGAGAAGGCTCCAAGGAGACCTTAGAGCAGCTTTCCAGTACTGAAAGGGGCTCCAGGAAAGCTGGGGAGGGGCTCTTGATCAGGGAGTACAGGGATAGGATGAGGGGGAATGGTTTTCATCTGAAAGAGGGGAGATTGAGATAAGATCTTAGGAAGAAATGTTTTGCTGTGAGGGTGGGGAGGCCCTGGCCCAGGTTGCCCAGAGCAGTGGTGGCTGCCCCATCCCTGGAGGTGTTCAAGGCCAGGTTGGATGGGGCTTTGAGAACCTTTATCCAGTGGGAGGTGTCCCTGCCCATGGTAGGAGGTTGGAACTGGATGGGCTTTGAGGTCCCTTCCAACCCAAATCATTCCATGATTCTGTGATCCCAGTTTCCATGCTGGGAAGCTTAACCCGTTGCTTTAGTACCAGCCCACTGCTGATCTCTTCTCCCGATATCAGAAGCACCTTATCATCGGCAGACCTTAGCCTGTTCTGATAGAACTGCCCTGCTTTATGTACGGGTCTGGTCCTCTCTAAAGTGCTTTCTCCATGCTCTAAGGACACGGACAGGCTGTGGGGGAGGACACTGGGCCATGCTCAAGCAAAAAAAGTAGCCAAGTTACTCGACACCTTGTGTACCAGCGTCAGTGTCTTCGACAGAGAAAGACCTGCTTGGTCCTGTGCTGCTTGAAATGATAGGGGTAAAGATGATGTCTGAAGTGAGTCACTCTGTCAGGAGAGGTGATCTGGCTCTTACATCAAAGTCTGCTGAGCGTCCAGGAGTGTTCCCTGGCTGGGGATAAGGTTATGCTCCCAGGGACTCGCCTGGGGCAAGGTAGTGGGTGTTCCCTGTGTCCCTGGTCTTCGAAGTGTGATGTGTTGTGAGCTCGGGGCCTGACCTGACCGGCTGACAAGGTGCAACGCCTCCAAGTGAGATACAAGCTCTCCTCCTGCTCATCATGAACTTCATTAGATGGTACTTATTTCTGGAACTGGAAAAGTCTCTTAAAGTGATGCGTGTCAGAGATGCTGATTGGATGGTAAATAAGGTCAACAATATTGGGTCCAGCTGTTCCAGGCGATAGCTATAATTCTATGATTCAAAGTAGTTATCAAGTAAAACAGGAAAATATCAAGAGGGAGTCATGTGCAAATCTTGGAGAGGGATTGGAAGCAATACAGACCCAGAATGATGTGCAGAATTGGCTAGGGAGCAGCAAGATTCCTGGGGGACTGGAGTGCTGGGATAAGGGAGGAGAAATCAAATTTCTCCTTCCCAGCTTGGCAGAAGCAATTCCCCTTTCTGTGCAGCTGGCTTTGATCCCCCTGTTAGTGATATCCCTCTGGCTGGCTGCAGGCAGGAATGTGCTCCAACAGCCTGTGTTCTGGAGCCAAGAAGGTGCCTTCTCTGGTCAATCCTGTCTCCTTCGCCATCTGTCTTTGTCTCATGGCTTGACGGAGAGTCATCGAGGGACAGACCCTACAAGTAACTATGAGCACTCTTCCTATTCTCCCCTCCTCTCTTCTGCCCCCAACTCTCTTCTGCTTCTCTTCCTCCCCTTCTTCCTCCCCTACCAACAGCAAGATTCTTAGTGATGGCAAAAACAAGACAACCCCATGAAGTTCATTTTGGGGTGTCACGTCCACCTATCTCAGCATTGCCCACGTGCTTTGATCTTGCCCCAGGTAGCATTTGGAAATCTCTGGACAACGCTGGGCAGAAATATGCACCAGGACTATATATAACTGCTCCCTCTGTCCTTCCTCAGCAGCATCCCCAGGCTGTGAGCCAGAGCTGAGCATGGTTGACAGGGCTGCCCACCAGGCTGAGAGAACAGCAGCCAGTGATGTGCACTGGCACCGGTTCGTGGTGGTTGCTGCAGCCAGCACCAGGCAGTGCACTGAGGAGCTGAACTGAGACTGAGCAGCAGCTTCCCATCTCGGAGGAGTGGTTTTGAAGAGACAGAGAGGCAGTTCCTCGTCCCCCTGTTCAAGCACATAGTGAGAGCTGCAGAGGGCTGGGCCAGCCGGGGCCTCCTCATGGCATTTACCTCCTTTCCCAGCTGGAGCACTTTGAGCTGAGGTGATAACTCCTGCTGTGTGAGCCTGCCCTGGAGGTTTGTGGCTGACCCCTTGGTCCTCACATGAAGTTACCTGGCCCTGAGCTGTGGGCAGTGATGGGCTGCTCCTGTGCTTGAGGCTCCAGCCTGCAAAGCTTCGCTCATGTGCTCTCTGTGTGCAGGTACCAGGGCTGGGGTGACGCTGCCAGGAGTGCGGAGAGAGGAGTGTCAGCAGAGCTGACTCAGGGCTTTCTCCCCAGGGCTGGGTGCTGACTCAGCTGCTTTGCTTTTTACTGCCTTCTCTGAAATTAAGAGTGTCTCCCGGGGCTCAAAGGCGATGGCAGTGCAGCAGGAGACAGTGGTTAACTGGTCTGGGCAGAGTCACATCTTGGATGTTTTGGGGCAACAGTCAATAAGTTCAGCAAAAGCCCCAGGGTTGCTTCTGGGTGTAGGCTTCGCACTCTTGCTGGGGAACATGTCCTGTCCAGCCTGGACATATTCCTGGAGTAAGTGTGCATCGCAGGAACTCTGCTTTTGCTGCTTTATCCCCTCACTGGATGGTTGAATCAGAGCACAGACCCTCTTCCTCCGGCTGGCAGAACCATATTGGAGTGTTTTTTCATGGTATTACTCATGCATATGTCAGAACAAAAATACTGTGGCGGAGGCTGGGTGAGAAGGAGCTTCTGGATTAAAAAACAGAACACAGAAGCCTTGTCTCCTGTTGGGAGTGGAACCACGCTGAGCTCACAGCACCTGAGACACCTGAGCTTTGGCTCTGTCCTCTGCTGCTGGTGCCTGTGTAGGTTTAAGTGCTGAACTGGGATGTGTGTAACATCTTGTGCGTGGAATGAGGACCTACTGGGGGGATCTCCCAGTGACAGCAGTGCATGGGGTGGTGGGCGAGGCTCCAGCAGCAGATTGCACCTCTGGGCCCCCCAGCACCGCAGTGCTTGCAGGCAGCAGCGTGTGCAGCACATGGCAGGGAGCACAGAGCCAGTTCTCCTGCCATGGGTCCCCCCTCCTATGGCATTAGCGAGTTGGGAGTGGGGAATCTCCCTTGGACCTGCCACCTCTCAGATGGCTCCCAGAGAGACTCGCTTTGGGAAGGAGCCCATTTCGTAGCCTGGAGTCTGGGATGAACAGGGACCACCCTCTGGCCAAAAGGGGGCTGAACCAATGGGCCAAAGGGATGCTTTGCTGCCAACTCCAGGTTGCCCTGAGAGGTTAATGGGTTCTTCTTGATGCCTCCATCAGCCCCATGGGCTCCTCTCTGGCCATGAGGCCAAATCCTGCTTGGCCCTGACCACTCCTGTGATTAAAGTGTTTGTCCCACCTGAAATGATCTGAGGGAGAAAGACTTTAGGCCAAGCTTGAAGGAGAGCTCTGGCACAACAGACAGCAGTGAAAGAGTCATTGTCCTTCATGGAAACCTGCTGAAATTCCTTATTAAAAGGAGAGAGCTGGGGAAGAAGCTGATGAAACAGTGTGGATGCCTCCACCCCCTCTATGGGTGTTGGAAGCCAGGGCAAGTGCCTGTCCAGGGCTGTGGTGGGTGTAGAGGGGTTGCCCCATCACCAACCGGTTTCTCTGGTTCATTTGGGAAGTGCGAAATCCAGTTGGAGTCAGACTTGTTTGTGCAGAGGCTTTATTTGCCTAGAGAGGAAAACACAATAATAATAAAAACATCAGTTCAGTTGCCTCACCCTGGAGTTGTGTTTGTGAAGAGAATGGGTGGAGGGGCTTGGGCACCCCCCACGCTGCTCTTGTGCCCCCGCCGTGTTGGAGCCTGCCCCGAAGCTGAATTACACTGGTTTGTAGAAAGGACAAATAGGGACTTGAATGAGACACAAATAAACACATCTTTCATTATAATCTGGATGGCAGAGTTTCTTGGAGACGTGTCAATGCTTTGCACGGGAGCTGTTCATCAGCTGGAGACGGCAGCGCGCTGGTAATGCCGTTTGTCTGTGCATCGTCAGCTGATGGGAGGGTGGAATTCAGGCCCAGACACATCCCAGGGACAGCTTTCAGCACGGACCTGAGGTCGTTACCAAGGGCTCGATGAGCTTTGGCAACAGCCTGAGCCCTGGGTAGTGGTGGCAGGGCCAGCTAAGCCGAGCTTGCTTTACCCTTGGGCTTTTTTCCTCCTGCCTGCAGTTCCTCGGTTTGCTCTTAGTCTGCTCATCCCAGAGAAATCCTCTTTGCCTGCCACTATGCCCCAAATGCAAAAAGACTTTGTGTCTTTTCTGGGGTGGAAAAAAAAATGCTTTCAAAATCCTCTCCAAACGCTACTGCCCTGAAACAGTTTGCTTTACTCCTCCAGGGGATGTTTTAATTCGTGGCTGCTTTTTGCTGCTTACACAGTGATGAATTTTTGTCAGTGCCTGGGAGGACACACGGACATCACAGCCCCAAATGGTGGTGGGTACTGGGGTGGATACTGGGACACTGGGTGTGAGCGGTGGAGTTTGGCAAAGGAAGACCTGGGCTGGGCAGTCTGGCACAAGCACTGCCTGAGTTCAGTGGGTGCCACCACCAACGGGGCTGTGTCCCTGGCTGGGCTCATCCGCTTCAACTGCCCCTTTGCACTGAGAGGAGACCAAGTGCCTTCTGACTCGTGGGTGCAAATGCCTCCTCACGCCCACTGGGCATAGATTACTGCAGGAGTGGTTTCTGGAAGTGAGAGGATCTAGTGGGGTATTAACTGGGTTTGAGAGACCTTTAAAAGTAGCTGAACCTTGGCCTTTGTTTCATCGAGGTTTTTTCCACTCTTTCTGAAGACATTCAGAGGGGATGGGTTCAGACCATGAGCCAGGCCAGCCGTGCCTGCCCATCTCTTCAGGGTTGCTCACTGCCTTATCTTGTGACACCACATGCCCTTTGCTTCCCCCTTCGTGGCACAGGGCCCTCTGCCAGCCAGGAATGGACAATGATGTTAGGAAAGCCCTCTGCAAGCAGCCTTGTTTTGGGGAACTGCTGCACAGCCAGCAGAAGTGAAGCTGGATGGAAAACCCCCTCTACACTTGTTGTTGAACTTCCAAAACTAACGTAGCCTTAGCTTAGCATCCAAGATTAAACCACCATTTCCCTCAAAGCCATAGGTATTAGAAGATGTGTCATTTGGAAATGTGATCAGTGGGCTAGAACACCTCTTGTATGAGGACAGGCTGAGAGTTGGGCTTGTTAAGCCTGGAGAAGAGAAGGCTCTGGGGAGACCTTAGAGCAGCCTCCCAGTACTGAAAGGGACTCCAAGAAAGCTGGGGAGGGGCTCTTGATCAGGGAGTGCAGGGATAGGATGAGGGGGAATGGTTTTAAAAGTGGGGAGATTTAGGTTAGAGGTTAGGAAGAACTTTTTTTCTGTGAGGGTGGGGAGGCCCTGGCTCAGGTTGCCCAGAGCAGTGGTGGCTGCTCCATATCTGGAGGTGTTCAAGGCCAAATTGGATGGGGCTTTGAGCCCCCTGATCCAGTGGGAGGTGTTCCTGCCCATGGCAGGGGAGTTGAAACTGTATGGGTTTTAAGGTCCCTTCCATCCTAAACTATCCCATGATTCTGTGACATGCTGTAGAACTCTGCTGGTTTCCATGTGCTATGGAAAGAAAAAAAAGAGTCAGAACCCCCCAGGCTCTCTGATGCTCATCCAGAAGTAAGTGATGGCACAAGTATGGGCACACCACTGACCTGACAGTGTTGCTTTCTGCATCTGGTCCAGCTGGCTGCTTCTCTTGGGACACCAAGGGCCAGTATGGGGTTGCTGGTGGCCCCTGCTGTGGTCTGACCTATGATGTGTGTCTGCTTGAACCTTGGGACTTTCAGCATTATAGCCTGTCAGTACTGTCCCCAGGGTGCTGATGCTGCTTGTCGCTATGGGGAGCTGCAAAGGACTGGGCAGGCAGGAATTAGAGCCTCTGGATCCTTAGTGCTGCCCAGGCTGGGGAAGGCTGAGTGTGAGGGCAGGAACTGGTTGATACGTGGATTGATATGTCCTCAGTCTGATGCGTATCCACCAAACAGAGCCTGGGCTGCCCCTGGTTGGCCCCTGCACGGGAGAGACTTGCCCTGCTCACCTCCCCTGGAAAATCTCTTGGAGTAAATCACATGCATTGCAAGCTGTTGCTGCTGTTTAGTTGGATGTGAGATAGTTCAGCCTGGAGCCGAGTTCAGCTGCTGGGCTCTGGAAGTTTAAAGCTCACAAATGCCATTGAAGAGTTAATGGGAAACAGAGCGTGGAGGAAAATAAAGAAAGACCTTTTGAGGTCTCGGCTGCTCAGAGTAATATATTTGGGTTTGGTGATTCTCCGTATCTTAGAGATGAGAATGCAGCAAAGCTCTTTGAGTCCAGAGTATACATGGAGCCCGACAAGATTGTGGGCTAATATCAACAAACCTTTTGGAAAAGCAGATCCTGTCTGCTCCAGCAAAGCCACAGTGTTATTTTTCTTTCAACAAATGTATTGAGACAATAATAATGCTGTGCAGATTGGTTGTTCCTGGCCTAGATGATTTATTAGGAAACAGAAACAATTGGAGTTGTTGAAGAAAAAAAGAACTGGATAGTGGATATTTTTATTTTCTTCCCCTCCTCCCCCGGTTGAACTAAAATCAGCCACATGGTCTGGTCCCAGGGGAGGGGTTGCCTCCCTGCTTGCCATTCTTACTGGACCACCAGTCTTGGGCTTGCTGGTTAAAGACTTCAATACTGGGGAGGAGGAGGGGAGTGAAATAGTGCTGGGGAGAGGTTGGGAGAAGGTGATACGACCACAGAGTAACATTCCCAGGCAGAGAAGCAGAGCAGGTCTGGAAGAGGAGACTTGCAATCTGTTCCTAGCTGTGGGTGACTGGAGGACAAGTTTCTTCCTCTCTCTGAGCCTCACTTCCCCTCTATTTATACTTTTTATTTAGTGGAAAAGCCATTGGGAGCAGTGCTGCTGGCTGTGCCCAGGCTGCACCAGGACCACAGGGTCCTGGTCCTGAGCCCGCGGGTCCCTGTAGGTGCAGTTGTAGCACAAGAGCTGGTCGGGATTGCACATTGCACACTGTGCTCTCTTCACTCCTGCCCCTCAGCTCAGGCAGAGCATCCCTTCCCTTCAGGGCAGTTTTCTTTGTTGCCTCCTCAGTGGGTAAAACCCCTGGGGAAGAGGTGAGCTGGGCGGGGCAGGAGCTCCACCACTCCCATTGCTCTCCCCTGGCCGCTCAGAAGTCGCAAACCCGATGAGCTGTTTTTTACAGAGCATCACGATTCTTCTGGTGGGTGCCCCAGGCAGATGAACGCTGGCTGAGGCCGTGCTCTCCTTGTCCCTGCAAAGCTGTTCAGCCCTCTCCCAGCCTGCCTTTGCCTGTGGTGGGGTAGATGAGCAGTTTTGCTGCCAGGCCAGGTCTCCCTGTGATGCACTGCTCCCCATCCAGGGGCAGTGGGTCCCCAGAAGAAGTGGGATGCAGCCTTTTTTGGAGCAGGAGTTTTCCTGACCTCCTTGGCTCGTTGGCAGCAATCCAAGGCTCACCTCCCATCACCCACAACCTCTCCCCAGGGCTGTGCCCTCCGTCCATGCCCAGACGGTGCTGCTGCAGCACGGTTATGGCTCAGGCAGGTGCCCTGTGCGGGGGCAGAGGCCCTGCTGCTGGCCAGGGAGGTGGGGAAGCTTGCCAAGAGGCGACTGGAGGCCGGGCTGATCCTCTGCCACAAAGCCCTTGATGCAGGGGAGGATTTCTGGTTGGGATGTGTGCAAGCAGCTCCCCAGAGCGCTCCCTGGGGACAGGGGAGGGCTGGGCCCAGCCTTGCACCCACAGTCCCATGCATCAGTTTTGCTAGGTTTTCCACAAAGAAACCCATGGTTTTGGTTAATAAAGGATAAAGGCCTCCCTTGCAGCTCACCAACAGATCTCCGATCACTTTATTGAGGCAGCGGGACCAGGTGCTTTGTCAGCCAACTGCCCATGGAATGTCTTTGCAAGTCAGTTCTTTACCTTCAGAAATGACTAAACAGATTTTCTCTGGGTTCCAATTCACCCCGTGGCTCCGTGTGGATGATGGGAGCAGGCTGTTTATGTTTGAATTAATGCTGCCCCAAACAGAGCCAAATCAACCCCAAAAACTGGAGATGGACTCTGCAGGTAGAGAGAGCTCCATCCTGTACTCTTCACTCTCACTGTTATTCTATCAGGGATTGCTGGGAATCATCTCTGATTCATTCTCCAGCTGAAACACAAGCATTTTGCATTTGCCTGAAAGGATTAAGTTTTTAAAGCTCTGGCCCTTCTGGCTGGATGTTTTCCTCTGAGGGATTTGGAGCCTCGGCTCCCAAATTTAAAGAAAATTAAAAAAAACCCCAGGGAGTTGGGGGTGGTTTTGCTTTGTGATCCCTCTGTTCCGTGCCTGGGGTCAACACAAATAGAAGCCAGTGCCAATTAGCTATATTTGATTACTGCAGGGGCTGCAAGAGGCCCTGGGTAACTGCTGCACGGGGTTCCTGGGTTTCACTGACATTTCAGACGGTAAATGAGCAGTTCCTTCCCCCTGCAGATGTTTTCTGTTGGTCATAGTTGGTAAGAGACTTCAGATGCTAAATCCATGTGCTTCATTTGCAGCTTTTCTGGAGTTCTTTCAGTCAGTGTGGGGCACAGGGCTTGCTCTGCTCTGGGTACTCCTGCTGTTGGGGCACACAGAGACGGAGGAAAAAGTGAATCTTGGCAGCCAGACCCCCACAACACTTCTTGACTCTCCTGTGGCTGCACGGTGCCAGGTCCCTTCCCTCCTCAGCCAAGCCCCTGCCAGATTGGCTGAAGAGAATCCCTGCAGGAATGAAACAGACCTGGTCTTAACTACCCAGGTCACTTTTCACACTCTACCTCTTTCTGTCAGAGTTGGAAAACTGCAGGCACGGGGCCACATCACTGGGATGAAAAGGTCTGCAGGTGCACACTGTCCTCCCACGGGCTGCTGGGCTTCCTCTGCAGCCAGGAGTTGGAGGGAGCAGAGCTGTGGCTGCTGGGCCAGGACTGCCTGTGCTTTCACTTTGCTTGCAACTGTCAAACCTGCACAGCTGCTGCCATGGCCTTGAGCTCTGCTTTACTCCTGGGTCACTGTGTTGTTACACGCAGGCAAAACCTGTGCTGCAGAATGAAGGAAAGGAAATGCAGATCTCTCTGCTGGATCTGGTTAATTGCTCTTTTAATCCAGGAACATCGTGGGACATTCCTGGGCTCTCAGGTTTTTCCTGAGCTCCTGCAGGCTGCCTCTGCCAAGCATCCTTGGCTTGGACTTGGTTAAGGACATGCAAAAGGTGTAAACATCGCTTACGTTTCTGTGCCACAGATTGTGTCAAAATTGCCTGCAGGTTTTCCTTGGCTTCCCAGAAGAGCTCTGTCACCTGCCCTGGTGCTTGGCTGAAAACAGAGGAGCAATCAAAAGAAAAATACAGAGCATAAATGATCTCTGCATAACCAAGTCTGGATCGCACTGCACTAGAATACAAAGGAGGAGGAGAACCCACAAGATCTTAAAATCTTTAAATACTGAACTTATGAGTAAAGCCTAAATGTTACTGAACAGGCTCCGAGTGGTAAAGACTCACCCTGCCTTCACTTTGGGCTGGTACAGCAGGGATGGAGAACAGTCATCAGGCTATAGCAACCTTCTGGTTGTTTGCAGCCGAACAGCAGGGCTCTCCCCAAGCTCCTGCCAGGCTCAGACCTGCTCTCATACATATTTCTCATGAAAAGGCAGCAGCTTGCAGAGGCACAGGGTTATGGGTTCTGTGCAGCTCCGAGACCCCCAGCCAGACCTGCGGAGCCTTAAACCCCAAAACAAGGGAGACAAGAAGCCTTTGAAGCGCCCCCTCGTCTGCCCACGCCGAGCGGTGGGGTTGTGAACTTTGTCATTCTCTGTGAGAATGTTGCTTTTACAATTAAAACCCACACAAACCCCTGGCCCTCGCTACCACTTGTGTTACCCCAGTGAGATATCTGACATTTGAGACAGAATGGGAAGTCAAAGAATGTGAGGAATTTGGTGACTCAACACAGATTTTATTATACCAGTCCTACGGTTTAAGCCCATGTAATGTAAGATTGTTTTACAGCATGTGGCACAGTTCTGAGGGTTAATTTATAAGCAAACAATAATTATTCAAATAGGACTTTTTTTTCTGTGCTTACATAAACTTGTTATCTGTTTGGCAGCAGGGAATGCTGCAAAGAAGCATACATTTACATTTTTCGTGTTGATGCTCTTTGCTTTTCCTGGAGCAGCTCAATGGGGCATTGACTGTGAGGGCTCACTGCTGAACTTGACCTGGGAGTGGCATGGAGATAAGCCAAATGGTAAGAGAAAAGGAACCCTTTGTGCAGAGATGCCATTAGATTAGGTCTCACTTTTAAGTCACACACTTGTTAGGGGTTCCTTCAAAGTGATGGATTCTCCTGCTAAAATTTAATGATGTTGGTTAAATCACAGGGTCATGAACTACTGCATATGCTGAGAATGGTTTGCCAAGGGACCATGAAGACAAGGCCTTGTGTTAGGAGGCTCCCAAAGCAAATTGGATTTTCCACACAGGAATGGCTGCGTTTGAAGGTCTGTCCATGGCCTGTAAAACGCTGCACCGACGATAACAAGACAGAATTGCCAATCACTGCAGCAATGCCACAAACATTACAGAACAAATCTCTCCCCTTTCAGAACCTAATAGCTTCTTGGTCATCAGTCAGAGAAAGGATTACCCTAACCAGCAAACAGGCTGGAGGAAGCTGCACCCTCTCTGCCATGAGATTATCCCAGGGCCCCTGGGTTAAACCCACTCCATAAAGCCTGGGCTTTTCTGAGAACATCAGTCTGGGGCGCAGTGGTTGAGTAGATGGATTTTTGGGTTGGGTGCATAGAAAAGGAAGAAATTGTGTGTCAGGAATTGTGTTCCTGAGTGGTTCTGTGGGGTCACCTGGGTGTGTGGGTGACCAGCCCCAGGATGAGCCCTGCTCAGGCATGTCTGTGCTGAAGAAAAGGTGGAGCAGTGTGAGTATAGGTGGGTGTCTGCTTGGCCAGGTCAGTCAGTTCCCTGCTTCCTGTCTGGGTTTTTCAACCTGGGTGCTATGAAGGGTGGATGTAAGGAATGACCTCATTCTTTTTAGCACACTGTGAGATGGGGGCATTTGTGTGGTTAGAGAGTGATCTGATGGGAGGAAGAGGTGATACACTATTTCAGAAAAGGAATGGGTGGAAGAGGCCGAGGCTGTTGCTCTCAGTCTATGGCAAGAGGAATTTCAGAAGTCTTCCCTCCCTAACTTGTTTTCTGTGCCTGCTCTCTGCCTGGCTGAGGGTTGTGTTTTACCTGCTGGGTGGGAGTTTCTGCAGCTTGTGTGCAGAACCACAAACAGAGAGCTTTTCTACCTTCTGCACTGTGACCCTTGAGAACAGGACTCTTTATAATGATATCCTTCCACCCACCTCAGAACTATTTGTATAAGGATTACATGTAAACAGCGTTTCCGACAGACTGCTAAAATCAGTGAAGCAGAATAACCTCTAGCTCAGCTCCATTGGCTGTGTTGGAGCTGCAGGAAGGATGATTTGGCTCATTACATAGCATCCTTAACTGCAATGGCTTGCTAGGCATCCCGAAGTGGAGCCAGGATGTCGGGGGTTCAACTTGAATTTAACCCCAATGCTAACGAATGGGTGAAGTCCCAGTTGTGATGGCAGTATATTTTAATGATGAGGTCATCTGTTAAAGATGACTTCTGTCTGAAGCATGAGAAAATAAAATGAAAGCTGAAAGCCCCAAGGAAGACATCTCAGAAAATGTTCTAAAGCTTGGTGGTCTGGTCAGCTCTTCTTTAGCTGATTTTATGAAGGACTTCCATGTGATAGAGGAGGTACAGCACGGCTGCATTGTGTTTTCAGAGCAGTTTACACCACCAGACCTGATAACTGAGATTTGGGGCTCTTGATAAACCTTAGGAAAGGATGACTTAGAGACACATTCACTTTCATTATTTAATAGAGGTCTTCTTTGAAAGCCTGATGATCCAAAAGCCCATCTTGAGCTCTAAAAAGACTCATGTTGTCCTGAAGTGAGGTTACACCCATGCTGTGGGCCCCAGCTTGAGGTTCCCAGGGATCAGGAGAAGCCAAAGCGCCCAGGAATGTGGGCTGTAATCCCCTGCCTGGCCTGCACCTTCTGCTACTAATGGCCAGCCCTTTAGCCTCAGTTTCTTCCTTCATGCAATGGTGTAAGGATGATTTGTGAAGATGAAGAGGGAAATATTCAGAGTTGAGAACAACTGCTCTAGTGGTTTGCTTATCTGGGTTTCCTGATGACCCATGTCCATCTGGGGGCTGAGGTGTTTGTTCCTATCTTTCCACCACCTGTACTGAACATTCTTTGTAAAGAGAAAAAAAGGTTTCTCTCTCTCAATCAAACCCTTTCTCCAAAATAGCAAGGCCAGGTTTCTGCATTTCTCTACCTTCCCACACAGGGGAAGTTCATTTTCCTCCTGTTTCCTGTTCCATGAATTTTAATTCATCTTACAAGCAGTGGAGCTGAGGTAAAGCTGTGGGGGTGCAGCTGAGTCATTCGTACTGAACACACGAAATACCTGTTGTTGCTGGTCTTAAGGCTGGCTTCCAACCATTCTCACACCAGTTTTTAACTGTTTTTTAAAAGCAGTTTGGAGGCAAACTGCCCTTATGCTGACAGCATTATGCACTCAGCAATGCCCTCCCTGAGCTCCAGCTGGGATTGCCTCCTCTGAAAGCAGAGGGAAGTTCAAGCCCCGTGCTCATCCGGCACCTTCCAACCGAGCTTCCCAACCTTCCCGACTTCTCACCAAGAAGAAGCTGCAGGCATTTGGAACAAGAAACTCTGGCATTTTGGAACAAGAGATCTGCCATCAATTTTCTTATGTTACGAGTGGGAAAGACAAGAGCTCCTTTGTGGACCAGTTTCAGGGGCACCACTGGTCCCAGGCTGATGCCAGACCAGGGAACACATTGGCCACGCGCAAGCTGACCACTGGCTGCTCCAGTCTGAGCCTGAATTGAGTGATGGAGAAGGCAGTTCTGGTTCCACCCACTCTCTGAAGGACTGGATATATTTTACTGCCAAAAGAAAATAGCAAAAATCATCATTGAGTGCAGAGCTGTCTGGCTCCCTTGGAGGGAAAGAGCAGTTAGGGGCAAGTGGACACAAGGGTGCAACATTGCTTTCAGAATAGTGCGGTGTAAAAATCCTGGTGTAAAAATTACTGCCTTCAGCCCAGTAAAATCTGGGAGGTGGGTGGCTCTGTGACAGCTCTGCCAAGTGATTTCTTGGAAGAGAAGGTGCCTGGGGACCACTGCTGGGGTGCTGCTGCGTGGAGCCCAGCATGACCTAGGGGTTTATCCTGTTTTCAGTGCAATATGTGTGCATGTTTATGAAATCTATCTCCCCGGGTGATGTCATGACACAATAAGAAACTGGGTCACAAATTAAAGGAAGAAAAAAAATAGACCCCACCATGGGTCAGATGCTGGCAATAAATTCAGATAACAGCTCATCAGTGCCTCTTCCCTCGTTCTTGTGCGTGTATGCATTTTCTTTTCCAATTGGGAGAAGAGATGGTGAAAAGCAGCTGGTTTTTATTTGTTCTTCATCCACAACTGATTAGATAGTCCTCCTCCTGCCCACAGAGACGTGCTTGGGAACTCTCCCAGCCCCTCTGCTCACTCATTTTCTCGGGCATCAAGGAGTTTGGGACTATTGGAGCTTTGTTTCACAAGCTGACAGCATTTCAGAGGTACAAAGGGCTCCTTCATGGCCACAGGGCTTGGGTCCCACTGGGCCAGAGGGCATGGCCAGATCCTGTACTGGGGCCGTCTGTGGCTTTGGGCCTGGGAAGGCAGTGCTGGGGATGAGTGTCGTTCCCTGACATTAAGTTGTTGATTTGCTATTTAGGCAGTTCTGGGGCTCTGCACACCAGGAGGAGGGTAGTTTCCCTCCAGGCTCTGCAAATATGCTCAGCACCAAGGCTGATGGGGAGGCAGCTGTGCTGCAAGGAGGAAAGAGGGTTGTAGTTTTGTGCCAGTGGGAGAGGAGAATCTAATGGTTGAGTGAGGAGTGTGTATGGGGAGAAGGCTAAACGTATTGCTTACTAAAGGCTAAACAAGGAAAACTGTGAGCTTCTGGCTTGTCGAAACCAGTGTGAAAAATCCCATCAGTTCCACTGAACTTCAAACCAAACCTTCCCAGGCCAAGCCCATAAGGCTTTCTCACACCAGGGCTCTCCTGTCAAAGTATTTTGCAGGCAGGTGTCTTCTTTCAGGAGACACGTGCGAGTGTTGCGTTCAGGGCAGGAAGGTTGGTAACTTTGAACCAGAGCTTCCCTGGTCAGCAGCTCTGCTCGAGCACAGGGGAAAGGACAGATAAGCTTATCTGAGCCTGAGAACTTCTGCTTTTTTCTTGCGAGGTGGGAAGGGGATCTCCCGTTGCACGTCTGAAGCTGTGAGGTTGAGCTCCTGGTGCTGTGCCCGGGCAAGTCCCAAGTGCGCTCACCCACCATGTGCTGAGAAGCGAACCTGCAGCTCGTGTAACACTCACCTGTTAATAGGGGGGGTCAAGGGCTCTGCAGCTTTGCCTCTGCTTCCCAAGTGAATTTCTAGGAGTTAACTCCTAGAGGATGACTGGGGACTGCAGAGCCCCTAAAGCAGACGTTCCTGGAGAAGAGGGGGAGGGATGCAACTCTTCAGTACAGCAAACGCAAACATGGAAATAATAAAGTGCAAAACGGTCTTGAACTTTCCTCACAAACAAGTTTACTTTGAGACAGCTTTAATTTCTAGCAAAAATCCACAGCTGATTTTATTCCAAACTTTTTTCTCCATTCCCTTTGATCTATGCAGCTTGCATGCTAAAAGCCACAGAGGCAATTCAATCCATGCAAAGGATCAGCCAGTGTCCGTGCGCCTCTCGGATACGTGCTGAGTCCTGGTGGTTTTCCCCCATGTGCGGGATACAGCCAAGGGGAAGGCAAGGGGAATTTACCCTGCCCAGATGCTAGGGATGACACGAGACTTGGCCAGCATTGCAGGTGTTCTGCCCTGCAGTGACCATGTTGGTGCAAAACCTCTGTATCAACACGTTCAGTTTCGAAAAGAAGGATAACTTGTTTTATTTTCCCAAAGCTTTGTGAGATAGCGAGGCTTCCGGATAGGATCTGCAATGCTCAGGTTCAGGTATCAGTTGCATAATTTCCTGTGTTATTTCAACACTCCAGGCTTTTTTCCTTTTCTTTCTTTCTATTTTTTTTTCCATGAGCTCCTTTTGCATATTGGATCAGCCTCATATAAGCATATGTTGGGTTGGAAATCTTTTTTGTAAGTATTTTTTTTGGCAGAGAACTCCTGGCACATGATAGAGCACTCAGAGCCATCAACTGTAGCTGTGATACAGATGTTCATTGCTTGTATAATCTTTCTCATATCAAGCTGCTACCCTGAGCCAATTTCTTTATTTTAAGCACCTTGTTGTGGGAAAAGAGCTGTAAATGCATGAATCACTGAGTTCCCTTATACTTTTTTTACAGCAGACAAACAAAAAAATTGAGTGAAGGGCCTCATTGCAAATGAAACATGCAGGGTGCTTTAGATAAGAGAGGACAGCCACTACCAGAGAGTTAAAAAAATAGTCCCTCTTGAAAGAGATGTGCTGGAGAAATGCCAATGGCACATAGCTGTGTGGAGACTAAATAAAACCAGGTGAGTTTCCTGCCGTCGCGGAGTATCGAATGTGATTTCCATTTGTGATAGATGTGCTGTTTCTGCCAAGATTATCTGGAGTTTTTCATTTTAGGACTTATTATATCTGTTGGTCTAATATAGAGCTACAGAGTGCTAAAAGGGAACATTGCAGCAATGACATTCACAGCAGCTGAGAAAAAGTGCTTTTATCAGAGTGAAAGGCTCTTCCTGGGAGAAGACTTCTCTCCTATTGGCATTATAGGTTTTAGGATTGCTTCTATTGCAAAACAAATGGGAAAACTTAATGAGAGGAGAAAATGTATTAGTGTTGATCTTCTCTCCAGGGCCACCAGGTAACAACCTTCCAAATCAAGAATCTGGCTTGGTCCCAAAATAAAAAACTAGGGGCAAACCTGAGATTTAGATCAGGCTGCTTTGCACTTCTGAAGTGCTACAGAGAGGCTGGCAAGATGCCTTGAAAAGACAAACAAAAAAAATATCAGAGAAGGTTTCTGTCTCACGGAGTGATGTGCATGGGTGGAGCAGGGCTGGAAGGGGCCCTCAGGCAGCCACAGCATGTCCAGACAGGGGCTTCTGCCCCAGCTCTGCTTTGCCACAGGCTCAGAGCTGAGCTGCTGGCCACGGGGTTGTGCATCATCACGGAGATGCTCGGCTCCTCTCTGCCACTGCCAGTGCCAATTTTGCTCTCCTCCAGCTCAGGAGCCTCAGAAACCTGGTGTGGTTGTGCTATGGGCTCTGCCCAGTGACCACAAGGACATGTTTGGGGTGCCTACTGGTCCAGTTGTGAAGGACATGCAAAGTGAGCATCACGTTTACAGGGAACTCAGGATCAGCCCTTTGCGGCGGATTGGAGCGCGTTGATCCACTTGAGTGAACACTCAAGGGATTGCCTGGAGCAAAGCCCAAAGAGGGATCTGCTTAGATGAATAAAAAGAACATGCAGTAAAAATAGTTAACACTAATGATATTCTGAAAGGGATGTTAAACTTGCTGCTCCAGGGCTAAGGAATCTGCAGCTCTAAGAGGCCAGAACAAAATAGAATGTGCTGGAAAATGAGTTCAGATCTGCTGCTGGGTGAGGTGGTGGGAGCCCTGAGATGTAATGATCTCCTGGAATCATGAATTTGGCATTTTTCAAGCTTTTGCATTCGGACTTGAGCCGATTTCTGAACAGCAGTTGTTTACTTACAAAGAAAAGGCCACGTAAATGAATGACAGCTTTCTTGTAAGAGACCTTTCAAAAGAGGGGGCTCCACACCGAGTTTGGAAAAGATGTGGTTGAGTTATGAATGCCTCCTCCTTAGAAGGAGATAAGTCATTAAAATCTCATTTGGGTGGCCACGGACCAGAGGAGAAGGAGGAGAAGGAAAAGCAGATATGACAACCCACTGTGATCCTGCCATCTGCCCAGAATGTGGCCTCTTCCTGTGGAGTGGCCAAGAGAGCAGCTGCTGGGTAAACTGGTGCAGCATTTATGGGCTGGGGTGGCAAAAAAAAAAGGGGAACTTGTCATTCGCTGTGAGGTGAAGGGATTTGTTATTTGATTTTGTGTCACACAGTGCACGTGAGTGGTCTGAGCCAGACCTGGCCACATTCACACCTGGTGTGACCTGATATGTGACTGGGATCCAGCCTGTGCCTCCAGGACACAGCCCTGAGGTGTGTGGCACGTGGAGGTGCCAGACTCAGCGGGAATGCCGAGTGCTTCAACCTGCTCCTGCAGAGCACCAGAGCATGGGGATGTGGGCAAAGTAAGACCTGGATGTTCCCTGAATACTCTTGTCCTGTCACAGGCATTTTTGCTGTGCCCAAGGTCATCCCACATAGAGGTGGCACTTCCACTGCCACCCTGCTGGGAAATTTCTTTCCCCACAAAGCCAAGTTCTCCATCTGGTCCATGCCCGTGTGCCACTGCTTGGCGCCAGCAGAAGCTATGACCCATCTGCTTTCCACAGCCACCTTCTGGGATTCACCACCTGTGATCCAACTGATTTGTTCCATTTTTCCCTGACCCATTCTGGGTTAAAGTGTAGGAAATTATTAGAAATAGGAAATGACTGAAACACACTTCATGTGTTGGGGAACGGGTGATGATGCAAAGATGAAGAGATGATGCTTTAGAGGGGGCAGTGATCTCTGCAGCTGGAACTGGCTGAGAGGAGCACCAAAAGAGTGCATGACTCTGGTCTGTGGGTCCAGGTGTTGGCATGCAAGAGTTCTTCAGAGAAGTGGAACCACTTTCTTCACCAAAGTCTGAAGCCATCTGAAGACCGCAGAGCAGCTCCCTGACCCAGAGCCAGGAGAGCCGCTGCTACAGTGGAAAGCACAGGAGTGAAAACCCTGCCCTCGAGGCCACAGCAGATCTGATGGTACATTGGTGTTGGGATTGGCCAAGGGGAAAGGGATCATTCAAGGAGAGCAGTAGTCGCAGAAGTGGCTGAAGCAGTGTGCTTTCTACCCACCCTCCATAAATCCATGTTCTCGGCATCCTCCCATTGGCCCCGTGCTGGGCCCACGATCAAGAGGGATTATTTAGATATTTCCTTGCTATTCTGAAGTTATCCAGTTGTTTCTGGAATAGCTGAGTCTAAGCTGTGATTTTTGTAGGGATTTTGCAAGAGCCTTTGTTCACTCCTGAGAAATTCTCCAGGCCTGTTGATGGTGTTGGTTAGCACCAGCTCTTCTCTCCTCTGACAGATCATGATACTCTCTTCCAGGACTTTAACTTACGGAAGACTTCTCGCAGACTGCTGCTTCCTAGACAGAAAAGACAGAAGACAGTCTGTTCCTTCTCCTCACCAGATTCGTAATATCATTTTTTTTTCAGAGAAACTTGTTCATCTGTTGCTCAGTCTTGGTGTAAATTTGCTGGTTTTCTTTCTCCACTTCTTCACCAGACCATTCCTGTTCTGCACGTGTGTGAAAAGTTCGCCATACGTTTTTCCTAAAAAGATGGTAAGGAACAGGAACATTTGGAAATGTGAGCCTGATTCTTTTTCCTTCTCTTCTGAAAGAAAAGAACTAGGAAGCCAGCTGAGAGCAAGCTGGGCTTGCTGGGAGCCAAAGGTGATGTGTCAACAGCCCTCCCTCAGAGGACATGAACTGTGTTTATGGTTGTGCTGTTACAGGTACAACTCCTTTGTGTCTCACACAGCTTAGGAGCTGCTCTGCAATCATTGCTCTTTGAAATGCGAGAGCAAAATTAATTTCAGGAGAGACATAAATGGATTTAAAGAAAGGATGAGTTCGGCTTCTTCTCCTGCAGGAATGCAAGAAATCATTAAGCAAAAAGCAAGGTAATCAATGCAAACCCTACATAAATTCAGGGGGAAATTGTAATGCAAAGTACTTACTGACTGCCACTGGTGCTCCCCTTCTTCTCACCGGTGTTTTATTCTTCTTAAACCCAGCTCAGCCACTGGCAAATCTTCAGAGGAGTCAACTCTTGCACAAACAGGAAAGCAGACTCCCCTCCCACTAATTTAGGTGATGCTTCCAGTCCACAGCCAGAGGACACTGGGGCAGGGAGCTGTGATTGCCTCCAGAGGACACTGGGGCAGGGAGCTGTGTTTGCCTCCAGGACAAGGTTTGAGGCTGGTGTGGAAGAGATTATTTTCCCAGGTGGGCAGATCTAGCCCTTTGGGGGTGTCAAATTCAGAGCCAGCTCAGGGGATAATTCAGAAATTTAATCTGATTGTCCTGTGGGGAACTTGTCCAGGAGGAAACACATCCAGGAGGGTCCAAGTGTTGGACCCCACTACCAAACCTCCCATGAATGCATTTCTCAAGGACTGTCTCGGGGGTAACTCAAGCTCATTTCAATTTAATGAAGTGAAATTAAATACAAAATCAGGGACCGAGCTTCCTGGATCTTCTTCTGCCATGACTGTCACAACTCCCACAGCACCATCTGAGATTATCCAAGCATATGAGGATATGTTCCCATATCTTGTGTTACCCAGCCAAGATGTAAATTGGCTGATGCCACAGTAGGAAAGGTGAACTTGTTCCACCTCTGCAGGTTGAATGAGCAGGACAAGAGGGGATTTTTTAGGAAAATAAGCAACCTGTAGGGATGGTAGGAGATCAAAGGCTGGAAGGAGCTGATAGGGGCTGAGGTGGGATGACAGTGGAAGTGAGAGTGATGAGGGGAATCCTTTGCCAAAGCAGCCAAGGTTGCCTCAAACAGTCCAACTGGAAAACTGGACAAGTTGATGTGGAAGTCACTGGGGTATCTTGAAGGTTGTTTTTTACCTAAAGGCCAGGAGAATTAGACTGTGCATTCCTATGTCTGTGGAGAGGCAGAAACCCGAGCTCATGCCTAGGAAATGGGCTGGAAAGCCAAAAGAGGGACCAGCAGTGCAGCCTTGTTAGGCTAAGATGAGTTAAATATATGACTGTGAAGAGCTTAAATACAGGACCCTTAAATACAGGCTCAGAAAGGGAACTCCACAGGGTCTGGGGAAGGAGGACTTCATTGCAGGGCAGACCACATGTTAACAGGGCACGGTGGAAAAGCGCCCTCTCCAGTGCTGTTGGCATTCACGTGTTTGCAGTTCAGCAGGAATGAGCAGTGGAATTATGGCAAAGAATTTACCCCCATGGACCAGAAAAGCCTTTGGACACGCTTTTTCCATGGATGGCCAGTTTGATCCTATTATACCCTGCAGTACATCTCCTAGGTGTAGGGTTTGCTGGCAATGTGTATATATATGATTCCTTTAATAAACCAAATGACTGCAAGGAATATGGTCGTTTAAACTGCAGATTGCATAACCTGCAAGAAGCAAGAAGAGAAAAAACCACTCAGCTGATGGTCCAGACCAGGATGTTTTCTTCGTGTGGATCTGGAGCACACTCTCAGCCTGCTCCTGACACGTTCCAGGAATCCCTATCTGAGCCTCAAAACAACCCCCTAATCACTCTGTGTTGAGAGAGGCCAATTCAAGACTCAGCACACGTGGCTTGTGCTGTTCACAGTTCCAGATTCTGAATCATTTCCTCCATTCACGCAGCCACCTCTCTCTCCATCTGGGTTTGGGCCTGTGCACCTCTCTGATTTCTTTACTTCCTGAGCTGTGCAGGCTTTGAGTGCTGCCCTGGCTGTGTTACTGTGGCTGGAGATGACCTTTGGTGGACTTCCAGCAGAAGCATTCCTTAGCACTCCTGGGTTTGTCTACAGAAGAAGTCAGCTACCACTGCCAAATCTCTTGGGTCAGGGTAGGTGGAGGGTCTCCAGAGAGCCATCGTGCACAGCCCCATTTGGGACAAAAAGGGACAGAAATTTCTTTCCCTAGTGCTGGGTTTATGCCAGGGTCACCCCCTGGTTTATCAACAGCAGGACCTCCTGGGATACTTCCTCCCAGTGCTCCTGGGTCCATGAGAGGGACACAGCTCTGGGTGCAGATCTTGGTGGGAGTGTTGGTGGTGAATCCCTCAACATGGGTGAGTGTTGGCCTGGGAAAGGGGGCTGCTTCCAACCCTTACACGGCTGCCCTGAGCCCCTGTACGGCTGGCAATGTGCTCACTGCCGGATATGGGTGAGGATTGTCTTGGGCTGGGATTTATCTGCTTCCTTTCAAGTCCTTTCCTCTGCTCACACCCTTGTACTTCCCCCCTGAGAACAACCAATCCAATGTATCATGGCTAGGTCACGAAAAAGCCTGAACAGGAAGATAAAATGAATCTTAATTAGATCCTGTGTATTGCTTAATGTCCTTAGAGCAAGGAGAAAACAATTTGGGTTTGTGGTGCTTGAAGGTGCAGGAGCATCCGAACTGAGAGCTGCAAGGGCAGTGCATGCACACGTCCTGCAGGCCCCAAAACACTCTACCTAATGCCTAAAAATAGGACTATCTTCTACAACTGTCGGCTTCACTGGCCTCTCTCTGTGTTGTCCAGCATAGAATCATAGAATCATCTGGTTGGAAAAGACCTTCGAGATCACTGAGTGCAACCCTACCTGTCCACTACTAAACCACGTCCCTAAGAAACTCATCTCCCCATCTTTTAAACGTCTCCAGGGATGGTGACTCAACCACCTCCCTGGGCAGCCTCTGCCAGTGCCCAACCACCCTTTCAGTGAAGAAATTTTTCCTAATATCCAGTCAACTTGAGGCCATTTCCTCTCGTCCCATCACCTTTCACTTGTGAGAAGAGCCCAGCACCCACCTTACCACAGCCTCCTTTCAGGCAGTTGTAGACAATGATGATGTCTCCCCTCAGCCTTCTCTTCTCCAGGCTGCACAACCCCAGTTCCCTCAGCTGCTCCTCACAGGAGTTGTTCTCCAGTCCCTTCACCAGCCTTGTTCCCTTCTCTGGACATGCTCCAGCCCCTCAGTATCCATCTTGGAGTGAGGGGCCCAGAACTGACCCCAGTACTCGAGGTGTGGCCTCACCAGTGCTGAGTATAGGGGCACAGTCCCTGCCCTGCTCCTGCTGCCCACGCTGTTTCTGATACAGCCCAAGATGCCATTGGCCCTCTTGGCCACCTGGGCCACTGCTGGCTCATGTTCAGCCGCTGTCAACCAACACCCCCAGGTCCTTCTCCTCCAGGCAGCTCTCCAGCCACTCTTCCCCAAGCCTGTAACACTGCAGGGGGTCGTTGTGCCCCAAGTGCAGGACTCGGCACTTGGTCTTGTTGACCCTCCTCCCGTTGGTCTCAGCCCATGGATCCAGCCTGTCCAGACCCCTCTGCAGAGCCTCCCTGGACGGCAGGCACTGCTGTGCTGGATGTGAAAACCAAGCTGCGTAGGGGAAACCAAAACACACTCCTGTCTTGAAAGCATTCTGTGGTGTGTGTGAAGGGCAAGGTGCCTGTCCCGCCTGGCAGGAGCTGCCCCGCCAGGCCTTATCGACAGGAGCAGCCCCGGCGCCCGCCTCCCTGGGCCAAGTGCTATTTTGGCTTGGCCAAAACAAATGGCAGTTTCCCCTCTCTTTGCAAGTTTTAAAATACAGGTTGTCATGTGAAGGAAATTGTGCAGGACGATGATGAATGGTTGTGAAATATAATTTGCCAGAAATATTTCTGAATTCTGCCGTTCAGTTGCAAATTACAGAACTCCAAATGCAGCCTCACGGGGAGGATAAACCAACCTGCCCCGACTGTGCTGGCAGTCTCACCTCTATTTTTCCTTCTCCTTCACCCACCTCACTCCACCCAGCTGTTTTTAGCTCTGGGGCAGTTTCAGAAGACAAGGTTCACCCTCTGACAGCTGTGACTGGGGCTTCAACTTGGATAAACTGCAGGAGCTCTGCTGCCAGCAAAGGAGCCCTGACAGCTCCCATCTGCTGGTGGTCTGGCTCGAGCCCCTTCTGAGCTATTTCAAGATGAGCAAAATGGAGTTGTTGGAAATTGTGGGTTAGTTGAGCAGTCTTGGCTATCATGCTGGATGGTGCTGAAGTAGGCATAGCAACAGGAAAGGAATGTTCCCTGTAAAAAGATAACTGTGCTTTGCCGAGGACGTGGAACAGTAAAGTTTGTTAAAGTAATCAGTATGTGTCATAATGTTTATTTAACTGAGAGCAGGGACGATGGAAAAGCATTGCAGCTGTGGAGAAGCCCGAGAGTGCTAAGGAGAGGAGTGAGAGGGTAGATTTAGTAGCTGTCTTCCCTTGAAAAAGAAAACAAGCTGTGCTATCAAGCAATCGATGGGGCAGATAGCGGGAGAGTACACAAGGTAGCTGCTGACTGCTGGCTCTTCTGAAGGGGTGAGGTTAGAGTTTTATTATCTGAAGTTCAGTTTCAGGTTAACAGCTCTGAGGATGTGGTTGCAACTCTAAAGGGAACAAAATTTAATTCTTTTCTAAACATAAGCTATTTCTGTTTGAAGGCAGATAACCCTGCTGGCTGTGTTCTTTGCCAGTGGTAGACAGAAGGATTGGAGCAGCAGAGTGATGCCTGAATTTCTCCAGCAAATAAAAGGGGAGAACTTGACACCACAGAGTCAATGTGGGGCCAAATTCTGCTTTAGCCTATTTCCTAGGGTGCCCTAGCAAAGAGCAGCTTCAGTGTGACTCCTCCTGCAGGAGGGCAGAAACACAACAGTTGATAATTTGTGCAGCAACAGATAAAATCAAATACCCAGAGCAGTGCTCTGGCAGGGGAATCTGTTAGGTGGTGGAGCCATGCTAAGGGATGTGGGGAACACGCTAGGCAAGAAATAGAATTTTTCCACTCCCTGAAAAAAAAGCTAGAAATTTTGCTCCATTTTTTTAAAAACTGAAATTAAAATAACTTTTGGTCAAAACTGGAAATGATGACGCTTTGAGTGTTTTGGTTTTCTTACAAGAAATCAAATCTGTTTTGGGAAATGCAAGCCTTCTATTTGATCTGAAAATTGTATTTTAGTTGAAGGCAATGTTTTCTATCAAGAAGACAAAAATATTCAGTCTCAGTTGTCCCTGGGCCATCACTTGTTGAGCCAAAGTACTTGCAATAGGTTGAGTAGGAGATAGCGCTGTGTTTGCTGCCCAAGGGTGAGCCATCCTCTGCCCTGTCCAGCTCCCTGTCAGTGTGTGAATGGAGTCTCACAGAGCCCTCTGGTCTCAGATGCAGGACAGTGGCCTCCCCTAGTCCTGTTCTCCTCTTTTCTCAAATCAATCAGCCCCTGTGAGAGCCGCCGCTCGGCTCTGCCTTCACTGGGAAGCTGAGATGTATTGCAGCATCTCTCCAATGTACATTGCTTTTCTCCTGCTCCTCTCCCTGCCAGCTCCACCGCTATTTCTGTAACAAACTCCAGGCTTCCTGGTCACCCTGCAGGAAAAAAAAAAACATAAAGCCCATTTCAGAGACCAAATTGCCTATAATTTACAATCCTCTCCTCACTTTGAAACACAAGACGGCTGGTGATAACATCACGAGTGACAGAAGTGGTATCTGTTGCTAATTACAAGCTGACATTATGGTCAAGCAGAGCCATGGGGCCCATAAAAAGCTTATTCAAAGTTGCTTTTCTCCCACTTCAAACACAGGCTGGACACAATGCCAGGCATTTTCCACCTTCGGAAGGAGCACTCCCTCCAAACTGGCCTGGCGGCTCCTGCTTCAGGAGAAAAATTGCTCAAAGAAGTAGCATAGGGTACAACAGCCCAGTCTTCACATGGACCAAACTGACCCTTTAATGATGAAATGTGTTCATCTTTCATGGAGAAAAACAATAGCCATTTTTATTTCCAAACCATCTTTCCCCTAACAAGCTCTTTGAAGCTGTTCCAAAGCCTCACCATTCCTGCAGCGCAGCCGGAAGGGTCACCACTGCCGGGTGGTCAACTGAGGCACAAAAGAGGGTCTTGGAGAGCGTGAGGTTGCTCCACGTTGGAGGAGATCAATTTATGTGCCATGGTCTTCATATTCCAGCCTTCTGGAAACCTGCCTTCTCTTTTAGAGCTGGGAGAGGACTCCGAAGTGCTTGTGTCTCTGCTTTTTGGCCGCAGCCACCAAACACACTGTCCCTAACACTGTGCTCCAGGAAATTTATTTGTTCCACCCTGCTGTGTGTTTCAAGCACTGCTCTCTCCTGCATGGTTCTTGCTGATGCTTGTCCTGTGGCTGCTGACAGGAATTCTGTTTTTCTCTTCTGAGACCGTCAACTTTCATGAACACTGACCTTAAAGGAAGTGCTCCCGGCAAGAAGTCATTGCTTCACTTTTGGCCATACATGGAGTTCTGTCCCACCCTGCATCTCCACCAAAGCTGATTCTGTGATCCTTTGGCTGTGTGGCAACTCCCTGCACTCAAACCTGCATCTGTCCTTTCTCTGCTCAGTGCAAAGAGCAGCACTGGCTCCTCAGCAGCAAATTTCAAACATTAATTACACTGATGCAGGCCCATGCAGGGATGACATTACCAGTTTAAACCAGTCTCATCTCATGTAGTATTGTGAGGTAAAATGTGAGCGAGGTTGAAGCACTCATAGCATCAAAGAATCACAGAACCATAGAATGTTTTAGGTTGGAAGGGACCTTAAAGTCCATCCAGTTCCAATCCCCTTACCCTGGGCAGAGACACCTCCCACTGGATTGGGGGCTCAAAGCCCCATCCAGCCTGGCCTTGAACACCTCCAGGGATGGGGCAGCCACCACTGCTCTGGATAATCTGTGCCAGGGCCTCACCACCTTCACAGTGAAGAATTTCTTCCTGATATCTCTTCTCAGTCTCCCCTCTTTATGTTCAAAGCTACCACCCCTTGTCCAATCACTACAAGTCCTTGAGATTCTCTACCAACGCTCATAAGTTCTTCTCCTCAGGGCTGCTCTCAATCAATTCTCTGCCCAGCCTGTATTTGTGCTTGGGATTGCCCCAACCCAGGTGCAGGACCTTGCACTTAGTTTTGTTGAAACTTCATGAGGTTTGCACTGGTCCACCTCTCAAACCTGTTAAGGTCCCTCAGGATGGCATCCCTTCCCTCCAGCGTGTCAACCACTCCGCACAGCTTGGTGTCTCTGGCAAACTTGCTGATCCCACTCAATCCCACCATCCGTGTTGCTGACAAAGAGAGAGAGTGGTGAGTTAAGAGAGATCCTGGTGGATGCTCCTTCCGTGGCTGTTACAAACACCAGCCCACAAGTCTATAAAATGCTGTTGGGCTCCATGCTTCACTTGATTCTTGTAGGCTTTCTGTAAGCATTTGCTACTTGACAATAAAAGTCCTGGTATAGGCTCAACAGGACTTTATCTGACCTGTAGCAATTCCTTGGATGGAGTTAGAGCTGGTAGTTCACATCAATAACTAAATAATTGAAGCAGGTAGGACTTCACCTTTCTAGCTCTGAAACACAGTGCTTCTCATGTGAACTCAATTTGCTGGCAGAGATGTGACACCAAGCAGCCAAAGGTGGGGGCAAACAGCAGTCCTTTGGGCCCAGAAAAGTGTGGTGATTCCCTTGACGGGCAGTAGGGAGTACAAATGGGACACCAGCAGGTGGAAGAGCGTGGACAGGGCTGCTACACTGCTGTAAGCAAACAGCTTTCTCAACTGAGGATGCAAACCAGACTGTGCATCTGCTGGGGATGATGAGCGGCATTATGGGGGGATCCAGATTTGGTTCCTCCCATCCTGCAGCTGTGGTGGGGATGCAGGAGCTGTGTGGGGCAGTTTGTTCTTCCTGCAGCCATAGCAGAGTGAAAGCAAGTTGGGACAGGTCTTGGGGCTACCCTAACCTGGATGCAGCCTCTGGGGTGTGTGTGCTGGAAAGAGTGCGCAGGCCTTTCTAATGCCATTTTCCTGTGGTTTGAAGGAAGCAGGAGTGTGGAAATGCATTGTTTGCCTTCCCTATGTGCAAGGAGTCCCTTGTCATCACTAGCCCCAGGACAGAACCTTGTTTTTAGAGATCACTTTGCCTTGGCAACAGAGAGATCTTCCCTTGCAGGAGGGAGGTAGCATTGCACGGGGCCACGGAGATGTACAGCAAGGCAGCTGCTTCCCCAGTTCATCACCCAGAGTGATGAAAGCAGAGAGCTGTGGTTGGTCTCTTTTCCCAAGTAACAAGAGATAGGATGAGCAGAAACAATCTCAAGTTGCACTAGGAGAGGATTAGATTAGATATTCAGAAAAATTCCTTCACCCAAAGGGTTGTGAAGCATTGGAACAGGTTGCCCAGGGAAGTCGTTGAGTTGCCATCCCTGGAGGTATTTAAAAGATGTGTAGTCGTTGTCCTTAGGGACATATTTTAGTGGTGGAGTTGGCAACCTTAGGCTTATGATTGGAACTGATGATCTAAAGGTCTTTTCCAACCTAAATTGTTCTAGGATTCTAGGATTCCTATGCCCTGTGGGACCTCTAGCAAATCCCATTAAAAATGGTGATCAAAATGTCGTTAAATCTCTCTACTGTGCTTTCTGGGCTTCACCTCAGCCCACACTGAATTCCTTCTTTCCTCCTAAGGACGAACATATGATTGTTCCACTGAACTTGGTAACACTCGTGTCTCAGGTGCAACCTTCAATTTTTTCCATGCAGCCTTTGGCCTTGGCTGGATGCTGCTGTGTAGGCAGTAAGATTCACCCAGAAAACTTTTTTTACATTACGTGGTGCTCCCTGGAGCTCCCTTTGGGACCTCCTGTGTCTGCTGTGGGAAAAGCATCTTTACCCCCAGTCTATGGAAAAAAGGCCCAAAAATAAGGCTTAGGAGACACAGCAGTCAATGAGTAAACAGGTTTTGCACTGTGAACCTGGATCCTGTAAGAACTAAAAGAGAGCATTTCCAACCAAAATGTGCAAATGCCCCAATGGGGACCAGAGCCAGTACAAAGAGCTCTCTGCACCCTGCCTGGTGAGGGTGAAAAAAAAAATCCTTGTAAGAAGGCTGCTGGCCTAAATTTGAAAGCATTCATCCTGTTTCTTAGATTCTTAGAAAACAAACTCCTTGGAATGGATCACAATGCCACCCCCAGCTGCTGGTGACATCCCTGGAAAGGAGGTTCCCCCAGACCAGTCTCGGTGCTCTGAGCTCTGCCACTGAGTGGCATTTTGTAAAGATTCTGCTGCCCCTGTGCATCAGTGCAAACCTCCAGAGGTGCTGGACTGCAATCCCCCCTGGCAAACGGGCTGCTCTTCAGAGCAGAGAGCAGCGTGGCAGCCAAGCTCTCCTGGAGGTCTTTTCCAGTTGCAGTGGAGGTCACTGGACAAGCACCAGGAAAAGCCATTGTGAGATTTGTTTGCTCTATGCAATTGGAACCGTGCAGATAAATCTTGCCCTTCCAGAGATGGGCAGAGGGAGGTCACTGCACTGGGTTTGGTCGGCACAAATCACACCAGCTCTTCATCTCAAGAAACTTGAAAACTGATGACCTGAGCTAACTCCAGCCTGGCAGCTTTTGCCACAACAGTAATGTCAGTTGGGGCATGAAGCCTTGGGTTTCTTTGGTGGCGTTTTCAGACAGACTAGGAGCTCTGACAGATGCTCATTGCAGATGATGAAGTCTTTGCTTTCCTTAGGGACCCATCTCACCTGACCACTCCAGCAGGATTTCCTGTCCCTTGGCTCCTCCTGCTCTTCCTCTCCCTGCCAGGAGGCCGGCGGGTGCTGTGATACCCAGCTAAGCAGCAGGAGCTAAGGGGCAAGCGTGAGCTCCCTTGTGCTCTGAGGACAAAAGGCTCCAAGTTGTAAGAGTGGCTGCACAGACCAGGTGAGTGTGTTTGTGCCTTGCAGGTATTGAGTTGGTGCAAATGTCGGAGAACTGAAATGCTCCAACTGTCACAGAAACCTTTCCAGGAGAGATTATTTCGTTTGCAGAGCTGATATAAACTGTAGGTAGGACCAGCAAGCTCTTTCTGGGGACTGTTTCAGTTTAAGCTTAACCCCAGTGTTTCTGCCACATTAGTGTTGCCCTGCAGTCACCACTGATGAGGTGAGAAGGTGCTGCTGATCGAGTGCTGCTGTCCCCGGGAGTGGGGCAGACAGGGGTGTGGGACATGGGAAGGCAGTGGGAGCCTGCCCCTCTCCTTCGGGTCTACTAAATGGATTAAGCCACTTATTTGCAAGCTCATCCCTGCTTGCTTGATGTGGAGAGATGCTACTGGCCAGTGCCCAGGAGCTGTGTATTGGAGGGGTCAGATGGGGACCTGGCAGGGTCGTGCAGTGGTGGTTGGAGGGTGCTGGGTATGCAGCTTGGAGTGAGAGAAGTTGATACAGTTTTCAGAGCAGTAATTTCATAAGAATAATCAGTCTTAGTTGTCTTGAGAGCAGTTAGGCCTGGGGCAGGAGTCCTGGGGCTGCCGTGCAATCCATGTAAGAGCTGTTGTGTAGGGAGGGTTAAAGTGATGGAATAGCTTTAGTTTGTCTTTGAGCTTGTTTCCCCCAAAAGCTCTGGGATAAAAAGGAAAAGTCAGGCAGAGGGACAATGCAGCTAAGATCAGGCCTTTATTTTGTTTTTTATATTTTGTTTGTTTGTTACTGTACCTTGTGACTTGTCAAGTATTGAAAAAGCAGAGGGTTTTCTATTATATGGCCAGTGTGAAGCAGCTCTTGCTGTCCTGCTGCTCCTAACCCCAGAGCCCTGCAATGGGCAATGGGAAGAGCCAGGTGCAGCAAATAAAGCTCCATGGTCACCTCTCACCTGGTTTAGGGCTGGAAGGCAGCATGTGAGTGAGGGTAGTGAGCTTTGCGAGGCAGCAGCTTCCCTTTCTTAGTTCTCTGGAAGTGCTTGTCTACGTGTGCTACAGACCACCAAATCCTTTGCAGGCTACAAAGCTAACTTGGGGGACCTACAGCAGTACCTGTGAGAGAGAGAGCAGGAGAAATGGGTGTTTGCTCCCTTCTGTACAATGGTAGGAGATGTATTATGCAACTCCCTTGGGTGATCTCTGAAAGCCAATCCTTTTTTTGTGCTGCTAAAGCGTTTTTAGCAAGTATCAAACTTGTGTTCCTCCTGCAAAACCAGTGGTGACCTGAGGCACCCACCTTAGGGATTAAAGGAAAGACTTGCTGGTGCTTCCTGTCCTGGGCTTTGGGAGCTCCCTCTGTGTCTCTGCCAAGGACTCAGCTGTATGGGGTAAAACTGGGGGATGTCTCAGGATGACCTGGACAACGCACAAGGAGTGATCAGTGTTCAGCCCCTCAGTGGAAGTGGTCTGTGTAGGGCTGGGGTGGTGCTTGGCTGGAGCAGTGCCTGCTCTCTGTGGCTGCAGGGATGTTCATCACACAGGGTGGGCACGAGCTCTCGGGGAGCCTCTGCCCTACCAGGTCCCTGGGACTTGCTTGGCACTGCAGGAGGCTGCAGGGGGATGCCCTGGTGCACGTCTCTGCGTGTTATTCCCTCTCTACAACCACAAAAGCAGTTCTCAGGCTGCTGTTACCCCTGTAGCAGCAAATACGAGTGTGTACACGCTTTGCCCTGGAGGAGAGGTGGAAGCTGAGCACCTGCTGGAGTCCTCTGATGGGTCAGGACCCTGTTCAGAAAAGGCTGGTCCAGGGTTGAGTTAATTCTTCAACAGTGCAGAGGGGCAACACCCTTGGCACGGAGAGAAGTGCCCTGTGAGTACCTGACCCTGTGCTTGCAGGAGCTGCCCCTCGGCCCTTGTGGGCTGCAGATTCTTACTGCAGCCAGCTCAGACAACTGGGAGTGGAGAAAAGCTCTTCTCAGCTCCAACTTTGACCTGGTGGCAGAGCCTGAGAGGAGGGCTGGGCCTTGGGTAGCCTGTTGGTTGAACAGGGGAGATGCCACACAGCCAAAAGGCTTTGTCAGCCCCTTCCTTTCAGCCTGCAAAGCCTCTGGCTTGGGGTGCTTTGAGTGCAATGCATTTCACAGTCTGTGGAGTGGGGCTGCTGTGGTGCAGGATGGGTCCCTTCCAGCCAGGTGATTTGAATGGTTCTGCTTTTTGTCCTGAAATGTATTTCTAGCTGTGGTTTATCCTTTCCCTGCTCTAACCCTATCCAGCTGGTTGGGCTGTGGGTTTTGGTCTGTGAATATCTTTGGGTGTTTGAGAAAACCTCAAAAGGTCAATCTGACATTTAAGCTTTTCTTTTCTTGAGGAAGAAGGTTTCTATACAATTGATGTAATGAATCATTCCAAATGGATGCATTTTTCTGCACCAGTTAAATAAAAGATCATTAAACCTAACAAATGTTTCCCAGCTCTCCTGTGCTTTCAAGCCGTGTTCAGCTATAAATGTGATCTGTGCTTTTAACAACATAAACAATGTGCTACTCAAAACGAGGAGAGACTATATACCTCTTTTCTTTTTATTTTTAAGCTGCCCAAGAAATATACACACACATTCCTAATGTGTTTACTTAAGCAGGAAGCGGACAAATAGTTTAGGATAGTGTTTCAGCCTATTGTGAGTTGTATGCTCTGCAAGAATTGTTTCCCTTATGTAGTAATTTTTCAAACACAGAGAGAAAAAGCTGAAAAATCTTGTCAATTCCTTAATTGTAGGAAAGACTTGCAGGAATTTCCCCTACATTTCCCTCTCAAAGTGACATTTGAGACCACTGATAAGGGGAAAAGGAGATTAAATAGTCCTAGTTCTTTTCATCCATTAGGGAGACTAATTCCTCTTGCTCTCACCACCATGTCCAGCTGATTTCCCCTGCTTGTGAGAAGATCTGAGGGGTGATATGAATTTGAAGGCCTGGAAAAGGAGGGGATTGGTTTAAAGAATGAAGATGCTTCATTTTTGGGAAAGCTTATTCTAGATTTGGTCACACCCTATGCTTATGCTGGGTTTCCTCCCCCCCCAGGCTGCTAAAATATCTTCTGGCTGAGATCACCAGTGAAATGGGACATCAGAGTGAATTTTAAATGATACAGTACTTGAGTGCTGGCAACTGATGAAGCCTCATCTCTGGCTGAGTGACCAGTGGTCTGCAAGGCATTGTGTAGGGAAATCAGCAAAACCCTTTCCATAGGCCATGGAGAAGGGCTGGGTGAAGCTTCTACGTCTGTAAAAACCACTCCACATTGGACAAATGACCCCTCTACTCAAGCCTGCCTGCACGGGAGAGGGTGACTTGGGAGTTGTTCCATACATGCTTGTCCGTGGCTTAGAGGGATGGGTGTCCACCATAGTGTCCTTCACAAGGCACTGCAGCAAGGTCTAAGGCATCCTCCCATCCATCCTGCAGTGCTCTTCTGTGTAAAGTGCTTCCCAGGGGGAAAAACTCCAGGTCTCTGAGGAACTTCTGCACTACAGCAATGGGGCACAGTCCCTACCCCAGCCTGCAGCAAGGGCCAAGATGAGGACTTCATGCCAAAACCTGCAAACGAGCCAACAGGGAGCTCGTTGGAGACAAATTCTACCCTTGGCCACACTTGAGCACTCACAGTGAATTTTATTTTTGTCTCCAGGTTGATCAGGACAATTATTTAGCCTTTTGTGCACTGTGAGCCCTGCCGTGGTGGGTGGAGGAGCCCCCTGAGCTCTCTGAGTGCTGCAGGAAGAAAAGGCAACTGTTTAACTTGTGAGATGCTTCGATGGGGTACAAATAGCTTGGCGGGTGCGTATTCTTCCCTCTCATCATCCCAGTGCATGTCTCGCCTGGTGTCATGGGAACCCGGAGGGACCACCGTCTGTGCCCATGGCAACGGCTCTTCGGGTGTCATTCCTCCTCAGCCTGTGATGCCGAACAGGGCTGTTGTGGTGGCTGGAGATCACAATGAAGGTAAAGAGGAGAAGCTTGGAACTCCTGGTGTCAGGAGTAAATTAAAGCTGAGTGAAGAATGACGATCTGATGGTGATTTCCCCAGCCTGGGATCCCATCTTGAGTCAATGGGGATACTCAAAGCCTGAGGAGCAGCTTTGTGGGGTGTCCTAAATCTGATGGACAGCTCTCTGATAGGCAGATAAAAGGCAAGGATGTATAAGGAAATAATTGAGATGGGGCTGGAGTCTAATTAAAACGGGGGTTGTTGGTCAGATTGAAAAGAAAAATGCAGCCTGAGAAAAGGCAACTGGGAGCAAACAAATGGGATGAACTCTGACCCCTCCAGTTGGGAGGGGAAAGGGAGTTCAGAGTTGGCCAGCTCTGTCCTCTGCCAGGACCTGGAGGGCTCCCAGAGACTGATGGGCAGGACCGAATGCAACCTACAGGTCTCTCCTTTGGAGCGGGTTTCCCCTTCAGCAACGTGCGAAGGTGCTTGCCCAGACCTACCTCTGGCAAGCAGGGAAATGTGGTGCTGGGGGCAAGTTCTCCAGTGCCCAGCGAAGTCCATGGAATGCAGACACAATGAGTGCAGTCAATGGGATTAGAGGACATGCTCCAAATGGCTATCATTTTCTTGGCCAGCAACCCGTTGGGTTGCTACTCTGACACCTTCCTTAGGACACATAGACCCAGCAGTTAGGGATATCCGAACTGCCCCCAGCCTGAGGCACTCCATGAAATCCCCTGGGCCTCTCCTCCCATCCAAAACACCATCCAAATTTAGAAAAACGCTTTATCTGGGTCCCTGGTGCACTAAGGCTCCGAGTGTCAAATCAGACAACGTCCCTGTTCCTCCTCTGGTGTGGTGTAAACACGGCCCAGGGTGCGCTGACCCCGCCTCGGCGAATCGCAGCGGGTTTTGCCCCGAGCTCTGTGAACTGTCCCCCGTGAGGAGCACCCACTGTGGGTGCAGTGGGAGCTGCAGGGGATGGGGGTCGTGCCCTGCTCCCCACGCCTTTTAGCACTGCCCCTGTGAAGGGCTTCGTGTGGGAGCAGAGTGGCTGACACCGGGTGCACGGCTGCTCTTATTAGGGCTGTTTGGTTTTTGCAGTGAACTGTGTGTCACAGTGGAGACTGATATTGCAGAGAGAAAACAGTGTTCTTCCCCCATCCCCCTCGTGGAAATGAAGGGGCAGAATATTTGTAATTGTGAATAGATACGGGTGACTTGGTGAAATAATAAAGGAGCTGTTAAAGAAGGAAAAATTCTCAAGCAGGAAGAATAAGTAGAGGTTTTATTCTTTTCATCACGTTCTGCTGTCTCTGAGCACAAATATAAGCCCAGCAGAAAGGGATGTGTCCCAGTGGTGCCCAAAGGGACCTGTGACTGAGAGAAAAGGTGGCACAGGTAGTGCCAGGCTGACGTGTTGATAAATCACCTCAGTCACTCAGGCCTTGTAATCCCATCAGAATCACCACTGAATGGATGTGGAGATGTGGTTTGGATAAACACCCCAAATTTCTTACAGGGATGTTAGAGCACGCAGAAGTTTCACAAGAAATGGGCCATCTCTGAAGGTTCCTGATGCCTCCCACTGCTCCTCTGCCCTTTCCTAGCATCGCTCGGGGGTTGTGACATGGGAAACTGCTGACAGCTCTGTTTGCATTTCCTTCTTCACTTGCCAGCACATCCCACTTTGTGTGGAGTCCTCCTAATATTCAATTTGGGTACAACAATAGTAACAAGGCAAACTGAAAACAAGGTAAAACTAAACCTGAGTGACCTACAGCAAGCTGAGATGACTTTGTTGAGCTGCACTTTTCTGGCTAAGTAGATGTGTCAGGCACCCCAGCACAGGTAGGTGGGTCAGTGGGGGTGTCTATATATATATATCTCCATGTCTTTATTTGCACTGTATTTATTCCAGTCCCTGCCTTGTCTCTAGATCCGTTGGGTTAAGGGCACTGTGTCTGCAGTCAATAACAAAGATCAAAGGGAGCTGTGAACATTTTGCCCTCAGTTCTTGTTTCAGTGTCACCTAACTCACTCTAACAGGCTGTTTTGGTTGAATTTCCACCCCCCCCATGCCCTACCTACCCCCTCTGCTGTTTCTGTCTGACTTTGCTCAGAGGTGCCGCCAGTGCTATCTTGGAAAGGAGCTGGAGTCAATGCTCTGATAAATTAGCTCGTATTTTTTCAGTGTAAAGCATCACACCGTTCCCAGCTGTATTGTTGTTCTTGGCTTGAAAGTTTCTTGCTGTTTTCTAATTTGAATCCAAGCCCTGGTTGGTTTCCGGATCACTGTCACGCTCTGCCCGTGCACAGCCCCAGTGCGTGCCAGCCAGACAGGCACCTTGGCCCTGGCTGGAGCTCTGCAAAGTGCACGTTGGGTGTTTTAATCTGCTTATTATTATTACAGCTCTTTGCTTGGAGTAACAAGGGCACTGTGTTTAGTGAGATGGCTGAGCTTGAGTGGCGAGGGACTGGTGGGCAAGGGTCTGTTTCATGATCTTGGCTCTGTACTGGGCACCCTGCATGGGTGCTCTGCTCTTGGGTGCCTGAGATGCAAGGCAAGATGAGGATGATAACCCCAAGGTGCTGTGCAAGAATAATGCAATGGTGAAGGAATTATTTCTCAGCAGTGCTAGAACCAGTGTAAAACTGTTTGGTTTGTCTTCCATTGATTTTTCTTTTGATTTTCTTTTCCCCCAAAGCTTTTAATTTCTAAGTGGGTATAAGTGCACAGAGAGCATATTTACAGTCAGACTCCACAGCTCTCAAAACAAGGCATAAATCCACACCTTGATGTGGAATCAATAATTTGGTCATGTCATCTGGATTCTAAGTATATTTTAAAACCTACTAAAGGAACAAATGATAGGAAAAATGAGCTGGCCTCAGCGTTGGGCACAGCCAAGCTCTGCCTATGGAGGAGCTCATGTAAGAAAAGCTGTTTAGTTTTTGACACCCAGCATCTGAATATAATGCCCTTGCTGTGATTCTCCTGTGGTCCTTCTGCAGATGCACGAATGAGAGCCCAAATGAGAGCAACACCAGGAGGGGAAAAAAGGTGCTTGGTTTAGGATAGGTAAGGGAACACTTGGTAATAAGAAAGGACTGTGCTGCTGCAGTGGTGGATTCAGCCTGTTATGTGGCCTGAAGGAGGATTATGGGCAGTTTCTGGCACCTGGTTTTTAAAATGCTGGATTTTTTTGTGGAAATGGTTACTACTGACAGTTGAATTCGCAGTTTATTTTATTTGCTCATTAGCTCCTGGTGTACCCAGCCTTTTTCTGTTGTAGCTAGCCAGAATGAATGTTCTGATGGCTGGTCCGGGTGGTGTGGACTGAAGGAAAACAGATTTTGCCCCAGCAGAAAGCAAATGGTATTATACATTGATGGAGCAAATCTGAAAAAGTGGCAAGTGTCAGAAGTTGCAGTCTGAATCACCAAATCACCTCTACTCGGATAAACACTCCAAATTATTGAGATTTCAGAGGTGCTGAAATATTGTTTGTTGGGTGCAGAGCAATGTTATCTCTGGAAAATAAGTATAGCATCCACTGTGGAGAGAAATCATCATGGGGTCAGGCACAAGTTCTGAATTTTTAATGTGTTTTTTTTTCCTCATTTTTAAGAATTCTTTGTTCCTGTTCTTGAAATGTGCTGGTCCTGTGCTAACTGCAGCAAGCCCTGGATTGAACCTGCACCAGCTGGCACCTGTTTATCCTGGGTGATCTCAAAACCAAACATAGGCCCTTCTCATAGGTTCCCTAACTCTAGATTTGTACCAGAAAAATGCATTTAATCCTTTGGTTTTATGCGGGTTTCTGGTCAAGGCTGTGATGAATCTAAGTATGTAGAGAGAATATTTACAGGCCGTGGTGTCGTCTCTGATTCAAACCAATAAAACTACAACAAAGCTATCCCTGATTTTGTATGAAAACAGCTGTTACAAGTTTTAGTGCTCAAAGATCCAGTAATGGGGGGTGCAATTTGTATGGGACCTTATATAAATCATTATTTCACATTCTTGGGCTTCTGCAAGCACTGCTAGAGAGCAATTCCTGCTCTTACAGCTACGCCGATGTCACTGGTGCTGCACATACACGGATGTAAGCAAAAGATATATTCATGCTGAATTCCACTGAAGGATGCAGTGAGAGCAGTGCTTGCCAAGCAGAAGGATGAGGTCATTGCAGGAATTCTTTACATTCCATCTTCAGCACAGGGTGCCCAAGCAACAAGAGTAAAACTACAACAATAACCGACAAATGGAAGCTCTAAATGGCACTGGGTCTACTTTGTCTCCCCCAACCTCTCCCCAGCAGAATATGGGCAGAATAAACTGTTAAATGAGGTTCTGTCTTGATGGAGACTACGTAAGCTCTTCAGAGAGCTCTGTTGCTCATTAGGAGTGTGTCTATGGGGACTGCAAAGGCTCTGGCCCCAGCCCATCGGTGCTCCCAGTGGTATCTCCACTGTAGGCTGTGTGATGGGAAGGCTTGTGAGCTGCTCTGAAGCTCTGCCATCTGCACTGTGGCTTATTACCCATAAATAAAAGTAATTCTGTCAGTACTGAGGCTGCTAGAGCTCAGCTTACTGTTAATTGGTGTCTGGTGGCTTGTTCAAGTTTTATTAATTGTATTAAAACTGCAGCATGAGCTTTTTCCTCCTTAGATGCTAGAAAATCCAGATTAGTAAGAAACGTTGCCTGAATAGGTTCCTCAGGGTACAACAATCCTGACCAAAGTGTTTTTCCTCCCCATAGTGGAGAACGAAACCTCTTACCCCTGCCACAACAGATTTTCAGAGGTGAGAAGGACTGATTTTTATGCTACTGCCTTTCTTTCACTGGAACATTAATCGAGCTCTTTTCCTTCTATCCACTTCCTTTCCTTTGCCAAACCTGAAGTAAGTTAATATCTCAGATCTGTAGTCTGTGAAAAGTGGATAATGGTCTCAGATGCTGGATATGGTGAAACGTGCATACAGTGTGACTCCATAAACCTTGTTTCATTTGGAAAGCAGGATAAAAGACCTTAGTAATGAATTTGAATCCTTGTGATTAACGAGCAAAGCCAAAGACCCTTCATCTACTCACGGCTATTCCATGGGCAAGGGCTGTCTGGATTTGACAATTTTATTATTTGCTGCTGTTTATTCTTTCATTTCTAATAGGGGAGACTTTGTAGTTTTTTTTCCATAGATATTGGGACCAAAAGCAACTTTAAATCATCCAGGATGTGACCTCCTGTACAGCCCAGGCCACAGAATTTCAACCCTTATTGAACTCAATAACTTGCATTTGACAAAAGCCCATCCTGTCATGATTTAAAGGCAAAGGCTGGTAGCTGCCTGGGGAATGGCTAGAAAAATAAGGCTTCTGCAGCTGCCTTGGTGTTTAATGTTATTCTCAGGGGAGGAGAGAGAAAACAACAGTCCTAGTTTGGTTTAGTGTCTTGGCAGCTTTAGTTTATGACCTTGTGCTGTCGGTATTATCCTCCGGCATTTAGCAGCATTTTCCTGACCAGCCCTTGCTCTGGGTGTTTGTTATTCTGGGCACTCACATGTTTGGGGAGATGCTGCTGTGGGTCTGGATGGGTTCAGTGCAGGTCTGAGTTTTTTTCTTTTATTCACAACTGTGCATTGCAAATGCCACCAAAGCACCTTCACCCTAGGGCACTGGCACCTCCAGAAGGTCCACGGTTTCTCTTGTTCTGCAGGAACAGCTAAGGTTCTGATTTACTCCCTGTCCTTGCAGGACTCCCATCTGCTTGGATCTGAGCTGGGGCTGTGACTTCTTTTAGGGAGGATCCCCAAACGACTGCCAGATGGCAATCACGTTCAGTTCCCCTCATCGGGCTGGTTTTGAACTGCTGACAACAGGATGATAACGACGTGTTCCTGTTCTTTAAGCCAACCAAATCCTGAGCTGGTCTTTCTTCTTTCATTGTCCAAATGTTTGTGTAATCAAAGCCAAGTTTTCTGGGTTTTATGACATAATATTGCCTTGATTCACACTAAATAAACATGTAAAATCAATGGACTGTGAAGCAGGAATCACAGAATCGTAGAATGGTTTGGAAAGGACCTTAAAGCCCATCCAGTTCCACCCCCTGCCATGGGCAGGGACACCTCCCACTGGATCGGGGGCTTAAAGCCTCATCCAGCCTGGCCTTGAACACCTCCAGGGATGGGGCAGCCACCATCCTCACAGTGGAGAATTTCTTTCTTATATGTAATCTGAATCTCCCCTCTTTGCATTCAAAGGCACTACCCCTTGTCCTATCGCTACGTGCCCTTGAGATTCTCTACCAACGTCCCTAAGTCCTTTTTCTCCGGGCTGCTCTCACTCCATTCTCTGCCCAGCCTATATTTGTGCTTGGGATTTCTCCGATCCAGGTGCAGGACCTTACATTTGGCCTTGTTGAACTTCATGAGGTTCACAAGACTCACCTCTCAAACCTGTCAAGATTCTTTTTGATGGCATCCCTTCCCTCCACCGTGTCAACTGCACCACTCAGTTTGATGCCGTCGGCAGACTCGCTGAGGGTGCCCTCAATGCCATCATCCATGTCACTGACAAAGATGTTAAATGACACTGGTTCCAATATTGAGTCCCGTGGAACACCACTCGTCACTGGCCTCCATTTACACATTGAGCCGTTTTACCCCTCGGTCTCACCCTGAACTCAAAACCAACCCCTACAAAGGTTAAAGAGTCTGAGCTGACAGTGAAACAAAGAGCTCAGTTGCCTTTCTGTGCTCGCCTGTTGCTCATTCCTCCTTCCTGCACCTCTGCTTGCCCTCATTTGGTGTTGCACGTAGTGCTCTTCTCCTTCTCCTCCTTCGAGTAAGGTCCATGTTTCCATGTGCTCCCCAAAGCCTCAGGCTGTGAGGGTGCTTTTGAAACTAATCATATTATCACCCAGTTGCTGTAGTGTTTAATTACCCCCTACTTGATGGAGGTGTCTGGAAACATAAACAGAAGGGACACCAGCAAATCTCCCAGTGATGAAATGTTTGAACCACACTGCGTGCTTTGTGATCCAGCCTTTGCTATTTTTCCAGCATCTGCCTGTCTTATTTCCAGTACAGTGTTGCTCTCTGCTCAGTTCTGATGACTTTTGAGTCTTGTAAGTACTGCTAACTAGGAAAAGTGGCTGCAAAGCAGGAGGGAGCTGTGTACACGTGCTAAGCACTACACTTGTGAAGAAAGAGTAGAGAGCTACTGGGCATGATATCTCCCATAAGTGTATAGGAATTGCAAGCTATCAGTTATGAATATATTTAAGTATGTGAAGGGCTCAATATCTTTTAGCCCTGATTAATGAGTTTCATGAAACATGAATCTTTTTACCTTCACCTGTGCTAGACACGCATCACATTCTCTTGCAGCTGACAGTGCTCCAGGGGATGGACAAGCGCAGGCATGCTTCTTTTCATGACCTCACACAAACCAATTACCCCATTTACAAGCACCATTATGCTCTACTGAGTCAAAAGCCAGTTTTACAGCATTTTGACACCAGGAGTTAATGTTTCTTTTCTTTCCCTTTCAAGAAAGAAGCTGTCATTCATCCTTTCCCCTCTTTAAACCTGCTAGATAAATCTGTTCTGGTGTGCCTCGGTGATCTCCCCTGCAGGTTTGGGCTGGTGTATGCTGAGAGAATTTGGGTTACCTTTCTTTCCCATCAGTTTAGTAAGAAAGTGTCTCTGTTTTCTTTCTTTGTTATTTTTTTTTTTTAAAATAACTGTTTAACTGTAATGAAAGGCTGGGGTACAGCCATGGGCATGCGAATGTATCGAATCTCTAACCCTTGTGCCATTCCAGGAGCACCCAGCTCTGAGGGATCTTTTAAAGTCCTGGGTATTTGGCTCTGTTCTCCTGAGGCACTTGAAAGTTCAGAGGATTATACGGAGTTTATCCAAACTCATTAGAAGCTCTTGGTCTGGACTGAGATCTGGAAACTTCACAAAATTAGAAGCGACTTGTATGAAGTTTCTACTGCTCCTTAGATTTGCCAGAGTGGAGGGATGAAAAGATCAGCTTCTCTAACGCTATTATGGCTTCAGGTCCATGCCAAAACCAACAAAATGCAAAGATGTGCAAAAATGCTAAAATAAAGCATGGCAAGAAAAGGTTAGCTCGATGTTTCCAAGCCTCAGTAAAGGGTTGGCTTGAGTCTGACTGGTTCAGCTTTGGGGTGACTGCTTCGCTGAATCCAAGACCAGAGGCCCCAGCAGATGCCAGGAACCAAAGCCTGATCACGATGTGGCTACTGTGAGTGGTGATGGTGCCGCCTCTGAATCTGTGTTGAGAGCCTTGTGTTCCTCCTGCAAGGGTTGTCCAGATCATAAGGTCAGACCAAAACTCGGAGTTTGGGTGTTTCTACTTCCAATCTTCTGTCACAGCGGCCAAAGTGGGGCCGGATTCCTCCTTGGAGCAAGTGAGGCAGTTATGTGTTGGTTTTCTGGGGTCTTTCAACCCACTGGTTAGCCTTTGTTAACCAGGCTACGTTTGGAGATGGGATGGCTATAGGAGAGGCCTCGGCTTTCCGAAAGCCCCAGCAGTTTCTGCAATCATGAATAACTTGTGCTGATGAGAACGTGATCTAATTATCATCCTTTGGCCAGAGGTTGCCATTCCAGTGTTTCTGCTCACTCGCTCCATTCCCCACGTGCCTGGCATGATGATGGCAGAGATTGCAGGATGAAGGTGAATATGGAAGAGCTTTCTCTGGCACAGTGAATTTCCTGGGATCCACAAGGCCAAGGAAACCTTTGATTGCTTTCCGTGTGCTCTTTTGGAGGTAGCTCATCAATACATTTAGCCCTTTGCTTTGGCTGGCAGCTGTGGAGCTGTCATTTCCTTCCCATCCTCTGTGAGACCAGAAATTCCTATGGAATTCAGCATGTGTGGCTGAGAGGATGCCTTTTGCTGGAGGTGGAGACTGTGTTCTTATCTTTGATAACTGAAAAGTTATTTTTGACTCTGTCTTGCAATTTGATTTTTCTTTCCTATTTGATGGTGGAAGGGGTTTGGGGTTTCTTGGGTGATGGGCCAACCATTCCCAGTCTGGGACAAGCTGAGGTTTCCTAAGCAAACAGGAAGCAGAGGAAGGACCATCAGCTTGGACTCGCCACCTTCCACGGTCCACACTCTATCACTCTATTTCCCTCTTGCTCCCTATTTGAAGATTTCGAAAGACTTTTCCATTTACAGAAGCCTTGTTTGAGGGAAGCTCAGAAAGAGGAACTGATACACAAAATGGTGAAACAGCTCCAAATGTAAGCCCAAGTGTCCCTGCAGTGGGTGGTGAAGAAGGCAACCACACTCAACAGTGCAGAATGGCATGGTGGAAAGGGGCTGCCTACCTAAAGCAAAGCAAAGCAGCTGTTAAAGCCGGCGGGAAACTTTCTTGGATATGAAATTGCTGAGTTTGGCCCTGTAAATATGCATATTGTTGGTTTTGTGGTTTAAACCAGGGCCCTCCTTAAGAACTTTCTTAAAACAAACAAGAGCTCCATCTTCCCTTGCGCTTTGTCTGCTCTCTTCAGCTCCGGTGAAGAGCTCTCTGCTCGCCTGGACCCTCCTCACTGCTGCAGAATGGCACAACTACCCCATCAGCAGCACGTTGTTCTTATTGACTGTTATTATTCCATGGGCTGAATTTCTGTGTGCTTTGGTCTCCTGTTGGACTCACTTCTAAGAAAGGGGGGGAAAGGCTGACTTTTTGGTTTTTTTGCATCTGCCTCACTCATGCAGAAAGGTCAGGGTGAGGAAGGAGATAAAATGCTAGAGTGGGACTTTGAGGTTTCGGAAGTCTTTGGCGGAGAATTGCTCTGGATATGTTAAGGTGAAGACCCAAGGAGAGACCAGTTAGTAAAAACATTTTATACAGCCCCATGGCACCAGCCCACCCATGCTGTGAGCAGGGTGCAATGGTGCCGGCACGGGTGCCCTCAGGGCTCAGCAAAGAAGGCAAATAAGGCTTAGAAAGTGTCAAGGCTATAAAGTATGGGGGAAATGGACTCCTCTGCCCACAGGGTGAGACTCACCATGCCCTTATTGCATGGAATATGCTGAGCTCAGGCCAAGTGCTGCTTGTGGGGACGCTCTGTCAGCAGCTCCTTCTTTGCTCTGACAAGTCTTTTTGAGCCCTGCTTTCAGTATGTGTCTGTTTTCTCTCCTACCCCTATGTGTGTTTGTGATGGCTGTTCATGTTTTTTCATTTCCTGAGGGTCTCTACAGACACTTGTCAACTCATCTTCCCCATGCACAGTGGTGCTGCTGGTGACATACCTACAATTGCTGTCATGCTTAATGCAAGGATGTGATTTGGAAAGACCTCATTGAGGTGACCCATGGAAAAAGTAATGGTAGGGATGGATCTCACTGTTTCCAGTACAGGGACTGTCTGTAATCCTAGGAGCCATTCTCCTTGTCAGCTGGCTTGGCTTGACACAGGAAGGACTGGCCAGGGCAGAGCTGGTGCAGGGTAGGAACAAGAACCCCTCTTCCACATTTGCCTGTTGGGCATGTTGTTAGATTCATATTGCCCTTGGGTATTAATTTTTGTGGAACAACTGAGTTGCTGGGGTTGTGTAAATCTCAGAGGGCTTTCAGGGGGAAATTGTCTGAGCATGTGAAAGGAGGTGATGTGTTTATGAATAAGGAACACTGGTCTTGGGACTGGTAAAACTCACACGTGGCGTATATTGCCAAGGGCTCCAGTAGGATAGCTCTGCAAATGCAGTCCTTGCACTGCTACTGCAGTTCCAAAGCAGTCATGATGGTGGGCAGTGGTGGTGGGAGGAGATGTTGCTCTGGGATTTGGAAAAATTATTTTGAGCTTGGTTGAGAACCTTTAGGTTCCCTGGAGAAAGGAGAGGAAAGATTGACCCTGAGGGTTGTGTTTCTCTGACCACAGCACCTTCCTCTGACCCCTGCCTGGTCGTCAGTAGGTGAGGATGGTTTGAGCCAGTGAAAATAACTCCAGTACCTCATGTGATGTTAATGACCCCTCAAGAGGCTCAGCATCACTCAACACCCTTTTAATCTCTTGGCATCAATACAAGAACAGAGGAGCTTGGAGAAAGCATCTACATCATCACATTGTAGAGCAGCTTCTCAAAATCTGAGGTCCTAAAAGCATTTAAGCCTTCCCTGTGCTGTTCCAAAAGAGACTTTTAAATCTCAAGGTGACTACTAAGTCATCACAGCAAAGTGTGCTTCAGTAAACCTACAGTGTCCTGTTACTGCTCCTTTGGAAGGGGGCATGTGTTCTACTTCTTTCAAAGATCTCACCACGCCTCTGTCAGCGATTGCCAAGCTTAGCCTGACACAGAAGTGACAGCAAGATAAAAGAAGATGGCATCTTTTATCTGATTTGTATTTCCTTATTTCAGGTCGAACCCGAAGACAATATAATGGCCAAACCCTATGAACAACCCTATGACAGACCCTTTTGTTTGGAAACAAATCAGGCTTTGTATTTCACTATTCAAGAGTAGGAGCTAAAACAACCTCTGGACACTGCAGGTTCTGTTTGCAGGTCTGATGACCTCTAGAAGAACTAAATTTTCTTTGTAAAACTTGGATTTGTGTTCCATGCAAATGCATTGTCCTGTTCATGCTACAGCCCTCCAAACAGAACCTGGGCACATATTGACACGAATTATCTCTATGTAAAGTTTCATCTGACCAGAAAGGAGAGATCTGAGATGTAGAGGCTTGAATTGCTGTGCAAGATCACTCCAGAGTAAGGCCAGTTAGAGAGCTGAGGACATTCTCTTCATCCATTCCCAGGGAAGTCACTAAGTATTGGAGATGTTAGAGGGACTGTAGCACCTGGGGAAACAAGAAGGCTGTGAATAAGTTACGATTGCATAAAGAAATAACTTTTCTAAGGACCCTTATTCTTGTTACGTCTCAACTATTGACCTCTCTGTTTTCTTTCCACAGTGTCTGGTTTGTTGTTTTCATGTAGTTTCTCAGTAGATTACCTCTTAATAGTCATGTGAGCAGTGTAACACCTGGGGAGAGCGGGCTGCTGTGGGCTTGCATCATCGTTTGCAGATTGAAAGCTTTGCAGTGGGACTCTGGTCCTGTTGGGTTGCGTGTTCAGAATGTGGAGTCAACCTTGGACAAACATGCAAGTGGGCACTGAGTTCAGCAAAACCCTTGGAAAAATCCTTATGTGTTGCTAAAGAAGGTGAGACTTCCTGTTCTTTGAAGGGCAGCTGGAGCAGGAGTTTACCTTAAAGCATGAGTAGGGATTTGAGAAAAATAAGAGTTCTTCTGAAGAGCGCTTGCCCGTCATCCAGATTGCTCTTTTGCTCTTGTCTGTCCTGGTCAGTCAGTCCAGCTGTGCCTGTGGATGTGGAAGAGCCTCAACTGTGTGGAGCAATTGCTGTTTCCAACCTGCCTGAGCACCTTTTAGTGTAAGAGAACTGATCACAGCCTCAAGCCTGGGATTTACCCTACCATGACACATTCCTGTGTTCCCGTCCTTGAAATGGGCTCAGTGGAAAACTGTTCCTCTTCACTCTTTTGACTTTTGTACTCTTATTCTCTTCTTGAGTAACCAGCTGGGTGCTGCTTTGGGTGCTGTGCTGTTGGGGTCTCTGACAAAGGAAATTACACTGATGTTCACGTTAACCCTCCAACAATGTAAAAATAGCCAGGGTGAAACGCTGCCCCCGAGAGCAAGTCTTGTCTTACTTTAGTGCACTCTTATTCTGAGGAGAAAAAACATGTAAGTATTATATGAAGACATAAAGGCACATTTTCCTGTACTTTGAAAGCATTTGACCTTCGAGAAGAATGCTCTATTTATAACAGCAGGACTGTATATTTTTAAAAGCCTCAAGACACACGTGTGCTGAGGAGTCAGAGACGCTCTTTGACTCCAACTTCTTTTTTGTCCTCCTCTAGATTAGTGAAGATATAATTTGCAGAATGACCCCAAGAATCAAAAGTCTCTTTTTATTAAAAACTTCGGAAATGACCTCACTGGAGAGTTTGAACTGATGAATGCATAGATAAGAAAGCCTCTACTGAAGCGCCTTTTGAGAATTAATGCACAGAACAGATTGTGGACGTATTTGGGACAAAACTCATTCATTAAGCTGTACAGCTAGAGAGCTAAAAAGAAATTAGTAATAGATGAAGGATTTTAAATATAAATAGCATTAGCCCAGTATCTCTCTAAATCAGAACTATTGAATTAAGTGTTTCAGCACATGCTGAAGCGAATACTTGAGCATTTTCATGATGTTACCAAATTTAGGTCCAGAAGTGCCTATTCCAGTCATCTAATTATATTTTCTCTCAACACTGGCCAAAGAAATTCACCTCCTCATTTTGGCATCCCCTACTGAAGCTTTAGTGTATATATTACAGAGGACCAGCTTTGGTAGCTGGAGATGCTGATGTTGATTACTTTTCTGTTTTGGGCAATTGGGATCACATGACCTGAAAAAACATTATTAAAAATGATTGTTTTGGGTTTTTCCTCCCTGCCTCCCACAGTTGTTGCTCTGTGTTTTGAGTTGTTTGGTGGCATAGAGGGGTTGCTGACTCATTCATTTTCTCCTGCAGATGTACTTGACTTAATTAAGATTTGAGCACAGGCAACCAGGTGGACAAACCTCCCAGCAGAGGAGGGACAATGTTTTCCTTGGTCCCACATTTACCGCAGGTCTGTTACCACTGACGAATTTAGCTGTTACCTGGCAAGGATGTGGCCCTGTGGGTTGCTACAAGAAAACCTTCAAGTGCTAAAACAAAAGAGCAGAGGGATGATTGCGAGAAGCCAGAGAGCGTCTGCAAAACCAAACAGAAGTTTGATGACTATTTGCTGGAATAAAAATAGTGAGTCACTGCAATAAGACAGGAAACATTTTTAGAGTCAGATGCTGTTCCTTCGAAGCTTTTGAAGTTCTGGTGGAAGCCAGGGCTGAAATTCACTGTATTAAGACATAAAACACTCGGAGCTTGCTTGGGTGAAGCTTTGGCCAACTTGTCTCCAAGTGAAAAAGGCAATGTAGAAAAAGCTTTGTATGGGTCGTATGGATGCTCAGCATTCAATGACAATGAAGCTCAACATGGGCTGGCAATGTGTGCTCACAACCCAGAAAGCCAACTGTGTCCTGGGCTGCATCCAAAACAGTGGAACCAGGAGGGTGAGGGAGGGGATTCTGCCCCTCTGTCTGATCTTGTGAGACTTCACCTGGAGCGCTGCGTTCAGTTCTGGAGTCCTCAGCACAGGAAGGACCTGGAGCTGTTGGAGCGAGTCCAGAGGAGGCCATAAAGATGATCCAAGGGCTGGAGAACCTCCAATACAAGGACAGGCTGAGAGAGTTGGGCTTGTTCAGCCTGGAGAAGAGAAGGTTCCAAGGCAGCCTCCCAGTGCTGAAAGGGGCTACAGGAAAGAGGAGGGGGTCTTGATCAGGGAGTGCAGGGACAGGATGAAGGGGAAGGGTTTTCAGCTGAAAGAGGGGAGATTGAGATGAGATCTGAGGAAGAAATATTTTGCTGTGAGGGGGGGAGGCCCTGGCCCAGGTTGCCCAGAGCAGTGGTGGCTGCCCCATCCGGGGAGGTGTTTAGGGCCAGGTTGGATGGGGCTTTGAGCCCCCTGATCCAGTGGGAAGGTGTCCCTTCCCATGGCAGGGTGTTGGAGCTGGATCATCTTCAAGCTACCTTCTAACACAAACCATTCTATGATTTATGAGTCTGTATTTTCCCCTCTCCACAAAGTAACAGTGTCAAATCAAGCATTTCTTTGTGCTAGCAACTTTGAATCAGAACCAGCTGGGCTTCCAGGGCTTTTAAAGCAAGGATGCAGGTTGGCTAAGACCCTGTATGGTAGAGGCAACACTGCTACCTGAGCAGGTGCTGGCCAGGGCTCTCTGGTGCAAGGCAGTGGCTCTCGTGAGTGTTTGCCATGCAGCTGGGTGTCTTTAAAAAAAGAAAAAAAAAAGTACTGCTGGAATGGTACTATTCAACATGAAAACTTGGCAGTCGTGTGTACCACCCACTTGGAGCACCGGATACGCAGCTCTTCGAGTCCTCGGAAGCTGAGAAGGGCTGGGACTGAAGTGCTTCACCAGCCTTGTGCTGAGCCTTTCCTGATGATGAGAGTTTCACCGAAACCAAGAGCACGAGGCAGCTCGACCACGCCAGGGCTTCCTGGCAGGATGGGCTTTTAGACTAAACCACCTAAGGCACTGTGGGACTGCAAGTAATCCCGTGAGGGAGTCTGAGCTTTATAAACTGCGGGCATAGTGCAAAGCACTTGCCAAGTGTGTAATCTGTGCTTATTATCTCTTTAATATACCTCATCTGATTCCCTTCCAGCACACGCTTCCGTCTCTCCATCTCTCTGCATCCCCACTTCCTGCCTGTGCAGAGATAAAATGTGTTGTTATAACTGTGAACGGGGCCCCTGGGACAGCTCCTGAAACCCTGGCAGTAACTTGTCCTGTGACTCTGCAGATTGCCTTTGACATCTTTGGAGTTTAAAATGTAAAACAAATTGATTATGTTTATTTTATTTATAGATATATATACACAAAATATACAAAAATAATGTATGTGTCACCTTGCAAATCCAAGGAAGAAGTGCTAAGCTTTTAGTGCTGGACACATGGCTTAGTGACAGAGTGTCAGGGTTTCCTGTGCGTGCTTGTTACTATTTCCTCTCCACTCTTGCTGTATTCTCCCCGAGACCTCTGGAAGTTCACGTAAGTGGAGATTTGTCTCCTGGGTTAATGTCAGTTGGTCCCCAATTGTTGTTTCCACCATGGGTCATATTGACAGGAATCCTGAGAGGTTTTTTGGTGTGAGATTTATTTATTTATTATTTTTCTACCTTCTTCTGCAGCACCCAGCACCACTGGCTGGGAGCCTTTGGGCACCCTTTGCCCCAGCAGTTCCCGGATTTCAGAGCTGAGCTGGTGTCAGTATGTGATATTTCAAATGATGACAGCTATGATGTTTCAAATAATGTCATGGGGGGCAGCTGGATGAAGTTTAAGGCCCCTTCCAACCCAGATCATTCTATGATTCTATAATTTGATGTCCACTGTGGGATCAGGCCTCTCTGGGAGGATGTGCAAAGGAACAGGGAGTTTTGAAGTCCTTGTTGTATTTAGGGTAGTGAGTGCACAGTGGACTAGGATTGGTAACAGCTCTGCTTATTCACAGAGACTTTGAGGCTTTGAGGGAGTTACACAGAGAAAACCCAGGGAGAAAACCAATTGTTTGCTAATTCAGGCTTATTCCCCTACAGGGAAGCTCTCCAGCATCCAGTCCCTCTAGGCAGCAGCAGCAGTGCTGTTCCCTGCTGCTGCAGAGCAGGCAATGCCTCTGCCTTGTGGGATCTGCCCCACCCTGCTGTGTTGCAGCCGTCTCTTGGCCTGTCTTGAAGAGCAACTTCAAAATTACTGGGCTAGGAGAATAAGCTTTTGGGTGACTCTGTGTGAGAGGAGGTTTTGGGGGCTGCAGGAGGAGGAAGAGGTGTGGTGAGGGTTTGAGCTGAAGGGCAGGTGAGGTCCATGGATGGGGCTGAGTCCCTGCAGGGTGCTGGGGTGGGCTTAGCAAACAGGTCCTCAAGGACAGGGCTATGTGTGTACAACCCTGTCCTACCTCCGTAATCCTGGGGAAGTGCTTGAAGTCACAGCTTTTGGGCCCAGAACGGAGGTGCCTCACAGTACTGTAATGAACATCAGTGTAATGAGCTGGTGAAATGCAGCAAGAATCTTCTGCATCCAGGGTGTCCCAGGGGAGCTGGGGGAAAGAGTCTTGTTACTGAATGCAGAGGCAAGAGGCAGAAAGCAAAAAGGCAGTGACCCTTCTGGACCAAAGTGGAAAAAGCAATGGCACGATCACACACGGAGGTGAAACACTCGGACTGGGGGAGAAGGTCGGTAACTCACAACCTGATGAGAGGAACAGCTTCACCTTCCTGTGCTCTCCTCACAGAGTGCAGCATTGCTGCAGAAAGCTGCCAAGCCACAGGAGAATGGAAAGCACGGTGAGGGATCCCTCTCTCTTGCTTCGTTCCATGGGGCCCTTTCTGCTGTAGGCAGCCCCTGGAAACCACAAAGAGGGGCAGAAACAGAAAATACAAAAGCGAGGTGGATGCTCTGCATTCATATTGGGGGTCAGACCAGATTTAAGTGGTCCCTTTTGGCTTCAGAGTTTACAGCTTTATGAACGCCTCACAGCATGCACTGCGGGGCCTGTCTCTACTCGATATCATGGCTGTCTGAAAGAGCCATTAATCAAATCTGAAATCTGGCAGGTTTAATAACAAATCCCGAGCTTGTGCCAGGTCTGTGAACTTTCCAGTATAACTGAGGTGCTCGGAGAGTGAACCTGAGAAGATTGATGGCTGCAGGAGGAAAACAGGCAGAACTTGTCAGTTTTGACCCCAAATCAAGTAAAATGTTGTGGTTTTGGCTAAGTGGGGCTCTGTGGTTTTTGTTAACCTGAGGCTCAAAGCAAATGTGTGTTTGTGAGAGGGAGGAAGGGGGGAAAAAGCATATGAATTGGAATGGGAATGCCCTTTTGTCATGTTTCTCACTGCTCTCACTTGGAAGAGAGTATAGCAAGGAAGTGATGGTTTATCTCTGCATTGGGAGAGTAAATAATGCTATGGAAAGCCTGTTTTGTTGCGGCAAAGTTCACATGTCCACATTCCAAATCTCATGGAGCCCAACGACTGATCCTTTCTGATCACTTTTTCTTCCCTCCTGGAATCCCTCTGCTTCGCATCTTTGCTAAACAGAAGCAGTTCATTCCCTCATGTGAGTTTAGGTGGGGTTTTGTGAGGAGCAGAAAGGGCTCCTTAGTGTCTCTGGGCTCATTTTGGGAAGAAGGAGATATTTCCTGCTCAGAGAACACAAGCGCTTCCAGTTGCAAAGATCCCAGAGCAAATGCTACTCCCATGCTTTTTCCATACCTCTAACTGAACAAGCATCATCATCAGCACCCCCAGACACATCCTGTAAGCCTTGCAACATCACTGCAAGTCTGTTTTTCCATCTCTCAAAGCATAGCAACTGAGCCAAAGTGGGCTGTGGATTTTGCTTTCATCTCCATGGCAAGAAACAGTTTTAAGAAAAAGCTTCTCCTTTGAAGAACCCAATGTTTTTAGTGATTTTAGCAAAGAGCTGCAGCTGCTGTTGCCCAGTCCATTTGTTGTACTCCCTGGGTTTCCCAGCTCTCACACCAGGACTCTAGCTGAGTAGTTGCATGGACAGTCTGTCTGCCTGGTGCTTTGCTCTGATGCTGCCTTGGAGAGATATTCAGCATCTGATGCTGCCTAAGTCGTACTGAGAGTCAACATCTTCTGAAGACCCAGATCCCTGAGCAGGACTTTTATTCAGGCAGGTGCTCAGAGTTAGTTTCAAAGCTCCAAGGCACCTTGTTTGGAGAGCATCCTGGCTTCTATCAAAAATGGTCAGGCCAGCAGGAGCAGGGCAGTGATTTTGCCCCTGCACTCAGCACTGGTGAGGACACATCCCAAATCCTGTGTTCAGTTTGGACCCCTCACTACAAGAAAGTCATTGAGGGGTTGGAGTGCGTTGGGAGAAGGGAAGGGTCTGGAGAACACGTCTTACGAGGAGTGGCTGAGGGAGCTGGGGCTGTTCAGTCTGGAGAAGAGGAGGCTGAGGGGAGACCTTATCACTGTCTACAACTACTTGAAAGGAGGTTGTAGTGAAGTGGGTGCTGGTCTCTTCTTCCAGGTAACAAGCGATAGGATGAGAGGAAATGACCTCAAGTTGTGCCAGGGGAGGTTTAGACTGGATATTAGGAAAAACGTCTTTACTGAAAGACTAGTGAAACATTGGAAGAAGCTGCCCAGGGCAGTGATGGAGTCTCCATCTCTGGAGGTGTTCAAAAACTGTGTAGATGGGGCACTTTGAGACATAGTTTAGTAGGCATGATTGTGCTGGTGGCTGAACAGGGTAATCTCAGAGGTCTTTTCCAAACTTAATGATTCTATGATTGTGTAATTTCTTAGCAAGTTATAAGGTACTTCCATTGAAAATCTCCCTAGGCATCACTGCCTGCATCTCTTAGAATCTGGATGACTTTAATAGTTATTGACTTTATTGTTTACTAGCATTTTTTGTTGCTCTTGCTCACAGGACACAGCTGCTTGTGTAAGTAAATGCAACATGCAGACATGAGGGAAATGTGCAGGGAAGTCTTTGGAATATGGGTCAGGGCAGAGGTGGCTGAAGGCTGAGGAGGAAACTTCCTGCTCTGGGGACAACAGCATGACTGATACACCCACAAAGATGATTTAATCCAATTGAATTATTTCATCATAAGGCATAGAACTGCGATAAAGAAGCTTCCTCCTCTCTGGAGGAGATATCTCAGCCAGATAACAGGATTAATGATCTGAGCCGATGGTTCATGTTTCATCCCCAGTCCCAGTACGAGTCAGATGTGACCTTGTTGATTTGGTTGTAGTTGTTCCAGAGGGGCAAGGGTTTAGTGAAAGGTGGAATTGAGCCTCCTGATCTCAAGGACACTGGCTTTCTGGGCATGATTCATTTTTCCAAGTCAAACAGATCTTTTGGGCCAGTGAGCAACTTTTTGTTCAATGCTGGCAGGGAGGTGTTAGGAGGAGGAGACTTCCCTGCTCTGGGCCAGCCCCCTCGGGACCTTCCCATCTCAAATTAAGATGTTTATAGGTGACGAGATGTTTATTGTGTATGTGAGTCCTATTTGCCCTGCTGTTTTCAGGCTGGGAGTGTTTATTAGGGTTGGAGCTGCACAATCTGGATTGCACCCTTCATCTTGGTTTTTTTTGTTGTTGTTCTGCTTAGGTGCATTTTTTTTAACTTGTATGAAATACTTGAAGAAGAGGTGAGAAAAAGTGGAGGGATTTTTTTTTTCCATCTGAATCAGATCCAGATCCAGGTCTGCTGTAGGGCTGCTGCAAGGGCTGGAGGAGGAGCGGATGGGCAGGGGCATGTGGTGGGGAAGGGATTGCTCCTTCTTGGCAGTGGACACGTCAACACTGGATGGAGGTGACCCAGTAACTGCACCCAGTGAAGTCCTGTAGCACAGAAATGCTCAGCAGGGCTCCTGCAAACTCAGCTGTTTTCCCTTTTGCCCTCATCTCTTGGAGATTTCTCCACCTGGAAGAACCCGAATAGAGGAAAATAGCCATTCCCAGAGCCTGGAAGGGAGCCATGGATAGGAGGCTCAAACCCTGCAGTATGCATGTGAATGTAAATTGTGAACACCTCCAGTACACAGGCTGTTGGATCCATGGCTCCAGCCTTGGCCTCTTTCATGAAGATCAGAAAGGGATGGAAAATATTTATACTAACAGATTGTGAGCAGCTGTTTTAATGAAGCATTTATGTACTAGGCAAACTTTAAGTTGCCCCAAAATGGGACACATGTGTTTTATAAAAACACCATTATGAAGAATTGGGGAGTAAGAGATTCTGAATCCAGAAGGCTAATCCTCCTACACTTATTTATTTTAATAAAGAGTTTATATGTTGGAAAGCAACAATGTAGAAAATAAACGTGGGGCTTTGCAGACTGCAACAATGCTTCAAAACTGTGGCAGTGGAGAATTAATCTCTCTGGATCCAGCATATCACCTCGTGATTCTGCACACCAGCCCATTTCAAAATGTTTCCACCTCGATTTGAGCAAGAACATACTGATCAGGTATGGAGCCCTTCCTGTAGGAAGATGATATTTAGAAGATGGATTTATTATGAGTTTGGATCCAAAGCCAAGCTCTGGAATGTTTTCAGTTCTCTGCTTTATTAGCAGATGATTAAAGGCGAGGAGCGTGATTCATGAAGTCCCATCATGTGTCACACCATAGAATCATGGAACAGTTTGGGTTGAAAGGGTCCTTAAGGCCCATCCAGTTCCAATCCCCAGCCTTGGGAAGGGACACCTCCCACTGGATCAGGGGGCTCAAAGCCCCATCCAACACCTCCAGGGATGGGGCAGCCACCACTTCTCTGGGCAGCCTGGGCCAGGGCCTCCCAACCCTGACAGCAAAACATTTCTCTCTAAGATCTCATCTCAGTCTTCTCTCTTTCAACTGAAAACCGTTCCCTGCACTCTCTGATCAGGAGCCCCTCCCCGGCTTTCCTGGAGCCCCTTTCAGTACTGGGAGGCTGCTCTAAGGCCTCCCTGGAGCCTTCTCTTCTCCAGGCTGAACAACTCCATCTCTCAGCCTGTCCTCGTACAAGAGGTGTTCCAGCCCTCGGATAATCTTCGTGGCCTCCTCTGGCCTTGCTGTGGACTTTCTTAGGCAGAATTGTCAATTACTTTATGGTGATGCAAGTCTGCTAGGAAACAAATTGAAGGAGTATCCTCTTTATCTGCATGTCAGCTCTGTGTCAAGTAGCAATGCAAAATGCCATTTGGAAGCATTTCCACCCACCAGTACTGCTGCCTTCTGCACGTCTTTGGAGTCTTTAATTTGTAGGAACACTGGTAGAAGTACAGGTGAAAGGCATGCAAAGGTGTACATGCACTCACCCTGTCAATTCAAACTGGAGCTCCTGCCTAGAAAGTTGTTGAGAGTTAAACTTTTCTTATTCAAATAGCATGTGGCCCTGCTGATCTAGGGAGGTTGTCATGGTTATCCTGTATCAGCTGATGTCATCTCCTTTTCTGTAGAAATAACTGCTTTTCAGCTGACCAGTTCAGGGCAAAGCTGTTTAAAATGCTAAGGCAGCCAGAGCAATGCGCTGGGGTCTCTGCTGTCAGGGCACACATGAAATCTGTGAATCAGATGGCCCAGCTATGTTGTGGAAGAATTGATGGGGAAACTGGTATGGACATGCTTGGATGGGGCAGCCCCAGAGGTATTGTAGGGATACAATGGTGGGGCTGAGGAGAGTGGCAGAGATTGGGATCACTGGGGAAGCTAAATTGAAGCAGTTGAATAGAGAGAAGCAGAAAGGCAGTCAGAAACATACAAAAGCACAGAAAAATGAACCACTAAGTTGTTTGCCTTGTGACTCAGGGATTTTAAACCAGGATAAGGGTGTGGAGTGATAAATGGCTTTGGGATCTTAAAAGTCCTGTCTGAGGGTCTGTGGCTGGCATCTCTAAGTCCAGTGGTTAAGCCTTGCATGAATAATGGCATTTTGCTGGTGAGGAAGAGCCCGTTACAGTGCACAGGTCCTGAGGCAATCCGTGGGGCTGCCAGGGAGATAAGGGCAACCTGGTGGAGGGATGCTGTGGGGAACAGCCCACCCACAAGACAAGCAGAGCTCGCTGGTGTGCAAAACGTGCCAGGGACCGAAAGGTCGTGGTATTGGTCAGGTAAAGACATGAGCTTGCTGTTGGGGACAGGATGAACGTGGTAAGGGATATAAGCTACACCAAAAAAAAGCATGTATTAGGGTGTACTTGCACCAGCCTGTACAAGCAAAGCAGCTGGATCTCCTTCAGAGGCAGCAGAAACCCTTGGACAAACCATGCAGAAACTGGATGGGGTGGTTCCTAAGTCAGTCCAATAACCGTGTTTTCCTCATTGTGTGTCAGCATGGAAATGTGATAAGGAGGAGCTCAGGGCTGCAGCAGTGCAGCCAGCAGGATGCCTGCTTGAGCTCTCTGATATTTGGTGAAGGTTGAGCCCTTGGTGGAATTTGGGGTGTTGAAGAGGCTCTGGAAACTGCAGAGGTCCAAATACTCTTCTGAGGTCTATTCTTTTATTAGATGTGGTTGAAATGGGCCATGAGGTTCAACACCTTCAGGGGAGGAGAGGTGGGGATGAAGAGACAAAGAAATAGGCAGGGCTGCTGCATGTGACTCATTTTCTTAGGATTCCTGGCTGTAAAAATAACAACTCTACTCATCATTTGACAAATGCTTTTACAAGCATTTAAGCATGGGATGTGAATGTTAAGTGTTGACCAAAATGCTCTGAGCTTGAAAGCTTCATTAATCTGGATGAAAACATGTAAAATGATAAGATAAGCTGGACTGTAAACTGATCACTGGGTTTCACAGCAGTGTAAATGGGAGAAGAGCAGGGTTTCTTTTTGCCATTTTCTCTTGTTTTTTTCCTATTACAGCTGGAAACCTATCTCCAAACTTACTCTTTCAGGCTGGGAGATATTTTTTCTGTTAAGGAAAACAAAATTGGAGACCCAGCTCCTGGAGGAAATCTGATGAGAGACCCACTGACTTAGACACACACGCCAGGTCTATTGATCTCCCCTTTCCCCCCTGCCCTCTCTGTCTTTAGGGTATAAAAACAATGTCTATCAGCAGCAATTCTGCTTTCTGTGCTGGTTATTAACTTTTTGATAGAAGGGAGGCTGCTGTCTCTTCCTGGGGTCCCAAAACCCACAACAAACTCAACAAACCTGAGGAAACACCTTCAGCAACTCCCCATTAGTACACCAAGACCAGTGTTTTCTTAAAAAAGAAACGTGTGATGACTCTCTAGTTCTGCAAGAGTTGAACAAATCTAACAAGAAATGCAGAAAAATGTCTATTTAAGTCTGATGTTTGGGCAAGTATAAAATGTCTTTTCTTGCAGAAGCTCAAAGTGCAACCTGTTGCCTATCACCCTTTGTTTGATAACTTTGCATAAGAGGAAAGAATCATAATTTCAGCAAGTGGGAAGGCAAACATTGAGAAAATTTTATCTTGCTGGGACAAATCCTGTGAGAAATCAAATTTCTTCAGCTTTCTTTGCCCCCAAAGGTAAAGACTGCTTCAGTACTTTCACCAAATTCCTAACTCTGTGCCAATGGAGTCACAGCAGCTCACTCTGTCCTTCTTCAGATTCTTTTAGGGAAGATGGGAACATTGTCCTGGCAATTTTAGATCCTGGAAGAGAAAACATTCAGTCCGTCTTCTCATTCTGTGTGCCTCAAATATCAACTATGACACATCCTTGCTCTGAATTCTTGCATTGACCTGGGCTGTCTCCAAGGGTCTGACAGGGTCCTCTCCAGCTCTGCAATCCACTCACACTTCGGCCTCAAAAGACAACATCAAAATTTTGTTTATTTGCAGGCAGCTCCTCCTGCCCTTTCAATTCACATTCTGCTGTGTATTAATAACTTACTCTTGCTCTTAGAATACTCATCGTGCTGGTGTATCCTCAGAGGGTTCAAGGGTCTTATTTTAGGAAGGCAGTTGTGAGTCCGAGGAAGTGATGTATCATAATAGTGAGCTGGATCTAGGATGGCACAATCTAGGATGGCACAATCCAGCATAGCTTCTGAGCAGTAATTAACATGCTGTTAATTTCTATTCTCTACATCACCAAGATGCTTCAGACAAATGCTTCCTGTTCTTCCTAAATTCTTTGCTTCATCTGTGTCTGTATTGTGCACACTGTGTGTTTGCAGAGGGGATACTCCTGGGGGTCTATTTCCCTTACAGATGGTGCAGCACTTGCTGGCAAGTCTGTGCTCTCATCTTTGCTCTCAGGTTGCTTCCCCACTTGTTTGCTTGTAGGACACACCAGGGGGAAGCTGGCAGAAAGAAATCCACCCTACACGGGTCTGTGGGAGCTCTGGAGCTGCCCGTGGCAGGCTGTCTGGCAGCACCACTGGGATGGGGCTGGAGTGGGGGTGAGGAGGTGATAATGTTCTGCTGAAAGCTGTGAGCCATGTTTCCGTTGCCAGGCTTGGGCTCAAGTTTGAATTTCATACAATTCCCTGGCTGATGCCTTAAAAGTCTTGAAAGCAAATCTGGAATCAGTTTGGCTGGACTATTTGTTTTTAAGCAGAAACCAGGCATAACTGTAAGCTGCTGATCAAAGTTTCCTGGGTTTAGATCTCACCCAAACAGGCAGGAACTGAGAAAATGTCAGTGTGAAACTGCAAGGCTAAACCTGAATACAGCCTGTGTCTGCTTTTGCCTTCTGATAACATTTTCCCTATTAAATCATGCGGTGTCTTCACGTTGTAACAGGGAATTCAGCTGGATCACTGCGTTTTAGACAGCATAAATGGAGATTGGACTGGGGTCTTTGGAAAGGTGAAAGAGTCTCTGGGCCTGTACTGAGCTGACTTAAATTCCAGCTCCTGCTGCCTAAACCTGGGACTAATATAATTATTTTGTCTGGCGCTCTGTTTAGAAAACTACTTTTGGCTGTCTTTCCTTTGCTGCCCCTTCAGACAGAATATACAATATTCTCCCTGTTCAATACACATGTCAAAATTCCCACTGGTGTTTCTGCTTTCATTTGCCTAAAATATTCCAATTAGATACAATCAGCTTTTGGAAGCTCTGCTCTGCCTGGGCTGCTCTTCACAGTATTTCCTAACAGGTGTGAAATCTCCCTCCTTGCCCTGCAGCCTGGGTCAGAGTTGCTCCTCTATAAATTGCTGTGCTGTGTCCCTGGACCTGGTTAAGCCAGAGAGATGTGGGCTACGTGCAGTCCTTTGGGGGCTCACAAAGGCATAGCCCGTTTCAGCATCTGGCCTTCCTGTAGGGGAAGCACATGCACATTCTCCTGACCTACTGCCTTGTTAAGCCATTCATTAACCTTGAATTACTGAGTTGGGTGTATCTTGCTACTTCTTGATTGTTGTATATGCTGACGAAATTCAGTCTGTTCTATCTGTCTATCTCTCCTATTCCTCCTTTGTTGCAATAAGTTCAGTAACTGTAGCTGTAACAACTCTGTCCTTCACAGTGCAAACGTTCCTGAGCTCTCTTCTCTGGTTAACTGCAGGGTTTCTTGTTGGGATTTTTTTACTTCCCATTTACAAGCTGTAGAGCAAATAGTTTACTCCTAGTGAAGTTGATTTTGCTTCTGTTTTTTTTCTGAATGGATTTGAGCTGAGATCCCCTGCAGGGTTTCACTGCCTAATTTATCATTGATTTTACCCTGAGTGATGTGGTCCTTAGTGTCTGTGCAACTGGAACTGGAAAGAGGGTGCTGTTAAGGTCACTCTGCCTGCCCCATGCAGAGCTGCGCTGTCCCCCCTCTGCCACCACCTGGCTGGGTGACTTTGGGCAAGTCCCAGGGCTGGATGGGGATTACTGGAAGTCATTATTTTCCTCCAGAAAATTTTGCCCACAAAGTTTCAGACATCAAAGATGAGGCCTTGAGGCATGACTACAATCTTAGTAAATAAACAACCATAGGAATAATTTGGGTGTACATTGCGCTGCTATGGAGCAGTTGCAGAGTGTTTATGCTGCCAGTGAAGGGGAAAATAAATGAAAGTGGATTCTGTTCGGGTTTTTTGGTTGGTTTTTTTTTTTTCCCCTTGGGTTTTGTTGTTGTTTAAATGGTTGGCTCCCTCAAGCCTCTGAGTAAGGCAGTGCACAACCCTCCAGCCACTGGTCACCGTGCTTCTGCCTCGACTGGCTGGACATTTCTGAGAAAAAGGAAAGAAATTTCCTGGCAGCAAGTACTGAGAAACCTATTTTTAGGGGAAAGATGATCCTTAGTCCCTTAAAGGCTGGTTTATGGCATGAAGGCTGAAGGCTTTTGAACCCTAACAAATGTAAACCTACCTGGTGTGACACTGGGTGCTGTTGTCTTGACAAACACAAAAATCCTCCTTTGATTTCTGATAAGCAATGAATCTTGAGAAACCCATGTGCCAGTGAGTAATCCAGATTGGCTGGTTATTGTGTAAGCAGCTGTGTCAGAAAGTGTTGTGGCAGCAAGCAGGACGCTGTGTGAATGCTAAGTGGTGTTTGGGACTTGTATGCTGACAGAAGTGAAGATCCTGAGGAGATAGGAGGGTATTGCAACATGAATAGCATAGAAGCTGTTTGTCCATGTAAACAACACTCCTACAACAGACATTCTGGAGTGGTAGATGTGGGGTTTGTTGGAGGTTTTTTGTGTATTTTGTGCAAATTGCTTTAAAGGAGGAGCAGGGACAACTTTTCCTGTGAGCTGAATAAGTTTACAGAGCACCTAGGCCAGGGTGTGCTGGGCTGGACTGGGGTTTGGTGCAGCAAAAGCAGTAATTTTGTTCTGATGGAGTTAGGACAGAGGTTGGTGCTACAAGTTAAACATGTCTTATTAGTCACAGTGTACACCAGAGATTATAAAAAGCCAATGAGACAGGTGCTCTGTAATTAATATTCCTCCACATCTCCCTTGCTAACAAGTCAGCCAGTGCTTAGGAGGTGCCTTTACTTGGCTGCCACTTCAGGGATGTGCTCTGCCATGTGCCACCTCTGCTCAACATCCCTGGCTTCTGATTCATGGGCAACCTCGGGCCTGTGGTCTCTGTCACCTGCAGCTGGCCAGTGGATTGCTTGTGCAGAGAGAGGAGCAAGGGACACCCAGGATTTTCTCTTCCCTTCCCTCTGCAACAAACTCACAGTGGCTTTCTGCTACCAACTTCAAGCAAGCCAGTGCAGACCCTGTTATCCTCAGCAGCCTTTAGGAGGCAATGTCCCAAGGGGACTCCTTGGGGGAACAAGTGCAGTGCTGAGCAGTAGGTATTTGCAGAGCAATACCCTAAATAAAACACAGAGACTATTTCTACTCCTTAATCTTTCTCTTGTCTTCTGCTTTGGTAATATATCAGGCTTCTTTTCAGTGTCAGAGATTTAAGAGATAATCCTTGCTGCTCTCCCCTCTCTTTCAAGCAAGACCAAGCCCAAAATATAAAAAGGCCAACTTTTTTTCCTTTTAAAGGAAAATATTGGACTGAATCTGGAGTGTGTTGCTGCTCAAAGTATGCACCCGATTATTTCTAATGTACATCCTTCGAGGGCAACAAAAGAATCAGTGAACTTTAACAGGGTCACTGTAGGTATTAGGCTCTGGTGTAGAGAAAGAAGATCGTTTTTGACTTGGAGGCTTTGCCTGCATGGCTGGTTTAACAGCCTTCTTTAACCTGCGGAGTAAATGTATTTGTTTTGGCTGCCAAACAATCTAAATGCTCCATCAAGAGCTGTGGCTCTGCTGCGCACGGCAAATTTATCCACATTTGTTTCAAAGCTGTGCAGAGTCACAGCCAGCAGCTCCTCTGGCATAATCTCATCCTCATCTGTCCTGAAAGACTATCAAATACACCTGGGTGCAGAGGGCCCTGGGGAGGTGTTGTGCATCCCTACAGCTCACCCAGGCCATTGACTGAGATTCGGCCTGATTTACGCACACCTCAAACACTCTCTCTGCTGTAATTGCTCTTGGCTACACAGACAAAGGGATTGAGGTAGGACTGAGATCCTCCGGTACAAAAGTTCTAAGTCCTGAGACACTGGAACAGGCTGCTGAGAGAAGTCATGGCTGCCCCATCCCTGGGAGTGTTCAAGGCCAGGTTGGATGGAGCTTTGAGCTGCCTGATCCAGTGGGAGGTGTCCCTTCCCGTGGCAGGGGTTGGAACTGGATGGGCTTTTGAGGTCCGTTCCAACTCAAAGCATTCTGTGATTCTATGATTCTGTGGTGTTTGCATGTTGTTACTCAATATCCTGCCCCGAAGTCCCTCTGAAGCTGGAGTTTTGCAGCTGGCAGGCACAGGAGCTCCTTGTCTTGACTGTGTTGAACTGGTTGGGAATATCTGCTTGGCAAAGGAAGAGCTCCTGTGCCTGCCTCGAGTGGGAGGCTTGGGCTGGCCTGTAGTCTCTTCCCAGGCCCAAGAAGAACCCCTCCAGTTCCATAGCATGCTAATAAAGCTGTGCTTCCTGTGGTGAGTGTTTCTTCAATCTTTCCTTTCTTAAACAAATCCAGATGCCACCTTTTCTTTTTCACTTTGTTTTTCTGCAATATGGGTGCCAAAGGCACGAGGCTTTCAGAGCAGGGATCAGTGCACTGGGCTCCCTGCCTGATGCTGAGGGAGGAAGCAAAATGAGGAGCAGGCTGTGTCGAGTTATGCTTCAAGCTGGGCTTGTGTGCAGCTTTCCAAGCCAAACATGAGCCTGCCTCCCTTCTAACCCTTCTCCCCCCAAATTCCCAGCGCGTGACTCGGAGCAGGGCAGCGGACACCGAAGAAAAGCACCAAATTCATTATTTGACTTTATTGGCTTGGTAAGAACAATCTGATGTCGGTAGGAGGCTGTGTTTTCATAGAGAAAGCCTTGGAGAAAATAAAAACAAAGCGAACCTCCCCTCCTGTCCTGGGGCCTCTCTTGGTTTCAGGTTGGGGCCAGGGCTGCTGACTCATCAAGTGTGCAGGTGCCGGAGAGCCTTCCCCCGTGGTGAGCGCCACCTCGGTGCCGGCCCTCGGGGATGGGTTACAAGCTTTGCCCCAGTTTTCACTGCAGAGCAGATCCTGGGGCACTTTATCCTTCTGGGTGCAGGCACGAGGGTGTTGCAGCGCGTTGCTCTGCATCGTGGTCGAATGCGTCTGCTCTAGCACATAATTTGGCCCCATGCCTTTCTTCTTTCCTTTCTCTGTACCACAGGAAGCAGCATTTATAAAATCCCTAATGATCCTGTCAGCTTTTATACATTTCCTGTCTTGCTTTTTAAATGAAAAAGGAAAATGTAGCACTCTTGACCTGAATTACTTTGGACTGTGTTTGCTGGATGTGGTCACTGGTCTGCTTTGCTTCTCCCATCCCTTTTGCCAGGATGGCTGTGTCTGCTTCCATGTCCTTACTGAAGTCCTGGCAACGTCAATGATTTCCTTTAACACCCCCTCTTCCACTCTAAAATTCAGGTGTAAACTGGGTTCTAGATTAAAAGTTTACATAAGGAAAATGGGTTTACCTTTTGGAGTTGTAGAGGAAACCTGGAAAAATGAGACTCTGTCTCACCCTGCAGACTAAACACCCGAAGACAAATAAAAAAACCCCTTCAACTCTGTTGCTTAAGGCGAAAAAGCCTTGTTTTTTTTTAAGCTAAGCTAGGTTGGATCTTTTTTTCAAGGGTCTTATTTGAGACCATGGCACCGGGCTGACCTCCTGCCCGAGGTACACGCGGTGCTATCTCTCTCTGTGGGAGACTGCCTGGTTTTACAGACAATTTACAGCATTTCTGAGGCCATAGATGTGCCTATGGGAGGATATAAGGCATCCTGACAGCTCTAACCAGATACCTTACTGTAGGTTTGAGTCCTACATTAGTGCTGTCTCTGTTTTCTGCAGTGCAGTTAAGATAGAACAATCCAAGCGAAAAATTGCAGTTTTCCTCTGCCACTGTCCAATGTTTTTAGGGTTTTCTATAGGCAGGTTTTATCTGTGAGGCACATGGAGCTACAGCTATGCTGGGCAGAAACCCCTCAGAGCCAAGGATTGCAATAGTTTGTCTGTTCTTGATGGGTTACAGCAATCCCTCCTCATCCAAGGGACCCTTTTCCAGCAGTGCTCACAATCCCTTTAGGAGGGTGGCTTTGCAGGGCCTGCAGCAGGAGAGAGATTTTTCTCCCAGAGCACTCCTTGGTGTGTGTAAGAGCAGCAGAATTTGGACCAGTTTCTGACAAAAGATAGGGCAGACTGATTCTTGTATCCTCATTACCTTGAACCTTCCCAATGTTATTTCCAGCATAGGTGGAAAACTTAAAAACTCAGACATTAGCTGCTGAGTCGAAAAATGTGTTATTCCATCCGCTCTCTTTTCTGCTTTGTTTTTCTCTTCAGAAGCTTTCCCTGAATACCACTCCTGCCCATAACTTTGTGAAATGTGGCGGCCAAATGCCTGGAAACTGTACAACTACCATAAGGCCAGCTTCTCAGCTGACTTGCACACAGTATTGCAAATAAAATAACTGCTGGAGTCACTGGAGCTTAACTGGACTAAAAGCTAGACTAAGCAAGCAGAAGAATATTGCTCTGACTGCTATAAAGAGGCATTACTCTATAGCATTTATGAAATCTCAATGCTATAACCAGGTGTCTCAAATAAGGAAAAAAGTAGCTGAGTGGTACATAAAAAATTTCAGGCTCACTTTCTTCAGCCTAAAATAGGGAGCAAACGGCCAAGGACATCACTGGTTAAAAAGGCTATTGAATCAGCTTCAGGGAGAGCTGGATGCAGTTTTGCAAGGGGAAGAAATCAAGAGGACCAGCTGTGAGCTGGATGTTTTGCAGTCAAGATGAGGTAATATGGTCAAATATGTGCCTCTGCAAGTGAAGTTGGTTATTTATTCCCTTCAAAGACTTTCCTATGTCTGCGCAGTCTGAAGATTATTTTTACAGTTAGTATTATCCTGGCACAGGCCAGACTTTTTCTCCTGCTACTGGTACCACTGAAGCAGCAGGGGAGAAGCCACATCTGAAGCCCAGCTCAGGGGCCCTTTGATCGGGGTCTGTAGGGTTCCCGGTGGCCCAGAGGAAGCCATGAGTGCTGATTATCTTTATCAGGCACTCGAGCTGAGATTACACGAAGCAAGTCAGAAAGCAGCTGGACTGATACTGCTGTATTTGACTTTATCAGTGGCCAAGAATCAGAGAGCTTGAGGAAGCTGTGCTGAGTTTACCAGGCACATCTGTCTGGTGAGGGTGGACCCCAGTCTGCCTTGTGCTGCGTGCACGTGTTTCGAGTGGAGTATCACACAGCATGATGTAGTCTCCCCAGGGCATCGTGTTGTGTACACACGGTCTGCTCTATTTTTAGTGTCCATAGGTGCAGCTTTTTGTCTTCAGGACCAAATGGAGAAATCTCTTGATGCATGTCCAGCCTGCTCAGCTCCGCAGTGCCCCAGACAGGGAGCCAAAGATCTCCAGGCTTGCCCGTGGCGTGTGCCGGAGCAGGGGGTGTCCCTTGCCCCAGCTATTCAGAGTAGCAGCACTTGACTACTTTCAAACCAACACTGGACCATGGCACAACAGTCAGACCCCCCCAAACCTTACTCTTCACTCCATGTGTTTGGTGGGAGGCAGGCTGAGAAAGCTGGGGCAGGTACTCTGCTGGCATGGGCTGTAGTAACTAATTCCTATGGGCCAAATATGAAATAGCATCAAATGCTGCAGAAAATGGGGTTTGATGCTGACTAGAAATGGGGAGGCACAAATGCTGTGTTTCTAGAGTAATTACCAGCTCTGTTGTTATGCATCCCTCTGACCCCAGTGCTGTGCTCTGTGTTGTACCTCACGCCCTGGTTTGGTTCTGCCTTCCTTTCCAACTCTTGTTGGAGTTGGGCTTCTGCCATGTGTCACGTTTGCTCCAGAAATGAGGGTGTAAGGATGCAGGAGATGGACCTGCAGCCATCCCCAAGGAAGGGCTGGAGCAGAGCAAAGGTAATGGCTGTGGTTGTTATGCCCATCCTTTGCACTTAGTGGAGACCAACTAGTCTGGGTTTAAACTTGGGTTTACACTCTGGAAAGTGAAAGATGGAAACAGTTGTGGTCCTATTGCTGCGTGTTCTCTCTGGTGTTGGGAAACACGCTCAGCACTGGAGTGTTACCCTGTAAAGAGCCTTTCAGGAAATTTCAGACTTGAGCAAGATGAAAGAAGACTTCTGAGAAGCATGGCCAAGAAGGGGGAAAGAAAAAAAGCAGAGAGAAATATTTTCTTTGAAATCCTGCTTTGAGTGACTCGGGGTTATCTGGGTCTGGAACATTTAAATTAAGGGAGAAGTCAAAGAAACAGAAGTTGTCACCAAGCTATTTTGATGCAAGGCAATTTCTTAACATGCACGGGTCTCTCTTGGCTTTGGGAGGTTTACCCGTACTTAGCTTAGAGGCTGGAACTGGAAAAAACAGCAGAGTGCTCAAGTTTCTTACCAGGGGGTTTGGTTTGCAACCCCTGTGTTTGGCAGGAGACGCGTTTTACTGGTCTTACACAATCCAATCTTTCCAATGCCTCGGCTGAGCTTTCCATCTGATGCTGTCTCCTGCTCACCCCCCGCCTGCCGTGGCTGATGTTTGTGTAACTCAGTTTTGAGATACCAGGCACACAGGGATTTACAATTCAACCCCATTTCCACTTCTTACTGTGCTCTTAGAAGTCTTTTCCTCCCAGGGCTCCTTGCATGGGAATCTCAAACAGGTTGCTCCCTGTTTCTGGTGTTGCTGACTGCCGTGTCCCCTGCCAGCCTGGCTCTTGGGGCTGCCTGGAACAGCACGTCAATGCCCTGGAAAGCAGCAGGAAAACAGCAGAAATCATGATGGAGTGCTATTTTTCTTTCTTGTTTCGACAACCTCTGGCAAGAATCTAGATGAAAACAGAGGGGCCACAGGAATGATTGAGGAGGGATTTTTCTGTGTGGTGTTTTTTTAGAGATAGGCTTTGCCAGGAAAGCCACCCACCTGCTCAGACAAGGCCTCAATTGTGGCAGCCAGTGGTGAACAACCAAGTATCTGTGTTCCCTCCAAGAGCTGCAGTTCCTGGGTTATTTTTAGCAGATTTGCACACCTCTGTTTATTTGCTCTCCCTGGTGCACATTCCTCAGTCCCTCTGACTTCCCCTGTAACATGGACTGAGCTGGAGGCAGAGAGGAGCTTGCTGTGAGTGCACACTATTGCTAAAGGGAAAGGATTGAGATGCTGGGTCTTAGCCCAGTAATCATTCAATATGTGGGCTTTGCCTCTGGAGGTCTCTGAGAGTCATCCCCTTTCAAAGTGACGTTGCCCCACCACCTCTCCTGTGCCCCTCTGGGTGTTTTTGGTACTTATCAGGGCTGTCTCTTCAGCTGCTTTTCATTTCCTTGGATGCTGCTGGGCTATCAGCTTGTTTTGTTCTCAGTGGCAAATTGCTGCTCCACACTGTTTCCAAGACAAGGGAGGTGTTCAGACTCCAAGACAAGGGAGGTGTTTAATCTCCCACTGGTTTTTTTCCTGTGTTTATAAATTAGAGAGACAGTAACTGATGTCTTGTGGGTGGAGGGAAGGGATTTATCAGTGCAGAAGATTGGATCGATATGAGGGAGTCTCATCAGATGTGGATGAGTCCTTAAGTGGTAAAAAAAATGTCAGCTGCAGAAAACAAAATGTTTGTGGACTTGAGTACTGCTGTCAGAGCCTGGCTATCGGTGTGGTCTCATTACTCCAGTCCTCAAGAGCCTCGTCGACACTGGTGTGAATCTTTTCAATGTGCTTGTGAAATAGGAAAGGGGTTTTTATGCTTGTCATTGGAAAGAGCTGAGAAGTGGAGAGGTCGCTGCCTGTCTGCCCCGTGGGACAAGTCGGGTTCCCAAGGCCACCCTGAATCCAACAGTCTTGGCTCAGCCCCTGAGACCTGCCCAAGGTCACAGAGGAAAGTGCAAGTTTTCACTTAATCCCCAGGGACCATCCTTTTGTTTCCATCCCTTTACTGCAGTTACTGCTGTCTTGCTCCTCAGGTAGGTCTCTGCTCTTTACCTCTGTGCTTGGGACATCGCTATTTGTTTGCACAGGTAGGAAGGCTGCTGGACAACTCGATTTCCTTTCTTTCTGTATTTTCTCTCTGGGTTTGTGTTAACCCTTGATCTAATGGATTTTCAATCTGAGCCTGCATTTCTTACTCCTTATGTAGAGATCTTTGGCCATTGCAGCACAGTCACTTGGGAAGGCTTAGCAGTTGGAGGATCGAGTTCAAAATATTTAGACACGTAAACCAGAGCAAAACTGGCTCAGCCCTTCACTGCTTCCATCAGAGCCAGCCCCACTCAGTTACAGGAATGCAGAACGTGGATTGAGTTGGGCATGACTAAAACCAGTGTGACTTTTGTTAGAGGACTCCTTGGTGGCCTGAAACCTGTAACAATTCTGCTGCCATCAGAGCTGCTCTTTAGGGGATGTGTCCATTGACCTCCCTGATGTGAAGGAGGATCTCAGAAACCAACGGTTCGGCGAGTGTACATAAGATTAGCTTCTTCATCACTCTGCTTGCCTCTGCCTCAATGCCCTGAGCTGAAATTTCCCATTTCATTTGCTGCTTGGGTGATACCTACACCTGGCAGTCGGGTTGGAGTGGTGCATAATGCAGAACTGAGCAGGGTGTGGTGTACAGACTCCAAAATGCTTTAGGATATGGGTGGGATATAGCCTGGCTACCTTGGCTCAGCTGTGTTCGCAGGTTATGGGTGCGCTGAGATGTTTCTGTTGGAAATGTGGTACAGTTACAGTGGCTGTAGCTCACTGCCTTGTGTGTGGGAATGCATGGAGAAGAGAACCAAGTCCTGGTACAGTACTTCCTTACTTTTTGTCCACCTACCTGAGGCAAAATCAGATTTTCTGGGCTGCCTGAGTCCTAAGCAAACTTTGCATGTGGATGGAAGCCTATGCTCATGATGCACTTGGAGACTGTTGCCTGTTTTCATAGAGGAGCTGATGACCTCTCACATCTATCTTCACTGCTGGGTGGTGATTACTTGCCCTGGCTTCAAGGCACAGTGACCAAACATGAAACAACAGCAGTGATGCTGATGGCATTGGGATTAGCAGCGTCTCTCCTCTCCTGTCTCTGACCACTTGCAGTCTTGCAGCAGTAGAGCTGGAAACAATAAGAGCAAATTCCCCACACTGCTGTAGTATGGTTTGGACATGAAACTATGTACACTCTAACCAGCTTGCTCTATGTAAAACAAACAGGGAGACTCCCTGTCGTAGAGAAAGCAGAACCATTAATAAGGTTGTTTATAATGTGCTTATTTGCTGATTTGGAGGTCAAGCATGTTTGACGTTCCCACTGCTCAAAGGGGTTCGCTTAGCAAGGACCTCTGCTTTACATCGGACACATCTCCTTCTTTTGCAAACCACATCTACATTTTCCTGAGAAATGTTTACAGTTTGGAGGTCGTTGACATAATTTTAAACATCTGCTCAGCTCAGAAAGGGAGAGATTGTAATTGTTTTTGCCATGGCCCTCTTTAGCCTTCGTTACTTCTTTCATGCACTGTGATTCATGTGTCACACTCTTGCTTACTTCGGGCATCTTGAAATGAGCAAACAGCAATTACTTCAGAGCCAGCAAAAGCAAACAGCTCAGCACCTGCCACTTGCACGCTGTCGCTGCCACTTTAGAACAGACTCCTAAAATAAATGTTTCATGTACATGGAAAGCCCAGCCTTGATAATGCAGGAGAAGGAGACTTTGCATTCAGTCTCCCGTATCGAGCAGGCAGAGAGGATTTGGACACACACTGCCTACTTCATACCTGCTTTGATAGGACCAGTGGGTAGGATGAGGAGATCACCCAGCAGGTGCTGTCTGTGCTGTCTGTTGGTCCAAGGGAGCTCTTCTACTGTTTTATCAACAATGGAGACACTTTTCAACAGCTGGAGTGCGGTTGCAGTAAGAGCCCTGGGCTGTGCCGGTGGTTTGATTGCTGGCTCTTGTCTGTGTGATGAGGTTGAGGGTATCTGCAACTTTGTCCTGGCTCAGCAGGGCTGTGGGACCAGTAAGAAGAGATGGCAGTTGTTCAAAGCTTTGCTTTCTTATGTCGTTCCAGGAGTTGACAGCTGGGTTATCTTCTGAGAACTGTGGCTGAGCTAAAAGTGTTAAAAATATGCCTTTCTCTAATTTTTGTGTAATGTGCATAACATGCCTTTATTGCTCTCTGCTAAATGGGACTGTCTTATCATTCAAAGCCTAAAATGGAGGTAGAGTTTGATGTGAAGATGTCTTCAGAAAATGGCTGATGACAATGACATGATGAGTGATTTACAGAAGTATTTTCTGTTTTTTGAAAACAACCTATTTCTCTGCAAAGCACGCCGTGAGACAACCAGGCAGGGGAAGTGGAAGCGTTATTAGTCTATGAAACAAACTGGGCTGCTTTTCAAATATGAAAGAGATACCCAAGGTCTGCCAAAATGTGTTTTGGTGAGGAAAGCAAGACAACAAACTGCTTTTCCTGCGGGGAGATTCAGAGGATTCAGAGTTGCGCATTTAGCACCTCTAGAGAGAAGGACACTGATTTGTGTCACAACTTTTCTATAATGAGCAAGTACACCCCCCTGCCCCAAAGGAAGGAACAAGTCCCAGTGGGATTACACCAAAACACAAGTTTGGGATTTGGTTTGGAAATACGGCCTCTCCTGTGGATCCTGCCCTCTTAAATTCCAGCAATAAAGTCTACCTTTAGGAATGGCTTTGTAGAAGCTGGCGTGGAGTCATCGGTCAGCCCTTGTGCCTGTGCTGCCTGGGCAAGGTGAGCAGCTCTGTCTATTCTTCCTGCAGTGCCAGGATCCAGGTCCCTCTTCCTTTTAGCCAGGTGCTGATTTTCAAAAAATGTGTAAGGACTGTATCTTGGAGACTTCCACTCCTGTCTCATGTGTGGCTGGTCCCAACTACATACAAACCTCTTCAAGCATGTGGGGACTTGCAGAGACCATGCTCACAGAAGGCTTTTTTCATCACAAATATGGAGCTAAACCATAGGAAATGATGTAGATTGTCACAGCGGAATTTAAAATTCTAAATAGTATTTTAATTTATTCTTAGTTGGTACTGGATGATATTTAAGATTCCTTCCAACCCAAACCATTCTTTGATTTTATGATTCTATGATTCTAGTTCCCTTAGGAGAAAAAAATGTTGTACTCACATGGGGCTGTCCTTACGTGCGTTTGTGTGTGTTTATCCATCCACGTTCACTCTTCTGTGCTAATATTTGAATCCCAATGGGCCAATTTCTGCCAAATCTGACATTTTGATAGTGATCTCAAATATTTTATATCTCTAAAATCATGTGGAAATAAGCAGCTCAAAAGAGCAAAGCATTTTTATTAATAGCTGCAGTGAGAAGACTGACATCTAAGTTCAAATCTTAGTAGACAGCAGAGAATCCCCATTGGGGGAGGCTATAAACGCTCCAACCACAGAAGGGGTTTCAATCACAGCACATCCTTTATTGAGCACCAGAGAATTCAACCACAATGCAGAAATCCCCAGGAAACTACCCTGTGTTATTTCTGCTGCTTATAGAAAAACTCATCTGGTCTGTTTGTTTGTTTATTTGTGTTTTTATTTTATGGGGAAGCCACAGGGCATGACATTTCAAATTAGTATTATATTGCTATAGGAAATGGTGAGAAAGGTCACAGAAATATCCCTCTCTTGGCAATGAAAGACATTTTAAACCATGTCCAGGCGGCTCTCTGAGCGGGATGTTGAAGATGTTCTGAAACGAGGCGTGGGAATGTGGAGCAATGCACTGGGCAGCCCTCTCCAGAGGCAGTGGGATTGTTTGGGAGGTTAAAGCAGCGGAGCAGCACCATGCTGCTCCAGGTACCTCTTGCCAGCCTCTCGTTCAGGTGCTGTGCTCGCTGCCAGGCTGCTGCTCATTGCTGTGGGAGCACTGTGCCAAAGGTAAAGAGAGGCTGTAAGAGTATAGGATCCAAAGAAGAACTTTTATCACTGGTGGGATTCATCTCATCAAACCATAGCTGTCTACGAGATATCCAGGGCTAAGCTGTTTACCTTAAAGTCTCTTTATAATCGGAATAAATGGGCAAAAGTGGAGCAACCTCCCCTCCCGGTGGAACCTCATCCTAAGGGAGGTGGGGGTCCATCCTCTGGGGTGATTGCTTCTTGCCATGGACTTCTGCAGAGCTGAGGGTGACCCATTTATAGAATCATAGAATCTTCCAGTTGGAAAAGACCTTGGAGATCGTCAAGTCCAACCACACCCATCATCCGCTAAACCCTGTCCCTCAAAAACCCATCTCCTCATTTTTTAAACACCTCCAGGGATGGTGACTCAACCCCCTCCCTGGGCAGCTGTTCCACTGCCTGACCACCCTTTTGGTAAAGAAATTCTTCCTGATATTCAGTCTGAACCTCCCCTGGCACAACTCATGGCCATTTCCCCTTGTCCTGTCACTGTCACTTGAGAGAAGAGATCAGCACTCACTCTGCCACAGCCCCCTTTCAGGCAGCCATAGACAGCGATGAGGTCTCCCCTCAGCCTCCTCTTCTCCAAGCTCAACAACCCCAGTTCCCTCAGGACTTGTTCTCCAGACCCTTCACCAGCCTCATTGCCCTTTTCTGGATACTCTCCAGCCCCTCAATATCCTTCTTGGAGTGAGGGGCCCAGAACTGACCCCAGTACTCGAGGTGTGGCCTCACCAGTGCTGAGTAGAGGGATTCAATCACCTCCCTTGTCCTGCTGCCCACACTGTTTCTGATCCAGGCCAAGGTGCCATTGGCCCTCTTGGCCACCTGGGCCACTGCTGGCTCATGTTCAGCCACTGTCAACGAACACCCCCAGGTCCTTCTCCTCCAGGCAGCTCTCCAGACACTCTTCCCCAAGCCTGTAACACTGCACGGGTTTGTTGTGTTCCAAGTGCAGGACTCAGCACTTGGTCTTGTTGAACCTCATCCCATTGGTCTCAGCTCATGGATCCAGCCTGTCCAGATCCCTCTGCAGAGCCTTCCTTCCTTCAAGCAGATCAACACTTCCACCCAGCTTGGTGTCATCTGCAAACTTGCTCAGGGTGCACTTGATCCCTTCATCCAGGTCATTAATAAAGATATTGAACAGGACTGGACCCAGCACTGAACCCTGGGGAACATAACTCGTGACCGGCCTCCAACTCCATTTACCACCACCCTCTGGGCCTGCCCATCCAGCCAGTTTTTCACTAACCAGTCTAGATTTGGACGTCTCACTTGTAGACACCCTGCTAGGGGCAGGTGAATCAGACTTAAGCTGTTGCAGTCCTTGGTGGTGGTTTCTGGAAAACAGTTTTAGTCTACCTCTAATAAAAGCTCAGCTAAAGACTATGAGATGGAGATGATGAGCAGATATTGCCACCATCCAGCTGCTGTGAAAACCCCACTCTTCTCTGAAGTATCTGGCACAGTTAGTCTGCTGCTGGATGGCCCTTAAATCTGATTTGCCTCTGAAAACAAAATGAAAATAACTTCTTGCATGGAAATTGTGATTCAGACAAGCACTTGGTCACAGGGTGTGTGCTCTAAGGGTGGTCATGCCCTTTTGCTCCATCGGGGAGATGTCCATCTGTGCTTGGTGTTGGCTCACTAGTACCTATGAACATTTTATCACTCTTTATAGTGGCAGCAAAGAGCAGGAATTAGTGGAGATGTTGGAAATCCTAACTGGTAACGGCTTTTCTGGTTCTGTTGACAAATAAAGACAAGGTGTTTAACTTTTTTGTTTCTTCCTTGTTCTCTGCTCGCTGATGTTCTCAGCACAATGGAGAGGCAGTTCTACTGCTGCCACTAATTAAGCCCAGCTGATTCTTGCAAAGAAAGTATTTACTTAGAGTTAGCGTGCTTTTCCTGTGATATATTAAGAGAACTTTGAAGCCTTCAGCTCTCTTTTTGCCATTTCTATCAGTAGTTGTGTATCCAAGGGTGGGAGGTGTGACTGTGTGTACACTCAGTCTTTTAGCAGTATTTTGCCCTGATCGTGTGTTCGTTCTTTCTATTATTTCTGCACACTGTAAAAGTTATGAAACTTGAAGAAAAAAAGCCAGCTGTGTGGCCTGTTCTAGGCAGAGAGGCTTTTCTATGTGGGGACTGGCGTGCTGGAAAGACTGACACTTGTTTTTTTGTTATAAAAACTGCTTTTGCTAACTCCAGCCTGGCTTAGTAGTACCTTGGCAAGATCCTTAGCGCTTCAAATACGCTTTTGCTATGCTCTCTGCAATAGTTTATTTTATGGTGTCGACTACTTTGTATTGTTAGACATCATTGCAGGCCAATATTTTACTTGGCAAAATCTCTGAGTCACAAGCTCAGTCTTTCAAAATTTCCCACTGTGACTTATCGGTGAAACCTAAGCAAGCTCTGACATCTGCAAAGGACTTGTGGGTAAAAGAGGGCGATTAGCAAAGAGGTGATCTCAGCCTCTTGCACTTTGCGTTCAGCGTATGGGGTAATTTAACTACCATAACTTTAAGTTCTGCAAGATGATGCTTGTGACTCCTCCCCAGTGTTTACAGCTGTGTAGAGCTAGAGCTTGCCCTTCTCTGTTCACAGGGAACTCAGAGGCTTACAAAGAGCAACTGATTATTTTAGGGACGGGGACGGGTGGAGCTGGACCTTGGGTTTGCAGATTTGGTCCTGTGAATATTCTCTTATTAAAATGTATTGAAACTCTCATCTGAAATGTGATGAGTCAGGATCTCATGGCAAGTAGAGGAATGTGTGGTGCAAATTTGGAGAGGGGGTTTGCTGAATACCAAGATGGCTCAGTCTGGATGTCTCATCACCACACTCTTATTTAGAATTGGATGTTGGAGCAGTTATCGCTCTGTTTTTATGGAAGCATTGGCATGTATTTGATTTTGCTGTCAGGCTGTTGCATCTGTTTGCCCTGGATAAGCCTTATACCTATTGTTTTACAGAGAAACCTGCATGTCCTGGTGAATTGGGGCACAAACCTGTTGCAGTGAGTTGCAAGGCAGAGAATCCTGGTAGCCTAAACCCTTGCAGCTCCTCATATTCCTGCTGGTGAGGAGCACAAACTGGTAAATCTCCACCAGCTTCTTGGCTACCCAAGAGCTTCTTCCCCAGTAAATGGCTTTTTTTGTCTTGCCAAACTGTCTCACTGACCACAGTGATACCCATGGCGGTGCCAGGACAAGGTGCCTCTGCACCCTGGTGTGGATGATCCTCTGGCCGTAGAAGATCTGGCAGATTTAATGGGACATCATCAGGTGGCTGTGCTTAAAGACTTGAGGAGTGGCGAGTAAATCAGTCATTGGCAGATGAGTCCTAATCCCATAGGAATGAACCATCACAACTCAGTGTTGTTTATCAGAAGCAGGTTCAGGGCCTGGATCACCAGTGGAGAACAGGTTGTGTTTCATCCCATGAGAATTTTCAGGGTTATTTTGGGGGAGCACGATGGAAAAAGCGTGGACAGTGGGTGCCTTCTTGGCTGTGTCGATAGCAAGGTTTGCCTTCTGGCCTGCCAGGCCTCTTCGTCTTCATTAACACATTTATTTTGGAGCCTTTTTTTTTCCCTTCTTCTTTCCTTTTCTTTCAATCCCCTTCTGACTGTTCTCTGTCCCTGCACCCGCTGTGACGAGGGCATCCAGCAGATAAGCAAATGGTGAGTTACGTTTTGTGTCATGTATGGTTGGAATTTCAGTGCTGCAGGGTCAGCTTTAAATTATCCCTGGAGAGCTGGTTGTGTTTTATAAGCTGGATGGCTTGGCTCACAGCCGTTTGATTTTTCCAAATAGTATAAATCTATAGACATTTGCCTTTGGTTCAAAAAATCTCCCCACTTCGAAGTCAAGAATAATTATTTTCCCAGAGCCAAGGTCAGCAGCTGGAGTCAAATAATGGGATGAAAAAAGCCACTCTTGTTGCTTTTCACATGCTTTTCTAAAGTAATTTTCAAAAGTAATTTCAGTGCATTAGCATCTGCCTCTTGCTCCCGTGGAAGCCCAGACAGAGCTCCCCAACCCAGGTACAGCTCCCAGTATCCCCCAGTATCCCCCTCTGAAGATGAATGCGACTCATGTAACAACCTGGAAAATCACTCCCACCTTCAGATTCCTGAACAAAACTTTGGAAAACCTGAACTGAATGAATCATAAATAAGTTTCCACTGAGACAAACAGCACATCTGTCCACACGATCCACGCTGTTGTCAGGATGGATGTTCTGCATCACTTACTAGTTTTTCACCTTAACCCAAAGTCACAGAAGGGGAAAGAAAGTGAGAGAGAAAAAATGAGGAATGATTTGGAAATTGCCTTGGTGCAAACTTCTGCTTTTGCATGATTTGCATCCACCCATTTTTCCAACCAAATGAGTCTACGATTCTATAGCTCAGTAGTGGACAGGTATGGTTGGACCTGATGATCTCAAAGAAACAGGGGCAAGAGAACAAGGTTATGTCTGGGTATGATGGGCTTGAGGATATTTCTTGTCTAGGCACCCCTGGATTGCCATGGTGCAAGGAGCTGCTCAAGCCCACTGAGCTGTGCTGCCCCCCATGCTGGTGCCCTCTCCCGGGGCCATGTGCCAGCTCATGAGACTCAGCTCCCCCTGCAACAAATTCACGGACAGTCAGAAGAAATGGCACGCAGGCAGTGTGCCCCAGCTAATGGTGGGTGCTTCCCTAAGATTTTCCAAACCCACACAATCTCCATTTTTCCATTTTTATAGCAAATTGGAAAAAATATATTTCACAACAATGGAGATCTTCCATTTGGATTCCCACTTCTTTTCTGGGACAAATACTCTCAGCAAGTAACTTGCACTAAAAATGCCAATTTCAGCTGTAAAAAAGAAGCTAAGTGGGAAAATTGAGGAATACTAATATTCTTCCTGAGACAGTTAGGAGGGGACCAGGTTCTCAGTCTGCTCCTCTGGAGCATTTGGAGCTCCCTCGCTGACCATGGTGATGCCGTGCCTTGTGATGCAGCTGTCTCTGACCTTCCTGCCCCGTCTGCCATGGTTTTAGGGATGACCACGGACAACCCTGGACAACCCTTCCCACCTGGCTCCATAGAGATGACTTGAGATGCAGGAGAAAAGTCCCCCACTGCTGGTCTGGAGGGGAAAGCTGTGCACTGCGTCTGTGTTATTAGATTTACCATCTAGCATGATTTTCCTTCTTGAGACTGTTGAATTTATGAAGTATTATTATTTCAGGCATCCTTTACCCCAGCTACCGAAAGCCCATTAACATTGAAAACAAACCCTGCTCTCTCTGAGCACGTGGATATTTTTGTCTGGACCAACTTGTGTCAGAGTGACATAACCCCAGAAAACAGTAGGAACCATTTGACTTACATTCTTCTCCCAGAAACATTGAAGGTTAAAACAATTCCTGGCAGGGTTTCTCTCCCCTGCGGATCCCAGGTGTTGGACACGCCAGTCCCAGCTCTGCCTTTGCTGGTTGGGCCTCCTGTGTGGCTGTGGACCAACTCATGGCAGAGTGAGCCAAGGGCAAGGAGCCATGGCCAGAAGGGACAGGCTGGAGTTGGGCCAGCACACGTTTCCATCTCCGGCTCCTGGTCCCCGGTGTTCTCGGCTCAGCACAGATTTAGCTGCGCCCTGGTAGGGCTGCAGAACCTGGGCTGTGAAGGCTTTTCCAAACAAGCACCCCTGGGCTTTACCATGAGCCATCGCCTCCGGGCCAGGATGGGTCTCCCAGCTGTGGAAAATGGAGAAAATCTGGGCAAAAAGCCCCAGATCAGACAAGAGCAGTGAGATACAAAAATGTTTTCCCTTGAAAACCACAGCTGATGATTGAGGTGAGGTGACAGGTATTGCTTTGCTATCATAGGGACATCTTAGTTTCATGTAGTTCCATGATGGAGTGCCTTTTCTTCTGATTTATATTATTTATATGTCAATACTGAAGGTGTTATTTGTTACCTTTTCTATGTGGTTATTGTATTTCCCCCTCCAGCTTCCTCAGTGCTTGTTGTATTCCCTGGGCAAATGTTGCTTGTGTTCTGCTCTCAACCTACTAAAAACTGACCCATGGGGCTGCTTGAGGTATCAGCCGACAAGATGGGCTCAAGGGGAAGGGCTGAGGTGGCTGATGCCCCTGCAGACTCGGGTCAAAAAGAATCCAACATGACCTTAGGTAATTCACTACATCTTTCCTTGTCTCACTTCCAAATCTATTGAATAATGAAAATAATAATTCCTCCCTTCTAAGAGAAGTCAACTTCTGGGTAATCAGTCAGGCTTACTATGAGTTTTAGAGGAACTGGCCCGTTTTTGTGAAAGAGCTGAATTCCTGCCTGGTGTGAACAAGGACAGTTTTGCCACAGTCCATCAGAGCAGAGCTATTTTACACCAGCTGGAGATGTGCCCCCCCAACGCCCACTTTGCAGCTTTACGTACGTGCTTTGGAAATATGAATATATTTTTCCACTGAATTGACTCTCTTTGTGTAGAGAGCTTTCAGGTCAGTGGATACATCGTGTTCCATTTTAACACATCATAAAACTTTCCATCTTCAAAGCAATCTCCAACGACTGCACAATCAAACCTCAGAATCCACCCCCAGTCATCAAGCGAGTCTTATTAGACTCATTTTACAGAGGCAATTCAGGCCAGGGGTTAAGGTGGACATCTGAGAGAGCTGCTGCTAATTCTGGGAAGGTTTCACTCCCATCCTTCAATGCACCAAGGGTGCCGTCACCCTTGCTGGCACCATGAGACAGTGCTCGGTGAGTTTTTGATCTTCAACTTGTGCTGAGAAGTGGGAGGGTGGTGGCAAAGGTAAGGGAGGGAAGGCAACTTGGTTGATGATTGTCATAGAATAATGGAATGGTTTAGGTTGAAAGGGGCCTTAAGGCCCATCCAGTTCTATTCCCCCTGCCATGGGCAGAGACACCTCTCACTGAATCAGGGTGCCCATCCAACCTGGCCTTGAACACCTCCAGGGATGGGGCAGCCACCAACCTCTGCCAGGGCCTCCCCACCCTTACAGTAACAAATGCCTTCTTGATATCTAATCTAAACCTCCCCTCTTTCATCTTAAAACCGCTCCCCCTCATCCTATCCCTGCACTTCCTGATCAAGAGCCCCTCCCCAGCTTTCCTGCAGGCCCCTTTCAATTCTGGGAGGCTGTGTCCATGCACCATGCAGTTGTTGGGATTATCATCTGTCTGAACCACGGCTCCCCACTCACCCTGGGCCTGCCAGCTCCAGAGGCGCAGGAGGACCAGATTTGGAGATCTTCACATTTTTTTGCACCCTTTGGCCTTTCCACTGTAATCCCAGGTATCAGATGAGGAATGGTTGCCCAAGGGTGCAAGGCTGACTGTTCGCCCACCGCTTTCTCCGTTGCTCTACACCTGGTGTTGTCGTTCCTGCCTGTCCCAAGTGGGCGTATAATGGTTCTCACTCACATTTTACAGCCACCTCAGATGGGTAAACAAGGTGAAGGCTGGGATGTTCTCAGCCAGAGAGCAGAGGTGAGTACACGTTCCTGCACAGCTTATTCCAATAGCATGTGCTTCATACCCACAGGTCATTCCTTACACAGGTACCCACAGAGTTTCACTGGTTAAGCAGTGTAACCGAATCACCCAGCAAAGAGTCCAGTAAATACTTAGCAAAAGGGCAACTCTCCCTCACCAGTCCTACAGCCTAATGATGGGCTTATTTCAGAGGCTGGACAGGATATCTATTTTGCACATGATAAGAAAGGTGTTGACGAGGTTTGTTCCCTTCAGGCTGCCTGAGGTGTGCGTGTTTGCAGGTACAAGCCCCTCCAAACCAATCAGGCCCCAAAGCCTGGTGTGTACTTGCTGTGATCCACCCCTCCCTTTAAGCCTCATAAGTTGGTAATGTTTCTTGGGAAACGAAAAGTTTGCACCAACCTTATCTCCTGTAGACGGTCGCTTCTGATTTCATTTGCCTTTACACTCATGTTGTGCTAACAGAAGTGGGAATGGAAGCAGCTACAGTTCCACTGAGGGCAACAGCTTCGGATGGGTGTTGAAGAGAGGTGACTGCGAGGTCTGTGCAAAACCTCACTGTTAATTAAGCCCTCTCGGCATCAGGTGGTGCCTGTGGGCTCTGGTGGTGTAGGCATGGAGCACATCTTCCGTCAGGTGGAGTGCGGCACATGTGGCAACTGTTTAGGGTCAGCAAAACATGGTGGGGAGTCCAAACTTCTTGATAAAATGACAAAAATAAAAGCTAATTTTGAAAAGAAGGTGCAGATGAGTAAAAGTTTACCTTGACAGAGAGAGATTGGGCCCAAGAACAGGATAAATCAGATGGGCCTTCAGTTGTTCAAGTCATAGGTTAGACATAGGATGTGAGACTATGGGAGACGCTACTGGTCAGGTTTGGGGCATCTTGGTTTTACCAGCCAGAAGATGCCTGTTTCACCTTACAGATGTCAGTCATTTATATTCATGGAGGTGCCAGGATCACTTGCAATTGAGTTTTCAGGAATGAACAATTCTCTGAACAGTAGTTTAATGTATCATTGGATCTGATATCAGCAGCTCTTTGAAACAGAATTTGATTTTTAACAAATCCCACCTCCCCCTTCCACCCCAACCCATACAGAACCAATTTATTTGTCATTGATAGAATCTTAATTTTAGATACTGGTCGAACCTGATTTCTGCTCATAGGACCACCTTTTCCTCCCTGATTAATGTTGAAATAAATTTTCCTATGACAGAAAAGGTCAAAGAGCTGTGAAGAGGACTGGAAGGACAGGAAGAAATGGTGCCACCCAGAAACAAAGCCCAGTGACTTTGGTTGGAGATTTATCCCCATTCAAATGAGTGGTAAAATTTACATCAGCTTCAGCTGAGCTGAGATAAATCTCAGTCTATGATAGATCATAACCCCTTGTTGCTTATAATGTGAGTAGCATGGATATGGGTTTCTAGGCTTCAAGCTAGTCTGACCATGGGTTGGTTCGTAGTTGCTCTACTGAAGCCAATTGCAAAAGTCATCCTGACTTCAGTGTGACCAGGTTTGGGCCCTCAGGCAATCTTAGACTTTAGTCAGTGGAGATAAGTAGTATATGAATTCAGTACCTGATGAATTACTTCTCACAATATATTTTTTTCCACTACAGGGAAAGGAGTGCATCTGACAACCCAACACAATCCTTCCCTCTTTAACTAATAAGGAACTAATCCAACTAAATCTGCTGGCAGGAGACATCTGAAAAACACTAGAAACTGCCATGCCACGAATGTGGCAATATGGTCTAAAAATAGCTGTACACTGAAATGCTATTTTATTACAGCAGTTGCTATAGTTTCTGACTCTGGCGCAGATTCCCTGCTCTGTAAACCCTGGCTTTAAAGGGGAGTGTTGTAAGTCAGCTGTTGTGATTCCCATTAGGCTGATAGTTGGTGCCAAGACATGCATATGTTAAACTCATCCCCTGCAGGTCTTCTGAGCTTTCTCAAAGTGCATGTGCGTGGCTTGTGCACAAGAGAAGTATCAGCCCAGAATCACTGACTGCCCTAAAGGGCTCCTTTTGGGCTTACAGACAGCTGAGCCCTACTGCAAGGCAGGAGCAGCTCTGAGAGCATCCAAGGGCAGGAACAACTTACCACAGGTGCAGCTGTGTGAGCTGGAATGCCAGTGTGAAGGTCAACTACTTTACTACTCTCTCCCTCTGTTTTGTGTATTACATTTTCCTCTTTCCAAGGTGATAAGAAAGAAAATGAGGAAGCCCATATGTGTTCCTGGATCTCTGCACAACTTCCGTCTGTCCCAAGCAGCAAGATGTGGAAGGTGCCAGGAGAAGGGGAGAGCAGAGAGGGCCTTTACCAGCCAGGTCTTTTGCTCTGTTTGAGCAACAGGAAAGATCAATGGGTGCAGAGGAATTCCCCACTGCCAGCCCAGCATCAGCAGGGAGAAGCTTAGCATGAAGTGCTGGCACAACTTCCACCTTCTGTGGGCCATCAGAGGTGAGGAGAAAGAGTGCTGACCTCTCTGCAGATGTTCTTCTGGGGCTTTTTCAGGAGGACTGGAGGCCAAAGGGTGAGAAATATGGCCAATTTTTTTCGTTTCCTGACAGTGGTTTGCAGTCACTTTTGGTTACCAAGAAGCAAGCAGGGTTTTTGCAGTTAGCATGAAGGGAGCCACCACTGGAAATATCCCACCTGGAGTTTTGCTTTTTATGTAAATTTGCAGATGTGTCACTGCAAGATGTCAAGTAAACTGAAGCCTAGATGTGATTGATCTGTTTGGGGTCACCATACAACAGAGGTAAGCAGAAGGTGCAGTGCATTGTGTCGTGGCCCTTTGCTGTCAGCACAGCTCTGCACACAACCAGGCTCATTCTCACACTGAGTACCAGGGTCTGTCCCTTTGGGGGATGTGCATCCCCACACAGCTCCCCGGCATCCCTGGCTCAGACACTCAGGTCAGATTTGCCACGTCAGAGCTGCTGTCAGAGGAGCAGAGAGGTTTGTCTTTTCATTTAAAAAAAGAATAAAATTGCTTTCCACCCCCTGGTGCCTCTGATGACCCCGTGCCAGTGCTCAGGAGTCTGCAGGCAGCACAGGGGCTGCCAGGGATTACCTGTCGTGGGGGGATGGCCCCACTGCAGGCAGGTCACTCAGCGGGTCTCTCTTTGAAATTTAGGCAAGGTCTGGATATTATTTTTCTTTTTTTTTCTTTACTTCTTGCCTTCCTGGGACAAATGTGCTCCTGTTCTTTCAGAGCCAGCTGGGCTTTATGTAAACCAGATGCCCTTTGCAGACGGCTGTCAGGTGTTGGGGCCACTGTCCAGCTCGTGCCATGACTGATCTGTGTTGGAGAGTTCGGCTTGGGAAAGCCGAAGCTCTGCTCCAGCCCAGTGCTCGTCCCATGGCAGCACTGCTGTATTGGCCAAGGCACTGAGGCTGTACAGGACCCAATGCTGCAGCATCTCCCAAAGCTACCCCAGGTGGGACCCATCTGAGCCTGATGCAGTTGTACAGCTGCTGCCTTGGAGAAAGATGCTTTCAGGAAAAGGGCTTGAAAGGAGCGGTTATGGAGAGAAATGTGAGACGGCCTGTGGAGATCACAGCTTCCCACTTGTTCCTGCAGAGCCCCAGGCAGGCAGAGGAGATGAGATGCCTTCTTCTCCCTCCTAAACCACGGTCTGCTTATGAAAAATGAATCATGTGCCCTGGTCCTCCCCACCAGCTCCTTTCCTTGTGGGTTTCTGTGTGCTGCAGTTGCATTTTGCAGACATCTGGATTCAATAACCCCGTTGATACAGCTCATAAAATTAGAAACCGAACACTGCAGAAGGCAGAGGTCAGTGAATGATTCATCCTGATATAATGCGCTGGGCTGGAGCATTCCATGACTCAAAATGGGGCTTTGCAGGGTTCTGGGGTGCAGTGGGGCAGCCCCCTGCCCAGGGTTCCCTGTGCTCCATAAAGAGAGGTGGGAAATCAGGGGGTGGTGTTCACCTCCTCCAAAATTTCTCTGACCTTGGAGGAGAGTCCTGTCATCTCCTGCCTCCGAGCATCTCTGCAGCTTGCAGAGGAAGTGCTGTGCATCCCCTTGTGGGAAGGCTAATCAAGGACTTGGAAAAACTGGGCATGTTTCCTCTCCACAAACTCTTTGTGTAACTACAGGCAAATCTCTGCTTTCCTTCTGGCCTACTGCTGTGGTCATAAAAGAGGTCCTGAACCTGCTGAAAGTCCGTTTTTGGCCACGTGTACATTGGGTTATCCTTGCAGTGTGCTGGGCAGCAATGCTGAACTGCAGCCCTGCAACCCTGCAGCCCTTTGCTGGTCTTTCCTGCCCTTGGAATGCTCTCCAGGTACATGAGTACTGGTGCCATTGTCCATGAGGAGGAGGAGTGGGTGGCTGTGGAGTCCTGGTGTCCCCTGACTGTTGCTTTGCCTCCAGCTGAAGCCTGGCTTTACCCAACAGATTCTGGCGCCTGGTGCCCTGAGCCTTCACTGCCCAAAACTCCTTCTTGCCCCAGTGCCTCTGAGTCACCACTGGGTCACCAAAGTCTGAGAAGTCTGATTCCCCCACTGCAATGCCCTGTTCCTCCTCTCTCCCTGGTGAGCAGAGCTGGAGCTGATGTTGTGTTCTGCAATGTGCCAGTCTCAGGCCCGAGCAGGGACTAAAGGGATGGGTGTGGGTTAGGCTGCACATGGAGGGGCTTAAAGCTCGCGATTTAATAGAGTAAAATGGATGATGAAAGAGGAGAGGAGGGAGTGGAAGAGATCAGAGAGCAGAGCATAGATTTGGACTCGACTGCTGCACTGCTGAACAAACATTCAGAGAGCCCATGGATATTCTGATGCCTGCAAGCACCAGTGCCTGTGCTGGCTGGTGTCGTGCAGCCTGCTGAGCGTGCTCATCGCCCTGAATGTACCTTCTGATTTCCGAGGGTCAGTGCTACTTACCCACTTTGTGTTCTCTTTGCAGCTAAGAGAGTGAGAAACCTGCATATTTGCGTGGTGACAGCATGCAATCAACTGCCTCAGAGCGCAAAGGCACTCGCCAGGGGGATGATGAAGGGTTGTTTTCATCATCATGCGTGTGGGTGTTGACTCACTCGGGGACGTTGGATGATAGGAGAGGGATTTCGAAGTCAGGAGGAGAGCCAGAGCCCCGCGTCCTGCCAACAGACCTTACCTGCAGGGCTGCGAAGACTTTCAGAGAGCATTTGCTACAGTGGGATGTTCCTTGGGATCTCCTCTGGAAGTTGATTCATGCAGTGTGTGTGACTTGGCTTTTGCAGGAATGCACGAGAGGATGGTCTGAACAGGGACTGCGGCCCTGATGGTGACAGCAAGCGGCTGGTGGTGTCTGCACTGGTGATGTGCCCTGGCCAGACTGGGGAGCACGGCCAGGGCTTGGTGCCACTGCTTTGGCTCTCATAGAGCTCTGTGGTGATTTGATGGTGTTTTGTGCTCCTGATCAGAAAGAAGAGAAGGGGTTTAAGCCACCCTATACAGGACTCAGTCTAGACCAGAGGTTTTATTTTTTTGTTTGTTTTGTTTTTGTTTTCTTTTGTCTTAATCAATCATTCTTCCATTTTGATTCCCCCTGCTTGACCTCAGCACATTGAGACCACCAGTCCTGTTGGCGTGAAACCATGTTTTCCTACTACCCTGTAGCCAAGATGATAATCTCCAGAGCCACTTCCTGGGCAATTTTTTGGGTGGATAATATCTGCGGTTTCCCTTGTGTTTGCACAAGTATTTATGTCTGTAAACACACGGAGCAAATCTCAGCCCCTGCTATTGCAGAGGAGCCTCTTATACTTGCAAGCCCTGATGACTTGGAGACTTTTCCTCCCCCAGAACCTTCAGCCTGGGTGAAGCTGTTGATCTCCCAGCCTGCGACACGCTCTTTCACACCTACCTTGCCAAATCCCTCACTTTACTGGGAGGGAGCTTCCTGACAGCTTGTAGTGTTTATAACTACCCAGGTCCTCTGGCACGGAGGGGTTTCGCAGCTCACGCTGCTCCTCAGGGGAGGAGGCACACACCACTTCACCTGGGGCAGCCTTCCCGGCCATGCCTCTGCAGAGCTTTGTGTGGAAACCAAGCCTTCTGGTGTTGTCTGAGCATGGTTTTAGCAGCAGTGGGGAATAACCCAATCTAGGAAGCAGCTGCCTTCACCTTGCAGCATCGATCCTAGAGTGATGCTCCCAGGGGTGCTCCTCATCTTCACTCCCCCTGTTGCTGGTGTGAGAATACCCTAAAGTTATGGTGAAAGATGAGATTTTTGCAGAAACCTCAGTATCCAGTGCTGGACAAATGGGTTGCCAAGAGAAAGTCTTATGTCTTGCTCTGGGTTGGACTTCTGCAGATTGAGTTGGACCCTGGGGGCAGGGAGCTTTTGTCTTCTAACATCTGATCATGGATTTTAATGCTGGATTGGCAGGTGCTGAAATAGCCCAGACCTCAGCTAGAAGGGTTGTGAGGGTGGAAAATCTGGCTGCTCTAAAATCATAGAATAATAGAATGATCTGGTTGAAAAAGACCTTTGAGATCATCGAGTCCAACCCTACCTGTCCACTACTAAAGCAGATCCCTGAGCACCTCATCTGCCCATCATTTTAAGTCCCTCCAGGAATGGGGACTCAACCACCTCCCTGGGCAAAAAAAGGCACTGCAAGCGTTCCCAGACGGTTTCCTGCAGTGCAGGCTGCGTGTGGCCAGTGTCCTGTGGCTGTGCAGAGACGGCTCTTGGTCACTTCCCCACCCAGTGCAGATCCAGCTCCTTTTAAGGTGAATTTGAATCCCATCTAACTTTGCTAAAGGCAAACTGGTATTCCCTGAGGAAACATGGGCAAGATCAAAGACCAGCAAGGTCTTTTTTTTTTTTTTCAGGAATGTTTGGCTGGATCAGGCTAGACTTTTATAAATATGCAGATTAAGTGTATGACCTGTGTTTTATTTCAAGGATATTTTATTAACTTTATTTTTTTGACTTGTCCTGGCTTGAGCGTGGCTTGGCTGAATGGCTTCAGACTGTTAGTAAGTTTGGCCTTGGTGCGAGCTTGTGCTGTTAACTAACTTACAACAGGTTTTTTTAATTATAAATGCTCTTGCTTTTTCACATCATTGCAGCCTGCACAGCAGATCCATCTTTTTAGAAACCATGTGCCTAGGCCATGAGGGATTTGTAAAGGCTGCGGCTCAGCTGGGAGCACAGACGTGGGCCACACAGGCATCAAGACATCTGCACACAGAGGACCAGACGTGCTTGGGGAACACCAAAGAGAAAAGTGGTGCATGGGCTCTTAACAAAGGGATGGAAGCGTGATACTGCTGAAAAATCACACCGAAGGAGTCCCGGATGGTACCACCAGAGTCAGCTGCGTATGTAAAATGTCCATCTTTATTTCTCCCTGAATTCCTGCTCTGTGGTGGAGATTCTAAATATTTGGAATATTTTGGTACTGAGTGGCATCTGGAAAGGAAATGCCCAGCCAAAGGAGGCCAAACAAATTAAATAAAAACTCTTTCTGTTTTCCTAATTGCTGGTGTTTTAACAAAAACACAAATAAATACGCTCAGAGCAGTGCATAGTGGGACAGGAGCTCAGCTTTGCTGCATTGTAGCCCTGGCTGGCTTTGGTAACGCTTTCGGTGCTGGGGCTGCTTGGTGCTGCTGGTGCCTTTTGGGGCAAATGAAGCAAACTAGGCTGCCTACTGCAAAGGGAAAGGCAGCTCTGGAAGGAAAAGGCTGTGCTGCCAGCTCAGCAGGCTGGAAAAGCCATGGAGTCTGGATTTAGTGCAGAAATGAGCTGCAGAGGGAAGGAGAAGTTAACTAGATGGAATAAATGGCATTATGGGTCCTACTGGTAACCGGCTGCAGGAGAACCGTGGTGGCTGAGGACAGCTTTGCATGAGGGGCACTGAGGGCAGGGTATCCTTACCTGGACACGCTGTCTCAAGACTGGGGGTGTTAGGGTGCTCTGACTCATTGGCACCAAGGACATGTTTGTCAGAGCCCAAGAGAAGGATCTGGGTTTTGAGGAGCTGCTGGACACCAGCAGGTTTAGCTTTGGGGTAACAAGAAGGCGTCGGGGTGCAGGAGGTGCTGCATGGCTGACCCCAAGGGTTCCCTACCTGTAGGCCAGCTCCTGCCCAGGCACCTGGGGCCTTTGCTGTCATGTCCTGTCCCCTGGAGCTGCCTGGGTGTGGTGCACAGCAGGATCTGCCGACTCCTGCATCATCCTTTGGCTCCAGTGGCCAAACCACACGTGCTCCGAAGACACGCAGCTCAGATCCAAAAAAACAAGAAGTTGTTCCAATTCCCCTCCGCTTCTTCCCTTGCCCCCAGCTCTGAAAGCAAAAGGAGAGTTTCACACAGCATCCAGTTTCACACGAATGTTTTCTGTAAAGCTAATTGAAACTATTCCTCTGCACTCTTCCCTCTCACACGAGACCGTCAGGGAGGGCAGTGCTGTGGTGACATTCCCGCGTATCCCTGGATGAGGCTCGGGCAGCTGCTGGCTGTACACAGGGCTGAGGAAGGTATGGAGAGGCTATTGAAGGGGCCAGGAGGTTTTGTCAGATCTTCATAAACTCTCAGAGCATTATGGCAACTTCTCAGCCCTGGAGAATCCCCAAACCAAACAATTAATGATGCAAATGTTTGTCCCAAACTTTTCAGAAGCAAGTGTGCAGTGGTTTAAAGCATTGGGATTTGCATAGTATGAGCTGACTGGGATGTGTGGCTGCCCGTGGAAACGTTTTTAGCAAAACCTCTCTCCCTCATCTTGCTCTTCTTTCACACCCACGTTGCTCAGCAAGGCCCCGAGACTGCCCAGGGTGGGAGCCATCCCGGGAGATCCACGTTGGACCTGATGCAGGGAGGCCATGGCTGATGTCTGCACTTCCCTGAGGGACCTTGGCCTGCTCAGATTGGCTGGATCTGTTCCCAGGCTGCAACCCCATCACGTGCCCTTCTGAGCACCAGGCTTGGGCAGGAGCGAGGCTCCGTGCAAAGGCTCAGGTTTAGGAGCTGGGCATTGACTTTTGGTGAATTACCTTCATATTCTTAATTCTTCACTCACTTGCAAGTGTCACAACAAGACAGCCTGGAAAGATGCCCAAACACACCAGAAAGGAATCTAATTTCTTTTTGAGGGAGTTGCTGCAGAAAAACATTTGAGTTATTTGCTAAGCTCTAATAATGACACTTTGCATTCGCATTGCAGATTCCACCCAAGGGCATCTTGGCACAGCCGGTAATTAAACCTCCAAATCCTTGTGAGGGGCACAAAGCCCTTTTCTAACATTTGACAGACAGCTAAACTTTGGGCCAGGGTCAGATTAAGTGGCTTGCTCGGAGATGTACATTGAGTGTGTGGCAAATCCAAACTCAAACAAGAGCCTCACTCAGCCCAAAGAGACATTTGGGATTCTGGTCCCTCCGCTCTGCTCCAGTTGGCTTTTTGTGAGCCTCTGTCGTTTGATGGCAGCTCAGAGATATCCCTTCTTGGTATTAAATGCAGGAAGGGCTTTTGTCGGACTTAGGCAAGAGGAGAGCTAATTGCAAATTCAGTTCTGGTTTAGAAAATGCAGTTCAGTCGACATTACCTTAGCAGCCACAGAGTTATCTCTTAGGACTTTGCACCACTGCTATATTCATTTCAGGTCTGTTTTCTTTAGAGCTTTATGGTCAGTAATTAATGGTATAATTACACATTGACATAATGACAGCTCCTGACACAGCAAAGCTCAGGGCAGGGCACTGAATGTCACTCATTGTTCATTCCTGTTTCTTTATTTTGGAGCATGAAAGCAGATGGCTCTGGGGTTTGCTCGGAGCTGCCTGCCCGGTTCCTGGTGGGGGAAGCCTTGTGCACAGTGCTGGGTCGGAAGGCACCAGCACCCCACAGAAACCCACGTGTCCCTTTGCTCTGCTGGGCAGTCTCCTGGCATTTCCCGTTGTCTGTCCCGCTGGCCGTGCACCCTCATCCGCTGGGCAATCCTGAAGGGCCTGGTGGGAATTCAGCACGGCTGCTCACCCAGCACCAGGGCAGAGCTTGGGTGGGCAGAGCTCAGCCTGGCAGGGCTGTCGGAGCTGAGAGCATTTTCTCTGCACCTCCAGGCTGTTTCTGGGGCTTCCAGTTTGCATCCACTCTCTGCAGTGTCTTGGCTGAACAAGAGTGGATCTGGAAGGAGGGGGTTGAGTGCACTCTAGAGGGTTATGGCACACAGGTACAGGCAAGCAGGGGCACGTGATAGGCTCTTGGGTCTCTCTTTGCCACAAGGAGCTGAACTTGGTGGTCTGGTGTCCTTGCATAGTGGTGCTGCAGGCAGGATGAGGTCTTGGACCTGCTCTCTGGTCTGCCTCAACCTTCCCAGCAGGCAGTGGTGGGGACAGGTCTTCCTGTCTTGGACTCTCAGGGGACAGGCAGACCCCAGGGACCTGTGGTGGAGTTATTTTAGGGTTTATCAATCACCTACACTTGCTGCCCTAGGGACAGGGACCTGCTGCTCTGGGGTGTTTTTCTGTGCCCTGCCCTTAGCATGGCCAGTGCATCAGCCAGTGCCACCTGAACCCTGGCAGCCACCAGGACACAGCCAGGCTGGAGGGACACGGTGCCCCGTGGATCAGACCTTGGCTGCTCTTCCACCCCCATCTACTGGCCAGCATGGAAAAGAGCTTTCTGGGGAAATTTCATGTGACTGCACAGTCTGTGGACAGATGATTTGGGGACAGTTGAGTCTCGTGGACCCTGTAATCCTTGTGCCATCTCTCCTTCACCATGGTCTGGAATGTGGGACCAAGAATGATCCTGGCTGCAGGGAGAAAGCAATTCCTACTGGGATGAATCAAAGTGATGCTCTCTGATTTTGGGGGTGGGGGGAAGTAGGGAGGAGATGGACACACACCCTTGTGAGGCCCTGTGGGATCCGTGTGCAGAGAGGGAACCCACTTTGTGCTCTGCCCAGGTTGGTGTAGGATGTCTACTGATGTGTTGGAGTTTGTCTTGTTCCTTCTTCTGCTGGGTCTTAGGGGAGAGAGTAAGACCAGCAGTGGGATGGCAGCTCTGCTGCCCTGGACCCCTGCAAACTCTCTGTGTCCTTGGGTGAGCTCTCAGCTTTCTGCTTTCTCAGTGTATTTCTCCAATAAACAGGAGCAGCTAAGCCTTCACACCTCTCTGAGAGGCTGCCAGGCACGTGTGGGATTTCTGTTGTAAAGTTGGTTCCCTCTCGTCTCCTTACCCTTGTGTGAAGGGAGCAGAAAATCCCAGCGAGCTGGGATGGCAGCTGGGTGTGTGGCATGGGCAGGCAGGTCCTGAGGGCTTTTCTGTGCTGGTTTTGTGCTCCTTCTGGTCTCCTGGTTTGTCTTGGTTTAATTAAAGCTATGCAAACTGATGGCAGCGTGTTGTGAGGGTGCTTTCCTGGGGTAGCTTGTTCCCAGAGGTGATGCTGCGGGCACCAGGCGTGCTGCTGCCAGGCTGGAAGTGCAGCAGTGGCCGGAATCCCCTGTGCAGGGAGCATGTAGAGGAGTTGAGTCAGGGTGATGAAAGCAGGGCAGTGGCCACACCCGTGCTCCCTGCACAGAAATCAGCTTGGGGATGCCTCTGGCAATTACAGACATCAGGTTTTGCAGGTTCCTGGCCTCTGCCTCAGCTGACATGGCTGAACCCCAGCCCTCCCTGATGCACAATGATGACCTATGCTTTTAAGTGATGTTTTTTTTGGTTGATCTCTCCTTCCCAGCACTCAGGAATAGAAAACTTCAAGGGATGGAAGCCCTCCACAGACAAGAGATCTGGCCTCTTCCCAAAGCAATAAAGCCTCAGAACAACTGAAAAAAAAGGGAAGACAATAAAACCTCAGAAAGCCCAGCCCAGCAGGAAGGTTTACTCTGCCTTCTAGGCAGCTTTCTCATTGTCTGATTATCCTGTAGCATGAACAAATTAGCCCATAATTTAAATGGGGGTTGTAATAACCTGGGTGCTGCTAACCCCCTCATGGCCAGGCAGGTGCTCACAGCTTCACGCCCAAGCAGGAACTGTGTTTCCTTCTCCTTGTGATGCTGGTGAAGCTAAGTTTCTACCCAGGGAGCTCATGTCTCTGGGTATGAACATTACAAGGAGCTTGTGTGAGGAAGACACAGGTCACCCCTAGGAAGGGTGACAACTGTCCCTGCACCGCGTTGCACCGGGACACGGGGCCAGGGGAGGCAAAGTCAGGTCGGGTACCGCTTGTTCCCCAAGGACATCATCAAAGAGGGGAAGGAGCTCGCTGAAGGGAAGGGATTTCACCTCTCGCTCGCTCTCAGTAATCTGGGAATTTCCATTGTGATTTTTTTTATAGATGTTTAGGAAAGAAAATGGCATTGAAGTCCCTGAAAATATTCCAACATTCAAGTGTAACACTCAGAAAACCCACTTTTATTTGTTTCTGGTTTAGATCAGATGCTCATTCCGTGTTTGGGATGTTGGTGGGAGAAATCACGGATGGAAGAGATTTCCTTGTGTCCTGGGGAATTGGATTCACTTGTTTAGCAGCCTCAGAAGCTGCGAACCCAGGGCCCAATGGTACCTCTGAGCTCTGCTCGGTCCTTTCTCCTCAAGATTTCCTTCCATATGCATTGACTGGACAAATTCTGCATTTTGCAATTACAGATCTGAAAGGAAGAGAAATCCTGGCAGAAATCTGCAAAGAAAATTGATTGGTTGCTCCACTCAGTGCCCAGCAGCAGATGCCATTTAATATTTTTGAAATCAAAACATCACTGACTGCATTTCCAGGGAGGTCAGCTTATCCCCATGCTGATGAACAGCTCTTGAGAAGTGTGGTGAGAGGAGCCATCCCAAAACCCAAACCAGCTGCAGCCACTTCCGTGCTCAGGGATGAATCATAGAATCACAGAATGGTTTGGGTTGGATGTGACCTAAAAGCCCATGCAGCTCCAACCCCCTGCCATGGCAGGGACACCTCCCACTGGATCAGGGGGCTCAAAGCACCATCCAGCACCTCCAGGGATGGGGCAGCCACCACGTCCCTGGGCAACCTGGGCCAGGGCCTCCCCACCCTCACAGCAAAACATTTCTTCCTAAGATTTCATCTCAATCTCCCCGCTTTCAGCTGAAAACCATTCCCTCTGGTCGTATCCCTACACTCCCTGACCAAGAGCCCCTCCCCATCTTTCCTGGAGCCCCTTTCAGTACTGAACGCTGCTTTAAGGTCTCTTCAGAGCTTTCTCTTCTCCAGGCTGAACAACCCCAACTCTCTCTGTCCTCGTACAGGAGGTGCTCCAGCCCTCAAATCATCTTCATGGCCTCCTCTGGACTCACTCCAACAGATCCATGTCCTTCCTGTGCTGAGGACTCCAGATGTCAACACAGAACACCAGGTGAAGTTTCATGAGAGGAGGGAAATCGCCGCGCTCACCCTGCTGACCACACTTTTTTATGATTGATGATGATACCAGTGAGCCACAGCCCAAGCTGTTTTGTTCAGAGATGTCTCTGCTTTTGCCGTCAGGGCCAGGTCAGCCTCAGTAAAACCTAATGATTGTACAGTGGAAGCACAACCCCTTAAACACAAGTTCAACTTTTTATGTTGAAGAGAAAAAAGGACAGTCCTTCTAAAGATGTGACCACAGCAGTGGTGATGCAAGACCTGGGGGTGGGTTGTGGGATCGTGGATACTGACTGCAAAGTCTTCATGGATTCATGAATTATCCTGAAAGTATGCTGTGCAGCTGCAGGTGGATTAATAAGAGCCTGATTCATACATCTACTGCCAGCAGAAAAAAAGATCAGAAACTAGGTGGTAATGGCAGCTAAAAGCAGAATATCTACCAAATCTCAGGTGGGCAGTTGAGGCTGGATTTTGTTCCAGTAGCTGCTAGTGATGACCCAAGCATCACGCACCTTCCTGAACCTGGAAATGCACTGAGCCATCAAAAAATGGTGAGAACTGGAACACAGACTCAGCAACAGATGGAGGGATGCACTGCAGCCCCCTTTCTTCAGTGGAGGATTAGGAACATGTTTAAAATACGGTATGTGAGATCGGGTGGATCCGGGGTCTGGATCTGGGCCCCCCAGCATGTGTTTCAGGATTTTGCATTGGTTTGAATCTTGGGGAGAATATATTTGTGCTCTAGTCTTAGACACAGGCATACACATCCCATGTATCTCACACAGGACAGGGCTAGGGCTGTCCTCTGGGGCTCAGTGTGCAGGCAGACCCCAGAGGTCCCCCGCTGCGAAGGTGGTGGCAGACTGGAAGTGCTGAACTCTTGGGGAGATCATCACAAAGTGCAAACTCATTTGGATTTAATTACTTCAGTGCAACAAGTTGTATCGTGTGGGAAGCTTGTGTACTGTTCCTCTTGTCATCTGCTGGCAATTAAAATCTGGCCACTAGTTTTATTGCAAGGAAACAAAAATGACCCTTTGGAGCATCAATGGGAGACTGGGTGGTACTGGAGCCTTGAAACCACCTTATCACCCAAACCCTGCTCTCAAGGCTTGGGCTGAGGAAAGCTCTCTGCAGCAGAGCAGGGTTTGTATTTATTGTCCAAGCTCATGTGTATGCAGAAGAAGCACTCCAGCTCTGACACCCTCACGTGCCAGGTCCATCTGGAAGGCATTTTTCCTCTGATAAGTTTAGCAAGAGTTTACTATCAACCAGCCAGATCTGGTTAGGTGAGTGCTGCTGGGATTTGGAAGGTCTCTCTCGGGGTGTGGAAGTTTGAACTCAGGGTGGGAATTAGCCTTTGCCTCAGCAAAAACAAACACGAGAAAGAGGGGTGAAGGCAGGCGAGTAGCAGAGTGAGGCTTTGCTTGTCCGAACAGGACAGGTCCTTTTCAACCACATGAGCTGTCCCACCAACAGCCATGGCCTTCATAGTGTGATTCAGGGCCATCTGCTCAGGAAGGCTGGTGGCACCATGCCTCTTGCACAGGTCAGAGTTTTGCAGGAAGGTGCAGGGTTATTTCCCAAGAACAACCTTGCTCTTGTGCATGGATCTGATCACCAGCCTCAAGCTGCAGGGATGAACATCTGAGGCACTTTGGGTTTGAGATAAGGAGGGAGATCATTATGGTATCCTGTGATGGTGCTGGGCTCCAGCTGTGGTTACTCCAAGCTGCCTGAGCTTTTCAATGAGCTCCAACAACACACTGCATTCCTGTTTCTGCCTTCCTGTCCTGGCTCTTGAAGGCCTTCCAGAATACAACTCCCTCATGCTGCTGGAAAAACCTTTTCCAGATAATGCTTTCCAATTTTCTGCTCTTTTGAGGCTCATTTGTTGTATTCTCCTCACATTCATTACACAAATGCTTCAGTATCCATGGTCTGCTGTTCTACAAAGACACAGATTTTCCCATTTCCAAGGTTGTTCTGCTCTCAACAGGTGGCCAAACATTCAATGTCCACCTTCAGAACATCTCTTACTTGGCATCAACATGGAAAGCAGCAAGCATTGCTCTGGTATCACAACAAGGAGATTTTCATGAGCTCCCTCAGATTGGCTTGGAGCAGGTGCTGAGGGCTTAATAAAAGGTGCCACATAAACTGACTTTCAAGTGTTTTTAATTACAATTCAGCAGAAATCAGCTTAATCAGAGTAATCTATCGAGATCTGTGATGCTGGATTTAGATGGCAGAGAAACTGGTGGCTGCTGACTTATTCTCAAAGAAACTTGGCTGCAGCAACGATGGGCTGCATTTTTACAAACCCTACTCTCTCTCTCTCTCTCTCTCTCACACACACACACACACACACACACACACGTATAGCATCAGAGGGAGTTGCTGAATTAGTCTGTGGAAGGAGATAAAGGCCCTCCAGAGGCCTTAGGAAGGCGCTCCCATCCACTGAGCAGGAAGACCTTTGGGGGCACTGCCCAAGAGTCCCAGTGAGAGAGACCTGGGCCCCTGGGAACCGTTGCTGTAGGAGGTCAGTTTGCTGGATAACTCCTCTGTCTGGCTCTGATCATGCACCTCTCTGAGACCAGAGATGGCCCAGTGCTCCAGGAGGTTGAAGTGGCCTTTCCCCTTTTCAGGACTGTGCCCACGTTCCCCTGGGACACAGCACATCCACCTGCCTACCCAGCACCCCAGCAGGATGGGGAGCCCTGCAAACACGGCACGGGGCACGTGCGTGTTCGTGTGTGCTCCAGCAGCAGTGGGAACCACCACTGCGGGGAATCCCGAGGTACAAACGTGGCTATCTCTCCCTTGACCTCTTCCAAATGCACACTAAGACTGCCTTCCAATTAATTATCTGTGATCCCCAGTGATATGAGACATTTAATCAGTGTCTCCTGACTCCTTGTCAGATTAATTACCATCAGCATACGTTTTCTGCTGTTTTCAGGGGAATCTGATCATGGGAAAGTGAAGAAACATCTCTGCTCATTTTGGCAGGGCTTGTAGGAGGAGGGAGGGCACTGAGGGTCTCATGGCTCTGTGGTGAGGTCCATGAGCAACGTTGTTCTGTGGGTCTCTGTGAGCCCATCCTGCAGCCTGGGCAGTATCAGTGGGAGCATTCTGTCCTGCAGGACTCCTTCCCCTACCCATGAGAGGAGTCAAGGCCAGCAGTACCAGCCTGATTTGGGCCTGATGAGCCCTTGCACAGTGCCTCACCTTGCCCAGGAGGGATGGGTGTGTGGGTGAAGAGAGGGGAAGGGGAAGAAGGGTTTGGGCTGCTGAGGAACGGTGTGAGGACCTTCCCCTTCAATCCCTGGGCAGCAATAATTTTGGCAACTGCTTCAGTGGTGGTGTGGGCTGCTTCCTTGTGTGAGGGTCCCCTCCCAGTTTCTCAGGCTGCTCTGAAAGTGAGCGGAGGAGTGGAAACCTAATCCAGCTCGGGGGCGGCGTCGCCTGTTCCCGAACACATTTGGGATGGAGCTGCCCAGTTTTCTCCTCTGCCTCTCCAACGTGGTGGAGTTTTCCATCCCTTGCTGGGGCTGGGTAGGGGATGCTGTGCGAGTGCAGCTCTGCACGTGGTACCCATTAGGGATTCTGGGTGTACAAAGGAGTGGGCAAAGCAGGGAAGAGCTGAGGCTACGGGGAGCAGCGGGCAGGACTCCCCCCTTGGAGCTGCCGTGCACCGACCAAACGATAGCGGAGGCTCATTTCCACCGCTGCTGTTGGGCTGAGGTCCCACCGTGCCCTGGCAAGTGGCACTTTCTCTGCTGTGTTTCACAAGGGTTGTGGGACAATGCTGGATTTCACCTCCTCCCTGCAACCAGGAGGATGCAGTGCCCTGAAACTGGCAGCATTGCTCAAGGAAGCCCCATCCAACAACTCCAGGGATGGGGCAGCCATGGCTTCTCTGGGCAACCTGTGCCAGGGCCTCACCACCTTTACAGTAAAACATGTCTTCCTAAGATCTCATCTCAATCTCCCCTCTTTCAGTTTAAAATCGTTCTCCCTCATCCTATCCCTGCAGTCCCTGACCAAGAGTCTCTCTCCAGGTTTTCTGGAGCCCCTTTCAGTACTGTGAGGCTGCTCTAAGGTCTGTTCAGAGCCTTCTCTTCTGCTCGTGAGCTCAGCAGCACTGAATGACCAGTGTGGTCGGACATGCTGTGGTTTTATTCTTCTTTTCCAAAGAATAGATAAGATCTGAGATATTTTCCCAAAAAGCTCCCTATCTCTTCTCCTCTCCCTGACAGAGGCTGCAGAGCAGAAATACATTTAGAGCCCCTTGGGCATTTCCCATGGAGCACTTGGCTTGTTAAAATATTTAACATCAGGGTTCTTTATTACCTGCAATAAAATGCCTCTGCTAATCTTTAACATGCAGCGTGTCAGAGAAAAATGGATTGCATTTAAAACCTGTTTATGGGACTGTTACTAAAACTTGTAAAAAGGAGTAAAAGTGAATGATGACTGAAAACCCTTCACTTCTGTTTCAGCAAAGGCTTTGTGGGATCAGAGGTTGCCTGGAAAAACTGCAGAGAGCAGTTCGGTCTGGACCTGAACCCCAGGCTCAGTGCGAGGCTGAAATGGCAGCTCACTCCCTCCCCATTTTGATTTGCAGCAATTTCCAAGCCTCCAGTCTTAATTCAAAGTTTCTCCTTCAGCAAGCCAGTCTGGAAACACGGCTGGGTTGCCATGCTCAGTCTGCCCGGAGCACGGCCAGAGCAGAAACACTGCCCATCCACCAGCACTTGGGCTCAAATAGCATTTTACCCCTTTCGTGCAAATTCAACAGTGTTTGAGTATTACAAAATGATTTTTTTTCTGCAGCATTTAGCTTTTTTCTAAGGCTACAATATCTGAATGCCTTGTAGGTTCCTGTTATTTTATCTGGTTTTCCCATTTCATGAGTGGGGAAGAGAGTGAAGCGGCTTTGCTCCCAGGGCAAGAGGGCAGCGCCCTACCTGCTGCCTCAATAAACTGACAAAACCGTTTCGGCCCTTTAGAAGTATAATTTGGGCTGAACTCCTGTTTGAGACAAGGTCTGGGAGTGCCTGAGGTGTAATTGCACGGACATGCCTGTTCCCAGAACTCAGCTATTGGATTTCTGACAACAGAGAGGAACAGCATCAGGTGTCGAGTTTTTTTTTCCTGCATGTTCTACTCCACAGTCTATTTTTAATATAATTTTTATTGCATTCAAGATAAACAGCAAAGGGACAGATTCCCATGGGAATCAGGGTCCATCCACTGCTCCCGTCAGCTTACTTGAGGGGAAAGTACAGTCGCGTGAGAGTCTCCAGCACTTTTGGTGCTGGCTGCCTAAGACTTCCCCACTTTTTATGATTTCATTATATTTACCAAAGCTGGTTCACATTAAGCCATGAAGCAAGTGCTGCGTTGCCCTGTGGTGGGGGGAGGAAGGGGAAAGGGCTGTTGCTCCGTGTCTGGCATTGAGCTCTGATCCTTGCCTCCCTGCCAGAGCAAGGGAGGAGCAGAGGCACGAGCAGTGTCACCTTGGCTGTTGCTGACAGCACCGCTGAGCATGGCCCTCTGTGCCCACCTGACAGGTGGGGACTGCAGGACCCTCTCCTGACTGCCCCTGCATGACCCTACAGTGAGACCAACAAGTCCCTGCTGAACACAACTTCTCCCCAGCTGCTTTCATCTGCAGAGGCAGTTTAAGCTGATCCAACACAGTGTATTTGTGTAGCATTGTCCTGAATTAGGCCAGGGAGGTGTACCGTGGCTCTCTGTCGCAGACTCACAGAATGTCCTAGTTTGGAAGGGACCCACAGTGATCATCGAGTCCAACTCCTGTTCCTGACACTCCCAACATTCACACCGTGGGGCTGAGGGCATTGTCCAAATGCTTCTGGAATATTGTCAGTCTTGGAGCTTTGACTGCTTCCGTGGGGATCTGCTCCAGTGCTCCACCACACTCTGAGTGTAGAACCTTTTCCTAATATCCAACCTAACTCTCCTCTGGCACATCTTCTTGCCATTTCCTCGAGTCTTACCAGCTCTGGAGAAAGATCTTCAGTGCATTGGATGGGCTGGCTCTCCCTAGCCTGAGAGGGAAGCACTGGCTACATCGGATGTGCAGATGCTGAGAGCATCCTTAGACAGGAGCCTTATTCTTTGGGGCATGACTTGGGCATTGTTACAGATCAGCTGACCTGTGGACATCTGCCCCTGGGAGTTATCGTGTTAGATCTGGAAGAATTTCTTGCTTTTATGCTGGAATATCAGATCTCAGAGCTAGGATCCTGTCAGATGAGGCCTGGAGAGAAAAATTCTTGCCTGTGGTTGCATTTTTGAGAAGCTAAAAGTTAGAATGAGGTTCTTCAGAGGCAGCTCTGCAGGCCCTGCCCCGCAGATGGGCTGCTTTCTAACTGCTCCCATCTATCTCCCCGTCATCAGCACAAACCAGGCCCTCGCTGCTCAGATCTGAACTGCTGCATGTAAATCACATGCAAAGCTGCTGGAGGAAACCGGTAGGTGGGGGATTGGAAGTGGGGCTGGAATCCCAGCAAGGCTGTTAATCAGGTGTTTAGTGCAACCTCTGGAGGCTGAGGCTTTGGTTCAGGGTTGTGGCCCAGCAGGGAGCTGGGAGGGAGGGAGTTCTCTAATCTCCTGTGTTCCTGGTGGGGGTGGCACAGCTCCTGGTCTGCAGACTATCAGTGGCCCATTACTGGGACACCTTTTAACTGGATACCACCAATGGAGGCACCAGTGTTCACCAGGATGCTGTGCTGACTGCATGCTCATGGGGATGCTCATATCTGTGCCCTCTGTGTCTTCTTCCACGTCTCAACTTGGCCAATGTGTCACCCTTCCACGTGACCCAAGGATGGTAGAGGGGCTGGGTGCCCTCCCCAGGTACTGCTCTGCTCCATCCTGGGTGCAAAAGCTAACGCTCCGCAGACACACAGAGCCCCAAACCTGCTCAACGGGAAATGCAGCCTCCTCTATCTCATGGAAATCTACTCCCCACCTCTTGGCCTTAGGCTGGGACTGGAACAGAGGGAGATTAATAAATGGTGACTGCTGGCAGTGAGGAAGCCAGGAGGTGAGACACAGGCAGTTGTATTCCTCTGGATGGTGACAGACTCTCTCGCAGAAGAAACTTCCAAACTACTGCCTAAGCACAGCCCTGTGCCTCGCGCCCTCGACAGAGCAGAGGATCCTGGATTTGGGTTCCTCCTTGCCCCTCACCAGAGCCAGAAGCTGGTAGTGGTGGGACCGTGCTCCATGTGCCAGCGAAGTGCCCTGAGCTCCCCATGCTGGTGTGACCCTGTCAATGCAGTGGTGCTGGAGGCCATCCCAGTGCTTCAGACCCTGAGACTCCATGCTTCCAATATCCCTGCCCTGTGTGGGCTGAGTCACCTTCTCCTGGCTGTAAACCCAGCAGATGGTTTTGTCTCACACCCCACAACCTTGCAGAGTTTGCTCACTGCTACCTTGGTGGTCGTGAGGTGCTTAATAGGCTCTGATGCCTCCATAGGGTGTACTGAGTCGTGGAGGGGAGCAAATATATTTCCTCCTGCGTGTCCCAGTTAGAACGTGGAGTTTGCCTCCTGGAGTGGGGCAGAACATTGGTGCCCCCAGACATGCTCAGGCAGGAATTTACGGCACCGGCCAGGAGCGTCCTGGCATGGGGCCACACCTGAACATCCTTGGCAGTTGTCCTCCCTCAGGGGCTTCCCAGGATCTGCTGAGTGGGATCAGGCAGTGCATAGGGCCCATGAATCCAGCGGAGGTGAATACCTCCTTTGACACCAAGAACTAGACCGAAACTATGTCAACGGAGAGAGCCGGGGCTGCTTTTCCTGTTTTTCCTGTTGGAGGCTTTGAACTGTGTCCTGCAGGGTCAGTGTGCAGGGAGACACCTTGGGCTCAGATAGGGAGGATCTGAAATCCTAGACCCTGGGAAAGGGGAGACCGATTGCCTGGGAGAGGCATCAGTGGGAGAGCCCGCAGAGCCCATCCATCTCCAAGGCATTAGCTGGGAGGAGGAATTTGAAGGTGAGTAGTGACCCACATTTTCCAGAGTGATAGAGGTGGCCTGGGGCAAAGAAAGACAGCAAATTTGGTGTTGGCCCTCGTTGCACAGACTCGGTCCCCTGTGCAACAAGACCTATAATCTGATTTTATTGCTACAACGGTAAATCACAAAAGCTGATAGCATGGCTCCATTTCTCCTGATGTGCAGAAAGGTGTTTTATACTGTAGAGCTTGTTTTTCTGTTTGTGGAGCAAGAGGCAGGTCGCACCTGCAGGCCACGTTGCCTCATCCCTGGCTTCAAATGGGTGTCTGCAGGAGAAGCTGGGGAGCAGTGCTGGGCGGTTACGTTGCCTGCGCTGGAGAAGCTGAGCCCTTGGCCATCAGCACATTCCCCTGCCAAAACCTCACCGCTGAAATTGCCCGTGCAAAATAAATGCTGTGTTGCTGCTCTGCGAGTGTCTTGGGCTTTTGCTGACACAGATGGGTCAGCCTGGGCTTGCACCTTGCCCCATGCAGGACTTGAGAAGAGCTGTGTCTCCTCTGGGTGGCTTTTCCCTGCCACCTTCTGCCCAGTCTGGTTACTGCTGCGGCAAAAAGGGATTTATTGGTGTCAGGTTTCACAAGCGTGAGTGTTTGTGGTGAAATCGCTGCCAGGTTCAGGCTGGTGCATGAGGCATCTCTCTGCGTTATTGTTATTCTTCTGCTGACACCTAGTGTGTGAAAAGCTGTAAAACATTGCACTGAGCCAGCTGGGAAATATGGATATGGCACAAATGAGACCGTTTCTTACTGTGTTCATGTCCAAACTGGCACCAGCATCTTCCCTCAGTTCCTCTGCGGGAGCCTCAGTGACACAGGTGGCTGGAGGGGAACCTGCTGACTGCGATTTTCAAGTAGGACTGCTGGGAATCAATCCTAACCATAGCAGGAGAATGAATTAGAAGTGGATTACTGTCAATGCCTACCCTGTTTTGATGGGTAGTGAATCTGCCAGTGGAAATAAGGAGCTACTGCACCATCACGGAGATGTGTCCTTCATTCAGGGTCCACTTCTAGGATGCATGGAGGTTTGGTGCTGTGCCTGTGCTAGATGGGAGGAGAAGGTGGAACAGGGAGCAGCACCTCCCTGGGTTCGTGACTCTCCCCCTTGTTCTTCTTCTGATCAGAGCTTATGATCTGGTCTCCAAACTCTATCTCAGGTCAGTGAGTTCTCCTATTAAAACAACTTTTTTTTTAATATCTGTGAATAATGTTTATTAGTGTCAACTTATATCCTGGCCTAAGTGTCTTTGCCTTCTGTCTCAGTACACAAGAGTATCCAGAGCTGGAGGGTGCTGATGGTGCCCCAGACTCAGGGGTGGTGATTGTGGCTCTGGCTCCAGGGGGCTGCACTGAACCTGCGAGCTGGGAGGTTCCTGAGGGACAAGTGATGGCCTCTGAAGGTGACACTGGATAACTGGGCCCCTCACTACAAGAAGGACATTGAGGGGCTGGAGCGCGTCCAGAGAAGGGCGACAAGGCTGGGGAAGGGGCTGGAGAAAAAGTCCTACGAAAAGTGTCTGAGGGACCTGGGGCTGTTTAGCCTGGAGAAGAGGAGGGTGAGAGGAGACCTCCTCACTGTCTACAACTGCCTGAAAGGAGGCTGTGCCAGAGCGAGTGTTGATCTCTTCTCTCAAGTGACAGTGATAGGACAAGGGGAAATGGCCATGAGTTGTGCCAGGAGAGGTTCAGACTGGATATCAGGAAGAATTTCTTTACCAAAGGGTGGTCGAGCACTGGAACAGCTCCCAGGGAGGGGGTTGAGTCACCATCCCTGGAGGGGTTTAAAAAACAGGGAGATGAGTTTTTGAGGGACATGGTTTAGTGGATGATGGATGTGGTTGGAGTCAATGATCTCCAAGGTCTTTTCCAATCGGAAGATTCTGTGATTCTAGGATAACCTTAGCATTGCCCCCTGTACATTTTCCTCCCTGGTCATTTAAATGTTTTCATTTCATTAACTTTCTCTTACGTGGTGATCGAAGCCCAGCTTTTGCCATGCAGGGTTGTTGTCACTTTGTCACCCCTCCAGCATTCAATGGGCTGGTCTTAAACATCCTGAGAACCTAAAATGACCCACTGTCAGTCTGTTGCTGTAGGATGAGATGAGGATGCTCTGCACACTCCAAAGTATCATCGAGGACAGAAGGGACCATGACTCAGACCTGCTCCATGTCCTGATTGGTATTGTCCCTGTGGTCATTGGCACGGGACGTGGCACCCACAGGTGGTGGAGCCCTGGGGCCGGGCACACCAGCACCCACCCTGGAGCACCTGCACCTCGTGCTGGGCCCTCATTCTAGCCTGGCCACTGTAAATCCTCTGAACACTGCTGTGGGATGTCCAGTGGCTTCAGGGCTCTGCCAAGTCACGTTACAGGACAGAGAGAGGCAAGTGGTCGTCTGTCCTCGCACGCAACATCTGCTTTAAGATAAAAAGTGCTGTGGGAAACCTCCTGCAGAACCATTTACACTGCTGTTCACACGACTTTGTTTTGTAAAAACTCTCTCAAATCATGCCAGAAGTCAAGGTTTATTTCCCTATCCTGAGGGTATTTAATCCTCATCTCATTAACTTTCATTTTAATGTACAATTGCTGAGGAGTAAAAAAATAACCCAAATATTTTGTCTTAGGGAAAAGATAAGATCTAAGTTCATCCCAAAGCCGACAGAGATGCTTATCGGCATGTTTTTTCTCTCTTCCCTAGCTCATTTTTGGCTTGCTGAGGGAAGAAATGGTTACTGGAGAAAATCAGCTGGGCAGCAAATCCCTGGCTCGAGCCTGGGATAGGGAATGAAAAGATTCATTGCATGGGACCATTCTGGGGCTTCTTGGGTAGTGGAAGGATTTGGATCAAAAAAAAGGAGAGGGTTTTTTTCCCAACAATTGATGCAGAAAAACATTCTCTGAGTGGGCATAATTAATCTCTACAGTTGAAACCATCTGCTTCTTGTTTTCAGCTACAACCAGCCCAGGTTTACCAAATAAATAAAAAAGTGTTAAGTGTGATTACTGAGCCAAGTCTCTCCTTTTTCCTCAGACATGGCTGTGGCTGAACCCAGTCACGGGGCTGCCCGGAGGGCCCGGGTACCAAGGCATTCAGCCAGCCCCATCCAGGAGCACTGCCTTGGGTACTGGGTGAAAGCTAATCCTGGTAACATTACCTTTGGCAAATCTGGAGTGAACTTTGCTTAAAAACTGTTTGAAAACTGAATTTTTGCCAAAATGAAATTTTGGCAAACATCATGCCAGCAAAAAAACAATAGGAAAAGACAGTTGTTTATTCCCATTGTGGCACTTTCCAGATTTAGATGTGATATTAGGAATAAATGTTTTCTTGTGAGGGTGGAGAGGCCCTGGCCCAGGTTGCCCAGAGAAGTCGTGGTTGTGGTCTCCCTGGAGATGTTCAAAGACAGGTTGGATGGGGCTTTGAACCTCCTGATCCAGTGGGAGGTGTCCCTGCCCATGGCAGGGGGGTTGGAACTGGATGGGCTGTAAGGTCCATTCCAACCTAAACCATTCCATGTTTCTGTGATTCTATGATTCTGTTTCCTACTTTCAATATGAGGTTAAAATGAGAGAAAAATGCTCCAGCTGCTGCAGGCAGAAGCACAGAGAGTGATGGAGGTGGAAGTGGGAAGGCTGAGATGGCCTGGGGGGCAGATGGGGACCAGTGGGCAGTTTCCTTGCAGAGGACAGGAAGAGTTAAGTCACAACACTTCTTGGGGAGCTCAGATATGGCTCTGCTTTCCTTCCCGACCTCCAGAATTACCTGGCTTTAGGGAGAGGTTAAGAAATGTGTGTCCTACTACCGTTGCCCCCAAACCTGGGGCTGGAGGGTCCCATCCCTGCAGTGTGGAGCTGTGAGAGCAGCATCTTCCCTGGGGACAAAGCTGGCCTGGAGGACATGGTCAGCGGGGAGGGCAAAGAACACAGTGCACCCAGATTTGTCCTGCACAGGCTGGTTTTGAATGCCTCTGAGAAAGCAGGTAGTGCTCACGAGAGTAAAAAGGATGAGATTTACTGTCATTGCTACTTGGCCAACAAAGTGGTGGTGGTGTTGCCCTGCTTCGTCTGCCTGGAGAATTGCCAGAATGCCCTGGGGAGCAATGAGCTGTGAAGCTGCTGGACATGCAGTCCCTCCGAGGACACTGAGGTGTGGTCATCCAGGTTGGATGGTGACCTGATCCTTTCTGCTGGAGAGGGTTCCAGTTCAGCTCCAGGCATGCAATAACTACCACAGGCTCAGAGAATTTCCTCCCATTGGCCTTCTGACCCCAGAGAAAGTGGGTTAGTGATGACTCTGGTTTGTTCACATCAGGGATGGAGACTCCACCACTGCCCTGGGCAGCCTCTGCCAGGGCTTCACCACTCCGTCAGTAAAGAAATTTTTCCTAATATCCAATCTAAACCTCCCCTGGGGCAACTTGAGGCCGTTTCCTTTCCTTCTATCACTTGTTATTGGAGAGAAGAGACCTGCATCCACCTCACCACAACCTCCCTTTAGGTAATTGTAGAGAGTGATGAGGTCTCCCTTCAGCCTCCTCTTCTCCACACTAAACAACCCCAGGGCCCTCAGCTGCTTCTTATAATATTTGATCTCCAGATCCTTCCCCAGCTCTATTTCCATTCTCCAAAAGCACTCCAGCCCCTCAGAAACTGAACCCAGGATTCGAGGTGTGGCCTCATCAGCACCGAGTCCACACAATACCTTCCACACTCCTGCTGGCCACACCATGGCTGATCCAAGCCAGGATGCTGTTGGCCTTCTGGGCCACCTGGACCACTGCTGAAGGACAAATTGCCTTGAATCAGGTGGGTCATCATGGAGCTTGATATCTGTTTGTACTTATTTCTGCAGAGCAGCACCTGAGGGCAAACGCTTGCTTATCAACCACTCTGTGCTATGGTGGAGTGGAAAAAAGAAAGGCCCAGAAAATTGTACCACTTGTCCTCTGTGGTAGGATCAGCTCTTTGGATTTGCAATGTTACTCTGTCTGCTGTGACAGCAACGCAACAGGCCAGGAACCACGGGAATATTTTGATTTGCTGAAACTGGAATTTTTCAGTGGTCCTGGTAAAACTTCCCTGAAGAATATGTTTTAAACCCGGGAAGGACTTTCTTATCAGCCCTAGAGAGAATGAGGAACAACCATATAGAAAGGGCATGAACTTGCAGTGTAACCAACAGAGACCAAACTCCCTGCTCATATCGCTGGAGACAAGGTGCGCGATCCCACCGGCCTGTGAGATTCCCGAGAGCAGGGTCCGCCTGGGAGCTGACTCTGCCTTATCTGCTGGTGAAAAATTTCAGGTCTCATCTTGACAGGGAATGGGAAAATGCTGGTGATTACAAAATGTTTTCCAAGCTGACAGCCTGTTTCTTGCCTGGCTTTAGTGACAGGTCGTGAGGAGGCGTTAGCAGGTTGTGGGATGATCAAAGGGAGAAGGAAGGGGGAGGGATGCTGAGTCTCACTCCAACACCACCCTAGAGCAGAGGGCAAGAAAGAGCAGGGGTTACTGCCTCCCTTCTTTGGTTTTGTCCTGGTGTTTCTTTAAAATGATAAACAGTATCAGTCAGCTGATAATGATTTATTATGTGGAATGCTTGAGCTTTCTTGGTGTCCCTATCCTGACTCCTTTTAAGTACCCTGTGGAAACCTCATGAACAGCAATATATAACCTGGCTGAGTTTGTACCCACACAGGTACAGTTGAGCCTCATAAATTCCACCAGTTTCTATACATCAGCCCAGTTTCCTCAGCCAAGGAAAAACCACCAGGTGCCAGCAGTGATGAAAAGAAAGGCTTGTGCTGTTTGAGGTCAATCTCAAAAGTTCTTTGCACCCCAAAACTCAGCAGAGATGGGAGCTCAAGGACAAACACTGCAGTGTGTTTGAGATGTTGAACTGACCTCTTTCTTGTTTTCAGGCAGGAATAATTTCTCATAAAAGCAGTGACCGAGGCAGCCCTGCAAAGCTGCTGGAATGCCAGAAGACAGCACCGGAGTGTCTCACCACACCGGGACACACAGCAGAACCCAGTCAAGGAACCCTTTCTGGTCTCTGTCTCTTGTTGCTCTATGTCTTCATGGATTGGAGGCAGCACGGGGGACTGTGCAGAGCACCCCAATCTCCAGGCTGTGTCCCAGAGTGCTGCGATGCTGATGTGGGGTTGCCCAGCATGAAACTGGAATCGGGCCCCACATCTGTGTGTACTCACAAAATCCCTCCTTTTGATGAAACCTCTGCAGCACCAGCTGGCAGGTTCTCATGCTCTGGAAGACCTGAGAAGCTGGTCCTGCACAGCTGGGAACCATCACCCCTGTCCCCATGGTGTTTGAGACTTGGGTGCCACGGCCCATGATTAGTGCTGGGGTAGTAAATGCTTTTCTTTTTCTTTTTCTTTTTCTTTTTCTTTTTCTTTTTCTTTTTCTTTTTCTTTTTCTTTTTCTTTTTCTTTTTCTTTTTCTTTTTCTTTTTTCTTTTTTTCTCCTTCTCCTTCTCCTTCTCCTTCTCCTCCTCCTCCTCCTCCTCCTCCTCCTCCTCCTCCTCCTCCTCCTCCTCCTCCTCCTCCTCCTCCTCCTCCTCCTCCTCCTCCTCCTCCTCCTCCTCCTCCTCCTCCTCTTCCTCCTCCTCTTCCTCTTCCTCTTCCTCTTCCTCTTCCTCTTCCTCTTCCTCTTCCTCTTCCTCTTCCTCTTCCTCTTCCTCTTTTTTCTCCCCTTCCCCTTCCCCTTCCTCTTCCCCTTCCTCTTCCCCTTCCTCTTCCTCTTCCTCTTCCTCTTCCTCTTCCTCTTCCTCTTCCTCTTCCTCTTCCTCTTCCTCTTCCTCTTCCTCTTCCTCTTCCTCTTCCTCTTCCTCTTCCTCTTTTTTCTCCCCTTCCCTTCCCTTCCCTTCCCTTCCCTTCCCTTCCCTTCCCTTCCCTTCCCTTCCCTTCCCTTCCCTTCCCTTCCCTTCCCTTCCCTTCCCTTCCCTTCCCTTCCCTTCCCTTCCCTTCCCTTCCCTTCCCTTCCCTTCCCTTCCCTTCCCTTCCCTTCCCTTCCATCTGTTTGATCAAAATAACAGTCCCTGCAACTGGACCACTCAACCATCGCATCTCTGCCTCTCAACCAGAATGATTTCCTCAGCACGAGTCCTGGGTTGGATGGTTTTGATGCTGTCCTGCCCTCTAGGGGGAGGTGGTAAAAGATTTCTGGAGACGGGGAGTGAATCCCATGCCACCCGTGTTGGGCACACAGCTTCTTCACAGGGGTGCAGCCTGCACCTTCCACTGGCTCCTTCCACTGACAGCAGAGAGAGCCTCAGGGACTGGCTTAGACTCCTAAGGACATTTAGGAAAGAAAATCCAAATTAAATAAATCCATAATTTTTATGGATTAAAATCCTTGGTAGGAGACTCTCACAAGGAATTCAGTTGACTTTCATTCATTTAAGGAGAACTAAACTGAGTGATGGTCATTTTATTTCTGCTAAAAACAGTACAAAGAAGTTTAACGTGGTTTATCTTAATCCACTCGAAAAATCAATTCAGATTAATTTTCTTGAGTGTCCTGCATAGTTTGCCTTTGATTTTTCACATGTTAATTACTTCTGTTGTCCATGGCTGAAGCCTAGCGTGACTGGAGATTCGATTGGTCACAGAAAATGCTCCTGTGGTTAAATGCAGACTTTAAATACAAAGCTTGTATTTTGGGCCATCAGGATGGAGGATGCTCCTGGCTGGGTCTTGTAAACCATTTCACAGAATTGCTGTGGTTGGGCAGGAACCTCTGGAGGTTCTGAGTCCAACCCCCTCGCTCAGAGAAGGGTCAATGAGTAGGCTGCTCAGGGCCATGTCCAGTTGGGTTTGAATATTTCTGAGGATGGAGACTCCAAAACCTTTCTGGGCAACCTCTTCTGATGGCTGACAACATGAACAATAAAAAAAAGAGTTTTCTTCTGTTTCAAACCCACAGTTTTCTATTTTTTTGTGTCCCTTAGCATGTGATGAAGAGCCAGAGACAATGACAAATGACCAACACTGCTCCATGAGAACAGCTGTACCCAGATCATCACAAAGGATCTGAACACAGATGACAAGTGATGTCTGACAAGGGTTTGTACTTTAGCTTCTGTTTCTCAGTTGAAAACTCTAGGGACTGATGTTTGCCTTGGCAGGACGTACAGAAGCATTGACCAGACAGGTTCAGAAAGAAACAACTGCACCTTGGGGCACAGCTTTTTCTGGAGCACTCTGAGGAATGGGAAAAGATTTTCTGCATGGCACAGTGATGTGGAGATGCCCTTCAAAAAGGATGTGTTTGCTAGGATAGGGGTCTATCCAACCTACCCCTGCAGGACCTTGTTCTTTCAGAGGGTCACCTATAATGATGTGACCTTGATGCACCAGTTTGAGTATGATTTTGTTAAGCCACTCTACCCTAAATTTTGACTTTTAGAGAAAGAAAACTGTTAGGACTGGGGAAAATGCTGAGAAGATTCCAGTCTCTTTGCCTTCCTTTGAAGAGCTGCTCAAGGAAAGCATCTGAGTCGTAAGTGCTTAGATTATGGTGTGATGCCAATGCTTTTGCTGCAGGTAATGAAGAAGGAAGAGATGTTTCAGTCAGTACTCTCGTAATCAAATGTGATTCTGAGTATCCCAAATTTTACAGTGGGACAAGGCTTGGAGAGTTTGTGCAGTTGCTTGTCCAGGGCTCGGTGCAGGTTGTTCACAGCAGTTTATCCATAATATTCTGTTTAGAATGAGTTAAAGTCCCTTTTTTTTTATTAATATCTCCCCCCCCAGGGATGTTGCTGTGTCACTGCCCTGACACGCTGGTCTTACCAAGCCAGTGTGAGTGACCAGGCAGAAGCCAGGCAGAGCAGGGTTGTGTTTTTTTCCCTGCTGTGCCTGGATAAAAGGACTCGGCCCCCAGCTCAGTTCTCAGCTCTTCAGAACCAGGGTGGCACTGGGGCAGTGAAAGGTCCCTCTTGGTCCTCCCAGCGCATGTCTGCACCAAGAACACAGCGCTTCGGATTGGGCTGATGAGGGCATTGCTTTGGGCAGAAGAGAGCCCGTGTGGTGCCTCCAGGAACATCCCCAAACCTTCCTTCTCCAGAGGGAACCGGGAAGCGGGTGGAAAGCGCTGGCAGTGAGCAGGGAACAGCAGAGGCTGCACCAGGGTGAGGAGAGGAGGATGAGGGAGCGGGCTCTGCGCTGGGAGGGCAGCGCCGCGCGGAGCTGGGGAGCAGCAGCTCGCCCTGCAGCCCGGAGGAGGGTGCTCTCAGCACGCTGCTGCCTTCCTCTGCCTCCGCTCCCGGTTCCTCTGCAGCCCCAGCGCCTGATGGTGTCCCCTTCCCAGTCCTCGCATCCCACCATCCCCCAGCCCTGCCGAGGGGTGCTCCCGGGTCGGGTGATGTCCTGCTTGTCCCAGCACCCTGCCCACACTCCCTCACCTGCCCCAGCACGCTGCCCACACTCCCCTCACCTGCCCCATCACGCTGCTCACACTCCCCTCACCTACCCCAGCACCCTGCCTATGCTCCCCTTACCTGCCCCAGCACCCCTGCACCTTGCCCACACTCCTCTTTACCTGCCTTGGAGACCCTGCACCCTGCCCACACTCCCCTCACCTGCCCCAGCACCCCTGCACCCTGCCCACACTCTCCTTTCCCTTCGTGGCTTTCGGCTTCACCGCGGTATTGGGAGCCTCATGGAGCCCCCGTGCTGTAAGAGGGTCCCATGGTGGGCTCCCTCAGCTGGGTGCTCTGCAGAGTGACCTGTGCAGCCCCCACGCACCCAGGGCCAGGGAACACATAGGTGGGAAGCACAGAAAATCCCTGCACACGCGGTTGCTTCTCAGCAGGGTGGGTGAAGCTGTGGGCAGTAGATCAGTGGAGCTGCAGGAACCACTGAGAAACTAAAAATTTTCACCCTCCAGAAGTCAGTAGAGGCAAAAGACAAAGAGAAACAAGCTTTTACAAAGCGTGTTGCAGAGAAAGTGAGTCCATAATCAACCTCCTTCTGCAAGTGGGGAAACTGAGGCAGGGCTTGGGGACACCATTTGCCTGAGGTCACCTAGCAGAGAACTGCAAAGAGGTGTCTGGGTGCCTGACCAGCACTGCACCAAATACAGTGTCAGTACCGAGTTCCTGCCTTTATCCCTGGTACTTTCAGCCTTGGGGCTGTGATGGTTAAACCTTTATTGTGCTCTGTGTACAACACACAAACAGAGGTGGGAAGGTAGGGTGGAGGGAATGGAAAGGCACCAAGACATGGGAATCCACAAACAGTTCTGCTGCTGCCCAAAGGATTGGCCAGGACCCAGATTTTGATTTTTCAAAGTTTTCCTGGGGAGAAGAAGACAAACAAAACACCGAACAAGGTCAAACCAAAGCCACTGGCTCTTCAAATCCAAATGTTTTAAGTTTATTCTCAATTAATCTCTATGAAAATATCTGAAATGGAAACATAAATCTGCTTTCTTAAGATCCAATAAGTCAATAACTATTTCATTTAATGGTCCAACAAGCTCCAGTGTTTCAGAGATGACTCTGGACAACAGCATCTGGACAGGAGATACCCATTTCTATAGTGAGGGCAGTGACAACCCGGTACCCTTAGCAGGTCAGGGACAGCTTCCACACAGCCAAAGGACAGTAAATGGGTGGATGCATAGCTAAAAGAACAGTTGCTCTGGTGATGGGAATGTAACAGCTGGTGCTTAGAGACACTCTTTAGTCTGTGTTATGAGAAATGTTGAATTACACAATTAAATCAGTCCCTGTTGGTTTTAAGCCTTATGGGTCTGTAATCCTCAGGGTGCACTGACAGATTTACTGCCATTTCACTGGTTCTCGTTACAAGGGTATTTTGCTCCAAGACACTCACTAAAGCAAAGGGGCTGTAAATTGTACCCATGCAGCAGCCCCAGCAGAAGAGAATCTGGTGCTGTGGAGGATCCAAAGGGGACAGTGTGGCTGAAGCAGAGGCTTCCCACTGGTTGTGAGGCTTCAGGGGACTTTGAAATGAGGATATAAGAAGCACTGGGGCATCAGTGAGTCTCCAGCAATCCCAGGGACGTGGCAGAGCATTGCTTCTCCTGTCTTTGCAGGAGGAAGTTTCCTCTCTCCTGGCAGCACACTGCACCCACACCTGGAATGTCCCTGGCTCTATCCATGCCTGCACTTGTCCTGCCAGAAATAAGACTTCTTGTAGTAAAGATGTGCTTCCAGTTCATCCTGGCATGGACAGAGAGGAGTAACAGCTGCCACACTTTCTCATCTTGAGCTGTTGCAGAGGTGGTGCCAGTCATGAGTCCAACTCCTATTTGGCTGCAAAAACAACTCCTGTTCCCAGGCCCAGTCTCGCTCCCCATTCACGCCCAGCACAGCTGCACCAAAATCCACTTCCCAGCAGCCATGTAGTGGGTGCTTCTGGCCACAGGCAGGGATCATGGTGATGGCACTGCATAGTTCCATGCCCCAGTGCCACAGCTGTGGACAGAGCTGAAGGAACTTCCACCCAAGGCTGGCTCTGCTGCTCTGCTCAGCTCCCATTTCAGCTTGGCAGCCCATGCCCAGGAGTTACATTTTTTATCCCCGAAGTGCCAAGCAGCTCCCTCCCCGGGCTGCGTTCAGGGATTGGCATGCAAATCAGCTCACTGCTGCCTCAGACTGTGATAATTAAAAGTGGAGTTGTAAAACAAGCAGCATCAATTTTTGGTGCACATCCCCAACAACAGAGTGATTGGACTGAGTTAGGAGACATTTCCAGCTACACAGCAAACTCTAAATAGCCTGGAGAGAATACGCGGGAATTTAGCTTGTGCAGCAATTTCAGATGTCAAAACAAGTTTCCTTGTTAATATGAAACTATTTGGACTTTGCATTTTTAATTAAAGCTTTTAATTATCCAACTGCATTTTATTAGCTTTTATGAAGACAGCTGCTTGAAATGCTACGAGCCAAATCTGGGCTCTGAAGCACTACTTGTCCGAGACAGAGTTTTGGTTGTGAACTGCTTTCATTGTGAGTAAATGGGGTTGTTTAATTTAAAGTAGAATTTACTGTCCCAGCTTGATTGAAACTCTTTTATGGCAGACACAACAAATAACCTCAGCAGGAGTGTTCCTGTGCCTAAGGCTGGGAGGGGATGCTGTGCTGGCAGCCCGAGGGCTCACCATTAGCCCCTTCCAGGGTGAGCTGCATCCAGGCTGCTTCTGAAAGGGTTCCTCTGCCCACCTCACTTCCCTGCTCACATTGTTTTGTCTTTGAGCACTAGATCAAGACTGAAAGCTCCTGGATGGAAGCCTTTTTCACCCTTGTGATGGATCTGATGTGCTGAGGTCCTGGGGCTGGAGCTGTTGGTGAGTCTCTGCAGAAGAGTGGAGTTGCCCTCTCCAGTGCTGGCCTCGGGGGAGCTCGTTGGACTCTGGTTTGCAGGAGGTCAGTCTTCACAGCCAGTCTCCTGTTCCTGTGCTGTTGTCTCGTTCAGTACTGTGATCTTTATCAGGCAATAGCTAACGATTGTGGCCCTGTTCATAACATGGATTACTTATTTATTGGGAACGTGTTATTGGTAAGTCTTGGTTTGCACCATGCCAATAGTTTAACAGCTTGTAGAAGCCTTTATGTCCTGACTGTGCAAGAGAAGAAGCAAAGAAGAACAGAACACCCAAATGCAACTGCAGGGGAAGAGCTGACAGTCAAGATGAGGTTTCTGGCTGGAGTGCAGCCCTGGGCTAAACCCAATGCCACATTCACAGACAGCGCTCCAGTTCGAGACCTTACTCTTCATCACCATCAAGAATCAGCAAAATGTACCAAAGAATCTAATTTGGTGAGAAGAAAGGCAAAGTGGGCAGATTTTAAGCACTGATGCAGGTCAGTCCATAGGTAGTGAGACTGGCAGGGTGGCAGGGTCACAGCCTGAAGCTGCTCACAAAGCTGAAAGGGCAGCACAAGAGCCCGTGTGCGCGCTCCTGTGTTAGAGGACAGATCAAAAGTATTGCTGCTCTCTCCAGACCTCCTTGTACCTCGTGGCAGTGAACTTTCTTTTGTCCTCTTTCATGTTTCAGGAGAGCTTAAGCTGGGATTGATGTGGATGGAATATTGTTCAAAAGAGATGCCACTGCCTAGCACTGTCTGTAGGGGCCAAAAGGACAGTGCACACACTGCTGGTGGCCACAGATAAAGATTGTACCTGGGCTGGAAGATTAAGGAATTTAAAGTCTTAAGGCTTAGCTGGGGCGAGTGCATGTGCTGAGAGTTTGTACCTGTGGAACTTTGCAGAGTAGATGGGTTCCTCCAAAGGATGGATTCAGAGGTATCTCCCATCTCTCCCAGTGAAAGCCGTTGTCCACATTGCGGGCTGTGCTGTCCCTGGGGATATTTTTTTCTCTGTTGATAGCATCCATGTCCAGCCGTGTGCTAGGAAAGGCACTGACACTCCCCAGGGGCACGTCCCAGGAGCACTCTGGATGGAAATGGGGTTGTGCCCACCTGGCAGGTGATACATGTAGACAGAACAATAGAGCGTGAGGACTTGGTTGGGCTGGGACTAGGGCAGAGAGAGGCACTAAAAAGCTTATTATCTGAAATCTAGTCAAAATCCAGTTTTCTGACCCTTAGCAGGTATCCAGCTGGGCATCTCTCCTGTGGCCTCGTGGGGTTATTGACCTCATAATGAAAACCCCAGGCATAATCTGGTGTGATTTCATTCATCTCTGCTTTTCCCTGCCTGGTCTGAACCTGATGCTAACAAAAAACTCAACCAACCCTACTCTGTCGTAGGGCTGGATGGAGCTGGTGCTGAGTGTGCAGGAGCTGCTCCTCCTGGATGAGCAATGAGTGCAGGACTCAGCTTCTTGTTGCTGCAGGTCTCGTCACTGGACAGTGGAATTGTAAGAGAGAGAAGAAGACTGAAAGGTGAAATGGGAAAGCTAAGGAACTTGAAAAATGGATGCAAGAAAGGAGTCAAAGTGGAAATGGAAGGGAACAAGCTTATTGTCAATAAACATGTTCTTGCTGCTGAAAGCATCACCCTTTAGATTTGTAGGTGGAGTTTAAGAACAAAGCCAGCACCAGGCTGTGGCTCTGCAGGGATGCCCAGGGGTGTGGGGAGCTGCCTTCCTGGGGGGGATCAACAGGATATCCAAAGGGTGGGCCTGGAGCAGAAACTCTGACTTCACTAAGTACTAACTGCAGAGTTACATCATCTGCTGGGCTGGCTCCTCACCAGGAATGGTCTGGGGCCAGCAGCCCCCACTGGGGCAGCTCCTGCATGGGGAGAGGGCTGGGGCTGTCAGGCACTGAGTGCTGCAGAGAAACCAGGGGACCTGAAAATCATGAGCAAACCATTCTGTTGTTCGCGGGCTCTCTGCAGATCAGTGCCACTGAGCAGCCCTCTGATAGACAAGCTCTGCCATGGGGGTGAACGTGGCTGCTGGAGGGATGTCCCTGTGCACATCAGTGTGCACTGGGGCTCCTCATGCCTCATGCTGCAGGGCTGGCTCTGCCCAAATCCAGTGTTCTACTGGGACAAACTGCCCTTCCCAGGGATGCCTCGTGCCTGCTGGGGCAGCACAGGGACAGCTCAGGTGTGTCTCTGCTTCTCCCCAGCAGAATGCCCGGCTGCTGAGGGCTTGTCCCTGCTTCAGGCTGTGTATAACCTCGTGAAGAACCAATGTACCTATTGAACACCTGCCCAGGTGGCCAAGAAGGCCACTGGCATCTTGGGCTGTATCAGAAACAGCGTGGGCAGCAGGAGCAGGGCAGGGATTGTGCCCCTGTACTCAGCACTGGTGAGGCCACACCTCGAGTACTGGAGTCAGTTCTGGGCCCCTCACTCCAAGAAGGACATTGAGGGGCTGGAGAGCGTCCAGAGAAGGGAACGAGACTGGGGAAGGGGCTGGAGAACAAGTCCTGTGAGGAGCAGCTGAGAGAATTGGGGCTGTTTAGCTTGGAGAAGAGGAGGCTGAGGGGAGACCTCATCACTGTCTACAACTGCCTGAAAGGAGGCTGTGGCAGAACGAGTGTTGATCTCTTCTCTCAAGTGACAGTGACAGAACAAGGGGAAATGGCCATGAGTTGCACCAGGGGAGGTTCAGACTGGATATCAGGAAGAATTTCTTTACCAAAGGGTGGTCAGGCACTGGAACAGCTGCCCAGGGAGGGGGTTGAGTCACCATCCCTGGAGGGGTTCAAGAAACAGGGAGATGAGTCTTTGAGGGATATGGTTTAGTGGATGATGGGTGCGGTTGGACTCGATCTCAAAGGTCTTTTCCAAATGGAAGAATCTCTGATTCTTTAAGGGGAGGTTTCCAGAACAAGATGAAAGATGCAGTATTCTGTGTCAGCATCTGGGCCTTGCTGCAGCTGAGAGCTTGTAATGCTGAAGATTTAATGCAAATCAAATGGACTTTTCATCTTAGCAGAAAAGTATTTACAGCCCATTGAGTAGATGGGAAAAGTGGTCATTTTTTGGGGGGGGGAACACAGAAAAAAAAGTGCTGTGTAAAGAAGTGGCCACAAATGGCTCTTAGCTTGAGAAATTTAACCTGAGTAATTTATCAGCTTTGGGGATGGAAAACTCATCATTTATATATAAAAATATATTGCATTTAATTATGCAGCCAACTTCAGCTTTACTCATTAGCTACTTATGCTACTCTGCCAAGTTACACAGTGGTGAGCTGGCTGGAATATTTTATATGGCATTTTATCCTGGATCAGAAAAGTCAGCATATGACTCCATCAGATCTTTGTTTTCCTCCATCATAGAGTAGGGAAATGATGGCAAAAAAAATGGAGAAAATCTGGAAGAGAGGACGAGAAGAGGAAGGTGAGTGCCTGGGAATGGGTTGATGCATCTATTTGCGATGATGTGCTGTGGTATTTGTGGGTGCATTTGGGTCTGCAGCTCTCTGTGGTGGGCGCTCTGCTCCGAGGCCGTGCAGCCAGGGTGAGGTATCAGAGATGGGAGCATCCCAGGTGAGGGAGCTTCAAACTGGCTTTTTGAGGTCTGGCCCCTCTTCTTCACCCAGATCACATCTGCAGCTCCTCCTGACCCATGGTTACGCCACCCTCGCACACCTCTGACAAGGCCCGTCTGGTCCCTGGGATAGCTGATATCTCCACCCAATCACTCTTGCTTCTGAGACAGTGTTTCTTAATGCCTTGCCTGAAGTATTTCCATTTGTAGCTTCAGGCCCCAGCAATCCTTGTTTTACCATTTCCAGATCATTTGAATAATCCCCCTTTCTCCTTTGATGGTATTTCCCTGGAGGTATTTATAGCATTATCACACGCTCAATTTAATCTCCTTTCTTACAGACTGTATAAAATTAAACTCCCCCATCTCCTCTCTTTTGTCTGCTATGCCCTCTCAGCTTTGTGTGTTTGTGGCAGCTTGTTTTGAGCCATCTCCAGTTTGGGGTGACCCCTCTGACAGCCCTCGGGAAGTCACAGCTGAGGCCACCCCATCACACTGCAGCAGCGCAGGGCCGTGTGGAGCCCGGGGGGTTGCAGAGGACCCCCTGTGGTTTAGGGCATCTGTCAGCATTTCCTCAGGTCAGGAAAGCTTTGCTGGAAAGCCCAGCGTGGTCTTGGCAGCGTGGCTGTGTTATTTGTTGTGAACAGTGCTAAGATGACCCTGAAATGTGCCTGGTGTGCTAAGGACAGCACCCTGACCCTGAATTTGCAGGACATTGGTGGCTGTGATAGGTCCTGCTTGTTCAGCCAGAGAACCTATGCAGAGCCACAATTTGGAGAGGATCTTCCTTTGAGATTTGGGATATTACCTGAGCACAATATCCCCATCAATGTGAGCTGCTCTGAGGAAGGGCACCCTAACACCCCTGCTCCTACCGTGAAACCACACAAAACAGATGCATCCAAACAAATATTCTTCCCTTTTAACTCATGTAAAAGGTCAAGCAGAGCACAGGGCATTTCAGAGAAGACCCTTTTGGGTTTCCTACTTGCTCCTTTACGTTTGGCTGCTGCCTCCTTCTCCTCTCCCTTCCTACCCCTGGTGGCAGAGCAGCTCAATTCGCTTGCACTGAGCTCAGCTCCAGCCACTGCGGGTGGAGAGCAGAGGCTGTCAGGGGCTGCACCAGTGGGAAATTTAAGTTGAAGTGCTTTTTAAAGTCCAACCACAGAAGACTCACTGGAAAAGTCTGATTTCCTTATTCTACCCCCCCTCGGCCCCCATCAGAAACTGAAATGTACCTTTTTTGCATTCTGGAAGAAAACTAAAAAATTCCAGTAAACATGGAAAAAAGTTGATGTTTTAAGAACTTACCCAAAAGGACAGAAACCTTCACTATTTTTCTTCACCTACAGTCTCCCACGCTAACCTGGATCATTGCACCAAGCTGTTGGAATCTGCAGACCCTGGGATAGACATATGTGGCTTTACCTCTGTGATATGACAGCTACAGACATCTTGTTTCTTTGTGGTCCAGCCATGGCTGACTTTACATGCCCAGAGATGGTCTGAGTGGAACAGCAGAGAGCTGGATGTCAGCAATTACATAGTTCTTTTGCAGTTTTGGGAAGCCTGAATCATAGAACCATGGAATGGGTTCGGTTGGAAGGGACCTCAAAGCCCATCCAGTTCCAAACCCCCTGCCATGGGCAGGGACACCTCCCACTGGATCAGGGGGCTCAAAGCCACATCCAGCCTGGCCTTGGACACCTCCAGGGATGGGGCAGCCACCACTGCTCTGGGAAACCTGGGCCAGGGCCTCCCCACCCTCACAGCAAAACATTTCTTCCTGAAAGCTCATCTCCCTCTCCCCTCTTTCATCTTAAAACCGTTCCCCTCATCCTGTCCCTGCACTCCCTGATCAAGAGCCCCTCCCCAGATTTCCTGAAGCCCCTTTCAGTACTGGGAGACTGCTCTAAGGTGTCCCTGGAGCCTTGTCTTCTCCAGGCTGAAGCCATTGATAGCAGTGGGGAACTGGGGGCTGCTCAGTGCAAATCCTTGCCAATGCACAAAACCAGATTGCTGGAAAGAGGGAAAATAAACCTTTGAAATGCTCGTATTTAATCAGTAACTTTGAAAAGATATCACCCTGTCAGCATGATACTGACTGACAGGCTTTGAAACCCGTGCTGTGGAATATGGGCAGATGAATACAGCTTTTCCCCATCACAGAATCCCAGAATGGATTGGGGATGGAGGTGAAAGTGACTGCCCTGTAGTTTCCTGGGTCCTCCTTCTTGCCCTTTTTCAAGACTGGAATGACATTGCCTTTTCTGCAGTCCTCAGGCACCTCTCCTCCACGATCTTTCAAAGATAATGGAGAGCCTCTTAGCAATGACACCTGCCAGCTCTCTCAGCTGGGTGCATCCCATCAGAACCCAAGGATTTGTGGGTGTCCAGTTCGCCCAGATGATCACTAACACAATTCTCCTCCGTCAAGGGACAGTCTTCTTTTCTTGAGACTTTATCTCTTTCCTCCAAGGTCTGGGATCACTGAGGGTCATCCATAGCAGTAAAGACTGAAGCAAAGAAAACATTCAGTAACTCCACCTTCTGTATCCTCCATTGCCAGAACATCCATCTCAAGCCTACATGTCCCTAAGTCTAATTTTTGCTACACTTGTACTTGAAGAAGACCGTGCTGTTATCCTTGAATGTGAAATAATCCTTTCAAATACAAACCCTCATTTCCCTTCCCCACTTCCTGGCACAAGAACTGTGAATGGGAATGCGTGGATAGTGTCCAGTATAAACATGAAAACTGAAGTTTCCTGCTCAAACAGAGAAGTGGAGAGTTTGTAGCTCCCATGGCCAAGTTTTGAGTGGGAGCTGCCTGGTTTTGTAGCAAATGTCCCTGTTGCTGCAGTTGTGTGTTTTTCCCCCTGTACAGGGCTGAGCAGGGCTGATGTGGCACCAGGGTGTGCAGGACAGGAGGCTGAGAGCACTGTCTCCTGCTCCTTTCTGGCTCATAGCACCCAACACCTTGTGTCACCCAGTAACCTGGAATTAATGGGCGAAGTTCACAGTAGCATCATTGTTTGGCATGTGTGGGATATTGAAGGCAGCCCTCCCTTTTTGCAGTTACCTAACCAGCAAGAAATCAAGGGACACTCAGAGCAAACAGGCAAAAACAAAAACCCCAACCAAACCCCCAAACCCTCCAGCCTTGTGTCAAAGCTTAAGCCATGTGACAGAGCAGTAAATAATGGATCTGGTGACCTAGACTTGCAAATATTTACATTCCCTTGCCTTGGCTGATAGCAGGGCTTCGTCTTACTGTGTCTCACCTAATTAGCAGAGGGCTACAAGAATTCAGTGGTGGGTTCTGGTTTCCTTTTCACCTCATTTGTAACGCATGCCACTCTCTCCTGCCATGTAGTTTGCACACGGGTACACGTCAGCAATAACACACGGGCAAGGCGTGTGGTTCTGCCTGGGGACTGGTAGGACTCCAATGCATCCTCAGCTTGGAGGCCAAGAACAAGTTCCTGCAGCCACCCAAGAAGGTGCTGGCCTTGATCCCCTTTCAGTCTCAATTGCAAAACCTGTCTGTGAGCTGCCAGGGATACAAAATTCACAGTGGACTGTGAGCTCCCTTATTTTAGGACCCTCCCACCCCAAAGGCTGTATCTATGCTCCCAATAAAACCTGATCCATGCTGCTGCCTGGGAACATTTCCTGGCCCATGCTCTGCCCTGATCTGTGCCCAGGCATGGTTTGGGAGGGGTGCTGCTTGGCACAACACCCTGCGGTCAGAACTGTCATGAAAATCAAACTCTATAGATTGCAAGATCATGCTTGGGCATGTGTCCTGGCTTGGTTTAGTTCATGTGTACAGAAGGAACTTGCTGAGAGCAGGACCATTTTGTGCAGGTGTAGGCAACATGCACAACTTAGATGACTAGAAAAGAAAAGAAATAAAAAAGGTGGAACAGTAACTGGCTGCAGTTGATCAAATTACATTGTGATGAGTGGACAGAGGATATTCAAGTTAGTTCCAGACCAGCTGGTATGAGCATGGATCCAAGGGAGCTGGATCTATGTGGGGGTTGCTGTGGGGCGATATCTCCCTGTGCCTGCAGCAGAGATGCCCAAGGGAAGGGGATGTGGTTGCCTGATGCTGCCTGACCTGGCAGCAGAGAAACAAAGGCCAGGTCAGGAGACCCATTCCATGGAAACTTCTCCTCATTTTGGAAAACTCAACTTAAGCCTCTCCTTTAGAGGGAAGCCTGACTACACTCCTCTAACAGCTTACAGCTTTGTAATTGTGTTTGTTTCGTAGCCTGGGTGATGCTCATGGACCATCAGTGGTGTCAGGTCAGAGCTGAGCAGCTCTCCAGGCCCACGCACTGTGGGTGATGCTGCTGCCCAGGAGGCTGCCTGGCTCATGAAATGTAAACTATGAATATTTGTACCTGAGAGGGCTCTCTGCCTGGCCTGCTCTCAGCTCCTGCATGTGATAGGGAGATACATTGGAGCATGGGTGCCTTCCAGCAGACTGGAATATCACCTCCAGTGATTCCATGCTGTAGGATGCGTGGCTTCAGCTCCACGGGCTGCAGTTAGGTCGGGGTTAGAGAGGGAGCCAGGAGGTCCAAAATGGAGCCTGGGTTTGATGAAAATGTTCAGTTGGAGAGCTTGCTGCTTTCCCTGAGCTCTTGATGTGCTTTAAGCACGATGAAGGCTGTTTTTGTTGATTTGACCATTTTACCCAGCAGATGCACAGATCCAGTTTTGCTGACAGCCATGATGGTGAGAATTCTACTTTCATAGCCCAGCTCACACCAAGTAATCAATCAAATCTGTCTCATTTCCATCTGTAGGTCACTTCTCCTCCAGCAATGATGTCTGTCCCCCAGCGAGCGATGCTGAGCGGAGGCACATCTCCTAATCACGCCTTTTCTGCGGCTGCTGAGTTGCTCTCGTGCCTGTTCCCCAGCAGTGAGAGACTCAGCTTGGCTTTGTTGGCTGGAAATGAATGGTGTGGACCTGCTGGCAGGCTGGGAGCTGGCACAAACCCTGGGCAGGAAGGCAGGCTGGGGCATGTCGGGTGTTTATTCCGAGGGCAAACACCTGCAGATCCGCGTGCTGCCCCGCGGGAGGTGGGGCACACTGGAACACGACCATGGTGCTGTGTGGGTGCCTTCACACGTGGCTTTGCTTGTCTCAGTTCCAAAACTCCTCCTGGTTTTAACTTTGTTCTTTTTCCTCAGTCTCTCACCAGAAATGGTGAGCACAGGGAGAGACCCTGAGATCAAAGATGAACACTTTGGAAACAAATCTTCAGCATTTTTTAATTTATTTTGGGGGTGGTTCTTTCTGTTTGTTGTTTTTTGTTTGTTTGTTTGTTTGTTTGTTTTTGTGGAGCTGTTGGCCAAGTGCCTGCAAATGGGATAGAAATCATTACTGTGGGTTGGATGGGTACTGCCTGATGTGAGAAAGAAGGACCCAGGGACTGGCAGGCACAATCTGACTCTCTCCTCCTGCCTTGCTGATCACCTTCAACACCTGCACGACTCTGGTCAGGCAGTGGGTGAAATCTGGGCACTGTGTGCAAAGGCCATTCTTCTGTTGAGCTGCAGATGCTGCTTAAAGATGTCTTTTTCTTGACTTTCATGGGCATTTCCACAGCAGTCAGTACTGCCAAGCCCGTTATCCTCACTTTCTGACTAACAGCCTTTGCTTCTTCTGGGGCACTCAGGTGGCTCTCCTGGAGTCCAAATGAAACTTTAAATGAAAGAAAAGGAGCCCAGGAATGCAGTGTTGTGTGAAATGCTGGTCCAGTTTGGAGGAGCTCTGCTGCACAGGGATGGCCTTAATTGACATCCTCTTGATCCTGGTGTGCAATGATGCAAAAAGCCCCTTTGAATTAAATTATTAAGCTGGTGATAAGATCATCATGCTCAATTTGTTCACGTTCCACTAAAATGTCACATACATGATTTATATGGAGGAAGGAATAAAAAGAGGAGGACAATTATGAGGTTGACCCTACATAAATTAAGGAGACGATACCCCCTCCCCAAAGCCATGTTGGTTTTGCTGCGGAGGATTGGGTTACAGAACAGCACCACTGTGGGTAGAAATGCTGAGGGAAGGGGAAGTGAGGGTTTAAAGGGGTAGACTGGGCATGCAGGGTGGCAGCAGGAACCGGTGGACCAGGTTGGAGAGGGTGGGAGTTTATGCATTTGCCAAACAGCAGCAGTGACTCTTGGGAATGAGTCCTGAGGGAAAAGAGCCCTCATGCTGCCTATTGCTGTTGGGCCTTTTTATCTGCCAAGATGCTAGCTCCAAAATGTGTGCTCTGAAATGTTTCAGCAGAGGGAGGGAAAAGCCACTTCTCCCTCCCCTCCCTAGTGAGTCACAAGCAGAACAACTGCGACTTGATGGTAGCTCCTCATTGAAAGCTGGAATAAACCCACCCTTGTATCTATCTTCAGTGGCCCTTTCTCACTGGGATGCTTGATGTCAAGGAAAGAGGTAAGAAGGAGGTGACTAAGAGCAGCTGAGGACCTAGAGGGCCACCCAGAAGGGTGTGAAGATGCACTCGAGTGGTGCAGCAGAGCCCAGGCCCTGCAAGGTGCACAGTGAGGGGATAGGGCAGGGACACTGGAGCACAAGACATGTCTGTGGCTGGCTAGGGTTTGAGAGAAGGCTCAGCTCTTCTCCCTGCCATCTGCATCAGGTGCTTTCTTTTGGTGTCTTCTCCATAAGCCACACTTCTTTTCTCTGCTGGGCTGCTGGCAGTCTCACCCTGGCTCTCTAAGGGGAGTTTGATAATGACATTGTGTGCAGTGAGGAACGAGCTGTGTTTCCCCATGGGCAGCCCCCAGAACATGCGTTGAAACTGTGACCTATCGGGCCTTCAGCTACTGTGTGTTGGACCCCACACAGCCCTCTGAATGCCTCTTTATCTCGCTTCGCTGTGCTCCCTGCTCGTCTAGGCTGGGGGCCTTGCATCATTCTTACAACACTTCTCAGCCTGACCTGTAATGCCCTCGGTTGTACAAACAGTCACATGAGAGCGTGTTATTCATGTCTCATACAGAGCTTGTACTGTGTCTTGGGCAGTGTATTACAAACTTTTTAAAAGAAAAGCGACTGAATAAAATCCAGTCAGCATTACCCAAGGGCCAGCATCCTCTCTTCTTGTGCTGCAGCCAAGGAGGCTCCCACAGGGCAGTAATTTGTTGTTCACAATAGCTCTCTGTGGCAAACGGGGGATGGAGAACGCTTCCCTTCTTAGGGCAGTGGCTGCAGCTCCACAGCCAGAGTGAGCTGGAGCTGTGGGCAAGCGCGTCCGAGGGGGCGGCAGCGGCCCCGAGGGCGTTGGATGCAGCAGCCACTGGAATCGCTCTTCCCCAGTCTCTAAGTGTGACATGGTCAGGTCTCAAGAGCTCTTCAGGTTTTGCAGACAGATGTGAGGTGCCAGGGAGCCTAAGCCCCTGAGTGACCCACGCCAACAGTGCAGCCCAACTGAAAGCGCCCTGAGCCCCCGCTGGCAGAAAATCCCAAGCTCAGGCATATTACCATCAGGCACATTAGAATCTAAATTGCCATTGGAACCTTTTATTCCCCAAATTGCAAGGCTGGGTTTATGTCTTTTAATACTGAGTAAATTAAACTTGATGCTAAGACATACTGGCTTGGTGATGAATGAGGTGTGGAAAGATGTTTTATGGGGCCATCATGGGGCACTTTATCTGTTGCCTCTTTTGAGCTACCAATTCATTCCTTATTTATTTCCAGAATTAATTTTTATTGATTCCCACCCCTTCCATCCCCTCAGCCACCATAAATGAGAGAACAAACAAGAGTGGGTGCAGGAGGCTGGGACATCAGCTGACTCGAGGGAATGTGTCCTGACCTGACGTGTCACCCCGGGTCACTGGTTGAACTGGGGCTGGAAGGGGGTGTTGGGCATCATTACCCCAACATGTGGCACATGAACTGCTGGCACCAGCTGTGGTTCCAACTGCTCCTGCTGGATAAAACATCACCTCAAACAGAATGCTTGTCAGTGAGAAAGAGCGTTGAGAAAATAGAGGAGAGGGAAAGGAAGGGGCTCAGACATGGTGTGGGGTAGGAACAGGCCTCATTAGTCCTTGTCAGCAATCAATGGTGACCCACAGAGTGGGATTCAAAATGCCAGTTTAGAGAGGGGAAATTTTTTTTTTCAAGAGAAGTAATGAAAAATGCCCCAAATGGAGCAGATGCAGATGGAAGTCCTTATGAGCATCTTCTTTGTTCTTTGAACATGAGCCAGCAGTGACCCAGGTGGCCAAGAAGGCCAACAGCATCCTGGCTTGGATCAGAAATTGTTGGCCAGCAGGACCAGGGAAGGGATTGTCCCTCTGTACTCAGAATTGGTGAGGCCTCACCTCGAATCCTATGTTAAATTTTGGGACCCTCTCTACAAGAAAGGCTCCGAGGGGCTGGAGCATGATTGGAGAAGGGGAATAGAGATGGGGAAAGGGCTGGAGAACAAGTATGAGGAGTGGCTGAGAGAACTGGGATTGTTTAGCCTGGAGAAGAGCAGGCTGAAGATGGACCTTATCACTGTCTACAACTGCCTGAAAGGAGGTTGTAGTGAGGGGGTTGCTGGTCTCTTCTCCCAAATGACAAGCGATAGGACAAGAGGAAATGGCCTCAAGTTATGCCATAAGAGGTTTAGTTTAGCAATCTGGAAAAATGTTTTGACTGAAAGAATGGTGAAGCCCTGGCAGAGGCTGCCAAGGGCAGTGGTGGAGCCTCCATCACTGGAAGGGTTCAAAATGGTGTGGCTGTGGCACTTGAGGATGTGGTTTAGTGGGCACGGTGGGGTTGGGCTGATGGTTGAATTGGATGAGCTTAGAGGCCTTTTCCAATCTTAATGATTCTATGACTCCATGACCACAGATGCCATCTCTTCCATGTGCAGTGCCACCCACTCTGCAAAACCGATGTGAGGACACGGGAGGGATTGCAGCAATTAACCTCAGGCCGCCCAGACTGATCAGCTGGCACAGCATCCCAACACAGTTCCTTTGAGTGAAGCAAAAGCAGGGGGGGAAAGTGGGCACTTGAGAGTCCCCTTCTCTCCCCTCCCTATGGGTGTGCAGTTTCTTGGAGGGCCTGAGTGCTTTTATTTTGCTAAACCACTTTGAAGTGGAAACTAAACTGCGTGTCTCCCTTTTGTCCCAAGATCCTCTGAGCACTCCTGGTTTTAATTAGTTCCACCTGATGTTCAGAGGCTTCCAAGACATAACTGTGCTTTTAAACAAGTTCAAAATACCAGTAGTGGCCGAGCACAACAGGCTGACAAGGGGCACGTGGTGAGCACAGTGCAGCCAGGCTCAATTTCCCCCTTTGGCCACTGAGATAGCCCTGCCGTGCGTGTTTTCCGTGCCCATGACCTGGAGTTTGCAGCCAGGTGCGTTTGAGCAGCGAGCCCAGGTAAAGGATCACAGAGAAAGATGTGTCAGTGTGATGCTGTGCTTGCTGAACAGGCTTCAGTGTCTTTCCTTCTCCTCCCCCACTTGTGCTTTGCTCTCTGCTTTCTGTCTGCAGTTCAGCTTCACAGCCCAGCTTGAAAAAGCAGTGGAACAAAAGAAACAATATCTCACAGACATCTTGTCTCAGTCCTTGGAGACACTTCACCTTGCTGTACACAAACCTTTCCTGACAATTACTGCATCATCCCTGTTGGGTGGGGAATAACTTTCAAATAAAGTCCTAACGCAGCACTGACACTGGGTATCCACAGAGAGTCCTTGGTCCCACAGGAATGGTGCTTGGAGTCCCTGGGGACAAACCCCTTCAGGGCTTGCACTGCACATCTTCCCTCCTCTTCCCCCTCTCCCCACTCCTACACCACACACGGTCCTCAGGACAGGCTGCTGGAGGAGGGTTTTACTCCCGTGTAAGTTAACTTTTACCTTGGTTTCCCTTGTTCTCCTGATAAGCAAAACCAGTAATCTCAGAAGTGTTTGCTCTTTTGATTTGGGGAACAGTGTGTCGGAGCACATCCCTCTTATCTTGTCACAATTAATCTGCTGTTGTTGGTTCTGGTTGTCAGGCATTAAATTGCATCTGGCTCTGACTGTGGATTAGGTGAATGAGCTGATGGCAACTGCACCTCCTGGTCCTGCCAGTGTCCCAGGAAAATCCCAGGTGCTCTTATGAAGCCTGTGTTCATCTTGCAGGGAGGGAAGAACATCTTTCTTCAGACAGCTTGTTCTATCAGCATCGTATTCAAGCACCCCAAAACCACCTAAAAGAGGCAGACACCAAGGGGTAAGTCTTATCCTGCCAACATGAAATATGGGCATTTCCCATCTGCCTCCCCTCTACAGGGGAGCCCTGGGTCTCAATGGGCTCAAGGGGCTTTGATGCTGCAGAAACTCCTTCCCACTCTGCAGCTGGGGCTGTGATTCCCTGGGGAAGGTGTTGCCTGCTTCAATGGTGTAAGGTTTGGGCACCCATTTAGTGCTGGATATCACATGCCCTGGGCCTGTCCATCTCACATCTGGGGACACTGTGACCCTCTGCTCTGTGCACTCAACAGGTACCCCTTGTCATGTCCCCAGGCTGTGGGGCACCACACACTGACTGATGTTTGGGTATTCCAGGAGTTACTCTAATTGCTCCATAGGTGTGTAATGCCATAAACAGCACATGCCTGCCTAGGCCCCACCTTTGCCCTTGGGTCCTCATTTTGCAATTTCCTACATTTTTATAGATATAGTTAGAAGTGTTAGGCTGGGAGAGGTCCTTTCCATCTCTCACATTGAGGCAGGATCCGATATAAGATGTGAAAGATGGGGAGGGGATCTTGATCTTGGAGTGCAGGGATAGGAGGAGGGGGAATGGTTTTAAGATGAAAGAGGGGAGATGGAGATGAGATCTTAGGGATAAATATTTTCATGTGAGGGTGGGGAGGCCCTGGCCCAGGTTGCCCAGAGAAGTGGTGGCTGCCCCATCCCTGGAGGTGTTCAAGGCCAGCTTGGATGGGGCTTTGAGCCTCCCAATCCAGTGGGAGGTGTTCCTGCCCATGGCAGGGGGTTGGAACTGGATGGGCTTTGAGGTCCCTTCCAACCCAAACCACTTTATGATTCTGTGATAACCACAGACAGCTTCAGCTTTGGGGAGAATTCAGCTCAAATCTCCACCTTGCTGCAGATAGCACCTCTGACTTTGGGCTATGCTAGCCAGGACCATGGCCCAAAGAGGGCAAAAATGTGGGATCTGCCTTCACTTGTCCTTTGGGAGCATCCCTAACTCGGATGGCAAGGCTGTCGACCTGCCAGGAAAGTGTTAAGGGGCTACTTGAGCAGCACAAGGCTCTGCAGGATTTCAGGGAAAGAGGGGGATGGGTTATTTCTCCCGTTGCAAAAAGGTGGGGAATGTTGGGAGTTTTCTGGGCTGTGCTAAAGCTGGATGTAGCACAACATTGAGCAGACCAGATTAGGTCTCCCTGTGGCTTTTTCCATGCTGAAATTCCAGAAAAACACTGGTAAGAGAGTTGCAAAGCAGTGGTCTGAGAGCCGGGTACTGCTCTCCTGCTTTTCTCCCTTCCTGAAGGATCAAGTTTGCTAAGAGGTTGGGTTTCTTGGGTGGGTTTTTTCTGCCCCAGGGAGGTTGGTTGCAAGAGATTGTTTCTGGCTGGGGTGAAGATGCCCCTGTAAGCTGTGTGCAAATGGCACATTCCCCCTGAGGACCCGGGGAAGCTGTCAAGCTTTGGGCATGGATCTGGATGAAAGTAACTGTTGGTTTGTGTGAGTTTTGTGTCTAAGTGGCTGGCACAGGAACCTACGAGTGTGCCAACTTAGTGCCTGGTGGAAAGGGGTGAATCTCCTGTGGAGACTGTGCAGTAACTCCACTTAGACTAACAGCAGATTTGCTCTTTCCAGACTTGCTCCCTGCCTTCCAGCATTTTGTTTTATCATTCCTTTTATTTTGTTGAAAATACCTCAGCGTGTTTTTCTGGGGAGGAGATTTTGCATTTTGTTCTCAACGAAAGCTCACCAAGCAGAAAAATCCTCAAATGCCATAAAGCTGGTGGAGCCCCACTAAATTACAGCACATCTCCTGAAGTGATTTCCTCCTCCAAAGAACTCTTCTGCTATCAAGTATGATTATATGGTGACACATTAGTGAGAGGTTTGCAGCTGTGATTCCGGCTGCTCTTTCCTGGACAGTGTCCTGTCTGTGATCAGTTATAAAAACTCTATGAAGCAACAAGCAGATTTGATTACTTGGTCCATGTTACATCCACAGACAACAGACAGGGATGAGGAGAAGAAGCTTTAAGGGAAGTATTTTAGGACATGTTTCAATGCTCTACAATCTACAATTTATGGAAGAGGTGGTGCTGCATTATACTCATACACTGTTGCAAAATGTTGTGTATCTGTTTATTAGGAAAAAAACCAAACTCTTGGAAAATTTCATTCTGATTTTTAATTCCAGATCTGGTTCAAGACTTGGAATTTTCTTTCTGAGGCCATGGATGATCTGAAAGTCAAAGTAGGCTTGTGAAAGGGGTGGGGGGCAGTGTAGATTTTCTCTGAATGTGTGCTGGTACTGACAACTTGCAAATTATGGCTCAGTGCAATCATGGTTAATTAAAGGCAGTCTGTGCTGGTTCTGAAAATGCATTTCCTAATGAGGAAATAGGAAACATCATTCTCTCACAACTCACTGATGACTATGCTTGTTTCTGTTTTGCACTTCATTAGTCCTTCCTCAACACACCTTGAAGTTTGATTGTAAGAAAGAGCAGTGTTTCTTGCCATTTGGTCTTTGAGGTTGTTTGGACTTGGAAGTTCATAGAATCATAGAATTACCTGAGTTGGACAAGACCCAAAAGGGTCATCAAGTCCAACTCCTGTCCCTACACAGGACATTCCCAACATTCACACCCTGTGACTGAGGGTGGCCAAATGCTTCCTGAATGCTGCAGACTGGGTGCTGGGACTGCTTCCCTGGGGAGCTGTTCCAGTGCTCCACCACCCGCTGGGGGAAGAACCTCTTCCTCATGTCCAATCTACCCCTCCCCTGGCACATCTTCCTGCCATTCCCTCCAGTCCTATCAGAGGTCACAAGACAGAGGAGCTCAGCCTCTGTTTCCCCTCCCTCCCTTGTGAGAAGGCAGTGAACAGCTCTGAGATCCCCTCTCAGTCTCCTCCAGGCTGAACAGACCAAGTGACCTCAGTTGATCCTCATATGATTTCACCTCCAGACCCTTCCCCAGCCTTGTGGCCATCTCTGGATACTCTCCAGTAGTTTGATGTCCATTTTATCCTGTGGTGCCCAAAACTGCCCCCAGTGCTCGAGGTGGGGCCTCCCCAGTGCAGAGCAGAGCGGGACAATCCCCTCCCTCTCCCGGCTGGCGATGCCATGCTGGATGCCCCTTAGGACATGGCTGCCCCTCTTGGCTGCCAGGGCACTGTTGGCTCATGTCCAACTTGCCATCAGCCAGAACCCTCTTCCCAGGGCTGCTCTCCAGCCTCTCAGACCCCAGGCTGTCCGTGTATCCAGTGTTGCTGTGTCCCACGTGCAGAACCTGGCACTTGCTCTTATTAATCTTCACTCAGTTGGTGATTGCCCAGCTCTCCAGTTTGCCCAGATCCCACTGTGGAGCTTAGCTGGAAGCTATCGACGTAAAATCCATCCTGTGCCAGCGAGAAGCGCCTCGTAACTTAACATTGGTGAAATAAGTGTGGGGAGAGATGAGACACTGAGAGCTTTGAAATGTTACTTCTACTGAATACTGGATGAGCAAGGAGTGTCTCAAGAGGCTGCACCTGCTTTGTGCTGTGTTCTGGACACCTGGGCCTGCAGGCTCCATCTCAGTCACTGATTACTGTGTTCTACCTGTGCCAGGTACCTTCCTCCTCCCCTCATGGTGCTGCAGTTCTCACTTTTGCTCCCAGTAAGGCACCTGATACCAGTACTGGTCTTTGTTAAATACATTAACTACGCTCTAGTCACAAGGTTTTAGTTTGGGTGTTGGACAGTGGTACCATGCGAGTCCAATCCTCCTAAGTGCACGACATCCAAGGAGACACTGAGTGTCCTTATCTCTCATCAGCTTCAGTGTGTCTTGGCGTCTCATCGGGATCAAGCCCGACATCATTTGTACCAGCTATCACACATGAAATCCCTGTGATGCTCCCCAGCTGTTAGCACTTCTCCTCTCCCATGTGCTGTGCTCTGGTTGGTCCCAGATGCTGACTGGCTGTGTTGGCTCCAGATGTGTGTGACCCCTGGACTTCCTCCTGACCTGCTGGTCCTGCCCCTCTGTCTAGCTTCACCCTCCTGGCTCTTCAATCTCTCTTAGTCTGGGGTTTATTTTTCATTTTTGTTTCTCTATTTCTTTGTCACCTCCCACCACACAGTTTCTCTTTTCCTGCTTTTCATGTTTAGGACAATATATTGTCCCAAACAGCTTGAAACTCTCTGGGAAAGTAATTTGAACAGAGAGACACGTGAATATTTTTGGTAAAATGTGACCTAATGGAATTGTACTATTTCAGGTACCAGTTCTTGAATGAGAAGTTACCTATCCCATAGTGGTTTAGTTGCAATGTTTTATCTGAGCTTTGATTTCAACTGCTTTGATTGCAATGAAATCATTGGCAAAATAATTCTGAGTCTTCAGAGTAGGACAGAGCCAGACATAGAAATCTATTTTATTCAGGATGAGATTTGTTTTCCAGCAGCTGTGGGATTATCAAAGCTTTTGCCTAATTTCATTTTCTGGGTATGCCCTAGCAAATGTATACTTTATCTTACTGAATGCCTGCAAAATCACAGCATTGCTATAATTAACCTAAGGCAAGACCTTTGTCTTAGACCTTCGTCTTATAAATCTAGTCAAATTAGCTAACAAAAAGAACTGATTTGCCTGCATGTTTGCAGTCATGTTTTCTTTTCTTAAAAAGTCCTTCCCTTTGGAAAAGGCACCATACCTTCATTGGCTGGGAAAGCTAGAATTGCTACTTTGGAAAACAGACTTCCATAGCAAGCTGGTTTTACTTTGAGGTTTCTCTTAGTTACAATACTATTTGTGCAGATTCTGAAAATTGTGGGCAAATATTTTAGGCCAGTGTGCTCTCTGTAGTGGATGTTCATAATCCTAAACAAAGCCTGGAGAAGAGGACACTGAGGGGAGATCTCATCACTGAATAAGGCTGTCTGAAAGGAGGCTGTGGCAGAGCGAGTGTTGATCTCTTCTCTCAAGTGATAGATGATGCAATAAGGGGAAATGGCCATGAGTTGCACCAGGGGAGGTTCAGACTGGATATCAGGAAGAATTTCTCTACCAAAAAGCTGGTCAGGGACTGGAACAGCTGCCCAGGGGGGTGGTGGAGTCACCATCCCTGGAGGGGTTTAAAAAACAGGTAGATAAGTTTTTGAGGAACATGGTTTAGCGGAGGATGGGTGCGGTTGGACTCGATGATCTCCAAGGTCTTTTCCAACTGGAAGATTCTATGATTCTGTGAAAGCTCTTAAGACTCTGGGCTTTGGGTCTTCATGGAAGTTGCTTTTCATCATACCTAATATATCTGTATTTAAGAGCAAACCCCTGTGAGTACATACTTATAAAATTGGTGCTCTAGCTTTAAACACATAAATATGTGATTGCTGTGATAGAGCATCCTGAGTAGCAAAGCAAGAGCAGAACAGCGTGGTGCTCAGCTCTGGGTTTGCTTGGTACAGCCTTGTACAGGAGAGCAAAAAGTATCTGCTTAACTTTAAACATGAGAGTATTTGCACTGACTCAATGTTGTGGGCTTGAAGTAAAGCACTTGCTTCATCGCTTTGCGTGGTTGGAACATATAAAATATCCATGAATCAGAAATTACTTCCTTCTACCTTTCAGCTCTGCATAAATCCATTTTAAGTCCTTTAACATAGGCATTTTGCTACATTGTGTGACCCCGAAAGCTCTCCTGAGGGCAGCCTTGATGAGTGTCTCAGAATCATAGAATCATAGAATGGTTTAGGTTGGAAGGGACCTTAGAGATCATCCAGTTCCAACTCCATGCCATGACCAAGGGCGCCTTCCACTGGATCAGGGCACTTAAAGCCCCATCCAGCCTGGCCTTGAGTACCTCCAGGGATGGGGCATTCTTGAATTTTCTGGCCAACCTCTGTCACTGCCTCCCCACCCTCACAGGAAAATATTTATTCCTAATACCTCAACTAAATTTCCCCTCTTTCAGCACAGAGGGGCTGAAGAAGTTCAGATTTAAAACAGTCATCTAGTTTGCTGCTTCTGCATGCAGCTGTGTGGGAGCCTTCACCAAGGTTTGACTGTGAGGGAAGAAAGGAGCTTGTTTGCAAGCCCTTCACTGGGGAAAAAAGTTTGCTCTCCTGACTCAAAGCACTGTTGCATTATACTGGTTTAAGAGTGTTTATAAAACCATCTTTCACATATTCCTGCACATTGCACTGGGCAATGTGAAATCCTTTTCCTTTCGTGGAAAGGCACAATGTGGGGGGAGCAGGAGGTTACTGGTTAGCTTTGCAGCTCAGCTGGTAGGTGTCTGGACGGGTGCCAAGGGGCCTGGGTTCACTCCTCTGATAAGTCATCATTTTCTTTCTCACCAAAACCATCTGGTTCTGGATGCTGAGTTATGAGCTAATATTAAATACAAAAGTTTATAGCATCACATATATAATATTGTTGATTAGAAGCATCAAGTAAAGTAATTGACCAGAGGGGACTTGGTGTGAGCAGCTGGTAGAACATCTGGAGGGGAGCCAAGGGGCCTGGGTTTAATTCTCAGGTCATCTATTTCTTTCTCACCAGAAACAGCTGGATTTTGATGCTGCAAAGCCACAGACCATTGTCTCATGCAAATGTTTCTGTGGTCACACATTTTCACAGAAATGTGATTCCAGGAACATTTCCATTAAGTATTTACACCCAGAGAATCCTCTAAGAGTGAGAAGGAAAAGGGGTGTTCCTGGCCCTGCTAAACTCAAAGGCAAAGTTCACTTCTGCAAAGTCCTTATGTTTAAGCAGGTTATGTGTGGAGGCTGTTTTGAGTACCCTGAAGCTGTGTTTAGGTTGACCCTGCAAAGCTGACACTGCCCTGAAAAGCAGCAAATGAAGGTGATGCAGTTTGCCTGCGTCACAGGGTGCCTGTGTCTGCTGGGTGGGGTCGGAGGTGTTGGCTGGGGTGGGTGCTCCTGGCTTGTCCTGAGCTTTCCAGGCAGTTGGTGTCGGGAGTGGCTCCTGCTGAGCCCGGGGCTGCTGAGCTGTTGGGGTTTTTTCTAGGAGATGCCCTCCTCTGCTTCTGGAAGATACTTTGGTAGATGATGTGATGTTGCACAAGCAAGGAGCGAGCCCAGGTTTAGAGCAGGCTGTCGTTGCTCTCCACTTGTCCTTAGTTCCTTCTCCCTGTGATTGCTCCATCACAGTGGAAGGGTGGAGACCTCTGGGGAAACAGAGGGGAAATCCTCCCAAAGTGAAAAGAGGTCAATTCCTAAAATTGCCTTTTACCAATACTGCAATGTCCTGCCCGGGCATTGGTTGCTGTTGGCAAGCAAGGGGTTGGATCTCATCGATGGGAAGCCTGACCCCAGTCGGTATGAGCTCAAGATGTGGGCTCTCTGAATTAAATCAGGGAGTTATTAATAACTTAGCAATGAGTGTGATTTACAGGTGATCAACCAGGATGGAGCCCACAGCTTCGGGAAAACTCTGGTTTTTACTATTCTGCTGTTTTTCAGCCTCTGCAGTTACTTCTTGGTGGCCCTATGCTTCTGTAATCTGCCAAGGTCTCTCCTGAGCCAGTGGAGATGTGGCTCTGGACCAGCCTGTTCACTGGGGGGGGCCTATGGTTATGAACCTCTGTCTGCCTCACTCGGGTACCGGAGTCTGAACCCTCTTTTATTTAGCTACCCTTATTTAGCTATTGAACAGTGCTAAGTGAGAAGACACTAAGGGGTGAGACATGCTCCAGTCCTTTGGCATTTTTACCTTTAATTTAGAAGGAAGAGGTACAGCCATCTCTCCTTAATTATTCCACCAGAATTCTCACAAAAGTCTCTTCTCAGTTTTGGTTAAAGAGATAAGTGACCAAATAGAAATAAAGTATTAGTCTTTCTGGAGTTTACCAGCTGAAATGGTTTAGAACACCATTACTAGGCTAATTCCACCATTTCTGCCCCTTTCCCTGAATAGAAATATCATTTGAAATAAGAATCAGGATGGGACATTTCCAGAGGAATATTAGATTTCCTAGGTATGGATTTTAACAGCCAATCTCGACCAAACAATGCAGGATGTGGTGCCAGAAATAATAAATCAGTGCAGCCCTCAGGACTGAAATGTAGAATTCCCTCCCCCCTTGTAGCTCCTTGGAACTTTAATCTGAAATATGCCACAAATCAAAGGATCGCTTATTGGTACACAGGAATTCCCATGCTTGGTCAAATCTGATTTCCACAGAGTCTAGAAGTTTGCTGCTGGTGGTGGCCAGAACCAGATGCTGCAGAGAAAAGACCAAAAAGAGCTGTTAGTGGAGGAATGTTTGCAGTAAGATGTCTACAGAGAACACTGAATTTTACTCACTTTCATGATTTGGGAAGGACTTCAACGCACCTGATCTTAACTGTGTAGAAATTGCTGCCTGGTCCTTCAGATTTCCTTTTACTGGGGAGGCCAATAGGAGTCTCCAGAAGGCAATTCAGCTCATTTTGAGGTATATTTGGTTTGATTATAGAAACCCTTGATGTTGTCTGAAGAAAGGTAAGTGCCTCGGCTAGGATAGGAGGAATCCCGTGAGGATGGACCCTTCCACCATGGCATCCTTCAACGGTCTCAGCTCTGGAGGGACGTACTCACCTACAGATTATTTCATCTTACTGTGAGGGCTTTAAGATTTGGAGGAGAAGTGATCCAGTGACTATTGCTCAGGACTTCTGCTCAGGACTTCTGGTCAGGCCTCATCTTGAATATTGTGTACAGTTCTGGGCCCCCCAGTTTGGGAAAGATGTCAGGATACTGGAATGTGTTCAGAGAAGGGCAACGAAGACGGTGAAGGGGCTGGAGCACAAGCCCTACGAGGAGCGACTGAGGGAGCTGGGGCTGTTTAGTCTAAAGAAGAGGAGGCTCAGGGGAGACCTCATTGCTCTCTACAACTACCTAAAAGGAGGTTGTTGTCGGGCAGGGGTTGGTCTCTTGTCTCGGGTGACCAGTGACAGAACCAGAGGGCATGGACTCAAGCTTCGTCAGGGAAAGTTTAGGCTTGATGTTAGGAAAAAGTTCTTCACTGAAAGGGTGATTGGCCATTGGAATGCGCTGCCCAGGGAGGGGGTGGAGTCGCCGACCCTGGAGGTGTTTAAGGGGAGACTGGATGAGGCACTGAGTGCCATGGTTTAGATGATGGGTTGGTGTTAGTGTTGGGTTATAGGTTGGACTTGATGATCTCAGAGGTCCTTTCCAACCTTGTGATACTGTGATACTGTGATACTGTGACTTATCTTACACAACAGATATCATAGAATCATAGAATGTCATGAGTTGGAAGGGTCCCACAAGGATCATCGAGTCCAACACCTGTCCCTGCATAAAAGAACCCCAAATAATTTGTGGCCAATCTGATAGCTTCAAGGCAGTTGGGAAATAGTCTGCCATTCATTGCAAAGAGGCAGTCAAGAGGGTTCAACAAAGAAAATTCTTTCTCTTGAAGGTTTTGGAGAGCAGTAAATGCCTTTCTTGTGTCTGGTCCAGCCACCTGCTCATGAGAGGATGTTCTAAGGGTTTTCCCAGGTTAAGCCCTGTTCCAACCCTGGCTGTTCTGAGGCTGAGCAGTGGGGACAGTTGGTGAACTTGGTTTCAGAGCTGTTGTTGTAGATGTGTTATGCCTCAGTTCCTCTAAAAGGCCATTTTTTTTTGTATAATAAGAATATTCAAACAGGATATGGGATTTACCTTTTGTAAGCATCATTCTGTGTGATACTTTTAACTTTTCATAACTGTAGGAATTTGAAATGAAAAAATGACAAGTTTTGTGATCCCTTTTTGTGTAATATTCTCACCAGAACTCAAATCATTCATGCTGTTCAACAAGAGCTGCTTCTGGATCCGCCTGGTTCCCTTTCTGCTTTGGCTGAAGTGGCGCAGGCAGGGAATTGCACCAGGACACAGAGCGCATCTCAGTGCTGCTCTTGCTTGGATTTCACAGTATCCACCTTTAGTCTGCTTATTCCGAGTGCTGTGCAGTGATTTTTACTTTTCCAGATCTGTCCACAATGACTGCAGTTTCTCTGACAGATATAATTCATTCAAGACTCATTTGCTTCCTCTGTCTTTCACTGTGCTGTGTTTGTCAGGGTAAAATTTGTTCTTTATGAAAGAGGGAGGTTGTTATTTTCTCCTGACTCACCATCCTGTATCATTACCTAGCTCCAGTGTGCCCCAGGCTGTGTAAGATCTCTCTATTATTGTTATCAATAGCACTCTCCATCCCAAATATGTGCATTTGTAGCAGCTTCTCAGCACACGTGAGCAAGGCCAAACACAGAGTCAGCAGGAGGACTCTATTTTTCATGTGCTTAACTGTTTGCAGGCACCGAAGCTTAGTTTTCCACAAGCAATTAGTGCTGTTGTGTGCCTCGGTTTTGATGCCTCCTTCAACACATTTTAGACAGGGCTGTTTATTGCAAAGCTCTGAGCTCTGGCCCCCTGAGCACTGGGCCCCTTTCAGGTGTCTGACTGGGCAAAGCGAAGCGGAGGAATTCGCTGGATCTGGGATTAAGCGCTGTGGCAGGGAGCTTGTCAGGTGGTGTGTGTCTCTAGATGCCTTGGATGGATAGAATGCAAAATGAATTATTATATGGACTCTTCCCCTCCATTTCCTTACAGTAGAGGTCCTCAGTTCTTTTCTCTATCTATATTAATGCAAATCTCTAATATGATCATATGTACTTTCAATGGGACATTATTGCCATTTAGCTTGCATTGTGATGTGCTAACCTAACCCTGTCCCTCTCTAGACAATATATTATATCTATGGATGATTATCCCTCTTTGAAAAAAGTAAATATATATTTTGAAAGTATTCATGTGGAAATAAAGTAATGAGTTTATTCTTTTCAGTTTCAGTACAGAAGCACCACATAATCTATCCTCCTAAAATGCTGTTTGCCTATTGGGCTGGAGACAATAACTGTCAGGACAAAAGAGTAAAATACTTTCCTTTCAGTGTATCTCCTGCGGGTATGTCTTAACAGAGGAATTTCCACGATGGCATTGCCAGGCTTGTCTAAGCTTATGTTGAGGGATGGTGCCAGGACATTTTCAGTCAGGCACATCCTCTTTCAGTCAGTATGAGTTTTGTAGTTGTTCAGTTCTTTTAAGTGAAGAAATCTTGGGTTAAGGTTAGAATTGGAGAAGGATTAAATGGCTTTGTAAAGGGGAGCATTGACTGGCTGCTGGGAAAGACAGTATAAAAGTGAGACCTGGGCTTGAGCTGTGTTTTGATCAAGAGCCAGTTTTGGGTGCTCGTGAATTTGAAAATGGGACTTGTAAAGTTGATTGTACAGTCTGTAGCTTAAACTAAAACAACAAAGCCCAGGATCATGCAAATATGTCAGTGGGAGCTGGAAACTTGAGCTGGATCTGGGCCAGGTGCTGAGGTGACACGCTGGGGCTGTCTTGTGGCCCAGATGGAGGGAGCCCATAGCTTTGGCTGGCGGTTAACACGTGAGGCATTTGGCAATGGTGAATCCTGTTCCTTTTCTCCAGTCTCCCTCCTTAGGGCAGGTTTTGACAAAAAGCAAATCTTTTATATGAGCTTTCTGGAAGAGCGAAGGGCCTGTGACACAACTTTCCCATCAGTGCCCAACAGCTGTGTTCTAAAGTGCTCCTGAAGTATGCAGAAGTGCTGCTGTTTTAACTCTTGCAAACAGTCAACAGATTCACAGGGGAAATTAATTGAGAGTAATTTTGTGGAGAGATACTGAATGTGTCTGTGAAATGAGCACCACAAAACCAAAACACAGCCAACAAGGGCTGAGGAGGAGCATAAATGACAATTGAAGGATGTGATGACTTATAGATTGTATTTTCTAATTACTCGAAGTCTTTGCTTTAGCGAAGCCTTGGCATTTAGCAGGAGCCAGCAAGGTTTGGGGTGTGGAGCAGCCCTGCTGAGAAGGTGTCTGAAAAGCAGGTGGAGATACAGCGTGGGTCAGGGAGATGCAAAGGGAATGTAAGTGGGGAAGAGCTGGAGAGCGCCGGATGGCCTGACACATGCTAGGGTAGGGGAAAGGGTGGCTATCAGTGTACTTGGATAGGATATTCAGGGTATGGCTGTTAGAGCATGGCTGTGGTTCCAGGTGTGGCATCTCTTCGGGCCCCATACACATATATTCAGGTACGTCCTTTACTGCTTCTTGCCTGGAAGGATGCCAGATGGGTCCCCCTGCATGAACTCTCTAGTTATTTTGATATGGCAGGAAGCTCAGGCTGTCTTTACATTTACGTAACCTCTGCTCGGTTTTGAGCCTTGCCTTCATCTATAACACTGGATTAGTATTTTGAAGTTTCGGGGGGAAAAAACAAACTTCCTATCTTGTTGTTGAAAAATGGCTTTTTACTTGACTGGAAATTACTGCTTACAAATACATTTTCATTCGTAATGTCTGTTTAAAATAGAAAAATCAAGTTGCATCTGAACCATCTAAACAATATTGAAATGACAGTTCACCTGTCATGTAACCCATAAATCAGATTTTAATCCTCTTTTGAGTATTTTTAATGCATACTAAATAAGAACTTCTGGGGAAAAGTGAAATGTGTAACTTACAACGTACTGACATGAGAACAGTTTTGAGTGTGATTTGGATTTAGTTTTTAATTCCTTTTGGTCTAACTCTGTTTTCTTGAAGGACAAGTCAACATCTGAGCCCGTTTGGCCCTGTTTCTACCACCGAAACTTCAGCCGCAGCCTTTAATTCTACTGGATGACTCTTAACAAATTTCCCTCTTTCACTATAGTTACCCCTGGCTTTGGTCAGTGACTGGAGAGGAGCGATGTGTCCACAAAACACAGAGTATTTCCTGAAAACAGGGAAAGGATTCCCTAATGGCTGTGATATGTGCTTCTCTCCGTTCACATTCTGTGCGAATGTGTTCTCTTTCTTGCTGGGAACACCCGCTCGACCATCTGCTTTGTGTTTGCTTTGCTCCTGCTGACGAGGAGGAGGACGTTTGAGAAGGGCTGGGAAGGAAGGGTCTCGTGGGAGTCCCGTTCCTCGCGTGAGCTGAGCCCAATCAGCAGCACCCAGGGGGCCGCAGGCGCTTCCTTGCGTGGCCTCTGTTGGCAGCAGCATCCGGGCACCCCAAGCGTGGGGCACTGTGCTCGGTGGTGGCCCCACGTCTGCCAGGAGCCTGGTCACAACAAGGAGGGCTTTAACCACGTAATGAAAGCCACATTCCTGCAGCTGTGTAATATATGGGCACAGCTTTGTAACATCACTTGTCTGTGATACAAATTGGATGCAGAAGCTTAGCCTCTTTGGCAGCAGCTCATTTGAGAAGGGTTATTTTTTTTATTATATAATTTCAGTTGACTCCCTTGTTTGATGCCCTTTTATTTATCTTGATATTGCATTGGGATTAACCCCTTAAAGCTCTACTTGCCTTCACCCTGCCTGGGATCCAGGTGATTGCCCAGCTAATGGGTGGGCTGGGTCCTGGTTCAATACTATTCACATCTGGGTGGGTAATAAATGTATTTCCTGCTTAAGCGGTTTTAAATGCCACAAACTCTTGTTCTTCAGATCATGAAGCAACACTGGCTGGTCAGGAATAGGAATAAGGGAAGTACAGGCCTTCTTGTACCCTATCCAGTAATAAATATGCATGGCCAGGATGAACAAAATAGAGAGCTGACAGAGTGCAGCAGAAGGGCAGGAGACCTGCCAAGGGCTTCCTTTGCTGGGAGAAGAGCCCCTGCTGGTTCTCCACTTACTGGAAGAGCTTGTTCAAAGCAACAGCATCTTTCCTCTTAGTACAGTCATGGAAAAAAATGTAGAAATCTCTTCGTGTCGCAGCTGATGCTTACACTCTGGTTTCCTGATGTGAAATTGCTTTGATGCTCCTTTTTAGGATGAAGGGTTTGATTTCAAACTGCTTCTGTCTTTGCTTTCTTTGAACAGACTTTTCTTGCTGGTATCCTCAATCCGGATGGGATGGACGGTACAAACCAGGGAGTCAGGGCTGCTGAGAGATTTTACAAGCTTGCATTAAAAAAAAAAAATCATATTTGAGGAGGGAAATGAAGGAAAACAGGTGATTGCAACAAAAATCAATTTCCTCTGCTTGCATTCCTGGCTATTTTTTCTCTCCCTTGATGATTACAGGTGCTGTTTCTGGTTTAATTGGGCATTTTCCCACCCAGTGCTGAAGCAGACTGAAAGTCGTGCAGCCTTTTTCCCCTCATATAATCACCACTGGGCTTTTCCAGTGTGTTTTGGCTGACTTTTTGCATTGCCATTCCATCTGAAGTGCAACAAAATATCAACTGAGCTATACTGAGGTGTGCACTTGAGTTTTCTGTTCCTCGGTTGAGGAACATGGCTTCAATATTCTCTGGTTTTGACCTGTTGAATTTGTAGGCTTTAGCAGTTCTTAAGTTCACACCAAGGACAACAGAAGGGCAAAGCTGCACATCCTGCTGTGTTTTTGCTTGTGCTGAAAGTGATATTTTAGGGCAGCTTTTCCCTAGATATCTAAGAAATTGAATGCTGTAGGGTCTGTTTCACAGGCATTGACCAGGGACATAGGTACGGAGGACAGAGAGTGAATCTTTACAGAGCTGTGGAGAGCTTTCCTGTGTCCTAATTCTCTACCCACTGGGCTGTGTTACTCAAACAACAGGGACTCAGGCTCCTGTGAGACTGTTGTGGCACAGGGATAGAAATAGTTTTGCTCCTGCTTGTACCAACATAACTCTGGTAAATCTGCTGGAGCCTGTAAATCGCTGCTGGATTGAAACCACCTGAAATGAGGAAAGATCTGTGGAAGAATCTTTCAAAAAGTCTAGGACCCCTGTGGGTCTGAGCTCTTTGATAACATCCTAAACTGGATTTCAGCAGCCCTGCACCTTGGAGGACGCTGGCTAAATGACCTTGGGAAACTTGTTGAATCTTCCTTGGTTTCTGGAGCTATTGAAGTAAAAGTCCTTTTAAAGAAATAAAAATGGTCAGCGAGAGCTCAAAAGTGTTAGGGATGCATCTTCCCTCTAGCAAAAAGGTTTCTCTGAGGGGGACCTGAAGCAGAGGAGAGGTTCGTTGGCCTCCTTTGGAGTAGCTTGGTACAGCTGAAAGCCTAAAGATGTTCCTTAGACCCGGCTCCTGGTGTAGGCACACGTGTACCTGTCTGCATCTGAGCACGTGCCACGTGCATGCGTGTCTACCAGACCACGTGGGTGCGTGTGGAAGCACCTCCACGTGTGTAGCTGTGAAACTGCTTCTTTTAGAGTTGTGGGGTTTTTTTTTCCCCAGGGAGCAAAGGATGTTAGATGGGAGAGAAGAAATTTCTTGAGGAATAAAGAAGAGGTAAGAAGCAGACAGTGTTTTTGTAAGAGTCAAGCGGCCTGCATATAAAATTTCACCCTTCAGGGACAGCTATGGACAGAGAAGAAGCAGGATTGCCACAGAGAATACTTCCATTGCTGGCCCAGAAAGCCTAGACCAAGCACTGATGGTCTCATGCCTGTGGAATCCAAAGAGATTCCCTTTTATAATGATGAAAATTCATGAGATTGCTCAACTCTTATTGTTCTGTGTCTTCAGCAAGAGGTTATATCTGATCTTCACCTGCTCCTTGTGTGGGCCTTGAAGATGTTTGGAAGTAGTGGAAATACCTGCTGGGCTCCAGGCAGAGATACGCCTGCTCCCTGCTGAGCACTGAGCATTTGGGGTGCTTGCCAGACCCTGAAAACTGGGAAGGATGATGGGCTGGGTAAGAGCAGCTTGTGTCTTCAGCAGAACTGGTGTCTTTTGTGCAGGAAAATGGCACAAAATACAGGGAAAACTCTCTTTGTTTTGGTCTGGCCCCTAGTGTTTTTTTAACCCATATCAAAAAAGTAAATATTCTTGTCAGACACATTTTAATTTAAATACTGTCTAAATACTCTGGTTTAGACAGTACATTTAAAAGAATGAAGTTACCTCTGGCAAATTTAGCATAGATCGACTATGGGGTACCTGCCCCTCATTTAGAAGTGATTTACTATTCAAAATTCAATTGCAGGTTTTTCCCTTGCTGGAAGCATTGGAGCCATTTGATCTGAGCTTGTGAAGGACTGAAGTCAACCTGAAATGCCAAACTGTTCATGAGCAGGATTTCATCTCTAGCTAAGGATTGCTTGCTTGGTTACTATTCCAGCTTGTCCAGGTATAGCAAGAGGTCTGAATCTGGACCATGGGGCAGATTTGCTCAGGTAAAAATTCAGTCCTCCCCAAGGAGGTCTCCCAGTCTGCATCATTCCCCCAGTTTCAGGATACGGTCTGAAGGAGGCACTCTCTGCCTGGCTGCAGTGCAGAAGGTCCCAAATTATCCACAGGGCTTCCATAGGAACAACCAGCATAGCTCCCATGAAACGCGTGTCTTTGGAGGTACTGCAAATAATCCCGTGTAGTGTTTGGAGATCCGTATCTTATCCTTCAGCCCCTGAGGGTGTGTTAAACCTCAGCCCAGGTTTACTCTTGCTCCTGACATAATTCAAGATGTTTCTGCCAGGGAAATGTGAAAGGAAAGGAGGGAGCCCGTTTGCAAACACTTGTGAAGAAGGAGACAACGTGAATTTATATTACAACGGGGGGAATTTGACTGTGGGACATCTGAATGAATACAATCTGATGAGTTTCATTAGGCTACACTTCTTCCTTTTAATTAACTTCTTGTTCTTGTCCTTGGTGAAGTAGTAATTATTTTTTAATTAGCCCAACACTGCATTGCAGAGCCAGCCAGCCCTCGCCTCATCTCACAGAGAGGTGTCGTAAGAATTAAGTTAATTAGCTTGTCACCTTCCCTGAAAAATACGGCTGTGTTCGGCAAAAAGGGGGAGGGAAAGAAAAAGACCCTTTGCTGTTTCAAGGTTAATTAAAAACCATGGTGCCAAAGAGTGTCAGCTTGGAGAGAGGCAGATCCTGGGCTTTGGCCAGTGCTGTGATTTGCATCCTATGTGGACACAGAGGCAGCAAACCTGGGTATTGAATAACCCCCTGATTCCTAGTGGCCTCCTTGCAGCCTGGGGCTCAGACCCCGAGCCAGCTCTGCAGCTGGACTGTGGGACAGCGAGAACAAGTCCAGCCTGGGCTGCAAGGCAGAGCCCTCCTCTTCTGGTGGCTCTGGAGGTGGGAAGGGATCTGGGATCTGGGCCTGTCACCCTGCTCTTCCCTGTGCAACCTCTGCAGCTTTCACTGGTGAACAAAGCTTTTGAAGGTTTCAGCACCTCACAAAGTTCGAGTATTGGACTAGAGGGAAGAAAACCCACAAACATTTAAGAATTCGTAGAATTAATCCAATCCCCTCAACTGTTTTGATTAAACTGAAGTAGTTCTATAAAAATTAACTTTAAGGTTGAAAAAGCTACTCTCTCTGTCAAAGCCCATATTGGTGAGAGATTTTCCACCTCCTTTAATGGCAGCAAGTCCTGGTCGTTGCACGTCCTGGGTAGCCCCTTGTCCCTGCCAGGAAGCCTGCCTGCAAGGGTTCTGGTGACACGTGGCAGCTTCTCTTCCTTTCACAGAGCCCAGTGAAACTGGGCATTTCCTTCAAGCCTCATCTTGGGCTTCTTTGACACTTCAGCATTATTTTTTTTTTAAAAAAGGCGATTTCTAACTCTTCTAATTGAAGAGATAAACTTGAATATTTGGTCCCTGTGGGATTTAGAGCTGTCTCCTAAACCTCCCCGGACAGTAATAACTCCGCTCTCTTTACTCCAAGGGAATGTTTTTTTTCTAGCTGTGTTGAAAATTGCTACTTTTGCTGGATGGACTCAGACTGTTTGTTAATACGCTTCCAAGTGCTGTGTCCCAGGACAGGAAAGATGCTCCTGACACCCCTCCTACTTACAGGAATGGGCTGAAGGTTAAATCCATGGTTGTCAGAGGCAATTCATTTGCCTGTGCAACATTTAACCAATGGTAAAGGAACTCCAGCAGCCAGAGAAAGAATCATGAATGATCATAGAATCATCTGGTTGGAAAAGACCTCTGAGATTACCCCAGCCATACCTGTCCACTACTAAACCACATCCCTAAGAAACTCATCTGCCCACCTTTTAAACACCTCCATGGATGCAGATTCCACCACCTCCCTGGGCAGCCTCTGGCAGTGCCCGAGAACCCTTTCAGTGAAGAAATTTTTCCTGATGTCCAATCTGAACCTCCCCTGGAGCAACTTGAGGCCATTTCCTCTCATCACAACACCTGTCACTTGAGAGAAGAGATCAACACCCACCTCACTGCAACCCCCTTTCAGGCAGTTGTAGACAGTGATGAGATCTCCCCTCAGTCTCCTCTTCACGAGGCTGAACCCCAGTTGCCTCAGCCACTTGTCATAGGACTTGTTCTCCAGCCCCTTCTCCAGTCTCGTTCCCTTCTCTGGACGCTCTCCAGCCCCTCAATGTCCTTCTTGTACTGAGGGGCCCAGAACTGACCCCGGTACTCGAGGTGTGGCCTCACCAGTGCTGAGCACAGGGGCACAATCCCTGCCCTGCTCCTGCTGCCCACACTGTGTCTGACACAGGCCAAGATGCCATTGGCCCTCTTGGCCACCTGGACCACTGTTGGCTCTTCACTCATGGACTGGTCTTACTACATGTTGGTTGGCAGTTCACTTCTAAGCAGTGTGACTGGTGTTATGGGAGTTGTCTTAAAGGACACAAAATATCTGGTATGAAAGGGAAGGTAAGAAAGATCTTGAGTAGTTCTTGGCATGGGATGGAAATCCTCCATGGATGGGATAGAAAACCTCCATGCATAGAATGACTTCAAAATAGCTGGGTGTTTGAGCTGCACTTCTTGATGTTTTGCAGACCAGCCCTGGTCTGTGGCACAGGGATGAGCAGAGCAGGATGTAACGTGGGACTCAGGAGCATCAGTCCTGCAATGAGTAGAGATGGGGAAGGAAAGTGTGAAAGGAACAGGGCAAAAGCTCTGGAAATGGTATGGAAGAAACAGAGCTTTGGCCCTGAATGGACATCTGGATCTTCCTACATCTCTGCCAGTAACTCTTATCCCTTGTAATTCACAGGCCAGGTCAAAACTGCTGGAGGAGAGCATGGCCTAGGGCAGAGAGCTGCCCACCTCAGGTACCCACCTTCTGTTCCTTGGGCAGTAGCACCCACTGGCTCCAGAGACATCTTTGTGTGACTTCAAGTCAGCTTAGAAAAGGCTAATAATGCACAGAAAACCTCATCTTTTTGTGTGTATTGTAGCCGCTGGCTTTGTGAGGTTTAGGAGAATCTTCTGCAGACAAACTGATACTGGAATTTTCTGTCTGACAGTTCTTGAGGATTTCTCCAGATCAGAGCTGAAGATTTTTTTTTAAAGAGATTTTTGGAATATTTTGGAAGCTGGGAATATTTTAAAGCAAAATACTGTAATGTCTTTTCCCCAGAAAATTCTGACTCTTCACTGAAAAGCAATACTCTTTGATCATGAAATGGACAGTTTTATGTCCAAAATACAAAATTGTTCAGGCTAGAAACCTCTGGTATTTTTTTCGTTGCAAAGCCAACCTCTTCTGTAAGCAGCAGGATGTGCTTTTTTTGTGAAGAAAATGAAAAAATGTGTCTATTAGTAAATCTTTGACAGAAAATGTATGACCAGCCCTGCTCTAGAGCAGCTGGCCACCATCAGAGACAGGACACTGGGTAGACAGGCCCTGCTTTGATCCAGCAGAGTGATTTTTATATTCTAATATAAATAATCATTTAAGAGGTAACTCTTCAGGGCTCCCTTAAGCTTTCAGCTGGGGGTCAGCAGGCTCTGCATTTCTAACTCAACAGAGAAGGCTCTTAGCAAAAAACTGAAGGAAAAAAAGGAAATAATTCCAGCAACCCCAGTGGTCTCCTTCAGAGAATAAGGTTATTAACTTTGGCTTTAATAAAAACATAATGTTAACTAATCTACTGTGAAGAGCTTCAGCTGCAAGCAGTAGCAATTTACCAGTGAAAAATTGGAAGGGGACTGAGAGTTAGAGGGAACCTGCAGTCATTAGCTGCAGATTAAACACGAATTAAATCACTTCTGAATGTGTCAATCCATCCATCGTGAGTATTGTGCCTTTCTTGCATTCCTCTGCTGAAGGGAAGAAAAAAAAGCTTTGGCTGGATTTGGTGCCTCACTGTGGAAGAGATCATAGAAACATAGAATGATCTGGTAGGAAAAGACCTTTGAGATCATCGAGTCCAACCATCCCTCTCCCCTTACTACACCGTATCACTGAGAAACTCATCTCCCTGTCTTTTAAACACCTCCAGGGTTTTCTAGGAATGGGGACTCAACCCCCTCCCTGGGCAGCCTCTGCCAGTGCCCAACCACCCTTTCAGTGAAGAAATTTTTCCTAATATCCAGTCAGCTTGAGGCCATTTCCTCTCGTCCCATCACCTGTCACTTGTGAGAAGAGCCCAGCACCCACCTCACCACAGCCCCCTTTCAGGCAGTTGTAGACAGCGATGAGGTCTCCCCTCAGCCTCCTCTTCTCCAGACTGCACAACCCCAATTCCTTCAGCAGCTCCTCACAGGAATTGTTCTCCAGCCCCTTCCCCAGCCTCGTTCCCCTTCTCTGGATGTGCTCCAACCCCTCAATGTCTTTCTTGTACTGAGGGGCCCAGAAATGACCCCAGTACTTGAGGTGTGGCCTCACCTGTGCTGAGTGCAGGGGGACAATCACCTCCCTTGTCCTGATGGCCAAACTTTTTTTGATATAGGCCAAGATGCCTTTGGCCCTCTTGGCCCCCTGGGCCACTGCTGGCTCATGTTCAGCCACTGTCAACCAACACCCCCAGGTCCTTCTCCTCCAGGCAGCTCTCCAGACACTCTTCCCCAAGCCTGGAACACTGCTCGGGGCTGTTGTGTCCCAAGTGCAGGACTCGGCACTTGGTCTTGTTGAACATGAGGCAGTGGGATGTGGGGTGTTGGTGAGTGCAGAGATATTTTGTGGTGTCTGAGGTGATCAAGAGTTCTGGTGTCTCTGGCTCTGCAATTGCAAATATTGCAACTCATAGAACCATAGAATGGTTTGTGTTGGAATCGTGCCTAAAGCCCATCCAGTTCCAACCCCCAGCCATGAGCAGAGACATCTCTCACTGTCCCAGGTTTCTTTAAGTCTCATCCAACCTGGCCTTGAACACCTCCAGGGATGGGGCATTCATGACTTCTCTGGGCAACCTGGGCCAGGGCCTCCCCACCCTCACAGGAAAAGATTATTCCTAATCTCTAATCTAAAACTCTCCTCTTTTGTCTTAAAACCAATACCCCTCATTTTATCCCTGCAATCCCTGATCTCCCAGCTTTCCTGCAGCCCCTTTCAGTACTGGAAGACTGCTATAAATCCTCTCTGGAGCACCCTCTTCTCCAGGCTGAACAAGCTCTTTTAAGAATAACATTCTTATTTTTGGATCCCAGAACATACATCATAGCCACGTATCTCCAGGATATGAGGAGTGCAAAATAAGAAGTGTTTCCATTAATAAGATGGAATAATGGTGTATCTCCAGGCCAAAGAGCAGAGACATCAATTCCATCTAAAATTCTAGAATAAGATGAAAATTGGTTGAGGATCAGTGCTGGGATAGGATTCACTTGAGGCTTGAGTGTTTGTGCATGCTTCCAGTAGTGTGGGGAAGTCAGTCATGCACATCCCTTGGTGGTGTGTCAGAGAATGGCTGACTGTGGATTCCTCGAGTCTCTGCTTGAGTGAACAACTGAAAAGTCCCCTGAAAAAGACCCATTCCACTTGCATCTCAAGACATATATGCATTTTCTTTGGTACAACTGGTTATATTTATTAACCACATGGCTCCTGTTGCAATGCGGGTTCAAAATGACTTAGAAAGTTTGAACCAAAAACCTGTGTCGCATTTTCAAGAGCATCTGAAACTTGTGAATGGCCTTTGCCTGGAACTGTGCTATAGTAATGGATAACCTAATTCTGAGAATTCTCTCTGCTTAGCTTGGAGGAAAATTTGGATTCAGCATCCATTCCACTTGATCTAAGCCTTTCCTTCTCCCTCCAGGGCGTTTACTTCTAAACGTGCAGCCTTGTCTGTAGAGAAAAATATCAGCGACCTGCAAACATCCAAAAGACCATTCCAAATTGTGTGAACAATAAGCAGAAATAAAACCTGCACTGCATGGCATAAGGCTCATCCGTAGGAACCTTCGTACTCAAATTGCTGGGAGGTAATAACCATTCAAACAAAGCAGAGGACATGTCAAGGCGATGCCTGTCTGAGATATCAATCCACATTGCTTGTGAGAAACACATAATCCCTTTTAATCTCATTCTTTGCATTCTGTCTTGCTGTAAGTCTGGGGTTTGGTGAAACTGATTTTGTGGTTGATGAGCAGAATCTGGAGGAGCTCAGCAGATGCCCCCAGCTCACTGTAGGGCACAGCAGGTCTGTTACAGTGTTTGCTGCATGTCCAGCTGTTGGTACAGAACTGGCTGTGTCCAGGATTACCTGGTTAGGAACTGAATTTTTTAACCAGAAGGAAACAGGAATATTCTTTTCCCACTTGTGGCAGCCTGCTATGTGGCTGTGTGAAACCGGGGGTGTTTTTCACAACTGCAGTCCTCCCAAATTTTTCAAACTCCTCCGCCAGGTTCAGTAGTGCCCCCGTTGCTGCTGGAGCTTTTTGGACCAGTTGGTGGTCAGCTGAAGGTTTATGTCTCCTGTAGAGGAAGAGGGCTCTAGAGTATGATTTTATTTTAGGTATAAGACTTTTTCTCTGGGAAGTAAAAACAAACCCCAAATCTTTCCTAACTTGAAAATTTGCACTTTGGTCTTCGGAATTGGGGGAGCTAAGATAGGAGATGCTGATTGAGAGTAACCAGTGTGAGTGGTGTTGCACAGTACAATAAGCCAACTACAGTAATGGTTGTCTTCCTATTGAAGAAATAACTGTAGGTTGTACCTTTCAGAGCACTTTACTACACATCCAGATCTATGGGAATGAGCAGCATGGACTCTGGGGAGGATTTTGTATTGCTGGATTAGCCTAGACTTGACTAGGGGATGTGTTAAATCCTGATGTATAACCACTCATGTCCAAGTTTTCATTTTGAAGTGGGGCAGAGGCTGCAGTACAAGTTACCCAGGTGAGCAGAACCAGCTTCTGGATGGTGGCTCAGATGAAAGCCCTTGGAGGTTTAGCATGTGGAAGAAAACTCTGGTGGTCCCATCCAGACACTGGCAGTTGAAGCCTTCTTCTTCCAGCTACAGGAGGCTTCATGCTCCCAAGCTCTCATCCTGCTGGGAGCCTTCAATCACCCTGACATCTGCTGGAAAAGCAGCACAAGCTGTAGGCAATCCAGGAGACTCCTGGAGTGCAGAGATGAGAACTTCTTAACCCAGATAACAGACACCCCTACCGAGGGGATGTGATACTGGAACTGCTGCTCACCAGTGCAAGTGAACTCATCAGTGATGTCAAGGTCAGAGGCAGCCTGGGCTGCAGTGATCACACACTGGTGGAGTTCAAGGTCCTGGGGGATACGGGACAGGCAAGGAGTGTAGTAAGAACCCTACATGTTAGGAAAGCAAAATTCCAGCTCTTCAAGTCAGTGCTACTCCCTGGGAAACAGTTCTCAGGGATAAGGGAGCAGTACAGAACTGGCAAATATTGAAGGATGCTTTGACAGAGCGCTCAGTCCCCAGATGCAGGAAATCAGGCAGGGAAGGGAAGAGACCAGCGTGGCCAAGTCGAGATCTGCAAGAGGGAACTGCACAGGCAGAGCAAGCAGGGACAGGGAACCTGGGAAGAGTACAGGGATGCTGCCCTGTTGTGTGGGGATGGGGTCAGGAAGACCAAGGTGCAGCTGGAGCTGAACTTGGCAAGAGAAGCAAAGAACAACAAGAAGAGCTTCTATGGGTCAACCAGAAAAGGAAGGTTAAAGAAAGCCTTCCCCCCACTGAAGAATGAAAATGCTGACCTTGTATTGACAGACAAGGAGAAGGCTGAGGTGCTCAGCAACTCCTTTGCCTCAGTCTTTGCTGGCAACCGCTCTCCTCACCCCTCCAGGGTCAAGGAACAACAAGACGGGGACCAGGGCGATAGAGTCCCTCCCACTGCAGGGGAAGATCAGGCTCACGATCATCTGAGGAACCTGAACATACACAGGTCTATGGGACCTGATGAGATGCATCCCAGGGTCCTGAGGGAATTGGCCAATATGGTTGCCAAGCCACTCTCCATAAATACCAGAAAAGTGAGGGCAGTCAGGGGAAGTCCCTTGTGACTGGAAGAAGGACAACACTGTGCCCATTTTTAAAAAGGCTACAAGGAGGAGTCTGGGAATTACCAACCTGCCAGCCTCACCTCTGTGTCTGGGAAGATCATGGAACAGATCCTCCTAGAAGCCCTGCTAAAGCACATGGAGGTGATTGCAGACAGCCAACAAGGCTTCTCCAAGGGCAAGTGCTGTCTGACCAACCTAGTGCCTTTCTATGATGGGGTGACTTCATAAGTGGACACAGGAGAAGCAATGGATGTCATCTGTCTGGATTTCTGGAAAGCATTTGACACAGTCCCTCGGAACATCCTTCTCTCTAAATTGCAGAGATATGGATTTGAGGAGTGGACTGTTGGGTGAATGAGGAATTGGTTGGATGGTTGCATTCAGAGAGCAGTGGTCAGTGGCTCCATGTCCAGATGGAGACCTGTGATGAGCAGAGTTCCTCAGGGGTCCGTACTGGGACCAATGTTGGTTAATATTTTAACTGATGTTAAGACAGCAGGATCGAGGGCACCCTCAGCAAGTGACACCAAGCTGAGTGGGGCAGTGGTCACACCAGAAGGATGGGATGGCATTCAGAGGGACCTGGACAAGCTGGAGAAGGGGGCCTGTGTGAACATCATGAGGTCCAACAAGGCCAAGAGCAAGGTCCTACACCTGGGCCAGGGCAATCCCCAGCATCAACACAGGATGGGAGATGATGTGATTGAGAGCAGCCCTGTGGAGAAGGACTTGGGGGTGCTGGTTGATGAGGAGCTCAACATGAGACAACAACATGTGCTCACAGCTCAGAATGCCCAACCATGTCCTGGGCTGCATCAAAAGAAGTGTTGCCAGCAGGGTGAGGGAAGGGGATTCTCCTCATCTGCTCCACTGTCATGAGACCACACCTGGAGTCTTGTGTCCAGTTCTGGAATCCCCAATATAAGAAGGATATGGAGCTGTTGGAGCAGGTCCAGAGGAGGCCACAGAGATGATCCTAGCCCTGGCCCAGGTTACCCAGAGAAGTGGTGGCTGCCCCATACGTGGCGGTCTTCAAGGCCAGATTGGATGGGGTCTTGGGCAGCCTGATCCAGAGGGAGGTGTCCCTGCCTGTTGCAGGGATTTGGAACTGGATGGGTTTTAAGGTCCTTTCCAACCCAAACCATTCTATGATTCTGTAGTTGGTGTCCCATGAATGCTTCAAAGATACCAAATGTAATAAATTTGAAATCCATCTCCATCTTTCAGCAATTTCTTGTATAGTTTACCACAGACCACTGGGATTTTTAGCTCAGCTTCAACCCTAATCTGTTTTTTTCTCCTTAATAATCCACTGTATGAAAATCCCAGACCAACTACGCTCCTAAAGTGGTTCTATTGAGGCTGTTTCATCTCAGTGAAGTGAATAGGTTCTTTGAGCAGCCCCAAGTTTAGCAGAGATATTCCACGATTGAATCAGTCTGCAAGCCTTAGGCTGAGGTGTTCAGAAGTGCTTGGGAGGTGTGGGGAAGTTCTTCTGGTAAGTCCTTTTCTTGTAGTAGCTTCACCTCGTGCTGTAAGTAGCAGTCTGGGGTTTATTTTTGCTTGCATAGCAGAATAAAAAATTGAATACATGGGAATTGTCAATGGTGGAACAAATTGAAGTTCATATGGGGGTTATTTCATTCTCTTCATTAAAATTACATCAGATTCCAACTAAAAGATATAATTTGGCAAAAAAGGGATCAAAACATTCATTCTGGACACCATTGAGATTCAACACAGTGAGCTTCCTGGCTCTCTTCCAAACTGATGCACGTTCTTAATGTACTATTGGCTGCAACTTTATCTTTTTGGTCAGCCCTGGCCCATCTGTTGCTGATCCCTGCAGGTGGGATCTGGCTGAGCCAAGTACTTTGACCGTCACTGAGATCCAGCACAAACTGTTGAGCTGAGTAAGGACTACAGTTTTAGAAAGGACCTCATTTGATGAAGCCTTTCTCTGCTGTGCTATGGAGGGACCCAAGTGCTAGTCCACGCCAGGACATGTCTGCTGCCTCTCCATCCCAGTCTGGCTGTAGCTGTGCTTTGGCCTCCAGCTCCCTGTAAAGGACCTGCTTCAAGCTGGAGTGAAGGATCATCTTTTTTTGCCTTGGGCAACAGACTGTAATGAGGAGCCAAGGACAGAGAGGCAGACAGTGACCTCTGCTCAGGGGAGCAGCAGAGTCAGGTGAGCAGTTTCCTGCTGTAGGAGCAAACGGGACTGGGTCTCCAATGGGGATAATTCCACCAATTTCACCCTGGGAGCTGGCTCCACAGTGGGCGTTGTTCTTTTTGAACAAGCATAGTCTGGGATGTGTAAATCACAGCCGTGCAATATTGTTTTAGCAAGTCTGTTCTGTTTTCATGGACAGGGAGAGGCGTGTGTCCACTGACTCCCTGTCACAAAATATTGCAGCGGAGATCACTGATGGGGCTGGGGAGGGAGAACAATAAAAAATAATGACACCATCCCCCAAACACCTCCCTCCATTTCTTTTTTCTCCTCTTTCTTTGTCTCCTGTTTCTGAGTTAAGAGGATTTTTTAGGCACAGTAACGAGCTCTCACTTTGAACTTGGAATATGTGTGCTGCAAAGAAAGCCCCTGGACCGTCCTTACTTAATAAGCCCAAATATGATTAGTGTCAGACTGTGAAATATCGCTTCCTTATCTCTAGGAGCCAGCAGACAGGAATGTTTCTAGGGATCAGGGTCTTTTTATTTTTTTGGCAAATCACAGGCTTTGAGAAGGAGATGGTTTGTGTGCACGGTCGCTTTGCTGCCGTGATTCTCATAAGCCGGTGAAGAATCTCCTTGTTTCTCCCTCTCCTTCCCTCTCCCTCTCTCTCTGCTCTTTTGCTCACACATTCCTCGCTTCATCCCCCCTCATCATCTGCCTTGACACTAATTCATGATCAAGGGACAGCATTTGCAAAATGGCAGTTGATTTGAAGTTGAGTTTCTCTGTCAGGTCACTGTCTCGCAGACAGCTATGGAGCAGCCCCTTCCCTCTTGCTCTGCATCAGAGTTAGACTTGAAGAGGTGCTGCCAGAAGATGCTGTGGTTGCAAGAACTAATTACTGGGACCATCACACAGGTGCATTGTTGCTGTTTCTCTGCTGAGCAATGCTGCTTTGATAAGAAAAAAAATGCCTGGCCCAATTTATTTACATATTAAGGGTCTCGTGTGTCAACAACTGCAAACTGAGGATAAAGGCTTTGTATCCCCTGTAATTTCATGGATCTGTTCAGTGGTTTTGTTGAGCAGAAAGTTGGAGAGAAGGGAAGGAAATTAGTATTAAAAAGTGTTAAACTGTGATTCCATCCTGGCTTCTTAAGTCGCTGTTGAAATCCCCTTCCTTCCTCAGAAAAATCCCAACTGTGTGGAATAATAGGAGAAACTTATTACAAATGTATCATCACTTCAATGCATTGGAATGCTTTTGTTTCCAGTTCTCTTTGATCTTCAGATGGTCTAAAGATAAGAACTGAGACTGCTGTTGAGTATCTGCAGTCCAGATCTGAAGCTCATTCTGGAGAGGAGTTCTGCTGAAATCAGATCGGAGTTTTCGAGCTTGTTTAAGTAAGCACATTTGAATTGCAGGCTTTGATTATGATCTGTTTCTCCTTGCAACTTGGAAATGTTGAAGATTTAATGTGTACCAAGTTTAATACTCTCTCATGCATTGTTGGCCTCTACTGGAAAAGATTAGAGCTCTTCAGTTTTAAGTCCTAAACCTTAATACTGCTCGGAAAGAGTCTCCATTTAAGTAACGGCATAGAGCACTGAGCTTTAAGCTGTAGGAGCACTCATCCTGCTGTCACTGCACCCTTCCAGGCCTGGTTGCAATGATGTGAAACATCAAAATTGCATCAGAAATGTCCTTGCTGTCTTAGATGAAATCATAAAACTGCAGGTAAGGCTCTAAGACAGGCCCATCTTCTCTGAAAGAGTTCAAAGAGCAGATGTCCTTGTTGTAGCCAAAACTGAAGGAGAAAATGACTAGATTATGGAGAGAAGATCATGCCAAAATTTTAGCTCAAAGATTGGGCTGAACCCTGAAAATCCAGGGAAATAAGTGTAAGGAGTTTGTTGACTTCAAACTCTGCAGTTGTTTTTCCGAGCAAGGGTTTATGGTCAGGGATTGAGGAAAGGCCTGATCCTCCAGAAAAGTGTGCAGAAAAGTTCTTAGAATGACCTGGAAAAATGTGACCTCTAGAAGAGAAGAAATTCTGGTGTGTTAATTTAGAGATGAGAAGACTGAAAAGAGACAGGAGGAACAGACCTCAAGAATGCAAAAATCATTGTAAAGAGGATCAGGATGACTTCTTAATGCTGTTGCCCTAAGTTTGCATCACAGGAGGGGCCACAACCCATAGGTGTTAGGAGAGGAGTGTCCAGCCATGAAGATAGCAAAGCTTTGGAGGAGTTTGGAAGAGGCATGAAACAAGTGAAGGTGTTTAATAGTTGCTTGGGAAACATCCAGTGGGAAAACATAGGCTGGGTTGCTCCCACTTTCGAGTGCGAGCAGGAGAGCAAAGACAGCCTTATTTCATTCTTGTTCTTCGAGAGTCAGAAATACTGCTTTAATTCTTGATTCACTTAACAGGCACCTTAAACCAGATCAAATTCATCACAATGAACTTCCACAGGCTGTAGGGAACGTGTTACATTATAGTATCATTTCTTTTCTTCTTTTTTTTCCTTTGGGATCATTTTCCACCCTGCTTTGTTCATAATGGGCCCCTTGTTTGACATATTCATTGATAACCAAAGTGCTATTTTCTTGACTGGAAAAGATTGACTTTGAGGTTAGGGCCTTTAAATGTGTTCAGCATTTGCCAGTCCTTCTCCTGTTGAAGCCTGTGGCAAAAATCCTATTGATCGCAGTGGGAGTGGAATTCATGGGAACAGAAAATAAAGGGAAGCCTTGGAAAACCTGCTCTGAGCATTTGGTGACTCAGATGTCAGAGGCAACGTGATGTAATCTGGTGTTAAAGGCACTCCGAAACCTTTCATGAAGAATTTTTAAAATAGAAGTGACCTTTTAAATAGATAAACATTTTTGAAGCAAAAGAAAAGTCTGTTAGCATGAAAATACAGGGAGTTTAATCATTTCTCTCAAGGTGATGGAACAAACCCAATGATGTTGTCTTTTCTTGCCGGGGAAAAGCTTGACTGAAATGAGTATATTTTGAAATATGGAAGAGATTTCCTTTGTAGCTTTGTTGCCATTGGCAGGGAAGGGGACTGTCAGTGGAGAACAGGAGGAGCTCACCAGGAATCAGAAGATGTGACACCGCAGAGCTGCCGTTCTTGTGAAGGGTGAGCACCTCCCTGTGCAGAGCTGTGAGCCTTGTGCCATCGCCTGCGCGCTGAGGGGGCCTTCTGTGACACTGGTACTACCTGGACCAGTCCCCCGCTGAAGTGACTCTTGCCGAGTGTGTCCCTGCCCTCTGCCCTGGGAAGTGGTGGCCAAGTCCTTAGATAAGGAGCACCTTTCTTGCATTCAAGTGTGTAAAGCAACAGGAACAAATATTTGGAGAGAGAGGACACCACCGATGTCATCGTCTGTTAGTCTTACTACGAGATCTTACTTTTTTAAATTCTGAAGCTGAAAGTTATGTTTTTTCCCAGTCTGAACCCAGAAGATTCCTCCTTCAAACACTTCCATGGTTCTTTATTCCTCTGGGCTCACACACCACCTTCTCTGCACCTCCATACCAGTTCTGTGAAATGGCTGGATAGGTAAAATCTTGAAAACTGAGAGATTGCTCCCATCCTTTGCATCAGCAATATGTTCAAAAATTTCAATTCTAACCATGAAATCTGCTTTTAAAATTTTTTTTAACCCATAACGACTGTGAAAAATCTTTGAAGGTCTTACTGCTCCCTGCTTGGTTTATGAACACCACAAACTCTTTATACGTTCAAATGCTTGCATTTTTGGCTGCAATCGATTCCTGTGTGTATACTTTGCTCTTCTCAGATTTTCAGTTCTCCAAATTCCAACTGGAATAACACACCCAACACGATCCTATTCTGCTGTAGTTTAAGTTCAGCAGAGATTCCTGCTCATAGCGGTGCTGCTCCCGCTCAAGTACAATGAACAGCAATCCCTGCAGTCCTGTGGCTCAGCTCTCACTTCCAGCCTGAGTTTTGCTTGGCTTGGGGCAGGTTTGCACTGTTGTGTGTTGGTGGGTTTGAGTCTGCTGTTGGCTTCACAACAGCCTCCTGCAGAGCCTGTGTAGGACAATAAGCCTTGCCAAGCTTTAGAGGGGGGCTTTGCAGCCAAAGGGTGGCACCTTGTGACTTTTCACCTCAGAGTGTTACCTGGATCCAGAACTGAAAATCAGATGGAGTCAGTGCTCGGGGCTCCTGGGTGGGACTGAGCCCTCTGGTTAGATGGGTCCCGTGTATGGTTCCCAGCCCAGATCTGCCTTTGGAAAATAGGTGCTCATGATTTGCTCTCAGCCTCCCCATGGGTTCCCTTTTCTGTCACTCTGCTAAGGCGTGTTTCCTTCATACTCAGTGTCCCCAGGGTTCAGGGAGGTCTTCTTTGCATGTTCCTCAGTCCAGGTTCATGCTGCAGAGAGGTGTCTACCCAAGGGTAGAAGAAGGGCTGCTGGCAGTAATTCAAACTGAAAACATGAAGCACACTGTAAGCATGAAGTAGATGTTCTTATCTTCTGGTTAGAATTGCTATGGCAGTGCAACATGTTACACTCTAAACCCCCAAAAACCTCATCTGGGATCTTAGAAATGTTTCTTTTCTGAAGGCAGATGTGTGTGAGATGTGAATTCCTGATGGGAGCAAAGAACAGAGTGGCTAAGTGACAGATTTCAATGCAGGCAGGTGGGAAAAGACAAAATCCTGCCGATGCTTTCTTTCAGTTTAATACAGGGTTAGGGAAAGTCTTTGCTTTGCCAAAGGATGGATCCCACACAGGCAATGATTAGGATTTTATGTGCAGGAAATACTATGAGCTACTGTACTCCATTTGTTTTCTAACAGCAGAAACAATTAGAAGCCACGGCATGCTGCATGCTTTCCATCTCCAGCTGTCTCACTGCCCTAACTGCTCCCTTCATACCTTGCTAAATTCATGCCTTCACTTAAAGCAAATTTGCCAATGTGTCCAAGGAGACAGAAGAGCAAGCAAAATGAGAATCATTGTTTGGGGCTCAGTCCAAAATTGCTTTCACAAAAGTCAAATGTCAGGATAAAGGGGTGGCTTGCAGTGAAGCCTCCCTATTGCTCTAGAAACAGGCAAGGAAATCAAATAGCAAGCTCAAATCTCCCTGTATATGTGAGAGCAGTTGAAATCCAGTGTATCATAGGGTAATCTCATGCAGCATCAATTTCTTGCTGCGGCTGCAGGGGTCTGACCTGTGTGACACTGATCGATGCCTGTTTGCCCCTGACGGAGCAGTGATGCGAGGCCATACTTGGGCCTCTTGCAGAGTTGTAGTGGCTTTATGGTAAGTTAATACCTGGGTTTATCTACAGTTCTCAGTCTAAATGCTGTGCTGTTAGCACAGGGACTGTGTGAAGTTCATGTTGTGCTCTTCTGCTGTCATGGAAATAACTCCTGTTGCTGAGATCAGAGCATTTCTCTGGGATAATGGCTCTAATGGGATCTACTTGGTGCCAGAATCACTGCCTGGCTGTAATCTGTGCTGGGCACTCCTACCAGCTGTCTTCATATGAGAACTGTAAGGAGTATTTACCCTCCCCAGTTTGGGGACAGACTTGTGTTTTGGTTTGGTAGGTAGCTAGGCTTCTCCGTTTTCTAGAAAGACAAATATTTAGATTCTGTCAAAGCCCTTTATGACCTGTGATAAAATGGCTCCAATGCAGATCTTCTGCAGGAGCCTGGGCTGTGGCAAAGGAGCTCTCTGGTGGAGCATGGCCAATGCACCAGCTGATGTCTGAGATCCAGACTTGCTTTGGGCAGTTGGTCTCAGTACATGTGAAACAAGCAGTGCTCGCCTTTTGTTTCATAATCGTCTGCTTTTGCCCTGCACATCCCTGACTGTGCCTGTCCATAGGAAGTAGGAACTACTTGAATGGAAACAGCTGGACAAAAAAAGGGAGCAAGGAGTCTGTCCATGGGTCACTCTGACCAGCTGTGCCATCATATCAGTCACCTCAGCTCGGCAAAGAGAGGAATAAGATTTCCTGGAATCAACAGGTTCTACATTGAACCAATGGATTCTGGTAAGTGTGCTTTAGGTGTCAAGTGTTCTTTGTCACTGCATTTGCTTCAAAACAAAGATTTTGAAGAACTTTTAATTCTTAAAGTGCTTATGATTGAATTTTCACTGCCTTTTCCAGCCCTCCCAGATACTGTGAATTTTCAGGTTTGGATAGGTTCTTTGCTGTCAGCAGTTTATAGCATTATTGTATGGAAGTCTGCTGTGCTCTGGCAGTGTTAGATTTCTGTGATAGCTTGGGGGATGAAGGTGTACCTCTTGGTGGCCACATTGAGGAGGTCATGGCTTAACTCTTCATGTATGCTAAGATGCCAACTCTCTATGTGGCTAAAGATGGATGAATAAATGTGGGATCGGGTAGAAAAGAGGCTCAATGCAAAAACCTCTTTGAAAGGCCACATGTGTCAGTAACCCTTCCTGATCTGCTCTCTCTCCCTCTGCTTGATAATTCAGAAATACCAAACTGAAAGCCCTTTTACAGCTCTAGGGCAGGTGGATGGCTTCACTCCACCTCGTTGTTTTAAATGAGTGAGGCTTTTTCACTTTTCTGAACAGGTGGCTACTACCAGAGTCTGCAGCCTTACTTTGAGGCCAGGAATGTGCTCTGGCCATGTGTCAAAACAGCAAATTTTTTTATGCCAAAGGAGTCTAAATTCACTGTTGTAACATTTCAATAGATGAAGTAAACAAAATCACGAAGGATGAGAAAGCAGTGATGTGTAATGGGTGGGATTAGTGTTTGCAACACCTGGCACGTGTTATCCCAACCCTGTTACCTGACATGTTAGAGGGGAGCTTTGTGAATACATAACATGCAGAGAGGTGTTGTGAGTTGTTAGTGGAGGAACTTTTTCAGTCAGTTATTTTTAGTTCTTTGCTCTAGTTAACTTGAATATAAAGGATTGCTTGATGTTGAATTCTCCCGGGCAGACAGTGCAAACAGACGAGATCATACACACAATTGAGAAAGGGCTTCAGAAACCCATAAAGTCCTCTCTTGTTTCCTTATCCACCAACAAGCTACCAGGGTCATTGAGATATGTTGGAGATTCCTTACTATTTGGCTGAATAGCTCTTGAGAGGCCTTAATCTTCTCCTTGCTATGAAGACTCACTTGTGTGATCCTGGAGTCTGACCTGGAACACTATTAGGGAGAACCTGAATTCAGCCTTTTATGATGCTCCAAAACTTCTGTTAGCTCTGATTGTCACTGCCTTTGGCCTTCTTGCATCTGACCATACTGTAAACTGAAATGCCAAATACAAGCAATAAAATGAACCCTCTAACCCTCTTGTGATACTTCCAAGCAGAAGAGGAACTTCCAGAAATCTCCTGGGAAGGGTTTATCTCTTGAGCTTTGCAGCACCCTACAGCTTGAATCAAGCAGTTTGGAGAAAGTTCAGAGGAAATACCCAAGATTTTGAGCACTTCATCACACTGAGCCCTTGCAGACTCTCCCATTACTGATGTCTGGTTGTATTCCTCGTCAGAGGCTCAACTTGTCTTCTTCACAAATGAACACTGTTCAGTCCCCTCCTTTTCCCTCCTGTGCTGGCTTCTCTGAGCTCTGTTTTCTTTTATTTGCCTTTGAAGAGAAGTTCCTTACCAACATAATTTTTTCTTGGAATGATATCCCAGCTTCTAAACCAAGCCTGGGTCAGCAGTATCACATGGATAAGACACTTTTTCCCTCTCATGTGATCCCGTTTTAGTAGAAGATTAAGCTTTTAACCTTGAAATAAAAGCAGCTTTCCCTCTTCTCCCTCTGTCTCTCGTTATCACTCCTACTTTTTTTTTCTCAGGCCCCATCGTTTAGATACGACATCAATTCTGGCTGCTGGTCTAGTGAGCAATCCATCCTGAGACTTGATCCAGGGACTTAATTAAGTGTGAAATTGAAGGCAGAATCAGCTCAAGAAATGAACAGGGTCCTGTAAGGCAGAAATTGTATAAGTTGCTGGAAAGATGGATATTCTCCAAGATGCCAGTAAGTTATTGGCTGTTATTACTCAATGCCATGACGACGAAAGGCAGTAAGGCACCTGGAAGGCATTGTCAGGGACAAGATACTTTGCTGTGGGCTTCCTGTGTTTCAGTGAATGTCCCTGCTGGCTTCGTGCCTGAGTGGATGAACAACATAGCTGTGGTCTTGGATTTCTTGCTTCTCTTGTGTAAGGCTTTGCAAGGCAAGAATCAGCCTCAGGAATGGATGTTATGCTCAGCTGGACCTTTTACTCTCAGCTGCCCGAGGACAGCGCTTTTGTGGTAGGAGGGACTGGTTGATTCTGCTGGCAGGTCACCTGTGCTGCTTTGTACTGGGGTAGCCTTAGTTGCTAAGTCCTCAGGTCTCCAGCTCTGCTCTCCATCACCTTACAGCCTCCCTCTCTGTCACCAGAAGGATCTATACTCAGAGCATCATGTCTGGAGATGATGTAGTGTCTATCCTGTTACTGCAGTGCTAGGAAGGGCTCCTCCCAGGATGTTCTCCTGGGCTGTGGGTTTGCACCAGGAGTGACTGACTCAGGATAGGGCTGTAGCTGACATACTGCCATGGGTGTTGGAACCCTACAGCTACAGGGTAGATCACTGCCTTTAAGGATTTCTCTGGGGGAGATTTGTTATATGAAAATTCTTCATAGATTTTGGCCTGACCTGTGCTTGGCTGCTGGATGTGGGCACTTTTTCTGATGTTTGTTGGTGGAGACATTGATGCTCAAGGGCTTTATCATGGCAGAAATACAGTTACTGGGGACCTTTGAGAACTGGAAAGTTAAACAGGCGTTGGGAATTGTCTGAAAATTGCTGCTGATGCTGAACACCACTGGTGTTAATGCTATTCCTATGTGGAGGAGTGTGAGGCCACATAGGAGACCTGGAATGAGTAAGGCACTTGCTGGAGCAGCCTGGGGCTGTGCTCGGGTGTTTCTGGGGGTGCTGGAGGTTTTGTTGCTGTATTGTGCAATGGGATCTCTCACCAAGGCTGCTTTATCAGCACTGCTGTGTGACTCCTGTAACCTGAGTTAGCCTGGCTGGGCTGCCCAGGAGCTGCAGGGTGGAGAGGTCTCAAAGCCCCACGTGCAGGACCAGCAGTCTGCTCCATCCTAGCAATCCCTTCCTCCCCCAGTGTTGTCATGAAAGATCTCATTCCTGCCACATGAGCAGGAGGCTGCTTCCCTCCTACTTCACAGAGCTGGTGGCTCGTTATCGCCAGCAGTGAGTTTAAGCAGCAGGAGGGCATCAGCTGGTCCCAGTTGGGATGAAGGCCACTTGAGCACCCTCAGACTGGAGCCAACAACTTAATTATGTCATGGTGGGCTCCCTCCCTCAGGGGTTTGCAGGCCAAACACTAATGTTTCCACAGAGCCATGCCAGTGATATCCATTCCCTGTCACACTGCTATTCCCCCCTGCCTCATGGAGAAAGGAAAAGAGGGTGACATACAGTAATCCGTAGTTCAAAGGCTACCCATTAGAGAGACATGAAAGCATCCATCCCTGTGGAATTCTGTTGTCTCTCACCTTACTTCATCCTCTTCCTAGTGTCATGAGATGGTTTTGCAGATTTGGAGGGCATGCAGGCTTGCAGCAAAGGTGTCCAGGTGCCTAGATGCTGGAGTTGGGCAGAGTCTGTCGCAGCTTGCAGAGCTGGCCAAGATCCTCCTTGGGTCAAAACATCTTCCTCCTCTCCTTGCCTGCTGGAGAAGTTAACTCCGATGGGAAACGAACCCAAACAAGGTGAGTGGCTGAGCCTGCCTGCTGTGGGCAGGGGTTTAGTCTTGAACAGAGGCCAAGGTTAATATCTGAGTGAGGCTCTCAGTGGACTGTAGAGAGCAAAGTAATAATAGCACTGAATCAGCAGATCCCCACTGATCGTGGGGAAACACAATCAGCCTTTCTCTGCTCCCTCTGTACTGGCCCTGAAGGACCCACAGCTAATGGAAAGCTGTCACAATTTTTTTTTGGTGGGAGTTCCAGCCCTGCTGTGCCTGCAAAGCTTTGCTTTAGATCATGGGCAGTCAGTGTGTGGGGCACGCGCAGCAAATGCTCCTGCAAATTAGGTCTTTGGGATTGATGCTCAGCATGTGGAAGATGCTGAAGTCTTTTTCAGGTGAAAACCTCCTCAAATAGGCCATCCTGTGGATACAAATTGAGTTAATGAGAGGAGGTCTGAGCCTTTCTGTTCCCTTTCTGTTGACTGAAAATTTTCTGAACAGTAACAAGGACAGTCTGTGAAAACACTGATGCTCTAGGATTTTACATCACTTGAGGATCTGGGCTCAAGCACTGATGAGAATTGCCTGCTGAGATGACACAGCAGTAAATATTAAGCCCCAATTTAATGATGTATTTGTGTACAATAGAAGCTGGTAAAGCTTCACTTAATAAATTGCTTTTCTTATAAGCTCTCTGGAAAGCTGGTGGTCTATCTTCACTCCTCAGCAAAGGTTTAGTAACAGATGCTGCACCCATGTCTAATGTTAGCAAGATTTCATTAACTGTATATAGCACCACAACGTTTGCTCAGACACAGCTACTTGAAATTGAAAAGGAGAGTATTTTGTGGTGTGTTTATTTGTGCTTCTCTTACTCTTTCTAGGCTGGAATATTTAATGTGGTTTCCTTGCTTTTAGCGTGAATTAGTGAGGTGCTGTTGTATTAATCTCTTCTGGGCTGGATTCCAGTTTTCTTATTTGCTCCTGCCAAGATCTGACTCCAAATGTGACTTCCACAGGACCGTTTGTGGATTAAGAGATTGTTCCGCATAAATGTACAATGATCCAGCCTTAATTGTGTTTTTATAGTGACTGTAACAAAAGACTTAATGGTAATGGGTAACTATAGACCTTTGGGGTTGATCTGAATAGCAGGAAAAGCTTTGCAATGAATCTTCAATAGAAGAAAGATTGTTAAAGACACAGGGGCAGAGAAAGCAGGATGGGATACAGCTTCAGTTTAGGTGCATTGGATTAGTTAAATATGACACCTCCGTGAGCTACACTGTCTTTCCTCTATCTAGAAAAAAGGCAGGTATCTCATGCATGCTTATCCAAGCATTTGCTTTTGTACCTCATGGGAAATTACTAGTTTAGCCACAGAAAATAAGGATCAAGGCAAGATTTTAAAGTTGGACTGAAGGGAAGTGCTTAAAGGAAATGGGACAGATTTTGTTTGTAGGAGAGCTGACAAAAGATTTTGTGAGGTGGAGTTTTGTCAAGTGGGTTTTACGGCTGATTTCATTAAGTATTTCCATTAGTGAAGCTGTAGCAGAGAGAAGGTGTGTGCTGAGGATGCAATGCTGGGAGACATCAGTGGAGAAGGATTGGAGAAGTGGTGCAAAAGAAGCATTTTTGTATTTAAGTGCAAGGTGATGAATTTAATTAAGATTAGTAATCTGTGCTGCGAATTGGAAGCAGTGAGTGACAGCAGTGAAGGAACTGTCTGTGTAAATCAGTCGGAGATGCCTTCAAGACACTTAGATAGTCAGAAGTGCAGGCTGCAGGCTGTGACCAGTGGCCGTGTGGTCTGGGAGTCCCCTCTGTAGTTCTGCCTGAAAACTTTCAAAAAGGAACAATTCCCAACAGAACAGGTCTAGAGGAATCTGCTGGAAAAGACAAGGAACAGGGTTATACGATGTGGACAAGGCCTTGTGTTCTCTCATGCCACAGGTGTTCTTGTATTTTGACCCTAGCTTTGTGTGCCTGGTCTAGTCTGTGGACAGCTGGAAATATCCAACTTTGCATCTTTCCCACTGTTTTTGGATAAAGTCTATGTGTATTGCAAATTATATACACATTTGATGCTAAAAGGGAAATGCTACAACTTGAACAGAAGGGTGGAATGGATAAGTTTAAAATTCAATAACTATTCCCCAATGGGTTTCTTGCAACTTCCAGCGAAGCATCTGGATCCAGTTATGATGGGGCACCCAGGCAAGGGGTGCTGCTCATTTATCCAGTTGCCATTCCTTGTGTTCAGTGTTTTAACTGATCGGGAGGTGATGGAAATACAGAACAGAAATAAGAAAAGGAGGTGGAAACTGGAAAAAGGCAGTGCACTCCCTTATGGAATGATAAGTAAAGACATGCCAGAGGAAGATGCTTGAGGGTTGGCAGGGTTCAGAAAGTTATGAGCAGGGCACCTGGTGGTTTTAGTGATGTGGTTTTTGTTATTTCTTATTTTAGGGAAAACCACTGTGTTTTTGAACTGCCTCTGCCTGCATCACACCACAAACCAAGCAGGTGACACTATAGGAATTAGGTACAACTGCAAAGGTAAATTGTGGAAGGCCAGAAAGGTTGGCTCCTGCAGAAAGAGTAGAGGGATGGGTGAAGGAGCTTCCCTGGGCAGGAGGCATATGGTTTGGTTGGGTAACCTGCAGGTGAGGGGGGAGCAGGATTACACAGCTTCTTGCAGGCTGGGAGGAGGGGAGCAACATACCTCAAGGCCATCAAATCAGATTTAACCTCGTCAGTAACAGACTCAAATGTAGACGAGGTGCTGTGCTGAGATCTCTAGCCCCTGCCTGCTTGAGAGCACTGCAGCCCATCCATCAGGGCAGGGCAGTGACGTCTTGAGGCATTTCTAGAGAGAGTAGAGCTGGAGATGGGCCAGCGAGAGCCCTTCTGCTCCAGTGCAGAGGATGCCTTGAAGTAAACTTCTCTTTGAACGTTGTGGTTTTAACAATAAGTTTGTGGGAGGAAGAACTGAACTCCTGGTTTGTCTTATCTTCATCTCTGTACCAAACTAACAAATCCCTCAAGACTTTTGGAGGTTTGACAACAGGCCTCAGCCTCCCTTTCTCAAGCCTGGAAAGGTTCTGTGTGACCAAACACAGTTGTGTTCCTCACTGTGTTAAAATAGGAAATGTGGAGGGAAACCAGAAGGAAAGGCTGATCTGTGATAGCCATTGCCAGGAGCTTCATGTGCTTTCACAGACCTTCCAGGCTGGCTGGTCCTGAGACTTCAGCATCCCTGGGCTTGCTGACGTGGTTGGTGGGGCAAGTAAATGCAAAAGATTCCTTCTGTGGGGCTGTCAGGGTTCAGCCCTGCCCTGGCTTGGTCAGCAGCTAAACATGAGCAGTTGTGAACCCAAACCCCTGCTCCAGCCCCCAGGGAAATAAGAGAGAGAGTTGTGGGTTGGAAAAGAAAACAACTTTAATGAAACAACAATAATAAGAAAAACACTATTAATAATAAAATAATGATATACAAAAAAATATGCAAAATCACCACCCTCAATGACTACAACACCACTGATGCTGCAGAGCAGGCATGGGGGAAAGGTCCCAGGCTGGACTCAGCAGCTGATGGAAGCTGAGTTTAGGGACTGGGTTTAAGGAACACATGGATCTGAGATCAAGGGCAAAAGGACAGAAAAAGCCTGTATTAGATGCTGGCCATTGAAGAAGAGATTTTATACTGATTTTATACTCAATTTTATACTGATTATGATGTTTACAGGTTGGAATGCTCTGCTGGTCAGTTTGGAGTCACTTGTCCTGTCCACCCCTCCCTACAGGTGCCACCCTATTTTTCCTTTGCCTTACAGCTCCACCAACTTCACTATGACCCTCATCTCCGTAGGGACAGATGTAAGCAACGGCCTTTCTGCATACCAGTGCCTGATTGCTTCAGTGATAACCATAAATTTTAAGTGTTATCACTTCTGGAGACAGACACTGTCTGAAAACATGTACTTAACTTTCAGAAAATAAAGTTACTTAGCTGAAAAGCTAGAAAATTGATGCTGCTTTATCTCAGATCAGAAGAGGGGCTTATCCTCTTGGGTTTGACATGGATCCTGCCATTTCAGAGTGTGTTTGGTACAAAGTTATGCCTGCATGAAACATAGCAGTTGTTCACTTCTTGCAGGTCAAAGAAATAACTGGATTATCCCCAATGTGGGTGTTGGGTGCTGCTTCCTCAGAACTGCTCTCCTTGGCTGCCTTTCTATATCAGTGGTTGCTCTGAGGAACGAGGCTACTGGGATTGGTACCTGTGTTACAGAGTTTTGTGCATCCCCTGTGCTTGGCTAAAGTCTGTTCTGCTGCTGGTTAGGAGAGGAAAATCCAGAGAAAGCTAGGTGATGGCAATCAGCAAAGTTAAGAAGTATGAAAGAGAGGGTCTTGCCCTCTGTGAGTGTGCTTCTCCCTGATGGGCAGAGGTTCTCAGCACGTTATCCTAACTATTTCTTGCAAAAATAAGTGTGTTTTGATAAAAAACATTTAATATGTATCAGCATTAGGGATTTTTTTTTTTAATTGCCAATCCAAGAAAAGAGGTTAAGTCCTACCAAGGTGTGAGACTGGTGACCCTAGCCAAGACAGCAAAAGCTTTACTGTTCGAAGAGCCAAGGTAAACAAGACACAATTTGGACTAACGTGCCCCCCGCAGCTCCCAGAGGCTGGTTTATGGATCCTGAGGGGGCCAGAATTGGGCCTTGCTGTGCCTTGTTTGCCTTGGCTACAGAACACAGCAAACCCACGTGCTTCTTGCCTGGCGTCCAAGGCACAAATCACACCTGCAGGAGGCTCAGGCACTGAGTCTTTTTTCCTTTCTCCTCCTCTCTGTCCAAGTGGTTTAGTTCTGATAAAGTGCAATATAACCCTCGTAGTGCCGTGTTGGTTTTTCTGGAGAAGAGGGCTCACCAGCTTTGCTCTGATGACACAGGCTCCCATGTCCTGAAAATGGCTCTTTTCCCTCAGGATCTGTATGTGTTTTGTGTGTCTCTTGTGGCTGGCAGTTGCTTCTGTTCTGGTTAGAAATGGGGAGATGTGTAGATTGCTGGTAAATAGGTGGCATTTCAGGATCTTTTTAGCTTCCTTCAAGTGTTTGTCCTTGGTGAATATTGGGGGTGGAGCAGTGGGTTACCACCAGACTGGCCGTTACTCAGATACAGAAACACAGTTCTAACATGTTTGGTACTGCAGATCCCACACTTGTCTGAGCTTGAGGGAATTTTTGGGTCCAGCTCACTAGGAAGTTTTATTCAGGCTCTGTTGCTCATGTCTTTAAACCCTGGAAGCTTTCAGTCTTAATCAAGATGCTGTCTGCAGAGGGTGCTCTGGTAATGCTAGTTTTTCCAGATTTTAGGCCACTTCACACACAAACTTTCTTTGGGTTTTTGACTTTGTTTATTTAAAACTCTTTCCCTCTGTATGGACATATAAGAATGCTTTCCAGCCACTATAGGGAAAAGCTAGAGAAATGGTAGGCAGGAAGAAGACTCCCAACCTGTCCCTATACTGCCAGTGACACGAGACTGCAGAGGTCAACGTGCATCACCCTGGTCCTGTCAGTTTAGTCCTGGGAAGGACTGAGAGGGCTTGAAGGTCCTCCAGTCTTAATATCTGATAGGTTGAATTTGCAGAGGATCTGAGGCCATCCTCATTTTAGCAGGTCCAAATGTAAGCCCCACGTTATCACTTTCATTCTCCATCTTCTTGTTTAGCATCTGTACTATGTCAGCAATTGTTTGTCTCTGCTTCTGAGCTTATCTGCAGGTGTTCTATATCCCAGAGCCATGGGAAGATCCTGGGAGGCTTCAGAGGGTCAGGGTGTTGACATGGATCGGCTGAGACACTGGAGCAAGGAGTGATGTGATGTCAGGGAGGTACTTTTGTCCAACCATCTCCTCCTATGGCCATTAAACTCACCCACAAATTAAAAAAAGCAATTACAAGAAGCATTTAATGGCTCCTCAGTGAGGGTGAGTGGAGGGAGGGGTATTTTTTCAGCTTTCCCTCCATTTTCATATGTGCTGCTGTCCCAGAGGGATTTGCCCTGGGTGCCTGCTCATCTCAAAGATGCAGACAGGGACTGCTGCAGGATTCGTTATCACATTTTATACAACTCCTTTGGGGGTAGTTTGGTATTTCTCACACTTCATGCAGAGCAAGGTTTCCCAGAGACTCAAACTGAGGCACGATGCTGAAGTCACAAAATGTTTCCCAATGTGGTTTATCTCCAGTGCTGGCTCTTGTGAGGCCATCCCAGGCTTCATCCCCCTCGCTGTGGGGCTGTGTGATGCTGTGCAACAGGAGGCAGTGGAGCCTGGACAGCAGAGGCAGCACAGGTTGAGCTGACTCTTGTGAATGAATGACCTTATTATACTCCCTGCATTCAATAACAAGAGTTGTGAATCTTAATTAAAACCACAGTTGTCTGCATTTGTGGAGACATCGCTTTGGGCTGTTTCTTTAGCTGTTAACAGGTTGTAAAACGTCGTAAGAGTTTCTGGTTTTGGGGGGTATTACTAGTTAGGCTGTGCAAAAAGAAGAAAAGGGTTTTTTTAATCAAGAAAAGAAGTTTCAAGGAAGCTTTAGTGGTTGTGGAAGCAAGAACTTGAACGATTTCTGTGCTTCTGTTGTGCTCCTCTCAGTCCACACTGGAGTTTGCAGGTAGTGGTTTTGGATCATGGACGAGCCTCATGATATCTTCTGATTTGCACTCAGTAGTGACTACAAATTTTCTCTGCTCTTTCTCCAGGCCACCAAAATATTCCCAACATCCTCTTGCTCCCCATGCATGTGTCTGGGCTCCTGCTGACAATGCAGCTCAGATAACCACTACTTATCTGCTCTTCCAGCCGTGTGCACGTCTTGAGCAGGGAGGCTGCTCAGCCATGTCCAGGGGCGGTGAGCTCTGCAGGAGATGCCACTCACAGAGTCTTTCACAAGAGATTGTGTCCCAGGGTTTCAACCTCCAGCACCTGAAAAACAGGTGGCTTCAATCTTTTTGGGTTATGAAAACAGGACTTGTAAATGCATGTGTAGTAGAAGCAAGGCTTAAGGGGTGACCTGGTTCTAATTTTCCCCCATATTGATTTTCCCACGTCAAGTTCTTCCTTACCTGAGGGAAAGAAGGTTTGGCTTGTAGTTATGTGATGATTTCTTCTCAGTGCTGTAAAAGGCAGCAGGTCGTAGAGCTCAGACCTGTGTGGTTTGCATAAGCACCACTGCTCTGCTATAACCCATCTACGTGGATAAACCATACTTTATGGATTCCTTTCCTCGGAAGAAGAGGTGGAAAACTTGCAAAACTCAGCGGCTTTGAGCAAGGAATATAAAAATCATTGGGTTATGTGTGAGAAAATACAACAAAGATGATGAGCATTCTCCTTTTTTGAGTAATTACATACCAAGTTGTTCAGATTGTTTGTTAAAAACCCCTCTCTCTCTTTTTAATTAAACATAACATTTTTATTGCTTTTATTTCTCCATTGGAAACATTAAATTTCTTCATGTAGGATATGAAAAAAGCAATCCCTTTCATCTGAGGATGCTTTGTCTGTATCAAAAATATTTTGATGAGCTTTTTTTTTTCTCCACACCCAGTTCTAGTATCATTAACCACAAGAAACAATACCCTGTGTGTGGGGGTTTCCTGTGGAATGATCTTGCTGGTGTCTGCAGCCTGAGTGTGTTACCACAAAGCAGCGCGATGATATGATCTTATAACAACTGAATGTTTGTTCGGGGTGAGACTCCGTGGCAGGTGATATTTCCTCCACAACAATACCATCTGCAATGATTTCCCTACATCCAGTGTCATGGAAAGGTCTGTCCCAGTGAAAGGCTCTGAATGGTCTGTTTTCACTTTCAACACTCAAACTTTCACTTGGAGGTGAAAGTTCGCTTGAACCATGTCTTGGTGAAATATCAGAATATCCAATTCCACAGCAGGTTCAGGGAGTGTTTCATAACATTTTTGAACCAGATGTCAAACTGATCTAAGAGGGAGAATGGGGGCATCTTTAATGTGTCGCCATACTTGATCTTGGAACAAATAAACCTCCTAATTCTGTAAAACGAAGTCATGGCGAAGAAAGCAGCTCAAGTCCTTGTTTCTGTGAGGCAATGACACCCATCTGCCAGGAATTCAGAACAGCTGGAGGCCAGTGCTGGAGGAGTTACTCAGGCAAAGTCACAGTGAACCTCCCTAAGTGTTTGGCTTGGTCTCAATGCTCCAGGATGGGTCTCTGTGTTGCGTGAAGGGTGCAGGCTCTGCAGGGTCGGCATTTATAAATAAAAAGGATGAAGTTTTCTTGTCACTTGCTTGTGTAACTGTTTGAGTGATGGTTTGAGGGAGCGACAGCTCTCTGTCCTGTGGCAGCCTCTCCACTCTTGGAGTTTGGGGTGGACCTGCCTGTGGAGTTAAAACACCCAACTATGTTTTTGCAGTGCTGAGGCTTCAATTCTCCAGGATTGTTGCTGGACTGATGCTTCATTTGAGTGTAACTGGGGACAAAGCAGCTGCGCTCCCTGCTTTCATCTTTTGCTGTTCTTTTTGTTTCATCCCCTAAGGAAGCAAAGAATACGTCATTTTGTGATTGTAAGTCTGCTGCTGTCTATTTGCTGCACTCTGAAACAGCCTTTGAACCACAGGCCGAGCGCAACAAGATTTGATGGAAGAGGAGAGGTCCCAGAGCTGCTGGGCTTGTAGCTATTTGACCAAAGCAGGTGATGGGGCAGTGGAAGGATGTGGCTGCAGGGAGGAAATGTGGTGTACATTCAGGCTTTAATGAGCATCAGATAATATTCAGGAGAAAACAAATCTGTAGGAAAGGAGGCTTTGCCTGTTTTGCTCTCAAATAATGTCGTGTGTATGTGAAGCAAAGTTCAAGGGGGCATCTCTGCATGGGTTTGCAGGATCTGACATCTCCTCTCCCTGCCAGATGTTGCTGAACATGTACAAGGTCCCACCATGTGCACTGCTGACCTTGTCCTCCTCTACTCACTCCAACACATGTGCTTCAGGACTGAGGGCATCCTTGCCACTGCTCAGCCTGGCTGTGCTCAGAGCTCTCCTTGATACCTTCTGCCACCTTGATACTGTGGGCATTTCCCCAGCCATGCTGTGGTTCTGCCAGTTGGAGAGCAGCATCCCTTGCTGATCTAGCATCCCAGCATCCTGATTAACCCCAAATTGTCCCTTTCCTCAGCCCCTAAACACCATTGTTTAATCCATGATTAAGAAAAAACTGCTGGCTGGAATAAGGCAACAACTTCCTCTACAGCTGCCTGAAAGGAGGCTGTATCGAGGTAACAAGTGACAGGACGAGAGGAAATGGCCTCAAGTTGCACCAGGGGAGGTTTAGGTTGGAAATCAGGAAAAATTTCTTTACTGAGAGGGTGGTGAAGCACTGGCAGAGGCTGCCCAGGGCAATGGTGGAGTCCCCTTCCTTAGAGGGGTTAAAAAAATGTAGATGTGGCACTGTGAGACATGGTTTAGTGGGCACGGTGGTGTTGGTCTAACAGTTGGAATCGATGGTCTTTTCCAACCTTAATGTTTCTATGATTCTAAGTCAAATACATCATGCTCTGGGTATGAAGCTGCAGTGGTTGAGTTTGCTCAGAGCCCTGGGCTCTGCCCCTGGAGGAGGTGGGGGCCTTTCACTCCTGAAAGTCAGTTTAAAGCAATTTATCCTAATCCGATTAGTGCCTGATTCAGCGCCACAGCAGCCTGATTCGTGGGGGCCTGAGAGCCAGTGTTGACCCTTTGAGTGCAGGATACTCATCCTCTCAAGAGGGCTGGCTCTGGGAAGCTGACAGCTTCTTTGTGTCCACGTGTACAGGATTATGAATAATATTACTACAGGTTCAAAGCACTTGCGAGCAGGGGCTGGGGCTCCTGGGCTGCACGACTTTGGGCTCCCAGCTCTGCCTTGGCTGTAGAAGGAATGCTCTGGGGGTCATTTTCCTTTGGTGCAGTGGTGGGGGGTTAAGGCTGAGTGAATGGTTTGTTCCATTTGGATGTGTCTCTCTGGAGACAGATGTGAATAAGTTTCTTGCTCTCTGTTTAACCCTTTTTGAGACCTGCCTTTCTTTTTGAAGTGTTCTCAGTGATTTGCCTGATTTTTCCAGGTTGATTTTTGCCTGGTGGGGAGGGAGGGGAGGAGGGGGAGGGGACACTGGGCTGACCAAGGCTGGGCTGTGACTTTATTCACTTATGTCCCTCTCTGGAGAGCTGGTTTCTTGCCCCATCACCACAACTTGTTGTGGCTCAAATGGATTGCAGAGATGCTTTGCACCCATCGTGGGCACTGGGCTAGTTGGTCCAGCTCAACTGTCTGTGTTTGGGCCACTGCTGCTCTGAGCTGTTGGGTGTATGGTACCAAGTAGTGTATGTGCCTAAAGCTTGGCTGGTCCCTGCTTGAGTGAGGGCTCATTTAGGCTGATGGTCTTTGATTCCCCATTTTTTTTCCTCCTTCAGCTGGTGAAACTGAGTAGGGCATCAGGAGAGATGACAGGGTGCTCCAGGACCTGTCACCTGGTTGTGATATGGGAATACAGCTTGTGCAGGCAAACCTCTCTCCCCTCTTGTGCCATGTCTGCACCCTCTGATAACCTGCTAAGTGCAGAGATTGACTCCTGTGAAGAAAGGTGATTGTCCATGGCTGGTAGTTAAATGTGTCTGCAATTCCCTGTGGGGATAGGGCACTGTGTGTGTGTGTGTTTTACTCTGTGACATGGAGAGAGGCTGAGCTGTTACGGTCATACTCCTTGCTCTGAGATTTTCCAGTGGGCTGTGTCTGTGTTAGCCATCATCCTTGTGGAGACACCTCTTTTCCAACCAGGATGGGATCCCTGGCTCTGCTCCTTGCCTGGCATGCCAAGAGCTCTGTGCAAACGTGTTGTAAATTGTCTGGCATGGAAGGATCTCTCTCACAGCTTGGCTTTTGAGAATGCAATGTACAGACATCATTTGTAAGCCCAGACTTCAGAAAGATTTACTGCTGAAAATTATGATTTATGGGTGAAAATCATCCTTCCTTCCCTCCTTCCTTCCTTCCTTTTGAGTTCCAAATTCCAAGCTCCTTCCGAGTTCCGAGTTCCTTCCTTCCGAGTTCCTTCTGAGTTCCTTCTTAGAAGCCAATGGTGTTAAAATAGAGGTAAATCCAGGATCAGGTCCACAATTTTGATGTATGTTAGACCTTACGTTACCCTCTTGATCCGTCAAATTTATTTGTACTAGCAGACAGATTTCCTTTAATTTTTTTCCATAAGTCTTCCATTTTAAAACCAAACCAGTGAAAGATCTATAACATATTATCTGTTTTCCATTTTTCTTAACAATGTAACGAATGTTCATTGATTTTTTTCAGAGATGAGATCAGATAAGGGAAAAAGAAGCAGAAAGAATTATTCCAGGAAGTTTCACACAGTTAATTCGATTACCTTTAGATGTCAGTATAATCAAAGAATAACACAGAACTCAGGCAGGTTGGGAAATCTTCCTGACTGGCAGAATTTGGTGTCTTTTTCTTTGCACTGATCTGTTGGACTCTGATTGCTGGGATGCTCCCTGCTGCTAATTTAGGTGTTTGTTTGTCTGATGTGCAGCGAACATAAAGGCGCAGCATGAGTTTAGCGAAGTGAGAGGAGATTTGGAGTGCTTCTCTGTGGCAGATTGTGCTGAGGGGTTTTGACTCTGTTGTCTTCTGGAGCAGCAAATCTTCTGCTCCATCATTAAAAGGGGAGGGCAAGGGAAAGGGGAACAGCTTCACTGGCATTTAACTCTATGCTAAATATTTGTACTAAAATGGAACTATCAAAACAAAGCTTTTCAGTAAAATTGTAGTAAATTTTTGTGGAGAAATTTATCCAACAATTTTCTCTAGCTGGAAACCAATTTCTCCACCATCACTGATACTGTACAAGCCTTTGGATGTCAGAAGTGATATTCTAGTCTGTAGGTACTTTTTTCATCAGAGTGGCTTCCTGTATTGCTGCTGATGTGATGGATGTGCAACTCTTATTGTAGACTTGCTTTGAAGTTGAATTGCATGTGCAAAAATGTACACAGAAGAATACTTGTGCTTACCCAGTGCTAGGTTCTGTGTCCTCTGTTGCTTTGGCCACCATGTGCTCATGGGCTTGAACTTCCCCGTCCAGGTAGGTCGTGCTGTCCTCTAGTCCTGGATGGCAACCACTTATGACTCATTCTTGACATTATATATGAAATCAAGCTGAAAGAGGGGAGATTTAGATGAGATTTTAGGAAGGAGTGCTTTCCTGTGAGAGTCATGGGGCCCTGGCATAGGTTGCCCAGAGCAGTGGTGGCTGCCCCATCCCTGGAGGTGTTCAAGGCCAGGTTGGATGGGGCTTGGAGACCCCTGATCCAGTGGGAGGTGACCCTGCCCATGGCAGGGGGGTGGAACTGGATGGGCTTTAAGGTCCCTTCCAACGCAAATCATTCTACGGTGATTCTATAATGATGAAATGCACGACATCTGCATATGAAGCTTCTGTGTTTCGTTTTACTTTACTTTGTATAAGCATGCTTTTAAAAGGCAAAGGTCCTGCAGTGTTTGCAAAAAGCCAGGCAATGAGCTGGAGGCCATTTCTACATTCTCCACTTTGGTGTCTGTCCTATTGTTTTTAAACACTTTTTAAATTGCAGTTTTCCAAGGCAGTATTTCAAGGGATTGACAGGACCCCATTAAGTCAGATTTGGCCCCCGAATGATGTTCTATTTAAAAAAATTCAGCACCCCCAACTTCCACTAAACCAAAAACCCACAGAATGTTTCCATTAAAATGAAGTCCAACTGGAAACAGCTTTTAAATCTATCAAATATACGTTCTTTTTCTTTATTTGCCGGTCAGACTTCGTATGTGCATGAAGGCCAAACAGTGAATTGACTCGAAACATATTATTACCTAAAATGATATTGACATCAGAAATGCAAAAGCACCAGTGAAATAAGGTGGCCAGAGATGGAAATTCCTGCTCTGGGCTTGGGTCCAGATTTTGAAAATCTGCTGCCTACATTTTGGGTCAGGAGTTTGGGATGCAGGGCTTGCATGTGAGACTGGATTGGGCCATTAAATCGTGATGAGATTTTGCTGTTGAATGCCCGGTATCCGGCTCGTGAGATCTGGCTTGCTGGGACAATTCCTTTGGCCTGGAGCACGTTCTCAGCCACTCACTTTCCTTGAGGGCCTCTTGGATGCAAGCGAAGGTTGGGCTGTATAAACAGATATTGGCTGGCCTCAACCAGTTCTTATCTTCCTTTCCTACGGGCATCATCCCATTTCCCTCCAGTGAGGCCAGATGTGGGCCTGTTGGGTAAAGTTGGAGAGTTGATAGGGCTGGGGAGAAAGAGAGGTGGTCAGTGCCAAAGGTCTGTGGTTGATGGGTGGGTGCAGGGTGGCTGTGCTGCTGGAGTAGAGGGGCTGGCCTTATGTTATGTTATTGAAACGTAATGGTAAGGCTAAGTAAGGGGTTCAGCTCAAAGAGGGGGATGCAGCAATGCAACAGGGTCCCAGAGGCTGTGAAATCTCTGTCTGCAAACGTTTTCAAAACTTGACTGGGCAGGGCTCTGGGCAACATAATCTGGCTTTGGAAACAGCCCTACCCAGGCTTCGACTGGATACCTTCAGGGATCCCTTAAAGTTTAAATTTTCCTTTGCTTCCCTAATTGTAAGAACAGCCTTACTTTTATTACATTGAACACACAGTGCAAACCATGTAGGGCCTGGTCCTTGCTTGACTGGTGCAGCAGTGGGAACCAAAATATTGTCAGAGTTGGAAACTGTGTGTGAAGCTCAGTATTGAATGGGTGAGGAATGACAGCTTGGTGAGTGTGAGCCACATCTTCCAGCTCAGAATCTGATGCAATGACTGATTTAGTACTCATTAAGTCTCAATACAACTCAAAGAGAGGAAGCCTTGCCCAGTGTGAATGTATCTATGCAGAGTTTAGAAAGTCAGCCTTCAAGATCTTAGGTTGCATTGAGCCCATGTTCTGCATCTCTTGATTCTCCCACCAGTGCAGTTCTTCCCTGTCTCACAGGGCTATGGATAGTGTTGTATGAAAGCTTACAAAGTGCTCAGACTTTTTTTTCTAACCTACCCCATATGGATTGACACCCCCTTGAATTTTTCTTTTTTTTTTTTCTGAGGCTTTCTGAAGTTACTGTGATTTATTCACCTTTGAACACAGTGGATGCACTGTCTGCCAGGCAGGGCGGATGTTCTTGTTTATAACTGTAATATCCCTTACTCAAATTCCTGAGAATGCATTCCAGAAACAGATGTAATTGGCCAGGTGAGGGTCCATAAAGATGGGGTGGGTGAAAGAATACAGATGAAAGAACAACGCTCCTATCTCCCTGAAGAGTCTTTGAGAAAACCTTGCAAGTGCCAAAAAAAATATGTTTCCTCTTCCCATTATTTCATCTAGAATTCCAAGTTTCAAGCCAAAAGCCAAATGATGAGTGACATGGCTCATTGTCATCGGGATGGATCATTACAATCTGGTACTATTTCTAATTGGTCCAGAAGCAGGAAACTTCAGAAATCTCCCAAGCAAGCACTCTCCTCTGGGGTTCTTGATCTGTACTGGCATCCCTGTCAGTTTTGGATCAGTTTCAATTTTGAAAATGATTACAGTTCTAATTGTTGCTCTACAGAAGAGTCTTCCTACTGTAAGCCAGTGCACAGCTGTCCTGCTAACCAGCCCAGCTGTGAGTGCAATGAGAGATTAAATCATCCATCCTGAGGTATGGGGCTGAAGGATTGTGGAGCTGGTGTCTGGCCTGTGCCTGGCTGTAGGGTGCTCTGGTTTGGGTCTGTTTGCTCCATCTCTGTGTGTTTTCAGAGACATCTCAGCTTGTGACAAAACCAGGCAGGTTCCACATTTTGGATGGTGCAAAGCGCTGCTCTTGTTCCTTGGTTGCCATTTTGGGAGAAGGAAGTAACAGCTCTCTGACTTTGCCTCAGAACTGTGAAGAGTTTGGATGAACCTGAGATTGTATTTTTCAGCAAACAGACTTTACCAGATGCTTTTGCCTCTCTGGTCCTCAGTGCTGTGAGGAAGCAATGGCTGGGGATGAATAATGGACCAGAGCTGAGAGGCCTCAGGCTGCAGGTCCTATTACTCGTCTGGGCCGGTTGCTGGCAAAGCAGTTCAGCCATGTCCTCTCTGTGTCAGTGTAGAGAAAAGCAGTAAGGAAAACCCCTCAATTTGTGAGCAGCAGAATGCTCCTTTCCTGCAGAACCAGGTCTGGGGACTGGGTTCTTTGGTGCCTGCTACAGGAAATACATCCCAGAGTTGGGAGCATTCAAAATGTTTGTCTTTCATTTGGATTCCTTAGTGCCTGATAAGGGTTAGAATTATGTTGCAACCTGTCTCATGGGGTCTTTCAGCACTTATTTTCATATAGTCTTTTCCAAGGGTCTCTTTGCAGAAGCAGCAGAAGATTCAGAACAAATGAAAAACCCAGCAATAACTTCCAGTGATTCCAGCAGTGATGGTAAAGGTCTTTTGATAAACAGTAACCTCTTTCCCCTTATTAAAGGTTTTCCCACTTTGAACACCACTGGCTGACACGATCCTTGCACCCTGAAAATCACTTTCCTATTTAAGGAAGACTGATGGAATTAAACCACGTGTGTATCAGAGCAGAGGTTTGAAAGTTAATCACAGAATACCAAAGGTATTGCCTGCAGAGCTCTTTCCAGATGGGACAGATTTCACATACCTTCTGGATTCATCGATATGTCAGCCTCAACATGGAAACTTTATAGCCCTATCCCCATCATATCAGAACCTGGCAGTCTCAAGAGGAGTTTAAGTGAGTGAAGCCATTAAACCACTGGTATGCAAACTTCTGCCTTTCCTAATCACCCATCTGCCCACTAGCTTTAAACTGCTGTTGGCTTTCTTATAGTCCTCTGATGTTGTACTGACCAACAAATAGCCACGCTTGGGTTAAATCCATTGCCACTGTCCAGATGCCAACTGCTGGACGTGTTCCTGTCCTTGTCAGGCAACTTGTGTGCCAAGGAAGGCAACAGAGAGTTTTTGGACACCTTCAATCAAGAGAGGATTAATCTGGGTTTGTTAGGTAGTGGCTGTTAGTGTGGAGTCTCAGTCATACAATTTGTATGTGATGTGCTGGCAGTGTGAATAGGACCTGTGAGCTTGATGGACCGCAGGAATAGGGATGTCCATTCTCACGATCCTTGAATCAGGAGGAATCTCTCGTTATAGTGATGGTGGAGTAACTGTTGGAAATTTTCTTTTTATAGAGATCCTGTGTAACCAGGGCACTGGTGAGGGTCTGTCTGTAAGATGTTGAATGTGTATCTAAATAGAATGGGAAATTAAGTGGTAATGGAGAGATCTATTTGACTGGTCAAAAAGAGAGGTTTCAATGCCTTTGTCTGGGTAGTCATTAAAAGCGGATGTCATCTCCCACGGTGATGAAAATGAAAAGCCCACATGATGAAAATGGGATTTTTTTTCCTAGCAGGCTTCTGGGAATGAGGATTCAGTGGGGAAAAATATGTAATTCCCTGATAATCTAGAGCTGTTGGAGCTTTCAGTGAAATCTCTGAAGTATTGGCACAATGATGAACGGCCTCTTCTGGAATACAGGAATGTATAAGACATGAAATAAATCCTCCATGCCTCGCAGGGCTTTGGCACAGTGCGGCTTATCTTAAGGGTATTATGCAAAGCTGGTGCCTATTTACATCTTAACACTCTCATCTGCTGCAGGTGTATTAGAAATTTACTTATCCCTGAGAAGGTCTTTTTGTCGAATATGGACTGCTGGTTTCGTCTGAAATGACTCATCATTACCATGAGTTGCAGTCCTGTTTCTGTCCCAGCTTCCTTCCAGCTCTGCTGCAGGACCCTAGGAGTGCCATTTTAGTGGAAATTGTCCAGTCATGAACGCTTCTGGGTGGCTGGGGATACAGCTTTCCTTACCTGAAAGATGAACATTTACATGGACAGAAAATGCAGGAGATGATAGGCATCGATGACAAACACAGTATGAGTGCTATGAGCCACAGAAATTCTTGCAATGGGATAAGCCCAAATGAAGCTGTTTGGGCTGATGCAGCAGGGAAATAAAAGGACTTGTGTGGTTAGATATACTGTCTAAGGGTTAAGCACCTTTCATGATAACCTGTTGTTAATGACAGAATCACAGAATTGTTTAGGTTGGGAAAAAACTTTAAGACCATTGAGTCCAACCATAAAACTCACACTGTCAAGTTCACCATTAAACCCTGTCCCTAAGTGCCACATCTACCCATCTTTTAAACACCTCCAGGGATGGCGACTCAGCCACTTCCCTGGGCAGCCTCTGCCAGTATTTGATAGCTTTCCATGAAGTAGTATTTCCTAATATCCAGCCTAAACCTTTCCTGGCACAACTTGAGGTCTTTTCCTCTTGTCCTATTTCTTGCTACTTGGAAGAAGAGGCCAACACCTGCCTGACTCCTTTCCAGGAGCTGCAGAGAGCAATGAGATCTCCCCTCAGGCCTCTTCTTCTCCAAGGTAAACAGTCCCAGGTCACCCAGCTGCTCCCAGAGCCACTGGGCTCCAGATCCTTCCCCATCTCTTTTGCCTTCTCTGCCCAACTTGGTGTCATCTGCAAACTGGCTGAGGGTGCCCTTGATTCCCTTGTCCAGATCATTGATAAAGATATTGAACAGAACCATCCCCAACATGGAGCCCTGGGGAGAACCACTTGTGACCGGCCACCAACTGGATTTGACTCTGTTCACCACAGCTCTCTGGGCCTGGCCAGAGAATTTCTCACAAGGCAGCATCCTTGGCTGCATCACTATCCCTTTCAGAAGAGAGAGATGTCTCACTTTCAGAAGTGACATCAGTTGTCTTGCCCAGGGCTGATCCTCCTAGTTATTTGTGGCCAGTCAAGCAACTATAAGAATGCTTTCCTACTTGTATGGCTTGTTTGGGAGTTGGTTGTTCTTTCTTCTCATCCTCTGAAAGGACAAAAGTACTTCTGCATGAACAGAAGATGGTTTCCTCCCTTCTGTCTTTAAAAAGTTTCTTAATCACTGAGGCAGTAGAAATGATATTGTGTGACTTGTACCAGGGGTCTCACACATGGGTAATGAAGAGCAAACACGCTGGAGTAAACGCTCTGCTGGATGAAAATGATTCACTCTAGCTCTGGGGTGAGCAGCTTTGAGTAATGAAGTCATGGACTGGCTCACAAAAATTCACAGACTAATTCACAGATGATGAAGATTGAAGCCACAATGACTGCTGTTTGCAGTTAATTGTTTAACTAATCTAGGGGATAAAGTGAGAAACAGTGGAGTGTATTTTGTGTTGGTTCCATTGGTGCCCATGAAGAGAAGGAGGAAAGTTAGTTTCATCCAGCCACTGCTCCTGTAATATGTTCTGTCAGATGTTTTAAATTGTTAGACAGGGCTGACTGAGAACTCTCCATTAAAACTTCCTCAGTGGAAGGCTTCTTGTGTTTAACTAAAACTCTATTGAGACATGTTAGCTTGCTATTGCAAAACTCAATAATTTTCTTTATGGAAAGAGTCAACATATTTTTGGCAAAAGTTCCTTTTTGAACAGGGAAGTCTAGAGTTTTCCAGACTCATTTCACTTTCATCAATATTTTCCCAGGAATCCAGTCTCCCCATCCGTTGTCTTCCACTGGGCTAGGTGTGAGAAGGACACTCGTTCCTGGCTCAGGCCCATCCTGTTTTGAGGTGGGTAACTCCTGGCCCTCAACAAGAGAAGGGATTTCCTATGCAGATGCAATTAGGGCCTTGGAGGTGTAGTGAGGCTCAGTATAGGACTCCTGGGAGATCCCAGCTGTTGCTTTGAAGCACAGAGCACCGAGAGCACTCAACCACTCTTTTCTTATTGCATTTTTCCTTGAAAGAATCCATTCAGGCAGCAGCTGCTGACCTCACGGATGTTCAGTGGTTGTTGTTCATCAATGGCAACAACATACACTTCCCCACACAACACATTAAAGCCACGAGGAAATCATGATTATTTTTCCTTTTGCCAATGTTTCACTGGTGGCTGGGGAGCAGTGGGGGGACATGGCTTGTGCCGGTGTAACCCATCCTCTGCAGCTCAGAGCACGCACTGCCTACACAGCTGGTGGTTGGGCAGTTGGCAAGCACTCTCTGGAGGACACACCATGCTTAAATCACGTGTGTGATTTAGCCCAGCCTTGGCCTGGCCCTTGGGGCTTTTTCCTGGCTACTCACACTTCAAAAAGTGTATTCAAATAACCATGTGAAATCTCTGCCTTGGGAGTCAGTGTAGATCTTTATAAGCCAGAAAAATAAGCCTCAGTTGCCAAGATGACCCAATGTAACCACAGCCCAGGAGCTCAGCTCATTCAGACCCAAGGCCTGGCTTGGTGCAGCACAGCTGTGTGACCTTGGCTCAGTTTTGCTAAGAATATTGTTTCTGAGATGTGAGAAAGTCTGTCAGCTAAAGGCGTGCAAGGTTGGAAAAGGGAAGACAGAGTGAAATGGTCGAGATAATCATTCAAGGGTTCAAGAGGGAAGCTGTTGACATGGGAGGTTATAAAACTAAGAGAAGACTGTGGAAAAAATGGAAAACAGCAATTACAAAGACTGAGAATCCACCTGTTTGAAGAAGGCTAACACATCCTCACCTGATTGGTGATTATTTGGCCAGCAGAAACTCAGCAGGTGTGCTGATACTTACCTGAGTACACGTAACTCTGACGAATCTACTGAGGATAGTAACCAATAAATAATTATTCTGTACCCATAAATTGTGTCTCCCACCTGTGGAGCTCTTTGCACGTGGCATAAATTGTCTGAAAGGAAGTGAGAGTTACACCAGTCGTATATTAATTGTGTACATATTGGAAAGTATCATGTATCAAAGTTTCTTCTGGATGTGAAGGATCTTCTCAGGCACTGAGAAGACTCTATATTAGAGGAAATTTCAGATGCCCACCAGAATGCCTGTCTTTGTTTTCTGCCGACCATTTTTGGTTACTGAGTCACAGGTATGGCTCAAGTGGCTCTTTTGTGAGCTGACCAGCAAGAACATCTTGGTGCAGAAAACATGCCTGGATTTTGAAGCCTTTCTCAAGTCAAGGCAGTGACAATATCTTTGCTGAATATAACCTAGAATAGTGGTCTATCCCATAAAAATGCTCAGGATGTTGCAGGCATCTTAGAAATACAATGGGCACTCCAGTGGATTGGGGTGGGAATAATTTGCAACTAAGGGTTATACTGAGAATACCTTCACATGACAACTTCGGACAAATACAGGTCAGGTTTTACTGCGAAGGGTCTGAAAATAGAAGATAACAATTAGAATAGTGACCAGGATGTGTCATTGATCAGGCAGATAACAGAAAGTTACCTCTTAAATAATAACAAATTCTTCTTTAACGCTAATAGCTGATCCCCAGTTCTGCATTGGTAGCTCTGGTTAAGCCACCAGCCATGTCCTGTCTCTTTATTCTTTTGTGCCTTAAAGGACAGATAGAGGATAAGTGGAAAACCCAAACATGGCAATGTTTACATGGCTGAGATTTTTTGGCCTACACCTGGGTAGATTTTCATCTCTGCTTAAACCAGAACCTAAATACGAGAGCCCCTCAGACCCACAGCAATCCCAGCTGTACCAGCAACCAAACTGCATGAAGAGGGCCCCACCATGCCAAGTTCATCCCCTCAGTCTGTGAGTGCAGCTGAGTCAACAAGTGAAAACAGAAGGAAACTTGACTCTGAAAATCTTTTGGAAAAAACAAAATTCACCAAAATGATGCAGGCAGCAAGATGCCTTCCAGCCTGGTGCATATTGTTTTTCTGAACTGCTGGGTCCTTGTGAGGTGATGTGTGAAATCCTGCATCCCCTGAGCACAAGCCTGCAGGAGCAGAGGACTTGGGTGAGGGTGAATAAGCCCATGTGGTTACCATCGCTCCACTTAATCTCAAATCCATCTTACAAGGGGAAGTGAGCTCAGAAAGCTAAGAAAGTGTCATACCAGGATAGGGAGGAACAGCTGGAGGGCAACAGGAGAGACTTTACACAAACCATCTGGCATATGGTTGTGTTTGGTTACATCATAGATGGCTCCTGCAAGGTCTGGGTGTGTTCCAGACAATCCCGAGACCTCCTTGCCTTCTGTCTCCTAATAAAGACTTTTCTGCCTGAGAACTGCTGTTCCTCCTCCTCTACCTTTCCCTGTGAATCACTCCTTTGTATCCCTATGTTTTTTAGTTAATACAAACTAAGTGGGATAAGGGCCAAATCCTTCCTCTTCCGTCAGAGGTGGAGATATAGGGACTGATTCAGATGCAAGGCAAGGCAAGTCAATAAGAGGCTTTTGGTTCATGTCGATGGGCTTGAATTGCAAAGTGCTTAAAGAACACCTACCCTGAACCAACCACACCAGAACACAGCTCAGGTCAGTGGCAAATCAACATTGACTTCAGGAAAGTTGTGATTTGGATCAGTGAGGTGTTTAACCACATTTTGTTTGGAAAAGACAGATATGCTGGGTTATAACTGGCAGCAGCTCAACTTTTTTCCTCTCCAAGTAATGTTATCAATTTTCTGGAGATACAGGAAAGGTGCTAGAGATTGGTGTAGAAAGTATGTTTGAAGTCTTTGACCCTTTACCATGGAATGCTCTTTCTGGTCTTGCCTGCCACTAAACTTCCCACTATATTCAAATCTTTCCTCAAAACCTTCATCAGTTGGTCAGATTGTATCAGTCAGATGTGTCTTGTCTCTGGGACTAGAGTTTGCATCAGACTTCCTGAGAAATTAAGGATGGATGATAGCAGGGTTTGATATCTCTTCTAATATTCTCATGTAATTTTTTTATATTAATAAGTATTACTAAATATAGCTTGATTCTTGCTGAGTAGGTAGCCTGAAGAATCACAGAAAACTTTGGATTTGAAGGGGCCTTAAAGTTCATCCAGTTCCCATCCCCTACCATGGGCAGGGATACCTCCCACTGGATCAGGGGGCTCAAAGCCCCATCCAACCTGGTCTTCAACACCTCCAGGGATGGGGCAGCCACTGCTTCTCTGGGCAACCTGGGCCAGGGCCTCCCCACCCTCACAGCAAAACATTTCTCTCTAAGATCTCATCTCAATCTCCCCACTTTCGGCTGAAAACCGGTCCCCCTCCTGCTATCCCTGCCCTCCCTGATCAAGAGTCCCTCCCCAGCTTTCCTGGAGCCCCTTTCAGTACTGGGAGGCTGCTCTAAGGTCTCCTCAGAGCCTTCTCTTCTCTTCTCTTCTCTTCTCTTCTCTTCTCTTCTCTTCTCTTCTCTTCTCTTCTCTTCTCTTCTCTTCTCTTCTCTTCTCTTCTCTTCTCTTCTCTTCTCTTCTCTTCTCTTCTCTTCTCTTCTCTTCTCTTCTCTTCTCTTCTCTTCTCTTCTCTTCTCCTTCTCTGAACAAGCTCAACTCTTTCTCTCTCTCCTCGTTTGGGAGGTGCTCCAGCCCTTGGATCATCTCCATGGTCCCCTCTGGACTCACTCCACCAGCTCCATGTCCTTTCTGTCATCTGGACTCCAGGTGGGGTTTCACCAGAGCAGAGCAGAGGGGCAGAATCCCCTCCCCCAGGGGTCCCACTGCTTTGGATGCAGCCCACGACATGGTTGGCTCTCTGGGTTCTGAGCACACATTGTTGGCTCACGTAGAACTTTCCAGCCATCAGAATCCCAAGCCCTTCTCCACAGGGCTGCTGGTCTCTTCATCCCCCAACCTGTTTTGATACCGGCTGTTGCTCTGACCCAGGTGCAGGACCGTGCAGTTGGTTTTGTTAAACTTCATGAGGCTTGCACGGGCCCATTTCTTGAGCTTGTCCAGGTCCCTCTGGATGACATCCTTTCCCTCCAGTGTGTCAACTGTGCCACACAGCTTGGTGTCATCAGCAAACTTGCTAAGGGTGCACTTTGTCCATGGCTGTGACAAAGTTATTAAACAGCACTGGTTTGAGTTGGACCTTGTTCCTCCATCCTGGTGTTTTTGCCTGACTCCCTCCTTGTTTGGGATGCATCATTCCTGAGTTTGGAGGGGTGATCCTTGAATATTAACCAGCTTTATTGGGCTTTCTTGCCTTATTCAGTTCTGTGGTTTAATTGCACATTTCTTTGGATTTCAGTTTCTCAACTTCTGACATCCTGTAATGTTGCCTGTAAGAAGTGATGGGGTCGATGTACTGCTTTTCCTTTTGACTGAAGGCATTTTTCTTTGGATTACTGCTTCATCTAAGTTTTACCCTTGTCCTTTCTCTCCATGGTGTCAGTCCAGTTGTGGTTCTGTTTGCGACCCTCAGTCATGGTGCCAGGTTGGGCTTTGGTCATGACAGTTGGGCTTTAGGGACTGACAGAAGACTCTAAGGAGTGAAATTTGATGGTTACCTCTCAGCCTGGGCTGTTAGTTCTTCACTTGGTGATTGAAATCTGTTGGAGCTGTGAATTTCTAAGAGTATTTATGAGTCAACATAGGCAGCACAGCAAAATGTTACCAAAGCCTGCACGCACAGCAATGCTTCTCTCTGGCATTCTGCAGTTAAGAGATTACATTTAATGAACTTGTACCTCCAGTTGATATTTGAAACAAAATTTACCATGAGGTTTATCTCCTTGGGATTTTTAAGGAAGACTAGAAAACAGGGCTTTCTCGGTGTTATTCAGTCTTAATGAAAAACCTTAAGGCATCTTAATGAAAAACCTCAAGGCTTTACTGATATGCTAAAAGCTAAGAGGTCAGTTTCATATCCAGAATTTATTTACCCAAGAGGTCTAGGTGATTTCATAGATCATAAAAACACAACTAGAAAAATCATATTTTATTTCACAGTGGTGGTCTCCCCCATAAGGTAAGGTCAGGTCAGGAATCTGTTCCAGAGAGAGAGAACAACCCTGGAAGAATTGCTTTCAGATCTGCAGAGGAATGCCCTCGAGTGCCCTGAACCTGCCCCATGAGGAAGCAGAAAGAGCGATATCAGTGTACGAGGATTCTTTGTACCCTGAACCCCACAGGGACAGAGGAACTCTGTGGCTGCTGTCTCCAGTACCACATAAATGTATCTTCAGCATCCTCTGTCCATCCAGGCTGCAGGTACTTGGAACTGCTGCCAGGAGTTATGAGAAGCTATCACAGATACTTGTCAGTGTTGGAAAGAGCGTCTATTTACTACAACACTTCTAACTATGGCCCAGATGGTCACTGATACTTTGCAGTGATGTTATAATGCTGCTCTGGTCTCTTCCAGCCCCAAACTGTTCCTTGTTTTATTATCAGCCACTACAGAAACCCCCTGTGGACTTCTTGCTGGAGATGTTGCTGGAAGCCTTTTCTTGGCTGTAGATAACCGCGATGATCAGAAATACGTGTACTGCAAGAGAGCTGACAGGTGTGGCTGACAGGAGGCCTTGATTAACATCATTGGGGTGATGAGATGTGAACGATACCAGAACTTGGCCCAGGGCTAAACTTACTGCAGCACAGGAAGCCAGAACAACCAAACAGAGAATGCATGGGAGAAGGACCTTTGGACAATACCAATTCTCTGTAATGTCAAGTTTGATGCAGGAAAGAAGTTCATTCAGTGATCAGAGGTCCAGTTGCTGCTGTTTCAACAGAGCCCACTGTCCAGCCTCAGGACTGACCTACAAAGATCTTCCTTTCCATTGTGGAACTGCCTGTGCAGACCAGACCCTTCCCTCACTCCTTTCTAAGGGGCAAAGTAAACTGAAATAGAGACAGAAAGGTTGCAGTCTCCCATTCTACCAGTTACAAAGTTAGATCACCCTCTACAGGAGAATAATGTCTTCCATAAGCCTTGGAGATGATGCCTACCTTGTTCCCCGTTCTGTACCAATGCTGTCAAAGGCTGTCATACTCTAAAATCTGATTAATTTATCAATGGAGACAGTACTGTCATACCCTTGTTGTAGGGTCTTTGATGCAAAAAATACCATGGCAAGGGCTTTTCAGGGTCCATTCATATTCCCTGCTGGGTCTCCCTGGAACAGATTGGCCTATGGCAGAGGTGGAGATGGACTTCAAAAAGGTGTGGTCATTCCAGTTTGCTCTAAGCAGAGGAAGTGGAAGGTGATGGTTAATTAACTTAGCCCTCAGTGTGGCTGCTGTCCTGAGAAAATAATTACAACTGTAATGAATCCCTAAGGAACTGGCTTTGGTCTGGAAATAGAAGAGATTGGTTGGGGCAATTGAGAAAGAAAATCACATTAAGGAAAAAAGGCTGGAGGAAAAGAAAGGACCAGAGATAGCTCTTGCTTGTTGCCATACAGAGCCCTCTGGTTTCATGTTCTAATGAAAAATCAGAAGTGGCTCAGCAGTGGCTCCTTAAAGCCAGCACTGAAGACTGGCTGCCCAGCTGTTCTTCACCACCATTTGGTGTCGACACCCTGGACAGAACTTGATGCAATGAGAACTGACACAGTATGGGTGATTGTAGCTCTGTTACACCAATCTCTACCCCAGCGTGTAAAGTATCATAGAAATCCTAGTAGTTGGGAAATTTTTATCTGCTCCATAATTGGTTAGGAAAAAAAAGGTACTGGTGCAAGGGATTGTTTATTGCTTGCTGATCCTGGAAGTAAGTCTTATCTAAATAGGATGGGAGCATGTGGCATCCCATGGTGCTGCCAGTGGGAGGTAGTGGGATGTCACAGTGTTGTTGGTAGGTGGGCCCCTCACTGGGTGGTTCCAGGCAGGCTGCCACACTCACTGCATTGAATTTGGCTTCTATTGAACATTTTTCCAAATTCTGTTTGACAGCAAAACTGCCTCTGTGAGAGAGAAATTTTTGACAATTTTCTTAGTTTTCATGTAACAAATTTCAAAATAGGGGACAAGAAGCTAAGAATGGCCCTGCTGGGAGAGGTGATGGCCACAGCTGCTCAGTGCTGGTCTCCAGCTGTAAGTGCAGGCATCGGGAACAGCAATAACAAGGTAGGCATACATGGTAATTTCTCTCAGCTCTCAAAATCTTCAAGAGTTCTCAGTTCAGGAGTTGTCCTGCAATAAAAGTGGATTTTGTGTATTCAGTAGTACTCAGTGGATTTTTCTTCCGTATATTTGTCTCGTTTTCTCTTGAAACAAGGTAAACCTTTAACATCCACAATCTTTCTTGGTGGTGAGAGCTAAAGAACTCAGGGTAGAGTGTGATCTACTTCAGCCTGGCTCCTAGCAGCATCAATGTGATGGTCTTTCTGAATTCTTGTATTGGAAGAGGGAGTGAACAGTATCCACCTCTCCATGCCCCTTCCGGTTTCATAGAGTTTTTCCCTTTCCTTCTAAGAGTCAACTCTTTTCTAAGGAGAGTCCTAGCATGGTTTGGGAGCTGTGGGTATCTCTGCCAAGACTTCTTGCCCTTGCAATGCTGCACTATCGTTTTTGAGTTGAGGGAAGGATAACAGCACATGGTGATCAGGCTGCAGGTGAAGCACAGATTTATTCAACAGCATAATGGTATTTTCTGGCTTGTTCTTTACTTCTCATAATTTCTAATGATTTTTTATTATTATTATTATTGCTGCTGAGCAATGAGCTGATGTTTCATAGATCCATCTGTGACAACCCCAAGGTATTGCTCCTGTGTGGTTATGGTCAGTTTCAAGCTCCTCATTTTGTGTAGGGAGTTCAGACTGTGTGTTTTCCCAGGCGAGTCCCTTTACATTTATCTGCATTGAATATCATCTGCCATTTTATTATTTGTCACTCTGTCATAAAATTGTTCTGTAGTTCATCATGATTCTCTCAAAATTAGTATTGCATGCAGACTTCCCCACCTCACAGCCTGTGCTGTTTTCAGAGTCACTTATGAACACACAGTTATAATGGCGCAGATCTCTCCGGGGCTCCCCAGCTGACCTTGCTTCCTTGCAAGACCTGACAATTCCTGGTTTCCTAGCTTCTAACCAGGATTTATCCTTGCAAGGACTTCTCTTCTCCTGCTTAGTTTTCTAAATGGCTTGCGTCAACCTCTTCCAAAATAGATTCAATAATTACATTTTTGGCTGGAAGTTGCATCTTGCCTAACCCCACACAAATGACATAAAGATAACAAAACAAAACATCCACCCTTTTCTTTTTTTTATTCAGCTAGGAAAATTTCCCCTCTTCTTCCTCTCTTTCAGCACCTGAAGAAATTTGAGACTAACTTTTCATTTGATTTTGTGTGAGAATCTCAAACTCTTCTGGGAAAGGAAAACAGTTTCCTGACTGCTTGTCTAGTGGTAAATAAATATTCCTCCACAGAGCCGTGCTTCCTCTCTCCTCCTTCATTGTTAGTTTGATTAAGTCTGGCTGATATTTGGTGTGGACACACTGGATAAAACAGTGGGCATTTTTCATAACTTCATGTTCAGAACTGTGTTGGTAGTGTAAGGGCTTACACAGTTATAGCACCTTTTCTCCATTAGAGTGTAACTCCACTGATATAAAACATCTAAAAATCATAAAAACAAAGAAAGGACCACAAAGCTCATCCAGTCACCCCCCCTGCAGTGAGCAGCGACATCTTCAACTCAATTAGATTGCACAGAGACCCATCCGACCTGGCCTTGAATGATTCAAGGGATGGGGCATCTATGACTTCTCTGGGCAATCTGTGTCAGTGCCTCACCACCCACAGCATGAAAAATACCTTCCTAATATCTAATCTAAACTTTTCCTCTCTAATTTTAAAACCATCACCCCTTGTGATTTTGTGATTGTGATATTGCCACAGGCCCTGTTAAAAAGTTTTCCTCATCTTTCTTGTAAGTGCCCTTTAATTATTGAAAAAGAGCAATAAGATCTCCTCGGAGTTTTCCTTATAAATAAATAAATAAATAAATGAATGAATAAACAAAAATTTTATTTGTAAATAAACATTTATAACTGGATTCACATCAGGAAGTTTATCCGCCTGCAACTAAGTTAATGTGGTAGCGCTTCCTAATGGAGGATAAGAGATTAAAGCCCCTTCTGAGCTCACATATAGTTACGAGGGTATCTCATACCATGCTGCAGATGCTGCAGAAATGCCCCCCTACTTGGGTAGACCCCAAGTCCCATCTACCCTCCAAAACCTCTGAAAAGCTGCATGGGGTGGGGGTGCTTTCTTCAAAAATTTCAAAAAAAGTGTTCTCCCGAGCTCTGCTGATGCATCAATGCCGAGTTTCAGCAAGAAGGGAGAAGTTTTATTGCCATTGTAAACCTTGAAAATATGTTTTTTATAAAACAAGTGCCAGCGTAGCCTTCGGTACAGCTGTGGTAACAACCCTACTTGATTTCCAGGGCACAGCTAAAGGAGAAACTCCTAAACAGTGCAAAGAGAACAATTGAGAATTTACAGTGTAAAACCAGCCTGGTAATTGTATTAACAGTCCGTTTTAAGCAGAATCAGGCTCCCAGCTGTAGCTGAAACCCATAAAAAGCACGCCATTAATTTTATGAAGAGAAGTAGCCATTTCAGTCCTCTGGAAGCTCTGGAGTCTGTAAAGATAAGGTGATGGACGTTCCTCACAGCTGCAAGGGCTGCATCTGGAAACCAGGTCTGTGCTGCACGGTGGATCTGCAGGGAGCCAGGCAGAACCGTATCCTGCTGGAGAACGGTCCCCACCGTGGGACCTCTTGGATGATGATGTGCCCACGTTCCCCTGTGCCTGCCATGTGCCACGCCTGCTGTCTTTGCTCTTGGCATCACGCTCCTAAATGACACATTTTACTTCCACTGCTGTCATGAACATTTTACTTCATATTTTACTCTACTGCAGTCTTGAGGAACAAAAGAAAAGCCTAGGATGGGGAGGGGGTTTGAAATCCACTGAATCTAATTTCATAATTACCTGTTCTTGATTATTATCTTTTCTAGCTGGCTGTCTAGATTTCTTAAACGCTGCTATTTTGCTGTTAAATTAGCTGTTTATACAACCCTGGATGATTTGTTGGGCCTTATTGAACAGTAAAGAAGTTTTGTTCTTTTCTCTTGGAGATGGCTTTTCACACCGTCAAGGCCACTTTCTCAACTTATTGACAGCTTTATGAGCACTGTTGGAAAAGTACCAGCTTCCTTGATTTCACAGCGCTCCGGCTTTCTGCCGAGTGCAAAGGCAGTTTCTTAATTAAGACCCGAGAGCCTTCGCTTTCCTCCAGCGTTCCCCCCACCTTCAGGTACAGAGCCGTGCACTGGCCTGTCTGTACTTAATCACTTTTCCAGACTTCAGCCCACTGAAATTACGTGTGCTTTTTGGTCAAATGTTTGCCTGGCTCAGGGCCAGCTGAAGAGCCTCTCTGGGCTGACACATCTGCGTTTGGCTGTGTTCACCAATTAACCGGGAGTGCAAAAAATACAATAAAAAAAATAAACCCAATCTTAACCTGCCTACAAAATCTATTTTTCAGGCTAATTCCTACACATGCAAAATAGGAAAACTCTTCCCCAATTCTCCTTCTTGCCCATGTTTATAGTTTTGCCTTTGTTATTACATTGTACTGGAGTAGCTCACATTTGCACCAGTTCCTCTGGCTCCCTTTCAAAACTGTTTATGAGAATTTTACAATTCTATATTTGCGGTTACATTTAAACTCATCATCTTCATTGTAGTCCCGTGAAGCCAGTTTCTTCCTCTTTTAAAGGGATGTAACTTTGTTTTGCTCAAGAATTGCGGTGATGCCATAGGCTCTGTAACAGCTCTGTGTTGGAGTTGGGGGGATTATTTTGCTGGAGCAATTTCTCTGTGCTTGAAGCTGCTTGGGTTGGAGGAGCTGAGGAGAGTGAGATGCTGGCGGTTCCTTCGGTCATTGAGAGTCCCTGTGTGGGAGCCTGAGGCAGAGCAGCAAACTGTTGCTGGTTGAGAAGATGGAGCCAGAATCTATCTGCTTTCTTTAAGAAAATGTGTAGCCCCAAACCAGAGCAGTGTTTATAAGGCTGGGGACTTGACCTCGGGCTACAGCTGTGATGGCTATTGGAGGTATTTTTTCCAGCTGTTTGTTCATCCTTTTCCCCAAGTCCACAAGCAAAGCTGCTCTGCTGATTGCTCCCTAACCTGTCCCAGTCCAAGCAAGTCTGACCAGGAAATAATAGCTTTTTACACTGGTTGGAGAAAAGAAGGCCGAGGGGAGACTTTATCGCTCTCTACAAACACCTGAAAGGACAATGCAGTGAGGTGGGTGCTGGTCTCTTCTCCCAAGTAACAAGTGATAGGACAAGAGGAAATGACATCAGGTTGCACCAGGGGAGGTTTAGACTGGATATTAGAAAGAATCTCTTTACTGAATGAGTGGTGAAGCATTGGAAGAGGTTGTTCAGGGACATAGTGGAGTCTCCATCCCTGGAGATATTCAAAAACCGTGTAGCTGTGGCAATCAGGACATGGTTTAGTAGGCATGATGAGGTTGGGCTGATGATTGGACTGGATGAGCTTGGAAGTCTTCTCCAACCTTAATGATTCCATGACTCTACTGTTGAAATCAGGGAGCGTACAGGGGCTGATGAGCAGCTGGTGATGGTGTCTTGGGAGGATGAAAGACTACAGCAGGAGGAGGGTGTGAGATGGGTGTTGTCTTCATGAACCAGGCTGATCTGTCCTCCTCCCTGCTGCTTCCATGGAGAGGTCAATTGCACTGTGTTGTTTGTCCTATAAGGCTTCATGGGAAGACAGGAATTGCCCCGCAGGATCTGTACCCATGTCTCAACACAGCCACGTGCTTCAGAGAAAGGCATAGCAGGAAGAGTTGGGGTAGGAGATGTCCTTTGTGCAGAGGCATTGCATGAAGACCAGAAAAATGTCATTTTAGATCCCTTCCAAAACTTTTTTTTGCAAGTATTTATTGTTGTGAATATTATGTGGTTCACCTGGAGCCTGGAAAAGACCTACCACAGTGATGGGCAAAGGATGAGGGTCTGCAGAGCTCATCTTGCCCTAAGGCCACAGAGCAGAGTCAGGTGGTAGCAGGCTCTGAGTACATACTGGAGCTGGGCCACCCCTGTCCAACTCATCATATCAGTGATGTGAATTCCTGACCATGTAATGATCTCTATCCATGTAACTCAGAAAAGAGCTGATCAGAAATGTCGGGAAAATGGAAGTCTTCAGAAATCCAGTATTTCAAATAGTCAGTAATGGGAATGGGGTCATTTTAAGGGATAGTTTGACATTTAGAATATTACAGAATTAAATACTCTGAGATCCAGTAATGATTTTTTGATACACATGCTGTGTTGCTTTGAAATTTTCAGTAAACCCCAATAAAACAATACTCAAATTAATCTGTCAATTTATTTAAAACAAAAAAAAAAGAGAAGAAACAAACATATTTGATTTAATTTGAAAAAATGTTGGTATCTCCTCAATTCAGTTGAAGTTGGTTCATGCAACTTGGTCAAGGTTGGGGTTTTTTTGTCTTCTCCAGTTTTAAGATAGGAGGGAGACATTATTTTGTACTAGACTGTCTGGAGCTGGGAAATATCCTGCCCAACTGTCATCCTTCTTTTTCCTTTGCTTCCTTTACCCCATTGTTTAGCAAGAGAAGCGATGCTTCACTCTGATCTACACAAATTGTCAGTAAGAGTAGAGGCAAACTGGGATAAAGGAAAGACGAAGAGAAGGGAGAGAGAACTGGTTTATGTTGAGATTTACACTGGTTCTTCCAAACTAATTACAGGGCCATAAAAATCTTCCAAACAATCAGTTTCCCTGAAGTTACCTTGCCACTTTCCTCCTATTCCCAGTGATCAGTAACAAAGCCATTGCTTTTCCTCCCGGGGCAGGCTGTGAGTGCAGCGCGATGGCAGGAGCTCAGCTCTCCGCACTCCAGGCTCTGCCCTGTGTGCAGCAGCATCAGAACGAGTCGTTCCAGTAATGCCAGGGAGTGTTTAATGGCATTAAATGTGTTTGTTTAGGGATTAGAGCAAAAATCCCCTCATCTTCCAATCTGGGGAAAAAGCACTCCTTTTGTTTTTTTTTATCAGGCCTTGTGCCTTCTCGGCGAGAGTGGAGTGAACCCAGCACAGATGTGGGCAGCTGCTCTCCAGCCTCTCCAGGGAAAGCCACCCCACTGCATTATCCTTGCTTGAAACCAGGAGACAGCACACTGGTCTGGGATATCCTCTGCCCCAATCCCCAGTGCTGGCAGTCACCCCTCCTTCTCCACGGCCTCTGGCTACTTGTTTTCTTTGCTGCTAAACAAATTCCCAGCATTGCTTTTCTTTTGGATTTCACATCACTTAGCTGTGCTGGGGATGATGTGGAAACTCCCTCATGGGCTGTTCCATGCAGGAGAAGCCTGTTTAGGGGCTTCTCATAGGGGTGTTTGCTGGAGGGAAATTATACTCACCACAAAGAACTCGGAGGGAGAATCTTTGCTGAAAGTCCCATCTTGGAGCAAGGAACAAAGGAAATGTTTGCTCCTGAATGTAGCTGAAAAATACGTGTCTGAAATGCAGTGTTCTGCTCTTCACCTCCCTTAAAGCAGGAGGAGAATATGGGAAGTCTTTCCATTCTTTGGCATCAACAAAGAGAGATCAACTGACACAGGTTGCCCACAGCAGTGGTGGCTGCCCAACTCCTGGAGGTGTTCAAGGCCAGGCTGAATGGGGCTTTCAGCACCCTGATCCAGTGGGAGGTGTCCCTGTCCGTGGCTTGGGGGTAGGAGCTGGATGGGCTTTAAGCTCCTTTCCAACCCAAACCATTCAACGTTTCTGTTCTATGATTCTATGAAATTAATGGACAGAGCCCATGAGGTTGCCAGGAAAATTGGCCTTTTGTTTTTCTGTCCCCTGGATAGTTGATGTTTTCCAGAGAAGAGAGGATTCTTGGGTGGGAGATTTGAAATCCTCCTCTCTGGATCCTCTGCGTCTTTGCTGTGACACTGATGGAGTGTGCCAGCTTGAGCTGGCCCTTCCAGAAGGGCATATGTGGCACTGGTCCCCAGCTGAGTTGTGTCACCCCAGCACTGAGACAGCTCTGGGAGTGACAGGCTGCCCAAGAAATGTCTCATTTCCGTAGGAAAATTGTTAGCAGAACTTAAAGATTATCAGTTCTGTCAACAGAGCTGACACTCCCTTTCTCAAATGGGAGATCCTTGGAGCCCATCGGGGTTGTTCTGATTGAGCTGGAAGTGTTTAGATTATTCTTCTCTAAAAAGAAAACATAAAAATAGCTTCCAGATTTTTGATTTTCTGTCAAAAAAGGGCTTTCCCACCAAAATTACTCTTTTGACAAAAATAGCTGTTCCCATATTTTTTAACAATAAACTCTGCTTATGCTCCATCCATCACCGTGCACTGCTGTGATTCCACAGCCCTGGCTCCTTCCTGGGATCCTGTTGCTCCCATTGGTTCCTCTGCAATTTTTGCCTGTTCTATTTCTTGTCAGGTCTAGATCACAGGGGGATTGACTGAGATCTGAGAGCAAGCTGGGATAGGTCCATATCATTATGTGCTGGAGACTGGGATAAGAAGTTTGTGGTAATAACCCTGCTATTGATTTGCTGCTGCAACTACAGAGCTGGGAGCTGCTTTTATATGTTTGCCTGGAGACAACAACCATCGCTTCCTGTCCTGATGTGGCACCCAACAGGTGGATGGGGAAATCTGACTCCATTGACACTGAAGCTCCTGCTTTGGCAACTTGGATTACAGCTGTTTGGATGTGGTTGAATTTAAGTCCTAGATGCCTCTACCCATTAGCAATGGGGACGTGTCAGATGTGCTCCTTTTCTGCATTATTGTGGTGTAATTCTCCCTCTGGGAGGGGAAGAAAAGCAAAGGTGGAAAAGCAGCCTTCTGGGTCCATGGGAATGCTTCAGCCAACCGTGCAGCTCTGCTTGTCCCAGTGGAGAGCTTGGGGCTGTCCAAGTCTTATGCCCGTGTTCTGGGCCAGATGTGCCCTTTGAACCCAGTGCTAATCCAGCTGTAATCTGGAGCGTCCAAGGGATATAAACCAAAGGAATAAAACAAGGGATTTGTGACTGGGTAGTGATGGTAGACAAACCCTCGTAAGGCATCTGGGGCCAACTAGGAGCTAATTTCCTGCAGTTTGCAAGTGCAGCACCTAATTCCATAGTTACCATTCAACCTCTACAATAATTGCTGCGTGCGGAAAGAAGAGACCTCTCATTTTATTCTGAGCATAATATTAATGGGAAGGGGCTTTTCTGTTGTGTTTTGTTTTGTGAACGTCACTAATGAATGTGTAAACACTTCCTGGCATAGATTTTCCAGTTTACTGAGGTTGGAGTTCACGCTGCTAAGACGCCTCCCTGTATGAAGCGCGCCATTCGTTAACCTTGTGCATCCACTAATTAGCAGGTCACTTGCAGGTCAGAGGTGTGCTTCTGCTCTGCTTCTTGGCTGTCTGTTGTATTATTACAGCAACTGTAAATGCCACACGCGACAGGCTTGAAGAGCGTTTGGAAGGCTAGCTGTATAATTAGGGCACTTTATTCCAAGGAGACTACTCCAGCTGACATTCAGAAAGCAATAAAAACAGTGTTGTTGTGTTGGTGGTTTTTTCCTTCTTTTGCAACATTGGCTGTCAATGAAAAAACGTTGAACTGTTGCTGATTTTAGCAAGTCTGGGGTATTTGCTCCAAGACCAGCAGCTCAGCAGCACCACTGTCCACCCAGCACTCAACCCAGCAGCCCGTCTTGGCCTCAAGCTGGCTGGTATGTGGGGCTGAGCAGTTGCTCAGTTTTATGGCACGAGTTGGGCCCTCTTTCATAGAATCATAGAATCTTCCAGTTGGAAAAGACCTTTGAGATCATCGAGTCCAACCGCACCCATCTTCTGCTAAACCATGTCCCTCAAAAACTCATCTCCCTGTTTTTTAAACCCCTCCAGGGATGGTGACTCAACCCCGCTTTTTAACTGAAGCCTCTATGTGCCTGTAAAAGTCCCACTAAAGACAGGGATGAAAAGGGAGAGGTAGTTCAAATTTTTGGAGGAAGAATGCATAAAATGCAGACAGAAATGAAGTTGAAATATGAACAGATGAGACACTCCAGAGGGTCCCCGAGGTAGTTCAGGAAAGCTATGGGTCCTGTTTAGTTTGTGAAATTAATTAGAAGGGGGAAGAAGTTTATGTTCTGTGCTGTTCCTGTGTTGTTCTGTGCTTAGCAAAATACAGTTAAAAGAAAGAAAATGGTGAAAAGACATGCAGACCCAAACCTCCCCATTCCAGTCGGTTTCAGGCCTCAGCCAAGAGCTTTGCAAACTACTGTGGTCGCAGAATGCTGGGCTTTGTGTGCTTGGGTGCGATGCAGGCAGGAGGGATGGTCCTCACAAAATGCCAAAGGTGAGAATTGTACTGGAAACTGGAGACAAAAGGCAGCTCACAGCACGGAGGCATTTTCCCTGGCTCTCCTATCTGTGGTTGATGTCAAGGAAAAGAAGCAGTCAAACAATGAGGAACAGGCTGTTCCCATGTCGAGCGGGAAGTGCATGAAATCCCATGAGCAAGTCTGTGCTTTATAACAATTTCCAGATGGCATCCTAGCCTGAAAGCATTGTGGTTGTCTGGATATGCATTCACACAGCGCAAAGCTTCTACAGAAAATCAGAAGGGCTTCTTTAAAGTCATGCCTTGGACTGAACCATGAGCCTTGGATTTAAAGATCTATGTGGTAGGTTTGTCTTCTCTTCTATCGAGGGACATTCATGCTCAACCTATGGAAAATGTACTTTAGTTGATTGTGTGTAATCTGCATTTTTGGCCATTTTCCACCACAAACTCTATCCAGAGTGCAAAGTGTACTTGGATTTCCAGAAATCTTTTGTTGAGTTTTCTCATCAAAGGCTCTCGTGCTGAGTTATGGCAGGAGGTAAAGGTGTGTACTTCTGTGGGCTTGTAGCTGGCTAAAGGAAATGAATAAGTGGAGAAAAGTCACTAATGGAATCCTCCATGGCCAAGGACTACGGCAAAGTGACAAATTTTGCAGGTGATAAAAGTTCTTAGGACTGTCAAAACTTAAGCTGCAGGTGGAAATGATAAGGATGAAGGGGCCCTGCCTCTGCTCAGCTTTGTAGCTGTTAAAGTTTGAGGTCCAACTCTGCACTGGTTGCCTGAGGCTGACCAAACAGCAGGCAGGGCAGGCTGCCTTCTGCTTGTCCACCCCCACTGCAGTGTAACTCACCTCCTGCAGCAGCACAGCAGCAAGCAGCTTCCTGGTGGAAATCCTTCATGAATGCTTCCTTAAAAACCAGTGTAATGTCATCAAAGGAGGAGAGATGAGTGACCTCCTTTGTGCCACATTAAACCAGCCTTTCAGGCAGGTAGAACTTCTAATCTGTGGAAAAAACATCACCTGCGTGCAGTGCTGGTAAATCCTGCCCATTTGCCATCCCTGCAGGGCCAAGAGATGTAAGCTGTGAAAGGCCAAATGCAAATCTCTGAGTCCTAATGTGTCAATTATCTTTCTGACAATTACATATGGATTTCATTATCTCACTAAATGGTACCTATTACAGCATCTCACCAGCTGGAGGGATTTCCAGTAGGAAATGTGAGATGGGAGATGACGACAAATCTCAGATTCCCAGAGGCTCTCTGGAATTCAAGCAGATGGACTGCAGATAAGGGCAGCTTCGAGCACCCCTCCTTAGCTGCCTGCAATTGAGTCTCCTCGAAGAGAGGAGGGGCACCTGGGCTGAATGATGATGGGATGTGCCTGTGGATGCATATCTGGTACCTTGCAGTTCCTGCAAAGTGGGGAGGAAAATCAGAGCAGGAGGTTAACCTGGGGCAACCCAGTGAGGTTTGTCTTCTCTGAAGAGCTTTGGCACTATATTTTCCTGTAATTTCAGCATGAGTTGTAACTTGAGCATGAAGGTGATGGGGTAATCTCCACAAGGGGCATATTTGAGTGAATGCTGCTCCAGATGGTGAAAACACCCCGAAGGGATTCGGTTTTAGGGATCTTTCTGCCATGCAGCCCCTCTGCAGTGTCTCCTTGAAAGTATTTACTCCTTTCTTCATCTCTGACCTTGCTCTTTCCAGGGACTTATCAAATCAGAACAGGGAAAGTAGAGGGGCTAATGACTTGGAGAGGGTTTTCATGATGATTCCTGTTGTGCATCTTTGACATCTAACCTTGTCCTGCTGAGCTTAACTGGATGCTCAGTGGCTTCCAGGAATGACCTTACAACCTCAGAGACTGAATCCACAGCTCGTGTGCCCTCCTGTCAGGATGCAGAGCATCTGCTATGCTGTAGTCCCTCTACACCAAGCAGTTTTGAGACTTAATAGGAAGGTGTAGTCAGCTGCCAGCATGGTTGGGACTTGCAGGAACATGCAGGCTTGAATGTGGTCCCCACATGCTTCTAGTGCTCCACACTGCTGATTTTCCAGCCATCTCTTGTAAACCAGGTTCTTCCAGATGGTTTCCTAGCTCAAGAAGCTGTGTGTGTCAAGCTGCCAGCATGTTCTGGATACCAGCCCCTCTAGCAGAAGATAAGCTAAGCTGGGAGTGTGAGTTTACAGGTGATAAGAAGGGGCAGAGAAGATTTCTGTGGGAGCAGCTGGTGAGCTGAGTGCCTGGGGGCACACATCTTTCCTCAGCCCACCATGCTGCCTCCCAGCTCTCAAACCTTGGTTCCAAGTGAGCAGGGTGGGTGAGGTTGTGCTTTCAAGATGATGAATATGACTCAAGGCAAAGGCTTGGCTCCTGGCAGTGTGCTTTGGGTGAAAATCCTGGAGATAAATGATGCACTTTTTGTTGACCAGTCTCTTGAGAACGTCATGGGTCTTGTTAACCTGTATTGTGAGGCTTAAAGGAGAAGGGACTGCTGTCTTTGGTCTGCAACTACAGGAGAGCTCAGGCCCCCTCTTTCACTATGCTCAACCACATTCCCCTTCCCTATTAAATATTCAGTGGTTTCCATGCTTGCACAATTTATCTCACTCATTGAATTATGCCTGGCTTTCCTCTGGCCAATCCCACATAGAAGCAAGCTAAAACCTTCTTAAAGAGAAAGGCTGGGAAGATTTATATCTCTTCTCCTGTGACACCTTCTATAGCCCGAGGGAAGTGGAAGCAATATGGATAGTGACTTTGAGGAAGCATTGTTAGTTTTGTCCTAAAACTTATCACCTTCCCGGGCTTGGGAGGGATGCACAAATGAAATGCTGCTTCTGTTGGTGTCAGTGCTTTCACAAGTTGTGCTGTTCAGCTCATTTGCCTCTGGGACTGAGAGAGAAAAAATGCTGTGTTAGGAAAGGATGCCTCGGAGAAACCTTCCTTTATTTCACAGTGCTGCTGATGCCAACTGGGACTTGATTCCCACAGCAGTCCTGGTACATGGGGCAGATGCTGCCTCCTTCTCTGGAGCTTCCTCTCTTTTCTGTCAAAGCTTTCTGCTTTCCATACTTAGATGTTAACTGTAGCTCAGCTCAGAGTGCTCTTCAGTTGTGGCTCAGAAAGCATGCTCTATGTCATCTCTCCAGCTTCCCCGATTCTGGGTGTACCTGAGGCTGCAGCACAAGCCAGAGATGTTCCTGGAACCCCCAGGCAAACCTTGTTGGCAGGATTATTCTCCAGACTTTGCCCCTTCCTGCCACAGTGTCCAAGCCAGGAAGAGCCAAGGAAGCCCACTGGAACTTTTACTGTCTTAACGGCTCAAAGTCTTTGCTGAATTAGAGCCTCAGATGCAGGGAAACGTAATTCTGCCCCAATGAGGGATGTGCAGATGGCTCCAGGGACTGCTGTTTTGTACCTGGATGGTAAGGAAAATCACCTGTAGGCACAGTGAGTCAGCACACTGAACTGAACTGCTGTTAACATGCAAGATAAATAAATAAAAAAATAAGTTAAGGAAAACACGTAACTGTACAACTGAGTGACCATCCCCTGATGACATCTCCTGGCCATGGGCTGTGCCCTTGGAGCAGACCCTGTTGGGTGGTGGTAAACGCAAATTGTTTTAAAGATCTGATTCTGGGTTGATACCGTGGCTCCTGACTCCTGTATGTCAGACCCCCCTGTGTCTCCATGGGGAATCCACACCACCCCGAGGTCAGGTGTCTCAGTGTTAATTATCTGGAAAATCAAACTAAAAACTGTGTTTGACTCTTACAAGGCTTGAGGGATTGAGTGATAGCTGGCTGGGGTTGGGGCAAAACTTTGAGCTCTTTCTTCCCTGGGTATCCTGCTCAGAAGGGCACAATGAACCAAAACTTAGGAGAGCTCCAAATTACACTAAAGCATTGCATGCATAAAAAGGAAAGTTCTTTGTGCAGTTGATCTCTCCTGCAGTGGGAACTTCCCTTGAATTTAACCAGCATCACCAAACACAAAGAGCTGTGCCTTTTGCAGGTGAATACAGACTGAAGTGACCAGAGCTAAAGAACTGCTTCTCAGAGCATTATGGTTTTTACATGTTTTTACCTATGCGTAGCCCGGGCTTGGAAGGAGCCCTGAGATGAAGAGCTGCAGCAAGGAGGGCTGAGAGTGTAAGCCTGTCTCAAATGTGCAGGCACTGAGGGGATGTTCACCTCAGCTGGGACATGGCCAGTGTTTGCTTGGGTTGTCCCTCCCATATTCAAGGGCCAGGATAGACTCAGCAGAATGAAATAAAGGAAAAACTTGATCAAATTGCATTTGGGCTTTGGGATGTAGATAATCTTCACATCTAACTGCCCAGGGCTAAATACATGGTTACCTGTCATTTTACACGATGTAAAGGTGTAATTGCAGTGCTGGCATCCTTTATAGATATTAATGTTAAAGGGGATCTTAAAATGTGACAGCAGTGCGAGGAAAGCCTACGAGGCAATTGGCAGCAGACTGGGTTTTATTTTTCTCTGCGTGCCCACTTTTTAGAGGTAAAGAAAACTTAGTAGTGAGCAAACACACAAAACAGAGGAGAAGAGGGGGTTGCAGCCCTCCCATGACTTGGTTATGTTGCCAGGAGGATCCAACCTGTTCCCACATGCTCTGTCTCTGTATGCCAGCCCACACCAGGTGTGCAGCAGCCGTCACCCTTTCACCCACCGTGGGCAAACACAAGAGCCTACACAGATTATTTATCATGGCCCTTCGATCAGCTCAGCAGCCCTCGGTGCACCGAGACCTTTCTTACAGGTGCTTGTGCAGCAGCTGCCATAGTCAGAGCAAAACCTTCAAGGGAATTCTGCTTCCACTAACGTTCCAAAGAAAAGTATCTTCTCTGCGTGACACTGATTTAAACAGCACATGCAGCATTTGGCTTTGGTTCAATGCCAGAGTAAAGGTCCTCTGCATTATAAACTGTCAGTGCTAGAAAGATTTGCTCTATAAATGCCTCCGTACACATACACACTCTGTATACATATATAATGGATCTGCTTATGTCATGGAGCACTTCAAATATCCCTTATTAAAATAATAGACCCCTAGGTAGCTGTATATACTGGTAGAAAGTTGCTTGGCCCTTAGGAGCCGTGGAAAAATTTAGCTCTTCTAAAGGTTTCTTCATCCTCCATTTGGTTTCCACTGCGGGTAATTAAAACCACAGAACATCCTGGATCCTATTGCACGAAGGGATGGAGTTGTGGTCCCCTGAACTTGACAGGAGCAGAGATAGAAACTGCTTCAAAAGAATGTGAAATGGGTTGCTTGTCTCCTGGCTGGACTCAGAGATCCAAGAGCATCACTGGAGAGATCTCTGATGAGTAGAGAGAAATTGTTTCTCAGGTTCATTTACCAGGGCTGGGATGTGAGATGTCACTGGCAGGTTCACAGCTTTTTGGGATGGAGCTGCTATTGCTGATCATAGAGATCTTTCCAGCTGTGAGAATGACACCCTGGATGATGTTTTCCTTTGTAACATGCAACCTCTGACACCTGGTGGGGGTGAGGGATGTGGCCAAGCAGAAAAGCGCTGGTTTTCCGTTTGTTTTCTAGAACCCAAACACTAGGTTACAGAGTCTTAATCTGAAAAGGGGGGTCAGGGCTCCAGGCTGTCTCTTGTCTCTGCAGGAATTTCCTAGGGAAAGTAGTAGTACTCTGTGATCCCACTTGGCCCCAGTGGTACCCAGTGAACTGACAACCTAGGGGAAGAGCAGAGGAGAAAATAATATAACCATTAAGTTGGAAAAGACCTCTAAGATCATCAGTTCTGACCATCAAAATGCATATAACCACTAGTTAATGCTTTGAGTGATGGGGAGATACCCCTGGAGTAGGGAAGGGGAGAACTCTCCCCCCCAGCTCTGGGGCAATAGCAGCACAGCTCAGCACCTTGCAGCCCTTGCCCTGCTCATCACAGGAACCCCAGCCCTGCTCTTCAGCTGCACCTGGCATGGCAGATCATGGGGAGATGCTGTGCTGTGTCTGTCTGAATGGACCCTGCTCAGAGAGGGCTCCTGTTTGTGTCCTGCACTGGCAGTAGCTGAGACCTCTCCACACTCTCAGTCAGATGCTCCCCACGATGCTGGACATGGGCCGTTCCCCTGGGGTGCAGACCCCGGCTGTCCTCAGAGAGGCTGTTGTGTTGACAGCTGCATCCTACACCTGGGAGAAAACACTTTTTGTTCTTCCTGTATAAAAGGAGTTTGTGCAAATAATGTTTTGCCTTCTGGTTAATCCTATCTCCAAATGGGGTCCTTGTGGATCCTTCCCATAAGGTTGGACAACAGGGATACTGTTTCAGAGACCCTTTACCTGAGATGTCCAATCTTTTGTCTCTGATGGTTAGAACCAGACAATGAATATGTGGCTAATTTTGCCACAAAAACTGAAACAAAGATTGACTGCCAAGCTGTGAGCACCTTTCCACTCTGAATTTAGCTTTCAGCTCTCCCTTAATTTATTATTTGCAGTTAATTTAACCCGTATTGAGCTGCCTCAAAGAGAAAAAAGCTCTAGATTTGGTGAAAAATAATCCATTTTTAATTATTTCTGATGTAGAACACTAGCCCATAAATAAATTCCACTACTACCCAGTGTTTTTTTTGCTGTCAGAATTGTCTTGCTGGAATCAATAAACAGCTGATTAAAAACCTTGTTATTTAATATATTCAGTAACTCTAATCTATTCATTAGAAACTTAATCACTTTCATGTCACCAGCTGCTGTGATGGAGAAAAGAGCTGTAGCTAATTATTAGCAATTTTAACAAAGCTAATATTGAATTTCTAATGGGTCCTCTGTGGCCTCTATTTCAAGCAGTTTGTGTATCCCACAAACATGTGTTCTGGCTCCGGGCAGGGCCAGGCATCACAGCCTTGTGGATAAACTTGAGACCTAGCAACCAAACCTCTGGTTAGTTTGGGAGAGTAACACGTGTGCGCAGCACTGGTGCCTGGCCAGGTCCCCCCCTGGTGCTCCTTTGCCTGACTGACCACAGGACCAGGAGCTCCTGCTCCCCAGCTGCCCAACGTGCTCACAGCCGTGGGCAGGGCTGCGCTCCCATGCGTTCCACTGCAAAGCTCCACACAGGGTGGAATCAGTGGATCGAGGAGGAAGAGCCAGGATGGGGTGATGGAGGCCGTGGCTGGGCATGGGCAGGTGGTTGTTGTGACCTCTGTGCTGTCAGTCTCACGCTGGTCTGCCAAGAGCGTTGGGTTTTTTCCCATTCAGCTGATTTTGTTTGTTGATATTGGAGCCGCTGTTTTGGCAATGTGGCCATTGAAGCAGAGAGAAATCCCTCTCGATGGGACAAATTTGTCATTTCCTTTAAGGTTGTATTAATTTTAAAGACAGTTATCTGTCTGGATTGTCTGCATCTGCTAGTGCTGGACTTATATCCTGATTATTTGTGCCTTTTGTTGTGCTGGGTCAGGGCCCAATGTGCAGGGAAAAGACAGCATCTCCCCTCAGGACCCTGTGTGGGACAGGGGGTGCAGGGGCACATCAGTGCACACCCATCGAGTGAAAAGCTACAGCACACGTGGGTAAAGCAGGGTCTTGAGGTAGCTGAACCATAAAATACATTTATTAAACGTTTGTGAAACCACCTAAAACTTCCTATAGGTGAGATACAGGAAAAAGTCCTGGACTAGAGTTGTGCAAGTAGCGAGCATCACCGTACTGCAATGCTGGAGTGGGAGAGGGGTGTCAGAGGGATGTCAGAGGGGTGTCAGAGCAAGTAACAGGCTCAGGCACTGGGCTCAGCTATTTTCCTTGAAACAGCAACTGTTCCACACGTCTCCTGTGGGTTTCTTGCTGTCTGTGCTGGTGGTGGCTGTTACTGGAGCTGATACACTGGCTAGACTGTGCCCTGGCTGTCAGCCAGTCTGGCTGCTCCTGGTGAGCTGTTCTTGGGCGCCTCCTGTGATTTTCCAGATTTCTGGTCTGTGCAACGCTTTCTGCATTAAATATACTCTAGGGCTGTAGTTTAATAGATTTAATAATTTGGTGTCCTTTGCCTTCCTGTTTCTGCCCTCTTTCGTTATGGGATGACTGCCTGTGCAAGCACTTAGGTTCAGGTCAACATAAAAAGTAACAGCACAGGGTTGAAGATGTCTTGAGCCTCAAAGCAATTGCAGACAGGGTAGAGCAACCACTGAAGCCTTTCTGACATCCTCAGCCTCAAGCTCTGCACGTGTGATGGCTCTACCCCATAAGGCATCTTACTGGGGTGCTCAGGTATTGAAGGTGCTTGTGTACACATGTGTTTCTGGGTATGGAACTTGTGGTGTTTTCCTTCCTCTGAGGAGCCCTTTCAAACAGTCTTAAAAGCAGGGAAAGTCTTGAAGTGATCCATGGCTGGAGATTGGAATCTTAGCACCATGAAACCTGCAGAGTTGCCTTTGCATATCCTGGAACCAGTTGCCCTTCAGGTTTGCACCCAGCAGGCAGCGGAGGGTCCTGTTTTCCCTTGTGTGCCATCTAAGGCAACAGCACCTTCTCTCAAGGGGGCCTGATGGCAACCCTGTTTCAGGGTAGTGTTGCTGAGAGATGACTGCAAAAGCTCCCTTCCTTGGGCTTCAGCTTTCTGTCTTGGAAGAGCATTTACCAGACTGAAAGAACAACACAAGCATATCCATAAACTCTTCCACAATGGTTTCATGTTCTCATTTTAGAAAACGTGATTGAGCTTGTTTTATGTGCTTAGTGATCTTCTGGTGGCATCTGGCTGAGCTACACATTGTACTTAATAGCCCAAGACAGCAAAGATTGCAGAGAGCTCCCTGCATCTCATGTGTGTTTATAAATGTTCTATAGTAATTCCATGAAAATTAGCTTAGAGCCTTAATGACAAAACAGGGGATGGAGAACAAAGAGAAATATCTCTCAGCTTCCCTCCTCTTTATATACATATTGGTCCATTTTTTTGTCTACACATCCTTATGCTTAGCACTATCTTTCTGTTAGCCCATCTATTAGTTCTGGTAATTTTTGCACACCAAACCCCAAAATCTCCCCAAGTGGCTTTTTCCTTATCTATCAGATATCAGCTAGAGAAAGCATCACGAGAGGTTGTACCAGGATTCTAAGTAAATCTGAAATATGAAGTTCATCCCCTACTGTACAACATCACATTCTATGAAGTTGCATAAAAGCAACACTGAAAAAATAGAGGATAGAATTCAGTTTGCCAAGTAGTCTGTTTAGTGAGGATGTATTTGATTTCAGAGGTTTGAAGGAATTCCTTTGTTTCTCCTTGGCACAACATCTCTGACGAGGAGTCCTGGGCTCCAGCCCCCAACAGCTCTGCTGGGGCATAAATTTTTACTTGAAACTTAATGAAACAAAGAAGAAGAAGAAAGTATTTAAATCTTCCACAAAATGAAGTTGCTTTCCTCCAGACAGCTATGATAAGTGTGATGCGATGCGATATTTGCTGTCAGTGTGGAAATGCCACCCTTGCTGGACTCTGAGCTGCCTTGAGTGATGTCAGCAGCAGGCGTGGGCCATGTGGGAGCAACACGAGCCACTCTTGGCAGGTTGCATGATGTGGCCCATGTCAAGAACAAATAGGTCAGTTCTCCTGAACTCCTGCTCTGTGGTGGCTGCGAGCATGGAAACAGGGAAGACCATGCAGATCCAGCCATGGGAATGCAGTGTCTGAGCAGACCATGGTTTTCCATTTATGGTTTTCTGTGAGGAGCATGAGGTTATTCAGAGGAAATCTGGGAATTCTCTGTGGTGTGATGCAGAGGGCACGGCAGTGTCTCCAGCTGATCCATGCTTCCACCTGACATTGTCCTCAAGCAATGGGCTGTGACCCTGGCAGCACTGGGCAATAGGGGCCAGTCACAGCTGGGCTCTCTGCCCAGGGAAGTGGGCTGTCCTGACCCATGACACGTGTGGAGGAGGCTGTTCAGTTGTGTGCTGGAAGCCATCCCAGGTTTCAGCAAGCCCAAAGCTGGGGAGAAGCCATCAGAGGAGTTATTTAGGTGTGCACCCACACCCCATGTGTAATTAAATGCACCTGGCCTAGATCATCAGTTCATGTAAATAGGCAACGCTCCATACCAATCTTCTGAGTCTTTGCATCTGCAGATGATGTATTATTGAATTATGCTTGATTAGCTGTTTTCTGTTGCTTAACAGAAACTAAATCTCAGCATAAATGAGATTAGTCTGTGCCCTCCATATACAGCAGCTCTTACTCACAAGAATTTAACATTCTTAATAGAATGATTTTTCTTAAAAAGAAGAGGGGAAAAAAGAGTCTTTGAGGCTCCAGTTTCATTTGCCAGATTAACCGAACATTAAATTAAGTGAGTATGGAAATTCAAAATATAGCTGTTCTGCAACATGTGCTGACACTGGCATAACAATGTCAGTAATCCCCCTTGACAGCCATTACAGCTTAATGCTCTAAGAAAATGAACTACTTATTTTCTTTACCCCACGTACACAGTGTCTCAAAATCTTTCCCTGTCTTCCAGCCAAGATGACTCTTTGAATTCATCTCCTCCAGGTACCAGCTGTGTTTGTCTCATCCTGCTGAGCAGCACCGATCGCTTTGAGGCTGTGTCACCTCGACAGCTCAGGAAATCCCCAGCTGCTCTTGACAGCCTCATTGCACTGGGTGTTTGTCATCTGGTAGAGGGCCTGAGACATTCTGAACTCCAGTTCATGCCAGGGACACCCTGACATCTTGTAGGGTCTTGCCTCATCATCTGCTTGTTATGGCTCATCTCAGTGCAGCTGATAAGATGTAGAATCCATGATCATAAAGATCAGAGGTGTTTTCAAGTGTGGACCAGTTCCCTTTCTGCCTGTTTTATAGTTGTGCCCTTCAAAGAACACCAGGATTTGTCTTTGAATGATGCTAATCTGCAGCCTTGACAGTGAAAGCTTCATGTTGAGCTGAGCTTTGAAGGTGTTGTTGGACAAGGGTTGAGGAAAAGACAAGTTATGTTTATTGGAGGTGGCATCTGGACTTGTTACTTGTCCTGAGACTTGTATCCGTGTCTTTTTTTTTTAAGGAGAAAGGCTGTTCTTCCACCATCACCTCATCTTTGTCTCCTTTGGGAAGGATGCAGATGACTTGCTTAGGAGACCTCTTTTAGGACAGTTCAGCTATTTCTTTGCCAGGTCTCTGTAACCCAGCAGGTCTTCAGTTCTCCAGAATGGGTAGGTCTGGGAAAGCCTGGGAGCTTCTGTTAGGAAGTGAACAGGCCATGAAGAGATCACTTGAGAATTTTAAGGGCTTCTAGGAATAAGGTGATGTGGATGCAGGGACTTTCAGATGTGCTTTTTTAAAGGAGGTGCTTAAATCCACTGAAGTCCAATGTTTTGTACCAAATGGACTTTTCCAGCGTGCAGCAGTAAGCTCAGATTTATCGTGACTTTCAGGTACTGCTG